>CM061753.1:275059657-276469656 GCA_030979885.1 Lolium multiflorum | reverse complement strand
TGCCTTAGGGTATCTTGCAAGAATATTAGCTTGCAGTAGACTAGCTTGCAAGAATGTTAGCTTGCTTGTAGGAGTAATATCAATATTAGCTTGCCTTGATTGGTGAAGTGATCAAAGTATTCTTCTTCTTCCTCTTGGTAGAATACCTCCTCCTCCTGATAGTCTCCGGTACTAGCGTCTATAAACGAATACGAGGATACAATCACCAAACAACACTTAAGCACTCTTAATTAGCCTTAGTGGCTCACACAATGATCTAGCATCACTACTTAATATTTATTACAAGATTATGCTAGGGTTTCCTTATTTAGTAATAGAAAAATAATTTCCTCTCATTGAATCTTCTTACGATTTAATTTCTCTTATGAATACTATATGACCTAGGTTGACCAAAGTCAACCTCTTCATACTTATCATTTGAGAAAATGATTTAAATGGGGTTCCATACCTCATGTAATTTAATACTAACCTGGTAATGTTTTTAATGCCACCAAATAATTCAAGGTGAGGTTACTTGAATTATGATTACTACCTCATATTGTATTACTTGAGAACAAGATTTAAATGAGAGGAGTATCTCTCATATGATTTAACACATATTTGTAACTAATTTAAAGGACTATTATTGAGTTGATTTAATATTCTTAAAATAACCAGGGGTGATCCCATGTTGACCAAGGTCAACACTTTGCACTTAGTATTTTGAGAAAGTGAGTCAAATGAGATTCATCATCTCATGTGATGTAATTTATTTAAAGATTCTCTAGATTTAGGATTTATGAGGGAGCAAGTCTGAGCCTAGCCAAATTAAGGGTCCACACACTAATTCATATATTTGAGAAAGATGATTTAAAATGAGGTGAGCACCTCATACTATTTTAGTAACACCTTGTAATGTTTTAATATTATTAATTAATTAGAAGTGAATTTTAATTGATCATGGGATCTACCTCATGTTAATGTGGTTGAGGTAAGATTTAAATGAGACCAAAGTCTATTATATGATTTAACTAATAGGTTTGAATTATTTAAATACTACTTATGAGAATGATTAAATATTTTCAATATATAAACCTATGGGTCATTAATTATGTGTTATTAATTCTTATTGAATTATTTGGACAAATGGTTTATGTGAGAAACTATACCTCATATAAGTTAAACTATCTTCTAAATGATTAACCTCTCTAATTAACCAAGCATGAGACTTATTTGATCAAGTTCAGTACCTCTATTTGAGTTACTTAAGATCACAATTTAAATGAGAGAGAAGCCCTCATACTATTTTAATAATTCTATGTGTATGTATTAACTATTTTAGAAATGGTTCCATAGCCATTATTTTAACTCTAGTTCATGATCATGCAAAACAACTATGATATATTTTTGCATAAACAATTAGATTATGTCAAATGTGATTTATTGGAGTTGGAATCAACTTAAAATAATTTATAGATAATTTCTAATATTTATTTAAAGTCAGAAAAGGTCCTGTCTTGTTATTTTTATCATTTAAATTTTATTTCGAAATTGGACATGAGGCCAGTGCCATTATTTAGACAATTTCATGAGCTCTCTAAATATATAAAATTTGCTAAATTTGGTTCAGTAGAATTTAAACTATTTAAATTTGAATTTGGCACCAGTATTGAGTTTGAACTAATAGATTAAATCGAATTTGAATGTTGTGGGCCGCGCGGGAAAATTTAACGGGCTAAACAGAATAAATAAACTGGGCCGGCCCAACTAGTGCTGACCACGCAGCGGGCTGCCTGACAGAGGGTCCCACGCGTCAGCGACTATTATACAGCGAATCGGTACCTGGTGATATCGGCCGTTAGATTAGGGCTCGATCGGACGATCGTGGAGCGTCGTCGTCGACGGGGGAGAGGAGCTCACTGCGCCGGCGAGGTAGGGGGTCGGAGGCGCAGGAGGTCGCCGGCGGTCGAGGGCGGTGGTCGAGGCGTCGTTGGCGAGGGCGAATAGGTGCCTGGTACAGTGGCGGAGCTCGGGGCTGCGTGGATCAGCGGCTTGATCTGCGGCGGCTCCGGCGGGAACAAGCTGGCGATTGGAGCTTCTCCGGCGAAATTGGGAAGGGAGAGGTGGTCGAGGAGCACAAGGAGAAGGAGGGGAGCAGGTTTGGTGTGGAGCTTGAAGCACGGGAGGGGCTCTATTTATAGGACGGGAGGTGACCGTGGGGTGCTGTGGAGGTCGTCCATGGCGCGGCCGTCTGGAGCGGTGAAGGGGCAAGGTAGGGGGCGCGCGAGGTAGGCGACGGCTAGGAGAGGCTAGCGCACTTGAGGAGATGACAGAGGGAGGACGGGAGCGTGCTGGCGACGATGGCGTCCTTGCGGTACCGGCGCGGCAGAGGTGCGATCATGGCGATGGCTAGGGCTCTCCCGCGTGCCAGTAGGGTTGTCTAGCAGGGTTTGGGTGTGGTGTAGGGCGCGCGTGTATGCGGGTAAGGCGAGGGGAGGAGTAGGGCGCTCGGGCGCATGGGGTACTGGCGGCGTCCAGGGCGTGGTCACCGCGCTCACCGCGTGCGCTGGCACGGTTCGGGCGCGTCTGGGCGCGCTTTGTTTGGCCAGTATCGTGCCCGTTTCGATCCAGGGAGGGTACAGGCGTCGTCCTTGTGTGCTAGTGGAGCTCTGTGACATGGTGTAGGTGAGAGGGGAAGGCTAGAGAGAATGAGTGCGTGAGGGTGGCATGGTGCACGGCATGAAGAAGAAACAGTGCTCCATTCACTTTAATCGACCAAGGCAAGGACATGTAGGGATGCAGGGATGTAGAGAGGTGATGATCATCACCAGCTAGAGGTGGTTTAGGCCAAAACCCACTGGACAATAGCATGTGTTCACATATATGAACCCTGCCTGCAAGGTGTTCGACTAAATGGCCGCATGAACACAAAGTTGGAATTTTGGAATTCTTTTTGGTGGAGTTCATTTATATAATAATTGTGATTGAATGGTGGTGGTGGTGGTCAATTTGATCAAGGTTTGTGAGATTCCAAATTTGGTATGATCTTCACATAATTTCAAAGTCTCCACTTGGCAATTCTTTACTGGTCAACCTGGTCAACATTAGCAGAGATGGTCAACATGAAAGTTGTTGACTTTCATGTGGTCTTGGATGACATGGTCATAGTTGACCAAGTTTGGTTGAAGAAAAGTCAAAGCCAGAGGGGTAAAGAGGGAAACATTTTATAAAGTGACAAAATGACCATTATCACATGTATGTTGAATTTGAGTTTTGCTTTGATTTAATTCTTGATCCAATGATGCAATTGTGTTAGTTTATCATATTGAAGTATTTTAGAAGCAATGGGGCAAGCAAATTTGGCCTTGGTGGAGGATTTGCATTTTGGCATATGTGTATGTGAGTGAATTTTGGGAATTCTCTCCCTATTTGATTTCTATCCATTTGATTTGACTTTGGTTGACTCTAATGTGGTTCTTATGAGTTTAGAAACATTTTAAGAGCATTGAAACTAAATCAAATGGTCTTGTTCAAAGATTTGCAAATTTGGCCTTAACACATAAGGAATGAGGTGTCCAATTTTCATAACTTGTACTAGGGTTGTTCTTGCTTCACTTGAACATGGGTTAGGGTCCATTTAGTGTTATAATAGGTTTAGAGAGGGTTTCACACCATTTGGTCAAGGTTTAGAGACCTAGGTCAATGTTTGGTGAAATGCCCATGTGTCACATATGCATATGTGGTATTTTATTTTTACTTTGACTTGGTTTGGCCCAATTGGTTTTGTTGAATGTTGAAATGATATATGGAGGTGATCCAACCATTCACAACAAGTCCTAGGGTTAATTTTCTTAAATTCCCTTATTTACTATTTTACTCTCATATGCCTCTATGGCATTTTTAGTTTTCTTTTTATTCTTTTTGGTTTCAACCTAGAGATGATTTAAGAAGTACTATATAAGGTGTGTAAAGCTTTTCCAATCCTTTAAGTAAAGTAAAAAGGTCTAGGATAAATATTTATAATTGTAGCCATAGGCACATATGCCTTTTTCCTATTTAATTTCCTTTTGTTTTATTTTCACTAGAATAATGAGAAGAGGGGTGAGGTTTAGGGTTTAAGATTATTTCATATACTCATAACAAGCAATCATGGCAATAGCACAAGAATTATGCAAGATCATTATGTATCAATCTTAATTTAATAAAAGTTTTTGTTGGTTCCAAATTTTGGAACTAGGGAACTTTGTTTGTTTTGGGTTGTATTTTCTGGGATGTTACAAACCCTTCCCCCTTAAACAAATCTCGTCCCGAGATTTTAAGAGGAGTTAGGTTCCTAAGAGAGATTGAGCAATTTTGATTAGCAGGAAGGCATACTTGTCATGGTCTGGGGTGCTTCCTGAGCTTCAGTGGCAGTCATGTGGTAGAGACGGCCGTTGTTGTTGTTCTGGTTCCTTCTACCTGCGAAGCGGCGTTGTTGCTGGCAGGTGTAGAGGTGTTGGCGGCAATCTTGGCAAGCTTCTTGGGGCATTCTTTGGAAAAGTGGCCTACAACTCCACATTCGTACAGTTTATGTGGACTTGTCCTTCGGGGTGACGGGGATGGCATTACTTCCAGTTCTCGGGCCAGTGTTGGTGTTGGTGTTGTTCCCATTGTTGTGGTGGCTGTTGGGGTTGCGGTTGTTATTGTTGTTGCCTCCGGGCTTCGGGGTCCTCCGTGGTTGTTGCTGTAGTTGGGGCGATAAGTCGAGCAGGTGGCCTGTTGTTTCGGGGTGAATCCTCCGGAGGAGTTATTGCGGTGCTTCCGGGTATGATGGGGTCCACTGGTTCATCATTCCGCACTTGCGGTTCTCATTGGCCTGATGCAGCTTTCCTTCCATCTGTATGGCTGAGTCTACGAGGGCTTCGAGGTCAGCGAACGGAATATTCACACACGTTTGCATCTCGTCGTGCTCAGAAATCTTTCCTTTCTCTTTTCATTTGTGTCGGTCTCATCCGGGCGTACCTTGACAGAGTGAGAAACCTGTCGGTATTCCACCACGGACATTCTTCCTTGCTTGAGTTCATGGAACTCGTCTCTCATTTTCTTGATTAATCCTTGGGCACATGGTACTTACTGAACTTCAGCTTGAAGTCTTCCTGTCATCATCTGTCCCGCATTCATTGCACGGGCACTAGTCCACCAGGCTCTTGCAGGTCCTGACAGTAGTGGGTGGCAAACAGATTTTTCTGTGGCTTCAACTCCCGCAACTTCAAGGTTGTTCTCTATTGTCTGCAGCCAATCATCAGCATCGAGGGGCTCTTCGGTTTTGCTGAACATTGGAGGGTTGGTGTTCTGGAAATTCTTCAGTTTTGACCCAGGGTGATCGTGGTTTCCATGGCCTTGATTATTCTGAGCTATCTGTTGCAGAGCAGCAAGGTTTTCTTGGCGTTCAGCTCTTTCGGCTTCCCGGTCTGCCATCATTGTCTGCAGTAGTTGCATCATGGCATCCTGATTTGCGTTGCGGTTTGGTGGGGCCATCTGATTATGTAGATATATCATGAGGTAAGAGGGAATTTTTCTATGGCTTATTTTGAGTAGGTTTTAAAATCACACCTAAGATATTTTCAGGATGAACATAACACATATTTTATTTATTCACAACAAACATCACACATTACAAGCTAAAGCACTAAGGGTTTTAAGAACCCTTTTTCCACAATCTACGATACATGGTGCGGGATACAACTCACACCTACGTAAGTGAAGCTAGTGAAACTATTCCTCAGGGTCTTCATCCACATCGATGGGAATGATCCCATCCTCTGCAGCCTCCAGAAACTCGTAGTCCTCCTCATCGGTGAACTCGTCATCCTCAAAGTCGTTGTCGTCACTCAGGAAGTCATCGCCTCCTTGGATGTCTTCTCCATCCTCTTCCATCTCCTGAATCTGGTCCTGCTGTGTCCGGACAGTCACCTCTAAGGTGCGAATCTTCTCGCGAAGACGGGTGATAGTAGCGACATTCTTGGCGCGCTGCAGGCGAGTGACCGGCGGTCCTTGGCGAGTAGCCTGATGGCGTCAGCATGATGAGCCAAAGCCATCTGGGCACGGTGGGAGTGAACACGTGTCAACTCCAGGTCCTTCCGGGTCTCATGAAGCATAAAGTCCAAATGCTGTACATGGATCTTGAGCACCGGGTGCGAAGAGAGTGCCATGGGTTCCCCCATGGTGTCGTGCCTCGCGAAGTGAGCGAAGCGGCTTCCCCGGAGTGCGGCGATGTTCTGTCCACACACCCGAGCAAGTCCCTCCTGAAGGGCGTGAGCAAGACCGTCCACCCAGCTGTATGCCTTGAAGGAGAAAAGGATCCTCTCCGAGATGGGAGGTTCCGAGCTTCCCTTCAAGTCAGCGGTGATCATCCACTGTTGTTCCCCAGCGGGGGTGTTGTGGATCCGGACTCCGTGGAACTTGGGAGGTGGGCGTTCGAGCCTCTCGGACACTAGGTACAAGTCGCGCTCAAACACCAAACTTCCTCCGTTTTCCAGATCGTAGGTCTCCGTCTGGACGTAGGGCTCCATCTGAAAGTGAAATGGATGAGTAAGTTAGAGATGTGAACAAGTGTGGCAAAATTTTAAATGGATTTATAAAGAGGTGCTTGGCTTATTAATTTTAAGAAGATCTGGTAGAGAAGAAAATGAATAAGTTTTTCACAAATACTTCTTTCATTGGTTTTAGAAACTAAAATTTTCCGAACGTCCATTCTAACTAGGGTCTCCTAAGGTCAAACAATGGCTCTGATACCAACTTGTCAACACCCGGATTTTTAAGTCCAGATGCCTATTATGCCATTCATCGCAATCCCAGGAATATTGTTTTTGCGAGACATAATAGCTTGATATCACAACACATCATTTATTACAACCCGAAATCGTCTTACAACAAAGGATCACATGATCCAGTCTTAATACAACATAGTGGATCTAGAGATCCTATTACAAAACACATAGCGGAAGCGAAGTAACGGTCGTGGTCCATCTGTTCCACAGGCGTTGACGTCAGGAGCGGTCCTAGTTGTCATAGACGTTCTGCTGTCCATCTTCCTCGTACAACTGTTCACCTTCATAGTCTGGCCATTTGAATAGCCAGGGACAAAGCCATGAGTACTTTTAAAGTACTCGCAAACTAATACTAGTGTAAGCACTATTAATTGTGGTAAGGGGATACTAAGCTCTAGGTTTATTTGCATAAAGCCAAGTTTATTTCATAAACATTTAGTAAAGATGCTTGAATCACTAGACTAACTCAAGTGGGAACATTAGTGTCATTCCCACCACTCTGTTGTGGTCCAACTCAAAGTCACCATTCACCGGTCAACTTCAAGTCACCAGTCACATGTCACATTTTTGAAAGTGGTCTGATGACGGAACAGTATGGCCTTTCCAATCGTCCGTAACCGTGGACACGGCTATTCGAATAGTTCTACACTCTGCAGAGGTCGTACACTTGTGCCACAATATTTGCAATAATCCGTCAGGGTTACTGGCCCTGATTTATCATACTCCGTATGCGGACTACCAACCATAACCTTTCACTTATATACTCTAGTAGGCACCTCTCCCCATGAGCTTGGCCTCCCGGTGAGAACCAACTGTTAACCCGGGAACTGCACAGGGCTTGGGCCGGACAATTCACCTCGTTCACATCATTCCGCAATATCTCATATTGCTTCGGAGGCAGCCCTTGGCATAACCCCTATGACGCTTGTTTAGAGGGAACCCATACTAAAGCACATAAATTTCTAGTTAAGCCCGTACCCATTTTGGGTATTGTGGGGGTACTTTCAAAATTGGAATGGTATCGCATCCGAACCCAACCATCAGTTTTATATCAAAAATCACCATCTTCTCATGGTCATATTCACCTTCAAAGTCATTCAATGGAATGAACCATCATTCCAAGGTTTCAACTTCATTTCAAAGTCACATGTTCCCATCTAGAGTAATCCAATTTTTTTCATTGATTAGCAAATAGCAACTATATGAGGGGTGCTATCTAGCTTTGAGGAGTGCCAATCTAAATCAAGTATTGTTCTACTCTAGACCAAGTGAATCATAAATCAAAAGTTAAGCTTTGATAAACCAAAGTCAAAAACTTGTAAAGTAAAAACTTGGGATAGGATCATTAAGCATGAATTAAATGGGGATGAGGCCTTGCTCTTGTAGAGCTTTGCCTTAGGGTATCTTGCAAGAATATTAGCTTGCAGTAGACTAGCTTGCAAGAATGTTAGCTTGCTTGTAGGAGTAATATCAATATTAGCTTGCCTTGATTGGTGAAGTGATCAAAGTATTCTTCTTCTTCCTCTTGGTAGAATACCTCCTCCTCTGGATAGTCTCCGGTACTAGCGTCTATAAACGAATACGAGGATACAATCACCAAACAACACTTAAGCACTCTTAATTAGCCTTAGTGGCTCACACAATGATCTAGCATCACTACTTAATATTTATTACAAGATTATGCTAGGGTTTCCTTATTTAGTAATAGAAAAATAATTTCCTCTCATTGAATCTTCTTACGATTTAATTTCTCTTATGAATACTATATGACCTAGGTTGACCAAAGTCAACCTCTTCATACTTATCATTTGAGAAAATGATTTAAATGGGGTTCCATACCTCATGTAATTTAATACTAACCTGGTAATGTTTTTAATGCCACCAAATAATTCAAGGTGAGGTTACTTGAATTATGATTACTACCTCATATTGTATTACTTGAGAACAAGATTTAAATGAGAGGAGTATCTCTCATATGATTTAACACATATTTGTAACTAATTTAAAGGACTATTATTGAGTTGATTTAATATTCTTAAAATAACCAGGGGTGATCCCATGTTGACCAAGGTCAACACTTTGCACTTAGTATTTTGAGAAAGTGAGTCAAATGAGATTCATCATCTCATGTGATGTAATTTATTTAAAGATTCTCTAGATTTAGGATTTATGAGGGAGCAAGTCTGAGCCTAGCCAAATTAAGGGTCCACACACTAATTCATATATTTGAGAAAGATGATTTAAAATGAGGTGAGCACCTCATACTATTTTAGTAACACCTTGTAATGTTTTAATATTATTAATTAATTAGAAGTGAATTTTAATTGATCATGGGATCTACCTCATGTTAATGTGGTTGAGGTAAGATTTAAATGAGACCAAAGTCTATTATATGATTTAACTAATAGGTTTGAATTATTTAAATACTACTTATGAGAATGATTAAATATTTTCAATATATAAACCTATGGGTCATTAATTATGTGTTATTAATTCTTATTGAATTATTTGGACAAATGGTTTATGTGAGAAACTATACCTCATATAAGTTAAACTATCTTCTAAATGATTAACCTCTCTAATTAACCAAGCATGAGACTTATTTGATCAAGTTCAGTACCTCTATTTGAGTTACTTAAGATCACAATTTAAATGAGAGAGAAGCCCTCATACTATTTTAATAATTCTATGTGTATGTATTAACTATTTTAGAAATGGTTCCATAGCCATTATTTTAACTCTAGTTCATGATCATGCAAAACAACTATGATATATTTTTGCATAAACAATTAGATTATGTCAAATGTGATTTATTGGAGTTGGAATCAACTTAAAATAATTTATAGATAATTTCTAATATTTATTTAAAGTCAGAAAAGGTCCTGTCTTGTTATTTTTATCATTTAAATTTTATTTCGAAATTGGACATGAGGCCAGTGCCATTATTTAGACAATTTCATGAGCTCTCTAAATATATAAAATTTGCTAAATTTGGTTCAGTAGAATTTAAACTATTTAAATTTGAATTTGGCACCAGTATTGAGTTTGAACTAATAGATTAAATCGAATTTGAATGTTGTGGGCCGCGCGGGAAAATTTAACGGGCTAAACAGAATAAATAAACTGGGCCGGCCCAACTAGTGCTGACCACGCAGCGGGCTGCCTGACAGAGGGTCCCACGCGTCAGCGACTATTATACAGCGAATCGGTACCTGGTGATATCGGCCGTTAGATTAGGGCTCGATCGGACGATCGTGGAGCGTCGTCGTCGACGGGGGAGAGGAGCTCACTGCGCCGGCGAGGTAGGGGGTCGGAGGGCGCAGGAGGTCGCCGGCGGTCGAGGGCGGTGGTCGAGGCGTCGTTGGCGAGGGCGAATAGGTGCCTGGTACAGTGGCGGAGCTCGGGGCTGCGTGGATCAGCGGCTTGATCTGCGGCGGCTCCGGCGGGAACAAGCTGGCGATTGGAGCTTCTCCGGCGAAATTGGGAAGGGAGAGGTGGTCGAGGAGCACAAGGAGAAGGAGGGGAGCAGGTTTGGTGTGGAGCTTGAAGCACGGGAGGGGCTCTATTTATAGGACGGGAGGTGACCGTGGGGTGCTGTGGAGGTCGTCCATGGCGCGGCCGTCTGGAGCGGTGAAGGGGCAAGGTAGGGGGCGCGCGAGGTAGGCGACGGCTAGGAGAGGCTAGCGCACTTGAGGAGATGACAGAGGGAGGACGGGAGCGTGCTGGCGACGATGGCGTCCTCGCGGTACCGGCGCGGCAGAGGTGCGATCATGGCGATGGCTAGGGCTCTCCCGCGTGCCAGTAGGGTTGTCTAGCAGGGTTTGGGTGTGGTGTAGGGCGCGCGTGTATGCGGGTAAGGCGAGGGGAGGAGTAGGGCGCTCGGGCGCATGGGGTACTGCGGCGTCCAGGGCGTGGTCACCGCGCTCACCGCGTGCGCTGGCACGGTTCGGGCGCGTCTGGGCGCGCTTTGTTTGGCCAGTATCGTGCCCGTTTCGATCCAGGGAGGGTACAGGCGTCGTCCTTGTGTGCTAGTGGAGCTCTGTGACATGGTGTAGGTGAGAGGGGAAGGCTAGAGAGAATGAGTGCGTGAGGGTGGCATGGTGCACGGCATGAAGAAGAAACAGTGCTCCATTCACTTTAATCGACCAAGGCAAGGACATGTAGGGATGCAGGGATGTAGAGAGGGGATGATCATCACCAGCTAGAGGTGGTTTAGGCCAAAACCCACTGGACAATAGCATGTGTTCACATATATGAACCCTGCCTGCAAGGTGTTCGACTAAATGGCCGCATGAACACAAAGTTGGAATTTTGGAATTCTTTTTGGTGGAGTTCATTTATATAATAATTGTGATTGAATGGTGGTGGTGGTGGTCAATTTGATCAAGGTTTGTGAGATTCCAAATTTGGTATGATCTTCACATAATTTCAAAGTCTCCACTTGGCAATTCTTTACTGGTCAACCTGGTCAACATTAGCAGAGATGGTCAACATGAAAGTTGTTGACTTTCATGTGGTCTTGGATGACATGGTCATAGTTGACCAAGTTTGGTTGAAGAAAAGTCAAAGCCAGAGGGGTAAAGAGGGAAACATTTTATAAAGTGACAAAATGACCATTATCACATGTATGTTGAATTTGAGTTTTGCTTTGATTTAATTCTTGATCCAATGATGCAATTGTGTTAGTTTATCATATTGAAGTATTTTAGAAGCAATGGGGCAAGCAAATTTGGCCTTGGTGGAGGATTTGCATTTTGGCATATGTGTATGTGAGTGAATTTTGGGAATTCTCTCCCTATTTGATTTCTATCCATTTGATTTGACTTTGGTTGACTCTAATGTGGTTCTTATGAGTTTAGAAACATTTTAAGAGCATTGAAACTAAATCAAATGGTCTTGTTCAAAGATTTGCAAATTTGGCCTTAACACATAAGGAATGAGGTGTCCAATTTTCATAACTTGTACTAGGGTTGTTCTTGCTTCACTTGAACATGGGTTAGGGTCCATTTAGTGTTATAATAGGTTTAGAGAGGGTTTCACACCATTTGGTCAAGGTTTAGAGACCTAGGTCAATGTTTGGTGAAATGCCCATGTGTCACATATGCATATGTGGTATTTTATTTTTACTTTGACTTGGTTTGGCCCAATTGGTTTTGTTGAATGTTGAAATGATATATGGAGGTGATCCAACCATTCACAACAAGTCCTAGGGTTAATTTTCTTAAATTCCCTTATTTACTATTTTACTCTCATATGCCTCTATGGCATTTTTAGTTTTCTTTTTATTCTTTTTGGTTTCAACCTAGAGATGATTTAAGAAGTACTATATAAGGTGTGTAAAGCTTTTCCAATCCTTTAAGTAAAGTAAAAAGGTCTAGGATAAATATTTATAATTGTAGCCATAGGCACATATGCCTTTTTCCTATTTAATTTCCTTTTGTTTTATTTTCACTAGAATAATGAGAAGAGGGGTGAGGTTTAGGGTTTAAGATTATTTCATATACTCATAACAAGCAATCATGGCAATAGCACAAGAATTATGCAAGATCATTATGTATCAATCTTAATTTAATAAAAGTTTTTGTTGGTTCCAAATTTTGGAACTAGGGAACTTTGTTTGTTTTGGGTTGTATTTTCTGGGATGTTACAAACCCTTCCCCCTTAAACAAATCTCGTCCCGAGATTTTAAGAGGAGTTAGGTTCCTAAGAGAGATTGAGCAATTTTGATTAGCAGGAAGGCATACTTGTCATGGTCTGGGGGCTTCCTGAGCTTCAGTGGCAGTCATGTGGTAGAGACGGCCGTTGTTGTTGTTCTGGTTCCTTCTACCTGCGAAGCGGCGTTGTTGCTGGGCAGGTGTAGAGGTGTTGGCGGCAATCTTGGCAAGCTTCTTGGGGCATTCTTTGGAAAAGTGGCCTACAACTCCACATTCGTAACAGTTTACTGTGGACTTGTCCTTCGGGGTGACGGGGATGGCATTACTTCCAGTTCTCGGGGTGTTGGTGTTGGTGTTGTTCCCATTGTTGTGGTGGCTGTTGGGGTTGCGGTTGTTATTGTTGTTGCCTCCGGGCTTCGGGGGTCCTCCGTGGTTGTTGCTGTAGTTGGGGCGATAAGTCTGAGCAGGTGGCCTGTTGTTTCTGGGGGTGAATCCTCCAGAGGAGTTATTGCGGTGCTTCGGGTATGATGGGGTCCACTCTGGTTCATCATTCTGCACTTGCGGTTCTCATTGGCCTGATGCAGCTTTCCTTCCATCTGTATGGCTGAGTCTACGAGGGCTTCGAGGTCAGCGAACGGAATATTCACTAACACAGTTTGCATCTCGTCGTGCAGTCCGTTCAGAAATCTTTCCTTTCTCTTTTCATTTGTGTCGGTCTCATCCGGGGCGTACCTTGACAGAGTGAGAAACCTGTCGCGGTATTCCACCACGGACATTCTTCCTTGCTTGAGTTCATGGAACTCGTCTCTCATTTTCTTGATTAATCCTTGGGGCACATGGTACTTACTGAACTTCAGCTTGAAGTCTTCCCATGTCATCATCTGTCCCGCATTCATTGCACGGGCACTAGTCCACCAGGCTCTTGCAGGTCCTGACAGGTAGTGGGTGGCAAACAGTACTTTTTCTGTGGCTTCAACTCCCGCAACTTCAAGGTTGTTCTCTATTGTCTGCAGCCAATCATCAGCATCGGGGCTCTTCGGTTTTGCTGAACATTGGAGGGTTGGTGTTCTGGAAATTCTTCAGTTTTGACCCAGGGTGATCGTGGTTTCCATGGCCTTGATTATTCTGAGCTATCTGTTGCAGAGCAGCAAGGTTTTCTTAGCGTTCAGCTCTTTCGGCTTCCCGGTCTGCCATCATTGTCTGCAGTAGTTGCATCATGGCATCCTGATTTGCGTTGCGGTTTGGTGGGGCCATCTGATTATGTAGATATATCATGAGGTAAGAGGGAATTTTTCTATGGCTTATTTTGAGTAGGTTTTAAAATTACACTTAAGATATTTTCAGGATGAACATAACACATATTTTATTTATTCACAACAAACATCACACATTACAAGCTAAAGCACTAAGGGTTTTAAGAACCCTTTTTCCACAATCTACGATACATGGTGCGGGATACAACTCACACCTACGTAAGTGAAGCTAGTGAAACTATTCCTCAGGGTCTTCATCCACATCGATGGGAATGATCCCATCCTCTGCAGCCTCCAGAAACTCGTAGTCCTCCTCATCAGTGAACTCGTCATCCTCAAAGTCGTTGTCGTCACTCAGGAAGTCATCGCCTCCTTGGATGTCTTCTCCATCCTCTTCCATCTCCTGAATCTGGTCCTGCTGTGTCCGGACAGTCACCTCTAAGGTGCGAATCTTCTCGCGAAGACGGGTGATAGTAGCGACATTCTTGGCGCGCTGCAGGCGAAGTGACCGGCGGTCCTTGGCGAGTAGCCTGATGGCGTCAGCATGATGAGCCAAAGCCATCTGGGCACGGTGGGAGTGAACACGTGTCAACTCCAGGTCCTTCCGGGTCTCATGAAGCATAAAGTCCAAATGCTGTACATGGATCTTGAGCACCGGGTGCGAAGAGAGTGCCATGGGTTCCCCCATGGTGTCGTGCCTCGCGAAGTGAGCGAAGCGGCTTCCCCGGAGTGCGGCGATGTTCTGTCCACACACCCGAGCAAGTCCCTCCTGAAGGGCGTGAGCAAGACCGTCCACCCAACTGTATGCCTTGAAGGAGAAAAGGATCCTCTCCGAGATGGGAGGTTCCGAGCTTCCCTTCAAGTCAGCGGTGATCATCCACTGCTGTTCCCCAGCGGGGGTGTTGTGGATCCGGACTCCGTGGAACTTGGGAGGTGGGCGTTCGAGCCTCTCGGACACTAGGTACAAGTCGCGCTCAAACACCAAACTTCCTCCGTTTTCCAGATCGTAGGTCTCCGTCTGGACGTAGGGCTCCATCTGAAAGTGAAATGGATGAGTAAGTTAGAGATGTGAACAAGTGTGGCAAAATTTTAAATGGATTTATAAAGAGGTGCTTGGCTTATTAATTTTAAGAAGATCTGGTAGAGAAGAAAATGAATAAGTTTTTCACAAATACTTCTTTCATTGGTTTTAGAAACTAAAATTTTCCGAACGTCCATTCTAACTAGGGTCTCCTAAGGTCAAACAATGGCTCTGATACCAACTTGTCAACACCCGGATTTTTAAGTCCAGATGCCTATTATGCCATTCATCGCAATCCCAGGAATATTGTTTTTGCGAGACATAATAGCTTGATATCACAACACATCATTTATTACAACCCGAAATCGTCTTACAACAAAGGATCACATGATCCAGTCTTAATACAACATAGTGGATCTAGAGATCCTATTACAAAACACATAGCGGAAGCGAAGTAACGGTCGTGGTCCATCTGTTCCACAGGCAATTGACGTCAGGAGCGGTCCTAGTTGTCATAGACGTTCTGCTGTCCATCTTCCTCGTACAACTGTTCACCTTCATAGTCTGGCCATTTGAATAGCCAGGGACAAAGCCATGAGTACTTTTAAAGTACTCGCAAACTAATACTAGTGTAAGCACTATTAATTGTGGTAAGGGGATACTAAGCTCTAGGTTTATTTGCATAAAGCCAAGTTTATTTCATAAACATTTAGTAAAGATGCTTGAATCACTAGACTAACTCAAGTGGGAACATTAGTGTCATTCCCACCACTCTGTTGTGGTCCAACTCAAAGTCACCATTCACCGGTCAACCTCAAGTTACCAGTCACATGTCACATTTTTGAAAGTGGTCTGATGACGGAACAGTATGGCCTTTCCAATCGTCCGTAACCGTGGACACGGCTATTCGAATAGTTCTACACTCTGCAGAGGTCGTACACTTGTGCCACAATATTTGCAATAATCCGTCAGGGTTAGCTGGCCCTGATTTATCATACTCCGTATGCGGACTACCAACCATAACCTTTCACTTATATACTCTAGTACAGCACCTCTCCCCATGAGCTTGGCCTCCCGGTGAGAACCAACTGTAAACCCGGGAACTGCACAGGCTTGGGCCGGACAATTCACCTCGTTCACATCATTCCGCAATATCTCATATTGCTTCGGAGGCAGCCCTTGGCATAACCCCTATGACGCTTGTTTAGAGGGAACCCATACTAAAGCACATAAATTTCTAGTTAAGCCCGTACCCATTTTGGGTATTGTGGGGGTACTTTCAAAATTGGAATGGTATCGCATCCGAACCCAACCATCAGTTTTATATCAAAAATCACCATCTTCTCATGGTCATATTCACCTTCAAAGTCATTCAATGGAATGAACCATCATTCCAAGGTTTCAACTTCATTTCAAAGTCACATGTTCCCATCTAGAGTAATCCAATTTTTTCATTGATTAGCAAATAGCAACTATATGAGGGGTGCTATCTAGCTTTGAGGAGTGCCAATCTAAATCAAGTATTGTTCTACTCTAGACCAAGTGAATCATAAATCAAAAGTTAAGCTTTGATAAACCAAAGTCAAAAACTTGTAAAGTAAAAACTTGGGATAGGATCATTAAGCATGAATTAAATGGGGATGAGGCCTTGCTCTTGTAGAGCTTTGCCTTAGGGTATCTTGCAAGAATATTAGCTTGCAGTAGACTAGCTTGCAAGAATGTTAGCTTGCTTGTAGGAGTAATATCAATATTAGCTTGCCTTGATTGGTGAAGTGATCAAAGTATTCTTCTTCTTCCTCTTGGTAGAATACCTCCTCCTCTGGATAGTCTCCGGTACTAGCGTCTATAAACGAATACGAGGATACAATCACCAAACAACACTTAAGCACTCTTAATTAGCCTTAGTGGCTCACACAATGATCTAGCATCACTACTTAATATTTATTACAAGATTATGCTAGGGTTTCCTTATTTAGTAATAGAAAAATAATTTCCTCTCATTGAATCTTCTTACGATTTAATTTCTCTTATGAATACTATATGACCTAGGTTGACCAAAGTCAACCTCTTCATACTTATCATTTGAGAAAATGATTTAAATGGGGTTCCATACCTCATGTAATTTAATACTAACCTGGTAATGTTTTTAATGCCACCAAATAATTCAAGGTGAGGTTACTTGAATTATGATTACTACCTCATATTGTATTACTTGAGAACAAGATTTAAATGAGAGGAGTATCTCTCATATGATTTAACACATATTTGTAACTAATTTAAAGGACTATTATTGAGTTGATTTAATATTCTTAAAATAACCAGGGGTGATCCCATGTTGACCAAGGTCAACACTTTGCACTTAGTATTTTGAGAAAGTGAGTCAAATGAGATTCATCATCTCATGTGATGTAATTTATTTAAAGATTCTCTAGATTTAGGATTTATGAGGGAGCAAGTCTGAGCCTAGCCAAATTAAGGGTCCACACACTAATTCATATATTTGAGAAAGATGATTTAAAATGAGGTGAGCACCTCATACTATTTTAGTAACACCTTGTAATGTTTTAATATTATTAATTAATTAGAAGTGAATTTTAATTGATCATGGGATCTACTTCATATTAATGTGGTTGAGGTAAGATTTAAATGAGACCAAAGTCTATTATATGATTTAACTAATAGGTTTGAATTATTTAAATACTACTTATGAGAATGATTAAATATTTTCAATATATAAACCTATGGGTCATTAATTATGTGTTATTAATTCTTATTGAATTATTTGGACAAATGGTTTATGTGAGAAACTATACCTCATATAAGTTAAACTATCTTCTAAATGATTAACCTCTCTAATTAACCAAGCATGAGACTTATTTGATCAAGTTCAGTACCTCTATTTGAGTTACTTAAGATCACAATTTAAATGAGAGAGAAGCCCTCATACTATTTTAATAATTCTATGTGTATGTATTAACTATTTTAGAAATGGTTCCATAGCCATTATTTTAACTCTAGTTCATGATCATGCAAAACAACTATGATATATTTTTGCATAAACAATTAGATTATGTCAAATGTGATTTATTGGAGTTGGAATCAACTTAAAATAATTTATAGATAATTTCTAATATTTATTTAAAGTCAGAAAAGGTCCTGTCTTGTTATTTTTATCATTTAAATTTTATTTCGAAATTGGACATGAGGCCAGTGCCATTATTTAGACAATTTCATGAGCTCTCTAAATATATAAAATTTGCTAAATTTGGTTCAGTAGAATTTAAACTATTTAAATTTGAATTTGGCACCAGTATTGAGTTTGAACTAATAGATTAAATCGAATTTGAATGTTGTGGGCCGCGCGGGAAAATTTAACGGGCTAAACAGAATAAATAAACTGGGCCGGCCCAACTAGTGCTGACCACGCAGCGGGCTGCCTGACAGAGGGTCCCACGCGTCAGCGACTATTATACAGCGAATCGGTACCTGGTGATATCGGCCGTTAGATTAGGGCTCGATCGGACGATCGTGGAGCGTCGTCGTCGACGGGGGAGAGGAGCTCACTGCGCCGGCGAGGTAGGGGGTCGGAGGGCGCAGGAGGTCGCCGGCGGTCGAGGGCGGTGGTCGAGGCGTCGTTGGCGAGGGCGAATAGGTGCCTGGTACAGTGGCGGAGCTCGGGGCTGCGTGGATCAGCGGCTTGATCTGCGGCGGCTCCGGCGGGAACAAGCTGGCGATTGGAGCTTCTCCGGCGAAATTGGGAAGGGAGAGGTGGTCGAGGAGCACAAGGAGAAGGAGGGGAGCAGGTTTGGTGTGGAGCTTGAAGCACGGGAGGGGCTCTATTTATAGGACGGGAGGTGACCGTGGGGTGCTGTGGAGGTCGTCCATGGCGCGGCCGTCTGGAGCGGTGAAGGGGCAAGGTAGGGGGCGCGCGAGGTAGGCGACGGCTAGGAGAGGCTAGCGCACTTGAGGAGATGACAGAGGGAGGACGGGAGCGTGCTGGCGACGGTGGCGTCCTCGCGGTACCGGCGCGGCAGAGGTGCGATCATGGCGATGGCTAGGGCTCTCCCGCGAGCTAGGGTTGTCTAGCAGGGTTTGGGTGTGGTGTAGGGCGCGCGTGTAGGGTAAGGCGAGGGGAGGAGTAGGGCGCTCGGGCGCATGGTGTACTGGCGGCGTCCAGGGCGTGGTCACCGCGCTCACCGCGTGCGCTGGCACGGTTCGGGCGCGTCTGGGCGCGCTTTGTTTGGCCAGTATCGTGCCCGTTTCGATCCAGGGAGGGTACAGGCGTCGTCCTTGTGTGCTAGTGGAGCTCTGTGACATGGTGTAGGTGAGAGGGGAAGGCTAGAGAGAATGAGTGCGTGAGGGTGGCATGGTGCACGGCATGAAGAAGAAACAGTGCTCCATTCACTTTAATCGACCAAGGCAAGGACATGTAGGGATGCAGGGATGTAGAGAGGTGATGATCATCACCAGCTAGAGGTGGTTTAGGCCAAAACCCACTGGACAATAGCATGTGTGCACATATATGAACCCTGCCTGCAAGGTGTTCGACTAAATGGCCGCATGAACACAAAGTTGGAATTTTGGAATTCTTTTTGGTGGAGTTCATTTATATAATAATTGTGATTGAATGGTGGTGGTGGTGGTCAATTTGATCAAGGTTTGTGAGATTCCAAATTTGGTATGATCTTCACATAATTTCAAAGTCTCCACTTGGCAATTCTTTACTGGTCAACCTGGTCAACATTAGCAGAGATGGTCAACATGAAAGTTGTTGACTTTCATGTGGTCTTGGATGACATGGTCATAGTTGACCAAGTTTGGTTGAAGAAAAGTCAAAGCCAGAGGGGTAAAGAGGGGAACATTTTATAAAGTGACAAAATGACCATTATCACATGTATGTTGAATTTGAGTTTTGCTTTGATTTAATTCTTGATCCAATGATGCAATTGTGTTAGTTTATCATATTGAAGTATTTTAGAAGCAATGGGGCAAGCAAATTTGGCCTTGGTGGAGGATTTGCATTTTGGCATATGTGTATGTGAGTGAATTTTGGGAATTCTCTCCCTATTTGATTTCTATCCATTTGATTTGACTTTGGTTGACTCTAATGTGGTTCTTATGAGTTTAGAAACATTTTAAGAGCATTGAAACTAAATCAAATGGTCTTGTTCAAAGATTTGCAAATTTGGCCTTAACACATAAGGAATGAGGTGTCCAATTTTCATAACTTGTACTAGGGTTGTTCTTGCTTCACTTGAACATGGGTTAGGGTCCATTTAGTGTTATAATAGGTTTAGAGAGGGTTTCACACCATTTGGTCAAGGTTTAGAGACCTAGGTCAATGTTTGGTGAAATGCCCATGTGTCACATATGCATATGTGGTATTTTATTTTTACTTTGACTTGGTTTGGCCCAATTGGTTTTGTTGAATGTTGAAATGATATATGGAGGTGATCCAACCATTCACAACAAGTCCTAGGGTTAATTTTCTTAAATTCCCTTATTTACTATTTTACTCTCATATGCCTCTATGGCATTTTTAGTTTTCTTTTTATTCTTTTTGGTTTCAACCTAGAGATGATTTAAGAAGTACTATATAAGGTGTGTAAAGCTTTTCCAATCCTTTAAGTAAAGTAAAAAGGTCTAGGATAAATATTTATAATTGTAGCCATAGGCACATATGCCTTTTTCCTATTTAATTTCCTTTTGTTTTATTTTCACTAGAATAATGAGAAGAGGGGTGAGGTTTAGGGTTTAAGATTATTTCATATACTCATAACAAGCAATCATGGCAATAGCACAAGAATTATGCAAGATCATTATGTATCAATCTTAATTTAATAAAAGTTTTTGTTGGTTCCAAATTTTGGAACTAGGGAACTTTGTTTGTTTTGGGTTGTATTTTCTGGGATGTTACAATATAATTGGATATATCCCTTGTCCAGATCCTTCATGAAGTCTTCTGATGTCTGGCACTGATACTTTCTTCAATTCTATGATTTCTTCCAACACTCTAAGCTTATAGGCTTACTCTCCAAAGATTCTTGGATTAGGACATCTTCTTATGCTAATGGACTTTACTAATGGTTGTGGTGACATCTTCCTATTTGGGTACTCAAAGCTTGGTTCTACCAGCTGCAGTAATCCAACTGCGGTGTGATACGCGTAGATGCACACGTCCGTTGGGAACCCCAAGTGGAAGGTATGATGCGTATAGAAGCAAGTTTCCCTCAGTATGAAACCAAGGTTTAATCGAACCGGAGCCAAGAAGCACGTTGAAGGTTGATGGTCGCGAAATGATGCGGCGCAACACCAGGGATTCCGCGCCAACTAGGAACCTGCACAACACAACCAAAGTACTTTGCCCCAACGAAACAGTGAGGTTGTCAATCTCACCGGCTTGCTGTAACAAAGGATTAAACGTATCGAGTGGAAGATGTTTGCAAAGAAAACAGTAAAACAAGTAGATTGTATGCTATGTAAAGAATAGGACCGGGGTCCACAGTTCACTAGAGGTGTCTCTCCCATAAGATAAAAGCATGTTGGGTGAACAAATTACAGTCGGGCAATTGACAAATAGAGAAAGGCATAATAATGCATATACATGACATGGTAAATATAGTGAGATTTAATTGGGCATTACGACAAAGTACATAGACCGCCATCCAACTGCATCTATGCCTAAAAAGTCCACCTTCAGGTTATCGTCCGAACCCCCTCCAGTATTAAGTTGCAAAGCAACAGACAATTGCATTAAGTATTGTGCGTAATGTAATCAATAACTACATCCTTAGACATAGCATCAATGTTTTATCCCTAGTGGCAACAACACATCACAACCTTAGAACTTTCTGTCACTGTCCCAGGTATCAATGAAGGCATGAACCCACTATCGAGCATAATTACTCCCTCTTGGAGTTAAGAGTAAAAACTTGGCCAGAGCCTCTACTAATAACGGAGAGCATGCAAGATCATAAACAACACATGAACAATAGATTGATAATCACCATAATCATAGTACTCTCTATCCATCGGATCCCGACAAACTCAACATATAGAATTACATATAGATGATCTTGATCATGTTAGGCAGCTCACAAGATCTAACAATGAAGCACAACAAGGAGAAGACGACCATCTAGCTACTGCTATGGACCCATGGTCCAGGGGTGAACTACTCACTCATCACTCCGAGGCGATCATGGCGATGAAGAGTCCTCCGGAGATGAATCCCCTCTCCGGCAGGTGCCGGAGGCGATCTCCGAATCCCCCGAGATGGGACGGCGGCGGCGTCTCCGTAAGGTTTTCCGTATCGTGGCTCTCGGTACCGGGGGTTTCGCGACGGAGCTTTAAGTAGGCGGAAGGTCAACGCGAGGGGCCACACGAGGGCCCAGGCAGGGCCGCGCGCCAAGGGCTGGCCGCGCCGGCCACCCCCGGCTGCCTCGTGGCCCCACTTCGTTAGGTCTTTCTTCCGGAAGCTTCGTGCAAAAATAGGACCCTGGGCGAAAGTTTCGTCCAATTCCGAGAATATTTCTTTACTAGGATTTCTGAAACCAAAAACAGCAGAAAACAGACTGGCTCTTCGGCATCTTGTTAATAGGTTAGTTCCAAAATGCATAAATATGACATATAATGTGCATAAAACATGTAGGTATCATCAATAAAGTAGCATGGAACATAAGAAATTATCGATACGTTGGAGACGTATCAGCATCCCAAGCTTAGTTCTGCTCGTCCCGAGCAGGTAAAACGATAACAAAGATAATTTCTGAAGTGACATGCCATCATAATCTTGATCATACTATTTGTAAACATATGTAATGAATGCAGCGATCAAAGCAAAGGTAATGACATGAGTAAACAACTGAATCATATAGCAAAGACTTTTCATGAATAGTACTTCAAGACAAGCATCAATAAGTCTTGCATAAGAGTTAACTCGTAAAGCAATAAATCAAAGTAAAGGTGTTGAAGCAACACATAAGAAGATTTAAGTTTCAGCGGTTGCTTTCAACTTGTAACATGTATATCTCATGGATATTGTCAACATAAAGTAATATAACAAGTGCAATATGCAAGTATGTAGGAATCAATGCACAGTTCACACAAGTGTTTGCTTCTTAAGGTGGAAGGAGATAGGTAAACTGACTCAACAATAAAAGTAAAAGAATGGTCCTTCGCAGAGGAAAGCATCGATTGCTGTATTTGTGCTAGAGCTTTTATTTTGAAAACATGAAACAATTTTGTCAACGGTAGTAATAAAGCATATGAGTTATGTAAATTATATCTTACAAGTTGCAAGCCTCACGCATAGTATACTAATAGTGCCCGCACCTTGTCCTACTTAACTTGGACTACCGGATCTTTGCATGCCATGTTTCAACCAAGTGTCACAAAGGGGTACCTCCATGCCGCCTGTACAAAGGTCCAAGGAGAATGCTCGCATTTCGGATTTCTCGCTTTTGATTATTCTCAACTTAGACATCCATACCGGGACAACATGGACAACAGATAATGGACTCCTCTTTAATGCATAAGCATGTAGCAAAGTTATTATTCTCATATGAGATTGAGGATATATGTCCAAAACTGAAACTTCCACCATGATTCATGGCTTTAGTTAGCGGCCCAATGTTCTTCTCTAACAATTTTGCATGCTCCAACCACTAAAATGATAGACCTTCAGACAAGACGGACATGCATAGCAACTCACATGATATTCAACAATAGTTGATGGCGTTCCCCAGAAGCATGGTTATCGCACAACAAGCAACTTAATAAAATATAAAGTGCATAAGTACATATTCAATACTACGATAGTTTTTAAGGCTATTTTGTCCCATGAGCTATATATTGCAAAGGTGAATGATGGAATTTTAAAGGTAGCACTCAAGCAATTTACTTTGGAATGGCGGGTAAATACCATGTAGTAGGTAGGTATGGTGGACACAAATGGCATAGTGGTTGGCTCAAGGATTTTGGATGCATGAGAAGTATTCCCTCTCGATACAAGGTTTAGGCTAGCAAGGTTATTTGAAGCAAACTCAAGGATGAACAAGTGCAGCAAGACTCACATAAAAGACATATTGTAAACATTATAAGACTCTACACTGTCTTCCTTGTTGTTCAAAACTCAATACTAGATATTATCTAGACCTTAGAGAAACCAAATATGCAAATCAAATTTTAGCAAGCTCTATGTATTTCTTCATTAATGGGTGCAAAGCATATGATGCAAGAGCTTAAACATGAGCACAACAATTGCCAAGTATCACATTATCCAAGAAATTTTTAGAATTACTACATGTAGCATTTTCCAATTCCAACCATATAATAATTTAACGAAGAAGAAACTTCGCCTTGAACATTATGAGTAAAGCCTAAGGACACATGTGTCCATATGCAACAGCGGAGCGTGTCTCTCTCCCACAAAGTGAATGCTAGGATCCATCTTATTCAAACAAAACAAAAACGAAAACAAACCGACGCTCCAAGTAAAGAACACAAGATGTGACTGAATAAAAATATAGTTTCAGGGGAGGAACCTGATGATGTTGTCGATGAAGAAGGGGATGCCTTGGGCATCCCCAAGCTTAGACGCTTGATTCTTCTTAAAATATGCAGGGATGAACCACGGGGCATCCCCAAGCTTAGAGCTTTCACTCCTCTTGATCTTAGTATATCATTCTCCTCTCTTGACCCTTGAAAACTTCCTTCACACCAAACTTCAAGCAAACTCATTAGAGGGTTAGTGCATCATTAATAATTCACACATTCAGAGGTGACACAATCATTCTTTTCACTTCTGGACATTGCATAATGCTACTGGACATTAATGGATCAAAGAAATAAATCCAACATAGCAAAAGAGGCAATGCGAAATAAAAGGCAGAATCTGTCAAAAACAGAACAGTCCGTAAAGACGAATTTATAAATGGCACCAGACTTGCTCAAATGGAAAAACTCAAAACTAATGAAAGTTGCGTACATATCTGAGGATCACGCTCGTAAATTGGCAGATTTTTTTGAATTTTCTACAGAGAATTATGCCCAGATTCGTGACAGACAGCAATGCTGTTTCTGTGCAGCGATCCCAAATATAACATCAACTTTGACATAGAAACTTTACTTGGCACAAAAACATGATAAGGAGAGGTTGCTACAGTAGTAAACAACTTCCAAGACTCAATAAAACAAAAAATTGCTGTAGGTAAAAACATGGGTTGTCTCCCATAAGCGCTTTTAACGCCTTTCAGCTAGGCGCAGAAAGTGCAAATCAAGTATTATCGAGAGATGGTGTGTCAACCTTACCTTGGGCTTCATCTTTACCTTTCTTAATGTTTTTCTTTCCTTTTGGTTTAGGAAATATATGATTCCCCCCTGGTATAGAGGTGAATTTCAGAGTGCCTTCTCCCACATCAATGACTGCTCCCAATAATTTCAGCAAGGATCTTCCGAATATGATTTTTCCTGTTTCAATAATAAGATAATCAATGGATACTGTTCTTCCACGAATGGTTGTATGCACACCTGCAGCTATTCCCTTAGGAATTATGATAGAGTTATCAATAAGAGCTATTTCTTCTCCCCCTTTATCGACTCCCCAAAGTTTCAAAGATTTATAAATGTTTTCAGGCATAAGGCAAAATTCATACATAATATCACAATAGGCATGAAGAGTTCGATCACCGATGACAATTTTAACAGAAGGGTCCCATGATGAAGGTTTAGGATTCTCTAAGACTTGTTCAAGACGATTACGAACACAGTGATAATTATCATTTAAGCGAGATGTACTTATCTCGAGATTGTTCAATCTATTATGAATGCTAATAAGGGCTGAATCAAAGTTATTAGCTGAATCATGTGATGCAACCAATTTCTTTATGGCATTAAAAGCTTGATCCCCATTACAATGAAGGAAATCTCCTCCTACTAAAGTGTCCAAAGCATATCTATAGCGAACCATAAGACCAAAATAAAAATTACTAAGGAGCAAACTTAGAGTCATTTGAGGTTCAGTTTTGCGATAAGAAGTAAAAATTCTAGACCAAGCATCCTTAAAACTCTCCTCATCCCCTTGCTTGAAAGTGAAAACTAAGTCTTCAGGTGAAGAAGTAACAGGTTCAGAGCTAGACATGGTAATAAAAGTAACTAAAAAAATTTTTGTATTTTAAATATAGAGTGCAGGACAATAAAGCAAACTAGATAGAGTAAATGGAAGTAACTAATTTTTTTGTGTTTTTGATATAGAGAGCAAGACAGTAAATAAAGTAAAACTAGCAACTAATTTTTTTGTGTTTTGATTTAGTGCAGCAAACAAAGTAGTAAATAAAATAAAGCAAGACAAAAACAAAGTAAAGAGATTGAGAAGTGGAGACTCCCCTTGCAGCGTGTCTTGATCCCCGGCAACGGCGCCAGAAATTTAGCTTGATACGCGTAGATGCACACGTCCGTTGGGAACCCCAAGTGGAAGGTATGATGCGTATAGAAGCAAGTTTCCCTCAGTATGAAACCAAGGTTTAATCGAACCAGTAGGAGCCAAGAAGCACGTTGAAGGTTGATGGTCGCGAAATGTGATGCGGCGCAACACCAGGGATTCCGCCGCCAACTAGGAACCTGCACAACACAACCAAAGTACTTTGCCCCAACGAAACAGTGAGGTTGTCAATCTCACCGGCTTGCTGTAACAAAGGATTAAACGTATCGAGTGGAAGATGTTTGCAAAGAAAACAGTAAAACAAGTAGATTGTATGCTATGTAAAGAATAGGACCGGGGTCCACAGTTCACTAGAGGTGTCTCTCCCATAAGATAAAAGCATGTTGGGTGAACAAATTACAGTCGGGCAATTGACAAATAGAGAAAGGCATAATAATGCATATACATGACATGGTAAATATAGTGAGATTTAATTGGGCATTACGACAAAGTACATAGACCGCCATCCAACTGCATCTATGCCTAAAAAGTCCACCTTCAGGTTATCGTCCGAACCCCCTCCAGTATTAAGTTGCAAAGCAACAGACAATTGCATTAAGTATTGTGCGTAATGTAATCAATAACTACATCCTTAGACATAGCATCAATGTTTTATCCCTAGTGGCAACAGCACATCACAACCTTAGAACTTTGTCACTGTCCCATGTATCAATGAAGGCATGAACCCACTATCGAGCATAATTACTCCCTCTTGGAGTTAAGAGTAAAAACTTGGCCAGAGCCTCTACTAATAACGGAGAGCATGCAAGATCATAAACAACACATGAACAATAGATTGATAATCACCATAATCATAGTACTCTCTATCCATCGGATCCCGACAAACTCAACATATAGAATTACATATAGATGATCTTGATCATGTTAGGCAGCTCACAAGATCTAACAATGAAGCACAACAAGGAGAAGACGACCATCTAGCTACTGCTATGGACCCATGGTCCAGGGGTGAACTACTCACTCATCACTCCGGAGGCGATCATGCGATGAAGAGTCCTCCGGAGATGAATCCCCTCTCCGGCAGGGTGCCGGAGGCGATCTCCGGAATCCCCCGAGATGGGACGCGGCGGCGGCGTCTCTGTAAGGTTTTCCGTATCGTGGCTCTCACCGGGGTTTCGCGACGGGAGCTTTAAGTAGGCGGAAGGTCAACGCGAGGGCCACACGAGGGCCCAGGGCGGCCGCGCGGCCAAGGGGGCCGCGCCGGCCACCCCCTGGCTGCCTCGTGGCCCCACTTCGTTAGGTCTTGTCTTCGAAGCTTCGTGCAAAAATAGACCCCGGGCGAAAGTTTCGTCCAATTCCGAGAATATTTCTTTACTAGGATTTCTGAAACCAAAAACAGCAGAAAACAGCAATGGCTCTTCGGCATCTTGTTAATAGGTTAGTTCCAGAAAATGCATAAATATGACATATAATGTGCATAAAACATGTAGGTATCATCAATAAAGTAGCATGGAACATAAGAAATTATCGATACGTTGGAGACGTATCACGGTGCCCAAACCTTAAGTCTAAAGGATTGGTTTAAAGTAAGGTATTGTTTTTCCCTTACTACCATAACGAATGTAATGGTACTTCGTAAGGTATTTATAATAGGCATGGTCCTGGTTGTTTAGTCCTACGAATGGATTAGACTCATTTAGTCCATCCAATCATGGCTTCTAGTTCATACTAGTTATCTTCCTTTTGGTTTCTTTAGGTTCCATGAAAGGAATCTTTCTAATAGGCTTATGTTTTAGTATGGTCAAACCCTTCGGTCTTTTGTTTTCTTAGACTTTGATTGTCCTCCGACATCTTCTTCATCCAACTTCATTAGCTTAGACTTACTTGAGCTCTTCTGCTTCTGAGTAATTATCAATTACCCACTCAAGTTAAGGTATAACCCTTACTTCCTCGAGATATAAACCTCGGCTTCTGGTCTGACAACCTCCTGAGAGTACTATTATATGGATACTTCCACCAATCTTATGAAAATAGGATCGGACTTCCTCTCAGTTCAGACCTTCTTCTTCGTCTTTCATACTCCAAATCATATCTTAATACTTCTCCTTCAATCTTCCTCTCCCCCTTGGAGTTTACTAATGATCTTCAAACTCCTTTTATTCTAATCATTAAACTCCAAGGTTGAAGATTGGTTTAAGTCCGGTTTATATTTTGTACCTTTCTAAAGTCTCACGAAGAATTCTTTGCGGTGTATCCACACAGTTGTGGGTATCCGATGTGAATCCTTCGACTAAATATTTATTAGCTACGGAATACCAGCTACGGAATCCCTCTTTCCTTTAGAGTGAAAGAACGATTAAGCTGTGGACTATTTGTTACCAGCTGCAGACTATCTAACACAAGATGTGGCTTATTGGATACCAGCTGTGGCTATGTTATGGTTCTAGTCCACATCTACCTACCAGTTGTGGCTACTTTTATAGTTTTAGTTAAGATATACCTCACTTCACATACTTTCTCTTCATGATTATCCTATATCAGCTGCGGTCTGATGATACCAGCTGCGACTTCACTTGTCTATTTTCCTTCTTCTAAGGTTTGTTTTGCAAGATAACCACTTGTTGACACTATGAAAATAGTATTGTAAGTGTCTTCACTTGCATTCCCTTCTTCCATAATGAATACGGCTCCACTTCTACTACTCCATATTCACTATTTTTCTCACTTTCATGGTACTCCCATGTTGAAGTAATCCTCAATTGAGGATAAAAGTGAGTTTTGATGGGTTCTTCCTTCAGATGATACTGATTGCTTCCCACAACTTTACTTTCTTCTTCCCGTGAACCTTCATCTTGTCTTCAAAACCTTCGGAGTTCGTCACTTCCTCACACGAATACCTTTACCCTCTAGACCTATAACATCAAGTAAGAGTTTGATATTGCAACATGCATTTGCATATCAAAGTCAAACTTCATGTATGGATCTAGTCAAACAATGAAAATCCAATAAAATCCAAGAAAATCCAGCTTTGTGCATACAATACACATCTTTATATGCCTGAATATAATAGTTGGGTAAGACATCCCTAAACATCAGGCTCAGATGTGTAGTATATAACACCACATAAAATAGGTTTAGGTTGTGATACTTAGCACGAATACGTGAATTTCTACTATTTGTCTCAACATTTATCTTAATTGCACATTTGCAATGAGACAAACTTGAAACAAAATGGCCTGGGATAGTTGAAGTTAACCTAGTTTTCTTTGGAAGTACTAACAAAATAGTATACCATATATATGTGCTATTGAGGACTACTTCCTATAATACAATTAGTTCTAACATGTCTACTCTAAACACATGATTGTTTAGAATATACCACCTATAACTCTAGGATTTCTCTATGTGATATGCTCTAAATAAGCCTTCTTTAAATTAAGGACTATGGTTCTAACATACTTGGTACAGTTATTAGGATTTTAAGGCCTAAGCTTTCGAACTATTCCTTAAATCCTACTCCTATCATACTTCTGTTATCATACTTATGATGTTCTACTCTATCACATCATGACTCTCAATTGAATCATATATGATTACCAACTTTACCATGAAAAGTAGACTTATATGATTCCTATCACTCTTCCTTACCTCCTATGATTGACTCATCATAGGTATATACTACCTTATATAACTTATTTACAACACTTAATACCAGTCATTTGGTATTTTAAATGACTTTTACTTAACCATAACAAACATTGGTATACTTCTTCCAATAGGATATCTTCCTTATGGTTGTATCCTCTCATTGGACTACCATGTATTGTATACCAACTATGATCTACTACCACCCATTATCTTAAGCTCCAATGGTGTTCTAGGTATTTGGGAATGAAGTAAGATAACTAACTACTTTACTTAAGAAAGATAGATGAGAAAGATTGACTCAAGTGTGTCAGGATTATTCTCAAGTGAATACCCATCTCAAGTCAAAAGAACAATTGGTTTAGCATAGTTGGCTTAGCTAATACAACTTCCTATAGACACTACCAAACCTATAGGTCTCCTTTAAAGGGTTTTAATCCTAGGGTCAAAGCATTTGCTCTGATACCACTGTGGTGACCCAGCGTACCACTGCATGGTGTAGTACACAAGTCGTTGACATAACACAAGTGAAATACCGTTCCACTCATATTACATCCCTCAGAGTGGTACAACAGAAACATATGCGAGTCCAAGGTATGTCTATAGAAGGATACACAAGCTGTTTACAGAAGATCAACACAGCCTCCTACTTTACAGTGAGGTAAAACTTCAAATAAAGCTCCAGAAGAACGACTCGTAAACTAACTTATTGCTATCACTATCTCCAGAGATACTAGGCTTGCTATAGAATTCTAGCTACTTAGGTGCTAAGATCAGGGAAAGGCTCCCTTCTATTACTAGTCTAAGTTTCCACTTTAGTTGTTGCAGCAGTTGACGTCATTGACTTCTTTGCTTGGATTCTTTATCTTGTTGCAGTTGACTCCTTTGTCTTCGAATTCCACGGTAGTTTATCCTTCGGTGCCTCCATAGCTAAGCAGGGGATTTAAGAGTGGGATGAGTACGAGCGTACTCAGCAAGTTCATATTAGGAAATAGGTGTATCATGCACTAGCTACAGCCATAGACCAGAAAGTCATAGGCAAATGCAAGTTTTCATAAACATTTCTTCAAAAGGTTTATTTTATTCTGAAAACTATGCCCGTCAGTCTTCACATGTTGACTAGAACTTCATGGAGTTCCTTTCTGCCGCGTTCGCAGTTCCCTTCGAACAGGGAGTGACAGTCACAATTCAACATCCTCTGCAGAGGTGCGTTACTTTTCCCATAAGAGAACTTATCCTTGATACCTTTCCGAGATGCATGCTCGTCCACACTTCCTTGTGGGGCCAGGTGTAAGATCCAAGCCAATCACCGCCTTCTCCGCGACCCCGCAAACCCACCCTTTTGTCCATCCGTACACCCCCAGACATCTCCCGATCATACGGCTTTACCCCGGTGTACTATGGACAATCCTTCATAGACGGTAGAGCCTCTCATCCAAACGTCCGGATGGGGATTTTAAAGGATTTCCCAACCTACGGCAGTGCCTCCAGCACCCCGCCAGGCTCTATCAAGTCCGTTGGCGTGCAGGAGGGAAAAGATACAGCTGACTTCCCAGAGCCATTATAGATCTTATGGTCAACGCGGTATGTACGGCGCTAGAATCACTGGACGGCATTGGTACTTAGTCCTAGATGAATAGTACCCGTGCAATGGAACCTCCACCAATCAACACATACCATGGTTCCATTGCCCACCACATAGTCATATTCATAATTGTAAAATAATATTTGCTTTTCAATGCAAGAGTGATAAGTATAGTACTTTGCATATAATTTGATAAACATAATCAAATGACATGAGCAAGCGATGAACTTGCCTTTCTTGACTGCAAGATTATGCAGGCAAAAGCTTCGATACGTGAGAAGTCCAAATGCTGAAATACCATCATCGTCCGGTAAGGACAATGTTTAAAGAACTGGCAAAGATGCTATAATGCATAGTATGAGATGCAATCGTCCCGAGCGTAACCTAACCTTGATGATTTATGATGGATGAGTTGTAATGATTTCTTTAGGGTGTGTTGCACTTTTAGGATGATTCTCAAACAAGGTTCTTATTAGGGTTGGTGATATTAATAGTATAAACAAGTGATATAATGCATCATAACAATCAAACACATAAAGAATAGTGGTGGAACAATATGTAAAGAACAATTGTCAATTTTTAAGTTCTATGATGCATGGTTGAGGATTATATGCATTATACTTCAAAAGAATAACTTTTGAAGAACATGTTGATTAAGAAATAATAAGTATTTCAAATAAGAACTATGGCTTCTATGGTTTACTTGACATTTGTACTTCAAAAGAATAACTTTTGAAGAACAGGTTAAATAAGAACAAGAACTATTATAAATAGGAGCTATGGCTTCTAGGGTTTACTATTGGATTTAGTTTTCTAATAGGGACTAGTTGGTTTCTTAAGTTGAATAGGTCTATATGTAGCAAGTTTTGGCAGGTTTATTACTAGGTTTCTCCTAAGCATCATATCAAAGGATGATTATCAAGGTGTTGCTATGAGCTAGGGTTTACTATGGCTTCACATTTTCTTCACTAAGTACTCACTAATGGTTTCTAAGTTAAGTGGTTTATTACTTTCTAAGTAGGGTTTAGTTGGATAGGAGCATGTGTTGTGATTTGCTACACAAGGTTGGTACTAGGGTTCATCATTATGGTTCTACTAGGGTTTGATGGTTGAGATTGAATTGCATGGTGTGGTATATAGGAATAGTGATCAAGGGTGCTAACATGTGGTAATAAGCTAGGGTTTAGACCTAGGTGACATTAGTGGATCATCTAGGTTTAATAAAAATAATGAAATGATAATCTTATGTGAATTGGTCTTATTCTAGTGGATCATGAGCATGCATTCATTTGTTTCTTACTAGGGTTTTATAGGTATAGGTGAAACTTATATGATTACTTGGGCTAAACCCCTAGGGTTTTAGGATTGCAACTAACTTAGGATGAGCACATAAAATAATGGAATCAAGATCTTACTTATATTAAAGTTAGGGTTTCTAAATTATGTTACAACTCTAAAATAATACTTGGTACTAGAATTAATGTGATTAAGTACCTAGAGCAAAATTTAACAATGGTATTATTATTTTATTAATTTTAAGTGATTTACCAATTAAAATAAATAATACTTAGGGTTTAATTAGAAACTAGGGTTTTATAATTGTTATTAAGATTTAAACTAATTAACTTGTGCACTAAATATGTTTAAATAAACAAGTTTTGAATTATCAAAATAACATTAACCTTTACTATTTTCTTGCTTTATTTTATTTAAAGAAAATGGTAAATGGTAATTTGCAAATTAGGGTTTATGAATTACCTCTAATATTATTATTTTTTTAATTGATGAGAATATGATAAAGAAAATTAATCTTAACATTTTACTTACTTACTGAATAGATAATATTTTATTTTGAACTTTACTAATTACTGAATTTAAATTGGATTTAAAACAAATGAAAAGGCATAATTAATAAAGTTAAAAATAAGTGAATTATTATTTTGACACATATTTTTATTTTATATTTTATTTGGATAGATTTTATTTTTGTGAGCATTTTGATATATTATTTATATTTTTCTGAGTTGAAATGAATTTTGTATGATTTTACAAAGTTTCAGCATTTTCCTGGAATTTGAAATAAACCTAATACTAAACATACCGGTTCACACCTAGCTACAGAGACAGACAGGTGGGGTCACTGACTGGGTCAGTTGCCACGATGGCAACGACCAGTCAACTACTCCTCGAGGCCCCATCGCCACGCTGGCGTTGCCGGCGGTTAAACGCCGGCGGCCTGCACATGGTGGCGCCGTCGATTTAGTGACCCCCAGGACGCGCGAATATGATTTTCCGACTCCCCTCAAGCTCCTGAACATGATGGTGGTGGTGGTTTGGCGAGGGAATCACCGGAGCTATGCCGGCGACCATGCTCCGCGGCGGTTCTCTCCAGCCAAGATGCAAACACCAGCTACAGAGGGTTCCAGGAAGCGAAAGTAGGTTCTATCGAGGCGCAAGCTCACCGTGAACTTGCTGGTGTGGTCGGCGACGACGATTGCTGTCGGAGACGAGCTTAATTTCGCCATTACCGGCGAGGTACTGCAAAAGGGATCGGCGAAATTCGTCGGCTTGAGGAAGATCTAGGATGATTCCTTCCTCCCAGATGATCTACGGCGCCAGGCGCTTCTCCTCGATCACGCGCCTGAGGCTGGGGTGGCCTGTACCACCGTGTTCTTCCTCGACTCCGGTGAACTGGCGTAGATGGAATTGAGAGATAGAGAGAGATAGGGAAGATCTGGATGGGTGGATGAGATCAAGAAGTGCTCGGCGGTGCTTTCACCCCTATTTATAGGCCGAGGGGAGCACGGAGGCTGCGACACGACGACGATGATGGCCGAGAGGTGGCGGCGTCTGGAGAGTTTGTCTGGGCGCCGATCTTTTACTTCCGGATAGGCTCGGACGCGAGATACATAGGGAGGAGTTCTGGAAGCTTCTACGCGTCCGGGACGTCCTTATCGTCGACGAGGATGGCGTCTACTGGCGCTGCCGCGGTGTCGAGCTCGGAGAGGTAGACGAAGACGATGGCCTCCTCTCGCACGATTTTTGAAGCACTTGAAACGGTATGTGGGTTGTTTTCGTTGGTGGGCTGGGCTCGTACTGGGCTGTCGAGGTGGTGCTGGTCCTGGGCTGCTGCGGCCTGAACAGGTAGGGTTTCCCTCTCTTTCTCTTTTTAAATTTTCTATTTATATTTTCTGTTTTGTGATTTGAATCCAAATTTGAATTCTGTTTTGTTTTGCAGGTTTTAAAATATTTGAGTATCAAAACAATTTGATAATGCTAAGTACTGTATTGTTTTGTTTATAAACAACTATTTTATAATTGATTAATTTTGGGTTCTTATGAGGCACAAGTGAAAATTGAAATTGATATAATTTTAGGGTTCAACTCAATTGCCTTTAAATTTAGAAATCAAATTTGTTTTAATGCTTTAAAATTTAGAACATGTGCATGGTGAACATATTATATTTTTCTAGTGCTTAACCATGGTGATTACTCACATACAATTTAATTATGGCTAGTGTTTAACAAATAGTAAAGAGAATGGAATTGGTTTATGATTTTATGTGAATGATAGTTTCTTAGGGTTTAAGAAGATGGTTGGATAAACTCTATATTTAATAATCTTGCTTAGCAACTTTTAGCTTGAATTATTTAAGATAAATCCTATGCTCATCATGGTTAACTGATGGCGTGTAACTCACACGTTCGTTGGGAACCCCAAGAGGAAGGTATGATGCGCACAGTAGCAAGTTTTCCCTCAGAAAGAAACCAAGGTTTAATCGAACCAGGAGCCAAGAAGCACGTTGAAGGTTGATGGTCGCGAAATGTGATGCAGCGCAAACCAGGGATTCCGCCAACGCTGAACCTGCACAACACAACCAAAGTACTTTGCCCCAACGAAACAGTGAGGTTGTCAATCTCACCGGCTTGTGTAACAAAGGATTAAACGTATCGAGTGGAAGATGTTTGCAAAGAAAACAAGAAACAAGTAGATTGTATGCTATGTAAAGAATAGGACCGGGGTCCACAGTTCACTAGAGGTGTCTCTCCCATAAGATAAAGCATGTTGGGTGAACAAATTACAGGGGCAATTGACAAATAGAGAAAGGCATAACAATGCATATACATGATATGATAAATATAGTGAGATTTAATTGGGCATTACGACAAAGTACATAGACCGCCATCCAACTGCATCTATGCCTAAAAAGTCCACCTTCAGGTTATCATCCGAACCCCTCCAGTATTAAGTTGCAAAGCAACAGACAATTGCATTAAGTATGGTGCGTAATGTAATCAACAACTACATCCTTAGACATAGCATCAATGTTTTATCCCTAGTGGCAACAAGCACATCCACAACCTTAGAACTTTCTGTCACTGTCCCAGATTCAATGGAGGCATGAACCCACTATCGAGCATAAATACTCCTCTTGGAGTTAAGAGTAAAAACTTGGCCAGAGCCTCTACTAATAACGGAGAGCATGCAAGATCATAAACAACACATGAACAATAGATTGATAATCACCATAATCATAGTACTCTCTATCCATCGGATCCCGACAAACACAACATATAGAATTACATATAGATGATCTTGATCATGTTAGGCAGCTCACAAGATCCAACAATTAAGCACAACAAGGAGAAGACGACCATCTAGCTACTGCTATGGACCCATGGTCCAGGGGTGGACTACTCACTCATCACTCCGGAGGCGACCATGGCGGTGTAGAGTCCTCCGGAGATGAATCCCCTCTCCGGCAGGTGCCGGAGGCGATCTCCAATCCCCCGAGATGGGATTCGCGGCGGCGGCGTCTCGTAAGGTTTTCCGTATCGTGGCTCTCGACGGGGTTTCGCGACGGAAGCTTTAAGTAGGCGGAGGGTCAACGCGGGGGCCACACGAGGGGCCCAGGAGGTAGGTCGGCGCGGCCAGGGCTTGGGCCGCGCCGCCCCTCCCTGCCTCGTGGCCCCACTTCGTTATCTCTTCGGTCTCTGAAGCTTGCAAAAATAGGACCCCGGGCGAAAGTTTCGTCCAATTCCGAGAATATTTCTTTACTAGGATTTCTGAAACCAAAAACAGCAGAAAACAGCAACTGGCTCTTCGGCATCTTGTTAATAGGTTAGTTCCGAAAATGCATAAATATGACATATAATGTGCATAAAACATGTAGGTATCATCAATAAAGTAGCATGGAACATAAGAAATTATCGATACGTTGGAGACGTATCAGCATCCCTAGCTTAGTTCTGCTCGTCCCGAGCAGGTAAAACGATAACAAAGATAATTTTTGAAGTGACATGCCATCATAATCTTGATCATACTATCTGTAAACATATGTAATGAATGCAGCGATCAAAACAAAAGTAATGACATGAGTAAACAACTGAATCATAAAGCAAAGACTTTTCATGAATAGTACTTCAAGACAAGCATCAATAAGTCTTGCATAAGAGTTAACTCATAAAGCAATAAATCAAAGTAAAGGTGTTGAAGCAACACATAGGAAGATTAAGTTTCAGCGGTTGCTTTCAACTTATAACATGTATATCTCATGGATATTGTCAACATAAAGTAATATAACAAGTGCAATATGCAAGTATGTAGGAATCAATGCACAGTTCACACAAGTGTTTGCTTCTTAAGGTGGAGGGAGATAGGTAAACTGACTCAACAATAAAAGTAAAAGAATGGTCCTTCAAAGAGGAAAGCATCGATTGCTGTATTTGTGCTAGAGCTTTTTTTTGAAAACATGAAACAATTTTGTCAACGGTAGTAATAAAGCATATGAGTTATGAAAATTATATCTTACAAGTTGCAAGCCTCACGCATAGTATACTAATAGTGCCCGCACCTCGTCCTACTTAACTTGGACTACCGGATCTTCGCATGCCATGTTTCAACCAAGTGTCACAAAGGTACCTCCATGCCGCCTGTACAAAGGTCTAAGGAGAATGCTCGCATTTCGGATTTCTCGCTTTTGATTATTCTCAACTTAGACATCCATACCGGGACAACATGGACAACAGATAATGGACTCCTCTTAAATGCATAAGCATGTAGCAAAGTTATTATTCTCATATGAGATTGAGGATATATGTCCAAAACTGAAACTTCCACCATGATTCATGGCTTTAGTTAGCGGCCCAATGTTCTTCTCTAACAATTTTGCATGCTCCAACCACTAAAATGATAGACCTTCAGACAAGATGGACATGCATAGCAACTCACATGATATTCAACAATAGTTGATGGCGTTCCCCAGAAGCATGGTTATCGCACAACAAGCAACTTAATAAAATATAAAGTGCATAAGTACATATTCAATACTACGATAGTTTTTAAGGCTATTTTGTCCCATGAGCTATATATTGCATAGGTGGATGATGGAATTTTAAAGGTAGCACTCAAGCAATTTACTTTGGAATGGCGGAGAAATACCATGTAGTAGGTAGGTATGGTGGACACAAATGGCATAGTAGTTGGCTCAAGGATTTTGGATGCATGAGAAGTATTCCCTCTCGATACAAGGTTTAGGCTAGCAAGGTTATTTGAAGCAAACTCAAGGATGAACAAGTGCAGCAAAACTCACATAAAAGACATATTGTAAACATTATAAGACTCTACACTGTCTTCCTTGTTGTTCAAAACTCAATACTAGATATTATCTAGACTCTAGAGAAACCAAATATGCAAATCAAATTTTAGCAAGCTCTATGTATTTCTTCATTAATGGGTGCAAAGCATATGATGCAAGAGCTTAAACATGAGCACAACAATTGCCAAGTATCACATTATCCAAGACAGTTTAGAATTACTACATGTAGCATTTTCCAATTCCAACCATATAACAATTTAACGAAGAAGAAACTTCGCCATGAACATTATGAGTAAAGCCTAAGGACACATGTGTCCATATGCAACAGCGGAGCGTGTCTCTCTCCCACAAAGTGAATGCTAGGATCCATCTTATTCAAACAAAAACAAAAACAAAAACAAACCGACGCTCCAAGTAAAGAACAAAAGATGTGATTGAATAAAAATATAGTTTCAGGGGAGGAACCTGATGATGTTGTCGATGAAGAAGGGGATGCCTTGGGCATCCCCAAGCTTAGACGCTTGAGTCTTCTTAAAATATGCAGGGGTGAACCACGGGGCATCCCCAAGCTTAGAGCTTTCACTCCTCTTGATCATAGTATATCATACTCCTCTCTTGACCCTTGAAAACTTCCTTCACACCAAACTTCAAGCAAACTCATTAGAGGGTTAGTGCACGATTAATAATTCACACATTCAGAGGTGACACAACCATTATTTTCACTTCTGGACATTGCATAATGCTACTGGACATTAGTGGATCAAAGAAATAAATCCAACTTAGCAAAAGAGGCAATGCGAAATGAAAGGCAGAATCTGTCAAAAACAGAACAGTCCGTAAAGACGAATTTATAAATGGCACCAGACTTGCTCAAATGGAAAAACTCAAAACTAATGAAAGTTGCGTACATATCTGGGGATCACGCTCGTAAATTGGCAGATTTTTTCGAATTTTCTACAGAGAATTGTGCCCAGATTCGTGACAGACAGCAATGCTGTTTCTGCGCAGCAATCCCAAATATAACATCAACTTTGGCATAGAAACTTTACTTGGCACAAAAACATGATAAGGAGAGGTTGCTACAGTAGTAAACAACTTCCAAGACTCAACAAAACAAAAAATTGCTGTAGGTAAAAACATGGGTTGTCTCCCATAAGCGCTTTTCTTTAACGCCTTTCAGCTAGGCGCAGAAAGTGCAAATCAAGTAACATCGAGAGTAGAAGCATCAACATCATAGCTTGTTCTAATAATAGAATCAAAAGGCAACTTCATTCTCTTTCTAGGGAAGTGTTCCATACCTTTCTTGAGAGGAAATTGATATTTAATATTACCTTCCCTCATATCAATAACAGCACCAACGGTTCGAAGAAAAGGTCTTCCCAACACAATTGGACAAGATGCATTGCATTCGATATCCAAGACAACAAAATCAACGGGACAAGGTTATTGTTAACCGTAATATGCACATTATCAATCCTCCCCAAAGGTTTCTTTTTAACATTATCGGCAAGATTAACATCCAAATAACAATTCTTCAATGGTGGCAAGTCAAGCATATCATAGATCTTTTTAGGCATAACAGAAATACTTGCACCAAGATCACATAAAGCATTACATTCAAAGTCATTGAATTTCATTTTAATGATGGGCTCCCAACCATCTTCTAACTTTCTAGGAATAGAAGTTTCAAGTTTTAGTTTCTCTTCTCTAGCTTTTATGAGAGCATTTGTAATATGTTTTGTAAAGGCTAAATTTATAGCACTAGCATTAGGACTTTTAGCAAGTTTTTGTAAGAACTTTATAACTTCAGAGATGTGGCAATCATCAAAATCTAAATCATTATGAGCTACAGCAATGGGATCATTGTTCCCAAGGTTGGAAAAAATTTCAGCAGTTTTATCACAAGCAGTTTCAGCAGTTTTAGCAATTTCAGGCAGTTTTGTTCGCTTTGCACTAGGAGTAGAAACATTGCCAACACCAATTATTTTACCATTGATAGTAGGAGGTGCAGCAACATGTGAAGAATTAGCATTACTAGTGGTGGTAATAGTCCAAACTTTAGCTACATTATTCTCTTTAGCTAGTTTTTCATTTTCTTCTCTATCCCACCTAGCACGTTCAGCCATTAATCTTATATTCTCATTAATTCTAACTTGGATGGCATTTGCTGTAGTAGTAATCTTATTATCAATATCATTATTAGGCATAACTTTCAATTTTAAAAGATTTACATCAGAGGCAAGCCTATCAACTCTAGAAGCAATAGCATCAATTTTATCAATCTTTTCCTCAACAGATTTGTTAAAAGCAGTTTGTGTACTAATAAATTCTTTAAGCATGGCTTCAAGACCAGAGGGTACACTCCTATTATTATTGTAAGAATTCCCATAAGAATTACCATAACCATTACCATTAGCAGAAGGATATGGCCTATAGTTATTACCAGAGTTGTTCCTATAAGCATTGTTGTTGAAATTATTATTTTTAATGAAATTCACATCAACATTTTCTTATTGAGCAACCAATGAAGCTAAAGGAACATTATTTGGATCAACATTAGATCTACCATTCACAAGCATAGACATAATCACATCAATCTTATCACTCAAGGAAGAGGTTTCTTCAACAGAATTTACCTTCTTACCTTGTGGAGCTCTTTCCGTGTGCCATTCAGAGTAATTTATCATCATATCATCAAGAAGTTTTGTAGCCCCCCAATGTGATGGACATAAAGGTACCTCCAGCAGCTGAATCCAATAAATTCCGCGAAGAAAAATTTAGTCCTGCATAGAAGGTTTGGATGATCATCCAAGTAGTCAGTCCATGGGTTGGGCAATTCTTTACCAAAGTTTTCATTCTCTCCCAAGCTTGAGCAACATGTTCAGTATCTAATTGCTTAAAATTCATTATGCTACTTCTCAAAGATATAATTTTAGCGGGAGGATAATATCTACCAATAAAAGCATCCTTGCATTTAGTCCATGAATCAATACTATTCTTAGGCAAAGATAGCAACCAATCTTTAGCTCTTCCTCTTAATGAGAAAGGAAACACTTTCAATTTAATAATATCACCATCTACATCTTTATACTTTTGCATTTCACAAAGTTCAACAAAATTATTGAGATGGGCAGCATCAGAACTAACACCAGAAAATTGATCTCTCATAACCAAATTCAAAAGCAGGTTTAATTTCAAAGAATTCTGCTGTAGTAGCAGGTGGAGCAATAGTTGCATATGAAATCATTATTATTTGCATTTGTGAAGTCACACAATTTAGTATTTTCAGGAGTATTCATTTTAGCAAAGGTAAATAAAACAAACTAGATAAAGTAAATGCAAGTAACTAATTTTTTTGTGTTTTCGATATAGAGAGCAAAGCAGAATAAAGTAAAACTAGCAACTAATTTTTTTTGTATTTTGATTTAGTGCAGCAAACAAAGTAGTAAATAAAATAAAGCAAGACAAAAACAAAGTAAAGAGATTGAGAAGTGAAGACTCCCCTTGCAGCGTGTCTTGATCTCCCGGCAACGGCGCCAAAGAGTGTTGCCGTGGGAGGCAATTCTATGTGGTGTAGCTTTTCTTCAGTTCCCCGGCAACGGCGCCAGAAAAAGAGCTTGATGGCGTGTAACTCACACGTTCGTTGGGAACCCCAAGAGGAAGGTATGATGCGCACAGAGCAAGTTTTCCCTCAGAAAGAAACCAAGGTTTAATCGAACAGTAGGAGCCAAGAAGCACGTTGAAGGTTGATGGTCGCGAAATGTGATGCAGCGCAACACCAGGGATTCCGCGCCAACGCGGAACCTGCACAACACAACCAAAGTACTTTGCCCCAACGAAAGTGAGGTTGTCAATCTCACCGGCTTGCTGTAACAAAGGATTAAACGTATCGAGTGGAAGATGTTTGCAAAGAAAACAGTAAAACAAGTAGATTGTATGCTATGTAAAGAATAGGACCGGGGTCCACAGTTCACTAGAGGTGTCTCTCCCATAAGATAAAGCATGTTGGGTGAACAAATTACAGTCGGGCAATTGACAAATAGAGAAAGGCATAACAATGCATATACATGATATGATAAATATAGTGAGATTTAATTGGGCATTACGACAAAGTACATAGACCGCCATCCAACTGCATCTATGCCTAAAAAGTCCACCTTCAGGTTATCATCCGAACCCCTCCAGTATTAAGTTGCAAAGCAACAGACAATTGCATTAAGTATGGTGCGTAATGTAATCAACAACTACATCCTTAGACATAGCATCAATGTTTTATCCCTAGTGGCAACAGCACATCCACAACCTTAGAACTTTCTGTCACTGTCCCAGATTCAATGGAGGCATGAACCCACTATCGAGCATAAATACTCCCTCTTGGAGTTAAGAGTAAAAACTTGGCCAGAGCCTCTACTAATAACGGAGAGCATGCAAGATCATAAACAACACATGAACAATAGATTGATAATCACCATAATCATAGTACTCTCTATCCATCGGATCCCGACAAACACAACATATAGAATTACATATAGATGATCTTGATCATGTTAGGCAGCTCACAAGATCCAACAATTAAGCACAACAAGGAGAAGACGACCATCTAGCTACTGCTATGGACCCATGGTCCAGGGGTGGACTACTCACTCATCACTCCGGAGGCGACCATGGCGGTGTAGAGTCCTCCGGAGATGAATCCCCTCCGGCAGGGTGCCGGAGGCGATCTCCGAATCCCGAGATGGGATTCGCGGTGGCGTCTCGTAAGGTTTTCCGTATCGTGGCTCTCGGGGGTTTCGCGACGGAAGCTTTAAGTAGGCGGAGGGTCAACGCGGGGGCCACACGAGGGCCCAGAGGTAGGTCGGCGCGGCCAGGGCTTGGGCACGCCACCCTGCTGGATGCCTCGTGGCCCCACTTCGTTATCTCTTCGGTCTTCGGAAGCTTCGTGCAAAAATAGGACCCGGCGAAAGTTTCGTCCAATTCCGAGAATATTTCTTTACTAGGATTTCTGAAACCAAAAACAGCAGAAAACAGAACTGGCTCTTCGGCATCTTGTTAATAGGTTAGTTCCAGAAAATGCATAAATATGACATATAATGTGCATAAAACATGTAGGTATCATCAATAAAGTAGCATGGAACATAAGAAATTATCGATACGTTGGAGACGTATCATTAACTCACTTGTTTAATTGGTGGTTCTACTTTATAAAATACTATTTCATTTGGTTCACTAAACAACTTACTTGGAAGACAAAATATAATTTGGATATTGGTTTCACTCTACTCAATTAAATAGCCTTTGAGCTTAGGTATAACTAGCTTGGTTTATACTTGTGATCTATGATACACAAGTTAGGACTTATTATTTTATGTGGAGTGGATCCCATATGAAATGGTTTAGGGTTTTGCATAAGCTTTGTTAAATTGAAATACAAGTAGGCATGAGGTATGGCAAGGTTCTTCTTATGATCCAAAGTAATCCATGGATTGGAATTCAGATGTGGTCTAGGGTTTTAGTGGTGATCACCCATGTGATACACAACTAGGATTAGAATATGGGCACAAGCTTTGGTTATGTTTCACTAATAGAACATGGCTCTCACCTCCAAGATTAAAGGTTGGTTTTAACAAGTAAGATTTAATACTACTCTAATATTCTCTAAGATAGACATGGCTATGGTTAGCATCTATATTCTCTCTCACTTCTAAATGTCTTTTAATAGCCTAAGGTCCTACTCAAGAGATGATGATATGATCCTCTAAATATATGGTTTGCCTAGGAATTCTACCTTGGTATCTTATGTAGCTTGTTCTTCTGGAAATCTGATAAACCTGCATCTTGTGGCATGCCTCCACCTCCTAGCTTCTTCATATGGATCCTAGCTAATGTATGGAGTGGCTCTATGTGTTTGCTCACATGTATCATGCTACAAGATGAGCAAAGGGATGAAGGATGTGGCTCTATTTATAGGCTTGGGCAAGCTCTAGTATCATGACACATAGGTGGGTGACTCTTGTTTTGGTTTCATGAGTAAGGTGCTTGGTTGTCATGCCCTCATCCATAGCAATCCTTTGAGCATGAGGTGGCATAGCTTGGAGTGCAAGTCATGTAGATATTTTCATCCTATGTGGCATGATCCTTATCCTCTAATATGATTTGTATTTGGATAGCCAAGTGGCATTTGTTACTAAATATCTTGTGGATTGTTTTATTATTGTGGATGAGTCACTATATCATATTTGATTGGATTTATATTATAATATTAGTCATAAGGTCAAGGTTGAAGGTTATTCCTCAATTTTGAATAGTTGGTGTTTGATTTCACCAAGGCATGATCATATGAGTTTGAAAATACTCATGAGTAATTTTATTCCAATAGTTTGAACTATAATTTGTAATGTAAATGGATTCAGTTTTATGATATTCCATATATTTAATAAGTTATGATTTAAATAAGAATGTGTGACCTTTATGCACTTTAGACCCTGTGGTTTACCTTATTTATAAGTGAATTAAATTACACACAAAGGTAGTTGCTAACTTTTAAGTGCTATTAAGTTAGGGTTTGATTCTTAAAGAATGTGTTGTTGTAAGGAATACCATGTTGAGATCTTTTATAAGATCTTGTAATTGACCCTTACTTAAGATGTTGTTTGTTGTAAAACTAATTCTATTTGATCTAGCCCAAAGATCAAATTATCTCTACCCAAAACAAGGTTTTAGCAAAGATCACAGTGAAGTTTATAGCGCTTGACTTGATGATCTACTTCAGTTCCAGCAAGTCAAGTGAAACTTCAGTTACTGTGGTAAGTTTTAGTTGAAAGCGCGAAAATTCCCCAGATTTTCTATGCATGAATGCAATGCACACTTTGGTGTTCTCTCATTTTATAGCCTCAAAACCTGGGATATTACACACCTTAACATCATGGTCTCTATTAGCATTCCTAGTTTCTTAGGAGAATAATGGTGAAATAGGCATTGTTAATTTCCCTAGTTTTGGCACTCTTATTACATCCCTATAGTACGTCATGCCAGAAATCTTTGTGGATGTTTTTAGTAGGAGGGATGTTCTTAAACTGGTGGATAATTTTGCATGATTTCTACTGTTAAGTCAAGATCTCGGGATGCCTTTCTATTATGGTGTGATAAGTGGATTAATGATGGTTCTGTACTTAACATCTCTATTTAAGATTGACACGTTTGTTTTCCTTTGTCATATATGAGAAATTTTCTTTGCGGAGGTGTATTTTCTCGAAGGCATAAATACCTTGTCCATCTTCCTCTATCCATAAAATCATATGATTATTGCTTGAAACTCCAACGGCTCTCTGATCGGACTCAGTGGCGGAGATAGAATTTTACCAATAGGTATGCCACACACATAAAATTTAATGACAACTTTGGTGAATTCCATTATCAGATTCAGTAAACACTGGTAAAATTTATGTTTGCAATTGGTTAGTATTTAACTATTTATCATGTGTAGCATATATGATTCTAGAACAGAACTACAAAAATGGTACTTGAATAATTACCGTGCGCTGATGCCGTGTGCCGGCATCGATTACTCTCTCTTGATCATGGGCTTTGACAGCCGGAGTGGGATCATGGTGGCCGTGAAAGGACTACCAATCTTCAACCTTACTGTGTTCCAGGGAGTCGGTGTCCATGTCGCAGGCTCCCGTGGACAACGATATCCCGTTCCGCAGACCGCAGTTTCGAATTCTGATGGGAGAAATGGCGCAGTGGCGGTGTAGTTGCTGGCGCACTAGAACCTCAATTTTCTTGGATGGATAGATACTAGACTAAATAGGAAGTGTGGGATGAAGTGATTAGGTGTTTCCATCTTTCTACTAGACAATACATCCACGGCTCATGGAGATTAAGCCAAGCAGTGTTGCATACGTCGTGCCTTTTTTTCTTCTACTATGCACAGAAGATTGCACGACACGGCTGTAGGGTATGCCGTGGCGGCATACCCCCCTGTAAGTCCGTTATTATTCATACTATTGCCTGGTCCCGTCGGTAAGGGTAGAAGTTTGCGGTGGCTAATTTTTTTACCATATATGCACATCAATTGTTTACAACTTTGAAATCATATTGTATTACGTATGAAGACTAAGGTTTTTTGCTTGGGTGAGTGATAGGTGGAATACAAACTACACGTTAAAGAGAATGAATTGAAAAGTTACTCAAGACACCTATTGTGTGCTTTGCCCAGCTAGAGTTTACGAGGATAGACTACATCTATTTTTTTGCTGCAACTTCTTTGGCGGAATGTGGAATGTTATTCAAATTGACTGGGGTCATGGAGATGACTTGCAATCGGGTCCTACCTGGGCCAGCATATATTTTGGAACACCTTCTCTCACATAGCTAGTCCTTTTAGCATGCTAGCATATCTTGAAGCAAATGATCATGAATATCTTTCGGCGGGAGATACCATCGTTTGCAGGGTAGCAATGTAAGTGTTTACATTATATTTCCTTCTTTAGGCACATCATTTGATCTAAACATCAAGGGAAATTGATGGCTTGGATTCATAAACTTGTTTAGAACATGTATAGGTAGGGATTTTCTTATCTATTCACGGACATGTTGCCATGTATAGGTAGGGATTTTCTCGGACACCAAGTATGCTCCGCGGTATTACCTCATAACCCAGAGTCAAAAAAAAATCCTAGTCTTCATTATATCGCAATGACTTCCTATCTACATCTACCGTAATACATATCATTTGTAATATTATGAACCTAATAATATTATAAAGTGTATGAACATGTTACATGGTGGTGGAAACAATTGTGAAGCACGTATCTGAAGTGGATTACCCTGATCTCCATGTCCTCATAAATTTTTGAAAGTACATACTAGGCACTAGGTGAGTGGTAGAAAAGCTAAAAACTATTTAGAATACCCTTTTAATATAATTTTTTCTTGAGGGTGCAATTTAATTAATTTTTTGTATATCAGATAAAACCTTACAAAGGCTCCATCCTTATTTTGTAGATTTAGTATTATATATCTAGTATGATAACTATTTGTTACCACGTGTGTGCATATATCTCTAACTTGTTACTACCACCAACCCAGAAGCAATACTAAACATGGTTTTTGGAATTTCATAGTAGTTATGAGGAAAAAATAGAATAATCTAATGAAATGTAAACATCTTAGTTGGTACAGAAAAATTTGCAAATATGGGTCATAAAGGGTCTTGTCGAAATGCTAGACATCTTCGAAATGGTGTAAAAGGGAAGTTCTACTTTTTCTTTTTTGATATTTGTGATGGGGAAAATGTTTACTTGAACTAATACGAAGTTTACAATAGTTCTACTCGGTGTCAACATTTTTTCTACTTTATTATATGTTAGTGTCTAGTTAGTGTGAGTGTGCGGCAACAACACTGTAAATAAATGATAGATTGCATATATATACAGGTTATTGAATTCCTGTTTTCCAAGTATTATTTTTTATCATAATAAGGTTTTTGTATATTTGACATAAGTTTGAATTATGTTATAGATGAGCTCAAATTCACGCTACACAAATTTCCTTGCACTTAATTCACGAATTCAGTTTTCAATTTTTTGTGAAATTTATTGAAAATGACACTCCCAAGACTAATGTTCCCACTTCAATTAAATTCCACCGAGAGATTGCACTTGTTACCAACTATGTGCATTCCGGCTTAAGTATTTCTACAATACATGAATTCAAGCAAAACTAAAATATAGTAAGTCAGAAAGATATGGAGAAAAATTTCAATATTAGGAGCATATATATGTGTGGTAACATATCGGGACCAGCATGCCAGGAGATGTTAAAAATTCTTATAGTTGTTATTTTTGTGATGTGCATATTTCTAAACAAACGTGCAAGACAAAAAAAAATAGTTCCTAAGTACTAGGATATTTTTGTCCATCTTCCGTGTTCATGCTACTGTGATCACTCTAGGATAAATATGACATGGAAACCCCATATGCCTGTCACGTAGACAACCTCTATTAATCGTGTACATTTTTAATAGTGAACCTCTAATGGTACTCTTTGTAAATTAGTCCATCACATTATCCACCATCATTTTTGTGAACGGTGACTCATGAAATGCCAGCTGCATCAACTGAGAAGTTCTCGCGACGCTATATTAGTTCCAAGCTCTCAACAAACTCCAGAGATCCCGTTCAAAAAAAAAAAAAACTCCAGAGTGTTCTCTACCCCCACACACACATATAGGACGCTGATACAAAGTGGCTTTTGAACAAAAAAACAAAAGTGCGATGCAAAAAAGGGTTCAGACAAAGAAGATGACATGAATTGATGGAGTATGGAGAGAACATCATGTGATAAGACGGCACCGATGTTCTAGATCACTTTGTGGGTCGTAAGCCCATCTGGCAAAGAGCCCCCCACCTACCTATCCACCTGTCACCCATGGCCGCGTGTCTCCCCTAGCCTTGCGTAGGACTTCTGCCTCAGCCCTCGATTTCGTCCCAGTTGATGCATGGCCTGTAGTGTGAGCACGGCCAAAACGAATTGATAAGCATCGGTTCATCGGTTCAGCTGTCTTTGGTAGTGATAATCTCGGCCTCGTCATTACATAGCCTTGCAAGGGATCAAACTGTCACCCGTCGTCGCATTGTAGCTAAGCCTTTAATTTGGCTGAAAAATCTCAGAAGGAACCAACCTTTACTTGCTCAGCCTTCGGTCTCTTCCTCAGACGCGCGCGCGTGGATTCTCATCAGTGTAGCATGGCTGCAATCTTTGGCTGTAGTAACAGCTGTTCACCTTTTTGCAAAGTGCCTTTGGGTGAGAAATCCCGGAAGGAACTAATGCCACCTACCGCGGTTACTTGTTCGGCATAGCTTCAGTTTCTTCCAGTCCGACGACGGTGGTGTATTATGTGTGCTCACAATTTGTTTGCACAGGTAATGCCATCCTATACGAAAGTGGATTTTGTCTGGGTACGCATAGGTCACTCGCTATTTTGGCCGTTCACTTCAGGGCTTGTTCCTCGAGATATTGGTCGGCCCACGTTGATTTATCGAATCGTCTTCTGGTGGTAGGAAGGAGGTTACAGGCTATGGGCTGGCTACGAATTTTGAATCGGAGGTGGGCTATAGATCACTGTAGCAATTGTGTGTGTGTTTCGCAGCCCTGCATGCAACAAAGAAATAGCCTGCTTCATGCTCTGTGGAGACGAGTAATAAAGAAGGATCTTATGCTCAAAAAAAAAAACGAACTGGGTCTCCTAATCAGCCTCACGAGTGTGTTGCCTTGCCATAATGACGCTGACATGATTAGAGTGGCTCATATACCAAGAAAACTAGACGGACCAGATAGGAAGTGACCTACGAGTGCGCTGACTCAAACATTTCTCTATGCTAGGTTGGCCGGGATAGTGGAGGAAGCGCCTGCCGAGCTTATCTCAAGGTCACACAGTGGGGTAGTCAAGAGGAGATACTCCCATGACGGTGGAGTTGAAGACGAGGTGTAGCGGCGCTGGCTCTGGCGATGGCGGATCGGACGTAGCTAGCCCTCGGCAGCGGGCTCTATTGCCATGGCATCAGGCGGCGGCGGAAGTGTAGCCCTGATCTGGGCCGGCGGCTCGTGCTTCAGACGGAGGAATGTTGGCTTTGTTAGCATAATTTTGATCTTGGTTTGTTCCAGGTCAGCTCGTGTGTGTCGCATGAGTTAGTTTGGTTAGTTAGTTGTATGCATAGATAAAGGAGGTAGCTAGGGCAGCTGAAGAAGCCCAGGTCTTGCGGATGAGCAGCGATGGCTCACGTTAAGGAGACTGGGTCACGAGGACGTGCGCGTGGTGAGCGCTCTGTGCGGGCAGATCGTGCGCGTGCTGAGGTGTGTGCGTGCGTGTAGTGGAGCAGGTCCTGTGTATAAGAACCTCCAGTGCATCGATGTAAACTGGAACGAGCCAGCTAAAATAAAGATAAAGAGTAGGGCGTTGGTGCGCCCGTGGCGGCGTTCGTCGCCGGCCGGAAAAATCTCTGAGTCTTTACTCTCTACTCCAGTCGTCGTCTCCCACCTCCTGTCCTTGTTCGTGTGAGGGCAGAGGTCCAAGAAAGAGAGGGTGCAGCCTCGGGCTGCACCAACAATTGGTATCAGAGCCTCATGGTTCGGGGCCGTGGCTCGCGCTGAGTCCGCGACGAGCGCGGTGGATGCGGAGGCGGCGCGCTGTGACGTCGTACCTGGGGCGAGCGTGGAAGCCCCGGAGGCGCTGCGTGGTGGCCGCGGCTGCGTGGCGGCATGGAGGTGCTGTGCTGGGGCTGAGGCCGCAGCGACGCAGCACAACGGCCATGGAGCATGGCCATGCCGTGCGTGCGCGAGCGCGGCGGCCGCAGCGGACCTGCGTGGTGGCGCAGAGGCTGGTGGCGCGGCGTGGCTCGGCGGCGTGGAGGAGAAGCCGTTGGTGCGGCGGGTGAGGCAGCTCGAGCGGCCACGTTGCTTGCGTCAGGGCGCGGCATGTGCGTGAGCCGAGGGCGTGCGGATCATCGGAGGAGAACGCGTCGAGCGGAGCGCAGGACGGCCGCGTCGATCATGTCAGTGCGTGATCGTGTGCGTGAGCCGGGGCGTCCAGGGCGTGGCGTCATCGAGGAGCTCGGCGTGCGTCGCCGAGGAGCTCGACGTGTGTTGCTGCATCGGCGTAGGTCGCCGGGGATGGAGAAGACGGCGGTGTCGCCGGAGACGAAGAAAGGGTGTTTCTGGCCGACGTCAACAGTCGCCTTTTGTAGTTCAGAATTAGGGGGAGTTTGTTAGCATAATTTTGATCTTGGTTTGTTCCAGGTCAGCTCGTGTGTGTCGCATGAGTTAGTTTGGTTAGTTAGTTTTTTTTTTTTTTTTGAAACAAGGGCAAAAGCTTTGCCCATTCATTGATTAAGAAAGGAGTTTACAAGAAAGTAAAAGTTTTAGACATAATACAAGTTTTACTCTCGCGGCATCAAATTACACAAATTTTTAGCCCGCTAAAACCCAAAGGGTAGCTTCTTTTTTGATCCTCTCGAAGACGACATGCGAAGGGGCGCGCTTGTTCTTGAAAACTCTATCGTTTCTCTCATTCCAAATCTCCCAAATGATGAGCATGGCAAGAGACGCCATACCCTTCCGGTTTTGTCCCGTAGATATCATGGTCCACCACTCCGGGAAGGAGAGACCCGCCCAACTGTTGGCATGAGAAGCCGGAATGTCGAACCCTTCTTTGGCCTTGTCCCATAGACGCAAGGTGAAGCGGCAATGGACTAGAAGGTGATCGACCGACTCCGTGCATTGGTTGCATAAAGGGCAAACCCCACAATTTGGCCACCCCCGTTTTGTCAAGCGGTCGGCTGTCCAAATTCTATTTTGGAAAGCAAGCCAGGTGAAAAACTTAATCTTTGGGGGCGCCCACATCTTCCACATGGATTTGTATAGGCTTGAGAAGGTGGAACCCAGAAATTGCAAGTCGTAGGCGGACTTCGTCGAATAGTGCCCACTCTCGGTGAGTTTCCAAGAGATGTCGTCCTCGATGTTGTCATTGAGGTGGAAATTTTGTATGAGACCCCATAGCTCCACAAATTGGGAAAGATGCTCCAAAGAAAAACCATCCCCCAAACCAACTTTGTGAACCCAAGCATTGTTTTGAAGAGCATGCGCCACCTTCCAATTCTTGCGCTTGGAAGAGGCATAGATAAGAGGTGCGATCTCAATTGGCTTTCTCCCATCAAGCCAAGGAGCATACCAAAAAGGAGTCTTCATCCCATTGCCCACCGTAATGGTCGTGGCGGCATAGAAAATGTCCATATCTTGCTCCGAACAAGGGTTGCCGGAGCCCACCCAAATCTTGTTGGGGTCTTTCCACTCCAACCAAGGCCATCTAAGACGAAGGGCCGTAGCGAACTTGTCCATATGAATGATTCCAAGGCCACCAAATTTCTTAGGACGACAAACTATCTCCCAATTGACCTTGCATTTCGCCCCCGTGGTGTGGTCACTAGCCGACCAAAGGAAAGCTCTCTCAATCTTGTTGATAAAAGCTATGGTACCCGCCGGTATGGAGAGTGGTGTCAAGAAGTATGTGGCTTGGGAGGCGATGACGGATTTGACCAAAGCGCTACGGCCGGCCGTAGTAATATATTTCCCATTCCAAGTGGGGAGCTTCCCGGCACATTTGTCCTCAAGGTGTTGTATGTCTTTCCTTGTTATGCCTCTAACCGTTAGAGGAAGCCCAAGGTAGCGTAGTGGAAAAGACTCTCTCTTAGCCGGGATGTGAAGAAGGATGTCGTCGAGGTTATGGTTAGCACATCTTATTGACACGACGGAGCTTTTGTGGAAATTCGTGCAAAGGCCGGTGACCTCTCCGAAGTCATGAAGAATATGAGCGAGGTTTTGGACATCCTCCTTCAAAGGCGCAACAAAAATCGCCGCATCATCCGCATAAAGAGAGGTGCGGAGGATGGGGCCTCTCCCCCGCAGCTTGTGTAGGATACCAAGGCTCGTGGCCCTCTCCAAAATTTGTGCAAGAGTATCAATGGCGAGGACAAAAAGAAGCGGGGAGAGGGGGTCTCCTTGACGTAGCCCCCGACCATGGCGAATGGGGCAACCGGCCACACCATTAAGGAGCACCCGCGACGAGGCGGTGTTTAGAAGTGCAACAATCCAGTTTCGGAAACGGGCTGGGAAGCCCCTCTTCTCAAGAAGATCAAAAAGGTATCCCCAACGGATAGAGTCGAAAGCCTTCCGGATATCGAGCTTGAAAAGAAGAGCCGGGGTCTTGTTCTTGTGAAATCTCGTGGCAAGATTTTTGACATAGAGAAAATTGTCATGAATACTTCTCTTCTTGATGAAAGCGCTTTGCGCGTTTGAAACAAGCTCATCCATGTGAGGCCCCAACCGATTAGCAAGCAACTTCGCAACAATCTTGGCAATGGCATGAATCAAGCTAATAGGCCGGTAGTCGGATACCTCTTCGGCGCCATCCTTCTTTGGCAACAAGGCGATGTTCGCGGAATTTAACCAATGAAAATTTTCCACATGTAGGTTCCCAAAAAGTTGGACAACATTCAAAACGTCGACTCTTATTGTCTCCCAACATCTCTTAAAAAAGAGCCCGGTGAAGCCATCCGGCCCCGGGGCTTTGTCGCCGGGCAAGTGAGAGATGGCCATCTTGACCTCTTCCTCGGTGAAGGGGTCACCAAGCGAGTGTAAATCCGTATGGGGAAAAACGAAATCCGCCCAATTGAAGTCATGGCTACTAGGGTCCCCTCTACCCATAGACGCTTTGAAGTGATCATAGATAATTTTATCTTTTTCTTCATGTCCAGTTACCCAACCATTGTTTCGCTTTAGGCGATGGATGTGGTTTTTCCTTCTTCTAGCATTGACCCGCATATGAAAGAATTTGGTATTGGCATCTCCCTCCTTGATGTTTGCAATCCGCGCACATTGTTTCTTTCTAGCTCTCTCCACCACGGCAAGCGCAATCACCTTCCTTTTCAACCGCGCGCGAAGGTCTAACTCCTCCGGGAAGAGTTGCCTTGCCTCTTGGGCCATATCGAACTGTAGAATAACAAGTAGAGCCGCATGCAACAACACCTTAGTGTTGGAATAAAAGCCCTTCCCCCACTTGCGGAGGCACTTTCCGGTTTCCTTCATCTTGTGAAAAAGGATTTGGCAAGGCTCGGTGTGGATGGTTGGCTTGCCCCAAGCCTCCTTTACCACCTCATTGAACCCCGGGAGCTTTACCCAAAAGTTTTCAAATTTGAAAGATCGCGGTCGCTTGGGTCCACTAACATCGGCGAGGAGGAGGGGACAATGGTCCGAGAGGGACGAGGAGAGCGCATAAAGGACATGCGAGTCGAAGCGAAGGTCCCACTCCCCATTACAGTAGAAAGCGTCGAGCTTACAAAGGGTCGGGCTCACTCTTTCATTGGACCAAGTGAAACGGCGGTTTTGCAAGTGTATCTCGTTTAACTCACAAGATTGAAGGGCGTCTCTAAAGCAAACCATGCGGCTCCTATTGACATTTCCTTTGCTCTTGTCCCTCGCCTTTCTTATTTGGTTAAAATCCCCAAGAACAAGCCACCGAACCCCCTGCGGAGGCTTGAGGTCGATGAGCTCGGTGAAGAATTGATCTTTCAGCGCATGATCCGTAGGCCCATAAACGAGGGTGATTTTGAAATCCCCATTTTCCGAAGCCTTGAGCAAAGTCACATCCGCAGACAAGCAAAACTCGGAGATAGACTCATTTGATACCGACACCACGGATTCATCCCAAAGAAGGAGAATCCCACCCCGAGTGCCATTCGCCGGCTTATAGGAGAAACTTTTCAGCCTATAGCCGCCAATATAAGCAGCATCAAACGCGGAGATATACTGCAACTTCGTCTCTTGCAAACAGGCAATATGACATGAAGAATTTGCTATGGTTTCGTGGACGGTGTCTTTACGATCTTGATCATTTAGCCCTCTCACATTCCACCCTAGGATATTGAGCAGATGTTCTAACATTTGGAAACAAGGAACCCAAACAGACAGACATGAAGAAGCGACTGGAAGGTAACAGCAGTCTTTGCCATACATGGGCAGGAAGTCTGGGCATACATGCACCGTAGAGGAGCAGCAAAGTGGATGCAGGACTGCTCAGTAGTTCTCAACAAGCAACCAGCCCCAAAGAAACGACTAGAAATCATAAGTTTAGCTAACATGGTAAACAGCGAGACCCTACAGCAGGCAAATCAACAACAATCAGACTTCAGCCGTAGCTGATCCTGCCTCCGGCTCGTCCAGGTCCAGAGCCGCAGCACCTCCATGTGCCAGCATAGCCTCATCACAGGCGTCGTCTTCCTCCGATCCCACTTTGAACAGAGCCATCATCGCCTTGATCACATCTTCTTCGACCCTTCCTTTGAACCGGCTCGCGAATTCAGCCAAGGCCCACTCGGTGACCTCCTCCCCGTCCTTGATGATGCCGAGACCTTTGCAGACCATCGTCTCCGCCTTCCGCGCGATCGGCGTCGCCGCCTTGCGCTGCTTGTTGCGGTCGCCAGCTTTCCGCAGCGAGAACCTTACGGTTCTGGTTAGTTGCATGCATAGATAAAGGAGGTAGCTAGGGCTTGCGGATGAGCAGCGATGGCTCACGTTAAGGAGACTGGGTCACGAGGACGTGCGCGTGGTGAGCGCTCTGTGCGGGCAGATCGTGCGCGTGCTGAGGTGTGTGCGTGCGTGTAGTGGAGCAGGTCCTGTGTATAAGAGCATCTCCACTCGTCCCCCGACGAGGCCCCCGGCGATCCTTTTTTCCATCCGGACGGCGTAATTCGGCCCAGTCGCGCCCCCGGTTCCTCGTTTTCGTCCGGAATTGGGCCTAATTTCATCCGGCGATCCCACGCCATCCCCGGCCCCCCGGAGCGCTCGGACTCCGGATGAGAGAAAATCGCGGGAAACGTATGGTGGCCCCGACCTGTCGGCGACTACGGCAATACCCTCGTCTTCCCGATCTACGGCACTACCCTTGTCTTCCCGATCTACGGCAAGACCATCGTCGAACGAAAGATTTGAACTCTCAACATAGTCAAATTATATATAGTTCGAATAAACATAATTATATATAGTTCGAATAAACATAAAAATTACATATAAAAACTTAAAAACAAACTTAAACTACTACTTCTTCCTAGATGGCCCCGCCTCATCGTCGTGGCGGCGACGCTTCCGGCTCGTCTCCTCGTCGGAGGAAGGTGCCTTCGCCTCTGCGTCCTCCTCCTCCTCCGCCTGCTCCTCGGCTTCTTCCTCGGCCTCCTCGGTCGGCTCCTCCGGCTCCTCGGCCGGCTCCTCGGGCTGCTCCTCGGCCGGCTCCACGGCCGGCTCCACGGCCTGCTCCACGGCCTGCTCCTCGGCCTCCTCCTCGTCCTCCTCCTCGTCGTCATCCCATTCGTCTTCAATGGACGGCGGGGGGGAATCGTCGCTGCTGGACGATGCAACGCGATCCCACCAATGGCGCCATCCTGGCGGCTTCCCTGTCGGTGTCCGATGGCCACGACCGTCGCTCATGGTTGACAGAAGATGGTGAGGAGAGAATAGATGAATGGCGTCGGCCGTTCGAAACCGTATATGTAGTTCTTCTCTGGACGAAGAGAGCGGCGGTTGCTCTTCCTCGGAGTTCATGCTCCATTACGGCGGTTGTAATTTCGAGGCGACTTCGACCGTTCCCGACGAAGCGTTTAGGCTCTCCAGACCACTTCGCGGACCATTACGACGGTTCAAAGCGACGAGTGCACTCCGACGGTTGCCCTTCCCGGCGACACCGTCGCTATGCACGCGGTGGGTGAAGGCGACCATGGGCTCACCACTGGGAAAATGGGCCTCCCCAGGCCAAAAAATACATCCATCCGGCGCTAAATAGCGCCGGATTTCGGCCTGGGGAGCCCCAACGGCTGGGGATGCTCTAAGAACCTCCGGTGCATCGATGTAAACTGGAACGAGCCAGCTAAAATAAAGATAAAGAGTAGGGCGTTGGTGCGCCCCGTGGCGGCGTTCGTTGCCGGCCGGAAAAATCTCTGTGTCTTTACTCTCTACTCCAGTCGTCGTCTCCCACCTCCTGTCCTTGTTCGTGTGAGGGCAGAGGTCCAAGAAAGAGAGGGTGCAGCCTCGGGCTGCACCAACAGGCTTGTCGGGCGTTGCTCCAGGCAGCCAGCTAGGCTCGGGAGGAGGTGGCGCAGGCCCTGTTTGGGTCTGATCTGGACCCAACGGGCAATGTCGGAGGCTTCCTGTCTCGTGTTCGACTATGTGCCCCATCAATGTCGGAAGACCAACATATCAGCGTGGTTCATCATCTATTCTGCAGCCAGCCGACGACTTCGGGGATGCTTGCTTTATGAGGGCCTGCCTGAAGCTTCGCTCTCTTGACGGTGCCTTGGCACATGTTTAAATATAGATTTGCATGGCATTGGCAGAGTTAAAGAAAGTAATGGTGGAGGTGAATTAGTGGCTATGAAGAATGGCGGCACGAGTTCTTCCTAGGTGTCGCTACTCCAGCCGAACTGTCAACTTTGTAGATGTCGGCTGGAGACTGCCCGGCATATCCTCTTCGAATTCCACTACTCCAGGCGGGTTTGGCAGCAGGCCGCGTCCTGGCTGTCCTGCCCCTCTCTGCTTACTGATCTTGGTACCGGCAGGGACACGGTGCTCCAATACTGGCATGCCATCACGGCATCCCCCTCGGCTTGCCCTAAAGGCCTCCAGACCGCCGTCACTCTCATCGGGTGGGAGCTTTGGAAGGAACGAAACGCTAGGGTCTTCAACAACAAAGCGTCCACACCCTCCGCGCTGATGCAGAGGATCAAGGACGAGGGCGCTAACTGGATCGTCGCCGGCGCAAAGCATCTTGCGGTCATCACTTCTTAGGCTTGGCTTTGTTTGATCTGTGCGTTGTTGTGCTCTTGTTTTTTTTTTGGGTTTTCACCCTGGCTTAGGCCTGTGTCTGTTTGCTCCTTCTATATCAATATAAAAGGCAAAGCTTTTGCCTCTTGCTTCAAAAAGTTCTTCCTAGGTGTCAGGTGTTGGTGACTTGCCGTCATGCTTATTCTAATTAACCCTTCTTCTTACAAACTGTGTTCCCGCGCTGGCCACTGAAGTCAGTCTTTATTGGCGGCAGATGCGAGAATGGCAAGTATGGTGATAAACTGTATCGCTCACTCCATAAGAAATTGAAGTGTGCATGGACACGAGCTAAGCCAGCGGTGTTGGGGCTGCACTTTGTAGCTCCCTCTTCCTCTCTTTCGAGCTGTGAATTTTACTTGTATTCTCTCAAGAACACACACGCACTGAAACTCTACACACACATACACCAAGGAAGACCAAAAATAGCTTTGCCTGGAGACTCTCCCTTGGCAGCCACAAGTGCTATATTTTGCCTTTCATTCTCACTGAACAAATATGAACTAAAGATCTAAACTTAGCAATAATGACAAGAATAGTTGCAACAATCACCTTCCTAATATTGTTATTACTTATTACTCTCCTGAAGCCTATGGATATTGATGTCATAGGTGCAATAGGTAGAAGGCCACCAATGCCATCTTGTCACATCGATTGCCACCGTCGCCGTTGGCCTCATCGAGAGACACAACTACTACGCCTTCACCGCGAACACGTTGTCGTGACACACACTCGCTGTCGCATGTACGCCACTGGTGACGCAGCTCGCCGGCGACTCGCCTCCTTTTTCACCACCGGTGTTGCAACTCGTCGGTGACTTTCCTCTATGTTCGCCGCTGGTGCCGCACCTCGCCAGTGACTCGTATCCATGTTGCCGCTATTGCCGCACATCGCCAGTTACTTGCCTTCATGTTGCCGCCGGTGCCGCACCTCGCCGGTAACTCACCTCCATGTTTCCGCTGATGACACACCTTGTTGATGACTCGTACATGAATGACGAACTCTTCATGGAAATGGCCTCCTCACATTGGCCATCACCTCCTTGCCGCTGGTGACACAACTTACCGGGAAGCATACCTTCCTCCATCCTCGCTACGCAGCTCGACGATGATGGAGACTCGAACATCGGCAAACCAGGCTGTGATACCAAGTGTTGGGGCTGCACTTTGCAACTCCCTCTTCCTCTCTCTCCAACTCTAAACCTCACTTGTATTCCTCTCAAGAACATACACACACTCTGAAACTCTGCACACACATACACCAAGGAAGAACAAAAAGCTTTGCCGGGAGACTCTCCCTTCGAGCCACAAGTGCGCTACATTTTTTCCTTTTCTTATCACTGAAACAAACATTAATAACTTAGTTCCAACAAGCGATAAGAGGATCTGTTGGAGTTGCTCTAACAACTAGAAGAAATCAGGTCTGTTGTTCCGGTTCTACAAGTCCTTTAGTCCCGGTTATTCAACCGGGACTGCCAAATCGGGACTAAAAGTCTCACCTTTAGTCTCGGTTGTGTTATAAACCGGAACAAAAGACCCTTCACGTGGGCTGCGGTAGCACACCGGGGCAAAGGACCGTTAGTCCAGGTTTGTAACACCAACCAAGACTAAAGGCTCTTACGTCTATTTTTTATTCAATTTGTTTTTCTAATTTTTTTCACTCTCTCTTTCTTTTATTCAGAATTTCTAGTATTTGAGTTATTTGACAAGTTTAGTCTCCAACTACACTTAATCTCTTTTGCAATTACTTGCTCATGGTTAAACTTTCCGTTCGGTCACCCATCCTCACACTGCTCCAGCACTAGCACGCTTAACTTATGAGTTCCTCATGTCCCACTTACAAGTGCTTTGCGCGTATGTTATTGATATTAGTATCATATTAATCCTTGTAACCTCTTGATCCCGATGTCACACTTATTTATTGCTGAATTCCAAATAATTCTTTTAATAAACAAAAGTAATTATGTAATAATAATCTTTAATAAATAAATAAAAATAATGATTTTTTTTTTAGCAAAACCTAAAAGCTGAAAATTTTCGTACTTCCCTTTGGCAGTTTGAGAATCTAAAAATTGGATAATCGGGTAGATATACTTTCATATATTAAACGTTTTTTTTAATTCGTATGCAACCAGAAATGGCGTTTTGCCGATACATGACGCAATTTTGCAAAAAAAAAAATCATGTTTGTTAATTCTCATTAAAACTAGATGACATAATACATGAGCATCTCAAAGGATTTTTTTTAAAATGTATATATATTTCTTTTGTATTTTACAAAGCTAAAAAAGGCGATTCACGGGTTGTGGGTGGTGCAGGCCACCCCCACCCCCATGGGTTGTTAATTCTCATTAATACTAGATGACATAATACATGAGCATCTCAAAGGATTTTATTTTTTAAAATTTATATCTATTTCTTTTGTATTTACAAAGCTAAAAAAGGCGATTCACGGGTGGTGGGTGGTAAAGGCCCCCCCACCCCGCGGAAAACCTTTAGTCTCGGTCAGGGACGGAGCCATGGGTGTGCTGGCCAGGGCCATGGCCCCCCCTAATGATGGAAAAAATTCTGAAACCCCCTTGTATTATGTAGAAAAATGTAGAAAGAAGATCCAAATTCACCCATATGGCCCCCTCCAAGCAAAACGTTGTTCATTGGCCCCCCTCGTATTTAATTCCTGGCTCCGTCCCTGGTCTCGGTTGGTGTTATAAACCGGAATTAAGGGTCGGGACTAAAGACTTTCGCACCAGAGAAAGCCTGCCGCAACCCTTTAGTCCCGTTGATGTCGCCAACCGGGACTAAATATTTCGTTGGAACCGAGACTAAAAACCGTGCGACATCCTAGCCGTTTGAACCAGGACTAATGACCACATTAGTCCCGAATTAAAATATGACCGAAACTAGTGGCTCTAAGCAGCTCCGAACAAAAGACCTATTTTATACTAGTTGTTTCCGAATGGAAATGAAACCGTGGCACGACGGGGGCTGCTTTACACCGACCTGGTCGGTGCCAAGCGTGGAGCCGCACACCCCCGGCCGTTGTTGGGCCCGGCCCACTATCCCCCGACAGGCTGTTTCACTTCGCTGCCCCTGCGTGGCTGCAGTGGCTAGCTGGGCCGCGGCCCACTAAAAGGTAATTCTCGTTTCGTTTTTTTCTGCTGTTTCTTTTTTATTTTCCATAATCCGGGTTTTTTCGGAAAAATTTCTATTTTTCACAAACATGAATTTAAAAAAACAAATATTTTTAAAATATAATTTTTAAAAAATTAGAACAATTCTCAAATTTGAAAGATTTGTAAGTTTGAATGATTTTCAAGTTTGAACAATTTTTAAGTTTGAACGATTTTTAAATTTGAACGATTTTTTTATTTTAAACGATTTTTATGTTTGAACGATTTTTTGAATATGAACAAATTTAAAATTTAAACGATTTTCCGATTTGAACATTTTTCGAATTTGAACGATTTCAAATTTGAACATTTTTTAAATTTGAACAAATTTTAGATTTGAACTTTTTAAAATTTAACAAAAAGAAAATAAACAGAAAAGAAACAAAAACAAAAAAAAAGAAACAGAAAAGAAAAAAAAAGAAAGGAAAAAGAAACAGAAACAGAAAACAGAAATAAACGTGAAATGGGCCGACCAGGCCGGCCATACCGCGCGCGCGGGGGTGTGCGGCGCGCGGTAACCACCGACCGGGTCGGTGTATAGGAATTGCCTGGCACGACATCATGTGCGCTAGCGGTAGCGATTGGTTCCGATCCAGCTGACGCTTAAGTCGCCGGCCCATGTTACCGATGACCTTGTAAGAGTCGCAATGCGGTGCTCAATTAGGCCCAGTAATACGGAGTAGTTCGCAAAGTTTTGGCCCGTTTGCATTTGTGTCAGTCGATGTCTCAAAAAAAAAATTGTGTCAGTCGAGTTCGGCATCCGCGACCAAGGCCAACCGGGCGCGCATCCCCGGCGAGCAAGCCGCCAACGGGCGCCCACACCAACGAATGCCCCCCCGCGCATGGCATTCGTATTCGCAATGGAGCAGCCTTGGGGTTGGAGTTGGAGGGAACCGGCGGGACATCCTCCTTGACTCAGACGCAGACGCGCGCCATGTGTTCGTCCAAATGCTTCTGCAGGCGCATCGGTAAAACAAATCTCAGAAAATAAATTAATTGCTATCGCGATGTTAATTCTCTACAGATGATGAATATGCTGAAATCAGTTTCCATGTGCGGGGCCTGGTGCCTCGTTATATTCTCTTGTCTGAAGAGGGAAATAGCTTCGATTGTTATGCCCGGTTCTGTGTCTTAAGCAATTTTTATGGTCGTTTCTGCTTAGTTTAGAAAAACCACTGGAGTCGCGTACAACAGTTCTTCCTTCCAGGATTGTATACTCGTTGCTGCTTAGTTTAGAAAAGCGTAAAACAAAGTTAGTTTTGCTGTCATAAACAGTCAGCCTGCATAGTATTCAGATGTCTTTTACATTTAAATACAAACTAAGCACCGTGCTTTCGGAATCTTACATTTTACTAGTTCTGGCTTTATAATTTGCTAAACTGACAATTTGGGAGTTTCAGATTGCGCCTCCAGATCTTTTGCCTCTTCCGTGTAAAAGGTGCAAGATGGTAAACTTATGGAAGCAAGAAGCATGACATTCTTCTATTTTTCCTGATGAACTTGTGAATACTGATGTATTTGAATGACGTCTGGATTACCTACTCAGCTGATGTGAGCCACACGTTTTGCTGCTTGTACACGTATTGAATACATGCTGCTAGCACCTTAATGAAGGTTGTCTTTCCTTCTCAAGCATTCCTAGTGCTTAGGCGGACTTTGGGGTCACAAAACTGGTGTGAAGTTAACCGTAGGGGTCTTAGTCCCGGATCATCAAGATGGCATGATTGTTTTATGTCAGACATTCTTCTGTTTTACTTACTTAGCTTATGCCCATGTAATCATGCATTTTGGTCAGCATCAGGTTACAGTTTTTCTCCTGTAATATTGTTGCCTATTCATGATTCTGTTGAGCAAGAACTGTTTTTAATATACGAAGAGAGAAATACAGAACTCTCTTTTGGGTAATTTTTGTTACGTTAGTGTTCAAGATAGGAAACTGTTTCGTAGTAAGAGACCATTATTCTAGTATTTACACCACTACACTAGCCACGCAAAGAAGCACTATATATTCCCTAAGAGTCTGACTGCAATTTAGGTTAACATTGTTCTCGCACTCCCAGAAAATTAAACAATTTATGCGAACTGTCAGAGTGATAGAAACATTTGAGTCTACATAATTTGATGGCTAGGAGTTTCTGTCTAATTAGCTTGTTGATTCTTTCGCTTGGCTTTAAACCCTGCACAGCTCTCTCGTGGAAGAATGATAGTTCAGTGGAAGATGGCATTCAAGCGTGCGATCCTTATCCCCATCCGTTTACTTTGTGCAAGTCAGAGGCAGAAGCTTTTGGCTATCCATGTGAAGATCACAAGGTATGAAAGCTCCTTCGAATGTACTCCATGACATCATTTTTATCTTCAAGTTTATGCTTCCGTGAGAAAATGCTGCCCTGTTGTGAAGTATACAGTCGAAATCTATGGCAGGTCACAACAGAAGATGGATATATTCTTAGCTTAAAGAGGATTCCTCATGGTCCTTCTAATGGTGATAACTCAACCGACAACGAGAATACGAGGCAACCAGTGCTGCTATTCCACGGGCTTATGGTGGTAAGGACATTGTTCAAGAAACCTTGCGCCCTCGAGTTACACTTCCATGCAGGCCTGAATCAAATGTGTGGATTGGACAGGATGGCATTTCTTGGCTACTGGGTACACCAAAACAATCGCTTGGCTTTATTTTGGTAGAAGGCGGGTTCGATGTTTGGATAGCGAATACTCGTGGAACTAATTCCAGCCGCAACCATACATCTCTCTCCCCCAAAAATCCGGTTATATCTCAAGCCTGATCACGAACTCGTGTCCTTGAATTTTCACTAATAGCATATTTTCAGGCCTACTGGGATTGGTCGTGGGACGAAATAGCTGCTTATGATCTTCCTGCCGTGCTTCAGTTTGTCTATGACCACACAGGAGGTCAAAAAGTCCATTATATTGGTCACTCCCTGGTGAGCTTATATGTATCCATATTGAATATTTTTATGGGCTTACTCCTGGGAGATATACTTAAGCAATTTTTACGTTAATTTCCAGGGAACATTGATTATTCTTGCTGCTTTCTCTGAGCGCAAGTTACTACACCTAGTTCGATCAGCAGCATTGCTCTGCCCAATTGCTTATCTGGATAGGACAAAATCCACACTCACCCGAGCTGCTGCTCAAATCTTCCTGGCAGACGTAAAAAACTGTTCCGCCTAATTGTTCTTATTGCTAATCACCGCCTGTATAATTGACATAGTGAATGCTCATCGCTTTTTTTTTTGTCTTGTGCAGGCAGCTCGCTTTCTAGGTTGGCACGAGTTCAATCCTTTTGGGTAGGTACTTTACTACGACTTCTAATTTTTTTAAGTAGGTTGATATGCAGTATGTGTGCTTGGTTACCAAGTTCATGTGTGGTGTTTCACCTCGCGGCAACTTATTGTTTATGAGTAGAGGTGCACGTCCTTAAGCTTTTCTATTAGATTGTCATTGTATGAATCTCAATGCATGTGGGATCAATGTTGCCAAGTAGGAGTCGCCTGCTTTGAGACTTTCCGTTCATATGTTGAAAGTCAAAGTTGTGTTGCATACTGGTAGATGGTATGCTTTGGGTAACCAGTCTCGACTTCTATTGTGCTGACTCAAGCCTCGAGTATTTGACATCTACAAATGTGCTGCTGCATAACAGACTAGTTGCACGCGAAGTTCTAATGACAGTATGCGGCAACCCTGCAATCGACTGCCATGATGTATTTTCTGCTCTTGCAGGTATATATATTTCTTGCATACAATTTTCCATGTTCCAAACACTATGTTATGTTAAGCTAAAACTGGCCTCCTATATCCTAGTAACTGTGATCGCCTGATATTTGAAGGACCGGATTGTTGCCTCAATGCTACAAGTACATGTGCATTCCTGGAGCATGCTATACAGTCTACCTCTGTCAGAAACCTTGTTCACTTGTCGCAGAGTAAGAATCTCAATCAGAAGCTTAAGTTTTAATTGTTCGAAGCTCACTCGGAAACAACGTTATTTTTTCTTACATGGATCTGCTTGAAATCAGTGATCAGGCGCAAAGGGATCAGAAGGTACGACTATGGCAACGCCAGAGCAAACATGAAGCATTACAATCAGACACGCCCTCCGCTGTACAACCTTTCAACCATTCCAACCCATGTCCCCATGATGCTCATGCATGGCGGCCAAGACTTCCTTGGCGATCTCCCTGACACCAGGCACCTCCTGAAGACGCTGGTCAGAAATCATGAGAAGGACAACATCGAGGTGCTATACATGCCTGACTATGCTCATGCTGACTTTGTGATAGGCTTTAATGCTCCAGAGCTCGTATATGGACCGATGGTCGACTTCTTTCAGCGTCACTGAGAGTTACTACACATTTGTTCATGATCACCTTCACCAGTAATTGAGTACCACCCTATGCTATCAAAACATCAACTAGTGTATAAGCTGTCCATGCATATGACTTGTCAGTTCGTAGTATATGCCTATATTTGCCAGGTTGATCATGCTAGAGAGTGAACTATTCGATCGAATATTTGGTACCATGTAATCAGTTTACCCGACATACCATATGTAGTAAGTACCAATTAGGCTCTATCAAGCCATTATTTGAAGGTCTTAAATTTCTGTTAAAATGCAATTAGATCTTCTTGCTTATTATTTTACGTATTTCCTATTTAAGCTCACTTTTGTGGTTGCCTATGTCCTGTTTATATTTAAAGCTGTTGCCAAAAGTACATTCCTCTGTTTGACGAATCATATGAACGTTAGATAGTTGACTTTTATACTAGGTATGATTAGTATGTTTCAAGGATTAAGTGCCGTTCGACAAGTCGCGACTTGTCGCATGACTTGTCTACATGTCGCGACTTGTCGCATGACTTGTCTACATGTCGCAACCTGACTGTCGATAAGCTGGAGCGACACGACAAGTTAAGTCAACGATTAATCATGACTTGTCTATTTCGAGAGGTCGAGCGACAAGCTGTGGGCTGGAAAATAAAAAGCCCATCCTGTCCCGTGAAACCCTATCTAAATAGATCTTGCCTCCTAGGCTCCAACCCAGCTGCGAACTCCCACCTGGACGCTACCCTCTCGTTGCCCCTCACCTGACCGCCGCTGACGCTGCCTCTGCCTCCTCTCACCAAGCTGCTGTAAGTAGAGGCCTTTGTCACAGTATCAGGTTCATCTCCACTCCCCATGCCCTCAAAATTTAGTACAGTAAGTGGAATAGTTAATGTGTATTTTTTAGTAGTTACAGGCCAATACATATCGACTTGTCTATCGCTTGTCGAGACTTGTCACAACTTGTTAGCTTGTCGGTACCCGGGGAACAAGTTGCGACACGTTGACATGTAATCCTTGGCATGTTTTTAGAACCCTAGTGCCTCGTGAGCCACCTTGCTTTCCTCCTGGTTGTCTGCATCGTGGTGATGTTTGTTAGACTATAGTTCTATTCTTGTAATACAACAAGGTAGAATCAGTTAGGGTTCAGGCCAAGTCGGTTTGTGGCTTGAGCCTATATATACTCCTTGTACCATTCACAAATAATATACGTGAGATTTACACAATTGTACATGGTATCGGATTAGACCCGAGGGCATGGCACCTCCCATGCTGCCGCCACTTCCCCCTCCCGACTACTTCACCAAAAAGGCGGCCCCTATCGCCACCACCAACCAAACCTTCACCTCCCTAGTTCCAGCCTCCACAACCTATACCGTCATGGCCTTCACTCCCTTTGTCCCAATTACATTAGATGTAGCTGCCCACAACTATTATCATTGGCACCATCCCTTTGAAGTTCATCTCGGTGGCAGCAATCTTCGCGGTCACGTTGTCATAGAATCGGTTCACCGCCCCAGTGATCCCCAATGGGTCAAAGATGACCTCGCCATCATCCAATGGATCTACATGCAGGACTCCACTGAGATCTTCAACCTCGTCTTCCAGGACGCCGCCACAGCTGCGGCCCTATGGCGATCCTTTTGCCAACTCTTCCAGGACAATGTCAACGCATGCGTAAACATACGCCTCTATAGGAGTCTACTACCAATGCCTCAAATCCATCGCAGATGAGCTCCGATAACTCGGTGATCCCGTCGATGATCGGCAAATCATCAATGTGCTTCTTGTCGGGCTTAGCGAGCGGTTCGAGAAACATATGTCCTTCATACCCATTATGCGGCCCTTCCCCACCTTCGCATCAATGTGCTTCTTGTCGGGCTTAGCTGAGCTCATGTCGCCGTGCCGTCAATGCCTACAGTCCAAAAACTCCACCGGATGGTGTCCCAGTCCTAACCATCACAGAAAAAACCCAGTTGTCAGCTGCGACCAACGCATGCGTTGGCGCCCTCGGCCCTCCTCCAGCAATGCACTCCCACCTCCGCCTCCAGCATCACCAAACTAGCGCCCTATGCAAGATCCCTGGACAGGGCTGGTCTAGCCTTGGCTGATGCCCTGGACCGCCCCCTCTCCCGCCAGTGCTCCACCATCCTACTCCGCCAACTCGATGTTGGGCATGTGCCCTCACACCGGCGCCCCTGGTCTACTCGGCTCCCGACCACCTACGCAGGCCCCGATGTACTACCCCTACAGCGCCCTTGCTCCAGCGCCCTACCACACCGACGGTGGCGGTCTGCTTATTGTACTAGCTGCATGCTCCTCGAACTGTGCCCCACCATCATCTGCACCACTACTGCGTACATCGACGCCGAATTGGGACCAAGATGCCTTTTTGCACGCCATGAACAACTTTATTGCTCAAGGAAACTTAATTAGGTACGGATTTGATTTTCGATTCTCGTGATTCTAGTCACATGTCTTATTTGTGTAATATGTTGCCATCTTTCACTTCGTCTCCCTTTTCTTCCATTGCACTTGGCAATGGTTCCACTAGGCCCATCTGTTGTGCCGGTCACACTCAACTACCCTCTCCCACTACACCTCTCATCAAATATTTAATTTCTTTCTACAAATTCACTTTTGATAACCTTGTCTCTGTCGAATTTGACCCTTTTGGCTTATCTGTGAAGGATTACCCGGCCAAGGTGGAGATCGCATGCTTAAATAGTTCGGGTGATATTTTTTTTCATGGAGCTCCTCGTAGCTCCACCTTCCTCCATGCTGGCCTCCATCAACCTTTGACATCAACGTCTTGGCCACTCCAATAATAATAATAATTGTCATCGCTCCTTAGTGAATTTTCTATCCCCTGTAATACTTGCTTCTTTATGTTGATGATATTGTCCTCTTCCCAGAGTTTTCTTGATCATATTATTTCTATAGTCAACAATGAGTTCTCCATGACTGAACTCGGTCTTCTCCACCACTTTATGGGTATTTCTGACAATCGTGAGTCTCGCAAATTATTTCTCTCCCAACGCCAATACATCCTCGAGCTCTTATGTTGGGCTGGTATGGTTGAATGTCAGCGTTGCCGCAAACCAGTTGACACTGCTTCCAAACTCTCCTCTAAAGGGGAATCTTCTCCCGGTTCTGGCCTCTATCGTAGTCTTACGGGTGCCCCCCAACTCTCTTATGTCGTTCAACAAGCTTGTCTCTACATGCATGATCCTCATGTTCCTCATTATAATCACGTCAAACACATTCTTCGTTATCTTTAGGGAACTTTAGATCAAGGTCTTCATATAAATTCTTCACCCCACATCCTTCACGGGTTATTCCGATTCATATTGGATCGGTTACCTGGACACTCGTCAATCCACGTCCGGATATTGTGTTTTTCTAGGTAACAATTTGATTTGATGGTCTTCAAAATGTCAGGTTACAGTCTCCGGATATTGTGTTTTTCTAGGTAACAATTTGATTTGATGGTCTTCAAAATGTCAGGTTACAGTCTCTCGCGCGTATGTAGAAGCTAAATACTGGGATGTTGCACACATAGTTGCTGAATCAGTTTGGCTTCGTCAACTTTTATCTGAGTTGCAGCGTCCTATTCATCATGCTACTATTATCTATTGTGACAACATTTCGGCTATTTACATGTCGAGCAACCCAATACAACATCGTTGGATCAAGCACATCGAAATTGACACTCATCTTGTTTGCGAGAAGGTTGCTTTTGGACAAGTTCACGTTCTTCATGTCCTAACCACAACACAGTTTGCAGATATCTTCACCAAGGGTCTCGTCACTTCACCAGTCAAAGATATTCGGTTCAGTCTCAACGTTGTTGAACCCTACATTGATACTGCACGGGTGTGGGTGGGTGGTGGGTGGGGGGGGGGGTAGACTATAGTTCTATTATAATAATACAAGTTAGAATCACTTAGGGTTTAGGCCAAGTAGGTTTGTGCCTTGAGTCTATATATACTCCCTTCACAAATAATATACGTGAGATTTACACAATTCTACAATGTTGGCAGTGGCTAATGAGAAGGCTGCTAGCTAGACGTAGAGAGTGGTTATCATTTTTTCCCTTCACGACCGGTTAGGTTTACTGCGGAACGCGTGTGTTGTTTTTTTTTTTGGTAGCTATATGGAGTTGGGGTGCAAATCTAGGTTTGGTTGATGGTACATTGAGTGCGGTTTTCATGTCGACACATGGAGTTTGAGCGGAGTGACAACCAAATATACTTGATCATAAACTATTTGATCGAGTATTCGGTTGTCTCGTGAGTAGATCCACCCTCAGACCACCTTGTTCCACATTGACTCTTCTCTCTCTTTTGTGGCCATGCTCTCAAGGTCTTATTTTTGTTTCCATGCTTGTGATTATGGTAAACCCTATGGATGAATGGTGCATCGCCACCACAAGGGTACTCTGTACACCGTCCTTAGTTTAGGAAAGTAGAAAAAAATTCATCGAAGGGCCCTTATCTAGACTAGAATTGCATAATGAAGAGATCAAAGCCAGTTTAGTGAGCAATTCCACCCTCAAGTCTCAATGTTCTTTGTTTACTCTAACATCGCCTTCTGATGGGCTCAAGGCGCTATGAATTCTTTTGTTACACAAAGTTGGACACTGTAGGTCTCCTACGTCTATTTTGAGTTGGCAAGATCATTAAACCAACTTTAGGAGATCTCTCTTTATACTTCTACTACTAGTAGTACTCCCTCCGTTCCTTTCTATAATGCCTACAGATTTTTTGGCATTTGTTTCAGAATATAAGGTTGTAGCTTGGCTCTTTTTCAATTACCCCCTCTACCGGTCAGCTCCCACACTGACATGCGTGAAAAAAATTCATACAAAAAATGAAAAAATTAATTGAGATTCCTAATGCATGACCCCAACGATTCCTTAGATTTAGGAAGCAATGTTTTTATTTCCTTAATATAACCTGGCTGCACATATATGGAGAGTCAACCAGAGAGATTTGTGGGATTTGTTATGTTAATTTAGGAAGTTACCGATTTTCCTCATTTTACTCTGATCTCAAATCGTTAATCTAGAGGGTCTTGTGTAAAGAACACTCTTGTGCTAATTTCCGTGCCAAAAAACTATAGCCACTATAGAATGGAACGGAGGGGGTATAAGAAAGACGTGCGCCTGTACGGCACGACGAAGGTATCCATAGTGAACTTAAACTGATCAAAATAGTATTCTAAATTTCTTAAACAGAATTAAAACCAACATCATATGATTGATGCTCTCTCCAAATTCAGGCCTTTACAATACTCAGAACAACTCGAAAGAAGTGGGCTAGGTAGCCATCCGGTTATGTGTCTTTAGTAGGAAAATTTTGGAACAATGCCTTCTTGGCCTCTCATGGATCAAAATGTGCGATTGGAAACCTATTAATATCATTGGTTACATAGTTTTAAAAATCAGATCAGATCGGTGGTTCAATCGGAATAAACCAAAACGGGGGCCTCCACTGGTTTTTTAAGCGCCTTGGACCACCTATCACCTATGCATGTGAACCGGAGGCGAAAAACCAGCCAAACATGCCACTGGTCCAACCGGTGGAATCCCTTCGGACACAAAAAAAAATGCACAAGCCACTAATCGGCCATGTGCCCTCCCATGTCGCGACAAAAGGCTGAGTTGGTCAAGCCAGTGCGTTATGTGTCCATTTCTGTCACACTGGTACACAAATGCGTGAAATACATTGTACTTTTTCGACATATTATCATTTTTTTACTTCTTTATCTTTAATAAACTGGCAGCTGAACCGGACAAACCGGCGGTCCAACCAGTGAGCCGTGAACCGAGGACCTCATGGTTCGATGAGTGGTCTGGTTTATTGAACTATGATTTTTTTTTTTGTGTAAGTTTTTTGAACTATGATTGGTTACCTTCCTTGGTACATGATCGAACTTTTAATAGTACTATACCAGAGTTCGGCCCGTTTGCATCAGATTTATTCTTCGTGTGACCTGCCGCTGCGGCCTGTTCATCGCATCCCAGGCGCGCCTGCCGACGTCCGCGACCGAGGCCAGCCAGTGGTTAACGCCGCCCCGTGCACGGCAGGCATGGCCGCACGGGACTACGGGAGCAGCATTGGATTTGGAAGGAACCAGCCGCTCATCGTCCTCGTCTCCAGGTGTTCGTGCAAATGCTTCTGTAGGCGCATGCGCACCTATCTGTTGGTAAATCATCTGTATTCCCGGAAACGAGCTTAACTGATCGCGCCGTGGTCAGTCTCCGCAGCTGTTTAACAGATGAGTGCTATAGGCCCATGTCGTCTTTGATATGCTGAAATCGCCTGTACAGTTTTGAGGCCATGAGACCATTTCAGTCTTTTGTTGTCTCCGTGACTGATGAATGCCGTTGTATTTGAATTCATCTTTAGAAATAAGTCAGCTCTCGGATACTTGCTGCTAGTACACAAAGCTTGTGTTTCCTTCTCAGGCATTCTCATAGGTCAAACAGACTTTGGGATCACAGAATTGGTGTGGAGTGAACCATAGGGGTCTTCATCTCTGATCATCAAGATGGCATGATATGTTTTACGTGGGTTGTTCTTCTGTTTTACTTAGTTACCTACTTCACATATGCACGTGCAATCTGTAATTATTTTTTGTAGAATAAGGTTCCAGTTTTTTTCCTGCAATTGTGGGGCCATGCTCTGTCAAGCAGTGAGCTAGTATTTCCACAAAGAAACACAGAAATCTAGAACACCCTTTTCGGTAATTTTGTTGCATTAGACTTGAAGGTGGGATACTGTTCCTTATGTGGAGACCGTTCCTCCAGTATTTATGCCAAAACACCAGCGACACAAAGGAAGCACTGTTCTCTGGAAACGGAGACTGCAATTTGTGTCAACGCTATTATTTCCCTTCCTCAGAAAATTATACCACTCTCGGAAACAACCAGAATCATAGTAGCATATGACTCTACATCATATGATGAACAGGAATGTATTTATCAATATCTTTATGTTTCTTTCGTTTGTCTTCAACTCCTGCACAGCTCACTCATGGAGGAACAAGAGTTATGTGGATGATCTTGGTCAGCGGTGTGAACCTTCAAACCATCCGTTTAGCCTGTGCAAGTCAGAAGCAGCAGCTTATGGCTATCCATGTGAAGATCACACGGTATGAGAGCTCTTATGAATGTACCCCTAGACAGTTTTTAAACTTCAATGCTATTCCTATGTTTCTATCAAATAAATCTGCTCCTTTCTAAAGTATACAGCTTAAATCTATGGCAGGTTACAACGGAAGATGGCTATATTCTTAGCTTAAAGAGGATTCCTTATAGTGTATCTGATGGTGCTAACTCGACCAATAATACGAGGCAACCAGTACTGCTATTCCACGGGCTTATGGTGGTAAGGACATTGTTGGACAAACCTTGTGCTACTTTGTTTCATGCATACCTGAATCAAATGTGTGTGTTGGACAGGATAGCGTTTCTTGGCTACTGGGCACGCCAAAGGAATCACTTGGATTTATTTTAGCAGATGGAGGGTTTGATGTTTGGTTTGCCAACACCCGTGGAACTAATTCTAGCCGGAATCATACCTCCCTCTCCCCAAATGATCCGGTTTTTCTCTCAAGCCTGGTTAAGAACGCATTTTACTTGGATTTTTACTGACAGTGTATTGATTAATATTTTCAGGCCTACTGGGATTGGACGTGGGACGAGCTCGCTGCCTATGATCTTCCTGCTTTCCTTCAGTATGTCTATGATTACACAGGAGGTCAGAAAGTCCACTATATTGGTCACTCCCTGGTGAGATCAGATGTCCCTCTTAAATATTTCTATGAGTTGATACTTGGGACTTGGGAGGTATACTTATAATTTTTCCATTATTTCCAGGGAACCTTGATTATTCTTGCAGCCTTCTCCGAGCAAAAGTTACTACACTTAGTTAGATCAGCTGTGTTGCTCTGCCCGATTGCTTATCTGAGTAGGACGAAATCCAAACTCACCCGGCTTGCTGCTCAAATCCTCCTTGCAGAAGTAAAATACTGTTAAGCCTACTTGTGCATATTATCAATTATCACATTTATAATTTACATAGAGAATGATTTATCACTTTGCTCTGTCTTGTGCAGGCATTTCACTTTCTAGGTTATCACGAGTTTAATCCTATTGGGTAGGTATCTTTACTGCAATTTCTAGTGTTACGAAATGCAGTATATGCGCCTGCTTACCAAGTTCCTTCTTGTTACTTTGCCACTCACGGCAACTTACTGATTATGAGTAGAGTGCATGTGCTTAAGCTTTTCTATTAGGTTGTCATTTTATTAAACTATGATTATCAATGTGATATCAACGTTGCCAAGAGTCACTTGCATTCAGACTTGACACACCTTTGTTGAAAATCTAAAGTTCTGTCGCATACTGGTACTCTGGGTAACCAGTCTCAACTTCTGTTTTGCTGACTCAAGCCTCAACTATTGACTGCTATAAATGTGCTGCTGCATGACAGGCCAGTTACTCATGAAATTCTACTCCTGATATGCGGTGACCCTGAAATCGACTGCTACGATCTGTTTTCAGCTGTTGCAGGTACATTTCTTGTATACAATTTTCCAGATTTCAAACAATGTATTATGCTAAGCTAAAATTGACCTCCTATCTGCCTGCGATTGCCTGATGTTTGAAGGACCGGACTGCTGCCTCAATACATCAACTGTATGCGCCTTCTGGCAGCATGCTCCACAGTCTACGTCTATCAAAAACCTTATGCATATGTCGCAGAGTAAGAATCACAATCAGAAGTTTAAGCTTTCTATTGTTGAAAGCTTAACTTTCCTTTTCCCAATTTGGCTGCAACCAGTGATCAGGAGCGAAGGTGTCAGAAGGTTCGACTATGGCAGCACCAAGGAAAACATGAAGCATTACAATCAGCCACGCCCCCCGCTGTACAATCTCTCATCCATTCCAACCCATGTCCCGATGTTCCTCACCCATGGCGGCCAAGACTTCCTCGGCGATGTCCCTGACACCAGGCACCTCCTGAGGACGCTGGTCAGACGCCATGACAGCGACAACATGGAGGTGTTATACGTGCCTGACTATGCTCATGCCGACTTTGTGGTAGGGTTCAATGCTCCACAGTTGGTGTACAAACCAATGGTCGACTTCTTTCAACGCCACTGAGTGTTGATATGTCAGGTCTCTCTGTGATAAGCCTTCAGCAGTGCCTTTATATCAATCTATGCAATCAAAACTTCATATTACAAGCACCACCCTTTCAAAAAAAAAAACCTTCACATTACTTGTCCTTGTATATATGGCTTTGTCAGTTCGTAGTATATGCCCTTACTTGAGTATTTGTCAGTTTGATCATGGGATAGAGTGGACTGTTCGGCCAAATATTCAGTTTTATGTATCCAGTTTACCTAATATATATCCTTGAGAGGCAAGTTCGGTACTGTGCTATCTATAATAAGTATCGAATTTCTGAATGATAAGAAGACCTATGCTGTTGATTCTTCTCGGTTATTTTCTGTTAAAGCTCAGTATTCTGGTTGCTCGTGTTGTGTTTATATTTAAAGCTGTTGTGTTACCCGCAAAAAAAAAAAAAACTGTTGTGAAATGGCAAATCATGTTAAAATTAGATAGTTTGCCGTCTCAGGGCAAGAAGGGCAATGGCCTAGCAACTACTCCAGCCAGCATGCCCCTTCCTCAGCATCTCCAGCAGCTGCACCGCCTCTCAATCCCCTGAGCTGTCCATGAACTTTCGGCTGAAAGCTGCGTGAGTGTAATAGAATTCAGAGTGATTTTCCAACCTAGTTTCTACCATGGAAATCTCAGGCAATAGATCATGGGCGTGTTTTCTTGTCAGATGCTTACCACTCTAACCCTGATTAGGAAGCACATTTTCTTTGCCAGCAGTAGGTTGTATTATTAGAAACAACTCTGATAAATTTTCCGTCTGCTCTATGACATCATCAAAACAAGCAGACACTAGAATGCTGAAACTGTTTTCCGGACCTGAAGAACCCCGAGCCATTTTTTCAGGTTTAATTATCCGCTATTTCCTCTTATTCCGCACCGCAGAGGGGTTCTAAACTTCTAATGATTGTTGGTCAGATGGAGCCACTTCCTCTTAGTTTCGTCTGAATCTAGCTACCCAAAGGGTGTAGAAAAGAATTTGACTAGCTCTTTTTGTTTCCCGGTAATGATCTGATCAATTGGTTTTAGAACATTTCGGCAGCCTTATTCGATTACACTATTCCAATCAACGAAAAGAAAGTTTCAACCCCTACTTTCTTCCCCATGTATTTGGCCCTTCCCCCTCCAAAAAGAGAGCCACGTTTCCGGTGATGAAAACAGTATTGCTAGAATCCAAATCTCCCCATCAGATAAATATGACAAGCTAGCTGCCATGCCTCCTCAATAAAAACAACAAAAATTGACATACCTTTAGCTTTGCCCAGTCTCCCTTTTATTTGATGATGAGTGACTCATCATCAATCTCTGGCCCTTCCAGGACCAAAGAAATGTCCTAGTATCAAATCTTGGCACAAAAAAAAAATGTTGGAAGTGTCTGCGATGTCTGTCTGAACAACTGTTGTCATTGACAACACTTCCGCACACAGAACCTGTGCCTGCAATCCAGATAACTAAAACCTCTCTTTTGAACAGTCGTAGTCACCTTCTAGTTCTGTCCTATGAGCACAAAGGTGGCGAAAACTCAAAGTTGGGGCAATTCCATCCTAGTACTAGCTAAACCCCGCCTTCTACACCGTAATATGGAAGAGTAAGAACAAACCATAAGAAATAGTCAGAAGAACTGAGAAACCATTCCATAGTAGAATAATAGTAATAGATGAAATTTTAATATTGTTAAATTGGCAGGGGCCGCGCGAACGCGTACCCCCTCTACCACAAATTACAACGTCCACTCTCCCACTTGGGGAGATGGTAGACCAACGCTCTCACAATGTGCAATGTGAGTCATCGATCTAGGCCACGGATCTTCTTGATCAACCGTCGACCCCGTCCAGGTAAGTAAGTTGCAGTAGAGCAACTAGCCGTCCTGATATAGCCAGTTCTCTATCCCTAATCTCCTTATGGCGTCGATGTGGTACTAAACAAAACAAGAGCGCTGGGGTGCGTCTGTGGCGCGTTGCATTGTGAGCAGATTTTGGGTGGGCTTGTTAGTCCAAACAGGCTCTGCCTAGGGCCCAGTAGCCGAATAGATTCTCTCCGGAAAAAAAACGTAAGATTGCTGACCATTTCCTTATTTTGCTGCAGAATAATCTGTTGCCAGGAAACTGTCAAAAAAGAGTGGCACCTATGATTATCAACGGAATGAGTCAGATGTCTATATGAGCCGCCCAAAAAATAGCTATACCGTGATGTCTGACTAGTGACTGCTCAAAAGGGCCAGGAAACGGCATTGACTAGTGTTTGTCGTTGACCTTAGGTTTTCCTTTTTCCCAATATAATGCTCTAGTCTATTAGTTCAGAAACTTTCGCAAGCCATAGTTTGATTAACTATTCCAGTTATTTCCCCAAAAGCTTCAGTCGCCTGGGGATGCTTTTGGCCCTCTTCTTCCCTTCAAATGGCCGCTCCTTCGCAGTTGACATCCTCACTCAGAAAACAAACAAATAACAAGTGAACCCACACTGAGAAAACAAAAGGCAAAGTGGTTCTTTAACAATCTGATAATTTGATAAGCTCTGTCGACCCAGACTTCCTAGTCAAGTGCGATAGGAGAAGTAGACAGATAAACAAACACATGAGATGAGGTGACTTGGCGGCCGCTTGACGAAGGATATGACAAGGGCCTCCTTGCCGATTCTTTACTGTGACTCATCGCCATCATCATGGATTCCTGTCCCTTCCACAATCAAAGAAGCGTCGTCCCCTCCTATCAGCAGCCAAAGACTAAAACAAAAGAATGTTAGTGCGCTGTCTACATGGGATCGATCGATCCAGAACCTTACACGCATCAGATCGAAACGACAAAGTTTCGCTCGTACTTGTGATGTTTCACAGCTGGTCTGGTCGCTTTCCTGATCATTGTTTTCTTGTTCTAATCACACGATCAGTGCCGGACACCAAAGCGGGAGCTAGATAGATCCCCAGGTGGATTAAAATACGGGAGTATGGTTGGAGGAGAACGTGAGGGGAGCTGGAGAATCGCATGAATCATTGGCTGTGATCACTGATCACTGACCACGGGGCGCGCCGCACGCGTTCTTCGCCGCACCGTCAGGACGCGCTCGCTTGTCGGGGTGAGTGTGTTGGAGGCGCTGGGCGAGCCTAGCAAATGTCGCACCTAGCGAGGGTTGCGGTCTTGCGGAGGTGTCTACTCTCCATCACTACAGGATTTAACCGCGAAAAAAACAGAGCGGAAGATGTATGTCCTTGCCCTGAAGAAACATGACAATCACACGGTGCAGTCTACACACAACGCGCCAAATCTCCCGTGAAGATTCGTGTGGCTGTTCAGTTTTTGTCAACTGCACGAGAATTGGACTAAATAAAACTCGAGTGAAACATGCGCCCGAGGTCCCGTGTACGCGGAAAAGGAGTTTATTTGACATTTGCTACGGCCTTTGGATGCGCTTTTTTGCGTTCGTTTTGTTCCTTCCGTCTCAACTCCATGGTAGCATTTAGAAGCTTCGAAATGCTTGGTGCAGAAACAAAGCTTTCCAGGCTGATAATTTATAATTAAATTTTCAAATACTAAGTTGTACATGAAGAACGAGAGTTAAATTTCATGTTTTGAAAAGAGACCTTGTATAATATGTAGCCACAAAATTTTCTCTATGGTGTGTATTATATTTCTCAATAAACAAATCATGTTTTCTGAAAAAATGGACTCATTACTCATTCTACTTACTTTGTTGATCTAGCTGTCAACAAATATGCTAATGAAATGTTTGATGTATTTTATAGCAAATTTCCTTCTTGGATTAATTTTAGCAATTTCATAGACTACATCGTTTATATATAGTAATGGTAACAATCTCCCAACGTATGGCCTAGCATATATGTTAATAGTGGTTTCTAGTATATGGATCGGTATAACCATATTTATTGACACCTAAAATGTAAACTGAATTACTAGCATGATATTTTTATGTGTATGGTCAAACATGTGCTACAAATTATAGCGGGCACAATAATAAGTTGACAACATTTACATGATGTATGCTTATTAGTGAAACAACATCGTCGCTAATAGCTAGTGGAAACATGGCCTTTTGCACCAAACATGCACCATATGCACCAACCATCCGGGCAAAAGCCCCCCCCTTTGCACCGGTTGGCCAACGGCCAAAGGGGTCTCCACGTGGCGGTGGGGCGCTCGGCGGGAAGCACCGGTTCGTAATACGAACCGGTGCAAGAAATGGCGCAGCATTTTAGTGCCCTTCCCTGCCGCGGCACTCGCCGCGCAGATTGCACTAAAACGCTGCCGGCAGACTCTGCCCCATTCGAAACACGGTATAATATTAATAATGCAGACAATTCAAATATATATATATATATATAGGAAACCATTATATTACATATATCGATCAAAGTGACACACGTTCATGCATATATATATGTCTACATCAACTTTGATACTGGATGTCGGCCACATAGTGTTCTCCGTCTGGAGCTAAGACTTGCTCAACTAAGAATCCCGCCAGCTCTTCTTGAATTGCTCGTACACGCTCGGTTGCTAGAAGACCGTCCCGCAACCGTTGGATCTAATAATTTGAAGAAGGTACGGTGGTCAATATATATGTGTATGTATGTGAATGAAACAGAAGGTGATAAAATAAAGCCATGAATGTTGTTTACTTACATCAAGTTGTTCCAAAATGTCCCTCTTATGGTGGGTATTCTGGCGGATGAACTCGCAAACGTAATACCCGCATAAATTATTCCCGTCCTCCTGTCTCAAGCACTTTACGAGAACAAAATTCAATCAAAATAATATATATATATAATCAAGGATGATAATAATGGTATTGAAACTAGAATCATCAAAGAGATGCGCGGCGTAGCCAGTATTACTTACCGGTACTTGTTTTATTCGAAGTTCTTTATTCTTTAAACCCGGAGACTTGTTGGTGAACCGTTTCCAAGCCTTGAGGAGGATATCAGCCATGTCCCCCACGCCTCAAGGGGTTTACTCTTCGAGTCCATGACTTCTACTATCCCGGTGTCGGGTTCAATGACTAGCAGGATATAGTGAAACCTGCGGACACACATATATATGCATAACTCATCAATTACACTTAACACATGGAGTAAGCGAAAAAGATTTAATGTGTGAAGACAATAACACTCACGAGAAGTTGTAAGGAAATAGTATTGCCCTTTTGTATGAGTTTTTCCTTAAGACATATACCAAGTTATTCTCTGTGTCCTTGGGAGAGTTGTGGACAGTATACCCATTCACGGTATATGGGTCAACGAACCCAAGATCATAGATTTGCCCCTTGCGGCATTCGCGGATCTTCATTCTGCATAATACAATGAGAGTATGGTTATATGCATGCAATGGACGAGCCGCGGTAGAGACTTAATTACATAAATAATACTTACAGACAGTAGGCACTCAGCAGAGATTTGTCGAGGGCGTCTTGGTTGAATAACTGAAATAATTCACAAAATTCGATGTTCATCACGTCATTTCGCCCGTAGTGCTCATCTGTGATTGCCACCATGATCCAGTTCTTACCATCCTTACATTTTTCCATGTACCAATTATGCAGTCTTCGCAGTTGTTGATAGATTAGGCAACTCCTCAGCTCTGACAAGAGGTTGCCCGTACTTGTACTGGTATGCTATTTGGACATCATCACCCGTAGTTGTACTCAGGAATTCTGCATCGATGCGGCTTAAGTACTCAGGAATACTCATACCGACCGCATCTGCCTCATCTTTGTATAGTCTTACCATCTCCGGATCAAAGCACGCTGTGACATCGGGATACACTTGGAGCGGGGGGCACGAGTTTTTCTGGTTTCCAAGCTGGGGAACTGGTTTCCCGTCTACCTTACTTTTTCCCACCGATCTCTTGCTAACACATTTGACTTGCGAATAGACCGGTCATAGTTCGATGAAAGACTTGGCTCAGGTTGATGAAGGCTCTTCAGCAGTTTCAACTTCTTTTCCAGAGATATAGCTGGCTCCGGCTCAAGCTGGGGCTTTTTCAATTTCAACATTTGTTGCTTGTGTTGTTCAGCTACGATCTTGGCATTTTCCTCAACTGTATAGTCATAAGGTCTCTTGGGAGGAACCTTAGGCACTCTTGGGAGGGGCTCTTGTTTGCGTCTCGGTGATCTGTTACGACTCAGCTGTGTCGTAGCGGACCGCCTAATTTTGCTCTTAGACTTGGGCTGCGGCGGGGAGAAGGCTCACGCGGCGGCGGAGAAGGCTCACGCGGCGGAGAAGGCTCACGCGTCGGCGGGGAAGGCTCACGCGCCGCGGAAGGCTCACGCGCCGGCGGGGAAGGCTCACGCACTGGAGACGGCTGCATCGGTGGAGAATGCTGCCTCGGTGGAGACCTTGTTGGCGCCTTCCAACCCGGAATCACAATGAATTCTTTTCGCCATAGAACTGTAGTGTTCTTGGCTTCTCCCAGCTCTAGCAAATCCCCTCACCGGCTGGGTGGTCAAGCCTCGCGGCCCATACCCATCCATAACTTGATCCACCCCGGCAACAGCGTAGCCAGGTGGAACCGGCTTGAAGTGGTATCTTTGATCGGGTACTGGCGGTAAGACATAGCCGACCGCCGCCTTGAGCGTTAAGTAGCCCATCGTTTGGAAATGTAGCTCACAAGGTGTAGACTCGTGATAAAGTCCACAGGGTAGAGATCAAGATCCATCTGGTTCCACAGGGGAGGGAGGAGCCATCGTGCATCATCACGGCAGCTCCGTGGAAGCCACGCCTTTTCCGCCGAGATCCCTGGCCGGTAGCATCGAATGCAACTTCTTCTATCTGCGGATTAGGTTGAGGTTGGGTGACTGTGACTGAGCCTGACATTATCATCCTCACTTGCTCCTCTAGCTTAGCAACGCGTTCGTGAACCACATCCTTTTGCCTCTGACGGCTTCTATCGGGATATTTCTTCGTTTCTGCAGGAAACCCAATACACCACGGCTTGCCACCTGATGTGGTTCGTGTTCGTCCTGAGTGTTCAGGATTCCCAAGGGCGCGTGTGAGCTGGTCCTTCTCTCTTTCGGGACGGAACTTCCCCTCTTCAACTTCCTTTGCAACATTTCTAAAGGCTTCGATGGGAAGTGGGTTTTCCTTATGTCTTTGTGTATATATGCATAACCCTTGTGCGTCCAACGTGCCCCCATGCGCGTAAAACCAATCCCTTGACCGCTGGTTCCATTTCAGTACCTCTGGCTGGATCCCCTTTTTAATTAGCTCGTTCTCCCATTTCTCCCACTTAGGTCTGCCAGCATTGTAGCCTCCTCGCCCCATGGTATGGAAGTACATCTTATTAGAAGCATTTTTCGTATTGGTGTCGGACCTTTTCTTTGCCTTGTCCGATTTCTTTAACTTCACAAATTCCTCCCAGTGGTCTTTTATCTTCTCATAGGGGCCTTTGAAATCAGGAGTCTTCCCTTTCTTGACAAAGAAGCTGTCCAATTTCTTCTTGTAGTCGTTGAACTGTACTGCCATCTTCTTAAGAGCCCACTTCTTAACTCTTCGCTGTACGCTATTCAGCTCGGGATCCTCAGGGTCTGGCCTGTCATTCTCACTATCAGAGTCAGTTGGCTCCGGAAAGATGAAATTTTTCAGCAGATTCCTAAACATCACACTTTTTAATCTCGTGTCGACATAAGTAACTCCTTCGCCCCCTTTACAGGTTTCTTCCATTCTTGAGTGGTGATCGGGACGGTGTCCCTAACAATAACTCCACATTGACTTACAAACTTTTTGCGAACTTCTTGGGAGAAATCGGTTCGCCATCTATCGCGATTTCCGTGATGGTGCACCTTTCATGGTCTTCCATCTTTCTGGCCGCGCCTCGTTTAGTTCTGCCAGTAGAGTTTGTTGATCGGGAGGTCTAAAAGAAGAAACAACGTTAATACATGTATATGCACAAATCTGGAGGCTTGGTTAATTAATATTTATACACCTCGGCGGCGTCGTGAGCTTCTCCCTCGCAGTCGTCACCTTCTCCCTCACCGGAGCCGTCTCCACGGTTGTCTTGCTCATCTTCCTCACCGGAGGCGTCTCCACGGGTTCGCTCGTCTCCCTCGCTGGATTGGTTTAGGTAAAAAGAGGTGATATCCTCATCATCACGGATAATCTCCTCGACCATGTATTCTTTTTCTAGGTCTCGTTCCATAGTTCTGCAAAGACTTACAAGTTATTCTAACCAAGATAATGATATAAATAAATGATCAAATATTAGAGTTACACATATATATAAGTGCAAATAAAGGATAATGCTGAATACATAATCAAAGATCTGAGTTACACATATAGCTCGATCGGTCCCTAATACATCACACTACAAGCTCTCAACGGCGCCGACCGGGTCCCGAGCCGCGCCGGGTGAACACCCAAAGCCACGGAACAGTAACGGGAGCATAGCTAACATGAGATCCCTGCATAATGACCATCCGGTCCTATACATGGTGTCTAACGCATACATGTAACGGCGAACATGCTCATCCTCCGCTGCAATGCGCTGAGCTACCACCTCCGGGGCCGGCTCCCTCTGAAACGAACGTGGCCCATAAGACCTCCACCAGAGAATATCCGGGTCGACGACGGGACCCGGATTCCGCCAAGGTGCGCGCCCCGGAAGATAACACCTCCCGTGCCACCGGCGGAGCCAGTCCCGAACTTCCCCCAACTGCCGCAACTCCTCTAAAATTGTCCTAGCTCCAGGACGCGGTGGGCGCGGCATCGTATGCAAACTAATATTGAATTTGAATAAATTACTTATGAATATATTTTCTAACTACAATTTTCTAAATTCTAAATTTCACTACTATTTGAATAAATTAATCTAACATATTATAAATTCTAACTACAATTTGAATAAATTAATCTAACATATTATAAATTCTAAATTCTAAATTTCTAAATTTCACTACTATTTTTAAGATTCTAAGATTTATCTAACATATTCTAAATTCTAAATTTCTATATTTCACTACAATTTTGTAACATTTTTATCTAACATATTCTATATTCTAAATTCTAACAAATATTTTCTAACTACAATTTGTCTAACATATATTTTCTAACTACAATTTTCTAACTACAATTTTCTATATCTTAGTAAAAAAATTGTCTAACATATATTTTCTAACTACAATTTTCTAACATTTTTATCTAACATATTATAAATTCTATATTCTAAATTCTAACAAATATTTTCTAACTACAATTTTCTAAATAGATCTAACTAAAATTTATCTAACTTATATTTCTAAATTTAACTACTAAATTTTCTAACTAATTAAAACAAAAAAAGAAAAAAAAGGAAAAGACGGCCGGGGCTCACCTCTAGCCGCGGCTGCCGGCCGGAGCGGGGCGGCGGTTGGCGGCGCGGGCGGGGGCGCGGCGCGGGCGCGGCGGCGCAGGGGCGGCGCGGGGCGGGCCGGGGCGGGGGCCGCGGGCGCGCGGGCGCGAAGCGGAGGCGGCGGCGGTGGCGGCGGCGGCGCGGGGGCCGCGGGCGAGCGCGGCGCCGTGGCGCGTGAGCGCGCGTGGCGCGCGGGCGGGCGCGCGGAAGGAGGAGCCGGGATCGGCGCTGGCGGCGGGGCGGCGGCTGCGCGGTCGGGAGCGCGGTCGGCGCGCGGCGTGGGAAATTTTGGCAGAGTTCGCCTCTAATTTGGTCCTCGCGCGAATGGAGAAGAAAGGGCGCGCGAATGGAATTTATGCACAGGGCCTTTTGCACCGGTTGTTGGCTCGAACCGGTGCAAAAGACCCTTTTGCACCGGTTCGAGCCAACAACCGGTGCAAAAGGCCCCTTTTTCACTACCTTTTGTATTTTCCCGCCATTTATTTTTCGTGTTTCGCGTGGGATAGGTTCCCGCCACGACGCGCGCGTGGTAGGTTCCCGTCAAACGACGCCGCGCGGGATATTTTCCCGCCACGACGCGAGGTATATTTTTCCGCCACGACGCAAGCGGCGCGCGGTATATTTTCCCGCCACGACGCAAGCGGCGCGCGGTATTTTTCGCCCGGCGCGGCGCGGGATATTTTCCCTCTATAAATAGTACGTCCCCGTCTCTCCCACTTCGATCATCACCAAACCCTAGGCCATTGCACAATGCCCCCAAAGCCGCAGCCCGCCGGTGGAGGTGGACCCGCAGCTCGCGGAGATAGAGGAGTGGGAGGAGCTGCAGCGGCAGGAGGCGGCAGCAAGGAGGGCAGCAGAGGATGAGGTGGACCCGCAACTTGCAGAGATAGAGGAGTGGGAGGAGGCGGCGCTAGCGGCTACCATAGAAGCATTTGAGAGGCAGAGCGAGCGGGAGTTGCATAAGCGGCCGCGTGTGGCGGATCTGGATAGTGAGGAGATGTATAGGCGTCGTGAGGAGGAGCTGCGGCAGGAGGCGGCAGCCAGGAGGGCAGCAACGGATGCGCGGAAGAACTAGTAGAAGTTGTTATTATTTTAGTTTAAATTTAGTTAATGTTAAATTTCAATAAAGTCGTTGTCGTTGTTTTAGTTTAATTAAGTTTAGTTAATGTATCTTGTTAAATTTCAATAAAGTCGTTGTCTCGAAGGGCTTCTGGGAGCTTCTCGAAGGAAAGAGCATTTAGTTCAAACGACCAATATAATGTTACGATACATATCACAACAAACGCTTCACAATATGAGCTCATCAAGGTACAGGATAATAATTAATACATTATGATCGCTTCGACCGTAACCATGGAGTATCTTCAGCATTTAACGCGATGGTTGGATCAATGTTCACTCTGAAGGGTGGAATTTCAGCAAACTTATTATAATCCTCTGACATGTCTGTCTTGTCCTCGACTCCCACGATGGTTCTTTTCCCTGAAAGAACTATGTGACGCTTTGGCTCATCGGATGAGCTCGTTTCCTTATGTTTTCTTTTCTTCGGTCTGGAGGACATGTCCTTCACATAGAAAACCTGAGACACATCATTGGCTAGGACGAATGGTTCGTCTCTGTAACCAAGATTGTTGAGATCCACTGTTGTTATTCCGTACAGCTGGTCTACCTTTACCCCTTTTCCATCAAGCTTGAACCATTTGCACCGAAACAAAGGGATCTTAAAATTAGGTTCATAGTCAAGTTCCCATATCTCCTCTATGTAACCATAATATGTGTCCTTTTCCCCACTGTTAGTGTTTGTTGCATCAATGCGGACACCGCTGTTTTGGTTGGTGCTCTTTTTATCTTGGGCGAACATGTAGAAGGTATTTCCATTTATCTCGTACCCCTGGAAAGTCAGTATAGTCGAACATGGTGACCCGGCCAACAAGTACAATTGATCATCAATGGCGTTGTTATTCATGAGATGTGTTCGGAGCCAACCGCCGAATGTCTGCATATGTTTATGTGTAATCCAGTCTTGACTGCCCCGGATATTGAGCGTACAATATTCTTGTGATCAGTGATATACGGGGCCACCAAGGTGGAACTTTGTAGAACTGTGTAGTGTGCTTGAGTGAAAGAAATGCCGTCCCTACATATCATTGATTTCCTTCCTAGCGTGCCTTTTCCACTTAGTCGCCCCTCATGTCGCGATTCAGGAACACCAATCGACTTAAGGTCAGGAATAAAGTCAACACAGAACTCGATGACCTCCTCTGTTCCATAGCCCTTGGAGATGCTTCCTTCTGGCCTAGCACGGTTATGAACATATTTCTTTAAGACCCCATGAACCTCTCGAAGGGGAACATATTGTAGAAAACAGGACCGAGGATGGCAATCTCTTCGACAAGGTGAACCAGGAGATGTGTCATAATATTGAAGAAAGATGGTGGAAACACCAACTCAAAGCTAACAAGACATTGCACCACATCCTTCTGTAACCTTGGAAGACTAGCTGGATCGATTACCTTCTGAGATATTGCATTAAGGAATGCACATAGCTTCACAATGGGTATTCGAACATTTTCCGGCAGAAGCCCCCTGCAACCGGAAGCAGCTGCGTCATAATAATGTGGCAGTCATGCGACTTCAGGTTTTGGAATTTTTTCTCCGCCATATTTATAATTCCCTTTATATTTGATGAGAATCCAGACGGCACCTTGATACTGTAAAGGACTTCAAAAAAGATTTCCTTCTCTGCTTTGGTAAGAGCGTAGCTGCCAGGACTTAAGCGACTCCCTGTATCCGTCTTGTAATCCTGTTCTTGCTTGTTCTTTGGGACTTTCATACGATACTGGTCCTCCCTTGCTTTTGGTGTATCTTTTGTCTGCCCATACACGCCTAAGAAGCCTAGCAGGTTCACGCAAAGATTCTTCGTCACATGCATCACGTCGATTGAAGAGCGGACCTCTAGGACTTTCCAATAGGGTAGATCCCAAAATATAGATTTTTTCTTCCACATGGGTGCGTGTCCGGTAACAACCTCTTTGGGAACAGATTTTTTCTTCGAAGCCTTTTTTTGGGAACAGATTGGCCGCCAGTTCCCTTTCCAAATATTACTTTTATGTCCTTGACCATATCAAGTAAAGCATCACCTGTACGGAGTTCAGGCTTCTCCCGGTGATCTGCCTCACCTCCGAAATGATTGCCTTTCTTTCTGACGGGTGCCTCTTTGGAAGAAATCGACGATGCCCCAGGTACACAACCTTCTTACATTTCTTCAAATAAGCACCTTCGGTCTCATCTAAGCAGTGCGTGCATGCATTGTATCCCTTGTTTGTCTGTCCTGAAAGGTTACTAAGAGCAGGCCAATCATTGATGGTCACGAAAAGCAACGCTCGTAGGTTGAATGCCTCCTGTTTGTACTCATCCCATGCAAGAACACCTGGTTTGCTCCACAACTGTAAAAGTTCTTCAAATAATGGCCGTAGGTAAACATCAATGTCGTTGCCGGGTTGCTTTGGGCCTTGGATGAGCACTGGCATCATAATGAACTTCCGCTTCATGCACAACCAAGGCGGAAGGTTATAGATACATAGAGTTACGGGCCAGGTGCTATGACTGCAGCTCTGCTCCCAAAAGGATTCATTCCATCTGTACTTAGACCAAACCTTAAGTTCCTCGCGTCATCTGCAAAGTCCGGGAACTCTCTATCGATTTTCCTCCACTGCGACCCATCAGCGGGGTGTCTCACCTTCTCGTCTTTCTTACGGTCTTCTTTGTGCCATCGCAACAACCTGGCATGCTCTTTATTTCTGAACAGACGTTTCAACCGTGGTATTATAGGAGCATACCACATAACCTTGGCAGGAACCCTCTTCCTGGGGGCTCGCCCTCAACATCACCAGGGTCATCTCGCTGATCTTATACCGTAGTGCATTGCATACCGGACATTTTTCCAAATTTTCGTACTCATGGCGGTAGAGGATGCAGTCATTAATGCATGCATGTATCAGCACCTCTAATCCTAGAGGGCAGAGAACCTTCTTTGCTTCGTACGTACTGTCAGGCAATTCGTTATCCTTTGGAAACCTCCTCTTCATTATTTTCAGTAACTTCTCAAATGGCTTGTCACATATACCAGCTTCTGCCTTCCATTGCAGCAACTCCAGTGTGGCACCGAGCTTTGTGTTGCCATCTTCGCAATTTGGGTATAACTTCTTTTTGTGATCATCTAACATGCCCTTTAACTTTCGCTCGTTTTCAGTTTCTGCATCTCTGTGTGCATCAGCGATGGCCCGACGAAGATCATCATCAACGGGCTCATGATGCCTCTTCATCTTGATCACCTCCACCTGCCTCCTCATCTTCATCATGCCCTGTTGCAGTATCACCGTAGTTAGGGTACATATCATCATCCTCTTCTTCTTCGTCGTCGTTTTCCATCATAACCCCTCTTTCTCCATGCTTGGTCCAACAATTATAGCTGGGCATGAAACCTTTCCAAAGCAGGTGGGAGTGAATGACTTGCCATTCAGGGTATTGCTTTAAGTTCCGGCAATCAACACATGGACAACATATATAACCATCCGCCTGTGGGTTTTCCTCAGCCACACGGAAAAATTCTTTCAGGCCCGAAGTGAACTCGGGCAGACGTCGGTCAACGTACATCCATTGCCGCCGGTTCATCTACATCAAATAATTAAGTTTATCAAAAAACCATTACAAAACATCATAATATATATATATATAGTGGATATTAGCACCGTACAAATGAAAGGATAAAGTTGTTTAACCTTGATTGAGGAGGGAAAGAAATTAAGAGGAGAAAGCTTAAGTGTCGCTCCGGCACCTCATCTCATTTTTGTTTTGTGTAAAATCAAGCGGCATCATTCTCTCAGACATTTCATCGAGCACCTTGTGTGCATGCCAAAGAAATGCAAGGTAGCACTCAACACACACACCTTTCTCCTAGAAAAAGTGAAGTTGTGAATTGGCTAGTTGGAGGTGAGCTGATATAAGGGCCTTTTGCCGGTTCGTGTTACAAACCGGTGCAAATGAGCTATCTTTTGCACCGGTTTGTAACACGAACCGGTGCAAAAGGGTCCTCGGCTGACACGTGCCTGGCGACCTTTTGCACCGGTTTGTGTTACCAACCGGTGCAAAAGATATCTCATTTGCACCGGTTGGTAACACAACCGGTGCAAAGGTCCCTCGGCCGGCTGCTCCCCACGAACCGGTGCTAATGACCCCCTTTAGCACCGGTTCGTGCCAAATCCGGTGCAAAAGCATTCTGGGGCAAAAAACGAAAGCCCTTGTTTCTACTAGTAGTAGTCGTAGGTGAACGAATATAAACCCATATGATTCTACTACGTCAACATATACTCCATATAGTTGTAGAAAGAGCATTTATTTTTGCTTGGACTTTAAACAGTTAACCTTTTACAGGTGTTTAAAGTCTTACATAATTTGTTTTATAGAGAATAATCCAAGTTGATTTGCCAACTGAGTTGCTAAATGGTATGGTCCTTCCATTGCATACGATTTATGACTATTTTTCTAGTATTTAAATCGATAAATAAGAAAAGGGTTCACCATATGGACGAATCGCTGTGAAGAGCTGTGACATGACTTTCTAATCGACCTATTCAATAGATTAGATTCTCAATCAAACCTCCATGAAAACGAAAGAAGCTCCATAATCGCTACGAGTTATCATTTCTCGTCCGCACTCCTGATCACTTATCGCCTCGCCCCAGGCACCTCGTTGCAGACACGTACGCCCTTCAGAACCTCCCAAGAACCAGCGAGAGATCGACGAAGAACAAAAGATCTTCCCTCCCGGGCTCCCGCTTCACTTTTTTCAGACAGGGCAGTTCCTGTTTGGGGGCGGCCAAAGGACAAGGATCGAGAGGTCGGGAAGAGAAGACGCGCCCGTCCCGTCCCATTCCACGTACGGCGAATAGGAAGCGCGCTGCCATCGCCACGACGACGGCTGACAGCGGTGGCTTGCAGTTGCAGATGAACAAGGGCGAGCGCGACGGACGCGCGCGAGCACTTTCCCGGCCTCCGCGACCTGCGCGGGACTCCGTCGACCTGTTCAGGCAAGCTGGCGATTCCTCGGCAGCAGTTATACCAACTTGCTACGACGGTCTTGAAACTTGGCCGCAATAGTTCCCGGAGAAATCGACCGAATTATTGAACCCTTCTTCAGTGATGGAGTAGCTCTCGGTGTAATAATGGTGGCGGATGCGATGGCCGGAGATGCAGGACGGATTCGAAAGCGGCACCTGCAATACCCTGTCCGTGGACATAGCGAGTGGGCGCCGCCGGAGTGAAAATGGCGCGACCGAGAGGGAGTCAAAGAGATCTCAAAAATCTGCAGAATACAGATACGATCTCGTACTGCTACCCAATACGTGGGTAACCTCGGCGATACAAGGACAGGTAAGCAGGTTGCCGCCGAACAAAGACATCGCCACTCACTACCTGTCGTTTCGGAGCTGCGATAAGTTAACAAAAAAGATCCTCGAGTAGAATTTGACTAGCTGGGTGAGTGACCACCTTGATTTTGAGGACACGTGTGTGTGCATGCTTCCTCCCTTCTCTTGCTATTATGGACTTTTGTGTTTCAAGTTGAGTGAGGTGTAATTTTTTTACTCCCTTCATTCATAAAACTACGGTGGGTATGGAAGCACAATTTCTAAAACGATCTTGTATTCCACTCGCTCTAAATTCCCTAAGCGACGAGAAGGACCATAGAAGAGCGCCCTTTGCATCGGCGACCATGGACCTCGGAGATGGAGCACCGCCCACTCATCCACCATTTATTAGACCATTGAGAGGTGTCCAGGTCCACTAAACCAGGCCATTCCTTTACGCCACTTGAAAGGCGAAGAAGTACCGAGAGTTGAACAAAGATGTGCCACAGTCTCCGGCTTCCTATTGCAAAGTTAACAAAGCCCATAATTTGGCCAACCTCGGCAATCTAGACGGTCTCGAAGGATCAACCAATACAAGTTTTGCATTTGGCTGTTTAGGGGGGGGGCAATCTAGACGGTCTTGAAGGATCAACCAATAAAAGTTTTGCATTTGGCTGTTGGGGGGGGGGGGGGGGGCTTTCCCCAAACATATGGCTGCATGAAGGATTTATGCGATGTGAGGCGGTAGACTATTTCCCATTGGTGGCGAATTTCCAAGTGATACAGTCGGCAATGTGCACTTCTTGAAGCCTTCCCAAACTAATTAATGTGGAGGACCGTCAAAGCTTAGATTACAGATCAACTCGTGATTATTTCTAACAGACATGCCTTTACAAAACAGGTTATCCTTTTGATGGTAGATGATAGATACGAGGGGGGAGTCGCTAGTGTTGAGTTTGTCGATCTTGATGCTCCATCACTCCATGTTTTATCCGTGACAAAAAAAAAGAAGGGCAGAAAATATACGTGCTTGCCGTGAAGTACATGTCAATCACATAGTCTAGTCTAGACAGAAGGCGGTGAATCTCTCGCAGGGTTTTAACCGTTTATGTTGTGCTTTTGAGGTTTATGCGGATGTGTTTCCTCAAGTATCGTCCAGTTTCTGTCAACTGCAGGTGAATTGGACTAAATAAAATTTGGAAAAAGAAAATGAGTGAAACATGTAGGGGATTGGGTTTTTGTGTTTGTTTTTATTCTGTGTCTACTCCATGATAACATTTAGAAGCTCCGAGATGCTCGGTGCAGAAACAAAGGTTTCCATTGTCTGATAATTTCCAATTAAATTTGAGAAACATTAAGTTATACAAGAAAACGGAGAGTTCAAAATTCATGTTTGGGAAAATTTTATAATGTCTAAACACAAATGCGTCTAGATGCAAGCCAATTAATTTAGTTCAGAGGGTGTAAAACTTTATTACGCATTCTACTAATTGCTAATCTAGCTATCAAGAAATATTTTGCTAATCTGAACTCGATGGAGATCTTGGATGTCAGTCTTCTCTTCTATAACCAGTTTCCAACACAGAGATGTCCACTTCCACCGTTTAGGGCATGTTCGGTACACGGGGATGAAAATTAATGGACTAGAAACCATGTAGGAACATGAAATATCCGCATCCACAAAATTATAGGATGCCGATCTGGGGGGAAATAGTACGAATCAGTGATTCCAAGAACAATGGAGAAACACAAGAAAAGGCATTTCTAGATTTTTTAACATCGGTGGAGAAACTATGGATCAATGTGTGCGACCGCATATGTACTAATCTTCTCATGGCAACGTCAACCTAACTAGGGTTTTTATTGGGAAAACATCGCGACAAAAACGTCTTGCCTCGAGCGACCACGATAACAAGAGCTCAAAACAGATGTTAGAATTCCCGTGGGATGTTGCACAATTTGTGTAGAAAAAGTGCGGACCCGAGTCAAACTAAAATAAATACAATTTATACTTAACTTTTTTACATCTTATAAATTATTTTTCTATACCATTGTACTAACAAGTGTATTTTTATTATATTACTAGCATAGTTTGTTATATGCTAATTGTAAAGTTCTTTTATTGCATAGTTGTAAATGTTTATGTTCCAATGACCTTGTGTTATACTGATATATTTTGAATTATATTTTATAACAAATTTTATTTAATTAATTTTAGCGATTGCATAGACTAGATAGTGTATATGTATTTATGGTATCATCTCTGCTAGGCGGACGACCTAACATATACAGTCTATGTTAGTAGTGGCTTCTAGTATAAGGCTAATTTTCTAGTCTATTTGTTTGGAAACTTTCACAGTCCATAATCTGATAAACTGTTCAAGATATGGATCGGTCGATCAACGGCGCTGTGTATGGCACACCATTGACACGCCGGATCTGGCGTAGTAGCTCGAATAGAATCTCTCTGCAAACAAATAAAAATGTAAAGATTGCTCATCATTTCCTGATTTTGTTGTAGAATAATTTGTTACGAGGAAAATGTCAAAACAGTGTGGCAGTGTGGCACCAATAATTTTCAACGAAAATAGAGTCAAATGCATGTGCAAGGCTCTCTTTGTTTGGCACTCTGCCGCCCGGAGGTATATACCTACTAGTACTTTATGTGGTATATAACTCCCAAAGGGTTAGGAAACGGCATTGACTAGTGTTTGTCGTTGACCTTAGGTTTACTCTTTTTTCCCAATAATGCTCTAGTCTTTTTGTCCAGAAAGTTTCGGAGGCCATAATCTGATTAACTTATTCCAGTTATTGCGGAAAGTTTCAGTCTCCAGAGGGGATGCTTTGAGCCCCCCACCCCCACCTCTTACCGAGAAACATAAACAAAGGCAAGGAGTATGATTTGATAAGTCCTGGATAAAATTATTTGATAAGCTCTGTCAACACAGACTTCCTAGTCAAGTGTGATTGGAGTGGAGCTTGGCGGCCGTTTGATGCATGATATGACAAGAGCTTGCCGCAGCTTGCCGATTCTGGGTGGGGTTGTTGAGTCTAACAGAATATGATCTCACTCGCTAGGCCCAGTTGCCCAAATAGAAACTCTCTGCAAACCAAAAAAAAATATGTAAAAATTGCTCAGCATTTCCTAATTTTGTTGTAAAATAATCTGTTGCCAGGAAAATTTCAAGGGGAATCGAGTCAGATGTCTGTGCAACAGGCTCGCTTTGTTTGCCACTCTGCCGCCCAGAGCTCTATACCTACTACTATTATATTTGGTATATGACTCCAAAATGCTATAGTCTATTTGTTCAGAAACTTTCGCAGGCCATAATCTGATTAACTAATTCCAGTTATTGGCGAAAGTTTCAGTATCCCGGAGGGGATGCTTTTGGCCCCTCTATTCCCTTTAAAATGGCTGATCCTCTTACTGAGAAACATAAACAAAGGCAAGGAGTATGATTAGACAAGCCCTGTATGAAATTATTTGATAAGCTCCGTCGACATAGACTTCCTCGTCAAGTGCGATTGGAGTGGAGATATGAACAATCACCTGAGATGAGGTGACTTGGCGCCGATTCTTTACTTACGGGCAACGTGTGTGACTCATCGCCAGCCATCATCATGGATTCCTGCCCCTTCCGGAATCAAAGAAGCATCGTCCTCTCCTATCAGCGGCCAAGACCGGAGAAAAGAATGTTTACGTGGAATCGATCGATCAACGGCGCTCTGCAACGGCACGTCGTCAGCGCGCCGGATCTATCGAGAAGGACCAGAACCTTACATTCATCAGATCGAAACGACGAGGTTCCGTTCGTACTTGGATGTTTCACTACTTTCACAGCTGGTCTGGTCGCTTTCTTGATCATTATTTTCATGTTCTAATTAGAAGATCAGTGCCGGCCACCGAAGCACGAGCTAGACAGATACTAGAACCCCATATGGATTAAAATACGGGAGTGTGATTGGAGGAGAACGTGAGGGGAGCTGAGGATCACATGAACGATTGGACTGATTGGCCGTGATCAGTGATCACGAGGCGCGCCGCACGCATTCTTCGCCGCGAATCGCTCGCTCATATGACGATCGCCGTGAATGTGTTGAATCCTGCTGGGAGGAGCTACGGCTGCGGAGAGTGGCTAGCTGTAATCGTGTTAGCGCTTGATGATGACATTGGTTCGACAGCGGACACACCTTAACAAAACGGATTATCCTTTTGATGGTAGATGACAGATATGGGGACGGGAGTCGCTGGTGTTTGACATTTGATCGATAACACCAGGTTTTTGACATTTGTTTGATTTCAACTTCCGTGGCCGGTGGGTAATGTATTGATGAAATTTCCTGGTGGAAAATCATCTTATGCACTCTCTGGGTCGGAGTTTTGTGTTGGTTTTTTCTTCCGGTGTCTACTCCTTCATAAGACTTACAAGCACCTTGACGTGTGGTGCAAAAAAAAAGTTTTCTATAGATTAATGATTTTCAAATAAAATTGAGAAACCAAAAGTTGTAACTCCAATATCCTTTTGTTTAGAATGACTGAGAATTCAATTTTCCTGTTTTCAAAAAAAAAAGACCTTCTATAATGTCTAGGCAGATTTTTTATAGTACCACTAAGTTGCATACTATTATCCTCAATGTACAAGATTCAGCATTTTTGTATATCAGAACAACAAATAAAATTCCTAATCATAGCCGGCCTACATGCCATTATCCAAGGCAAAGAAACTGATACTTTGATTTGAATTTTTTTTGTATAGTTCTTTTTTTCTTGAAAAATGAATGGGCTTCACTGGTTAGTTAAAAATGTGTTTACAAATGTTTGTGCCTTGATCCATCATGTTCGAAGAATCGGCATTACTCAAACTTCACACATACCATTTTCTCTCATTGTGTGAAACTATTCGTAAAATTATTACTCACCCTAATGACCGTGCTTATCTAGTTGTCAAAAAAATACAATCGTAATCTAAACTTGATGGAAATATTCAATTATCATTTTCTTCTTGTATACATGACCAGTTTCCAACACGCTGAAATGTCCACTTCCGTCATGTAAATCGTTGTTACTGCATTAGCGCAATCATATTCAAATATGGTCAGCCTATACGTGGTTTCTTCAATATGGACCGGGGTAAACTAGTATAAATACAATGTGTACTGAACTTTAATACTTTTAAAAAACTATTTTGTTATCGCACTTTACTAGCTTAGTTTATTTTTTATTATATTCTCAGCATGGTCAACCACATAGCTCATTGTAATGTTCTTTATTATGCAGTTCCAAGATGTCCAAATAAACTTGTGTTGTAATGATTTTTGAAGCGTATTTTATAGCAACTTTCCTTTTCGGATTAATTTTAGCAATTTCATAGACTACATAGTTTATATATAGTAATGGTAACAATTTCCCAACGTATGGCCTAGCATATATGTTAATAGTGGTTTCTAGTATATGGATCGGTATAACCATATTTATTGACACCTAAAATATAAAATGAATTACTAGCGTGATATTTTTTTTGTGTCTGGTCAAGCATGTGCTACAAATTACAGCGGGCACAATAATAAGTTGACAACATTTACATGCTGTATGCTTATTACTGAAACAACATCGTCGCTAATAGTAGTCGTAGGTGAACGAACATAAACCCATATATGATTCTAGTACGTCAACATATACTCATAGTTGTAGAAAGAGCATTTATTTTTGCTTGGACTTTAAACAGTTCACCTTTTACCGGTGTTTAAAGTCTTACATTATTTGTTTTATAGTGAATCCAAGTTGATTTGCCAACTGAGTTGCTAAATGGTATGGTCCTTCCATTGCATATGATTTATGACTATTTTTCTAGTATTTAAATCGATAAATAAGAAAAGGGTGCACGATATGGACGAATCGCTGTGAAGAGCTGTGACATGACTTTCTAATCGACCTATTCAATAGATTAGATTCTCAATCAAACCTCCATGAAAACGAAAGAAGCTCCATAATCGTTTTTCAAAAAAGAAGCTCCATAATCGCTACGAGTTATCATTTCTCGTCCGCACTCCTGATCACTTATCGCCTCGCCCCAGGCACCTCGTTGCAGACACGTACGCCCTTCAGAACCTCCCAAGAACCAGCGAGAGACGAGTTCAGTTCCTGAAGAACGAAAGATCTTCCCTCCGGGCTCCCGCTTCACCTTTTTCAGACAGGGCAGTTCCTGTTTGGGGGTGGCCAAAGGACAGGGATCGAGAGGTCGGGAAGAGAAGACGGGCCCCGTCCCGTCCACGGTGAATAGGAAGCTGCCATCGCCACGACGACGGCTGACAGCGATGGCTTGCAGATGAATAAGGGCGAGCGCGACGGCCGCGAGCACTTTCCCGGCCTCCGCGACCTGAGCGTGAGTCCGTCGACGAGTTCAAGCAAGCTGGCGATTCCACGGCAGCAGCTATACCAACCTGCTACGACGGTCTTGAAACTTGGCCGCAATAATTCCCGGAGAAATCGACCGACCCTTCTTCGGTGCTGGAGTACCTCTCGGTGTAATAATGGTGGCGGATGCGATGCCCGGAGATGCATGACGGATTCGAAAGCAGCTCCTGGGAATCATATCCGTCAGTCCGTGGACGCAGCCAGTGGGCGCCGCCGGCGTGAAAATGGCTCGATCAAGACAGAGTCAAAGAAATCTAAAAATCTGCAGAATACAGATACGATCTAGTACTGCTACCCAAGTAGGTGGTTAACCTCGGCGATACAATACAAGGACAGGTAAGCAGGTTGCCGCCGAACAAAGACATCGACACTACCTGTCGTTTCCGAGCTGCGCTAAGTTAACAAAAAGAGATCGTCGAACAGAATTTGACTAGCTGGGTGAGGGACTACCGTGAGTTTGAGGACACGTGTGTGTGCACGCTTCCTCCCTTCTCTTGCTATTATGGACTTTTGTGGTTCAAGTTGATTGAGCTGTAATTTTTTTACTCCCTTCATTCATAAAACTACGGTGGGTATGGAAGCAGAATTTCTAAAAAGGTCTTGCATTTCACTCGCTCTAAATTCCCTAAGTGACGAGAAGGACCATAGAAGAGCAGCCTTTGCATCGACGACCATGGACCTCAGAGATGGAGCACCGCCCACTCATCCACCATTGATTAGACCATGAAGGATTTATGCGATGTGAGGCGGTAGTAGAGTATTTCACATTGGTGCCGAATTTCCCAGTGATACTCGGCAATGTGCACTTCTTGAAGCCTACTCCAAAGTGTTAAAAACTAATTAATATGGAGGACCGTCAAAGCATAGATTACAAATCAACTCGTGATTATTTCTAACAGACATGTCTTTACAAAACAAGTTATCCTTTTGATGGTAGATGATAGATATGAGGGGGGAGTCCCTGGTGTTGAGTTTGTCGATCTTGATGCTCCATCACTCCATGTTTTATCTGTGACAAAAAAAAGTAGGGCGGAAGATATATGTACTTGTTGTACGTGAAGAACATGTCAATCACACAGTGCAGTCTAGACAGAAGGCGGCGAATCTCTCGCAGGGTTTTAACCGTTTATGTTGTGCTTTAAGGTTTATGCGGCTGTATTTCCTCAAGTATTGTTCAGTTTTTGTCAACTGCAGGCGAATTGGACTAAATAAAATTTGGAAAAAGAAAATGAGTAAAACATGTAGGGGATTGGGTTTTTGTAAAAAAAATTATTATGTGTCTACTCCATGATAGTAACATTTAGAAGCTCCGATATGCTCGGTGCAAAAACAAAGGTTTCCATGGTCTGATAATTTCCAATTAAATTTGAGAGACAGTAAGTTATACAAGAAAACGGAGAGTTCAAAATCCATGTTTGGGAAAGTTGTATAATGTCTAAACACAAATGCGTCTAGATACAAGTCAATTAATTTGGATTGGAGGGCGTAAAACTTTATTCCTCATTCTACTAACATGCTAATCTAGCTATCAAAAAATATTTTGCTAATCTAAACTCGATGGATACCTTGGATGTCTATCTTCTCTTCTATAACCAGGTTCCAACACAGAGATGTCCACTTCTACCGTTTAGGGCATGTTCGGTACACAGGAATGAAAATCATGGACTAGAAACCATGTAGGAACATGAAATATCCGCATCCACAAAATTATAGCATGCCGATCCGGGGAAAAAATAGTACGAATCAGTGTTTCCAGGAACAATGGAGAAACACAAGAAATAGTACATACGAATTGGGCCTTTCTAGATTTTTTTAATTTGGCTTCACATCGGTGGAGAAACTATGGATCAATCTGTCCAACCGCATACTGATCTTTCCATGGCAACGTCAAACTAATTATGGTTTTTATTGGGAAAACATCGCGACCAGAGCATCTTGCCTCGAGCAACCGCGAAAACAAGAGCTCAGAAGATATGTTAGAATTCCCGTGGGATGTTGTCACAAACAATAGGAAAAACTACATTTCCTAACGAATTGTTGCTGCAGTTTCATATGCTTCAAAATAGCTTCAAAGGAAATAATTGCACCATATAGGAAACCTATTAAATTCATATGCTATTCCTTCACTCCGAACGGAGGCTTAAATTGTTCTTCCTGGATTAGTGCGATACGAAAAGCCGACCGCTACTGAATTTCTTCCATTAGATGCACAATTTGTGTAGAAAAAGTGTGGACCCGAGTCAAACTAAAATAAATACAATTTATACTTAACTTTTTTACATCTTATAAATTATTTTTGTATACCATTGTACTAACAAGTGTATTTTTATTATATTCCTAGCATAGTTTGTTATTATATGATAATTTTAAAGTTATTTATTGCATAGTTGTAAATGTTTATGTTCAAATGATCTTGTGTTATACTGATATATTTTGAATTATATTTTATAAGAAATTTTATTTAATTAATTTTAGCAATTGCATAGACTAGATAGTGTATATGTATTTATGGTATCAATCTGCTAGGCGGACGACCTAACATAAACAGTACTATGTTAGTAGTGGTTTCTAGTATAAGGCTAATTTTCTAGTCTATTTGTTTGGAAACTTTCGCAGTCTATAATCTGATTAACTATTCAAGATATGGATCGATCGATCAACGGCGCTCTGTATGGCACATCATTGGCATGCCGGATCAATCCAGAACCTTACATTCATCAGATCGAAACGACAAAATTTTGTTCATATCTGTAATTTCTTACAGCTTTACACGATCAGTATCAGCCACCGAAGGTGGATTTAGGGTACGTTTGGTTGGTGCCCAAATTTGCCTTACTAATTTTTTGACATCGTGGCAATGTTTTGGTTATTTATTGGTCGGTTGTTAAATTTTTGGTTGTCTTCGAAATCTTGACAACTCTTTTTACGCTGCCTTCACAAATCTTGTCAACTTTTTGGTGAAACAGGGTAAGAAAACACAGGCTAATATTTTAGCTAGCCAATGGTTACCAATATTTTGGTAAGGCAAGCTATGGCATAAATCTCACTGGCTAGGCGTAGTTGCTCGAATAGAATGTCTCTGCAAACAAATAAAAATGTAAAGATTGCTCATCATTTCCTGATTTTGGTGTAGAATAATCTGTTACCGGCCAGGAAAATGTCAAAAAAGTGTGGCAGTGTGGCACCAATAATTTTCAACGAAAATAGAATCAAATGCATGTGCAAGGCTCTCTTTGTTTGGCACTCTGCCGCCCAGAGCTATACCTACTAGTACTATATGTGGTATATAACTCCAAAAGGGGCAGGAAACGGCGTTGACTACTGTTTGTTGTTGTCTTGTTGACCTTTGGTTTACTCTTTTTTTTTCCAATAATGCTCTAGTCTATTTGTCCAGAAAGTTTCGCGGGCCATAATCTGATTAACTCATTCCAGTTATTGCCGAAAGTTTCGGTCTCCAGAGGGGATGCTTTGAGCCCCCCTCTTCCCTTGAAAATGGTTGTTCCTCTTACCGAGAAACATAAACAAAGGCAATGAGTATAATTTAATATAAGCCCTGTATGAAATTTGATAAGTTGTCCATAATCCTCTGCCCGCCCCACCTCTGACCATGTTCCCCTTCACTTACAGGCCTCTTCTAAGGCCCCTCGGAGCAATATTTTCAGGCTTTCCCTCTCCTCCTTTACACCCCTTGTCACCTGCAACTGGCACAGTGTTGGCCCGACTCATTCCCACCTTCCTCCTGTGGGCAAACTATGTCTCAAACTTAAGAGAGTTCAGTCGGCCGTCCGAGCGTGGGCTAAGGAGCGGAAGCTGCCCTCCATCTATCTTGTGAACTGCCGGGCAGTCATCTCCTTTCTGGACCGTCTTGAAGAACACCGTCCTCTATCCAACCTTGAATCTGATCTTCGCTCTTTAGCTAAAGTTCATCTTAGCCAAAAAATCTCTGACAGAGCTTCCTATTGGCGGCAACGCGCAAAAATAAAAAACTGCACCCTGGGCGATGAGAATTCTCGCTATTTTCATCTTTGCGCCTCCGGCCGTCTTCAAAAAAACCAAATTAAGAACCTCGAGGCTGATGACGGTAACATCACTTTCTCCCACCCTGCGAAAGCCTCCATCCTCCATGGGTTCTTCAAGAACTTACTGGGCACCCCCTTACCTGCCAGTAACGATCTTGACCTTCCCTCCCTTGTTCAATCAACCTCGATTTCCTCGTCCCAAGCCGCCTCTCTCGTCCGCCCTTTCTCTCTTGATGAGATCAAAGACGCCCTCTTCTCCATGAACGATAATTCCAGCCCGGGGCCTGATGGTTTCGGCCCCTGTTTTTTCAAGAAAAACTGGGACCTTGTCAAGCATGATTTGATGGCTGCGCTTTCGGATTTTCACTCTCTCTCCGCTGACTTACGCCCCATCAACAAATCATACATCGTCCTACTGCCAAAAAAAGCCGGTGCTAACAAACCCGAAAACTTCCGTCCCATCTCTCTTCAAAACTGCTGCCTCAAGGTGCATTCTAAGTGCCTAACCTTGCGCCTCAAAGGGCTTATCACCTCTCTGGTCCACCCAGACCAAACCGGCTTCATCTCTGGGCGCTCCATTGCCGAAAACTTCGTGTATGCGGCCGACATTGTCCAGGCTTGCCACAAGCGCTCTGCTCCTGCGGCCGTCTTCAAGCTCGACTTCCGCAAGGCCTTCGACTCCATCAGTTGGGATGCTCTAGACAGCATCATGCGGGCTAAAGGGCTCCCTGAACTCTGGTGTTCCTGGATCCGGCTGCTAAACCACTCCAGCCAGACCGCCGTTCTTCTTAATGGCATCCCCGGTCGATGGATCCAGTGCCGCCGCGGCCTTCGGCAAGGAGACCCTCTATCCCCCTTTCTTTTTGACATCGTGGCGGATGTGCTTCAGCAAATGCTCCTTCTTGCCTCCCGGAACGGCCTTCTCCTCCACCCTCTTGTCGATGACCTTACCTGCCCTATCCTCCAGTATGCGGATGATACTCTTATTATTATTCGTGCGGTCCCTGAGCATGTTGGCAATCTTAAAAAAGTCCTCGACGACTTCTCTGCCGCCACGGGTCTCGCGATAAATTTTCACAAAAGTACCTTCGTTCCCATTAAAACGGACCCCTCCACCGCCGCTGATATGGCCTCTGCCTTTGGCTGCGAGGTCTCCACTTTCCCCCAAACCTACCTTGGCCTTCCCCTCCCCCCCTATAAGCTGCGCTTCAGAGACTTTGCCCCCATTATATCCAAAAGTGACATGCGTCTCTCCGGTTGGCGGGGACGGTGCCTCCCTATTGGTGGGCGCCTTATCCTTGTCAACTCTGTCCTCACCTCCATGCTCTCTCATGCTATGAGCGCGGGTCTTCTCCCCATTGGGGTTATTGAAGCCATTGACAAGCGCCGCCGTGCCTTTCTTTGGACTGGGGATGAGTCTTGCAACGGCGGCCAATGCAAGGTGGCTTGGGAAAACGTCTGCGTTCCTAAAAATCTTGGAGGGATGGGGGTAATATCTCTCCCTTCGCAAAATTCAGCTCTTCTCACAAAATTTCTCACCAAACTTCACTCCGACTCTTCCGCCCCTTGGGCATCCTGGTTTCGCCGGATGTATGGCTGGGATGGCTCCCACGACCTGGGGGACCGCCATCACCTTGACACCCCCATTTGGAAAGACATCGTTGCCGGGCTTGTAGCCTTTCGCTCTATCTCCAGGGTCACCTTGGGGAATGGGACCTCAACTGCCTTCTGGATGGATCTCTGGCTGGGGGATCAGCCCCTACATGAGCGATACCCCAACCTGTTCTCCCACTCTACCCGCCCTCACATTAATGTCGCCACTACCCTGTCCTCTGGCCTCCGCACCATCCTTGGACCTCGCCTCACTGCCGCTGCGGCTGAGGACTTTCGAGCTTTGTCACATGAGCTGAGCTTGGTCGATCTGCGGCTCGACGTTCCGGATCTTCGCGACACCCGCCTCTCTAACAAAAAACTCTCAAACAAATGTTTCTATGTCCACTCCTTCAGGCATTTGCAGATAGACGACATGGCGACGGTGATCTGGAGGAGTGCAGCTCCTCTTAAGTGCAAAATTTTCTGCTGGCTGGCTAGGAAGGAACGGCTCCCCACTAACGAACGGCGGTTTCGGCATCACCTTACCACCTCAGCTGCATGCCTCTCCTGCAACGTGGATGAAGATACCGACCACTTACTGCTCTTCTGCCCCCGCGCCGCTGAAGTATGGGACTTCTTCCACCACGGCTTCGACCCCGCCGACTACTCCAGCTTCTCCGACTTCTGCCTCAAGAAAAGCTGCAGCTACGAGGAAACCACCATCAACACGGCCATTGCTTGGAATATTTGGAAGCGACGAAATGCTCAGACTTTCAACGATGCCGTGGAAAACCTCCCCTTGGTCACTAGTAGATGTATCCAGGACATTAGGCTCTGGGCTTTTAGATGTAACTCTCCTTCCTCAACCTCCTTCCTTAATTCTTGGTGTAATGGGTATGATCCCCCTGAACTCTCCTCTCTTTCTCTCGCTCTTTCTGTAGCTCTCTCTCCTAGCTACCTAGCTACCTAGGAGCCTCCCTTCCCCCTTGTCTTTGTACCACCATGTGTTTTTGTTTGCTATAAAAGTTCAGGCTGGCGTAAGCCCGCCGTAGTCCAGGTCAAAAAAAAAAAAAAGTTGTCCATACAGACTTCCTAGTCAAGTGTGATTGGAGTGGAGAGCTAAACAAACACCTGAGATGAGGTGACTTGGCGGCCGTTTGACGAAGGATATGACAAGAGCTTGGTGCCGCTTGCTGATTCTTTACTTACAGGCACCGTGTGACTCATCGCCAGCCATCATCACGGATTCCTGCCCCTTCCAGAATCAAAGAAGCGTCGTTCTCTCCTATCAGCGGCCAAGACCAGAGAAAAGAATGTTTACCTGGAACCGATCGATCAACGGCGCTCTGCGACGGCACGTCGTCAGCGAGCCGGATCTATCTAGAAGGACCAGAACCTTACATTCATCAGATCGAAACGACGAGGTTCCGCTCGCACTTGATGTTTCACAGCTGGTCTGGTCGCTTTCTTGATCATTATTTTCATGTTCTAATTAGACGATCAGTGCCGGCCACCGAAGCACGAGCTAGACAGATACTAGAACCCCAGATGGATTAAAATACGGGAGTGTGGTTGGCGGAGAACGTGAGGGGAGCTGAGGATCACATGAACGATTGGACTGATTGGCCGTGATCAGTGATCACGAGGCGCGCCGCACGCGTTCTTCGCCGCGAATCGTTCGCTCATATGAGGATCGCCGCTAATGTGTTGAATCCTGCTTGGAGGAGGTACGGCTGCGGAGAGTGGCTAGCTGTAATCGTGTTAGCGGCTAATGATGTATGCCATTGGTTTGACAGAGGACACACCTTTAACAAAACGGATTATCCTTTCGATGGTAGATGACAGGTGTGGGAACGGGCGCTACAACAGGACCACCCCTACATCAACGCAGGCATCTGTATCTAAACATCTATATTAGCGTTGCTAGCACCTTTACCAACGGATTCAGTATGCGTTACGTTTTTGGGTGTTGCAAATGTACAATGCAACGCATATTAAGATGTTGGTAACCAATGGGTAGAGCGTTGCAAGGCAGCAACGGACGTCGAGCCATACTTTGTATCCGTTGAAAGGTATAAGGTAGCATGGATTGAATAACTGTTATAAAAAATATATTATTTTCAACGCTGAGTGGCTTGGTCGTTTCAAAGATGTAGAATTTTCTCCATGGCAAGAGTATGTACACTTCATAAGATACGCACGTGAGCAGCGTTGCAAGCTATATATGTGTTGTTGTAGGGCTAGTTGTGTTGTAGTGGGGAGTCGCTGGCCTTGTCTTTTTCTATTTTGGCAGTCCAGGATTTATCCGCGAAAAAACAAAGCCGTACGTCCCTGACATGAAGATGTGAAGAGCACTACAATCACTCAGTGCAGTCTAGACAGACAGTTTGTTTGAAATTTGCTCGATAACACCAGGTTTTTGGACATTTGTTTGATTCTTAATCCCGTGGCCGGTGGGTAATGTATTGATGAAAGTTATAGGTAGAAAATCATGTCATGCACTCTTTGAGTCAGGGTTTTGCGTTGGTTTATCCTTCCGGTGTCTACTCCTTCATTAGAATTACAAGCTCCTTGATGTGTGGTACAAAAAAGGTTTCTATAGATTGATTGATGATTTCCAAATTAAATTGAGAAACACTAAGTTCCAATTTCAATTTCCTTTTGTTCAAGAAGGTCTTCTATAATGTCTAGAAACAAATATTTTCCTCAACTTAAGATTTACCTTTTTTTTAAATGAGTTTCAGATAAGAACAAAAAAGAAAATATCTGATGATAGGGGGTCAACATGCCATTATCCAAGGCAAAAAAACTGATACTTTGATTTGAAGAATTCTGTAGAGTTTTTTTGAAAAAAAATTAGTGGGATTCACTAGTTAGTTAAAAATTTGATCACAATTGTTTGTGCCCTGATCCATCATGCATGAAGGATCAGCATCCCTCAAGCTTCACACAAACTATTTTACCAAATTGTGTGAAGCAATTCGTAAATTTATTACCAACCCTCATATCTATGCTAATCTAGTTGTCAAAAAATTACAATGTTAATATATTTTTGATTAAGAGCTTCAATTATAACTTCCTCTTGCATAGGAAGTTTCCAACATACGGAGTTCTCCACTTCCATCATGTAAATCATTGTTACTACATTAGCGCAGTCAGATTCACAGATGACAGGCGTTTACTCAATTTCTTTAAGCAAACGTAGGGCTACGCAAGTAAAAAATATGCACCCAGGGCAAACTAGAATGAATACATTTTGTACTGAACATTTATACCTTTCTTAAATTACTTTCTATGGCATTGTACTAGTTGACTTTATTTTTATTATATTCTCGGCGTAGTCAACCACATAGCTCATTGTAATGTTCTTTATTATGCCGTGGCAAACTGTCCAAATAAACTTGTGTTGTAATAAATTTTAAACCGTATTTTATAGCAAATTTCATTCTTGGATTAAGTTTAGCAAGTCTTAGACTGCATAGTCCATATATATTAATGGTAACAAACTCCCGAACGTATGGGCCCAACATATATGTTAATAGTGGTTTCTAGTATATGGATTGGTATAACCATATTTGTTGAAACCTAAAATATATAAATTGTTTGCATGATTTTTTTTATTTTCTGTGTCTGGTCAAAGATGTGCTACAAATTACTTCGGGCACAATAGTAAGTTGACAATATAAATTACTGAAACAACGTCGCTAACAGTAGTCGCAGGTGAACATAAAACGACATGGTTTTTTTTGGGTGGGGGTGGGGGGGGGGGGATAAAACGATATGGTTCTACGTACTACGTCAACATGCATATACACTAGTGGAAAAACGCTTATCAATACCGGTTCCAGAGGGCCATTTGCACCGGTTTAGCAACCGATATAAAACATCCGGTGCAAAAGGCCCCCACCCTTTCCTACCGGTTCCTTACGAACCGGTATAGATGGGCCTCCACGTGGGCGCCCAGGAGAGCGCACGGCGATGGACCTTTCGTACCGGTTTGTACTACAAACCGGTGGCAAAGGTTGGCTGCCGCGGCAGAGAATTCAGGGTTTAGGGTTTCTGCAGGGGTTTAGGGGTATCGGAGCGTTTCATATCGCGTCGATGCACCGGAAATGCGTTTGGGTTTACGTAGTACATGAAGATCAAGGTGATGCATATAAAGTTGGTGCATATAATATAACACACATGTAATTGCATAAGTAGTACTCTCCGATGCAAATCAAGTCGATGCACCATAGTACATGCATGAAGACCGATCTATTACACACATGTACCATAGTGGTACACTCCGAGTCAAACTATATATACACACAAAGCAATCGAGGAGCTGGAGAAGATCTTTATGCATAGTGGTACTCTCCGGATGGTGATATGACTTCCCGAAGGAAAAATCCCGCCAATTCCTCGCCGATTGCTTTGAAGCGCTCCTCGATTCTGATCTTCTCCCGCTTTCTTCTCAACTGTAAAAGAATAAGATGAATACATGAGCTATGTGTGTTATATCAAATCACAAATCAAACAATTATGACTGAAACTCAGCACAACTTATGGTAAGAAAATAAATTTGTGAATATTATTTTCGTACCTCTCTATTTCTTTCATTATTCGCTCTCTCGCTGACAATTTTGTGGATGTACTCGCAAACGTAGTATCCACATAGATTAGTCCCCGGTGGTTGTTTTGCGCATTTCTGTACAAGAATATAATTCAGTCAAACAATAATGAAGTATGATAAAGGTGTGTGGACCTAGGTAGTACTACTTACTTTGTTCGCACGCCATATCAGCTTCGGTTTCCAATCATGGGACTGATCTTCCTTGATGAAAGTTTCCCATACGCTGCCCGACAAAAGAAAATGCACAAAAGAGTTATCAATCAGTTGATATCAGGAAACTAACAAAAAAACCGATAAGAATTTGAATTACCTTTTGAGCATAAGAAAACAAGACTTGTATAGTATAGCCTCTTTGGTTAGTGAGTCAAAGACTTCAACTTCTCCTTCGTACATTTTAATGACGATAAGAATAAAGTGAAACCTGCGCATGTTTAAATATGTAGTGTCATATATATAAGTGAGCAAAATAGAATGTGTTATAAGAGAGTAACACTCACTGGAAGTTGTAAGGCCAAAGTATTGTCTTTTTGTCACGTTGTCGCTTCAAAAACCTTAGCAAAGTCTCCGGTTTATCCTTGTTATAGAGGGGTTCTTCTATGGTCTTGACATGCATTGTGTCCGGGTCAATGAACCCAATGTCCTTGATTTCATCCCTTTTGCATTCGAGCATCTTCAATCTGCATAACATAGCGCACAAAAGATTATAATTTGCAGATAATCAAGGAGCTGAGCTAAAGACTTCTCAAATTATATAAATAAATCACTTACAGACAATAGCAACTAACGATAGATTTGTCGAGGGCCCGAAGATGTATAACTGGAAAAGCTCGCAGAAGTCAACGCTCACAGAGTATTCTTGGAAGTAGTGCTCTTCCTTAACTCGCACCATGATAGTCTCCATCCCTCCCTTTGCGGCAACACCGTACCACGTATGCAAGTTACGCATACTTGTTGGTAGCTTGCTGAGATTCTCGACCAAATCTTTCCCTTGAACATATTGATATACTACCTTAGCCATGGCGTAATCGGTTGAGATTCGTCGAGAACTTTGAACGGCCTTCTCGTCAAACACCTTTAGAGGGGGACCGATTTAACGGGTTGTTGTCCGAGCTGGTAGACTTGGTGTATCCCTTTTATCTCCTTGATACCCGAGCTGGTAGTGGGGTTTTTCGCCTCCATCATTTCATCGTACGACCTTTCAATAGAACGCCTATAGTCAGATGGCGGCGATGGTTCAGGGTTATACAGATTCTCGACTGTACGACGAACCTTCACCGGATCTAGTGTCTTCTCAAAAGGTATCGCTGGCTCTTTCTTAGCAAAAAGGCCCTCAGCTGGGACTCAACGGCTTCCTGGTTTTCCTCGGGAGTTTTTTCCCAAGGTAACTTCTCAATAGGCGGCAGTGGTTTCTCCTTTCTAGATCTCTTCTTAGGCGGCGTACCGTTCCGCAGGCGCTGTCTTACGCGGAGGATCTCGAGGTGGTTGACTCACGCTGGGGTCCCTCTCGGTAGGTGTGGACTTTGCTGCTCATGTGGACTGCTAGGAGGAGGAGTCGAAGGCCTTTGATGCTCATGTGGGCTGCTATGAGGAGTCGGTGGCCTTTGCAGAAGGACGATGTGTTTCTTGGGCCATACAGCGAAACCGTGCTTGACATCGGCAAGTGTCTTCTCATCGTCACCTCTAGGAATATCAAGCTCCACTGTTTCAAAAGCCGGAACAACTTCATCCACCCCGACACGAACACAGCCAGGTGGAATGGGCATATGGTGGTGCGTTGCTCCTTCTTCACTTGGGTAAACATAACCGACCGCCACCTTAACGGACGCGTTTCTGAATAACATATAGAGCTCGCAATCTGTCTTCTCCGTGACATAATCCACGGGGTAGCTTCCTCCACATCCGTCAAGATGCGTGGAACCCACACTGCTTCTTCGCTGAGATGGGGCGGCATCGGCTTGAGGATCCTGTAGGAACATCGGCTGATCGGGTGGCCTCTGATTTTTCTCAAGCGCCGACACCCTATTTAACAATTCCTTTAACGTGTCGGCGTCCTTCTTCTTCTTCCGCGAACGGCTTCTATAAGTGTCAGCGGACTCCGGGAACGCTTCCTTCATGGTGAGACCTGGGCGAGCTCGTACCCGTCCAACGTGTTCAGGATTCCCAGAGCGAGTGTCAGCTCGTCATTCTCTCTATCGGGAATGTACTCTCCCTTTCGAAGCTGTTCAATTGCAGCTACAAGCTTCGGTACGATTTGCTCAATCTTTTCCTTCCATTTCCCTTCGCAACGATCAGCCCTGTCTTTGGGTCCAACCCTGCCCCATGCGCGAACAACCAGAACTTGGACCGTTCGGGCCAGTCCCATGTCTGTGGAGTGATTCCTGCAGCCATCGTTCATTTTCATACGCTATCCACCTCGGAATGGCAGTCTTGTAGCCACCCGACCCCATATGATGCCAAATTGTCTTCTTTGCAGCATTTTTCTTATTTGTGACCGATCGGGACACAAAAGTAGACGATTGCTTATACCTCTTAAATTCTTGCGAGTGATCCTTTATCTTCACTAGATTATCATCGAATACTGGATCTTCATTCTTATATTTGTCCCATAAATTTTTCTTCCAGGTCTGGAATTGTATGGCCATCTTCTTGAGAGTCCATTCCTTGACTTTATTCTTCTGGCCTTCCGTCATGTCTCCGGTAGGCTGAAGCGTGTCAGCAGAGTTTCCCAAAGAAACTTTTTCATCGCGTCGTTGACATAACTAGCTTCATTCTCCGCTTTCTTCGGCTTATGCCACTCTCGAATGCTGATCGGTACATGGTCCCTAACAAGAACTCCAGCTTGACTTGTAAATTTGGTGCAGTGATCTTTGGGATGCACCGGTTCACCATTATCCTTAAATGCCGTGAGGGCTAACCTACCCTCGCCCTTTAGAACTCGCGTCGGGCCTCGTTTTGTTTTAACAGACTTGCTCGATGATCCAGAAGGCTAATAGAAAAATTATTCATTAATAAGTGGAATACAAATAAATGAATGCATCTAGTGATATGAACATAGACTTGATACATAAATATACACCTCGGCGGAGTTTGTTATGGAAACTTCGTTGTCTCTTCTAACTTGTTCGGACTCAAGTCCCTCGCCGAAATCATTCAGAAAGTCGGCAAACTCTGTTTCATCTCCATCAGCCCCACGGGCACTCTCATATATCAATTTCTGCACCGCTTCCCCCTCCTCATCTCGGACGAAGGTGCCGTCCGCCATAGCTCAATGTCACTACAAAATTAAGAAAGCAATTATATTTCATTCATCTTGTCATGATCATATAACAGATTGCTAGATGGATAACAATTGAAATGAAGAAAGCAAAAACCCTAACCCTAACCCACGGACTCGGCGTTCCTCCATGGACTCGGTGTTCCTCCTCTCGCTCTTCTTTCTCTAAATCTACTACGGCGGTCCTATTTTTTCTTTCCCTAAATCTACTACGGCGGTGACCATCGACTCGTGCTCCGGCGTGCGGGTGCGCAGCCTCCACATCCAGAACGCGCTCGTCGGCCGCGGCCGCCCCTACCGCACTTCATCAGTAACTCCTCAATTTTATTTTCAAATGGCCCACATTTGCATGTGTTCTTCCACCACTCTATATTTCTAAAACATGTTTAGTTGTTCATCGATTGTTTTCTCCGGAATTAATACTAATGCATGTTTGTCAAAAAAATATTTATTTTTTTGAGAACACATACTACTCTTTTCTTTTACATTGACTTAGGAAAATAGGTACTCTAATATTTGCCGCCCCTTTTAACTCTTCAAACTCAACGGCGTCTCCTTCAGCCTCGATGACGCCGGCGGCGGGAGGGACGCGTCCATGGCCGCGGGAGCGGGACCAGGCAAGGCCAGCGCCGACTTCGAGTTCTTCCTCGCCGGGTGCTCCGCGGTGTCCACCATGCTCCCCGCCGACCAGCTCTTCTCCGGCGGCAAGCTCGTGCCGCTCCGCATCCCCACGACCTCGTCTACCAGCTCGACCGCTGACGGGGTGCCGACGCGGACCTAGACGGAGCACGGCCTCCCTCGACCTCCCTGGCGCACGGCCTCCACCACCGCGCACGCGCGGCTCGGCATTGGGTCGAACACCCTGCGGGCGTGACCTGGCCGGCGCCGAGGCGGAGGCCGGGAGCGCACCAGCGAGGCGCCGACCTAGACGGAACAGCAGCGAGGCAGCGTGGAGCGCGCGGGCGAGGGCAGGACAAGGGGAGAGGGACGCCGACGGCGCCATGGTGCGGCGGCCGGCGTGGAGGAAGCACGTACCTGCCGGCGCGCGCGGAGAGAGAGAGGAGAGCAGGCTGCAGGTGCTGCGCGCGGACGACGACAACGGCGACGGCGCGGTGTTCGACGGCGTGGTGCTCGACGGCGGCGACGACGTGGTGCTCGACGGCGTGGACGACGGCGACGCGCGGCAGTACTGTGAAGATTGGGGGAATTTTGGGGGATTTGCCGCGCGGCTAAGTCAAACGCCTGGGAACGACCTTTGGCACCGGTTGGTGCCACCCCGTACGAAAGGCCTTTCGTGCGGTTGGTTTCTTTTTTTTTTTTTGTTTTCTTTTTTCTTTCTGTTTTCTTTTCTTTTTTTTTGTTTCTTTTCTTTTTCTTTCTTTTTTTTTTTTCTTCTCTTGTTTCTTTTCTTTTCTTTTCTTTTCTTTTCTATTTATTTTCTATTTATTATTTTCTTTTCTTTTCTTTTCTTTTCTATTTATATTTTCTATTGCTTTTATTTTTTCTTTTCTTTTCTATTTATTATTTTCTATTGCTTTTCTTTTTCTTTTCTTTTCTATTTATTTTCTTTTCTATTTCTTTTTATTTATTTTTTCTATTGCTTTTCTATTTATTTTTCTTTTGCTTTTCTTTTCTTTTCTATTTATTTTCTATTTATTTTTCTATTGCTTTTCTTTTTCTTTTCTTTTTCTTTTCTTTTCTTTTCCTGTTTCCTTTTCTTTTATTTTCTATTTATTTTTTCCTTTTCTTTTCTGTTTCTTTCTATTTCTTTTCTTTACTCGCCACGACGCCGTCCGCGCGGGAAAGTTTCCCGACGTCGCGGGAAACTTGCCCGTCATGATGCCGCGTGGGAGAAAAAAGCGAGAAAGAAAGGGTGGAATACAATTTTGTTACGATTGAACTCGAATTAAAAGTAGCTCAACTGAAAATTAAGATACATGGCCAGATTTGACTGTTGGAGTCATTCAGTCATACTCGTGCCTAGCCCTATAGTACTCGTGTAGTCGTCGTGTCGCCGTCATCATCGTCGCATCGGGGTCGCGGTAGTCGAACCTCGGCGGAGCACGCGTGGGGAGCGAGGGTAGCGCAGGCGGGGCCACGGTAGGCCATGACGCCCTGGAGAGTCCGGCCGTGCCACCACAGCCGACGGCCGGCCTCGTTGAAGTTCGAAGGAGGCGGGCCGCCCTCCTCGTGCCTGGCAAGCGCCCTCTCACGCCGATTGATGAAGAAGCTTTCCCAAGTTCGGGCTGTAGTCGGGATGCCCGGGATTCCTCCGCTGCTCGGCGTGAGCTCGAAGTAGTAGTGGTTCGTGATGGTCATCTCGCGCGCCACACCTAGAGGGACGGAGGGACCGGTACGCCTCCGACGCTTAGCAACCAGCCGGTCGGGACGCGGTAGCCGGCGGGCGGGGGTAGGCGCAAAGCGCCTCCGCCTCCCGGGGGTTAGATATACGATGGAAGCCATGGGAGAGAATGATGATGTTTGCAGATATGAGTCTAGATGTGATATGTAAATGGAGGCCAAGCCTACATATATATAGTGAAAAAATGGCGGGATGACGGAGGCGGGAACCGGTGAAAAATAGGCGGGAAACCCTTTAGTACCGGCTGGTGGGTGCAACCGGTACTAAAGGTGGTTTTCTGTCATGTAACAAAGCTGTCGGTGGGATAAGGACGCGTGGGTAACCTTTAGTACCGGCTGGTAGGTGCAACAATTAAGGTGGTTTTCATGTCATGTAACAAGGCGTCGGTGGGATAAGGACGTGGGTAACCTTTAGGCTGGTGGGTGCAACCGGTACTAAAGGTGGTTTTCTGTCATGTAACAAAGCTGTCGGTGGGATAAGGACGCGTGGGTAACCTTTAGTACCGGCTGGTGGGTAACCGGTACTAAAGGTGGTTTTCTGTCATGTAACAAAGCTGTCGGTGGGATAAGGACGCGTGGGTAACCTTTAGTACCGGTGGTGGGTCAACCGGTACTAAAGCTGTCGGCATGATAAGGACGCCCTGCTCGATGAGATAAAGCATGTAGCGCATGACACCCTGTCGAAGGAAGAAGACAAAGTAGAAGCGGCGCCGTGCCTATAAAAAGGAGCATCGCCATGGCAAGCAGCTCAACAAGCCAACATGGATGGAGAGTTTCATCCCCATGGATGGAGGAAAGGGTTGGGAAATCTCCCGTGGCGGAACTTCTCGAAGATGCCCTTGGTGCACACGACCTATGGCATCTTCGGAAGTTCCGCCTCGGAAAAATTTCCCTGCAAGCCCGTGAAAGACTCCATCTCCTCTAACAATGTTGTGGAAGGATAGGGAAATCTCCCGTGAACTTCTCGAATATGCCCTTGGTGCACATGCCCTATATATGGCATATTCGGAAGTTCCGCCTTGGAAAAATTTCCATGCAAGCCCGTGAAAGCTCCATTGTTAACATCATTACACAAAAGTGATTTCCATATTGAGATACACAAGTTATGATCCCTATCTAGCTAGTTTTCCGAGTTTTCTTCGTCTGTTTCCCTTTCTTCTGACTGCGACGCAACCATGGACAATCTTCATTATTTAAGATGATGCTTGGGTCAGTTTTCACCTTGAAGGGTGGAATATCATCAAACTTATTATAATCTTATGACATGTCTTGTCCTCTACTCCCACGAAATTCTTTTTCCTGAAAGAACTATGTGACGCTTTGGCTCATCGTATGATGTGTCCTCTTGCCTTTCTTTTCTTTTCTTCGGTTTTCTAGACATGTCCTTCACATAAAAAACCTGAGCCACTTCACTGGCTAGGACGAATGGTTCGGTGTCGTACCCTAGATTCTTGAGATCCCACTGTAGTCATTCCGTCTGCGGGTCTACCTGTACCCCGTCTTGGTTGAACCATTTGCACCGGAACAAAGGGACCTTGAAATTAGGTCCATATTCAAGTTCCCATATCTCCTCTATGTACCCATAATATGTGACCTTCTTCCCATTGTCATCTGCTGCATCAAAGCGGACACCACTGTTTTGGTTGGTGCTCTTTTTATCTTGGGCGAACGTGTAAAATGTGTTCCCATTAATCTCGTACCCTTGAAAAGTCGATATAGTCGAAGATGGTTGCTTGGCCAACAAGTATAGCTGCTCGTCATCAGTGGCATTCCTGAGACGTGTTTGCAACCAACCGCCGAAAGTCTTCATGTGTTCTCCATCAATCCAATCTTCACGTTCCTCCGGGTATTTAGAGCGTAAGATATCCTTGTGTTCCTCTTTGTACGGAGCCACCAAGATGGAATTATGTAGAACTGTGTAGTGTGCTTGAGTGAAAGAATGTCCGTCCATACACGTTATTGCTTTCTTTCCTAGCGTGCCTTTCCCGCAGTCTCCCCTCATAGCGTGATTCAGGAACACCGATCGGCTTAAGGTCAGGAATAAAGTCAACACAAAACTCAATGAACCTCTGCCATAGCCCTTGGAGATGCTTCCTTCTGGCCTAGCACGGTTATGAACATACTTCTTTAAGACTCCCATGAATCTCTCAAAGGGGAACATGTTGTGTAGAAATACAGGACCGAGAACGCCAATCTCTTCGACCAGGTGAACTAGGAGATGTGTCATAATATTGAAGAAGGATGGTGGGAACACCAACTCGAGCTGACTAGACATTGGACCACATCCTTCTGTAAATTTTGTAGAGTAAGTGGATTGATCACCTTCGAGAAATTGCATTGAGGAAAGCACATAGCTTCACAATGGGTACTCGAACATTTTAGAAGCCCCTCAATGCAAGAAGTAATTGTGTCATAATCACGTGGCGGTCATGAGACTTTAGGTTTTGAAACTTTTTCTCGACATGTTTATTATTCCCTTTATATTCGACGAGAAGCCAGACGGGACCTTGATGCTACTCAGGACTTCAAAAAAGATCTCCTTCTCTTCTTTGGTAAGAGCGTAGCAGCGGGACCTTGATACTTCTCTGGATTCAGGTTGCTTCCTTCGTGGATACTTTGCTGGTCCTGCCGTGCATCCGGTGTATCTTTTGTCTTCCCATACGCCAAGAAGTTTAGCAGGTTCACGCAAAGATTTTCGTCACGTGCATCACGTCGATTGCGAGTGAACCTCTAAGAATTTCAGTAGGGTAGCTCCCAAAATATCGACTTCTTCTTCCACATGGGTACATGTCCGTCAACATTCGGAACAGATTGTCCGCCGGGACCCTTTCCAAAGATCACTTTTAAATCCTTGACCATATCATATATAACTTCCCCAGTAGGGCGGGTAGGCTTCGTCCGGTTATCTGCCTCACCTCGAAATGCTTTCCTCTCTTTCTTACGTGATGTTGTTTTGGAAGAAATCGACGATGCCCTAGGTACACATTCTTGTTTCCTAAATATATAGTGTCGGTCTCACCTAAACAGTGTGTGCATACGTTGTATCCCTTGTTTGACTGCCTGAAATGTTACTAAGAGCAGGCCAATCATTGATGGTTACAAACAACAACGCCCGTAGGTTAAATTCCTTTTGTTCGTGCTCATCCCACACACACCTTCGTCACGCCACAACTGTAAAAGTTCTTCAACCAACGGCCTCAGGTACACATCAATGTCGTTGCCGGGTTGCCTCGGGATGAGCACTGGCATCATAATGAACTTCCGCTTCATCCACAACCAAGGAGGAAGGTTATAGATTCATAGAGTCACTGGCCAGATGCTATGACTGGAGCTCTGCTCACCGAAAGGATTAAACCATCGGTACTTAGACCAAATCTTAAGTTCCTTGCGTCATCTGAAAATGACATGAACTCTCTGTCGATTTTTCTCCACTGCGACCCATCAGCGGGGTGTCTCGGCATCAAATCTTTCTTACGGTCCTCTTTGTGCCATCGCAACAACTTGGCATGCTCTTTGTTTTGGAACAAACGTTTAACCGTGGTATTATAGGAGCATACCACATCACCTTCGCAGGAACCCTCTTCTGGGGTGGACTCGCCCTCAACATCACAGGGTCATCTCGCCTGATCTTATACCTCAATGCACTACATACCGGGCATGCATTCAAATTCTCGTACTCCCCGCGGTAGAGGATGCAGTCATTGATGCATGCATGTATCTTCTGCACCTCTAATCCTAGAGGCAGACAACCTTCTTTGCTTCGTACGTACTAGAGGGCAATACGTTCTCCCTGGAAGCATCTTCTTTATTATTTTCAGCAACTTTTCAAATCCCTTGTCAGAAGTACCATTCTCTGCCTTCCATTGCAGCAATTCCAGCGTTGTACCCAGCTTTTTCTGGCCATCTTCGCAATTTGGGTACAACGGTGTCTTGTGATCCTCTAACATTTTCTCCAACTTCAACCTCTCCTTTTCACTTCCGCAGCTTATCTTCGCATCAAGAATGGCCCGACCCAAATCGTCATCGGGGTCATAAAAAATGGGCTCATCAAAAATGGGCTCTTCTTCAGCTTCGTCTTCCCCATTCTACTATCACCGTCTTCAGTGAACATAGGATAGTTGTCACTATCCTCTTCTTCTTCGTTGTCTTCCAATATAATCCCTCTTTCTCCGTGCTTGGTCCAACAATTATAGCTGGGCATGAAACCGTTCTGCAGCAGGTGGACGTGAATGGTCTTTGAGGTAGAGTAATCCGTCATATTCTTACAGGAACTACATGGACAATAGATGAAACCATTCGATCGCCTGTTTGCCTCAGCCACGTTGAGGAAATAATGCATGCCATTAATGAAGTCGGGATGGCACCGGTCACCGTACATCCATTGTCGATTCATCTGCATTTTATATGTATATCAAATATCATTAATTACACAACATCGTGGATATATGAGTGACAAACTAAATTAATATTCAAGTTCATCAGATAAAACTAAGTTTTTTTTATAAAAAAGAAGAGGCTCACCGAGGTTGTACGGTGCCGGCTAGGGGACGACGCTGGCGATCGACGGTGGTAAGACGGGGATGATACTAATTAAAACCTACAAAATATACCATAATTTCAGCTCAAATTGATTATAAAAAAGTAAAATCCCTAACTTAGGAATTTCATCGAACACCTTGCTAGCACTAGAAAAATAGTACGAGTTAAAACTACCAAAGAGATGTGCTAAATTAGGAACGCCGGAAGAAAGGATGATATTGCTAATCCTTGGATGTAACTCACACGTTCGTTGGGAACCCCAAGAGGAAGGTATGATGCGCACGTAGCAAGTTTTCCCTCGAAAGAAACCAAGGTTTAATCGAACCAGTGGGAGCCAAGAAGCACGTTGAAGGTTGATGGTGGCGAAATGTGATGCGGCGCAACAGGGATTCAGCGCCAACGTGGAACCTGCACAACACAACCCAAGTACTTTGTCCCAACGAAGCAGTGAGGTTGTCAATCTCACCGGCTTGCTGTAAAGAATTAAGCGTATCGAGTGGAAGATGTTTGCAAAAAAAAGTAAACAAGTATTGCAGTAGATTGTATGCTATGTAAAGAATAGGACCGGGGTCCACAGTTCACTAGAGGTGTCTCTCCCATAAGATAAAAGCATGTTGGGTGAACAAATTACAGTCGGGCAATTGACAAATAGAGAAAGGCATAACAATGCATATACATGATATGATAAATATAGTGAGATTTAATTGGGCATTACGACAAAGTACATAGACCGCCATCCAACGCATCTATGCCTAAAAAGTCCACCTTCAGGTTATCATCCGAACCCCATTCAGTATTAAGTTGCTAAGCAACAGACAATTGCATTAAGTATGGTGCGTAATGTAATCGACAACTACATCCTTAGACATAGAATCAATGTTTTATCCCTAGTGGCAACAGCACATCACAACCTTAGAACTTTCTTCACTGTCCCGAGTGTCAATGAAGGCATGAACCCACTATCGAGCATAAATACTCCCTCTTGGAGTTAAGAGTAAAACTTGGCCAGAGCCTCTACTAATAATGGAGAGCATGCAAGATCATAAACAACACATAAACAATAGATTGATAATCACCATAATCATAGTATTCTCTATCCATCGGATCCGACAAACACAACATATAGAATTACATATAGATGATCTTGATCATGTTAGGCAGCTCACAAGATCCAACAATGAAGCACAACAAGGAGAAGACGACCATCTAGCTACGCTATGGACCCATGGTCCAGGGGAGAACTACTCCTCATCACTCCGGAGGCGACCATGGCGGTGTAGAGTCCTCCGGGAGATGATCTGCCAGGCGATCTCCTGAATCCCCGAGATGGGATTCGCGGCGGCGGCGTCTCGAAGGTTTTCCGTATCGTGGCTCTCGGTACGGGGGTTTCGCGACGGAGGCTATAAGTAGGCGAAAGGGTAGGTCAAGTGGCGGCACGAGGGGCGGGGGCAGGCCGGCGCGGGGGCCGGGCCGCCGCCCTGTCACCTGGCCACCTCGTGGCCCCACTTCCTTCGGTCTTCTGGAAGCTTCGTGGCAAAATAGGACCCTGGCGGTGATTTCGTCCAATTCCGAGAATATTTTGTTACTAGGATTTCTGAAACCAAAAACAGACAACAAGTGGCTCTTCGGCATCTTGTTAATAGGTTAGTTCAAATGCATAAATATGACATATAATGTGCATAAAACATGTAGGTATCATCAATAAAGTGGCATGGAACATAAGAAATTATCGATACGTTGGAGACGTATCAGCATCCCCAAGCTTAGTTCTGCTCGTCCCGAGCAGGTAAAACGATAACAAAGATAATTTCAAGTGACATGCCATCATAATCTTGATCATACTATTTGTAAACATATGTAATGAATGCAGCGATCAAAACAAAGGTAATGACATGAGTAAACAAGTGAATCATATGACAAAGACTTTTCATGAATAGTACTTCAAGACAAGCATCAATAAGTCTTGCATAAGTTAACTCATAAAGCAATAAATCAAAGTAAAGGTGTTGAAGCAACACAAGGAAGATTAAGTTTCAGCGGTTGCTTTCAACTTATAACATGTATATCTCATGGATATTGTCAACATAAAGTAATATAACAAGTTCAATATGCAAGTATGTAGGAATCAATGCACAGTTCACACAAGTGTTTGCTTCTTAAGGTGGAGGGAGATAGGTAAACTGACTCAACAATAAAAGTAAAAAAGGTCCTTCAAGAGGAAAGCATCGATTGCTATTTTGTGCTAGAGCTTTTATTTTGAAAACATGAAACAATTTGTCAACGGTAGTAATAAAGCATATGAGTTATGTAAATTATATATTACAAGTTGCAAGCCTCATGCATAGTATACTAATAGTGTCCGCACCTCGTCCTACTTAGCTTGGACTACCGGATCTTTGCATGCCATGTTTCAACCAAGTGTCACAAAGGGGTACCTCCATGCCGCCTGTACAAAGGTCTAAGGAGAATGCTCGCATTTTGGATTTCTCGCTTTTGATTATTCTCAACTTAGACATCCATAACGGGACAACATGGACAACAGATAATGGACTCCTCTTAAATGCATAAGCATGTAGCAATGATTATTATTCTCATATGAGATTGAGGATATATGTCCAAAACTGAAACTTCCACCATGATTCATGGCTTTAGTTAGCGGCCCAATGTTCTTCTCTAACAATTTTGCATGCTCCAACCACTAAAATGATAGATCCTTCAGACAAGACGGACATGCATAGCAACTCACATGATATTCAACAATAGTTGATGGCGTTCCCCAGAAGCATGGTTATCGCACAACAAGCAACTTAATAAAAGATAAAGTGCATAAGTACATATTCAATACTACGATAGTTTTTAAGGCTATTTTGTCCCATGAGCTATATATTGCAAAGGTGAATGATGGAATTTTAAAGGTAGCACTCAAATTTACTTTGAATGGCGGAGAAATACCATGTAGTAGGTAGGTATGGTGGACACAAATGGCATAGTAATTGGCTCAAGGATTTTGGATGCATGAGAAGTATTCCTCTCGATACAAGGTTTAGGCTAGCAAGGTTATTTGAAGCAAACTCAAGGATGAACAGGTGCAGCAAAAACTCACATAAAAGACATATTGTAAACATTATAAGACTCTACACCGTCTTCCTTGTTGTTCAAAACTCAATACTAGATATTATCTAGACCTTAGAGAGACCAAATATGCAAATCAAATTTTAGCAAGCTCTATGTATTTCTTCATTAATGGGTGCAAAGCATATGATGCAAGAGCTTAACATGAGCACAACAATTGCCAAGTATCACATTATCCAAGACATTTTAGAATTACTACATGTAGCATTTTCCAATTCCAACCATATAACAATTTAACGAAGAAGAAACTTCGCCTTGAACATTATGAGTAAAGCCTAAGGACATATGTGTCCATATGCAACAGCGGAGCGTGTCTCTCTCCCACAAAGTGAATGCTAGGATCTATTTTATTCAAACAAAAACAAAAACAAAAACAAACCGACGCTCCAAGTAAAGAACACAAGATGTGATTGAATAAAAATATAGTTTCAGGGGAGGAACCTGATGATGTTGTCGATGAAGAAGGATGTCTTGGGCATCCCCAAGCTTAGACGCTTGAGTCTTCTTAAAATATGCAGGGGTGAACCACGGGGCATCCCCAAGCTTAGAGCTTTCACTCCTCTTGATCATAGTATATCATTCTCCTCTCTTGACCCTTGAAAACTTCCTTCACACCAAATTTCAAGCAAACTCATTAGAGGGTTAGTGCACAATTAATAATTCACACATTCAGAGGTGACACAAACATTCTTTACCTTCTGGACATTGCATAAAGCTACTGGACATTAATGGATCAAAGAAATAAATCCAACATAGCAAAAGAGGCAATGCGAAATAAAAGGCAGAATCTGTCAAAAACAGAACAGTCCGTAAAGACGAATTTAAAGCTGGCACCAGACTTGCTCAAATGGAAAAACTCAAAACTAATGAAAGTTGCGTACATATCCGAGGATCACGCTCGTAAATTGGCAGATTTTTTGGAATTTCTACAGAGAACTGTGCCCAGATTCGTGACAGACAGCAATGCTGTTTCTGCGGTGATCCCAAATATAACATCAACTTTGACATAGAAACTTTACTTGGCACAAAAACATGATAAGGAGAGGTTGCTACAGTAGTAAACAACTTCCAAGACTCAACAAAACAAAAAATTTCTGTAGTAAAAACATGGGTTGTCTCCCATAAGCGCTTTTTACGCCTTTCAGCTAGGCGTAAAGTGCAAATCAAGTAACATCGAGAGTAGAAGCATCAACATCATAACTTGTTCTAATAATAGAATTAAAAGGCAACTTCATTCTCTTTCTAGGGAAGTGTTCCATACCTTTTTTGAGAGGAAATTGATATTTAATATTACCTTCCTCATATCAATAACAGCACCAACGGTTCGAAGAAAAGGTCTTCCCAACACAATAGGACAAGATGCATTGCATTCGATATCCAAGACAACAAAATCAACGGGGACAAGGTTATTGTTAACCGTAATGTGCACATTATCAATCCTCCCCAAAGGTTTTTTTTAACATTATCGCAAGATTAACATCCAAATAACAATTCTTCAATGGTGGCAAGTCAAGCATATCATAAATCTTTTTAGGCATAACAGAAATACTTGCACCAAGATCACATAAAGCATTACATTCAAAGTCATTGAATTTCATTTTAATGATGGGCTCCCAACCATCTTCTAACTTTCTAGGAATAGAAGTTTCAAGTTTTAGTTTCTCTTCTCTAGCTTTTATGAGAGCATTTGTAATATGTTTTGTAAAGGCTAAATTTATAGCACTAGCATTAGGACTTTTAGCAAGTTTTTGCAAGAACTTTATAACTTCAGAGATGTGGCAATCATCAAAATCTAAATCATTATGAGCTACAGCAATGGGATCATTGTTCCCAAGGTTGGAAAAAATTTCAGCAGTTTTATCACAAGCGTTTGAGTTTTAGCAATTTCAGGCGTTTTGTACGCTTTGCACTAGGAGTAGAAACATTGCCAACACCAATTATTTTACCATTGATAGTAGGAGGTGCAGCAACATGTGAAGAATTAGCATTACTAGTGGTGGTAATAGTCCAAACTTTAGCTATATTATTCTCTTTAGCTAGTTTTTCATTTTCTTCTATCCCACCTACGCGAGTTCAGCCATTAATCTTATATTCTCATTAATTCTAACTTGGATGGCATTTGCTGTAGTAGTAATCTTATTATCAATATCATTATTAGGCATAACTTTCAATTTTAAAAGATTAACATCAGAGGCAAGTCTATCAACTCTAGAAGCAATAGTATCAATTTTATCAAGCTTTTCCTCAACGGATTTGTTAAAAGCAGTTTGTGTACTAATAAATTCTTTAAGCATAGCTTCAAGACCAGGGGTACACTCCTATTATTGTTGTAAGAATTTACATAAGAATTACCATAACCATTACCATTAGCAGAAGGATATGGCCTATAGTTATTACCAGAGTTGTTCCTATAAGCATTGTTGTTGAAATTATTATTTTTAATGAAATTCACATCAACATTTTCTTCTTGAGCAACCAATGAAGCTAAAGGAACATTATTTGGATCTACATTAGATCTACCATTCACAAGCATAGACATAATCACATCAATCTTATCACTCAAGGAAGAGGTTTCTTCAACGAATTTACCTTCTTACCTTGTGGAGCTCTTTCCGTGTGCCACTCAGAATAATTTATCATCATATCATCAAAAGTTTTGTAGCCGCTCCCAATGTGATGGACATAAAGGTACCTCCAGCAGCTGAATCCAATAAATTCGAAGAAAAATTTAGTCCTGCATAGAAGGTTTGGATGATCATCCAAGTAGTCATCCATGGGTTGGGCAATTCTTTACCAAAGTTTTCATTCTCTCCCATGCTTGAGCAACATGTTCAGTATCTAATTGCTTAAAATTCATTATGCTACTTCTCAAAGATATAATTTTAGCGGGAGGATAATATCTACCAATAAAAGCATCCTTGCATTTAGTCCATGAATCAATACTATTCTTAGGCAAAGATAGCAACCAATCTTTAGCTCTTCCTCTTAATGAGAAAGGAAACACTTTCAATTTAATAATATCACCATCTACATCTTTATACTTTTGCATTTCACAAAGTTCAACAAAATTATTGAGATGGGCAGCAGCATCATCAGAACTAACACAGAAAATTGATCTCTCATGACAAGATTTAATAAAGCAGGTTTAATTTCAAAGAATTCTCTGTAGTAGCAGGTGGAGCAATAGGTGTGCATAGGAAATCATTATTATTTGCATTTGTGAAGTCACACAACTTAGTATTTTCAGGGGTATTCATTTTAGCAACGGTAAATAAAACAAACTAGATAAAGTAAATGCAAGTAACTAAATTTTTTTGTGTTTCGATATAGAGAGCAAGAAAGTAAATAATGTAAAACTAGCAACTAATTTTTTGTATTTGATTTAGTGCAGCAAACAAAGTAGTAAATAAAATAAAGCAAGACAAAAACAAAGTAAAGAGATTGAAGTGGAGACTCCCCTTGCAGCGTGTCTTGATCTCCCGGCAGCGCAAAAAAGAGCTTGATGGCGTGTAACTCACACGTTCGTTGGGAACCCCAGAGGAAGGTATGATGCGCACAGTAAGTTTTCCCCGAAAGAAACCAAGGTTTAATCGAACCAGTAGGAGCCAGAAGCACGTTGAAGGTTGATGGTGGCGAAATGTGATGCGGCGCAACACCAGGGATTCGGCGCCAACGTGGAACCTGCACAACACAACCAAAGTACTTTGTCCCAACAAAACAGTGAGGTTGTCAATCTCACGGCTTGCTGTAACAAAGGATTAAGCGTATCGAGTGGAAGATGTTTTAAAAGCAGTAAAACAAGTACGTAGATTGTATGCTATGTAAAGAATAGGACCGGGGTCCACAGTTCACTAGAGGTGTCTCTCCCATAAGATAAAAGCATGTTGGGTGAACAAATTACAGTGGGCAATTGACAAATGAAAGGCATAACAATGCATATACATGATATGATAAATATAGTGAGATTTAATTGGGCATTACGACAAAGTACATAGACCGCCATCCAACTGCATCTATGCCTAAAAGTCCACCTTCAGGTTATCATCCGAACCCCATTCAGTATTAAGTTGCTAAGCAACAGACAATTGCATTAAGTATGGTGCGTAATGTAATCGACAACTACATCCTTAGACATAGAATCAATGTTTTATCCCTAGTGGCAACAGCACATCACAACCTTAGAACTTTCTGTCACTGTCCCAGTGTCAATGAGGCATGAACCCACTATCGAGCATAAATACTCCCTCTTGGAGTTAAGAGTAAAAACTTGCCAGAGCCTCTACTAATAACGGAGAGCATGCAAGATCATAAACAACACATAAACAATAGATTGATAATCACCATAATCATAGTATTCTCTATCCATCGGATCCCGACAAACACAACATATAGAATTACATATAGATGATCTTGATCATGTTAGGCAGCTCACAAGATCCAACAATGAAGCACAACAAGGAGAAGACGACCATCTAGCTACTGCTATGGACCCATGGTCCAGGAGAACTACTCACTCATCACTCCGGAGGCGACCATGGCGGTGTAGAGTCCTCCGGGAGATGAATCCCTGCCGGAGGCGATCTCCTAATCCCAGAGATGGGATTAGCGGCGGCGCGTCTCAAGGTTTTCCGTATCGTGGCTCTCGATGGGGGTTTCGCGACGGAGGCTATAAGTAGGCGAAAGGGTAGGTCAAGTGGCGGCACGAGGGCCGGGGGCAGGCCGGCGCGGCCAGGGCAGGCCCGCGCCCTGTCCTGGCCACCTCGTGGCCCACTTCGACTCTCCTTCGGTCTTCGGAAGCTTCGTGGCAAAATAGGACCCTGGGCGGTGATTTCGTCCAATTCCGAGAATATTTTGTTACTATTTCTGAAAACCAAAACAGCAGAAAACAGCAAACGGCTCTTCGGCATCTTGTTAATAGGTTAGTTCAGAAAATGCATAAATATGACATATAATGTGCATAAAACATGTAGGTATCATCAATATAGTGGCACGAACATAAGAAATTATCGATACGTTGGAGACGTATCACTAACCGTTGGATAGATGAATGCCCTTATTCTTGTTAAAATGGTGGAGAAAAATTAGAGATTTGTTGGAGTGAGAGCTGCAAAAATTTTGTGTGTGAGAGGAAGAACAGAAAAATGAGCCGGCCAGGGACGGGCTCGATGATGATATAGGGGGCACCCTTGGTACCGGTTCGTGTTAAAAACCGGTACCAAAGGTCCTGCCCGGGCCCCACCAAGCGTCTGACAAATGGCCGAAGACATTTCGTACCGGTTCCTAACACGAACGGTACGAAATCCTCACGAACCGGTGCCAATGCTCCTCGCACGCCTGAGCCCGCGAACCGGTGCAGATTGCCCCATTGGCACCGGTTCGTAGGAACCGGTACCAATGGCTTAGATGGATGCCCCATTTTCCACTAGTGATAGCTGTAGAAAGAGCATTCCTTTTTGCTAGTAGTTTAAACAGTTCAGCTTTACAAGTGTTTATAGTCTCACATTACTATTGATTTATAGAGAATCCAGGTTGATTTGCCAACTAAGTTGTGAAATGTCATGGTCCTTCCATTACATATGATTTCTGAATATTTTTCTCGTAGTACTTTTTTTGATAAATATGAAATGGCTGTACGATGTGGACGAATTATTTTGAAAACGAAAGAAGCTTCATAATCGCTAAGTTATCATTCTCAGCCGGACTCCTGATCACGAATTACCAATCTGTCTAATTTATTACGTCTAATCGATATACTCGGTTCAACTAAGACTAGTAACAATGGGAAGTATCATACTCTAGTATCATGCACATGATACTAGCGTATGATACTACCTCCACAATGCATAGTATCATAAAATAGTAACATATATAGTATCATCATATTTAATGTTTTGTAGAATTTCAATGCAAATGTGTGTACATGACGTATTTGCCATTAAATTTTCTAGTTTTACGTGCTATGATATGATATCATATTATGATACCACATTCATCTCTCACCTCATTAACTGGTGCGCCACATCAGATTTTTGCCAACATGACATGCATGATACTACTCATGATACTCCCATTGTGGCTAGTCTAAGCAGTTATCATTCTCATCCGGACTCCTGATCACAGATTTAATTAGACAGCGAGTATCGATTTATTTAGGCTTCCACTCACTTTGAGGAAACTTTTGATATTCTCCGTATTTTATTATTCCTACTTCTACTTGGTAATGCGCGCGTGTGGGCGTACATGGAAGACCGATATAAGAAAATGGAAAGTTTAGCGCATGCGTAGGTTGTGACTATGGTATAGTTAGTTCTAGCTTCTACTTTCTCTCTCACAGTTTATTAGGCATACGCGTATCCATAGGTCGTAAATTTGATCAAGTTAGCACTAGTTATATGTTAAAATTATATCATTAGAAAGTTTAGATGTTTTATTTTCTAATGATATAATTTTTGTATTATATAACTTAAATTATATAGGCCAAATTGATGACCTAGGGATACGGGAAGACTAGTAAATTAAGACGGAGGGAGTAGCTGACATACGGAATAGAACATCAAAGCTAGTCTATCATATTTCATACCATTGGCCTCATATTTAAAAAATGTTTTCAATTATATAAGTTTTGTGACATATATTTCATATTATGTTGACTAAATTAATTGCTACTATTTTAAAGTATGTCGTGACCTAATAAACTTGTATGGAAGGAGTAACAAATTCACCACGGGTTAATTCTATGCTTAAATGAGGCAAGAGTGTCGGGATTCGGCTGAAGTTTTACTTCTAGCTGATTTTCTCATTTATGTTCAAATTCCATGAAATCAAGCTCCCGAAGTTTTATTCATCAGAAATGCAATTTTCCATGTTTGAGCGTAAAAAGAAGAATATCAAGGAATTAAATGATTAAATCAATGAGAATACAAAATAGTAAATTTTATTTGTTTCCGAATTAGCTCGGGACGTGCAAAGTGCGTCCCATCTATCATAAATTATGACGTCCACTGTCGCGTTTGGGGAGATGGTAGACCAACGCGCTCAACGTTTGCAATGTGAGCCCACTGATCTTCGTGATCTCCCGTCGACCCCGTCCAAGTTAGTTGTAATGTAGCACCTAGTTGTCTTGATATTTCAGCCCTCCATCCCTAATTTCTTTATGGTGTCGATGTGGTACTAATTAAATAAACAAAAAAAGGTCACACTGCAACGTGAAACGATTTTGGGTGGGGTTGTTGAGTCTGACAGAATAGGATCTCACTCGCTAGGCTCACTAGCCCGAATAGAAACTCTCTGCAAGAAAAAAATGTAAAAATTTCTTAGCATTTCCTAATTTTGTTTTAAATTAATCTGTTGCCAGGAAAATTTCTAAAAAGGAGAGCCTTTCTTTGGGTGGGTTGTGACAAAGTAACCGGGGGAAAATGCAAAGTAAATTGGGAAACCCGGTTTGCAAACCAAAAGAGTCTGGTGGCTCTGAGATCCTTAATCTCACTAAGTTTGTGTCCGCGCTTCGAATGAGGTGGCTATGGCCCGAGTGGAATGACGAGAGCAAACCTTGGGCGGGTCTTGGGACCCCTTGCGCACCACAAGATAAGGAACTCTTCGCGGCTACAAGAGTGACCATTGGGAATGGAAAGAAAGTGTGCCTTTGGGAGGCCCCATGGCTAGATGGAAGGCGGCCTAAAGATATTGCCCCCCTCATTTTTAAAGACACAAAAAGGAGGAATTGCACTGTTAGCAAGGCTTTGGAAAACAACTTTTGGATCTCACAAATCAATATGCAAGATAGGGAATCTCCGTTGAACACATTGTGCAATTCTCAAACCTTTGGGAGCTCGTGAGCAACTTGCAAATGGATCCTACTACACTGGATACTATCTCATGGAAGCTAACTACTAGTGGATGATATTCGTCCAAGTCGGCTTACACCATGCAATTCTTGGGTCATCCTAATTCTTCCATGCCATCGTGAGGCCTTGCCCCCCCCCCCCCCCGCCCCCCTCGGAAATGCAAATTATTTGCTTGGTTGATCAGAAAAAGTAGAGTTTGGACGATGGATAGGCTTGAGAAAAGAGGGTAGCAAAATTGGGGGAGATGCAAGCTTTGCAATCAAGTTCAAGAATCAGCGTCTAATATGCTCTACAAATGTCGCTTCACCATCCGTGTGTGGAGTATTGTGAAGAATTGGCTTGGGTTACATGATGTTGGCCCGAGTAGGTGGCATGTTCGATCGTTTCTTCAAGGAGTGGTGGAGTGAAGAGATCCATAAACATGCTCATGGAAGAAAAGCTATGCCCGCCCTTGCGATGTTGATATCTTGGGAAATTTGGAAGGAGCGGAATGCTCGCATGTTTCGAAATAGCGCACCTACCGTTACCATGTTGGTTGCAAGAGTTAAAGAAGAAGTGACAATGTGGAGCTTCGCGGGGCAAAAGCTCCTACCGTTACCATGTTGTAATGCCGCGAGAGTAGGCTTGCTTTTGGCTTGACACTTTGGTCAAGTTTTGGGTTTGTAACACTTCTATAAAACTTCGCTCAATCAATGAAAATGGCAAATCTTTTGACTTTTTCAAAAAAAAAATCAAGGGAAATGGAGCCAGATGTCTGTGCAACAAGCTCTCTTTGTTTGCCACTATGCCGCCTAGAGCTATACCTACTACTATTTTATGTGGTATATGACTCCAAAAAGGTTCAGGAAACGGCGTTTACTAGTGTTTGTCGTTGACCGTAGGTATACTCTTTTTTCCCCAATAATGATATAGTATATTTGTTCAGAAACTTTCGCGGGCCATAATCTGATTAACTTATTCCAGTTATTGCTGAAAGTTTCAGTATCCATAGGGGATGCTTTTGGCCCCTCTCTTCCCTTTAAAATGGATGTTCCTCCTACTGAGAAAACATAAACAAAGGCAAGGAGTATGATTAGATAAGCCCTATATGAAATTGTTTGATATGCTCTGTTGACATAGACTTCCTAGTCAAGTTCGATTGGAGTGGAGAGATGAACAAATACCTGAGATGAGGTGAGGCGACTTGGCACCGATTCTTTCTTTTTTAGATAGAAGGAACCCTCAAAGGGGGTCCCCAGGTTCATTAAGAAACGAGTCTCACAGATTTTTGTTACAGAATTCCACCGAACCTCAATGGATAAAACAGGACAACCCATGTCATCCACCTCAAAAGCTGAAAGAAATAGCAACAGGAACAAGATTTCCAAACTACATTCTGCTACAAGGAAAGAAACTAAAACAGATGGAGGTGCAAGTCTTTTTCATCAGGAAGTATTTTGCAGAATCCGAGCTAGGCAGTAATCCTTCTCCTCACAGGATTCCAGCCATGATTCTGCCCAAAGACCTCCTGTGACACGTGCGCCATCTTTTTAGCTCCCTGTATCAGCAAACTTCGTAGCCCGCTTTTCTGCGGGTTGCCCAAGTGTTAATTAAATGACAAACCAAGAGGATAATGTTTGTGGGATCTCCAGGCCTAATCCTTCGAAAGCAAGCTTTGTTTCTTGTTTTCCAAATGGCCCAGACTACCGCCACTGATGACTGATCCTATGATCATAGCTTTTCTATGTCGATCCGAGTGCTTATTAAACCAATCCCAATAAAGCATTCAAGTATCTTATTAAAACCTAGATAAACTCCAATCACGCTCCAGACATATTTTGCTAAGGGACACAGGAAGAACAAATGAACTTGAGGTTCATGATCATCACAAAACTCACACATTTCCACTTTTCTCCATCCCCTTTTTTTAAGATTCTCTTTAGTTAAAATTATATTCTTAATTACCAGCCAACAAGAGACTTGATACTCAAGGGAAGTTTGAGGGTCCACATCACTTTATAAGGGAAACTTACTTTTTTGGCTACTAGGAACGGATACATAGATTTAACTGAAAAAGTACCCGATCTAGTTAACAGCCATTGCACTCTATCTGGCTCATCCTTTAACTGAGCTTGACTACAAACATCCAACAGCTTTCGCCACATATCTTTGGTTTCCTCTCTCAGAAATCTTCCAAACTTCAAAATATCAAAACCTCTAGTAAATACAGAATGAACTGTAACAAAATGACTATAGCACAAATTATAAAGGCGTGGGAAACTTTGACAGAGAGGTTGATGCCCAATCCAACTATTTTCCCAGAAAAAGGCTTTCCTACCATCGCCAAGGACCCTTTTACAGCAACTATTAAAGGTGTTTTTAATTGCTACTAAACCAGACCAAAAATGAGAATGGGATGGACTGGGTTTACACTGAGAAAATGTGCAGTTCTTGAGGTACTTTGCAGTGACTAAATCTTGCCATAGGCCATCTTCATTTTCTGACCGCCAAATCCATTTACAAAGGAGGCTAACATTCTTAAGGTGCAAATCCGTCACCCTCAGACCCCCTTGATCTTTTGGCTTGCAAACGTCAGACCACTTTACCAAATGGAGACGCCGATTCTTTACTTACGGGCAACGTGTGTGACGTATCGCCAGCCCTCGTCATGGATTCCTGCCCCTTCCGGAATCAAAGAAGCGTCGTCATCTCCTATCAGCGGCCAAGACCAGAGAAAAGAATGTATACCTCGATCGATCAACGGCACGTCGTCAGCGCGCCGGATCTATCCAGGACCAGAACCTTACATTCATCAGATCGAAACGACGAGGTTCCGTTCGTACTTGGATGTTTCACAGCTGGTCTGTTCGCTTTCTTGATCAGTGCCGGCCCTCCGAAGCGCGAGCTAGACAGATACTAGAACCCCATATGGATTAAAATACGGGAGTGTGGTTGGAGGAGAACGTGAGGGGAGCTGAGGATCACATGAACGATTGGACTGATTGGCCGTGATCAGTGATCACGAGGCGCGCCGCACGCGTTCTTCGCCGCGAATCGTTCGCTCATATGAGGATCGCCGCTAATGTGTTGAATCCTGCTTGGAGGAGGTACGGCTGCGGAGAGTGTGGCTAGCTGTAATCATGTTAGCAGCTGATGATGTGTGCCATTGGTTTGACAGCGGACACACCTTAACAAAACGGATTATCCTTTTGATGGTACATGACAGACATGGGGACGGGAATCGCTGGTGTTGATTTTTTCTATTTTGATGCTTCATCAGTCCAGGTTTTATCCGTGGAAAAACAAAGCCGTATGTCCCTGACATGAAGAAGTGAAGAACAAGACAATCACTCGGTGCAGTCTAAACAGACAGTGTGTTTGACATTTGATCGATAACACCAGGTTTTTGGACATTTGTTTGATTTCAACTTCCGTGGCCGGTGGGTAATGTATTGATGAAATTTCCTGGTGGAAAATCATCTTATACACTCTCTGGGTCGGGGTTTTGTGTTGGTTTTTTCTTCCGGTGTCTACTCCTTCATAAGACTTACAAGCACCTTGACGTGCGGTGCAAAAAAAAAGTTTTCTATAGATTGATGATTTTCAAATAAAATTGAGAAACGCAAAGTTGTAACTTCAATTTCCTTTTGTTTAGAATGACTGAGAATTCAAATTTCCTGTTTTCGAAAAAAGACCTTCTATAATGTGTAGGCACATTTTTTATAGTACCACTAAGTTGCATACTATTATCCTCAACGTACAAGATTCAGCTTTTTTGTATATCAGAACAACAAATAAAATTCCTAATCATAGCCGGCCTACATGCCATTATCCAAGGCAAAGAAACTGATACTTTGATTTGAATTTTTTTTGTATAGTTCTTTTTTTTTCTTGAAAAAAGAATGAGCTTCACTGGTTAGTTAAAAATGTGTTTACAAATGTTTGTGCCTTGATCCATCATGTTTGAAGAATCGGCATTACTCAAACTTCACACATACCATTTTCTCTCATTGTGTGAAACTATTCGTAAATTTATTACCCACCCTCATGACCGTGCTTATCTAGTTGTCAAAAAAATACAATCGTAATCTAAACTTGATGAAAAGACTCAATTATCACTTTCTTCTTGTATATATGACCAGTTTCCAACACGCTGAAATGTCCACTTCCGTCATGTAAATCGTTGTTACTGCATTAGTGCAATCATATTCAAATATGGTCAGCCTATACGTGGTTTCTTCAATATGGACCGGGGTAAACTAGTATAAATACAATGTGTACTGAACTTTAATACTTTTAAAAAACTATTTTGTTATCACACTGTACTAGCTTAGTTTATTTTTTATTATATTCTCAGCATGGTCAACCACATAGCTCATTGTAATGTTCTTTATTATGCAGTTCCAAGATGTCCAAATAAACTTGTGTTGTAATAATTTTTGAAGCGTATTTTATAGCAACTTTCCTTCTCGGATTATTTTTAGCAATTTCATAGACTACATAGTTTATATATAGTAATGGTAACAATCTCCCAACGTATGGCCTAGCATATATGTTAATAGTGGTTTCTAGTATATGGATCGGTATAACCATATTCATTGACACCTAAAATATAAAATAATTACTAGCATGATTTTTTTGTGTGTCTGGTCAAGCATGTGCTACAAATTACAGCGGGCACAATAATAAGTTGACAACATTTACATGTTCTATGCTTATTACTGAAACAACATCGTCGCTAATAGTAGTCGCGGGTGAACAAACATGAACCAATATGATTCTATTGTTAGGGTAATAGACTTGTTGTATTACCGGGGGGCCAAAGGCCACAATATATAGTACATGTACAGGTGTAAATATGCAGGAATCCCCCTAACATATGGGGGACTACAATATACAAATATATACATCTAACACCCATCCCCCTCAAACTCATGGTGGATCCACAACACTGAGTTTGGAGAGTAAGAAGTCATGTTGCGCTCGGGTTTGTGCCTTTGTAAAGAAATCCGCCAACTGCAAATCTGAAGGCACATAATGAAGCGCAACAACCTGAGCCTGCACCTGAGCACGTGTATAAAAAGCATCAACACCAATATGCTTGGTAAGCTCATGCTTGACCGGATTACGTGCAATACTGATAGCACTGTACTGTCAGACAAAAGTGGAGTGGGTGTCGTAACATAGACCCCAAAATCTGCAAGCAACCACCGTAACCAGGTCACCTCAGCAATCAACAAAGTCCATAGCCCGCAGCTCAGCCTCAACACTCGAACATGAAACCGCTACCTGTTTCTTCGTCTTCCAAGCAACAAGCGAACCACCAAGAAACACACGATGAGCAGAAAGTGAATGACAATCCGTAGGATCACTCGCCACGTCCATCCGAGTAGCACTGGAGCTGGAAGGCTGGAACTAGGAAAGAAGAGACGACGAGTGATCGTGCCACGAAGATAACGAAGAACACGAAGGAGATGACTGTAGTGAACGGTGGTAGGAGCTGAGACAAACTGACTCGGAATATGAACAGGATAAGAAATATCGGACGAGTGACAGCAAGATAAACAAGACTTCCAACAAAATGGCGATAACGTGTAGGATCGGTGTTGGGGGATGACGGTATGCCAAAGATATGCCATACCGGATGGTCTCACCCTTCAAGATACCAGTTTAATGATCATACCGGAAAAAGAAAATAGAGTTTGGCTAAGTAAAGCTAAGCCGGTATCCCCAAGAGGGTATACCGGAACCAGGAAAGAAAGATACCGGCGCACCGGAAGGAAGAACATGCCAACTGACTGGTCAAAGATTCCGTCAGGAGCTAAAGGACAAGGATGAGCTAAGCAAAGTAGCTTTAAACGAAGACTAGAAGACAAAGAGGAGGATGACGGTCAAAGAAGCCGGACGTCGGCCTCCTTGTTTAAAGAAGACCCCGGCGTCATCTGTGATTAAAAGCTTTATAAAGTATCTTTGTAAAGTAGTTTGTCTAGTCAAGATCCCATTAGGGTTTCTTGTTAATGTAAGCCACCCCTATATAAGGAGAGGGGGCAGCCTCTTTCATACGCGCGATCGACAGAGAAGGGAGAAACCTGTAACCTGTTTTGAGATCAATGAACATGGTGATCTAGAGCGAGTCCATTGTGTCTTTCTTCTACCTCTGGCCTTGGCCAGGTTCTTGAGGAAAGCATCCGGAAGTTCGTCCATCTAGTCACAAACCCTCCCCGAATCCTCTAGCGTCCATTCGGCCCCAAGATAAGCCATCCCATGGCATCTGCTCGTTCACCACGACGACAGTTGGCGCCCACCGTGGGGCATGAAGTGGCGCTTGCTGGGGTTCATATTCGGGCGGGCATCCTCGACATCAACGGCGAGCGCACGGTATCCGCGCTCGTAAGCATCTACAACATGGACTTCATCAACGATAACGCTGGCTGCTTCGCCAACGGCGGCAAGTTCCCGCAGAACGGCCGCACCATCGAGTTCGGCAGCATCCGCGTCTACCTCGGCACCGTCCCTGTGCCGCGCCTCTCGCCGGTGCTGGTGGCGCCGGATCCGCCAAGATGGCTGTGTGCTGGCCGCGCCGCCGGCGGCGTGGAGGTCATGATGGCTGGTGCGGTCAACGCCGGCAAGGGAGCTGTGGAGGAAGGAGCTGAACGTGCGGCATCGACCGCGCGGCAAGCCCCTGGGACGTGGCGGCGGCGTGGCGGGGAGCATCATCGGCACCACGGCAGCACCCTCTCAAGCGGCAATGAACACGCTGGCCACATCGCGCAGAACGTCGACCAGGGCTCGAGGAGGCTGGAGGCCACGCGCAAGGCCACCCTCTGGGGGGCCCGACATCATCCGGGCGCAGCGCGACTGAACCTAACTCTACGTGAGTACAACGCTGCCCATGGCTTTGCTTCAGTTAGTGCTCATGCTGCTAGGATGCCGGGAAACCGGCTTAAGGCTGCAATCTAGATCAGTTTGCGCAAAGAAGTTCTTGCGGAAGAGTGCATGTATATGTGAGCATCATAGAAAAGCCTAAGTACGATAGTCCAGATAAAACTATAAAAGCCGCTAAAGCTGCAGTAGCATTATGTGAATCTCTTTCCGGTGACGAGTTGGCAAAGCAGCAGAACGTGTAAAAGAGCTGTTGAAAATATTGAGGAGCAAAATGCTGAGCAGCTGGCAAGCTGAACAAGGCGGCCTCAAAATCCGCGCGTTCAACAAAGAATGCCGGAAGCAAGTCAGAACGGGCATGGGTCCTCATCCGGACAAAAGAGGGAAAGAAAAGAAGCATAGCAGATGACTGTGTATGACCCAGTTCTTGCGAAAGCAAAAAGCCGGGCAATATGATGCCGGTGAGAAAAAAAGGGAGCGGATCGGGGCTAAAGGAAGCTATGCCGAAACAATCAAGCCGTAAATATGAAACGGGCAAGATTATCGAGCCGCAAGAGTAGCGTATGTGGATGAAGACATGCCGCGCGCAGGTACCGGCAGGCAAAACCCGGAACCGGAAGAGTATGATGAATCAGATTAAAGATGGAGCAGACGAGGTCACAGAACACTGCGGGGGCACGGGGAAGATGTTTGCAGAGGCCGGGATGCGAGGCACGAGGGTGCATCTTTCCGCAATAGTTGAATGTGAGGGACCTCCTGGCCCAAGGTGTTTTGGCCCACGGATCATGAGAGAGAAGAACCACGGTCGCAATTTCGGTTGCCCAGGACACAAGAACGTATGATGGAACGACCAAGCCGGAAGACGGTTGGCAGATTATGTCATAGCTGTTTACGTTGGCTGGTGGCGGAGTAAACCGACGTTAGTAAAAATCATACCGTCCTACCTCGTGGGTCCTGCGATGCTTAACAACTTGCCGGCAGGAAGCATTAACGGATGGTTGGACTTTGAGGAAGCATTTGTGAACAACTTCAGCATCACCTACAAAAGCCAAACTGGTCAACAGCTTACGCTATGTGACCAGAACAGGGGATTATCTCACTACGGTGGAACTCAATGAGAAATACATGTGAAGGAGTGATTGAGGCACAAGCCATTGCTTGGTTCGTCACGGATGCGGAGAGGATCGCCTTTGTGGCAAAGGCTGTGAGAAGCATGCCCACCACTTTGGCGGAAATGATCGTGTGGCAGATAGCTATGCATTGGGAGACCCAATGCAACGTATGCTAAGCTGAGCCGGGAAGCCGAATCGCATCAGCAGCAATACCGGGATAACTTGGAACAACAAAAGAAGGGAAGATTTCGGATCGAAGATATGCATCACAATGATTAGCCGCGCAAAGAAAATTTGATGGCGATGGAGATGAAAGGATCGCAGCCGTGGGCGGGTCCTAAGCGAAGAGAAAAGAAACCCTGGGGCAGAAAAAGAACTGGCAGGAACACGTGAAATACACCATGGAAGCCGCCATGGACCAACCTTGCCGGTGGCACACACCGAACCTCACCCGTCGAACCACTTGACGAAGGATTGTTCTTGGACCAAGTTCTTGATGCAAAGGAGCGGTAAAGATGGCAGGCGCCAGGGGGCCCCATGCAGCAACAACGACAATTGCCACCTCCACCACTCAGAGCAAACGCCTTACGGTGCAGCCTCACAAACACGATACCAATGAGTTAACCGGGTGGAGCAAAACAATGACCAACCCTCCACGGCACCTTTAGGCCGGAATGTTTATGAGGACCCGCACTTGCATGGTTGTCTTTGTCAACGAGCCAATGGACAGCAGAACGTGCATCGCCGTTCCATGGAAGTGAACGCGTGATGCCGGCAGTTCAAAATACATGATGTGGTCGGATCAGGAAATCACCTAGTCGTTCAAGGATCACCCCAAAGTCATGCCTCCGGGTGGATACGCTCTCGTTGTGGACCCAATCATGAAGGGGCAGGCCTCGAGTAAAATTCAGCAAGGTGTTGATAGACAATGGTAGCAGCATAAACATCATGTACAAACACACCATGCGGTGGGCATAACAGAGAATATGTCGCAGCCAACTCACACAACTTTCCATGGGATTGTTCCCGGTTTGTCTTGCGCCCCGATAGGAAAAGTTCGGGTGGACGTGTCGTTTGGAGGACGTGACAATTGTCGTGTTGAGAACCTTGAGTTTGAGGTGGTGGACTTAGATAGTACCTACCATGCCTTGTTGGGGAGACCGGCATTGGAGCTTTCATGGCATCAACCCATACGGCCTATCTCAAGATGAAGATGCCGGCACCTCGTGGACCATTAGCTGTGTTGAAACTACAAAGTCTCAATGGAAACAGCATCTGCCGGATCGAACCTAGCGGAATCGCTGGTGATCGCGGAGGAGAAAGAGAGAATGCAAACTGCTGTTGCGTTGGCTCAGTCTTCGAAGTTGAGCCTAGCGGCAATTAGTGGAAGCTTGGATTCACCGGCATTCAAGCCGACAAATGAGACAAAGGACATTGTGCTGGATCGGCTTACCCGGAGCGCACCGTCCGTATCGGTATGGCCTCAATCAAGCATGGGAAAGCGCTGCGTGACTTCCTCCGTGAGAATCGGAACATCTTTTGCCTGGTCTACCGTTGGAGGTAGGAGTTCGGGGGCTGGCTGAGCACTCTCTAAACGTCGGAAGGATGCTAAGCCGGTGCGGCAACCTTTGCGCCGGTTAGCTGAAGATAGGAGAAAAATCATTGGAAAAATAACAAACTAAGGTTGCCGGTTTCATCGTGGAGGTCACGCATACCGAGTGGCTGGCCAATCCGGTGCTGGTCGAAAAGAAAAAGATGAGAACCTGGAGGCAAAACTTGCAAAAGTGTAGGCGCATGTGCATCGACTACCACCAACCTCAACAAAGCTTGCCCAAGAGACCCTTCCCCTTGCCCCGAATCGATCAAGTGATTGATTCTACTGCTGGGTGTGAGTTGTTGTCGTTCCTGGATGCGTATTCGGCTTCCATCAAATCCCTGAAAAAAGAAGATCAAATAAGAAACTGCGTTCATTACCCTTGCACGGGACTTATTGCTATGTTACTATGCCTTTTGGTTTTGCAACGCTGGTGCAACGTACCAGCAGCTGTACAAAAATGCTTGTTTGATCAAATCGGAAAAAATGTGCAAGTTTATGTGGATGATATCGTGATAAAAACTAAAGTAAAAGATACCTTAATCGATGACATCGGCAAACATTTGATAACCTAAGGCGGTTCCGGATGAAACTCAATCCGACAAAGTGCACCTTTGGTGTCCCTGCCGACAAGCTGCTTGGTTTCCTTGTGTCAAGCCGGGCATTGAGGTTAATCCGGTAAAAATCCGGGCGATAGAAAGAATGACTATCCCACGAGGAACTGAAAGATGTGCAAAAGTTTACCGGAAGCTTGGCATCGCTGAGCCGGTTCATAAGCGAGGTTAGGAAAAAAGCCTTGCCACTCTATGCCTTGATGAAAAAATCGGATACTTTAAATCTGGACACGGGCGACGCAGCGTTTAAGAATTGAAAAACATGCTCGTACGGACCCCAATTTTGGCCTCGCCCTTGGAAAGAACCTATGTTGCTTTATATAGCGGCAACGAACCGGGTGGTTAGTGTTGTGGTTGTGGTAGAAAGAGAAGAGGAAGGAAAACCGTCCAGAGGCCGGTATACTACCTGAGCGAAGTGCTCTCCTCATCAAAACAAAACTACCCACTTCAGAAAATGACTTATGGCGTGTTTATGGCCGCCACAAAGCTCAAGCATTACTTTGGAGCACCCTATGAAGGTGGTGAGTGAGGCACCCATCTCCGATATCATGGGTAACAAGGATGCCAGCGGCGGGATTGCAAAATGGGCAATTCAGCTATCACCATATGTGCGGTGTATGAAAGGAGAGATGCCATAAAATCGCAAGCTTTAGCTGATTTCTTTGTCGATTGGGCGGAGATACAATACAAGCCGCAGACACAAAATAGAGTCTGGAAGATGCATTTTGACGGATCCAAGCTCAAGGAGGGCCTAGGTGCCGGTGTAGTACTCACCTCACCAAAAGGAGACCACCTCCGATATGTTTTACAAGTGCACTTCAGGGCATCAAACAATGTCGCTGAGTACAAAGCTCTGATACATGGGCTCAAGGTTGCAAAAGAGATCGGGGCACTCAGGATCATTTGTTATGGTGATTCAGATCTTGTGGTGCAACAGTGTTCCGGAGATTGGGACGCAAAAGATGCCAACATGGCCTCATACCGGTTCCATGTGCAAAGATTGCCGGATTCTTTGAAGGGTGTGAGTTTCACACGTGCAGCCGCGCAGAAAATGGCCGCGGATACCTTATCCAAGCTAGGTTCGTCGGGCAAGAAATTCCTCCGGAATAGCTCGGCACTTGAGAGTTCCATCAATCAAGCCAAGTCCGAGTCGGAATCAATTTTTGTGCCGGAGTCACATGTGGTGCCAATGGAGATTACGAAGAAGCCCGGGGACTACTCCGGCAACCTCGGGGACTGTGCAGGCAAACTAAAATTTCGACGCCCATGCGGAAGAGGCAATGCTTGTGGACAGCATGGACATAGACATGCGGTGTTTGTGGTTGAGAAGCACCATCTTGGGTTAAACCTATTAAAGAATTCCTGATCAACGGCACCTTGCCGGTTGGCGAAAATGAATCAAGAAGGATCAGAGAAGGTCAAAGCTTACACCATCATCAATGGTGAGGTATACAGAAGTGTTACCGGTGTTCTCCAAAGATGTGTGGAGCCGGAAGAAGGAAGAGAAATGCTTGAGGAAATTCATCGAGGAGAATGTGGGCACCACCTTCAAGAGCGTTGGTAGCAAAGGTGTTCCGGCATGGATTCTACTGGCCCACAGCCTTAGATAATGCTGAGGATTTGGTAAGGAAATGCAATGGCTGCAGGTACGCCAAGCAAAACCATACCCCAGCATCCGGCTTAAAAACCATACCGCTAACTTGGCCTGTTTGGTGCCTGGACATGGTCGGACCGTTCAAAACCGCAAGAGGACCCACATCTTGGTAATGGTGGATAAGTTCACCAAGTGGCTGGAAGTGAAGCCTATCGCAAAATGTGATGGCCACACAGCAGTAAAATTCCTGAAAGACGTAATCCTGCGATATGGATACCCACATAGTATTATAACTGACAATGGCACAAACTTTGCCCAAGGAGAATTCAAGCGGTTCTGTGAAAGCAAAAACATCCGGCTGGATTTGTGCTCAGTAGCGCACCCGCAAGGCAATGGTCAAGTTGAAAGAACAAATGCTTTGGTACTGTCCGGTATCAAACCAAGACTCATTGATGCAATGGAAAAATCGCCGGGATGTTGGATCGATGAGCTACCATCAGTGCTGTGGAGTCTAAGAACAACTCCGAACCGGTCTACGGATACACACCATTCTTCATGGTTTATGGAGCGAAGCGGTCATACCAACCGCCATTCTCCATGACTCCCCAAGGTGCAACTCTATACGAAGAAGAGGTAAAGAGGGCGGGAAAATGATGTAGACTTGCTAGAAGAAGCAAGAGAGCTAGCTCTGGCAAGAACAGCCATCTATCGGCAAGGCATAGAAACGCTATCATGGCGGAAGGTAAATCGAGGGTATTCCGAGAAGGAGACTGGTGCTACGCCAGTGCGTGAAGGAGGCACAAGCTGTCTCCCCCATGGGAAGGACCTTTCATTGTGAGCAAGGCTCTCACAATGATGCATATTACGATGCGCAGGAATGGAAGAAGGGAAGGCGGACAAATCCGGAGACGAGACCAAACGCCCGTGGAACGTAGCCTTGTTGCGTCCTTTCTACTCTTGAAGTTGTGGTGTAAGAAGTTCCTTTTTGTACCTTATGTGCTATGAATAAAAAGATGTCGGAACCTCGAATGAGTCTCGGGGACTTGCCTTATTAAGTTGCATGAAACATGTCTATTTTTTCTGTTTACCGGTTGCTTATTGAACGTTTTTCTTTCCGGTTTAGTAGTGTGCTAAACCCTACCGGAGTCTTCGACTCTGCTGCTGTCCATAACTTGGCTTCATGGCAAGCAAGATAAACCGGTAGGGGATAAGCACATGAACTGTGGAGAGGGAAACCGGGAAAGAACAATCCGGAAAAATTTAACTAACCCCGGTCATACCGGTTTTTTGCAAAATTTCGAATTATTTCTAAGTTCAAGAAAATGCTTATTTGGTGAAAGAACCTTGTGCTCATACGCCAAAACGCCCAGAGAAGGCAGGCAGAGCCAAGGCAAAAGAACCAAGTGTGTGCATCTAATTGGATGCAGAAACAGTTTGGAAATCTTTGCAAGTGCGAGGATAAAAGCAGAACCAAACGCGAAGTGCTAAGGCAAATTTAAGATAATTAGCTACCGGTATAACTTACCGGCACAAAGGTTGTACGTCAACCACAAGCGGACTTAAAGTTTTACATCATAAGCCCCGGCATACCGAAAGAATTTAACAAAACATTGTTTTAAGCCACACAGGGCCAGCGGCATGACAGGTAAATCTTAAGGTAGATATTCAAGGCGGGGAGCTTGAGGGCGTCGCCCAGCACCAGCATCGTCAGAGGCTCCTCCTCGGCTTCATCTTCCTCCCGTCAAGATAATCTTGGACGCCATGAGGGGAATGAAAGTGCGCATTGGCCGTGCTCGCGATGCGTACGCGCGATCCTGCCGCTTGGCGGTAAGGATCGGGTCCCGGTCAGTTTCCGCGCCTTCGCACTCCGGTGAGGGCATCCGAGTCGAGCTCCGGATACCAGGAACAAGCGATGCGGAGGACGAGTCTGCTCAGCGCGGGCAGCGGGCTTGCCATTCGCGGATCCTCCTGCGGCGTTGGGCGATCGATAAGAGAAAGTGTCCGGCACCACCTCGCCGGGGCCAAAGGGTCTGAAGAGCTGGGAAGCTACATCAGGGATGTCAGATAGCGATCAATTGCGCGCATGTGAGACACCCGCGCGTTAAGCGCGACCGGTGGTCATGGGGCGTCCACGGCACGGCAAGATCGCCTGGCCCTGGGTAGTGCGCGCGCGTTGACCTTCTTGACAGCATGCGTCTGGGAGTCCGGAAAGAGACCTGTGCAAAGAAGAAAGGCTAAGGAAAGAATCCGGAAGAAAAGACTCCGGAAGAAAAAGAGACCGGAAGAAAAGATAGCGAAAAGAAAATGAGGCCGGAGGAAAAATGGCTTGTGTGTGAGAGTCAAAGAACTCACGATGGGCAAGGGCGTCAGTTTGAAGGATCAGCTGATTGCATTCCTTGTGCTCCTCCTCCAACGCGCGACCTTCTCCTCGGCAGCCTTCCGGGCCTTGGCCAGCTCCTCCAGCTCAGCTTGCAGCACCACGGTGGCGTTGCTGGCCTCCTCCAGAGCCTCGTTCATCTTGGCCGCTGCTTCAGTTTCAGCGGCTTCGATAACCTTGGCATGGTCAAGACCTAGCTGGATAAGATGGGACTTAAGCTCCTGGTAGCTGGTCTTCTGGGCGCTCAGCTCCTCCTGATGCTGTTTAATCAGCTGCTCCTTCTCCACTGCAACCCGGAAAAGAAGGTGTAAGCAAGAAGGTGTTGGTAAAATTGAAAGTAAAGGCAAGCTAGCAGAAGGAAAAACAAAGTTGTACGTTGGGCGTTGGCGAGCTGCTCTTTGAGAGCATCAATGGAAGCTTCCGGGATCTTGTTGTCAAGAAAAGGTTGAGGATGTTAGAAGGAAAAAAGGTTCCGGTAAGAAGATGCCGGCAGAACAAAAGTTTACCTTGGCACTTGTCGTGTGCCTCAACAAGCTCCCGATGCTCCCATAAGAGCTCACTCAAAGAGGTCTTCCGAGCGTCAGCCGTAGCTGTTCAAGGCAAAAGAGATTAGTAAAGTTTTGCGCTAAGAACAAAGTGCTTAACCCGAAACTCGGGGAGTTACGGTTTCGGCGTTTAAGGTAAAGTTTCGTGCTAAGAACAAAGTGCTTAACCCGAAACTTGGGACTGGCAGTGCCGGTTTCGCGCGTTCTGGTGAGTTTCGTGCTAAGAACGAGTTCTTAACCCGAAACTCGGGGGCTAACGATGCCGGTTTCGCGCTAAGTTTTTCAGTTCAAGTTTTGTCCTGAAGGCTGCGCTCTCACCACAAAACTCGGGGGGGAAGATACACGGAGAGGAACCGGCATGAAACTAAAAGATAGAACAAACCCGGAAAGGAAACCGGTAACAATTAAGAAAAGTTGGTAAAACGTACCATCAGATTGTTCGTGGCGTCGTACCACGCCTTTGTCCAGCTCTTTCACGGCGCAGCGGAGCCGCGTGAAGTGCTCCTCGGAAGACCGGTTCCCAGCGGGATCAGGTGCGGCACCTGTCCTTGCCCAAGCCGCGGGTCGCGGAGTAATGTCCGCGGCGTTCCACTTAGGCGTAGGGCGAAGATGCCCAGGATCCTGGCCTCATGCTTAAAATCAGTGATACGGCCAAGAAGACCGGTGGCCTTGGCGACGGTATCCTTGGCGGCCTTGGAGACGTACATTTCGAGAGGCTGCTGGCACGACGAAGAGGCGGCGGGCCGTCGCTTTCCCCTTGAGCTGGAAGCCCTGGGCGGCGGCGCGAAGCGCCCCGGAAGGCTGGGCGCTAGGAGCGCTTGGCGGCGGCATGAGAATGGTTCGCGGAGAAGGGGGAGCGGTAGCGCACCACCCAGTTTGGAACCTTCCGGCGCGGAGGATTCCGGCGCGGAAGTTGTCTTTTCGAGGACAGGAGGGCTGGAGGCTCCGCACGCCAGCAACATCTTCTTCTCCGGCACCGGGTTGCTGTGGTATCTCTCAGGAAGAAGGAAAGATCCTCCTCCGGTGCGGTGATCGATGATGAAGGGGCCGCACGCCCCGACTTGTTGTGCCCCCCGAGAGGGAGCGGAGGTGTTACCGGCACCAGGTGGTGCCGGGCGGAGAGAGGGAGGAGTTGAGGTCCTTGCGGAACCCTCAGATTCTGATGGCCTTGGGCCAAGCGTGCGCGGAGATAAGAAAGAAAGAAAGATGGTTGGAAGAAAGCAACCGGAAAAGAACTTAGCAAAAAGAGGCAGGTCGGGGAATGAAAAACTTGCAGACGGTTGGCATGCTTTGGCCCGTAGCGGCGCATGCCCACTTTCTTCTCCCCCAAGGGCTCAGTCCGGAAGCGCTTGGAGGGAGGGGCCTGGCTGGAGCCATCGTCAGATGGCGGCCGCTTGTTCTTTGGCCCTGGGCCATGAGCTTGTCCACAAACTCAGTGCCGGCCTCGGCGCGCAGAGGCGGCACGTGCTCATGGATCTGTGAATTGAATGAGGCTAAGAAGCAGAAGGAAAACGATAACGGAAGGATAAGAGAAACCGGAAGAAAATACCTCAAGCATAACCAGGTCATCAGAGGACCCGGTTGGCGTTAGCGGGGGCGCCCGGACGAGATGCGGGGTCTTGCCCATCTTCGAATCCTTCGAGAAAATGTAGGGATCTGGGTCGAAGGAGTCGAGCGCTTCGGCAAACTCCTCGCCGCTCGCTTCAATGAGGGAGACGGTCCTTGGCCTGAAACATGAAAAGAAAATAGCGAAAGCAAAAAGAAAACAACCCCAATCGCATAGTCCCTTACTTCTTGGGTTGGAGGGTTAGTAGTGCTGAAGGGAGGAGGCCCATTCCAGTTAAAAGGCATAGCAGTTTGGCAAATCTGCTTAGCCTTGAGAACAACATCCTTCTTGCTAAGGAAGGCATGTGATCTTGGTAGATCGCCGAGACCCTTGTCTCGCTCATCCTATGCGCACGGCGCTTCGGAGGGGGTACGGCACGCGGATAAAAGTCACGGACGATATCAATCCGGAGCGGAATGCCGGTATCATACATCTTACAATGCTCATGAAACGTATAATCCGGTTGGTCTCGTTGTGAGCCTCCTGCGGATTGTAGCTCCAGTTAGTCTTTGCGGGCGGCGCCGGATCAAAGGGAGCAGACAAATGAGATCTGCGGGGCCGTTGTTACATGACGTCCTTACCGTAACCGGCAGACTCCAGGCAGGAGGAAACTTAAAGGGGCTCCTTGACGGAGCTAGTGATGCAAGACCCGCATTGCAGGGGTTTGGGTGCGGGAATATCTAAGCCCTGAACGGAGTTAATCCAAAGAGCAAAGAAGCGGGCAAACGTCTCACAAGTGGGACGAATGCCGATGTAGGGCCTCCATGAAGGTGGTGTAGCCAGAAAGGTAAAAGATGGAGTTACCAGGAAGATGGTGAGGGTTGGAGTTTGTAAAAATCTAGAAGATCAAGGAAAAAGAGGAAGGAGGAAGGCAAAGCCACGCTCAAAGTGAGCAAGAAAAACAACACGTTCCCGTCCCGAGGTTCCGGTACTATTTCATCATCAGGAATCCGGCACAAGTGGCTCCTTCCGGAATCCTGCGGGACGAAGTGTGACCGGTCAGTCTCATGCTTGTTGACATTTGGAACCCCATCCGAGCTCATGGAGGACGGATGGGGAAGGCTCTTCGCAGGATGATTGGCTAGAGCTACTCGAGGTCTCACCGGAACTATTCGCTTCAAGGTGGCTGCCCCGGATGCTTGGCTAGAGCTACCGGGTTCTAAGTAGCTACCGGAGTCTTGGCGGCTACCGGAATCTTGGCGACTCTAGGAACCTTGCTGGCTGCAGGAATTCTGGTTGCGGAACTTTATCTTCATCGAATCTGAGAATGTGATTCACCGGAAGATTGTTCGCTATGTCTAAGCGGAAGAAAGAAGAGAAGATCTGGAGGAAGATTCCTAAATCAGACATTGGATGGAAAGCCCGAAAGAAACAGAAATCACCTTGGACACGCGTGAAGATCTACGAGTAAGAGAAAAATCAAAGAAAAGGAAGAAATAAGAACACCGTAGACTCTGAAAAGCGAGCGAATGGCGAGCAAAGCAAGATGGAACAGCCTTGACGTACGCGATGGTTGGGGAAGACTTTCCCGGCGAAGGAAACGGACCCTCGGTGGGCAGCGAGCTCTGCAATAGCTGATGAAGGTCAAACGACAAAGATACGGTAGCGCTTGAGAAGACATTTCAGAAGCTCTCCATGCGACAGGTCGGGTGAGCGCAGTAAGTTCGCCGAGCAAGCGAAACTCAGACGACAGCCAGCGGATAATCACGGTGAAGGTGCGCGGCGAGGGAGCACTATCTTGTGAAAGAGTAGAGTCCCAAAGAAAGAGAGAAAGAAGCGATTGAAGGCTTATAAAGGAGAGGAGAGAAGGTGGGTGAAAACCGCTGGGCCTCGCGGTTTTCCTTATTGTGACGGTTGGCAATACGCTAGTCGCCACGTAGCATAGAGATACAGCGAAAAAGAGAAAGCCCTGGGCACAGGATGCGAAGCGGTGAGTGGGATACACGGCGATGCATTAAGGCCGTGTGCCCGAGGGTCAATGCTGAGTGACAACACGTGTATCGCAGCGGATCCCCGGTGCAGCATATCTACGGCAGGCACGGAACCCGATATATTCTAAATATAAATGGGAAAGCATATTATTAGAGATGCCGGAAAGATAAGCTACCCAGAGAATACCTTCACAAAGAGAAAAGAGCATGAGTCCAAGGCAAGATACACAGGAGCCAAGTTGACGCCCAGATAGATTAAACGGTATGTAAGGCATCAGAACCTAGCAGATGCTTGGATAGAATCCACTTGAGACTATACCAGCTCGGGGAATAATATTTGGGGGGATGACCCCAGTATACAAATGCCATACGGATGAGTCTCCCTTCAAGATAGGTTTAATGATCATACCGGGGATAAGAAGGGCTAGAGTTTGGCTAAGTAAAGCTAAGCGGGTATCCCCAAGAAAGGTGTCCCCGGAACAAGAAAAGATATGACAGCGCACCGGAAGAAGAACATGCCAGCGGCCTGAGTCGGAATTCCATCCGAGAGCTAAAGGACAAAGATGAGCTAAGCAAAGTAGCTTTTAACGAAGACTAGAAGACAAGGAGGATGACGGTCAAAGAAACCGGAGGGCAGCTCAGCCCTCATATTTAAAAGAGACCCCGTCAATACGCAGTTAAAAACGGCTTTATAAAGAGTATCTTTGTAAAGTAGTTTGTCTAATCAAAAGATCATCCAAAGAAAGTTATTCTCGAGACCTGTCTCCCTATATAAGGAGAGGGGACGCTCCCCTTCACGGGCATCCACAGAAGGGAGAAAACTTGTAACCTGTTTTGAGATCAGCAATGAACATGGTGATCTAGAGCGAGTTCATCCTTGTGTCTTTCTTCTTCCTGCCTCTTAGCCTTGTGTGAGTTGCGAGAAACCCGGAAGTTCGTCCTATCTGATCAAAAACCCTCCCGAATCCTCTAGCGTCCATTGGGCCCCAAGATAAGCCATCCTGGCGATAACGTGTCGGACCAGGAAGAGGATCACCATCGGGTAGGGGTGTGAGCAACATTAAGCTCCATGGGGTCTCGACGGTCACGCTCGTCCCCAAGAGCATCACGAGGTAAGACGATCCACAGATATGCTTTTCACGGGAGATGAAAAGCCATCGGGCGGAGGACCTCAATCCCAAAGTAGCGAAGAGGACCAACCATAGTCATAAGAAACTGAAGGCGAGCCTTGACGAAGGCAATATACTCGGGATCATCACCAGTAATGATCATATCATCAACTGGGAAGGAGAGAGTGTCCCACGGTGTGAACAAATAGTGATGGATCATGAAAACTAGGAGAACCGGCGATGGAGGTCACCCACAGAGGCCAGCGCTCAAACCGGGCAGGGGGCTGTTTCGAGGCCATCGAGAGACGTGGGGACGACAGGCCGTCCATCGAGGACGGAGGTGCACGGAGGAGGAGGCTGTGTGACTCTGCATCAAAACCACCATTAGGAAGCGATTGCAGACATCAATGCGGGACAGGACCGGGCGTCGAGCCGAGCAGGCAAGAAGAATACGCCGGTGGTCCTTATGAGCCACGGGGGCGAAGTCTCATCATAGTCAGGTGGTGCTCCTGCGAAAGCCACGAGCCACAAGGCGCGCTTTATACTCAAGAGATTCATCAGAGCGGGTCTTAATTTTGCCAGGCCCACTTACGTGAGGCTGTTACACAGAAGGGAGGAAACAAGATCAGTGCCGGTCACGCTCAGCGCGGCCCCGATCTCCTCCGCCATGGCAAGCTTCCATTCAGGATGACGCTCGCGGCATCCCAATAAGAGACCATCTTCCCAAACTGGGAGGTAACGGTGTTGGAGCCACGCGGCCCCGCGAGGCAGGCCGTGAAGAGAGAGAAACTCATGTCGGCGGGAGAGCGACTCATCGAGAAGAAGAAGAAGAAGGAACCCGTCTCCCTGTTCGCTCGTGGGGAAGGGGAATTAGAGGATAGACTTAAAGAGGAGGGAGGAAGGATCGCGCCGAGGTCGAGCGCCTCAGAGCTAAGAGGTCAGGGAGAGGGACAGCGGGAGGGGCATCAGGAAATAGAAGAAAAAGCTCACAGAGTAAGTACGAGGCCAGGGGCGAGGACAGAAGGACGCGTCTCATCAAACGTGACATCACGGTGCGCATCCGACGACCAACGAGGTCCCAACAGCGATAGCCCTTGTGCTCATCACTATATCAGAAAAACCTCAACTGAGGCCCCGGCGGAAGTCGATTTGAGTGCGTTCGCGAGGAGAGTGAGAGACATAGCAAGCGCAGCAAATAAACGAAGAGTCGAGGTAGTCGGAGACTACCGAGACGCTCGAGAGGAATACCACCTTGAAGGGCAGCAGAAGCTGAATGTTAATGAGGTAAGTCGACGCGTGGCGGCCGGCCTCGAAAAGCGAGAAATGCGGCGGAAGAGAGGAAGCAAACATCATAACGCAGGTAGTCTCAAAGAATGTGACGATGTATGCTCGGTACTGACGTATTGTGAAGATGGTGAGTCGCGCGGTGCCAGAAGGCTGGAGGCACAGAACTACGATACCCGTCGAAGAAGAGCCTGTAGCAGCGAGGCAGACCACGGAGACCACGGATCGTAGCCTGATCGGACGGTGCAGGCTACGAGAAGATTACGAAGAACCAGCCTGCCGAGCATGGTGCTGCTGGCCGTAAACTGAGATCCCTCCTCCGACCAGCTGGAATGTCATGGCCGGGAGCTTGCCCACGGTAGGAGCAGGGAGGACGAGAAGGTGTTGTCATACCACGAGGCTACGGGGCTGGCTCAGCCTGGACAGGAGGGTGAAATGTCGGTGCGGAGACCGCAGCGAGGCAGAAGCGGTGCAAGGAGGACCACGAAAGCAGGCACGGGGAGGACCACGGGCAGCAGGGAAGTACGGAGAACCTCAAGAAGACCAGCACCGCGAAGGCGGGTCTCCTCAGCACGAAGCTCGGACAGTACCTCAGAGAGCGGAACACGACCACGGGCAGGCAGCTGGGCACGGCGCGACTCAAACTCCTTACGGCGCGACAAGAACTCAAATACGCGCTGAAACTCCAGATCCGCGCGACAGTCAGACAGCAGAGACATGTGGCACACACAGCTGTACGAAGAGAATCAAACTGACGCCAAAGCAACACTCCGAGTATAGAACTCATCAATAGTTGAATCACCCTGCTAAAGAGAGCATGCTCCTGGCCGAACGCACGAGATAGGTAAGAGCATCCCAGACGAGTGAAAATGCTGATGAAAAAGCCAACTGAGCAGCAGCGGTGGAAGACCCATAAACTCAGCAGCATACTTAGGGAATACTGGAAGTGAGAACAACAGCAACACGGGCATCCTCATCTATCCATGAAGTGTAGTCGGTGTCAGATCCACCATCGGTAAGTCGCAACAGCGGTAGAGTACTCCTGGACCTTCCGGTCATACTCAAGCGAGCGTATCATCAGCACTCTTGGCTGCATCCTTGACCTCTGAGTAGCATCGGGGCAAGGGCAACGTGCGTCGGTGCAATAGGCGACGTAGGAAGCGGGGTGCGACGGACGGAGACCTCGTCGAAAGCACACCCCAAAGACGAAGACGCACATGTGGACGCGCATAAATGCGCTAAATCGAGGATAATTCGTGCCATCAAAAATCACCGGGCAGCGAGGAATCGCAAGATAACCCGACGAGGAAGACATAGCTCTTTTTTTACGGGACAAAACAGATCATGCGACGAAACAGATCACGCGAAGGTAAGGGGAGGCGCGGCGAAGGAAAGCGGCGGTGGCGGCCCGAGGCGCGGCGAGGAAGCGGGGCGGGCGGCGGCTACGAGAAGGAGAGGAGCTATCCTTGCTCTGATACCATGTTAGGGTAATGACTTGTATTGCAGGGGCGGACGATATAATACGTGTCTGCAGTTCAATATCGGGCGCAATATGGAAGCTACGATATACGATATACATCTAACATCTACTACGTCAACATATATCATATAGTTATGAAATAGTATTTATTTTTGCTTGTACTTTAAACAGTTCACCTTTTACCGGTGTTTAAAGTCTTACATAATTTGTTTTATAGAGAATCCAAGTTGATTTGCCAACTGAGTTGCTAAATGGTATGGTCCTTCCATTGCATACGATTTATGACTATTTTTCTAGTATTTAAATCGATAAATAAAGGTTCACGATATGGACGAATCGCTGTGAAGAGCTGTGACATGACTTTCTAATCGACCTATTCAATAGATTAGATTCTCAATCAAACCTCCATGAAAACGAAAGAAGCTCCATAATCGCTACGAGTTATCATTTCTCGTCCGCACTCCTGATCACTTATCGCCTCGCCCCAGGCACCTCGTTGCAGACACGTACGCCCTTCAGAACCTCCCAAGAACCAGCGAGAGATCGACGAAGAACAAAAGATCTTCCCTCCCGGGCTCCCGCTTCACTTTTTTCAGACAGGGCAGTTCCTGTTTGGGGGCGGCCAAAGGACAAGGATCGAGAGGTCGGGAAGAGAAGACGCGCCCGTCCCGTCCCATTCCACGGCAAATAGGAAGCGCGCTGCCATCGCCACGACGACGGCTGACAGCGATGGCTTTCCCGGCCTCCGCGACCTGCGCGTGAGTCCGTCGACGAGTTCAAGCAAGCTGGCGATTCCACGGCAGCAGCTATACCAGCCACGACGGTCTCACAACTTGTCAACTTGGCCGCAATAACTCCCGGAGAAATCGAGCGAATTATTGAACCCTTCATCAGTTCTGGAGTAGCAGAGCTCTCGGTGTTAATGGTGGCGGATGCGATGCCCGGAGATGCAGGACGGATTCGAAAGCGGCACCTGGGAATCCTGTCCGTGGACGCAGCCAGTGGGCGCCCGCTGGCGAAAGCCACCGGCGTGAAAATGGCTCGATCAAGACAGGGTCAGACTAAATCTAAAAATCTGCAGAATACAGATACGATCTAGTACTGCAACCCAATACGTGGGTAACCTCGGCGATACAATACAAGGACAGATAGGCAGGTTGCCGCCGAACAAAGACATCGTCACTACCTGTCGTTTCCGAGCTGCCATAAGTTAACAAAAAGATCATCGAATAGAATTTGACTAGCTGGGTGAGGGACTACCGTGAGTTCGAGGGCACGTGTGTGTGCATGCTTCCTCCCTTCTCTTGCTATTATGGACTTTTGTGGTTCAAGTTGAGTGAGCTGTAATTTTTTTACTCCCTTCATTCATAAAACTACGGTGGGTATGGAAGCAGAATTTCTAAAAAGGTCTTGCATTTCACTCGCTCTAAATTCCCTAAGTGACGAGAAGGACCATAGAAGAGCAGCCTTTGCATCGACGACCATGGACCTCGGAGATGGAGCACCGCCCACTCATCCACCATTGATTAGACCATTGAGAGGTGTCCAGGTCCACTAAACCAAGCCATTCCTTTATGCCACTTGAAATGCGAAGAAGTATCGAGGGTTGAACAAAAGATGTGCCACGGTCTCCGGCTCCCTCTTGCAAAGTTGACAAAGCCCATAATTTGGCCAACCTCGGCAATCTAGGCGGTCTCGAAGGATCAACCAATAAAAGTTTTGCATTTGGCTGTTTGGGGGGGGGGGGGGGGGGGCATGAAGGATTTATGCGATGTGAGGCGGTAGAGTATTTCACATTGGTGGAGAATTTCCCAGTGATACTCGGCAATGTGCACTTCTTAAAGCCTACTCCAAAGTGTTAAAAACTAATTAATATGGAGGACCGTCAAAGCATAGATTACAAATCAACTCGTGATTATTTCTAACAGACATGTCTTTACAAAACAAGTTATCCTTTTGATGGTAGATGATAGATATGAGGGGGGAGTCGCTGGTGTTGAGTTTGTCGATCTTGATGCTCCATCACTCCATGTTTTATCTGTGACAAAAAAAAGTAGGGCGGAAGATATATGTACTTGTCGTGAAGAACATGTCAATCACACAGTGCAGTCTAGACAGAAGGCGGTGAATCTCTTGCAGGGATTTAACCGTTTAAGTTGTGCTTTAAGGTTTATGCGGCTGTATTTCCTCAAGTATTTTTCAGTTTTTGTCAACTGCAGGTGAATTGGACTAAATAAAATTTGGAAAAAGAAAATGAGTAAAACATGTAGGGGTTGGGTTTTTGTATTTTCTTTTATTATGTGTCTACTCCATGATAACATTTAGAAGCTCCGATATGCTTGGTGCAAAAACAAAGGTTTCCATGGTCTGATAATTTCCAATTAAATTTGGGAGACACTAAGTTATACAAGAAAACGGAGAGTTCAAAATTCATGTTTGGGAAAGTTGTATAATGTCTAAACACCAATGCGTCTGGATACAAGTCAATTAATTTGGATTGGAGGGCGTAAAACTTATTCCTCATTCTACTAACATGCTAATCTAGCTATCAAAAAATATTTTGCTAATCTAAACTCGATGGATACCTTGGATGTCTATCTCCTCATTCTACGAGCTTTTTGTTTGACCAAGAATTAATTCAAATAGATAAAAATTATTTGTATGAAATTAGTATCATTAAAAAGTGCTTTTTAATACGAATCTAACGATACTAATTACATATAATATAATTAAGATTTTGTTGTTTAATTTTTATGATCAAAGTTTGTCTTGGAATACGTGTGCGTCTTATTCCTTAAAACGGAGGTAGTATGTTAGTAGTGGTTTCTAGTATAAGGCTAATTTTCTAGTCTATTTGTTTCGAAACTTTTCGCAGTCTATAATCTAATTAAATATTCAAGATATGGATCAACGGCGCTCTGTATGGCACATCATTGGCATGCCGGATCAATCCAGAACCTTACATTCATCAGATCGAAATGACAAAATTTTGTTCATATCTGTAATTTCTTACAACTTTACACAATCAGTATCAGCCACCGAAGGTGGATTAAGGGTACATTTGGTTGGTGCCCAAATTTGCCTTACTAATTTTTTGACACCGTGGCAATGTTTTGGTTATTTATTGGTCGGTTGTTAAATTTTTGGTTGTCTTCGAAATCTTGACAACTCTTTTTACGCTGCCTTCACAAATCTTGTCAACTTTTTGGTGAAACAGGGTAAGAAAACACAGGCTAATATTTTAGCTAGCCAATGGTTACCAATATTTTGGTAAGGCAAGCTATGGCATAAATCTCACTGGCTAGGCGTAGTTGCTCGAATAGAATGTCTCTGCAAACAAATAAAAATGTAAAGATTGCTCATCATTTCCTGATTTTGGTGTAGAATAATCTGTTACCGGCCAGGAAAATGTCAAAAAAGTGTGGCAGTGTGGCACCAATAATTTTCAACGAAAATAGAATCAAATGCATGTGCAAGGCTCTCTTTGTTTGGCACTCTGCCGCCCAGAGCTATACCTACTAGTACTATATGTGGTATATAACTTCCAAAGGGGCAGGAAACGACGTTGACTACTGTTTGTTGTTGTCTTGTTGACCGATGGTTTACTCTTTTTTTTTCCCAATAATGCTCTAGTCTATTTGTCCAGAAAGTTTCGCGGGCCATAATCTGATTAACTCATTCCAGTTATTGCCGAAAGTTTCGGTCTCCAGAGGGGATGCTTTGAGCCCCCCTCTTCCCTTGAAAATGGTTGTTCCTCTTACCGAGAAACATAAACAAAGGCAATGAGTATAATTTAATATAAGCCCTGTATGAAATTATTTGATAAGTTGTCCATACAGACTTCCTAGTCAAGTGTGATTGGAGTGGCTATCATCTAACGGACCTTGGACCGTCTCCTTTCCCCGTCCACAGTGAAAGGCGATTTGTGAGCGACCGTAGGCTTTCCACCTCGCCGGCGCCGAATCGGCGGTTTCCTCGCCCTCCGCCGGCCGCTCCGGCGGCGGGAGGACGGGGAAACACCGATTCGCGCCGTGTATATAGTGTAGGGTGGCGTATGGTGTCCAGCCGGCGGCGTCGAGGCGGAGGCGGCGTGGCCGGAGTGGTTTTGCAGGTGGTGGACTCTCCCCTCGACGGCGGCGCTCCGAGGAGTTCTGGTGTCGATCTGCTACCTCCAGCGAGCCTGCGGGTCTGCGGAGCTGCTGGGCTCGTCTTACCCATCGCCGGTTTCCGCGGGACGGCGGATCTGGCTAGTGAAGATCTTCTGGAAGCTGCTGATGGTGTTCGGCGTGACGATGTTGGCGGCCGCCGGTGTAGATCCTTCGGGATCGGTGCTCGGCGACTTCCCGCTGGCTTGGGGTTGCTCCTGATCCAAGGCGTATTGAGGAGTTTGAGCGGCGGCGCGCCACCGACAGCACTGTGTCGTCGCCGGCGTCGTCCTGTTGCAGTTGGGCTGGGTTGTAATCTTGTTCTTTCTGAGGGCCTTTCTGTAATGTGTCCGAATTAATATCAGCTGCTTTTATCGCAAAAAAAAAAAGTGTGATTGGAGTGGAGTGCTAAACAAACACCTGAGATGAGGTGACTTGGCGGCCGTTTGACGAAGGATATGACAAGAGCTTGGTGCCGCTTGCTGATTCTTTACTTGCAGGCACCGTGTGACTCATCGCCAGCCATCATCATGGATTCCTGCCCCTTCCAGAATCAAAGAAGCGTCGTTCTCTCCTATCAGCGGCCAAGACCAGAGAAAAGAATGTTTACCTGGAACCGATCGATCAACGGCGCTCTGCGACGGCACGTCGTCAGCGAGCCGGATCTATCCAGAAGGACCAGAACCTTACATTCATCAGATCGAAACGACGAGGTTCCGTTCGTACTTGGATGTTTCACAGCTGGTCTGGTCGTTTTCTTGATCATTGTTTTCTTGTTCTAATTAGACGATCAGTGCCGGCCACCGAAGCGCGAGCTAGACAGATACTAGAACCCCAGATGGATTAAAATACGGGAGTGTGGTTGGAGGAGAACGTGAGGGGAGCTGAGGATCACATGAACGATTGGACTGATTGGCCGTGATCAGTGATCACGAGGCGCGCCGCACGCGTTCTTCGCCGCGAATCGTTCGCTCATATGAGGATCGCCGCTAATGTGTTGAATCCTGCTTGGAGGAGGTACGGCTGCGGAGAGTGGCTAGCTGTAATCGTGTTAGCGGCTGATGATGTATGCCATTGGTTTGACAGCGGACACACCTGAACAAAATGGATTATCATTACGATGGTAGATGACAGATATGAGGACGGGAGTCGCTGGTCTTGACTTTTTCTATTTTGATGCTTCATCAGTCCAGGTTTTATCCGTGGAAAAAAAAGCCGTATGTCCCTGACATGAAGAAGTGAAGAACAAGACAATCACTCAGTTCAGTCTAAGAGACAGTGTGTTTGACATTTGTTCCATAACACCAGGTTTTTGGACATTTCTTTGATTTCAACTCCTGTGGCCGGTGGGTAATGGATTGATGAAAGTTCCTGGTGAAAAATCATCTTATGAACTCTTTAGGTCGGGTTTTGCGTTGATTTTTTTTTCTTTCAGTGTCTACTCGTTCATATCACTCACAAGCTCCTTGATGCGCGGTGCAAAAAAAAGTTTATATAGATTGATGATTTTCAAATAAAGATGAGAAACACTAAGTTTTAATTCCAATTTCCTTTTGTTTAGTAAGACTGAGAATTCAAATCTCCTGTTTCGGAAAAAGACCTTCTATAATGTCTGGGCACAGTTTTTCTACCACCAAGTTGTATGCTATTTTCCTAAATGTACAAGATTCAGCCTCTTTTTTAAAAAAAAACTTCATATTAGAACAACAAAGAAAAATTTCTAACAATAGGTGACCTACATCCAAGGCAAAGAATTGTATACTTCGATTTGAAGAATTTTGTATACTTCTTTTTTGGAAAATTGAGTGGGCTTCGTAATGTGTTTACAATTGTTTGTGACCTGATCAAAATTGCTCAAACTTCACACAAACCATTTTCCCTAATTGTATGAAACCATTCGGAAATTTATTACTCACCCTCATAATCGTGCTATTCTAGTTGTCGGAAAAATACAATCCTAATCTAAACTTGATGAAGATATTCAGCTATCAGTTTTCTTGTATGAGCAGTTTTCAGCACACTGAATTGTCCACTTCCGTCATGTAAAGCGTTGTTACTGCATTAGCGCAATCATATTCAAATAGGTTCGTCTTATACTCAGTTTATTCAATATGGATCCAGGGTAAACTAGAATAAATACAATGTATACTAAAATTTTATACTCTTAAGAAAATATTTTGTTATCGCATTGTACTAGTTGAGTTTATTTTTATTATATTGTCGGCATAGTGAACCACATAGCTCATTGTAATGTTCTTTATCATCTAGTTGTAAGATGTCCAAATAAACTTGCGTTGTAATAAACTTTGAACTATATTTTATAGCAAATTTCCTTCTTGGATTAATTTAGCAATTTCTTAGACTACATAGTCTCTATATATATTAATAGTGGTTTCTAGTAACAAACTCCCAAACTATGGGCCTAACATATATGTTAATAGTGGTTTCTAGTATATGGATCGGTATAACCATATTTATTGAAACCTAAAATATGAATTAAATTGTTGGCATGATTTGTTTAATGTCTGGTCAAACATGTGCTACAAATTACAGCGGACACAGTAATAAGTTGACAACATTTACATGTTGTATGCTTATTACTGAAACAATATGGCTAATTAACAGTAGTCGACAGGTGAACATAAACCCATATGATTCTACTACGTCAACATATACTCCATATAGTTGTAGAAAGAGTATTCATTTTTGCTTGGACTTTAAACAGTTCACCTTTTACGGGTGTTTAAAGTCTTACATTATTTGTTTTATAGAGAATCCAAGTTGATTTGGCAACTGATCTGAGAAATGCTATGGTCCTTCCATTGCATATATGATTTCTGAATATTTTTCTGGTATTTTTTGGATATAAATAAGAAAAGGGTGCACGATGTGGACGAATTACCGTGAAGAGTTGGACATGACTTTCTAATCGACCTATTCATCAATAGATTAGATGCTCAATCAAACCCCCCTGAAAACGAAAGAAGCTCCATAATCGCTACGAGTTCTCATTTCTCGTCCGCACTCCTGATCACTTATCGCCTCGCCCCAGGCACCTCGTTGCAGACACGTACGCCCTTCAGAACCTCCCAAGAACCAGCGAGAGACGAGTTCAGTTCCTGAAGAACGAAAGATCTTCCCTCCGGGCTCCCGCTTCACCTTTTTGAGACAGGGCAGTTCCTGTTTGGGGGAGGCCAAAGGACAAGGATCAAGAGGTCGGCCCCGTCCCGTCCCATTCGACGGTGAATAGGAAGCTGCCATCGCCACGACGACGGCTGACAGCGATGGGTTGCAGATGAATAAGGGCGACTGCGACGGCCGCGAGCACTTTCCCGGCCTCCGCGACCTGCGCGTGAGTCCGTCGACCTGTTCAGGCAAGCTGGCGATTCCACGGCAGCAGCTATACCAGCCAGGACGGTCTTGCAACTTGGCCGCAATAATTCCCGGAGAAATCCAGTGCTGGAGTAGCTCTCGGTGTTAATGGTGGCGGATGCGATGCCCGGAGATGCAGGACGGATTCGAAAGCGGCACCTGGGAATCATGTCAGCCAGTGGGCGCCGCCGGCGAAAGCCACCGGCGTGAAAATGGCTCGATCGAGAGGGGGTCAACAGGATTTAACGCTAGCAATATAAAATCTGCAGACTAAACGATCTAGTAAGTGGGTAACCTCGGCGCGCCGATACAAGGACACATAAGCCCGTTGCCGGCGAACACGGTTAACGTCAGAACCTGTCGTTTGCGTCGAGCAGCGATGAGTTAACAAAAAGATCGTCCAATAGAACTTGACTAGCTGGGCGAGGGACTACCGTGAGTTTAAGGACACGTGTGTGTGCATGCTTCCTGCCTTCTCTTGCTATCATGGACTTCTGCGGTGCACTCCAAGTTTAGCGTGCTGTGATTTAGTAGTGGTCAGGTCAGAGTCAAGCTTCTAACAAAGGGTATGTGGTAAGAGGCTATAGGCCCCTGCCAGAGGCTAGATATATGTGGCACACGAAGGCATGTTTGAATCGTACGATAAGAAAAAAAAACAGAGGATGCCATGCCCACATCAATCGTACAACAATTTATATGAACCAAAGTTTATTTGATTCTACAATAGAAAAGCAAATGATTCTTAAAAAGGAAGTTTGGGTGGATGTTAGATTTTCTATGAAATCTAGTGCAAATGTTTTCTTAGAAAAAAATCATATAAAAATAACAATCCTGCAAATCAAACAACCATCGTAAAAATAATTCCCATGTGATTTAATCATACAAATATCAAATGCACTTTAATCACACAATAATTTATATGAACTAAAGTTTGGTTAATTCTACCACAGGAAAAGCAAATAATTTATTTTAAAAAAAGGTATAAGTGGATGTTAGATTTTCTATCAAATCTAGTGCAAAAGGTTCTCTAGAAAAAAAATCCTATGAAAACCAATCCTACAAATCAAGCAACCATCGTATCAAAGTTTCCCATAGAATTTAATCATATAAATTTCCAATGCAAATTCTTTAGTTAAACATGGCCTTAGTTGTAGTTTGTATTTTAATTGGGTCAAATCGACCGAAATTATCTTATTAAAAAACAAGGAGCCAAGAGGCTCCCGTACGGAGCCTACTCTCGTGGCAAAGTAAAGCTCAATTGTTTTGCCCTTATACCCCCTACCCCCGCCCCGCCCCAAGGACGACGTTATGCCTAATGGTTGATAAAGCTACGGGTTCTATGGAAGTACAATTTCTAATAAAAACCCTCCTCCTGCATTCCGCTCCTTCCAAATTTCCCAACCAGCGAGAAGGACCATAGAAGACAACCCTTTGCATCGACGTCCATGGACCTCGGTGATGGAGCACCACCACTAATGTACCATCGATTAGGGCATTAAGAGATGTCCAAGTCCAGTAAACCAAGCCATTCCTTTATGCAACTCCAAATGCGGAGAGAGTACTGCTGAATAAAAGCTGAGCCGCGATCTCCGGTTTTCACTTGTAAAGTTGACAAGGACCATAATTTGGCCAATCTTGCTAAGTAACCCATCAACTATTTTCCATTTGGTTGGGGGGGTGCTGGGGGGCATTTCTCCCAAACAACCGGCTTCATTATGGATGTAGGTGATATGAGGTGGTAGAGTATTTCCCATTGGTGGTGAGCTTCCATTAAACATTTCCCTTGGGAATGTACACTTCTTGAAGCTTGCTCCAAAGTGTGAAGAACTCATTAATGTGAAGGACCGAAATGTCACCATCAAGCTTAGATTACGATTCCAAAACTCGTAGTTAAAGGCCGTTTGGACCTAACCATTTTTTTTTCTTAGAGATGGCGAGGGTGGAGGGAGCAATGTCTTTAGACTTTAGACCGTCAAGCCAAGGAGAATGCCAAAATTTGAAGGTCTTCCCATAATCCCATCTCTGATGGCAATGGAGGCATAGAAGAGGTCATGTCTATTTCATCACAAGGTTGCTCCAACCAGACCCAATGCAAGCATGCTCCGGTTCCGCCCATTCAAAACAAGACCATCTTAGCCTCATAGCTCCCGCAAATTTCTCGAGGTCATGTATACCAAGTCCTTCCATGTTCGTCGGTGGACAAACATAATCATGTTTTGCTCTTGCATTTTCCACTGGCAATTTTATCCAAAGCCACCCAAATAAAATTACGCTCAAGCTTCATGATGGGCTTCACAATTCCTTATCGGTAGCCAAGGTGGCGAGGGGATATATAGCTGGCGAGGAGGTCATAGACTCGTTGAGAGTCGCCCTATCGGCTGTGGTAACAGATTTCCCTCTGCCCAACTCGAAGCTTTTTTCCATTTTGTTTACACTGAAGCGAAAATCCACGCTCCTAAGGCGACACACGAGAGAGGTAGCCCACAAATATCTTACAGGGTTTCGTATATCTAAGTCGACGATGCTGCCATTCGGTAATATTGATTGTCTTCGCCGGTATAGTCCAATATTTTTACATTTTCTCTATTTTCTGTGTCAACTTTGGTCGGTTCAAAATTTATCCACATCGAAAACTTTGGAGTAGAAAATTTCAAATAGATACAAAACGTGGTTAGGTTTTGAGAAATTTAGACGAAATGATTTTTGAGACTAAGAATCTTCAGAAATTTCAATGGGTCTCGAAATTTCTCTCTCAAAACCCTGATCCCTGCATAAATCTCAACAGTCAACACGAAGGACATCAAACAAATTAAATGTACCAACTATTGTCGGAAAACCTTACGAAAAATCTAGAAAATTGGACTCAAGTGCCGTACAAGAGAAAAATCTACAGACCATTATGTGTCATGGCCTCTGTTGGGTCAGAGCTCAACACCCAATGGAATGGAAGGAGGCGTCCAACTCTTCCACCACCACCTAGGTGACACGCGACAAGATACCAAGATCCCAAGAACAAGCAATCCAAGCCTTTATATAAGATCCACCATCTCTCCTCCACTTGTAGCCACCACCCGAAAATCGCCACGCGCAGAGCTCGATCGTCTGAAGCAAGAAACGCGAGAGGGAAGTTCGTTGATCGATCCGACATGGGGCGGCGGACCAACTCCTCGCCGGCGGGCTCCGGGGAGCCGCTGCTGCCGGAGGTAGCAACGAAGCGCAGCAGGGACACGAGCGCGATGATGCAGCGGACGACGTCGCACGCGAACGACGAGCTGCAGTGGTTCCGGTCATGCCTCCGGTGGGTGTGCATGGACCACTCGGCCCCAGGCCGCGCCGCGCTCTCCTGGCTGCTCTTCCTCCTCCTCGCCGTCGTCGTCCCTGCCGTCGCCCACTTCCTCCTCGCCTTCCGCCCCTCGCGCCGCCCCTTCGACGCCGTGGTGCAGCTCTCCCTCTCCGCCGCGTCCGGGGCCAGCTTCCTGTGCCTCTCCTCCTCCTTCCGCCGCATCGGGCTGCGCCGCCTGCTCTACCTCGACAAGCTGCAGACCAAGAGCGACCGCGTGCGGCTCAACTACACGGCGCGCCTGGCCTTCTCCTTCCGCCTGCTGGCGTCGCTCGTCGCGCCCTGCTTCGCCGCCGAGGCCGCCTACAAGGCCTGGTGGTACGCCACCTCCGCCGACCGCGTCCCCTTCTTCGCCAACGACGTCCTCAGCGACGTCGTCGCCTGCTCCCTCGAGATGGCGTCGTGGATGTACCGCAGCGCCATCTACCTCCTCACCTGCGTCCTCTTCAGGCTCATCTGCCACCTCCAGGGCCTCCGCCTCGAGGACTTCGCCGGGTCGCTGCTCGTCGAGGTGGAGGAGGGCAGGATGGGGGTCGAACGCGTCCTCAGGGAGCACCTCGACATCCGCAAGCAGCTCAAGGTCATCAGCCACCGCTTCCGAAGGTTCATCGTCGCCGCGCTGCTCATCGCCACCGCCAGCCAGTTCGCATCCGTGCTCCTCACCACCCGCCACGACTCCATCGACGACCTCCTCCACACCGGCGAGCTCGCGGTAAGCATCTCGATCAATCGCCTAATTTCTCGGTTCTCATTGTGATGCTCTGTTCTGTTAATTGGGGATCGCAATCCCTAATAATCAACAAGGCGTACATTTCACACCATCAAAACCAATAATTTTTCGATTTCATCATATGTTTAAATTATGCTACTAGTTGGAACAGCGTGGAATCAATCAACTCATGGGTACCTTGCCTGCTACTACTACATAAGAAGATTAAGAATTCGTTGAGTTGCTCAAATTTACTGATTGCGTTGCCTACATAGTTGGACTCAGTCTATATTTAGCACGCAGTTCTAGTAAGGTTTGACGTGATTCATCACCCTGCTAGCGATTGATGATCTAGAAAGGGCATTTCATTCATTTCTGAATGCTAATTGGCGCGCCATCGTCGTGCAGGTGCAAGTAGGACCATGAATTACTGATAGCACCTTATTATTTGCAAAATAAATAAATAGCGATAATACCTTATTGACATCACAATCCGAAGGGGATGGAACAGTGTATATAAGTTGTACAGCTCCTGTAGTTTCAGATGTTGTCATAACCGCACACAGCTACTTATACTGTTCCAGTTCAAGTTTAGTTCATAAGTTCCAGTTTCAGCAGTGTAGAAGCATAGAGAGAGGGATTTGTCCAGCCTCTTAAGCCAATTCCTAATGTGTTGCATGTGTTCTGTTAGAGGCACAATGGGTGATCTCAATCCCTAATCGAGGAGTACATTTCATACCTTCTAATTTAAGACCGAACCAATAATTCTTCGATGTCATATGATTATAAATTAAGCTAGTTTGAACACCGTAGAACCGATCAACTGGTGGGTACCTTGCCTACGTACATGAGGAGATTAAGAAATGAGTCTAAAAAATTTGTTTGAGTGTTCAGTTTTACAGATTGCGTTACCCCCGGTGGTTTCTGGACATGCTCCATTGGCCCATAGAGTAGATGAAATCAACTTGAATCCAATAATTGGACTGGATCTATAATTAAGTGGTAGTAGTATCGTGCGAGAAACAGCTAAGATAGTAAGGTCTGACACGATTCACTCCGCTGGCAATCGTTCTGTCGCTGGACCTGAAAAGGGCATTTCATTAGTTTCTGAATGCTAATTGGCACGCCATCTTTCCAGTGGTGTTAGTAGGACCATGAAATTAGTGATAGTACCTTATTATTTGTAAACTAAATAATAGTGATAGTACCTTATACATCACAGGCTGACGGGGATGGGAACAGTTTATATAGGTGCAGAGCTCCTGTAGTTTCTAATCTTGTTACAATTGCAAACAACTACTTATACTGTTTAAGTTTCAGCTACTCCAGAACTTCCAGTTTCAGAACTTCCAGTTTCAGTGTTAGTTCAGCTACTTTGCAACACTATAGTCAAATTCATAGAAGCCCAAAAGAATAGGAGGAACTTGCTTCTAGGAGCTTCTCCCCACCATAGTTTCTCCCCACCATTTCCTATATGCTGGCTTATGCATAAGCAGGAGCGCAAAAGAAGTCGCCCTAAGTCTCTAGGCTAAGTTAAGCTGCTGCTATTAGGATAATCACAGTTTGACTAAAAACTAATATGCGGTGAACTTACGCCATTTGAAACAAAAAGAAAAAAAGGTCATATAATTCTAGAGTAGTCTGGTCCTCACATTCTTCGACAGTTCTTACATTTTGTTGCCTGCGCAGACTCAGCAACATCCCACATCCAGTTTTCTAATGCTTCTCCATGTTGAATTCTGCAGCTATGTTCAGTTGTGCTCATGTCTGGGCTCACCATAATCCTGAGCAGCGCCGCCAAGATCACTCATCAGGCTCAGGCCCTCACAGGCCAGACCACCAAGTGGCACGCCTGCTGCACTATCGAGCCAGCCCCAGAGGAAGAAGTCGATCCTGGATCCAACCACAACTCCATGGTGGAAGAGTACTCGGAGTCTGAGAGTGACTGCGCATCCAGCGAGGAGACCGGGGACGATGACATACTGGAGAACACCAGGTTCCTGCAGCCTCACTCAACCGTGATCTCCTTTCAGAAGAGGCAGGCACTAGGTATGATCATCGACAGTTATCTTTTCATCAATTCATTTTCCCTTAAATAGAATTCATTAACTTTTCCACTGCTGTTCTCGCCTGATAAAAAACGGTCTTGCAGTGACCTACCTGGAGAACAACAAAGCCGGCATCACGGTGTTCGGGTTCACGCTGGACCGGGCATACCTCCACACGATATTCATGCTTGAGTGGACGCTCTTCTTGTGGCTGCTGGGGAAAACAATCGGTTTCTCCTGAATACTGAAGACGATGGGAATGCATGTATATTGTCCTCTCCAAGTGCATGGTTCGTTTAGTTTTCGCAGCCACAGGTTTGATTTGGTTGCATTTTTGTTCCGGATGTGCATTTTGGTCTGTGTGTGTGCACGTGAGTGGTAGTGCACTGTATTTATGCTAGCGACATGTGCGATGATGTGTAAATTATGGGTTGATTGCTCGTGACACCCCACGGTACAAAGGTGTATGTAAAATTGTAGATGAGTGTTGTAGATATTAGAAGAAAAAAAGGTCTTCCAGGTGTGTGCAGCTTGGTTTTTGAGGTTTATAATCTCGTGTTGTAAACCAACAATAGTTGTAGACAGGACTTTGACTTGTAAATTTATTCTGCCTTTTCTTACGAGGAATATCTCCATGTTTCTGTATTTGGTTGTGAATAGGTTGGAATACATGAAATTTTATACTCTAATTAGCTTTTTTCTTACATGGACGGATTTGTTTGTTTCATAACAAATTTTTTCCTTTTGAATGTACCATACTAAATGTTTTTTCAACAATCATAACAAATGATATTTTTATCGAACAAGCAACCGAGCATCTCGATAAAAACAAAGCGCACACTGATATTTTTCGAAGTCCAACTTCGCCTTCTGTATCCTGGTATTCCTTTGGGCCTCGAATTAAACAATGTTTCCAAAGTCAGCAGTTGTAGTAGTAACAGGAAGGTTCTATTAAGCAAACTTGTAAGTTAGGGATTCAAAGTATAGACTATTGAATTTTCAGTGATTCTGGCTCACTAAGAGCATGTCTAACAGATCCCGTATTTCTCTGCACCGTATAACACGAGTATTTCGTCCCGTATTAAAAAATTGCTCACGCAAGAACCATTCCGTCTAGCAGACCCTGTATTTCGCCCCGTATTTAAAAAAATTAAAACCCGGGAAATTTATCGATAGTTCATCTTCATTGATCATACTACGGATCATACATACATTGCGAGATCCTACATTGCGCGATCCTATCTAATCGTCAAGGATGACGAATGAGACGAACGGCCCCCTTGCGGCAGCCTCCCTCGCCTCGAATTCCCTGACGACAGCGATGACCGCCGCCTCCTCCTCTGCCTCCACCCGAGCCTTCTCGGCGGCATCCTTCTCGGATGCGGCCACCGCTGCGGAACGCCGCCTCCTCTGCCTCCTCCCGCTTCCTCCTCGCCGGCTCGCGGATCTCCTCCGCTTCCTCCGCCGCCCGTGCCTGCGATGCGCGCCGCCATGCCCGCGAAGGCGGTCACTCCCACTCGGCGCGCCACTTCTCGAAGTCGCCGCTGCTCATCGGCGGGGCGGATCTTCGGTACCACCCCGCGGTGAACTCCCGGAGCGACTCCGGAATGTAAAGTGCGCCGGCGTACCGACACGCTGCACGGCGACTCCCGCGGCGGAGCGCATGGCGCCGCCACGTCTCCTCGACGGTGTCCGGCGAGCGGGACCGCTCGCCGGACACGCGGAACGGCTTCGGCGACCCGACATGGCGACGTGCGGCTGGAATGCGGAGGCGTGCTGTGGGGGATTGCTCGCTGGAGCTTTGCGTGGAGGCGGCGGCGCACGGCGGAGCTAGGGTTGCGAGTGAGGGTCGAACCCCTCACTCGCACCTTCGCCCGGTATATGTAGGGGCGGCGGTGTGGATTTCTGGGGCCCGTATTCGGCCGCAACGGGTCGGGATACGTAGCCTGCTAGACGGCCGAACCGCGCTCACCGTATACCGCCGGAATTTTACGGGGTGGGCGGGTTTTAAGGGGCCTGTTAGACATGCTCTAAGAGAGAAAGCCAATAAGGAGCCTGATGACGCGTAAAGCACACGCTCGTTGGGAACCCCAAGTGGAAGGTGTGATGCGTACAGCAGCAAGTTTCCCTCAGTAAGAAACCAAGGTTTATCGAACCAGTAGGAGAAGCACGTTGAAGGTTGATGGCGGCGGGATGCGGTGCGGCGCAACAGGGATTCCGGTGCCAACGTGGAACCTGCACAACACAACCAAAGTACTTTGCCACAACGAAAGTGAGGTTGTCAATCTCACCGGCTTTGTAACAAAGGATTAACCGTATTGTGTGGAAGATGATTGTTTGCGAGAAAACGTAGAACAAGTATTACGGTAGATTGTATTTCATAAAGAGAATTGGACCGGGGTCCACAGTTCACTAGAGGTGTCTCTCCCATAAGACAAACAGCATGTTGGGTGAACAAATTACAGTTGGGCAATTGACAAATAAAGAGAGCATGACCATGCACATACATATCATGATGATTATAGTGAGATTTAATTGGGCATTACGACAAAGTAGTACATCGCCATCCAACGCATCTATGCCTAAAAAGTCCACCTTCAGGTTATCATCCGAACCCCCTCCGGTATTAAGTTGCAAAGCAACAGACAATTGCATTAAGTATGGTGCGTAATGTAATCAACAACTACATCCTTAGACATAGCATCAATGTTTTATCCCTAGTGGCAACAGCACAACACAACCTTAGAACTTTCTGTCACTGTCCCAGTGTCAATGGGGCATGAACCCACTATCGAGCATAAGTACTCCCTCTTGGAGTTACAAGCATCTACTTGGCCAGAGCATCTACTAGTAACGGAAAGCATGCAAGATCATAAACAACACGTAGATATAACTTTGATAATCAACATAACAAGTATTCTCTATTCATCGGATCCCAACAAACGCAACATATAGAATTGGATAGATGATCTTGATCATGTTAGGCAGCTCACAAGATCCGACAATAGCACAATGGGAGAAGACAAACCATCTAGCTCTGCTATGGACCCATAGTCCAGGGTAGACTACTCACTCATCACACCGGAGCGACCATGGCGGCGTAGAGTCCTCGGGAGATGATTCCCCTCTCGGCAGTGCCGGAGGCGATCTCCTGGATCCCCGAGATGGGATCGGCGTTGGCGGCGTCTCTGGAAGGTTTTCGTGGCTCTCGGTACTGGGGTTTCGTCACGGAGGCTTTAAGTAGGCGGAGGGTAGGTCAAGAAGGCGCACGGGGGCCCGGACCATAGGGCCGCGCGGCCGGCAGGGCCGCGCCGCCTATGCTCGGCTGCCTCGTGGCCCCTCTTCGTTTCGTCTTCGGATCTGGAAGCTTCGTGGAAAAATAGGCCCCTGGGCGTTGATTTCGTCAATTCCGAGAATATTTCCTTACTAGGATTTCTGAAACCAAAAACAGGAACTGGCACTTCGGCATCTTGTTAATAGGTTAGTTCGAGAAAATGCACGAATATGACATAAAGTGTGCATAAAACATGTAGATAACATCAATAATGTGGCATGGAACATAAGAAATTATCGATACGTCGGAGACGTATCAGCACAAGCTTAGTTCTGTCGTCCGGGCGGTAAAACAATAACACGGATAATTTACTGGAGTGACATGCCATCATAATCTTGATCATACTATTTGTAAAGCATATATAGTGAATGCAGCGATCAAAACAATGTTTATGACATGAGTAAACAAGTGAATCATAAAGCAAAGACTTTTCATGAATAGCACTTCAAGACAAGCATCAATTAAGTCTTGCATAAGAGTTAACTCATAAAGCAATAATTCAAAGTAAAGGCATTGAAGCAACACAAAAGAAGATTAAGTTTCAGCGGTTGCTTTCAACTTGTAACATGTATATCTCATGGATATTGTCAACATAGAGTAATATAATAAGTGCAATAAGCAAATATGTAGGAATCAATGCAGTTCACACAAGTGTTTGCTTCTTGAGGTGGAGAGAAATAGGTGAACTCAACATTGAAAGTAAAAGAATGATCCTCCATAGAGGAAAAGCATCGATTGCTATATTTGTGCTAGAGCTTTGATTTTGAAAACATGAAACAATTTTGTCAACGGTACTAATAAAGCATATGCATCATGTAAATTATATCTTATAAGTTGCAAGCCTCATGCATAGTGTACTAATAGTGCGCACCTTGTCCTAATTAGCTTGGACTACGGGATCATCAATGCACATGTTTTTACCAAGTGTCACAAAGGGGTACCTCTATGCTGCTGTACAAAGGTCTAAGGAGAAAGCTCGCATTGGATTTCTCGCTATTGATTATTCTTCAACTTAGACATCCATACCGGGACAACATAGACAACAGATAATGGACTCCTCTTTTATGCATAAGCATGTAACAACAATTAATAATTTTCTCATTTGAGATTGAGGATATATGTCCAAAAGCTGAAACTTCCACCATGGATCATGGCTTTAGTTAGCGGCCCAATGTTCTTCTCTAACATTATGCATGCTTAACCATAAGGTGGTAGATCTCTCTTACTTGAGACAAGACGGACATGCATAGCAACTCACATGAAATTCAACAATGAATAGTTGATGGCGTCCCCGGTGAACATGGTTATCGCACAACAAGCAACTTAATAAGAGATAAAGTGCATAATTACATATTCAATACCACAATAGTTTTTAAGCTATTTGTCCCATGAGCTATATATTGCTAAGGTGAATGATGGAATTTTAAAGGTAGCACTCAAGCAATTTACTTTGGAATGGCGGAAAATACCATGTAGTAGGTAGGTATGGTGGACACAAATGGCATAGTGGTTGGCTCAAGTATTTTGGATGCATGAGAAGTATTCCCTCTCGATACAAGGTTTAGGCTAGCAAGGATTATTTGAAACAAACACAAGGATGAACCGGTGCAGCAAAACTCACATAAAAGACATATTGAAAACATTATAAGACTCTACCGTCTTCCTTGTTGTTCAAACTCAATACTAGAAATTATCTAGACCTTAGAGAAACCAAATATGCAAACCAAATTTTAGCATGCTCTATGTATTTCTTCATTAATAGGTGCAAAGCATATGATGCAAGAGCTTAATCATGAGCACAACAATTGCCAAGTATCACATTACCCAAGACATTAATGGCAATTACTACATGTATCATTTTCCAATTCCAACCATATAACAATTTAACGAAGGAGAAACTTCGCCATGAATACTATGAGTAGAAACCAAGGACATACTTGTCCATATGCTACAGCGGAGCGTGTCTCTCTCCCATAAAGTGAATACTAGGATCCATTTTATTCAAACAAAACAAAAACAAACCGACGCTCCAAGAAAAAGCACATAAGATGTGATGGAATAAAATATAGTTTCGGGGAGGAACACGATAATGTTGTCATGAAGAAGGATGCCTTGGGCATCCCAAGCTTAGACGCTTGAGTCTTCTTAATATATGCGGGGTGAACCACGGGGCATCCCCAAGCTTAGACTTTCACTCTCCTTGATCATGTTGCATCATACTCCTCTCTTGATCCTTGAAAACTTCCTCCACACCAAACTAGAAACAACTCATTAGAGGGTTAGTGCACAATAAAAATTAACATATTCAGAGGTGACACAATCATTCTTAACACTTCTGGACATTGCATAATGCTACTGGACATTAGTGGATCAAAGAAATTCATCCAACATAGCAAAAGGGGCAATGCGAAATAAAAGGCAGAATCTGTCAAAACAGAACAGTTCGTATTGACGAATTTTAAAATGCCCAGACTTGCTCAAATGAAAATGCTCAAATTTAATGAAAGTTGCGTACATATCTGAGGATCATGCACGTAAATTGGCTTAATTTTCTGAGCTACCTACAGGGAGGTAGACCTAGATTCGTGACAGCAAAGAAATCTGGAACTGTGCAGTAATCCAAATCTAGTACTTACTTTTCTATCAACGGCTTAACTTGGCACAACAAAACACAAAACTAAGATAAGGAGAGGTTGCTACAGTAGTAAACAACTTCCAAGACACAAAATAAAAACAAAGTACTGAGTAAAACATGGGTTATCTCCCATAAGCGCTTTTCTTTAACGCCTTTCAGCTAGGCAGAAAGTGTGTATCAAGTATTATCAAGAGACGAAGTGTCAACATCATAATTTGTTCTCATAATAGAATCAAAGGTAACTTCATTCTCTTTCTAGAAGTGTTCCATACCTTTTTGAGAGGAAATTGATATTTTATATTACCTTCCTTCATATCAATGATAGCACCAACAGTTCGAAGAAAAGGTCTTCCCAATATAATGGGACAAGATGCATTGCATTCAATATCCAAGACAACAAAATCAACGGGGACAAGGTTATTGTTGGTAATGTAAACATTATCAACTTTCCCCAAAGGTTTCTTCGTAGAATGATCAGCAAGATTAACATCCAAATAACAATTTTCAGCGGTGGCAAGTCAAGCATATCATAAATTTTCTTAGGCATAACAGAAATACTTGCACCAAGATCACATAAAGCATTACAATCAAAATCTTTAACCTTCATCTTAATGATGGGCTCCCAACCATCCTCTAGCTTTTTAGGAATAGAGGCTTCACGCTCTAGTTTCTCTTCTCTAGCTTTTATGAGAGCATTTGTAATATGATGTGTGAAAGCCAAATTTATAGCACTAGCATTAGGACTTTTAGCAAGTTTTTGCAAGAACTTTATAACTTCAGAGATGTGGCAATCATCAAAATTCAAACCATTATAATCTAAAGCAATGGGATCATCATCCCCAATGTTGGAAAAAATTTAGCAGCTTTATCACAAGCAGTTTCAGTTTTGCAGCTTTGCATTAGAAGTGGAAACATTGCTAACACCAATTCTTTTATTAATAGTAGGAGGTGCAGCAACATGTGTAGCATTAGCATTACTAGTGGTGGTAATGGTCCAAACTTTAGCTACATTCTTCTCTTTAGCTAGTTTTTCATTTTCTTCTCTATCCCACCTACGTAGTTCAGCCATTAATCTTATATTCTCATTAATTCTAACTTGAATGGCATTTGCTGTAGTAACAATTTTATTATGATGATTTTCATTAGGCATAACTTTCGATTTCAAAAGATCAACATCAGCAGCAAGACTATCGACTTTAGAAGCAAGTATATCAATTTTCCTAAGCTTTTCTTCAACAGATTTGTTAAAAGCAGTTTGCGTACTAATAAATTCTTTAAGCATGGCTTCAAGTCCAGGGGGTGAATTCCTATTATTGTTGTAAGAATTCCCATAAGAATTACCATAGTCGTTGCCATTATTATAAGGATATGGCCTATAGTTGTTACTAGAATTATTCAGCATTGTTGTTGAAATTATTATTTTTAATGAAGTTTACATCAACATGTTCTTCTTGTGCAACCAATGAAGCTAATGGAACATTATTAGGATCAATATTAGTCCTATCATTCACAAGCATAGACATAATAGCATCAATCTTATCACTCAAGGAAGAGGTTTCTTACAGAATTTACCTTCTTACCTTGTGGAGCTCTTTCGTGTGCCATTGAGTAGTTGATCATCATATTATCAAGAAGCTTTGTTGCTTCACCAAGAGTGATGGACATAAAGGTACCTCCAGCAGCTGAATCCAATAAATTCGTGAAGATTAGTCCTGCATAGAAGGTTTGGATGATCATCCAAGTAGTCAATCCATGGGTTGGGCAATTTTTAACCAGAGATTTCATTCTTTCCCAAGCTTGAGCAACATGTTCAGTATCTAATTGTTTAAAATTCATTATGCTACTCCTCAAAGATATAATTTTAGCAGGGGATAATATCTACCAATAAAAGCATCCTTGCATTTAGTCCATGAATCAATACTATTCTTAGGCAGAGATAGCAACCAATCTTTAGCTCTTCCTCTTAATGAGAAAGGGAATAATTTTAGTTTAATAATATCACCATCTACATCTTTATATTTTTGCATTTCACATAGTTCAACAAAATTATTAAGATGGGCAGCAGCATCATCAGAACTAACACCAGAAAATTGCTCTCGCATAACAAGATTCAGTAAAAGCAGGTTTAATTTCAAAGAATTCTGCTGTAGTAGCAGGTGGAGCAATAGGTGTGTGATACGTCTCCAACGTATCGATAATTTCTTATGTTCCATGCCACATTATTGATGTTATCTACATGTTTTATGCACACTTTATGTCATATTCGTGCATTTTGGAACTAACCTATTAACAAGATGTAGAAGTGCAGTTGCTGTTTCTTTATTTTGGTTTCGAGAAATCCTAGTAAGGAAATATTCTCGAATTGGACGAAATCAACGCCCGGGGCCTATTTTTCCACGAAGCTTCCGAAGTGGAAAGACGAAACGAAGTGGGGCCACGGGAGCCAAACCCTAGGGCGCGCCCCCCTTGGCCGCGCCGCCTGTCATCTGGGCCCCTGTGCCCCTCTTGACTTACCCTTCCGCCTACTTAAAGCCTCCGTGGCGAAACCCCCTGTGCAGAGCCACGATACGGAAAACCTTCCGAGACGCGCCAACGCCGATCCCATCTCTGGGGATCCGAGATCGCCTCCGGCCTGCCGGAGAGGGGAATCATCTCCCGGAGGACTCTACGCCGCCATGGTCGCCTCGGTGTGATGTGTGAGTAGTAGTCTACCCCTGGACTATGGGTCCATAGCGGTAGCTAGATGGTTGTCTTCTCCCCATTGTGCTATCATTGTCGGATCTTGTGAGCTGCCTAACATGATCAAATCATCTATCTCGTAATTCTATATGTTGCGTTTGTTGGGATCCGATGAATAGAGAATACTTGTTATGTTGATTATCAAAGTTATATCTCGTGTTGTTTATGATCTTGCATGCTCTGTTGCTAGTAGATGCTGCCAAGTAGATGCTTGTAACTCCAAGAGAGTATTTATGCTCGATAGTGGGTTCATGCATGTATTGACCTTGACAGTGACAGAAAGTTCTAAGGTTGTGTTGTCTTTGTTGCCACTAGGGATAAAACATTGATGCTATGTCTAAGGATGTAGTTGTTGATTACATTACGCACCATACTTAATGCAATTGTCTGTTGCTTTGCAACTTAATGCTGGAGGGGTTCGGATGATAACTGAAGGTGGACTTTTTAGGCATAGATGCTTGGATGGCGGTCTATGTACTTTGTCGTAATGCCCAATTAAATCTCACTATACTCATCATGATATGTATGTGCATGGTCATACCCTCTTTATTTGTCAATTGCCCAAGCTGTAATTTGTTCACCCAACATGCTGTTTGTCTTATGGGAGAGACACCTCTAGTGAACTGTGGACCCCAGTCCAATTCTCTTTACTGAAATACAATCTACTGCAATACTTGTTCTCTTTTCTGCAAACAATCATCTTCCACACAATACGGTTAATCCTTTGTTCACAAAAGCGGTGAGATTGACAACCTCACTGTTTCGTTGGGGCAAGAAGTACTTTGGTTGTGTTGTGCAGGTTCCACGTTGGCGCGGAATCCCTGGTGTTGCGCCGCACTACATCCGCCGCCATCAACCTTCAACGTGCTTCTTGGCTCCTCCTGGTTCGATAAACCTTGGTTTCTTTTGAGAAAACTTGCTGTTGTGCGCATCATACCTTCCTCTTGGGGTTCCCAACGAACGTGTGAGTTACACGCCATCAAGCATATTTTAGCGCCGTGCGGTGATCAAGACACGCTGCAAGGGAGTCTCCACTTCTCAATCTCTCTACTTTGTTTTTGTCTTGCTTAGTTTTATTTACTGCTTTGTTTGCTGCACTAAATCAAAACACAAAAAAATTAGTTACTTGTTTTACTTTACTTAATATCATGCATGTTTTTATTTCACTAGTTTGGCATAATGGACAAGAATGAGCTTCTATTTCTATTTCCTGATTTAAAACATGGATTGTTTGATGCGAAAATTAAAAAACCTATGGAATCTTATTTGCATGCTGGTAGTAATATTAGTATGAACGCTTTGAACACCATTGTTGATAATAATATAGAAAGTTCTAAGCTTGGGGAAGCTGGTTTTCATGATCTTTTTATTCCCCCAAGCATTGAGGAGAAAATTTACTTTGATGATACTTCCTCCTATTTATGATAATGATATTGGTCTTTTAGTACCGCCTGTTATGGAGGATAAATTTGATTATGATTACAATATGCCTCCTATATTTGATGATGAGAATAATAATGATAGCTACTTTGTTGAATTTGCTCCACTACAACTAATAAAATTGATTATGCCTATGTGAGTAATAATTTTATGCATGAGACTCATGATAAGAATGCTTTATGTGATAGTTATATTGTTGAGTTTGCTCATGATGCTACTGAAAGTTATTATGAGAGGAAAATATGGTTGTAGAAATTTTCATGTTACTAAAACACCTCTCTATGTGCTGAAATTTTTGAAACTACACTTGTTTTATCTTCCTGATCTTGTCACTTTGCTTTTCATGAATTTATTTGTGTACAAGATTCCTTTTCATAGGAAGCATGTTAGGCTTAAATTTGTTTTGAATTTGCCTCTTGATGCTCTCTTTTGCTTCAAATACTATTTCTTGCGAGTGCATCATTAAAGCTGTTGAGCCCATCTTAATGGCTATAAAGAAAGAACTTCTTGGGAGATAACCCATGTGTTATTTTGCTACAGTACTTTGTTTTTATTTTGTGTCTTGGAAGTTGTTTACTACTGTAGCAACCTCTCATTATCTTAGTTTTGTGTTTTGTTGTGCCAAGTTAAGCCGTTGATAGAAAAGTAAGTACTAGATTTGGATTACTTTGCGGATTCAGATTTCTTTGTCACAATGCGGTCTACCTCTGTAGGTAGCTCGAAAATTAAGCCAATTTCGTGCATGATCCTAGATATGTACGCAACTTTCATTCAATTTGAGCAAGTCTGGTGCCATTTTAAAATTAATCATATCTGTTTTGTGATTCTGCCTTATATTCATTGCCTCTTTTGCTATGTTGGATGAATTTCTTTGATCCACTAATGTCCAGTAGCATTATGCAATGTCCAGAAGTGTTAAGAATGATTGTGTCACCTCTGAATATGTTAATTTTTATTGTGCACTAACCCTCTAATGAGTTGTTTCGAGTTTGGTGTGGAGGAAGTTTTCAAGGATCAGAGAGGAGTATGATGCAACATGATCAAGGAGAGTGAAAGCTCTAAGCTTGGATGCCCGGTGGTTCACCCCTGCATATATCAAGAAGACTCAAGCGTCTAAGCAGGGCCGCAAGGCATCCCCTTCTTCATCGACAACATTATCGGGTTCCTCCCCTGAAACTATATTTTATTCCATCACATCTTATGTGCTTTGCTTGGAGCGTCGGTTTGTTTTTGTTTTTTGTTTTGTTTGAATAAAATGGATCCTAGCATTCACTTTATGGGAGAGAGACACGCTCCGCTGTAGCATATGGACAAGTATGTCCTTGGTTTCTACTCATAGTATTCATGGCGAAGTTTCTTCTTCGTTAAATTGTTATATGGTTGGAATTGGAAAATGATACATGTAGTAATTGCTATAAATGTCTTGGGTAATGTGATACTTGGCAATTGTTGTGCTCATGTTTAAGCTCTTGCATCATATGCTTTTGTAATGAAGAAATACATAGAGCATGCTAAAATTTGGTTTGCATATTTGGTTTCTCTAAGGTCTAGATAATTTCTAGTATTGAGTTTGAACAACAAGGAAGACGGTGTAGTCTTATAATGTTTTCAATATGTCTTTTATGTGAGTTTTGCTGCACGGTTCATCCTTGTGTTTGTTTCAAATAAGCCTTGCTAGCTAAACCTTGTATCGAGAGGAATACTTCTCATGCATCCAAAATACTTGAGCCAACCACTATGCCATTTGTGTCACCATACCTACTACATGGTATTTTCCGCCATTCAAAGTAAATTGCTTGAGTGCTACCTTTAAAATTCCATCATTCACCTTTGCAATATATAGCTCATGGGACAAATAGCTTAAAAACTATTGTGGTATTGAATATGTAATTATACTTTATCTCTTATTAAGTTGCTTGTTGTGCGATAACCATGTTCAGGGACGCCATCAACTATTCATTGTTGAATTTCATGTGAGTTGCTATGCATGTCCGTCTTGTCTGAAGTAAGAGATCTACCACCTTATGGTTAAGCATGCATATTGTTAGAAAGAACATTGGGCGCTAACTAAAGCCATGATCCATGGTGGAAGTTTCGATTTTGGACATATATCCTCAATCTCAAATGAGAAAATTATTAATTGTTGTTACATGCTTATGCAAAAGGGAGTCCATTATCTGTTGTCTATGTTGTCCCAGTATGGATGTCTAAGTTGAAGAATAATCAATAGCGAGAAATCCAATGCGAGCTTTCTCCTTAGACCTTTGTACAGGCGGCATAGAGTACCCCTTTGTGACACTTGGTTAAAACGATTGCATTGTGATGATCCAGGTGGTCAAGCTAATTACAAGGTGCGGACACTATTAGTACACTATGCATGAGGCTTGCAACTTATAAGATATAATTTACATGATGCATATGCTTTATTACTACGTTGACAAAATTGTTTCATGTTTTCAAAATCAAAGCTCTAGCACAAATATAGCAATCGATGCTTTTCCTCTATGGAGGACCATTCTTTTACTTTCAATGTTGAGTCAGTTCACCTATTTCTCTCCATCTCAAGAAGCAAACACTTGTGTGAACTATGCATTGATTCCTACATACTTGCTTATTGCACTTATTATATTACTCATGTTGACAATATCCATGAGATATACATGTTACAAGTTGAAAGCAACCGCTGAAACTTCTTTGTGTTGCTTCAATGCTTTTACTTTGAATTATTGCTTTATGAGTTAACTCTTATGCAAGACTTAATTGATGCTTGTCTTGAAGTGCTATTCATGAAAAGTCTTTGCTTTATGATTCACTTGTTTACTCATGTCATACACATTGTTTTGATTGCATTCACTACATATGCTTTACAAATAGTATGATCAAGATTATGATGGCATGTCACTCATTATCTTGTTATCGTTTTACTGCTCGGGACGAGAACTAAGCTGGGGATGCTGATCGTCTAACGTATCGATAATTTCTTATGTTCCATGCCACATTATTGATGTTATCTACATGTTTTATGCACACTTTATGTCATATTCGTGCATTTTTGAACTAACCTATTAACAAGATGCCGAAGTGCCGTTCTTTGTTTCTGCTGTTTGGTTTCAGAAATCCTAGTAAGGAAATATTCTGGACGAAATCAACGCCCGGGCCTATTTTTCCGAAGCTTCCGGAAGTCCGAAGACGAAGCGAAGTGGGGCCACGGGAGCCCAAACCCTAGGCGGCGCTGCCGCGCCGCTGTCATCTGGGCCCACGCCCCCGTGGCTACCCTTCCGCTACCAAAGCCTTCGCGACCCGTGCAGGAGCCACGATACAGAAAACCTTCGGAGACGCCGCCAACGCCGATCCCATCTCGGGGGATCCGGGAGATCGCCTCCGCACCCTCGGAGAGGGGAATCATCTCCCGGAGGACTCTACGCCATGGTCGCCTCCGGTGTGATGTGTGAGTAGTCTACCCTGGACTATGGGTCCATAGCGTAGCTAGATGGTTGTCTTCTCATTGCTCATTGTCGGATCTTGTGGCTGCCTAACATGATCAAGATCATCTATAATTCTATATGTTACGTTTGTTGGGATCCGATGAATAGAGAACACTTGTTATGTTGATTATCAAAGTTATATCTACGTGTTGTTTATGATCTTGCATGCTCTCCGTTACTAGTAGATGCTCCGGCCAAGTAGATGCTTGTAACTCCAAGAGAGTATTTATGCTTGATAGTGGGTTCATTTTCATTGACACCTGGGACAGTGAGAGAAAGTTCTAAGGTTGTGTTGTCTTGTTGCCACTAGGGATAAAACATTGATGCTATGTCTAAGGATGTAGTTGTTGATTACATTACACACCATACTTAATGCAATTGTGTTGCTTTGCAACTTAATGGAGGGTTGGGATGATAACCTGAAGGTGGACTTTTTAGGCATAGATCGGTTGGATGGCGGTCTATGTACTTTGTCGTGCCCAATTAAATCTCACTATACTCATCATGATATGTATGTGCATGGTCATGCCCTCTTTATTTGTCAATTGCCCAAGCTGTAATTTGTTCACCCAACATGTTGTTTGTCTTATGGGAGAGACACCTCTAGTGAGCTGTGGACCCGTCCAATTCTCTTTCTTGAAATACAATCTGCAATACTTGTTCTACTGTTTTTTGCAAACAATCATCTTCCACACAATACGGTTAATCCTTTTATTACAGCAAGCGGTGAGATTGACAACCTCAACTGTTTCGTTGGGGCAAAGTACTTTGGTTGTGTTGTGGGGTTCCACGTTGGCGCAGGAATCCCTGGTGTTGCGCCTTACATCCGCGCCATCAACCTTCAACGTGCTTCTTGGCTCCTTAAGTTCGATAAACCTTGGTTTCTTTAGAGGGAAAACTTGCTGCTGTGCGCATCATACCTTCCTCTTGGGGTTCCCAACGAACGTGTGAGTTACACGCCATCAGTGTGCATAAGAAATCATTATTATTTGTGGTTGTGAAGTCACACAACTTCGTATTTTCAGGATTGGCCATTTAAGCAATAGTAAATAAAACAAGCTAGATAAAGTAAATGCAAGTAACTAATTTTTTTGTGTTTTTGATATAGCAAACAAGATAGCAAGTAAAGTAAAACTAGCAACTAATTTTTGTATTTTGATTTAGTGCAGCAAACAAAGTAGTAAATAAAACTAAGCAAGACAAAAACAAAGTAAAGAGATTGAGAAGTAGAGACTCCCCTTACGGCGTGCTTGATCTGCAACGGCGCTTGAAATTTAGCTTGATGACGCGTAAAGCACACGCTCGTTGGGAACCCCAAGTGGAAGGTGTGATGCGTACAGCAGCAAGTTTCCCTCAAGAAACCAAGGTTTATCGAACCGGTAGGAGTCAAGAAGCACGTTGAAGGTTGATGGCGGGGTGTAGTGCGGCGCCAACACGGATTCGGCGCCAACGTGGAACTGCACAACACAACCAAAGTACTTTGCCCCAACGAAACAGTGGGGTTGTCAATCTCACCGGCTTGTAACAAAGGATTAACCAGTATTGTGTGGAAGATGATTGTTTGCGAAAGCGATAGAACAAGTATTGCGAGATTGTATTTCGATGAAGAGGTGGACCGGGGGTTCACTAGAGGTGTCTCTCCCAAGACAAACAGCATGTTGGGTGAACAAATTACGTTGGGCAATTGACAAATAAAGAGAGCATGACCATGCACATACATATCATGATGATTATAGTGAGATTTGGTGGGCATTCGACAAAGTACAGGACCCATCATGCATCTATAAAAGTCCACCTTGGTTATCATCCGAACCCCTCATTATTAAGTTGCAAAGCAGACAATTGCATTAAGTATGGTTAATGATATAATCAACAACTACATCTTAGACATGCATCAATGTTTTATCCCTAGTTAACAGCACAACACCTTGAAACTTGTCAGCTGTCCCGGTGTCAATGCGGCATGAACCCACTATCGAGCATAAATACTCCCTCTTGGAGTTACAAGCATCTACTTGTGAGCATCTACTAGTAGCGGAAAGCATGCAAGATCATAAACAACACGTAGATATAGATAATCAACATAACAAGTATTCTCTATTCATCGGATCCCAACAAACGCAACATATAGAATTACGAGATGATGATCTTGATCATGTTAGGCAGCTCACAAGATCCGACAATGATAGCACAATGGGAGAAGACAAACCATCTAGCTCCGCTATGGACCCATAGTCGGTAGACTACTCACTCATCACACCGGAGGCGACCATGGCGGCGTAGAGTCCTCGGGATGATTCCCCTCTCAGCGAGGTGCGGAAGCGTCTCTGGATCCCCGAGATGGGATCGGCGGCGTTTTTTCTTCTGAAGGTTTTATCGTGGCTCTGGTCGGGGTTTCGTCACGGAGGCTTTAAGTAGGCGGAAGGGTAGTCAGGCGGCACGGAGCCACCATAGGCCGCGCGGCGGGCAGAAACGCGCCGCCTGTCTCTCGGCTGCCCTCGTGGCCCCTCTTCGTTTCGTCTTCGGACTTGGAAGCTTCGTGGAAAAAAAAGGCCCTGGGCGTTGATTTCGTCAATTCAGAATATTTCCTTACTAGGATTTCTGAAACCAAGCAAAAAGCACAGGGGCATCATCTTGTTAATAGGTTAGTTCCAGAAAATGCACGAATATGACATAAAGTGTGCATAAAACATGTAGATAACATCAATAATGTGGCATGGAACATAAGAAATTATCGATATGTCGGAGACGTATCAGATCCTAAAAACCATAATAGCTTATTCTAAAAATAAATCTCCAAGCTATTGTGTGTTTCTATATTGTTTCTTAGAGCATATCCATCCGCGTCCCCCAAAGCGTCCCTGAAAGTGCATGGAGCCCCCATGTGTGGTTTTGGTAATTAATGACAATCCCTATGGACTAATGTTTGCATTGAGTTATATTTGTAGGAGTTGTCCATAGGCAATTCTTGAACCATATGTTGGCTTCAAGGTTGCAATAAGAAGAAATTGATGAAGGATATCAAGTGTCAAGTATGTCTTGAAGATGAAGATGAAGTGAGCCCTCAATTCAAGACATCAACATGATGAAGAATGAAGAAATGAAGTGCAAGTTCAAGATGAGTCAACTCGAAGAGATCATATGCAGCTTGATGAAGAAATGAAGTGCAAGTTCAAGATGAGTCAACTCGAAGAGATCATATGTGAAGCTTGCCATGAAGAAATGAAGTGCAAGTTTAAGGTGAGCCATCTCAAAGAGATCATTTGCTTGAAGCATGCCCTCCATATGGTGTTCATGAATATGAAGTTGCACCGAAGAAGCTCTCCCATGGTGGATTATGGGGGAGCAATCCACAAGACTTCTCAAGCAAGCACAATCAAGAAAGGTGTTCCATCTTGTTGCGGTCAAGATCGTCATCATCAAGCTCAAGTGGAATGCTCAAGGTTAAGGTTTGCTCTTGATAGGGTTTCTTTCTCACCGGTCTCATGGTGTAGTTGGAGACCGGTTTATAGTTTAGTTGTCGTTCTATCAAGAGGCTCTCGGTGAGTAACTCGATCGTATCCATCGGAGAGCTCAAACCTTTGCATCCTTGCATCATCCTTCTTGGTTGTTATTTGGATCTTATCCATATGGTGTTTTAGATCTTGTGCTTATTCTCATGACAAGCTCTAGTTCATCGAAAACGGTTCACATGAATGTTGCGTTTTCGATATTGGAGTTTTCTCGGTTTCTCGTATTGAGAGGTTTCACTCTAAAATACATAGAAAAACCTACCCAATTGTTCTTAAGCTTTTCACTCTTTGTGGGTAGCTCTTGTCATCTTATTTACAACAAAATTGGTTTCACCTAAATCCGAGTTTCCTAACTCAAGTTGTTGCATTTTCCATATTGGAGGTTTTACCGGTTTGCTGTTTATAGATAGACAAAACCTTTATCCATTTGTTTCTATCCTACTTTGCTGGACTATGATGTTTCTACGCACATTGTTGTAGAGCTCGTTGTTGTGATTTCAACGAGCCCAAGATCATCGAAATCGGAGTCCGGATGCAAAAGTTATTAAGATTTTCGTATCGGGTGTTTGGGCAAAAGCGGGGGGCTGGGCTGGCAGGAACACCCCCATGCCTGGAGCTATTCCGGTGGAAAAAGGCCAGCACTGCCGGCCACCCCGGCACTGCCGGTGGAACAAGGCCGGCACTGCCGGCCTGTCGCGATTTTGGCCCCAACGGGCAGAAATCTAAGACCCCTATTTAAGGCCTTCTTCGTCCTCTTTCTCCTCACTTCTTCTTCCTCCTTTTGCTCTCCACCATTGTTGACCTTGAGAGCTTGCCTCATCCCTCTACTCCTCCAATGATTCTTGAATCCATTTGAGGGAAAAGGAAGAGGAGATCTAGATCTACATTTCTACCAATCAAATCCATCTCTTTGTGAGTGGAACTCTCTAGATCTTGATCTTGGTGTTCTTTGTGAATTCTTTGTTCTTCCTCTCTTATTCCCCCAATAGCTTTTGTAGCTTTGTTGGAATTTGAGAGAGAAGGACTTGAGCATCTTTGTGGTGTTCTTGCCATTGCATTTGGTGCATCGATTTGAGTTCTCCACGGTGATTCGTGGATGTGAAAGCAAGAAAATTGTTACTCTTGGGTTCTTGGAACCCTAGACGGATTCTAGGCCTTTGTGGCGATTTGTTGGGAGCCTCCAATTAATTTGTGGATGTGTGCCCCAACCTTTGTGTAAGGCCCGGTTTCGCCTCGAGGAAATCCCTTAGTGGAACCGTGACCTAGGCCTTCGTGGCGAGGTCACCGGAGATTTAGGTGAGGCGCCTTCGTGGCGTTCGGTGTGTGGTGTGAGTACCGCATCTTGGGGTGAGGCCTTTGTGGCGTTGGTGTGCATCGAGCAACCACACCTCAAGGTGAGCCTCTTGTGGCGTTCGGGAGCACTAAGCAGCCGCACCTCTCCACCGGAGATTAGCACTCGAGTGTGAACTCGGGATAAATCATCGTCCCGCGTGCCTCGGTTATCTCTATACCCGAGCTCTTTACTTATGCACTTTACCTTGTGATAGCCATCGTGCTTGAAGTTATATATATCTTGCTATCACTTACTTGCTTGTACTTCTTAGCATAAGTTGTTGGTGCACATAGGTGAACCATTGCTTAGAATAAGTTGTTGGTGCACATAGGTGAACCATAGTATATAGGCTTTGGGCTTGACAAAGTAAACGCTAGTTTTATTCGCATTTGTTAAGCCCATCTCGGAAAAGTTTTAAATCGCCTATTCACCCCCTCTAGGCGGCATCCGTGTCCTTTCAATTGGTATCGAGAGCAAGGTCTCTCATTCTTAGGCTTCACCGCCTTGAGAGTAAGATGTCGGTTAGAGTTAGCGCACAATAACTTGTTTATATTTGATGGCACAAATTATGATCTATGGAAAATTTATGTGCTTAAAATCTAACGGGGTATGTCCCCAGACATGGAGCGATTTCTTGGCATGGGTTTTTCTTCTTCTAAGGATCCTCAAAATTTATCTCTTGAGGAGGAGAAAAACTCTTGCCTCGATGCTCTTGCTTCTCATGTGTTTTCCATTGTTGTGAGCAATGTAGTTACTTCGTCAATCATGCCTTTTGGGAGCTCTCATGAATTATGGACAAAGCTTCAAGACAAATATGATGTGTCCAACATTATTAAGGATGATTGTATTGCTTCCACTTCCGGCCGTGATGAGTTCTCATCTTCATCCACTTCACCAAAGTGTGTCAAGACACAAGGTAATGATATGGTGAGTGGTGATGAAAATTGCAATGTTGATATTGAGCTTTCTATCGATGATTCTTCATCTCTATCTCATTGCAATGTTTCATCTACGGACTCAAACACATCTAGCACTAGAAATAATTTACATGCTTGTGTTGATAGTCCTTGCATATCATGTGTAAGTTGCTTGAAAAAATCTAATGATGATATGCTTGCATTGTCTTGTAGCCATGATAAAAATGATTCTATTTCCTCTAGTTGTTGTGTGTCTAACAATGTAGAGGAAACCAAAAATTCTATTGGTCAAGACAAGATCTTGAAAGGAGCCTCAAGTAACTTCTCATCTTTATCTCACGGTCCTCATATGGCCAAGGGTTCCACGGTACCTCCTACCATGGAACCTATATGTCTCGTGGTGATAAGGATGAGGATGAATATGAAGAAGAGGATTGGGTTGTCTCTCTACGCGATAAGGGTAAGAGCGTATTTAAGGTTATTTGCAAAGATAAAATTGCTAGCACTCACTTCTTTGAAATCTTGACTACCGCTATTGAGAGCCAAAAACTTATTTGGATGCATGAGAACACCATTGATAAAAAGGGTGCTCTTGAACGAGAGTATGCCAATGATGTAGCATCCCTAAAGAATGATCTTGAAGAAGAACAAGAGACCATAGCCTCTCTTGAAGAGCAACTTGAAACCCTTGAAGTGTCTCAAAATGAAATAGTTTCTAAACTCACTAAGGAAAGAGACCATGCTAAAGCTCAAGTAAAAATGCTTAAAAGGAAAATCCCAAAGTTGGTGTTGGTCATGATAAACTTGTTAAGGATCTAGATGATCTAGACAAGGCCCACAAGGTCTTGGAGAGCGAACACTCTATCCTCACCAAGTCTCATGAGCAACTTCAAGCTTCTTATTTAAAAGAGCATGCTATGTTACTCTCTCTTCTTAATATGTCTTGTGATGATGCTTGTGCTACTAACTCTACTTCTTGTGAAGCATCTATCTTGAAGGAGAATGTTGAGCTAAGGGCTCAACTTGAGTTGCTAACTAGCAATTATGGGAAATTGGAAGAAAATCATGGAAAGCTTTCTAGCTCCCATGAGGATCTTCTAGCTTCTCATGATAGGCTAAAGTTAGCTCATGAGGCTATCATATCAAAGGCAACACCTTGTGAGCCTCATGTGGATACTAGCACTACTACCCAAAATGCTATATTGCCATGTGCTAGTCCTAGTAATTCATCCACTCATAGTATTGCTAAATCTTGTGATGAATTATCTTCCTTGTTGCTCTAACAATGAAGGTTCTACTTCCTCTAGTACTTGTGTTGTTACTAACCATGTAGAGGAAATCAAGAGCTCAAGGCCCAAGTCACTTCCTTGAAGAACGACTTGGTAAAGAGTCATGAAGGGAAATGCAAACTTGACACGATGTTAAGTGTGCAACAATCCCCCAATGATAAAGTGGACTTGGATTCAAATCCAACAACAAGAACAAGTCCAACAACAACAACAACAACAACAACAACAACAACAACAACAACAAGAAGGGCCAACTACAAGTCAAAGACCCGGCCAAGATTGTTTGCTTCAAGTGCAAAATTGAAGGGCATCATGTTAGATCTTGCCCTTTGAAGAAGAAGCAAAAAATGGAAGCGGCCTCAAGCTCAAACTCATATTCAACCTCAAGTTGAAGAAATGCCACTTCCCAAGAATAATCAAGCCAATGCTCCCATTGTGGAGAAATCTAGTGAGAAGAAGGAGAAGAAAAGAACTTGCTACATGCCGTGAGAAGGGCCACATCTCCTCCTTTTGCACTATTGGTACCTCATCCAACTCTATCACCATTGATGATTTATTCTCTTCGTAAGGATGAGGGTGGCAATGTGTTTGCCAAATATGTTGGTGCTCAAAGTGGTGTCAAGAAAAGAACCATTTGGGTTGCCAAGCCTATTGTGACTAACCTCTTAGGACCCAACTTAGTTGGGGACCAACAATCCAAAACATGATCAATAGGTGCTTGTTGGAGGGAATTGGAGACTTGGCTAAATCATGAAGAATTAAGGGATCTTCATCATTTATATTATCTCAAGCCAAGTCTTTTAGTTATCTTGCTTCTATCATATATTCAATGTTCCTCCTTGCGGTAACATGTGCTCAACTCATTTATATTGAAAGTTATCGCCCTTTGCATGTGTTAGTTTTGTTCCTAACATGTGTTTGTATATGTTGTGCTTCCTACTTGCTTCTCTTGAGAAATAAAGTCTATGAATATTGGGTTGCACACCATGTATTTGTGTTTGTGTTGGAGCCACTTTGCATCTTGTTGTATCTTATATGGCTCTTATGAGCGATTAATGGACTATCCCATTTTGGGGGAGTGATATTCCTTTGGGAATTTCATGATCCTAATAATGTGTGTACATGAGGAATATCACTTAGAATTGATATTGCAAGATTATCTAGTCTCTATGTGGTTTGTCATCTTCATGAGAAATTCAAATTCTAATGTCCATTAATATCTCTAGTTGGATCTTATTTGCCTCTTGTGAAAATAAATTCCTTATCACGTTATGGGGGAGTAATAAGCTTTGTGCATATTACAAGCCTAGAAAATGTGAACATTTGAGGTTGTGTTACATAGAATTGATACCGTAAACTATCTCTCTCCTATGTGGCATGTTTGCTCAAACAAGTTCCAATTTGCTTAAATGGCTTCATTGCTAATATCTTTGTGGATCTTATTTGGGAAAAATTTTCTTGGCATGGTTTTTCACAACGTGTCCCTCAATACACTTTTGGGAAAACCATGTGCTTCAAGTCATTCTATTAATTGCTTTGCATGTTGGCATGAATGCTATTAATTGCTTTGCATGTTGGTATGACCAAATGAAGCTATCAAGAAACTATCTTTGCATGATGGTTAACTCTTATCTTTTACCATATGCTTTGTTCGTTGTAAATATGATCTTATGTATACTTACAAAACTACCAGGAAATATTTCCTAATACCTCTTGTCCTAGGACAATTGGTAATCATTATGAGGTAGATATTTATTGATCATATCTACATTGGCTCTTGTATTTAAATTGCCTTATTTATTGCCATGAATTTGTTGTGCTTTGACTCCCATGTGTCTTCCTTGTATCTTATGGATCTAATTTGTCTATTCAAACTTTCCTAGCATTTTAGTAGATATAGGTAGCGTGATGATCCCAGTTTTGTGCATTTTATATTCATATGCCAAATCCTAGATAATGCACTAATCTTGGGGGAGCTCTCCTATATTTGTTTGAATGCTTAACATCTCTTGATCATTATCAAAAATTTGGTTTTGGGAGACATAAATTTTCTTTTTGGTACTTTGTGCCATCATAAAAAGGTGTCGAGGGTTTGGTTTATTTGTTGGAACCTTGCTCTCTTCGGAGTTGGTTATCTCATTCCTTTGTGTTTAGGATTAATCAGCTTCTTATAATGAGATAAGTCTTCGGAGTCAATCTTGTGTTGATTTGATTCTTTGATATAATTTGGACAACCATTGTCTCTTGATTTATTTGGTGCATGTCTTGTCCAAATTATATCTTCATTTGGTTCTTGAAAGTATTGTGCATGCATATTTAATATATGTATATCTTATGGCATGTGTTACTTTCTTTGATCCAATATATAGGGTAAACTCCATCAAATCCTAATTTGGCTAAGATGTGCATGAAATTCATTTTCATATCTATATGCACATAGAATTATGGAGTTTGTCCTATATGTTGTAGTGTGTCTAACTACTTCGGACCCAATTAGTTTGGGGACCATTTTGCACTTACCTTTGTGTTAGGTACAATGGATATGCATTGGATGCTTGTCTCACTCTTGGGGAGAAGTGGTGACTCAATGGTAACTTGAGGCAAGCTAGGATGGTCAACGAACACATATCTACTACATCCTCACCAATGCTATCTCGGTAACAAGTATCTTCTCATGCATATTGTTCTTGCATCCAACCATGTGGTTGCATCTTGGCATGAATCTCTTGATTTGCAAATGTTGTGCTTTTTGCTAAAGTCTTAATGAAACCTCTTTATTGTGAATGTGAGTAATTTGAGATGAGTGCATTTGTTGGGAATTATATTAAATCATGCTCATGATTCATCCATCCCAACTATGTCTATCTAGCAATTTTATTGCATATCATTTCCTCAAACCTCACACATGTGCAATATCGATGAAAGTGCAAATTGAGTTATTTCTTTTGGTATCTTCTTTTGTGATACTTGTTTCCTTTCTCAATGCATCCCAACTATCTTCTAGCCCTTGTTGATATTTGTGATGTATTTTAGATGTTTATGGTTGAAGTTCATGAATGTACCATAAGATAAAATTGAGCCTTTGGCCATGCTATTAAGCAAAAATTCTTATTGGTATATTGCATGACTTCGTCTTGGATATCATGCTATATTTCTTGTGTACCTATTTTGTGTGTGCATATTTCTTTGTGGATAAATATCTTTGTGATATTGCTCACTTAGAGAAACTTATACACATAAGAGATGATACATCTCCATTTGATATCTTATTTATTTGTTGCGTGTTGATTGGTCATGCTAAGCAATATAATTCATTGAAGACTATGATGATGCTTTTTTCTCATCCTTGTAATAGTCTTATAATATGCTTTATCTTGCCTTTCACATATCCTCTTGGTTGAGCCTTTTATTATGATGCCTCTTACTTGTTGCTCAACCATTTGTTTGTTGCAAGTGTTAAGCTTAATTTTCTATCTATGATCTATTGCAAATTTGTGTTTTAAATGGTAATGAGGGAGTAAGGATTCCATGTTATGCATATTGTATTCAAATGCAACATTTTAATTTATGCATGTACCTTGGGGAGCTTCCTCATTTTATTTAAGACACTATTTTGTGGTGATCATTAGAGTTTGATTCACTTGGTATCTTTTGTTTTGAATGATATTATGGGAGTGATGATTCCATGTTTTTGCACTTTATACTCCAATGCAAGTTGTCTAGTTTTGTGCACAAACCTTGGGAGCTTCCTCATATTATTTAGAGTAATCTTCTTGATCTTATCATAATATCTATCTTTATTTTGGTATCTTCTTTGTGGTTCATTTGCTTGCTTGCTTCATTTGTTGAAGCTTCTAGACTTTGTTATCTTTTTGCAATCTTTGATCCTATCTATAGTGTGATTCCTTCCGAATATTCGTCATTGGATATGTGCATTTGATTCCACTCAAATTATGAGAAATGCACACGCTATGGAGGAACTCTCACTATATTGACCTTCTAAATTTTTCACCCATTTCGGCAATTGGTGCCAATGGGGGAGAAGTTTGGAGGGTTTAAGGGAATTTGGTTATGTCTTTGCTTTGTGCTTAAGCATGTGCCTTTATTGCATTGCATCTTGTTGCTTTGCATAGTTGAATAGTTAGAGGAAACTCCACTAGGCTATGAATGCCAATATATGCAATGAAAGTCAAGATCACACACGCATATATTATGGGGGAGTTTGCTCTATATATTCAACTTGCTTGCTACTTCAATTCCTTATATAAACCCTCTCAAAGAGATTGTCATCAATTACCAAAATGGGGGAGATTGAAAGTGCATGGAGCCCCCATGTGTGGTTTTGGTAATTAATGACAATCCCTATGGACTAATGTTTGCATTGAGTTATATTTGTAGGAGTTGTCCATAGGCAATTCTTGAACCATATGTTGGCTTCAAGGTTGCAATAAGAAGAAATTGATGAAGGATATCAAGTGTCAAGTATGTCTTGAAGATGAAGATGAAGTGAGCCCTCAAGTTACTTCAAGACATCAACATGATGAAGAATGAAGAAATGAAGTGCAAGTTCAAGATGAGTCAACTCGAAGAGATCATATGCTTGAAGCTTGCCATGAAGAAATGAAGTGCAAGTTCAAGATGAGTCAACTCGAAGAGATCATATGCTTGAAGCTTGCCATGAAGAAATGAAGTGCAAGTTTAAGGTGAGCCATCTCAAAGAGATCATTTGCTTGAAGCATGCCCTCCATATGGTGTTCATGGATATATGAAGTTGCACCGAAGAAGAAGCTCTCCCATGGTGGATTATGGGGGAGCAATCCACAAGACTTCGTCAAGCAAGCACAATCAAGAAAGGTGTTCCATCTTGTTGCGGTCAATATCGTCATCATCAAGCTCAAGTGGAATGCTCAAGGTTAAGGTTTGCTCTTGATAGGGTTTCTTTCTCACCGGTCTCATGGTGTAGTTGGAGACCGGTTTATAGTTTAGTTGCCGTTCTATCAAGAGGGCTCTCGAGTGAGTAGCTCGATCGTATCCTTCGGAGAGCTCAAACCTTTGCATCCTTGCATCATCCTTCTTGGTTGTTATTTGGATCTTATCCATATGGTGTTTTAGAGCTTGTGCTTATTCTCATGACAAGCTCTAGTTCATCAACGGATTCACATGAATCACTTGTTGCGTTTTCGATATTGGAGTTTTTCTCGGTTTCTCGTATTGAGAGGTTTCACTCTAAAATACATAGAAAAACTGACCCCAATTGTTCTTAAGCTTTTCACTCTTTGTGGGGTAGCTCTTTTCATATTATTTACAACAAAATTGGTTTCACCTAAATCCGAGTTTCCTAACTCAAGTTGTTGCATTTTCCATATTGGAGGTTTTACCGGTTTGTTGTTTATAGATAGGTAAAACCTTTATCCATTTGTTTCTATCCTACTTTGCTGGACTATGATGTTTCTATGCACATTGTTGTAGAGCTCGTTGTTGCGATTTCAACAAGCCCAAGACCATCGAAATCGGAGTCTGGATGCAAAAGTTATTAAGGTTTTCGTATCGGGTGTTTGGGCAAAAGCTGGGGGCCGGCTGCCGCCGGGAACACCGGCACTGCCGCGGGCGGCTGCCGGTGGAAAAGGCCAGCACGCCGGCCCCGGCACTGGGCTTGTCGCGATTTGGCCCCACGGGCGAAATCTAAGACCCTATTTAAGGCCTTCTTCCTCCTCTTTCTCCCCACTTCTTCCTCCTTTTGCTCTCCACCATTGTTGACCTTGAGAGCTTGCCTCATCCCTCTAATCCTCCAATGATTCTTGAATCCATTTGAGGGAAAAGGAATAGGAGATCTAGATCTACATTTGTACCAATCAAATCCATCTCTTTGTGAGTGGAACTCTCTAGATCTTGATCTTGGTGTTCTTTGTGAATTCCTTTGTTCTTCCTCTCTTATTCCCCCAATAGCTTTTGTAGCTTTGTTGGAATTTGAGAGAGAAGGACTTGAGCATATTTGTGGTGTTCTTGCCATTGCATTTGGTGCATCGGTTTGAGTTCTCCACGGTGATTCGTGGATGTGAAAGCAAGAAAGTTGTTACTCTTGGGTTCTTGGAACCCTAGACGGATTCTAGGCCTTTGTGGCGATTTGTTGGGAGCCTCCAATTAAGTTGTGGATGTGTGCCCCAACCTTTGTGTAAGGCCCGGTTTCGCCTCGAAGGAAATCCCTTAGTGGAACCGTGACCTAGGCCTTTGTGGCGAGGGTCACCGGAGATTTAGGTGAGCGCCTTCGTGGCGTTCGGTGTGTGGTGTGAGTACGCATCTTGGGGTGAGGCCTTTGTGGCGTTGGTGTGCATCGAGCAACCACACCCCAAGGTGAGCCTCTTGTGGCGTTCGGGAGCATAAAGCAACCGCACCTCTCCCGGAGATTAGCACTCGCAAGAGTGTGAACTCGGGATAAATCATCGTCTCCGCGTGCCTCGGTTATCTCTATACCCGAGCTCTTTACTTATGCACTTTACCTTGTGATAGCCATCGTGCTTGAAGTTATATATATCTTGCTATCACTTACTTGCTTGTATTTCTTAGCATAAATTGTTGGTGCACATAGGTGAACCATTTCTTAGAATAAGTTGTTGGTGCACATAGGTGAACCATAGTATATAGGCTTTGGGCTTGACAAAGTAAACGCTAGTTTTATTCGGCATTTGTTAAGCCCATCTCGAAAAAGTTTTAAATCGCCTATTCACCCCCCCTCTAGGCGACATCCGTGTCCTTTCAGTCCCCCAAAGGGATTTGGGGCGCGCCGGACCAAAAATGTGTTCCAGCCGCGTCCCCCAAAGCCCATTTTTGTCCGGCTCGGCCCGATACGGTGTCCGGCGCCCAGCCGTCTCGTCCCAGGGGGACGGGGACGCGGACACAACGCGAGCGGGCTCCCACATGTCGGCGACTATTTGCATAAACCGTTGGTTCACGCCTCTTTTCTCGTCGCTCCTTCCTTCCGCGCCTCCCACCCTACCGCCGGATTTCCCGGCCGTTTGGGCGTCGATCTCTGCGAGAGTCCGCCGTTGTCGCGGTTGGGGCTCCGTCGGTCGTGCGCCGCCGCGCGCCCCGTCCCGAACGCGCCGTCAAATCCGCCCCACCTCCGCCCGAAGGTGCTCGACGACTTGCCGGGTAGGCGCGATTGGCCGCTGTTTGTTGCGTCGTCTGCCTCAGCGCAATTTTAACCATTGATTTTGCTTTAGCCATGGACAGCGACGATGAGATGGTTGCCCTGCTGCTGGAGTAGGAGCAAGCCTTCGACGATGACCTGCAGGAGCATTTGCTAATCATCGCGTCCCTCCAGGACATGCTTGAGGCGGAGAGAGAGGAAGAAGGCCGCGCGCGGAGGATCAAGGCCGGGAAGAAGGAAGTCGAAGCCCCGCAGAGGATGGAGGGGCATGCCATGCTTGCACAACGACTACTTCAGACAAGGCAACACATGCCGACACTTTCGGCGCCGGTGCGGATGAGCAAGGGGCTGTTCATGAATATCCTACACGGCGTTCGAGAGTTCGACCCCTACTTCAAGCTCAACGCGTAGGCGTTGTCGGGTTCTCGATTCGAAGTGCGCCGCCATGAGGATGCTTGCATACGGGCACCTGCCGATACACAGGATGACTACCTTCGCATGAGTGAGTCTATGCCATTGAGTGCATGTACAAGTTTTGCCGAGCTGTGGTGGGAAAGTTTGGCAAATACTATTTGAGAGGGCCAATGAGGAAGAAGGCAAGGATCATGGCACAAAATGCTGCCAGAGGAATGCTTGGAAGCATCGATTGCATGCAGGCATGGAAGAACTGCCCGTTTGCTTGGCAAGGTATATACAAAGGCCGTCATGGATATTGCAGTGTGGTGCTTGAAGCTGTGGATTATGACCGGATTTGGCATTCTTTCTTTGGCATGGCGGGATCACACAATGACATCAACGTGTTGCAGCGGTCTCCGGTGTTCAGCAGACTAGTGGAAGGGCATGCTCCACCATGCAACTATGAGATCAATGGCCACGAATATACCAAAGGCTATTATCTAGCCGATGGTATATATCCAAAATGGGCCACTTTTGTCAAAACAATCTCGAATCCATCGGTCTGAAGAATTCTCACTTTGCTACGCGACGGAGGCTTGCAGGAAGGATGTCGAGCGGGCATTTGGTGTGCTTCAAGCACAATTTGCCATTGTCCGGTACCCTGCTCTAAGCTGGTCTCACGACCAATTGTGCGAGGTGATGCAGGCTTGTGTGATCATGCACAACATGATCATCGAGGATGACCGTAAGAATCATGCTAGGTCACATGTTGGTCCCTATGAGTGTCAAGGCCCTCTTGCGGAGGTTGATCATGAGTTGCGTGCAGATTTTGCTGATTTTCTAGCCATGCACGCAGAGATCCGTGACAGCAATGTGCATGAGCAACTTCAAGCTGATCTCGTTGAGCATTTGTGGAGGATTAAAGGAAATACCGTGGCACCTTGATGTAGCATCTACCCCTATTTATTATATTTGTTAACTTGTTTTATTGTTTGTTGTAATTTAATTTGAAAACAATCCTCACAAACATTTTTATTCATATGCTATATTTGATAAATGGTTCTGTGTTAAAAAGAAGTATTTTAAATGTTTGGGGGCGGCGTTTGGGGGACGCGGCTGGGGAGCGACGTCCCCCAAAGGTGGCACGAACAAAACATGTCCCCCAAACGCTCAATCCGGCGCGGTTTGGGGGACGCTTTGGGGGACACGGCTGGAGATGTTCTTACATCTACTCTGGTTGGATGATGTCCAATCATCTCTAGTCGTAAATTGCTCGTTGCAGCTGTTTGGCTAAAAAAGGGTTTGGCGCAATTGTGAGCGACCCACCCAAGCAAATGAGAACATGAAGTGGCAAACATATGAACCTAATCATCATACCCCAAAGTTGGAATGTGGTTCCCACACCTTCTGCCTCCGGATAGGTATCCATAGGTTTTGTTTTAGCAGGGATATGCAGCCATAGGTGTTCATGAAATGAAAAGAAAAATAGGGGAGGATGGTCGTAATAACAAATTTAATGGACGAAATCGTTTGGATTTTGTTTTTGATTTGAGGGAACGAAACCGTTTGTTTTAGATTTTTGTGGCTGGTTTCAATATATTTGGAGCCTGGACGATGCCCTTTTTCTCTAAAAAAAGGTTTTGCATTTCGGTGTGCAATCTGGTTTTGGAGCTCCTCTATGCCAACCTGGTCGGAAGATTGACTGGCCGCCGCACACCCGTGCCGCGTCTCTTAGTTGAGCTGCTGCCCAACAAGATCAGGTATCTGGTTGTGCGGTGGTTGGTAAGCACCGTAGGATTTGGGGAATTCCTATACACTGACTAGGTCGGCACCTGCACCGTGCCGCACACCCCCGCGCGCGGTGTGGGCCGGCCCGGTTAGACAATTTTTTCCTGTTTTTTCTCCTTTCCTTTTTCTTTTCTGTTTTCTTTTTTCTTTTTCACTGTTTCTTTTTCTCACATTTTATTTATGTTTAAAAATAATTTTCAAAAGTTATAAAATTTGAAAAATGTTTAAGTATTGACAAAATTTGAACGAATTTCGAAATTTGAATAAAATTTTAATCTTGAACGAATTTTGAAATGTTAACAAATTTTAAGTTTTGAACAATTTTTAAAGTTTGAACGAATTTTGAAATTTTAAGAAATTTTTTAATCTTGAACGAATTTCCAAATTTTGGAAGAATTTTGAATTTTGAACAAATAAATTTCGAACGATTTTTGAAATTTGAACAAATTTTAATCTTGAATGAATTTTAATCTTGAACAAATTTCCAAATTTTGGAATAATTTTGAATTTTGAACGATTTTTGAAATTTGAACAAATTTTAATCTTGATCGAATTTCCAAATTTCAGAATAATTTTAAATTTTAAACAAATAAATTTCGAACGATTTTTAAAATCTGTAGACAGAAAATTTTAAACAAAAATTTTCAGAAACAATAACGGTTCAGGAGGGAGCAGAAACAGTCCAGGCGGGACCAAGATTATGGGCCAGGCCCAAAACGCCAACGGGGTGTGCGGCACCTCGCTGTCCACCGACCAGCTCCGTGTGAAGCATCCCCCTAGGATTTGGGGGGTGCTGTATGCCGACCTGGTCGGCACGGACCAGGCGCCGCACACCCCCAGACGGATGGTTTGGGCCGGCCCAGTATTTCCGTTCACTTTTTCTTTATTTTTCCGGTTTTTCCTTTCCTTTTTCTGTCTTTTCTTTTTACGTTTTTAAAAGCTAAAAATATTTATAATGCGAAGTTTTACAATTTTGTTTAAAAAAATATTTTTTTCGAAAATTTGTTCTTTTGTTCTAAATATTTTCAAATTTAGAACATTTTTTCCAAAATTTCAATTTTAATTTTTTATTTCAAAATTTGAACATTTTTGGATACGAACAGAAACTTAATTTGAACATTTTTAAATATGAACGAAAATTTAATTTAAACATTTTTTAATATGAACAAAAATTTAATTTGAACATTTTTTAATATGAACAAAAATTTAATTTGAACATTTTTTAATACAAACGTAAACTGAATACGAACAAAAAATAAATTTGAACAATTTTTACAATTAAATATTTTCGATGTTTGAAAGTTTTTCAAATTTGTACTTTTCGAATTTGAACAAAAGAAGAACCAGAAAAGAAAAAGAAAAACAGAAAAACAAACCAAAAAGGAAAAAAGCAGAAACGGAAAAAATAAAAACGCGAAATATGGGCCAGGCCCATACCCGACCAGGGGTGTGCGGTGCCTGGTTGGCACCGACCTGGTCGGTGTATAGGAATCCCGCTAGGATTTGGGGTCTGGTTATGGCCTGGTTGACAGGTTCTAATCTGGCTATGGGCCATTGCGATCTTATTTGGCCCATTATCTCCAAGCCCCAAACCCAAATAAAAATCTCGAAGCCTTAAAGCCTTAAAGCCAAAGTGTATCGGCTCAAAGCTCTTTTCTTCTGACCCACGCCACGAGACGCGAGCCATTCCCTACGTCACGGCCCAAACGCCAAAGGCAAACGAGAGAGACCGAGGGCTTCCCCCAAACCCCCACAAGCCAGACGACGCGGCCGCCGCAGCCGAGATGGCCGCCGCCGGAGACGCCGCCCACGCCGCGCCGCCACCGGCCGCGGAGGCGCAGTCGCTGGTGGACTCCTTCTGCGCCGTCACCTCCGCCACCCCCGCCGAGGCCGCCTTCTTCCTCGAGGGCCACAACTGGGCCCTCGAGTCCGCCGTCCGCTCCTTCTACGACTCCTCCGAGGCCGACGCCGACGCCGACGGGCCCGATCCGGCGCCCCTGCCCGCGCCCCCGGCCGCTGACGACGGCGCCGACTCCGAGGACGAGGACTACGTCCTCGGCGGCGGCGACAAGGATGAGGACGACGAGGACTACGTGGCAGGCGGCGAGGAGGACGACGAGGACGAGGATGCGGCCCTCGCCGCTGCATCCGCGGCGGCGGATGAGAGGAGGAGGCCCGCGAAGAGGCGGAAGAGCAGCCACGGAGCCCCGGGCGGGAACGGGACCGCGAGTGGGACGCGGAACGTGAGGACGCTCTCCGATCTCGGCGGCGGTGGCAAGGGCGCCGCGGAGTCGGACGGGGACGAGGACGAGGAGGACGACGAGTGGGCGCCGCCGCCCGAGCTCTACACCGGCGGCGAGAAGAGGTCAGTGCTACTTGCTTGTTTCTCAGGGCTTGCGATCCGCTCGTTTCGCTTCTGGCTAGATCGTAGAGGAGCCCATTTCTAGGGTTTTAGATTGGCCCAGTTCGGTGATCCAGGGGACTTGCGTGCTGAGATTTGGGGCGCCGCTCATGGTGTGATGGAGCTGTTGCCAACATTTAGGTAGCACTCTTGTGAATTTCATGTTTAGGTACCACTCTTGTGAATTTCTGGATGGCGTCGGATTCTGCTAACATTGTTTTGGCGAACGCCCTAAAGCCCCAGGTCTGAGCACAATAATGTAGTCTGCACAGGGGTTAAACGTTGGATGACATGAGAGTTGAGCAATGCTCTTGTAGATAGCCTGATCTGTTTTTGGTATTAGTAGCCGCAAACTGTTGATCTATGTTGCAATTATTGCAATATTTATGTGACGTCCTTGCATAGCTTACAGGTGTGTCCGTTTGTGCATACTCATATGGCATTGCACGTTTTTGTTTGTCGAGGTGACATTTCTAGAGACTCGTGATTTGATTGTGGATTTTAATCATTGGCAAGAAAGCTCTTAAAAAAATTGCCTGTATCTGCACAGCATACCAGTAAGTGAAACTCTATAGCTAGGAACATGTGAGGACCAATTTACTTGGTAGGCGTCCAGCATTTAAGATTTTGGTTACACGCAGCTTAAATTTGACTATTGCCATTTTATTTGTGTTACTGGTTAGTTAGCATGGTAAACTTGATTTGGTTAGACAAGATATTTAAGGCCATATTTTATCGTCTCTCCCATTTTAGCAAAACATAAAGCATGGCATGCGCTTGGACTGGTTCATGTTGATTTTTCAATCAGCCAATCTATAGAGTCCAGTGGAATGGAACCTGGTTGTTGCGGGACTGGTTATGCACTTGACTAGCTGGAAACTGTAGCGTGCACTTTATGGTTTTCTGACTGGTGCACTATGGGGACAATAACATTTCCATACATTGCAATGTGCATTACTAAGAAGAACCATATAACTTTTTGTGTGCACATAGTATACGAAGTTCTATCACCTTGTTTCTTACATTGTCATCATAGGCCAACTAGGGCTCCACAGATAAAACCAATAGAAAGAAGAAAATACCGTAAGTAGTCAACAGGCATACCTTGTCTGGCCATGTGAGATCATAGGAGAGGCATTGCAAGTTTAGAGGTGTGTCCGTTTGTGTATACTCATAAGGCATTGCAGGTTTGTTATTGTGTGACATTTCTTGAGACTCGTGATTTAATTGTGGAATTTAATCATTGGCAAGAAAGCTCTTTATAAAAATTCCTGTATCTACACAGCATACGACATGTGAGGACCAATTTACTTGCTAGGCATCCAACATTTAGGATTTTGGTTACAAGCAGCTTAAATTTTACAATTGCTGGTTTGACTTTGTGGTTCATCATAGCTGTCGTCCTAAATACCAATCTGTTCTGTTTATGTTACATGTGCTGTAGACTTCTTGATTAGTAGCATGGCCAAAGTGTCTGATATGAGTCGTTACTTGCTAGGTTACTTTCCTGAATTGAGAATTAGTTCTCCCTAATATGATAATATGATGTGTTCATAATGTTCTGATAGTAAGGCCTGTGTGTAACTAAGAAAAAATCGTGATGTGGAGAGTTCGGGATGGTTGCCCTGTTGATTCATCGCCAGAGACGGATCTCTGGGATATAGTTAGGGTGCCTGCTAGTTACTGATGTCAACAAGAATGCAAGGCAATGCCTGAGCCCCAGTAACTCTTTGATTACCCTGCCATTTTATTTTTCTTACTGGTTAGTTTAGCATGCTAAACTTGATTTGGTTAGACAAGATATTTAAGGCCATTTTTTATCGTCTCTCCCATTTTAGCAAAACATAAAGTATGGCATGCGTTTAGACTGGTTCATGTTGATTATTCAATCAGCCAATCTATAGTACACGAGAATAACATTTCCATACATTGCAATGTGCATTACTAAGAAGAACCAGAGATAACTGGTTGTGTGCACATAGTATACGAAATTCTATCACCTTGTTTCTTACATTGTCATCATAGGCCAACTAGGGTCCCACAGATAAAACCAATAGAAGGAAGAAAATACCATAGGTGGTCAACAAGCATACCTTCTCTGGCCATGTGAGATCATAGGAGAGGCAACACCTGTTGCTGTTGGTTTATTCTGGCAATGACTTGCAATTGAGCTTAGCGGCATAGAAAAAAAAAGGATCCCATATGATAAAAAAGATTGCTGTCGATTTCACCTATCCTATTCTGTTCCTAAATAAACTGTTTGCGACAAACTATGTTTGGACTATTTTGATGCTGCTTCTCCCCAGGCAGAAAAACTTAAGCAGGAAATCATCCATGGCCTTTGAAAAAACATCTAGCAACCACCCAAAATCTCAAGCTGCATGCTTAATGCCAATTAAGATGGAACATAGAATATCTTTTTATTTACATTGGCTTTACTTGGGCACTGTATGGATTAGCTTGCCACTTCCCTCATCCCTGAACTAGCAAGGAAATTGATCTTGACTAACTGGTCTCGGAATCGTATTTCCATCGTACATATATGTAGAAATTATAATATCAGTGTTGTAAGGTGAGATTTCAATAGGTGCATACATTTTACGCTGAAGGCCCTTGTGAATTGTATAATGTGCACCCTTTTCTACCTCTAAATGCTTGTTTAATTTGTATTATTTTTCAGTGGAATGGTTGTTAGAGACCGCTCGAAACGCAAAAATGTTGGGGAAGAGATTTTTAAACAAGCTCAGAAGAAGGGAGCTAAGCTAGTGCCAGTCCCAGCTCGCCGGCAATCTTCTAGCTCAAGGAGCTTCCCTGGGACTAGCAGACTTCTAACAGGTGAAGCTGTACAGCCTGACGCACCACAGCCACCAGAAGAAATTGTTCACAACGTCTACTTCTGGAGCAATGGGTTCACAGTAGATGATGGTCCGCTCAGAAGTTTTGATGACCCAGAACATGCGTCCTTTTTAAAGGTAAACAATTCTGACGTGTGCAACTGAGTATGTATTTCTGCTTGTTATATCTGACTTCTGAAGTGGCATATGTTTGTTTTTACCTCTAGAATATTTATGTTCATGATAATTTTGTTTTGCAACTTTTGGTCATTATATTCATGCTGATGATGTACTACTTCACAAGTATTGCAAATTGCAATAATGGTTCGTTGAAATGATTCCTAAGTGAAGAAATCATTTGGATGTGAAGTGATCTCTTTGGGCTTTTGATAGATGTCAATGTTTCTTAGCTGGTATTTTTTTAGAACTCAGCTAGCTTCCATGATGGTATCTCACAACTTAAGTCTTATTTTTGGGATGGTTCCAATTAAATAAATATAAGGTAGGGATAATGAATGTGTTAGTTGCTGGCCAATTTTATTTCACGAATAGGGAACATATATTTTCTGTCCTAGAGCTTGATCTGCAGCATGTACAGCAAAATATCATTGTACCGCAGCAGCTTGTTCAGAACAGGTATTCTGAACTCTTAATGTTGTACGGAGAATGGAAAAAATCAACAAATAGCTAAATATGCTACTCCGTCAATTGATTCCACTTTGTCTAGATATGGATGTATCTAGTCAACAAACGCATCTAGCTACATCCGTATCTAGACAAAGTGGAGTCAGTTAATTTGGATTAGTGGGAGTATGTTTTGTCGAAACTTCTTTGTTTAGTGTTACATTTATTTTTGTATGATGCTTTTCCCTCATCGAATCTGTTGATTTTCTGTTGGGAGTGGTGTTTTGGCACCCGGGAGCATATGCTCCCGGTTTTTAAATTTCGTTTTAAATACACTTTCAAAATGTTGAAAAATTCGAACACAAAAAATTTAGTGGGTACATCTTGAAATTCTACACGTTCACAAAGTGGTTCCACAGAAAACGAACATTTTAAGTGTCATCTGTAAAACGACAAATTTTGCTAGGAGTATAAAAAAAGGTTGTGTACGAGACGTTTTGTTTGTCTTTTTCACACAAGTCATAAAAATGTCTTTTTTTCGCAAATTTTGATACGTAAGCAAGAAAAAAATTGTTCATTTTTTTTTACATTTCAAAATGTTTTTTCCGGTGGCAGGAGCATATGCTCCCATGTGCCGAATTTCCAACTATATTATAAAGTGTGCTAAAAGCCTAAATACGCTTTTGTTCTTTTCTTCCATCATGTATTACTGTTTACCTGATGTTATATTTGCTTTTGCTTAATCGAATGTACTTTTCCTTTCCCTAGAGCATCAAGAATAATGAATGCCCAACTGAGCTTCTTGCTGATGGGAGGTCAAGGGTGCAAGTAAATATTGTCCGTAAGGAAGAAAAGTGTCCTGTAAGTATATTTAGACTAATTGTCTGTAGTGCTTCATATGTTCCATAAATGCTTGTCTTGACAATCTCAATCAAATGTGTTGGTACAGGAGCCAGTGAAGCGCCCTGCTCCATTTCAAGGAGGGGGCAGAAGTCTCGCAACACCTTCTGAAAACTCTGCTCCTTCAGTTGTTACTTCTTCAGCTGCTACTTCCAGTGCAGCGACTGCTGCCACCACTACGACCAAGACGGTCACAGTGGATGATTCTTTGCCATCAACCTCTCTACAGATCAGGTTTGCAGATGGCAGCCGTGTGGTTGCACGCTTTAACACAAGCCACACGATCAGTGATGTGCGGGCATTCGTTGATGCAACAAGGCCAGGAGAAGCCAGTGACTACATATTGCAGGCCGGGTTCCCCCCTAAGCCACTTGATGATGCGACCAAGACCATTGAGGAAGCCGGTGTGGCCAACTCGGTGATCATTCAGAGAGTCTAGCTCAACAGGTTGTTGGCCCCTCTTCACCGAACACACACTAGCCATCTGAAGTCTGAATTTCCTTGTCCTTTTGTCTCTCGAGTTCTCTTGAATTTAGCTTGAGCCTACCATGGCTTGCTTCACTCAGCTGCGTTTTAGGTATTAAGATTGTAAATCAGCGAGATCTGGGTACATCCATCTTGTTCATCTATAGGGTACGTATACTTGTGCGTCCACTCCAGTCCACATCACGTTTGGTCTGTCTGTTATAGTCCTTTTGTTCGTATCTAACGACCTCTTTTGGTAGTGTGCGAAGGTTAGCTACAGCGGTTGCTCATTATTCATGCATATCTGCGTTTTTCGTCGAACAGATGTCCTGATGCTGATTGCAATATGCAACCAAACTGAGTCGACTTATACGCGTACTCTTCCGTCCGGATTTCACTGTACAGCATGAATTTCGTTAAGAAACCCAAGTTTTAAACATGGTCTAGCAATGTTGGGGGCGTGGGCGCGCCATGGCTCGGTTTCCTGTCCTTGTAAATGAGGAGTGATCAACAGCAAGACAGGAATTTCTCAATCAAAGCTGGCCGCCTGGTCCTGCCATTCAACAGCAAGTAGGTAGGTTCATCTGCCTACCGTGCTGTACTCCTAGCTCCAGAAAACCCAACGATTCGGCTGCCGGTACTACGCAAGATCGCATCATGGATCCATATAATCATATGGTCCCACGATTATTAGCGTCGGCCGTGACGAGCCCGTCTGTACTAGCCGACAGGACGACACGGCGCATGAGAGGCTGGAGCTCGACGACAAACCAGATTAGTGCGATTCTAGCTGTAAATATTTACTGTACATGCTCTAATGATCGGCCGGAACCGGGACGTGACACCACTGAGCGCCTGTCACCGTGGGGATGGCTCGCTACTTTTGCATGCATGGTCGTTGATTATTGGAGGCTCGAGTCGAGCGATTTGCTTGATGGGATCGCTGTAGGCATCGGCCCAGATCAGATGTGAAAATTGGGTGGATACGGACGAAACTAAGTTCTGTCATAGTATTTTTTTTTTTATACTCCATTAGTTTTAAAATGTAAGGCCACAGCCCCGCCCTGCCCCACCCATTTCCTCGCCCCCGCCGCTGGCGGGAACCGACGGGCAAAGCCTGGGCTGTGCTGGTGGCGGCGGTATCCTCCTCCCGCGTGATGTTATGGCCCGACGGGCGGGTTCCATTTGTGTGGTGGAGAAGCTCCACGGTGCCGGCTCCAAGCGCCGTGGCCCTCGGTCGCGGTGGTGGTGGTAGCGCCTCGCCGGGCGTTGCCCTTGTTGCCGGCGATCACTGGCTTGGCTAGCTTGGGTTTGACCGGATCTAGGCTTTGGGCTCAGCCTGGCAGGGCCCAGCCGTTCTGCCCTCCTGCCATGATAGGTGGCTATTCTAGCGGATGCGGCTTCTGGCCGCCAGCAGATGTGGGTGTGTGCGCGGGTTATGGCTAGATCTTGGCCGGAGGGCCTAGATCTGGGCCTTGTGGACTCGGACAGGATCCGGGAGATCCAAGGCTAGTTGGTGGGTGCGGTGCTCTGCGCTCGCTGTTGGTCACCCTTCGCCACCTCACATTCAATGTTGTGTGCGTTTGTGCTAGTTCTGGGTCGGTTGGGTCTGGATATGTTGATTTATCCACTCGTTCTTGTCGGAAACCATGTTGGTTTTTAGGGGGGCTTCTGGCATTCTGACGTCAATGTCCTAGTCGGCTTTTCCATGATTGGGTCCCTAGGTCAGCACGTGCTCGTCAGGGTAGGCAGCACGCTATGTGTTGCAATTTCTTTCATCGATGTGGTTTCCCCTCCGACCATCAGGGTAGCGCTAATGCAGGTGTTGGCGTGCCGGAGATGGTAAGGATGTCGTGGTGTCGCCGATCTAGCTTCGTTGGTGGCGGTTAGATCCGGGTCTAGCCAGCCAGCTCTTGTGCTCACCCTGCAGGTGATTCTAGTTGGGGCTAGATCATAGTGCGTCTATGGTTGGTGGTGTGGTAGTGATTTATGCTATGCCCTCTATGCGTCCTCGCGACGACGAGTGGATTGTGGATTGGGTTGGATCTTGTAAAAAGCTGCGCTTGGCCTTGCAATGCCGGTGACGGCGTCACCTACGAGTGTCGTTGCCTCGTTGAAGGTATCCCATTGTTGATTCACCGATTCTATTTGATGGACTCCTTCCCTCCGCCTCAAACTTCTCCTCTTGGTGGCCTCGTTGCGGGCAAGCTTCTCATGTAGTGTCTTGTGGATCACCTTTAATTTCTCACTCGTGTCACAACCCTCTCGCAACGTCGGACTAGCGGCTTATACACAGTCTTGCTACGGTTGCTAGCAGCCCTCCCAGCGCCTTGGGGGTTCTATTAGGTCAGTGTCATGTCACAATGTTTGCCGGTGTGCTTATCCCAACGCCATTCGAAGATGCCATGTGTTTGGGTCTGGACCAAGCTCGAGATCTAGGGTGGTGGTTTCAGCTCTGGGTGAAATCTTTGCAAGACCTCGGTCTCCGCCGACAACAATGACGCGTTCCTGCGCCATGCTCCTTCTTGGAGATGTCGTCGTAAGACGATATCCTAGAGTTCTGCTAGGTTGTGGGCCCGTTGTCGAGTCCTCTTGGGCTGCAGTTTTAGAGCGGTGGAGGATTTTTTTTTGAAACCTGAGCCGTGGAGGTTTATTGGCGTGGACATGGTTATGATTGTTCCGGTGCAACAGAAGACAAAGCTCCCTCATGATCAAGCTGGTGCTCCAACGTGGCTTTTTGTATTGTGTTTTGTTGGTTTTGGTGTGAGCTCTACGCGGGTGTGTTGTAACCGTTGGTGTATCTCCTAACCACTTAATGACTGCGTTAATTCAAAATCGGGGTTTTTCAAGCCTTCCGTCTAAAAAAAAAACTCAATTCTAGATTTGGGGCGGACTACCTGCCTAGGAGTGGGTCGAACCTACTTGTCACGGGTGGGAGTGCTTTGAATCTTTGATGCTTTGAAGCTCACGGGTGGGAGGAGCATATTTCAGTTTGGAAGCTTCTCCTGTCAATTTGATTTGATTAGCGCGATTTTTCAGAGGGCTGTCGAGGACTGTTACACTAACACAAACACAGTTACAGATCTAATCGGACAGTTTGTTTTCTGTGCCGTCCCAGTTGGTGTGCTGCCTTTCCTTAAAGGGAGACTGTTGTTCTGCTTTTCCTTATAACAGGGAGACTGCTGTTCTGCTGACAACATTATTCAGTTTGGTAGCACGTCACGATTTCCGGCTAATTTTCTGGGCTCGACGTGATCCAGTCTTGTGTTTGACTACCGGTTTCCGAATGTTACACCGAATTAATAATTAATCGGATAGTGTACCTACTATTTGGGCATTCAGAGTGTGAAAGAGACCACTCACTTAGATTGTGCTTGGAACTGTCCTGGCCGATGACAGTCTCGTCGGTGTAGCCCGCTTTCGCCCATTATAAACGTTAGCTTGAACAATACTTTTTTACTTTCATGTATATTATGTTCTTCAGTTTTTTCAACGAAGACACCAGCTGTTTTCATCTCGTTAGGACTAAGAGGGGCTTGTCACGACTTCTCCGAATCCGTCTTCCTCCCCTTCCATAGGTTAAGTGAATACGTCGCCGTCCACAAACGCGTCCCTCCCCTCCACCCCCTCCCTCTCGCCGTCGTCGGAGAACCCGCCAGGCGAAGCCATGGTGGCGACGGTGATGGCGCGGACCTTTCCCCCGGGCGGCGGCTCCCCTTCCTCGTGACGGCGTGGTGTCGTGGCTCTCCCCAAGGAGTTCGACGCCTCGACAGTGATGAGGGGAATGGCCCCCTTCGGTGGGTTGGCCCTGTGGCGGCGCTGGCAGCTTCAGGTCCGTTGGCGGCCATGGGTCATGGCGGGGCCACGGGGCTGAGGCGGTTGTTGCAGCAGCGTGGAGGTGCTTGCTGGTGCTGTCGGGTGCCATGGTGGGGTCGCGGCTGCGGGGCTAGTTGGCCGAGGCCCCATCGCCGGATGGGGGATCGAGTCCCCGATCTGGTCAGCGGTTGCTGCGTGGTGTTGCCGGTAGTGGGCACGACCCTCGCCATCTTCGATGTTCCTCTCCTCCAGGTGGTGGTGGCTAAAAGCCGGTGACTTTCATCCTCGTCCCCCATCTGCTCCGGCTGCATCGGGGTTGCGGTGTATGTCCGGGAAAAATTCCTACTCGGCGGTGGCCGATGCTGACCACGGTGATGATTGCGGGCACCGTTACCTTGCTGAAGGCGTGGTCATGTCCTTCACCACGCCTTTGTTATCCTTTGATGCCAGGGGAAACCCTATCTCCGGTTCACTGGACCAGGCGTAGGCGGCGCCAAGGTGTTGTTATCTTCTTGAAGCTAGACCCCATCTGGGCCATCGGGGAGGGATTCGGAGTCTGGGGGTGGTGATGTGCTGCAGGTGGTGGCTGCGGCCCAAGGTTTGCGCTTTCGGGGTGCAATGTACGACATGACAAACCCTCCATTTGGTGTCTTCCCCAAGTCTGTCAAGACCCTGCCTTCTTCTCGCTGACTCCTCTAGGCTCACGAGGGGAGGTACTTTGGTCCGAGTTGTCTTGGAGTCGAGGTCGAGCTTCGGTGTTTGTCTTGCTTGATTCGTTAAGCGGTCCTGGAGCCATGTGCTCCTCTTCTCGTCATTCATGATAGAATGTTGGGCAAGGAGAGTCGTTTATCATTAGGTGTGTACAGGGTGTGTTGTTTGTCGATTGGTGTTGTATCGGAGTGGAATTGCAACCTTCTTGGCATTTGTATCAAACGAGGTCTTGCTTCTCTTCTATATGATTGATACATCTTCCAAGGTGTATTCTCGAAAAAAAACCATAATGATGGAATACATGGTGCGGCTGAGACGCAAGTTAGGGTTGAAATGGTCCAATTGAGACAGTAAACGGTTCACTTGAGGAGCGTTTTAGCGATGCCCTTCGACTAAGATGGCCCTGGCTGCAGTTGACGGGCCTCGGGTTAGCTCCAAGGTCCCCTGCGACGACTCAGACATGGCCCTCTTTAGGGTTTTCACCAAGGTCTCCTTCGGCAATAGAGTAACAACTTTCTTTTGGCATGCTAGTTTGTGTGATCGAGGACCCATTTGGCTTTGGGCGTCTGATATTTTTAAGATTGCAACTAGGAAGAACCATTGTGTCACAAAGGATATCCAAGACGATAACTGAATTGGCTCGATTGCGCACCGCAAAGGATTTTCAAGATTGCAACTAGGAATAACATCTGCACTAGGCGGAGCTGGAGTGGCATCTATGAAGTGGCGAGCGAGAGGGGGAGGAATTCCGGGAATGGTTGTAGGGTTTTGGGGCTAGTGGCTGCCTGGCGGGGCTCGAAGATGAAATCCGACGTGTCACCACGCGTCGGCGCACCCGATTAATGCCTGTCCGTACGGCTTGGCGCGGGGTTGCTGACTCTTCTATTGGTCTTCAAAAGCGACCGATAGCTTTCGAGACACGACGGTATGGCCTAAAAACTACGTCGGCCCCAATAAAGTTATTGGGGTGGCTATGAGGCACACTAGTGGAGATGCTAAGAGAAGTTGTGGAGGGAGAAAAAGCATCTATAGATTTGACACTTGATAAGACTACATAGAAATCAGAAATCCATGCGCTTAAACTTTAAATTATTTTTTTTGTACTTTCGTTTTTCTCTTCTGACTCTTTGGGGATTTCAGCTCCAGTCTATCATAATTTGATTAAGACAAAATACTTTGGCTTCTGTTGGGGTACCAACTCAAATAGTACATTCAGCTATTCAGTTTTGGTGAAGGACCCAATGGCCCGATCTTTCTAGGTCCATCCACCCTGCTGGGTACTTTATTTCTCAGGCAGACATGTGACTGTGTCACGAAAATAGCCATGCAAGTATGGGTCTTGGTGGAACCGATTTTAAAAGAACCTCAAAAATGGTAGTATTTCAATGTTATAGAAAATTTTGAAATAGATCACGCATCATGCATATTACCTTGATACATACTCTCACAAATTTTCAAGAGTACCATCCTACGTGGCCTGCACAAAAACTGAAAAAATGATAAAATGGAACTTTGTATTTTCTAAACGGTAAAATCCAATTATTATTCTGTTATTTATCATTTTCCCAATAGATACATACTTCAATATTTTAATTTTGAACTTTACTTGTACATGCTTGTATACATTCGCTATGCGCATAATTTCTACCATATTTTTAAATTTTATTCTGTATTTTTCTTCTAATTTAACTATTCATAAAAGGTCCACCTGCATTTATGTCCGCCAAGCATAGTCTTATTTTTTTTTCTAAATGGGAACATTGTGCCGGCCTATGCATCGAAACGATGCACACAACCTTCAATTTATCTCCAGGTTCAAACCATCAAGTTTTATAATTCAAGGATCGCTTAAAGTGGCAGAAAATATCAACCATCTAAATAATAAACACAAATAGCATCTATGCGTCTTGTAGTCATTTAGCATGCTTGCCAACCATCCTGGTTGAATATAGCTCCTACAACCGCCATCATCTAATTGCACTCAATATCCATAGGTCTCCATTGTTTCACAAGAAGGAGATAAAACCACATGTGAATTGAAGATGCCGTCTTGTGTCATGCGAGAAATTTAATTTTGCAACTATGTTAAAGACAACATCGCCTCGACAATTCCATATTCCGCGAGCTAAAGCACAAACTACTACATGAATTCAACTAATTACCAAACAAATTGTGTCAAAAAATATTTACCAAACAAATTAGTTACATTAACCGAAGGGGTGGGTATTATAAGTGAAGTGCACCGGCTACTCTCTAAACTAGATGGGAAAATCGACACGGAATGAACATATGGTTAATTCTTTCCCGAGAACCACAAAAAACACACTTTGTGCTCCCATTACAACATCTTTTCATAAGGTTATCTTTATTAAGAAACACTCTTTTTTTCTGAAGGAACCACATGAAGATGCTCATCTTCAATGGTACCTTAATTTTCCACAAGTATTTTTTTAAGAAAAACAGTATGTCCATTCATTTAATCAATACACAACAATTTTACCCAAGAAACACCCGTTGAAGAGGCGGCACTTGAAACCATCTAGTTCATCTGTCTATACAACCCCCATTAATATCCGTACGAATGGTATCCAAGGTACCAATTTATCGTCCGTCAGAGCACTTATGAATCCTGTATTTAGCGCCCTCTTTGAGTTAATCATCGACAACTAAAATGTCCCTGTATCTAATGATATTATACAGAGGTGATAATGCTGAGTAACCCAACCATGTGTCTTCCCAAAACTGAGTTCCAAATGCCATCCCCCACATCAAAAGAATCACATTTAAAGAAGTCATCCTTAATCCCCCATAGTGCCTTCCAGAAAGATGAATCCCTGGGTTTGGGTTACATTTGCATGAAGAAACTTATTGTGTAACAATTCCTGCCACACACCTTACTCAGAAAGAAGCTTTTAATTAAGCACTAGACGATTGCCCTATAAGAGTATTTTGCCTAGCCAGGGTGCAAATTTACGCTCCAAGCATAGTCTCATTGCTTTCATTGACAAGATAATAGGACAGCATTCAACATCATATCGATGGAAAAAGATTGACACTTATTTATTTTGAAATGGAGGGAATATTTAGGTATTTTAATTACAGTTAGCAATGGCTCCAATTTACTTTAGAACTAAAATCCAAAAATCTAATAGAGGAAGAAAAGTGTTTTTACCAGGCCAAACGAGGAATATACATAGACGACATTCTCCTGCTCAAAATCTATCGAATTGCCAGCTCGCCTTCTCCAGCAGATTGTTGTTCCCGTATTTATGAGCCAAAAGCACGCCGCGGCGGTACCCACAGTGCGGACAACAACAGATAGACAAGGACCCAAGAACCCAGAGACAAGGAGCCAATGGGGAGAGGGACTAATCCTTGCCGACGCAACACTGCATCTCCCACTCCCTCAAGCAAGCATGGCATCGAACACTTCCTTCAAGCACTGCCCATATATTAGCTGTCCCGGATAGATAAGGAGAGAGGGGGAGCATGGGCCGTTGGGAATGGTGATCACCACCATGGTTATGTCGACCAAGATAGCTCGATAACTCCTAGGAGGGACAAAGACGAAAAGGAGGGAGAGGTCAAGAATGGCGGCACTGGCTGCCGCCGCCGCTTGGACCGGCCTCCTCCTCGCCCTCGCGCCGGTGGTTGGGGCCGATACCGACGCCGCCGGTGGTAATGCCGGTGCCGCCGCTTGGTCTCTTGGTACGCATTCTCTTCGATTTGCACTATCAATGTCTGATGTGGTCTGGTTCTTGCAGTTGCGGCTTTGGGGAACCTCTACACCTCCTGGAACAGCCCGGCTCAGCTCGCCGGTTGGTCGGCGGCTGGCGGCGGCGACCCCTGCGGCGCCGCCTGGATGGGCATCACCTGCTCAGGCTCGGCCATAACTGCAATGTAAAGATTTCTCCTAGTCCTTTTTTTTTACTGTGGAAACGGCAAAGCTATTTGCCACATTCTGGATTGGTGAAAGAAACGCTGCTGCTTGATTATTTCTTCTTCGTTGCATTCTTTTTACATGAAAGTTTTACTGAGCAGCGACTTGCAGAGAAGTTTCTGTTAGCATTAACATCCTTTGCAAAACTATAAGGATAGTTACCACAGATGCTGGACAGAATGTTTCTGCTGATTTCAGGCATAAAAGTTCTATCTTTTTGGATTTTTGCATGCATGCTGTTAGAATTAGAGATTGGGGTAACCCTGACTCATGTTGGTTGCCTAACCTTTTTTGTACCTAATTTGGAGAAACCTTTATACATCTGTTATTTTCTAATCAAAGTTCCTGAGAATACAAAAATATTTTTGCCAGAAGAGTGTGGAACTGTTGATGTGGTGTATTAGTAGCCAATTTTACTGCCCCTTTTATTTTGTTCTTTTCTGAGTTACCCTTGCAGTTTTTTTTTAAAAAAAATGGGAAAGGCCCAGCTTCTTCATCGATTGATGCAAATGGCCGCAGTTACCTTTGCAGTTGTACTAAATTAACTGAAACGAAGACACTGAATACTGATATATCCTGTTTCCTCCCCTATTTTGCAGCAACCTTTCTGGCGTGGGATTGAATGGTACTCTTGGTTACCAACTGTCCAGTCTAGTCGCACTGAAAACGATGTATGAGCTAACACACGTATAAATCTTCATTGTCCTATGTTTTCATGAAAATTTATACTTTTCACTTTTTTTTTACTTGCAGGGACTTGAGCAGCAACAACCTGCATGATGTAATTCCTTATCAGTTACCACCAAATCTTATCCATCTGTAACGCCTCTCAACTTGCACGTGTCCATTCCCAGTTGTTAGTTCTTGTTGTTTCATTCATTGCGATAATAATGCAGGAATTTGGCGAGAAATAACTTTTCTGGTAACATTCCATACTCTATATCCAACATGTTATCACTTGGCTACCTGTAAGTTGCTGACTACTGCAAAGATGTATAATTTAATTTGTGACATTTTCTTTTATTGAAGTAGCCTAATTACAAATAATATCTTCATGCAGCAATGTCAGCCACAACTCGCTGTTTCAGGAAATTGGTGAAGTATTTGGGAACCTCAATTCCCTATCTGAATTGTAAGGCCTTCTCTTTGGGATCCTCAATTCGGATAATTGGGAACATAATGCAAAATCATGCACTCTATGTTCCTTTTGTCCAATCCTACTGTTGTTCTGTCTTATTCAGCATGATAGTTGGACTTTTGGGTGTTAAGATATGAGCCTACCACCACAATCAGCATATGTTTCTACAGAGATGCTTGTATACCCTCAAAATGATTAAAACTGCATTAGTGTGAATGAAACCTTCTAATTCATTCTCTAAAAAAACCTTTTTAATTCGCTGAGCATATAAGATGTGAATCAGAGATGATCATGCATGGCAGGCTGTATAGCTACATCCTGAAGAAAAAATGAGCTCTAAAAGCAACATCCCAACTTGGGTGAAGCTTAATTTAATTATCGAGTTTTACCAGTAAAATGTGTGATGAAATGAGTCACTTTGGCAGATCACTGCATAAACATTAGCGAAGCATATGCAGGGTTTATTCCTTTTAAATGACTCCATCTAATCTCGACTATATTAAATGGCTATTCTGTTTAAAATCCTTGCAGGGATTTATCTTTCAACAACATGTCGGGGAATCTTCCAATTTCTCTTGCATCTTTGTCAAATCTATCTAGCCTGTAAATATTCAGTATTCTTCATCTCAATCTTCCCATTTTGGTGTTTCATTGTCATGGTTTTGATAGTTCTTTACTTGCAACTCATTGTGTAGTTATATACAAAATAATCAACTCTCGGGAACAGTCAGTGTCCTCGGCAACTTAAGCCTTACTACATTGTAAGTGACTTTTCATGGGCCAACATGACTGTTAATACTCTTCTGTTGTTTTTTTTGGTCTGATAACAAACTGTAATTGTGCCTTTGAACAGAAATATAGCTAACAATAACTTCAGCGGCTTGATACCAGGGGCACTCAGCTCGATTCCAAATTTGATGTAGGCACTATAACATATTTTATTCCTGTTTTACTACGGATATCATCATATCTACATGCTGATGGGTTAGTGTGATTGCACTTTGCAACCATAGAGCTGGAGGAAACTCATTTATCAATATGCCTGGATATCCACCACCCATTGCCATGCCACCATCTCAGAGTCCACTTGATCAGCCAGACTATCCTCAAGGACCAACAAGTTTTCCAGATCGCCCTGACCCTGAGATCACTATCGATGAAGGTGACAAGAAGCAAGGTCGGCAAACAGGTGTGCTTGTCGGGTTGGTTGTTGGCTCAGTAGCTGCTGCTTCATGTGTACTTTTCGCGTTGGTATTCTGCCTTCACAGTGCCCATAAAAGAAAGGATGGTGGTACCAGCGAACCAAAAGACTTTGTAGGTGCTCTTGCAGTAAACACAGACAGAGGTGTGCTCCTATTTTTTCGTGCCTGATAGTTTCCCCTTCCTACTTGAACAAAACGCATATATTGTTGGTTCGCTTGCTGTAGGAATTTACCCTTTTTTAGGTAAACTGAATCAAGAATTTGTTATTTCCTTTTATCAAGATGTAAAAATAAAACAGTTGAAGAAGGCCAAAGTGTTCATTAACTTGAAATAGCTAAATTAAACTCTGGATTTTTGGGAAATTAAATCTTTACACTCATGTCAGTGTTTCTCTTTTGCAGATTTTAATAATAACATCCAACAGAACACTCCTGTAGCTTCAGTGCTCCCGCGGTCTACTGGGACTCCTGAGAGGGTGTATGGTATAAATGGTTCTCCAGCAAAAAAGATCAAGGTTCCTGGCGCGGCCACTTCTTATACTGTTGCTTCTCTCCAAGTTGCTACAAACAGTTTCTGTCAAGATTCCCTCCTAGGCGAGGGTTCACTTGGTCGTGTTTACAAGGCTAATTTCCCCAATGGACAGGTAAGGAAGCAGTTTAGAATTTTGACTTGGATGATATTTGTAATTTGTAAGTATTTTCTTGTTTTATCTTTGTGCAATCAAGATTTGTTGTGGGTTGATCTGGCTTCGTTTCTGTACTTTTCTGCTTGGATCATGAAACGATTACTTTTCGTACTTTACAAGGATGCATTGTTAATATATTCAATCCTCCCTTGGGTTTGGACCTTCTTCACTTTTGCATGATCGTTTTACTCTGGAACTGAACTGTGTGCATGACAACAGGTACTTGCTGTGAAGAAGATAGACAGTGCTTCACTTTCCTTGTATGAAGAAGATCATTTTCTTGAGGTTGTGTCGAGCATTACTCGGCTTAGACACCCAAACATTGTATCGCTTACGGGTTATTGTGTTGAACATGGGCAAAGGCTTCTTGTGTATGAACGCATCACAAACGGAACACTGCATGATATGTTGCACTTTTCTGATGAAGAGAGCAAGACCCTTACATGGAACGCCCGCGTGAGGATAGTGCTAGGCATTGCTCGAGCTTTAGAGTATGTTGTCTCAGCAATCTACTGAATCTTTCCTTTCAGTCTGCACTTCTCAGACGAAGCGAGCAAGAACCTTCGCGAGCCCTCTAACAATGTACTGTCAACCTTGCTTCAGGTACCTGCATGAGGTGTGCCTGCCCCCTTTTGTACATAGAAACCTTAAGTCATCAAATATCCTGCTTGATGAAGAGTACAGCCCACATCTGTCTGACTGTGGGCTTGCTGCATTTTCACCAAATCCTGAGAGAGAGGTAAGTAACATAGTAGCACATCTAACGCTTTTTCTCCTAATTTTTCATAATTTAACCTTTTTTCGTTGTTAGTTGGGCTAAACCAGGTATTATTACTATGTTGTGTTTTATCAGGTTTCAACTGAGGTGGTTGGCTCATTTGGATATAGTGCCCCAGAGTTTGCCATGTCAGGAACATATAGCGTACAGAGTGACGTGTACAGTTTCGGAGTAGTGATGCTAGAGCTACTGACAGGCCGTAAACCGCTAGATAGGTATCATTTCCGACCTGGTAAAATGTGTTGCTGCTCTAGATTTGTACCGTATGACCTTCCATTCTCTTGTTGCGATTTTAATCATTGATAGTGTTGTACAACAGATCACGAGAGAGGCCGGAGCAGTCCCTTGTCGGATGGGCAACCCCGCAGCTTCACGACATCGATGCGCTCGCCAAGATGGTTGATCCATCAATGGATGGGATGTACCCCGCAAAGTCTCTCTCCCGTTTCGCTGACATAATTGCATTGTGTGTCCAGGTATATCATTTTCCTTTTCCAGGTTACATTGTTTGTTCTGCATATGGCCATCTCTCATCCATTAGAACATCATTCTAGCTTGCAACTAACTATAAGCACCATTCATTAGCAATACATCATTGGTTCCTTTCAATCTGAAAGTAGATTTTGCTGGGCATATATATGAACTAACTTGCTCTTCAGAAGTAACCCGCTAAAGGAAAAAAAAAACTAACTCTTCAGAAGTAGACTTTTTTTTTGCGGGAACTTCAGAAGTAGACTAAGGTCCTAATTTTCCTTATGTGGTCAACTCTTACAGCCGGAACCGGAGTTCCGTCCACCGATGTCCGAGGTTGTCCAGCAACTTGTACGCCTGTTGCAGAGAGCCAGCATGTTAAGGCGACAATCGGGAGATGATCTAGGGTCTTCATACCGGGTTATGGAGCGCGAAGGGAGCGCATGGGACACCTTGTGAGACCATGCTAGAACTGGGACCTGGACAACACTTCAGCCTTCAGGATCTGCAGAGCTGGATCGGAACATACTACAATCATCTTTTGAGTATTATACTGTTCAGTTTTTACAGCGTTTTATGTCTGGTATTTATAGATCTGGTTATCACTTGGACCAAATATACTGTGAATTTTGTGAATGGCTTGTATAGATAAAGAATTCTGTTTTGCGTGATCGGTTGTATAGATAAAAAGGAAAGAGAGGCAAAAAATAGATTTGTGAGTGCACGCCCTGTTGTTCTTGCTGGTTTCCTTGATTTAACTGCGCGTTGTATGGTTTTTTGGTCCAGTTTTCCTTATTAACTGGATCAATTTCCCTCTTCTATAATGTTCTATAATGCAAAGGCAGAGCTCCTGCCGTTCACCATCAAAAAAGAGTACACGCCCTGTGAGTGTGTCAAACCACACTGATTTGCCTCTCTGGCTTGTCACCTGGTACAGTGCTACATCGCCCAGTTACGTGCTGGTGATGACTTTCTTGATACAGATTGCCTGCTGTGTCGAACGTTTGGTGGTGATTCCTCGATGTTGAAGGTTCTTGATATTCCCCGGTCAGCCTTGCATAGGCCCATTAAGCCTACTACCTAGACACAATAAGAGGCTTCAATTATCGAAGATAAAAAATCTAAGCCTTCATACCTAGGTAGATAGATTAATGGTATTCTAGGACAGTTAGGTAGCGAGTCCTCTGTATTGTTGGCATGGCTGTCTTCATTTTCTGTTTGGTGTGTCGTCCAGTATTTCGAATACTTTTATGAAACCGCTGTTCCAAATTCATTTCTCCGACTGTTGATCTAACTTTGTTAGTTAAGCTAGCATGTTATTTAGGACAACTCGAAATGAACACGAGCAACAAAAACATTGACAAACTCACAACTCATATAAAAGCACTCTTGAAGCGCAAGTTGCACTTTTAGATGTGGTTCTACTTGGACCAAATACACTGGCAATTTTGCGGATGGCTTGTATAGATGTATGACTCTGTCCTGTGTGATCATTAGAAAAAAAGAGAAGAGAGGGAGAAAAAGGATTTGTGCCTAGTGAAATGCTGCGTCATTCAGGGTGATGGGAGCAGGTAGCACCTATGTGCCTTGCGATTGCGAGTGTGGCAAACCTCACTGGTTCGCGGCGAATTATGCGTCCTCTAGCTTGTCGCATGCTGACCGCTCGATTGTGTGCTAACGTCTTTCTTGAAACGGATTGTATGCTAATGTCAAACTTCTGATGGTGATTATTGATGTTGAAAGTCCTTGATTTTTATGGGGGGTCCTTGCTGTGATTGCTCAGTATTCTGAATCCTATTTTAGATAATTTTTAAACATAAGGCTCGACGAGCCCAGCTTTAAATTAACAAAGCCATCAACCGGTCAGGAGTACAAGGTAGCATGCAACAAAGAAAAAAGAAAAGAAAAGAAAAACTGGGGATACCAGCTCTAGATACAAGCCCAGGTGGTGAAGAGCTAAAGCCTACTACAAAGGAACAAGCAGACCAGGGCTATGCCCTAAACTACCGGATCTCCAAGAGCGCCCAAGACTTCAGCAAAACACCGGCGGCTCAGCTTGAGACCCCAAGCCCCGAGCCGCCACTCTGCGGATCTGAACCATGCAGGACTAGCACACTGAGCATCCTGTCAAAACAGAGGACCACCAACACCCCGAGATCTGGCTAACTACGCTAGTGAAGCCGGCGAAACTCCAGAGCTCGAAGGGGGAAGCTTCATGACAGCGCCTCCAGGAAGGAAAATGGCGCTCGCGAGCGTCATCGTTGTCGGCACAGGCCAGCTGTGCAATGCTTTCGCGGAGGCTTCGGCACCCACCCCAAGAGAACGCCTAAGTCTCAGCGCATGCCAATCACGACAAACCACCAGCTGTTGAAGAACACCGGGGTGCCTCCTGCCACGACGCACCACAGACAGCCACCCTAGGCTCGGGAATGGTCGCGCAAAGGGGAGACACACTGTCTATATGGAGCCGGGTACTGCCTGACGCATGGCCTCAACGAGAGGGGTTTTGAGGAGGAGCTCGGATGGATCACTAGTAACTAGGGTAGCAGACAGAGCCCAGGGGCAGGCAACCGACGACAAGTTGTGTGTCGTGGCCACGCTTCCAAGAAGGTGAACGGCGTCCAAGGACGTCGTCGTCGCCGGCAATGGCAAACGCCTTGCTTTGCTTTCGCAAACACCCCAACGAGCCCGCCAGCGTCCCTGAAGGTCAGGGAGTCCAGTGGTGCCACACTAGACCTGCGGAACAAAAATCCGAGACACACCGTCCCCCGGTGGTCAATGGTGGCCGGAGGGCTACAAGAAGGCGATGTCGGCGACCGCCACCGCACCAATGGAGCACCCCCTCCCAACCACCAAACCCCACCATCCTCCGGCCGGAGCACGCCGGAGATGGCATCTTGGTCCCTACCAAGAACGAATTCAGAGGAGGCACGAGCACTGTCAGCCCGGCCATACTCCAGCGACGGCCTCGACCCGCACCAACCTCTGCCGTCGGGGGCACTGGGCAACACCCGGCTGCCCAGGGACGAGACCCCTCAGGCCAACCCAGCCCGAGCCAGTCCACGCCCGGCCCAGATCTAAGCCCACCGGCCCAGATCTAGGCCCGCCGCCGCCACCCATGGCCACGGACGCGCCAGCAAGGAGCCAGCCGCGCCGCCACCTCGCCGGAACCATGCAGGCCTCGCACCGTTCGGGCGCCGTCGCCTCCTGCGCAGAGACGCCACCCCTGCTGACTGCGCCGGCCCGCGCCGCCACCGCCAGACGAGGGGGAGAGGAGGCCCCGCCGCTGCCGGTGCCCAGGCTTTGCCCGGAGACGCCCTCCGGCGGCGGCGAGGGAGGGAGGAGGCGGAGGAAGGGGTGGTCGCCGGGTGGAGGCTAGGGTTCCACCCTGCCGCTCGCGGGAGCAGGCAGGACGAAACGTTTTTTCCTTTTCCGGGCATCCCAGTTCAGAGTTCCCTATTTTAGATAATGAAACTCCCTACCCTCCGCTTCCAAAAGTGTACAAGAGCCAACTTATTGGCCTGTCGAGTGTTGCACTACAAATCTCGGTCCTCCTTCCTTGAAATCATTGGTGGCGAGGCGAATGCTTTTTGCAGAGACATTCAGGCGGAGCCAGGATAATAAGCATGTTTTGTCAGCTTAATGTTGTCTAGTCAAATACATGTATTTACATAAATTTTAATATTTTTTTGCATGTTTTCAGCTTATATTGTTGAAAACCGTGTAGTCATTTGACTATAAAGCTTAAATGTGGCTCCGCCACTTAAGTACCTACTGGAGACGTTTCATTAGAGATTCATACTAGGGGTCCAGATTTTAGCCACGGATGCGGCTGGTCCAGATTCATTTTTTTTTTTGAACAGGTAAGGCCCCGAAGGGCCGAGAAGCTCCATTAAACGGTGGGCATAATTACATACAGGACCTTGGCTTGAGTAGTAATAGCATAAGAGTCCTAGAAAATTACAGGAAGGACCTCAGAAAGAAAAAGAAAAAAAGCAATCAAGTCCTTCTTCTCCACCGCATCGTTGATTGAATCTCAGGCTACGGTCGCTGGCGACAACGCCGAGGACTACGCCACTTGGTTCGCCGCCAGGATGGACCACCGAGCTGAGATTGTAGATCTTCCACCACATCACTAAGGCCTGGAGGAAGTTGATTCTCCCCGGAGCAGAAACTCCCGAGGTACGACGAGGCCCCCTTGGCCAAAGATAGCGGCAGCGAAAGTCGCCGACGCTTGGGATCCGCCGCAGACTGAGCTTCATGGTAACCCAGTGCCGTTGGAGCTCCTATTCCTGCATCTCCTCCCCACTAGTTCTCCCCTCGCCACCTCGGCCGTCCAGAGGAAGAAGAGAGGAGGGATACAACAAACCAGAAGGCAGAACAGCCCACACCCTTGCTGGTTTGGGCATGCTTGAACCGCAACACCACCTCCCCTCGCCACCATGGCCGGCCGGAGAGGGTGTTGCAGCTTGGTACGCTGTCGCCGGAACAACCGCTGCTGTGCAAGCCCAGATCCCCCCGCCACCTCGGCTGGCTAGAGAGGGGAACACAACAAAACCAAACTGTACCTGCAAGAGAAGACTTCTAGCGATATTATTCAACTGTGCAGTGGTCTCCACCACTGTTCCCAACTCCGGCCAGGGGAGCTGAAGCAAGGCGAGGAAGAACCCTAGCCTCCAGATCTCGCTGAACCAATCTGGATCTGCACCTAAACTAAACCAACTACTTGCAACTTGCCAAAGCCTAAACCTAATATCTACAGAGTGGAAGCCGGCGCCTCCCCTCCGCCTCCCTCGACCGGCATCACCGGCGAGGTCAGCTTCGGTTTGGCCCGGCGAGGAAAATTCCTCCCTCAGGTACTGTAGCGAGGTGAGAGAGGGGGAGGGGGGAAATGAGAGCCGCGTTAGATTCATATTTTCCTAGTGGCCATAAGATTTCACAATTGAGGACTGCATTGAGCACCTTGTAATACTTTATTTCTTCTGCCTTTGGATGGAAGAGAGCAAGTCATTAGATATCTAGACGTGGTGTGAACATTAAGGACTAACTCGATCGCATAGATATCATAGACTTGCTGAAACTTCCTCGTAGCTTCCTGGTTATTTTTATCGGTTTTGCTAGTTTTAAGTTTACTTAATACTATAGTCCATGGGAGCAGGTAGCACCTATGTGCCTTGCTGTGGCAAACCTCACTGAATCGCGGTGAATTATGCGTCCTCTAGCTTGTCGCATGTTAATCGCTGGATTGAGTGCTAACGTTCTTCAAATGGATCGCATGCTTATGTTCAAAAAAAAAAAAGGATCGCATGCTAATGTCAAACTTCTGATGGTGAATTTTGATGTTGAAGGTCCTCGTTGATTTTTATTCGGGTTTTTGCTGTTTGTTCAGAGTATTCTGAATCCTATTTTAGACAATGAAACTCCCCTACCCTCTGCTTCCAAAAGTGTACACGAGCCAACTTATTTTCTTTTCCAATTTTGCCTATTCCTTCTTGGAAAAAGGCTTTCGTTCTCTTTTATAAATAAAATCACAAACAATCATACCGATACAAGATGATGAGAAGACTCTCTTACACAACAGACTAAAAATAAAAAATAAAACAAAGTACACCCTCCGTTCCATCAAATGAAATGGAGGGAGTACAAGATTTCACAATTGAGGACTGCATTGAGCACCTTGTAATACTTTATTTCTTCTGCCTTTGGACGGAAGAGAGCAAGTCATTAGATATCTAGACGTGGTGTGAACATCAAGGACTAACTCGATCTCCTAGATAGATATCGTAGACTTGCTGAAACTTCCTCGTAGCTTACTGGGTATTTTTATCGGTTTTGCTAGTTTTCAGTTAACTTAGTACTATAGTCCATGGGAGCAGAGGTAGCACCTATGTGCCTTGCTGTGGCAAACCTCACTGATTCGCGGTGAATTACGCGTCCTCTAGCTTGTCGCATGTTAATCGCTCGATTCAGTGCTAACGTTCTTGACATGGATTGCATGCTAATGTCAAACTTCTGATGGTGCATTTTGATGTTGAAGGTCCTCGTTGATTTTTATTGGGGTTTTAGCTGTGATTGTTCAGAGTATTTCGAATCCTAGTTTAGACAATGAAACTCCCCTACCATCTGCTTCCAAAAGTGTACACGAGCCAACACATTTGCCTTTTCAATGTTGCCTTCAAATCGCGGTCCTCCTTGAAAAAGGCTTTCATCTAGTTTTATAAATAAATCCACAAATAACTGTACTGCTACAAGGTGATAAGAAAATCCTCTTACACAACAGAAGAAAATAAAACAAAAAAAGTACTCCCTCCGGTCCCATGAAACATGTCTTAGATTTATCAAATTTAGATAAATCTAAGATATCTTTCATGGGACGAAGGGGGTACAAGACGAATCAAAACTTGTCACCAAAGATACCAAAACTTCCCACGACACCGCCCACAAGAGGGTAACGGACTAACGGCGCACCTTGCCACCGTCATTGAGACCACAATGGTCGAGGGTGATTTTTTTGTGATGAGCTTCCTGAAAATAATATGCAACTATTTAGTATGATTAGTTTATCAATCCTTTTAAGCCTTAGGCCAAGATGTCACATCAGCTACTATGTTGTTATCCTACCCCACCATCGCAAGTCACCATGTGATGGGTTAGTATGTACCACTAACAAAATATAGAGGCCTCGGCATCATATTTTATCAATTCCTAGCTAATCAGAAATGTACACCATCATCATGCATGTATGCACCACCACCACCACCAGGGAGGCAAGCGCTACACGTAATAGTGTTTGGCCAGGAAGGTCCTAAGCCAAAGCGTCCTATGGTCCTCTATCATCCCAACATAACCAACACCTTGAGCTCCGTTGTTGAGCAGGTGGCCTAAAGTCACCATTAGGGCCTTCAGACTTACCCAACATGGGTGGCTGCATAGCCGTAGGATAGAAGCCAATGGAGCTGTCGACTAGTTGCCTTTTTTCATTTTTTCTTTATGTACTCGTTTTTTACTGGATACTGGATTCATAACGGATGTGTGCATCTTATGTTGGAGATATGCCCAAGAGGCAATAATAAATTAGTTATTGTTATATCTTGGTGTTCATGATAAATGTTTACATCCCATGCTATAATTGTATTAACCGAAACATTGATACATGTGTGTTATGTAAACAACAAGGAGTCCCTAGTAAGCCTCTTGTATAACTAGCTTGTTGATTAACAGATGATCATGGTTTCGTGATCATGAACATTGGATGTTGTTAATAACAAGGTTATGTCATTGGGTGAATGATATAATGGACATACACCCAAATAAGCGTAGCATGAGATCAAGTCATTAAGTTCAACTTGCTATAAGCTTTCGATACATAGTTACCTAGTCCTTCGACCATGAGATCATGTAAATCACTTACACCGGAAGGGTACTTTGATTACATCAAACGCCATTGCGTAAATGGGTGGTTATAAAGATGGGATTAAGTATTCGGAAAGTGTGAGTTGAGGCATATGGATCAACAGTGGGATTTGTCCATCCCGATGACGGATAGATATACTCTGGGCCCTCTCGGTGGAATGTCGTCCGATTAGCTTGCAAGCATGTGATTGGATCACAAGAGATGACATACCACAACGTAAAGAGTACTTGTCGGTAACGAGGTTGAACAAGGTATGGAGATACCGATGATCGAACCTCGGACAAGTAAAGTATCGCGTGACAAAGGGAATCGGTATCGTATGTAAATGGTTCAATCGATCACTAAGTTATCGTTGAATATGTGGGAGCCATTATGGATCTCCAGATCCCGCTATTGGTTATTGGTCGGAGATGAGTCTCGACCATGCATGCATAGTTCACGAACCGTAGGGTGACGTGCTTAAGGTTCGATGTCGCATAAGTAGATTCGGAATATGAGATGGAGACCGAAGTTTGTTTGGAGTCTCGGATGGGATCCGGGACATCACGAGGAGGTCCGGAATGGTCCGGAGAATAAGATTCATATATGGGAAGTCATTTTCAGGGTTACCGGAAAAGTTCAGGATTTTCGGTATTGTACCGGAGGTTCTAGAAGGTTCCGGAGGGTACCATAGTGGGGCCCACCTATCCCGGACGACCAACATGGACCGGAGGGGTCGCATATGCCCACATGGGCCATGCACACCAGCCCCCAAGGCCCATGTGGCTGTACCAAGTGGATAAGATCAAATCCCTTGAAAATAGGGACTTAACTTGGGGGAAGTTCCCCCCTTGTTTTGGCCGACCCAAAGGCTTGGAGGAGGGGCCAAGGCAGCCCCCACACCTATATAAGAGGGAGGGGAGGGCTGGGGCGCAGCATATCATCCCCCAAGCCCTAGCCGCCCCTCTCTCCCTCCTCCTTCTTCTGCGCAGGCTTGGCGAAGCCCTGCAGAATTTCTCCTCCACCTCCACCACCACGCCGTGGTGCTGGGATTCCGAGGGGATCTACCACACCTCCGCTGCCCGCTGGAACGGGGAGAGGACGGGCTTCATCGACACCGTACGCACGACCGAGTACGGAAGTGCTGCCGGATTGCAGCACGGATGATCGACTACATCAACAACGAGATCTAATCTCGTAGGCTTTGGAAATCTTCGAGGGTTAGTCTCACATGATCTTCTCGTTGCTTCGATCTTGGTAGATTAGATCTTGGGTGTTCCATAGATTAGATCTTGGATTTATTCGTCTTGCGGTAGGAAATTTTTGTTTTCTATGCTACGAACCCCATCAGTGGTATCAGAGCCATGTCTATGCATAGATCTGTTGCATGAGTAGAACACAATGGTTTTGTGGGCGTTGATGCTTTTGTTGCTTTAGTTTGTGTACTTTGCATCTTGCGGGATGGTGGGATGAAGCGGCCCGGGCTAACTTTACATGACCGCGTCTCATGAGACTTGTTCCACGCTTGACATGCAACTTGTATTGCATAAGTGGCTTTGCGGGTGTCTGTCTCTCCCACCATAGTGAAGATTCCAATTTGCACTTTCTATTGTCAACACTAGTATCACCGTTGTGGTTCATGTTCGTAGGTAGATTGGATCTTACTCGAAAACCCTAAACCACGTAAAATATGCAAACCAAATTAGAGGCGTCTAACTTGTTTTTGCAGGGTTTGGTGATGTGATATGGCCATGATGTGATGATAATTATATTTGATGTATGAGATGTTCATTGTTGTATTATGGCAACCGGCAGGAGCCTAATGGTTGTCTTTAATTTTTGTTAAAGACCTGCGTGTCTATTCATCATGTAATAGCTTTATTTCAAGTAGTTGTTATAGTAGCTATAAGTGATGGACAACCATGAAGCGGTGCCATGGACCTTGGTGCAATGCTGGTGATGATGGAGATCATGCTCATGTGCTTTGGAGATGGAGATCAAAAGCACAAGAAGAAAGGCCATATCATATCACATATTATGAATTGCATGTGATGTTAATCCTTTATGCATCTTATCTTGCTTAGATCGCGACGGTAGCATTATAAGATGATCCCTCACATTAATATCAAGATAATAAAGTGTTCTCCCTCGTATGCACCGTTGCTACAGTTCGTCGTCTCGAAACATCTCGTGATGATCGGATGTGATAGATTCTACGTTCACATACAACGGGTGTAAGCCATGTTGCACACGCGGAAATACTTGGGTTTGCTTGACGAGCCTAGCATTTACAGACATGGTCTCGGGACAACGGAAACCGAAAGGTTGAACACGAGTCATATGGATGATATGATCAACATGTTGATGTTCACCATTGAAGCTACATCATCTCACGTGATGATCGGTTTTGGTGTAGTGGATGTGGATCGTGTGCCACTTAACAACTATGAGGGATGTTGTATTAAGTGGGAGTTCATTAGTAATTAGATTAAAACATGAACTTATTATCATGAACATAGTCTGAATAGTATTTTGAATTAAATTTGTAGAATTGGCATTCGTTATCTACCATGCGCTAGTCTTGTAATTGAGATAGAAATACTGTTAAGTCTGACAAGTAACTTTACGGACTGGTACCGTATTGTTAAAGAATCAAGATATGATTAAGTCCTAATGCAAACTTTTAGTAAACCTCACATTGATGATTCAAAGAGCAATGGTTTCAATTAGTACCAAATCATCTTGTCTCCGTGAAACTTGAAGTTCAAATCCGTTTGAAAGTAAGGAGCTGGAAATTTTGTTTTCAGAAATAAGCAAGGTATGAGATATGTGTGATATCTAAGACCCTATTGCAAGATGATAGAATATAATCTAGTGAGACTACATAAACTCATAAGTTTTATGGGAATGTACGAAGGTTGAAGACGCTAGGCGTCCCGATCCTCCAACTAGTTGGGCACTAACGATATTCGCATATCCATGAAGTGATCGTCCTTAGTATGCACCGTTGCTAAGACTCGTCGTTTGAAGCATCACGTGATGATCGGGTGTTATAGATTCTACGTGTGCATACAATGGGTGTAAGCCAGATTTGCACATGCGAATACTAAGGTTAAACTTTACGAGACTAGCATGTACAGACATGGTCTCGGAAAGTCGTCATGATTTGATGGATAAAATTATGAGTGAAATTGTTCATCACATTAAAAGGTTACTAACATTGAAATCTGGAACACTTGTCATGTGATGATCAACTTCAAAGTAAGAACCTCAAGGTTATTGGTATTTGACCAATGGACCTAAAAGTTATTGAAGGTGAAGTGTTTTCTGAGAATGGGGAAAGCTAAAAGAGAGACTACAAAAGATATTTTGGCAGAAAGAAAGAAAAGACTAGAAAGTCTAGCTCGGTGTATATAGATGATATACATGTTATGGATGTATTCCTTGTTTGGTCACATAATAAAATTCTTGGGTATTTGTACCAGATTGGTTGGTATGAGATGTCATACAATACAACGCAATACAAGAATACGATGGCCTAAGTGACTGATAAGGAATATGGTAATAATGCACGTCTGGAACATAATAAAGTGTTATTATGTTTGTCGTTGGCATTCTACCTAGCCCTTAGAATTTATAATAAAGAACTTAATAAATTGTTATTTTGCTCTGGTCAAATGAAAACAATGAGTTGTTCAAATTATGACATTACTCCATGGACGATGGATAAGTTATTATAAATCTTAATGGTGAAGCACACATACATAACACTGACGCTAAAATGCCATAAGGCAAATGATTTGAATTCCACTTATTTCTGGAACCGTCATTTAGGTCATGTTAGAGAGGAACGCATGAAGGAACTCCATGCAAATGGATTTTTGGAGTCATTTGATTTTTGAATCGTTTGGCGCTTGCAAATCTTTTCTAAAGAGAATGACTGAAATACCGTTCATAGGCCAAGAGTTGAACGGGCAACTAACTTAGTGGAAACATACATGGTGATGTATATGGTTCACTGGGCATAGTTGTGTGCGGAAGATTCTTCTACTTCATGAAAACTTCTAACAATGAATTGAGTATATATATGTGGATATATTCGATAAGGAAGAAGTTTGAAATATTTGAATGGATTCAAATAAATTTCAGCATGAGGTGGAAATCATCGTAATAGAAAAGTCAAATATCCATGATTGGATCATGGTGGAAATATTTGAATTACGAGTTTTAGCAAATATCTAAGAGAGTTATGAAATCGTTCTACAACCTCACGTTTCTTGGAGTATCATAGTGATGATGGAGTATCCGAGAAACGTATCCAAACCTTGTTGGATTAATGATGAGATAATATAAAATGACGCCATTATATTTTTGTGGATTATGCTTTAGAGACTACCGCTTTTACACTAAATAGAGCATCATCATAATCCGTTGAAATGACACCATACAAGTTATGGCATGGGTATAAATCCTAATAGTCCTTTCTTAAATTTTGGTATGCATAGCATAAGTAAATAAGTTTACAACCAAAATCGGATGAATGTCTTTGTTGTTATCCCAGAATTGGGAATTCTTTCCACTATGAAGTAAAAGACAAAAGTGTTTGTTAATGTTACTTGCTTATTTCAAGAAATTGTTTTCTAGCGAATTATTTGAGTGGGAGGACAATATAACTTGATAAGGTTTATGAACCTGAGCATAATGATCAGAGTAGCAGCATCGGAAATGGTTCCGGAAGCGGCCACGACGATCATGGCTCCCATGACTACAAAGTGTTTTAGCCATGGAGATCGAAGTACCTATTGAACCTTGTAGGTATGGTTTACTTTGTGATCAAATAAATGATTTGTGGACAAATGATTGATTTTGAACAATGATAAACCAACTACATACAAAGAAGTTATGATGGGCCCTGACTCCGTTAAAATGGCTATGTGTCATGAAATCCAAGATAGGTGAATACTTTTTGAAAGTAAAAAGATCTATAAAATTGATGGACTTGGATGCAATATCCTTGAAGAAGCTCGACTTGTCAAAAAGTTGTTTTACGATAAAGTTCAAAGAGTTGACTACGATAAGATTAGATCTTCTGTAGCAATGCTTATAGTCTATGTGGATTATTCTAGTAATCGCTACATATTTCTTTTATGAGATATGATAGTAGGATGGCAGAAATACATTCCTTACCAGAAGTGTGTATGAAGGATGTATACTAGATACAAATCAAAGAGTTTTGCTAGTCCGTGGAATACTAGATAGGTATACGAACTTCAATTGGATGAAGTGAGTATCGCGGAGTTGGAATCTTCACCGGATGAAATAGTCAAAGAGTTTTGATTTCATCAGAAACGATGAAGATGCTTGCATTTGCAAGAAATTAAGTGGGAGCTGAGACATATTTATAATACTTTGTGTAGATGACATATCGTTGATTATAAATAATGCAATCATGTACTTGATGTGATTAGAAGATTTCATTGAGAATTAACTTCAATGAAAGGATATGAACTGAAACATATTTAGTGTCAAGATCTATGAAGATAGATTGAAACACATAATAAGTTTAAGTTAAAGTACATAGAATGAATATTGAAGTAGTTCAATATAAAAGTATTAAGAAGTTTTTTTCATGTGAAGGTTTAAACAAGACTTGAGTGTATTTGACACTCAATGAGTAAAAACACATGAGTGATTTTAGATCACAAATAATATGTACACAATCAGATGTCCTGTGCTCTAAAGAGTTAGGAGCATATACCAGAATGATTCATGTGATGATCATTGGACAACAGTAAGAATATCCCTGAGTGCTTTAGAAGAACCAAGGATATATATATATATATAGTTTTGTATGGGGTAATGACAAACAAATCGCTGTAAGGTGTTGCATCGATATTAGTTTGCTCTCATATAAAAATAAAAATTTCAATCTCAATTAGGCTAAGTGTTGTTTAAAAGGTAGCACAATAAGCTAGAAGAAGTCTCTCCTAGATTTAGATGAGTTCTAAATGTTGTGACGGATTCTACAAACAAAGGCAGAGTATGTCATTGTTTTGACAATGACTGAGGATGTTTAAGTCTAGGAGTTCTTTGAGAACTTGGTGTAGTTCCGATAGTGTCAGAACTTTGAAGCTATATTGTGTGTGACAATATTAGTGACATATTTCAGACCACGGAATTAAGGTTCCACCAGGACTAAGCATATATGCCGACTCATTTGGAAAATGAGTGATGCGTTGAGAGCAAATGAATTGCAAAATACATACGTTTCTGAGCATGTCAGATCCGTTGACTAAAACCTCTCCCGTGAGCAAAACATGATAAGCACCAAGGCCAAGGTGTTATATCTTTATAAATGTAAACTAGATTATTGACTCTAGTGCAAGTGGGAGACTGTTGGAGATATGCCCAAGAGGCAATAATAAATTAGTTATTGTTATATCTTGGTGTTCATGATAAATGTTTACATCCCATGTTATAATTGTATTAACCGAAACATTGATACATGTGTGTTATGTAAACAAGAAGGAGTCCCTAGTAAGCCTCTTGTATAACTAGCTTGTTGATTAACAGATGATCATGGTTTCGTGATCATGAACATTGGATGTTGTTAATAACAAGGTTATGTCATTGGGTGAATGATATAATGGACATACACCCAAATAAGCGTAGCATGAGATCAAGTCATTAAGTTCAACTTGCTATAAGCTTTCGATACATAGTTACCTAGTCCTTCGACCATGAGATCATGTAAATCACTTACACCGGAAGGGTACTTTGATTACATCAAACGCCATTGCGTAAATGGGTGGTTATAAAGATGGGATTAAGTATTCGAAAAGTGTGAGTTGAGGCATATGGATCACGGGATTTGTCCATCCCGATGACGGATAGATATACTCTGGGCCCTCTCGGTGGAATGTCGTCGATTAGCTTGCAAGCATGTGATTGGATCACAAGAGATGACATACCACGGTAACGAGTAAAGAGTACTTGTCGTAACGAGGTTGAACAAGGTATGGAGATACCGATGATCGAACCTCGGACAAGTAAAGTATCGCGTGACAAAGGGAATCGGTATCGTATGTAAATGGTTCAATCGATCACTAAGTTATCGTTGAATATGTGGGAGCCATTATGGATCTCCAGATCCCGCTATTGGTTATTGGTCGGAGATGAGTCTCGACCATGCATGCATAGTTCACGAACCGTAGGGTGACGCGTTTAAGGTTCGATGTCGCATAAGTAGATTCGGAATATGAGATGGAGAACGAAGTTTGTTCGGAGTCTCGAATGGGATCCGGGACATCACGAGGAGGTCCGGAATGGTCCGGAGAATAAGATTCATATATGGGAAGTCATTTTGGGTTACGGAAAAGTTCGGATTTTTCGGTATTACGGAGGTTCTAGAAGGTTCCGGAGGGTACCATAGTGGGGCCCACCTATCCCGGACGACCAACATGGACCGGAGGGTCGCATAGGCCCACATGGGCCATGCACACCAGCCCCCAAGGCCCATGTGGCTGTACCAAGTGGATAAGATCAAATCCCTTGAAAATAGGGACTTAACTTGGGGGGAAGTTCCCCCTTGTTTTGGCCGACCCAAAGGCTTGGAGGGAGGGGCCCCCCTCGCCTATATAAGAGGGAGGGGAGGGCTGGGGCGCAGCATATCATCCCCCAAGCCCTAGCCGCTCTCTCCCTCCTCCTTCTTCCTGCGCGGGCTTGGCGAAGCCCTGCAGGAATTTCTCCTCCACCTCCACCACCACGCCGTTGTGATGCTGGGATTTCGAGGGGATCTACCACACCTCCGCTGCCCGCTGGAACGGGGAGAGGACGGGCTTCATCGACACCGTACGCACGACCGAGTACGAAGTGCTGCCGGATTGCAGCACAGGATGATCGACTACATCAACAACGAGATCTAATCTCGTAGGCTTTGGAAATCTTCGAGGGTTAGTCTCACATGATCTTCTCGTTGCTTCGATCTTGGTAGATTAGATCTTGGGTGTTCCATAGATTAGATCTTGGATTTATTCGTCTTGCGGTAGGAAATTTTTTGTTTTCTATGCTACGAACCCCATCATCTTAACTATGCAGAGGCTGGATGTAAAAAAGGGCCTTCCCTAGAGGCGTCCATGATAGAAGCATAGAGGCTAGGGTGCACATCAACAAGCTTGTTGTCCATGATGGAGGATGCCACCAACTTCACGGCTTCAATCATGTTGCCAAAGATGATCACCTCATCATCCACACGGGAGGACCTCTTCATGTTCTTCTCAGCAGCTACAGGGACATGATCACCCGACTTCTTAGGGCCATCAAGGATGATGGTCTTAAACTCCTATGTGTACCAAGAGGCTCACTAGAACCAATGGTAAACTTGCCAGTAGACAGACTATAAGAGAAGTTTAGTTCTGGATGGGATTACTGAGGTACTCAGCGTTCTTGGGGTGATCCTAATAAAGACAATGTGTCTGTAGTTATTGGCAAGTGGTAGGTTAGATAACTAGGATGTGGACCCTATAATGCTCAGCCTCCAAGACAATGGTGAAGGTGTCCTCGTTCACTGCTAAGGCCTCTAAACCTTGACACATGAAGCCACCTAATTCTCCACTTCATAAGATGGTTGTATATCTGTTGTCTGGACACCTCCACGCCACAAAACACAAAAATGGGGCATACAACCTGATACTTGAATCACCCAAACCCAATAAATATCTTATTAGGTGGCAACTCCATAAGCCCGAAATTTATTTGGGTAATTCGGGTTTATGCCCCCGGTATCCAAATAACCCGAAAATAGTAAAAATCACAATAGAAATCCCTATCACACGGGTCTTAGTACATGCCCAACACAACATAAATAAGACCTCGATCTATTCCCGCAGCCAACCCGAGCCTCGTGCCATCCCCAGCAATGCAATGACCTCTTGTTCTCTTCCTCGAGAGACCCTCACAACCACACACATGCACATCCCCTCGCGCCCATGCACCAAGCCCTCAACCTCCATACCTAGCCCTGATTCTCCCACTATCCCAGAATCCAACCTGCAACCTCCCAACCTAACAACCGCCTAAGACGCGGTCAGGCGCCTCCCTCAAAAACCGTTGTTGTTGCCTAATAGCGGCAAGGGGCAACATCGCTTTCACCACCTCTCACAAGCAAAGAAACAACCGCAAACACCGTTGGGTGGTGCAACGCCACGCCTTCCGCGTCCCTCATACCCGCCTGACCACCGAGAGCTCCCTCTAGTTACTCTTTTGCATCGAATAATCAAAGATTTCGCACAATGTTGCTCCTAATCAGGGTAAATCAGGCAAACCTCGACCTGAATTACCGGGCACCCGAAATGGCGGATATTGATTTCGAGTTTCAGTTTTGAATACCCGAATTTTAAAAACACGAAAAACCTGACCCGAACTTTAAAGTAAACCCAAACGCCCACTAAGAGTTCATGTTCACCTCCTTGATTGAAACCCTTTTTAGTCCTCACCCAGGCCCATGATGAGCTTACATATCTTTGTTGAGGGAAAAGGTTAGCATGAAAGGAGGCCACTTCATTGTATTCCCCTTCATTGACCCCTTCATATATGCCTCACCTGTTTCGATAGCCCGCTTTCTAGCTAGCACCTTCATAACAGAATTCGTAGGCATCCCCGCCACAATGGAACACATGCATGGCTCCTCAAGAACCTCAGCATTTGTAGTAAATGTCAGCATTAATTGGGAGTCATCAAAGAAGGAGTCATATGTGGGCGGGGTTGGGGTATTGGTCAAAACTATAACATTATGGTCTAGCTAAATTCATCTCCGTTCATGTCCTTACAATGGTGACCATTAGGACTAACAATGCGTTGAGTTTAATGCTCTAAGTGGATTTCCGCCACATGGAGAAGAACTACATAATGTAGTACCAATCCTGGTACGGTCGTACCAATGATCACACTTATACATGGATTGCATGCACGACAATGAAAATCATTAAACTCAACACACTAGTAGCTACCATACTACACATGAGGAAGATTTTGGATGATCTACAACATCGACACATATAATTAGGAACTAGATAACATCATACTACACATGAGCAAGATTTCATCTGGCTCACAACATAATCAGGAGCTAGACAACAACATACTACACATGAGCACTAGCTTTACATGCAAAACCTTTCATAGCACTACATAAGCATCGATCTATGACTAGCATTATTACAACCGGCACACAAAATCTACGAGAGTACCAATCCAGATTCTGATGTACCCCATCCTCACACAACAACACGAAGCAACATTTGCAGAACCTTCCATACTATCTTCGGACCACCCAAATGTACCGCCTGGTCAAAGCTCCTTCTGTTGTGACCCCCCAACAACTAAGTAGATGACGTCGCTTAAATGCGAGTTGGTGAAGATCCGCTTGACAAGAGCGCCGGGGAGGGGGGGAGGGGGTAAATAGGGCTTGCAAAACCGGGGGAGGTGACGACATACCTCCCGCCGGTTGCATGAGCTTGACGTAGGCTCCGAAAGAACCACGGCGGCAATCGTTATGGTCGCTTTAGGAGACGTGCAAACCCTAGATTCGATGCCACCAACAGATAACCACCACAGAACAACCTAAATTTAGCTTTCAAGAAACTGCTCTTTGGAGAATCAACCCGTGGTTTGATGGTTGGAAGAGTAGTGGCACCCTCAGCTGACTAGAGTTCAAATCTCAGATTTCACACTTTGATATCTTATTAAAAGGCGGAATATTTACTGTGTTTGGCAAAAAAAAAAAAAAAAAAACTGCCACAGGACATAGGCGTAGGTGTAGGAAATGTGGTAGAGGTGCCGACTCCGGTCCAGTCCACTTCAGGGTGTAAGTGGGATTAAACGCGGGGGCCCGCTTAAGCGTCGCAACAGCCCGCGATAGTTAAGCCGGACACCGCTCTGAAGGCCAGCCAAAATTAATCGGACTTATGCGGGCTCCTGCATGTGCAGTTGTTTTAGCAGAGAAAGGGAGAATGACTCAACCCCATCCCAGATGAGGCGACACGGAGTACAGAGTATAATAGATTAGAACGTTGCTCAGAGTGAGATCCACAAATTCGCATCTTGCTCAGAGCATAATCGATTAGTCGTTTATGGGATCGACGGACCTCGTACACGTACGGAAGGACTCGCATGCTACCGCGACCGCGCGCGCAATATTAATGGCGTCTCAGAGGGTCGTCGGAGCATGGAAGAGAGGGTCCAGCGGCAGGCAGCGGGAGCGAGGCCCTTCCCGGCGGGAGGGATTCGAGGAATTGGCCAAGGAGGTGGTTAAGGAGTAGAAGGAGAGTGAGAGGCCCCTGGAGCCGGAGGAGGAATGGCGGCCATGGTGGCCGTGGCGGCGCTCCAGTGGCGGAGCTGAAGGAGGAAGAACTCTGTGACTCGGGCGTCCCTGGTTCGCTGCGATGTGCGGCATCTGCGGGCCGGCCCGCATATGCTGTTTCTTTAAAAAAAAATCCGTGGATGGCTGCAGATGCATTTAACTGGGCCAAAATCGCGGCGCCGCAGACGGCCTGCTGCCGCTTGCAGCCTGAAGTCCACTACAGCGCCACCGCTGGCTGTCCGCGCGACGCGACGCGAGTCCGGCCAAACTGCCCACGGCGGCCCCGGCCCGGCCGTTCCCAGCACCCGCAAGAAAACCAGGCTCGCACGGTCGGAGCCAGAGCACATCCACGCACGCACGCACGCCAAAGCCAGCCGGTCCGAGCTCCGCGCGGCTGATGTCACGCCACCCCGCCGCCTCTCGCCTGCTCCGCCAATAATACACCGCCGCGTTCCCACCTCGCCCCGCCACCAGCCTGCCTGCCGTCATCGGCGGGTGCCGCTCGGTCCCCGCCCCGCCCCACCGCAGCAATAAAACGGGACTGGGGATGCGCTGACTCAGATGGCCTCCCTCTCCCTCTCCCTCCCCGCGCGCACGCCTCTGCTCCGCCTCCTCTGCCGCCCCCGCCGCGCCATACTCCCCTCCGCCGCGCCGCCGCCCGAACGGGCCCTCTGCCGCACCTCCGCCGCCGCGCCACCCGGCCACAGCACCCGCGGCGCGCTCTTCCTCGGAGCAGCAGGTACGTGCTCTGCCCTGCCCCCCTCGATTACGCACTCTCTCGTCTAGTTCCCCCCGCCGGCCCGTGCTCTTAGCTTCGAATCCCACGCCGTCCCTCGGGACAACGCCTCGCGCCGGATCGCGTATCCAGCTGCGGCGGAAATGCGATCTGCGCCCGCGAGGAATGTTTGCGGCGATTTTGCCGAAGCCACGGCCATGGAAATACGCGTGGTGGGGGCTGGATGGACGTGGAGCGTCCCGCTCCTAGATGCCGGGAGACAGGATCGTGAACATAGCGTAGGCGACAGAAACAAAGATGGGGTGATGATGAATACCATGACCGCGCGCGGTACAGAAAAAGAAAGAAAGTCGATAGGCACAGTTCAGCTCAGTGGTGGCCAGCCTTTCGCCCTTCCCTGTCCGTTTCCCCTGTCCACCTCCAGCCTTGCTGTTTCATTGGTCGTTCTACATTTAACCTCGACTGCAGAGCTGGATTTTATGGCATTCCTGACAAACCGTATCTCAATCATTTGTTTTTTGCACATGCTGAATACTGTGTTGTGCAATTTACAAAGTAAAAGTATACATACAGGCTGCCTGCTAAAATTCAGTAGCCGCAGGTACAAGACAGAGGGGTGCAGCCTGGAGCAGAACCATGTCGAGTTCGGTGAATTCAGCAGCGGTGGCGGAATCAGCAACGGCTAAGAAAGGAGCCAATGTCGAGCCTCTTCCGTTCGTGAATGACAAGCACGGGGGTGTCATTATTGAGATGATGGCTCCGATGGATCCCCAAGTTTTCTCAGCTTCCTTGAAATCTGCCTTGTCAAAATGGAGGGAGCAGGTGCTTTTCATCAACCATGGAAATACCTACAGTACATAGTTTCTTTTTCCATAGAAATATGATTTGTTAAAATGCCTTAACATGCATTTGTGTTGTGTTTTTAATGTATCCCCAACATAGGTTTTTTATAGGTTCAGCATGAATACCCTGACTATATAGATATTAATATTTTGTATAAACCATTAAGTGCATCCTGTGTTGTGTTTGATGTACACATGTGACTAGAAAAACCAATAATAGTTATCTGCAATTTTTAAGTGCCTTCAGTGCTATGCATAATTCCCTAATATCATCAGTTGTACCCAGGCCATGCCACAGACAGTTGAAGATTAGTGTTCATCCATATTCAAATTGAACTATTCATGGATCCTGACCAAATTATCTTTTTGCACTATCTATCCATTGATTCCCTCTGTAATTGCAAATCTGTATTGTCCTCATTGTAGGGAATAAGAGGTGTCTGGATAAAATTACCAATCGGCCTTGCCAACCTTATTGAATCAGCAGTAGAGGTAAGTTTAGCTTGTATAGTTCAAGGTTTCTTTCATAGTAAAGTATCAGTTTCGTAAGTCTTTATTATTGATAAATCTTGTCACTAAATTAATGTTTTCGGATTCAGTAAATCATATATCATGTAGCTGAAAATAACAAACTGTTCTAGGTTTTGATATTAGTTAGTGTTACTTCATAATTCTGTGTTAATATGGTCTTATGTTTTAAGTTTTGAAGAATGCCAATAAGAGTACTCTTATCTTACTATTAATATGTACATGGGGTAAGTTCTATTGTAAGAAGCTGTTTTAACTTTGAACTTAATGTCTGAATCACCTTTCCTTCATTTTTTTATAGGAAGGATTCTGGTACCATCATGCAGAGGAAACTTACTTAATGCTTGCATACTGGCTTCCGAATTCGACTCATACATTACCTGTAAATGCTACACACCGTGTAGGTGTTGGAGCTTTTGTAATGAATGACAAAAGAGAGGTACCAAATGAATATGAAAGCACTATGAAGGACCCAGATAATCATGCTTCTGCCTTTCTATCCTATTTGAATCGGCTTTAAGAGCTTAGAAAGTATGTATCTTGCGTTATCACTTAAATACTATATACTTCTATAGGTATTGGCTGTCCAAGAAAAAAGTGGTGTACTTCGAGGACTAGGAATATGGAAATTTCCAACTGGAGTTGTTGAACCAGTAAACTTTCTGCTCTGGAGATGTAGAGATATTATTCAAAGATCTTTCTTTACCACGTTCTCTCATTATAATCTACAAGATCTTGATACATGCAGGGTGAAGATATAAACATTGGAGTTGTAAGAGAAGTAAAAGAAGAGACAGGGGTATGTCTTAGCTTATGGAGAATTACTTTATGCTCAATAAGTTGATGCTGACAAAATGCTGCTATAGCTACTAATACTACTTCTCTTTTCCTTCCTTGGTCATGTATCAGATTGATACAGAATTCATTGAAGTACTTGCCTTCAGGTAACAACGTCCTTGTATTTATCGCTCCATGTCTTAAAGATCCGTTGTACAATCAGGAAACCTGTAAAAGTCAGCTTCATATTAACTTATGTTATGTCACACCTAGCTAGCTAGCTCCGTCTGATCATTTGACCATTATGTTAACTATATTCCAAATTTCACCAGCCTTTTCAGAGGCGTACCCATTTTAGCAATGGTGGTGCACATCAGCACATAAGACCGGGTCAATAATCATTTTCTTTGGCTTGTTCCCTATATATACAGTGTGCGACACCCCCGTTTTAACTCAAATTTCTGGGTGAAGTAGATGAGGGCACCGGTGCCGTTGTACTCTGGGTCTGCCCCTTAGCCTTTGGTACCGTACACTGTATATATGTGAGAATTTTAAATGGTAAAGCAAATTTCTAGAGTCTGTAATTTGCATTGTTCTGGTAAACAATGCAATGTATCTTGCATAAAATTGTATTTTTAGTTTTTTTTACTGAGATATGCTTGATTAACTCGAGAAGAATATAGATGATTATGCAATATCAGAGTAAATGGTCAAATGGAAATTAAATAGTGAAACTTCATTTTGTTGCAATTTATTTATATCAATTATTGTATCTTTTTGAAGTCTGAACTAATTGTTGTTTCTCTCATGTGGGTATGTACCTATCAATGTGCAGGCAGAGCCACAAAGCTTATTTTGAAAAATCGGATTTATTTTTTGTGTGTATCTTACGGCCACTTTCCTTTGACATTACTAAGCAAGAATCCGAAATTGAGGATGCTCAGGTACGTACTAGCATTTCAGCATCAATTTGTTTAATTCGTCTCAGAGAAGGGGACATTTTAAAATATCATCTATATATCTTAACTAATGGTGTATGAATATTCTGTTGACACTCCACCTCTCGAATACAGTGGATACCGGTGGAGGAATTTGCAGCACAACCATTTGTACAGAAACATGAGCTCGTGAAGTACATTCTTGAAGTTGGTCTGGCTAAGTCAGACAAGGAATATGCTGGATTTTCGCCAATTAGCATAAAATCCGCATTCACGGACAAACAGTCCTTCTTTTACATGAACAGGAGGGACCTGGACAAAGCATCGGGGTCCGGCAATGCACAGCAGAAAAGCGGGTTGTGAAAGGGTACTCAATTACTTCATTGGTCAGTTGGTAGTTTGTACACCTGATTTTGACAGCATGCTGCCTGCTTCCACCATGTGTGATTAAGAAACGTAGCTTAGCAGAAGTACAGCTGAAGTTGGTGTACTTATCTTATCAATTGTATCGATAAGCTTACAAATAATGAGAATGTTGGTAGGACTGCAACCTGGCATGTTCTGTTCAATTCAAGATGTTTTCTCTTACTCGGTAGCCTTTGTTAAGTAGATATATTTATTACATCATCTAACTTGAACTGTAAGGGCTCATTCAAAGGAACTCCGTAGGAACTTGGAGGATTTTGTTGTTTGATTTGTAGGGTTATAACAGGTAGAAATTCCTAAGGTTTGCATTCCAATGTATCCTCTTGGTACAACTCCTTTGCTTTTCGCTTGATATCAAATGATCTTTGATGCAAATTCTTTGGTTTTGTTATAGCAAAAGAACATAATACCATTCCTGCATTTTTCATAGTTCTATGTTTTGAAAAGCCAGCGAATCAAAGAGGTCCTAAACGACCAAGTGGTGATTCGTCCAGCCAAACTTTTGGAGGAGTGAAGTTTGCCATCCTAGCCAACTCATGTGCACAACAACTTCCTCACGCTTCCAATGCTTGCGTTCCTAGTGGACCAGTCGCCGCGTCTCAGCACTTGCTACTTGCCCTGATACCTGACTAGATGGTGGTGCACCAAAGGCAATGCACCGAAATCTTTAGGTATCCGGCCAGGAGAGTATTCAAATGGATGAGAAAATATTAATGCTCAAATTCATGAATTATTCCTTATCGAGGCTGAGATGTGTTTATGAAATCGATCTTGCGGGGGGTAGAACCCTTTCCTAAGTAGGACCACTGAAGTTACTACAATGACACAGGAGACGCACAACAGATGTTTGTAAATTATACCATCACTACACACTTGCATCTAAGAAGAGGGAAGACTATAGCTGACAAATATATAATGGTCAACCAAAGTAAAAAAAGAAAAGAAAAAGGAGAACAAGCTAGATGTAGTTACTTGGCTATAATCTACTTTAGTTGTTCTTGGGTGGGTGGCGCCGGGGTTTACGGTAATCAGCAGTGTAGGGTATGTGACTGTCGAAGTAGACTCCTGAATGAAGTTTCCTACTTCTGAAGTAACAGTTCACACCCAGGTCCTTCCTTGCTCTATGCCCACATTTTCCGACGGAATGTTTTGCACCTGAGCTCGGTATGCTTCGACCATCGTTTGCTTCTGTCCTCTCCATGCCCGCATCTCCAAAAACTATGTTTTGTCCTGTCAGTACATTGCTTCCGACTTTCTCATCTGCGATGATCTTGTCAAGTGTGAACTCCATCAGCAACCCTGAGAACATACAACAAGCATGTCGGTGTTTTTCCCATAACAGTATGTCAGTGTGTCACATGAAGTTAACACCAGGAACCAAGAAGAATATCTGAACATGAACAATTGAATGAAAAGCCATATAGCTCTAGTATGCACAATCATAAGTATTTGGGGTCTACCTCTATGGGCAATGGCGATGAAGGGCCCAAAGGTTGCCAATAGGATGACTACCCTAAGCAAGAAGCTTACACATTTTGACAGCCGCATAACTATTTGTTCGTTGGTATGCCTGTTGTGTAACTAACATGAAAGGGGAGGAGAAAGCAGAACACAGAAATGGTGGATTTATAGGGCTCTAGCGACATTGACAACCTACTGGTCAAGCTCCGACCTGAGGTATCTATTGTGCATAGAATGCTGCATCCGTAGTACTTATAGTCCATATATTAATCTCAAGACTCAGCATTTTCTTACTGCCTTGTGTATATTCATGTGCTTGGAACAACTCAATGTTTGTCTCTTGTCATTCTCCATGCAGTAGTAGTTTCCAGTGAGTCTCATGAGTTGTATTAAAAGTGCTCCAAGGATCTGCCATTGCTTGGAATAGAAGATTTTGAGTGCTTAGAGCATTATGCCCTACGTCTCTGCCAATATGCATACAACAAGGTTAAGTAGAAAAGGATATCGGTGACCAAGGCCACGACATAGGGCTTCACCTTCCTTTGATATAAAGTAATGCTTCAGGTTCCCAACATGTACCTTTCAACCCTATTTATGCATCAGACTCCCAGATGATGCCCAAAAACTATTGGTGGTGGGCGTGAATCGGACGGCCTCGCACACAAAATCCTGCCGGTGGTGACATCGATTTTTTTTTTTGCGAGAAATCAACCGATCTATTAATAATCATCAACAGTAGTACAAATAATCCAAAAGGTAAAGAAAATTACAAATTGGTATTCGGACCACCTAGCGACGACTACAAACACTAGCACGAGCCGAAGGCGCGCCGCTGTCCTCGCCCCTCCATCGCCGGAGTCAGGCAAAGCTTGTCGTAGTAGAGCTTGTTGTAGTAGACAGACGGGAAGTCGTCGTGCTAAGGTCCCAAAGAACCAGCGCACCAGAACAGTGAGTGAAGGCTTGTGGCCGGTTGAATTTGGTCTGTTTATCAGAGTTAGAAGCACATGACTCAGCTTAGGAGCGATCAATAGCTGCAACTGGTTGAATTTGGCCGGTTTCCATAGTTATGAACATATGACTCTGCGTTCGAGCATCGACTAACTTGGTTGTTCATCTTTTCAGGTACAGTGTTTGGTAGCCTGTATTAGGGCCAACCAGGACGTGACGGTCCTCTGCCACCTGACGGAAATCCCCACCCACTACCTGCACAGTTATTTTGTGGTATTTGGGATGATGTTGTTTATGAAAATAACCATGCCCAAGACAATATTGAGAACCATACACATGCTGTACTTGATGAAGCAAATGCTACTTCTGCAGAAAACAATGATGTGCCAATGATTGACACACCTCCTTAGAGTCCTATAGGACTTATGGTTCAAAATCTACAGCCTTCTACAATGGATGACTTCACTGCTATGCATAAATCAATTTCTAATGTTGTATCTGATGCACCAAAAGTTTTGAACTCAATTCACCGTGATCTTATTTTTGGAGCAAGCTTCTAATTGCTATATGTGCTTGATAAAAAGCACTACAAAAAATCCCCCTTACCCGGTGGATTTTTTGGACGGTACAAACTATAGTCGTCTGCAAAGTTTTTTGGCCGGCACATAGATTTCCGTGGTAGATCCCATGTCGGCAGATATTTTCATCGTGGTTGGTGCCATAACGGACCGGCGTTTATTAATACCACAATAAGTTTACGTGGGCATATATTATGGCACCTAGATTGGACTTGAAATTTACCATGGAGAGATTAGACAATCTAGTCTCACTGACAGGTGTGTCCTGCCACCACCAAGGCTCGTTTAGTGGTCCACATCATCTCACTGAATGGTTGACCGTGTTGTAGTATATATGGGCAACTACTCTATATCGGTTTGTTAGGCCCTCTACGCGTTGTTCAAGAAAAAGTTTGACCATAAATTTGTATTATATATAATGTCACAAAAACTATAACATCGGATCCATATTCAAAAGTTGTTTCTAATGATATAATTGATATACTATTGACCAAAATGTTTGACCATAACTTTTTTTTATTTTATTTTGAGAGTTCACACACATTCATTCAAATATCAATAATGACCTTGCAATCCTTTGACAACTTCTAGATAATCCGATTGATCAAAAATATCTATATGAATCGGTCCCAACATCAAATCAACACCCAGCTCCAACACTTCTCAACAGGCCAACGCAACAGGATTGACTACTCAACAGTATCTAACTCACTAGTTGGTGTTGGCACATATTTTAGGCCAGTATGACCTATGGGGCCTTTAAGCAAGAGAGGCCCATAGTTATGCCACTAACTCAAGGGTCGTAAAAGTAACCCTAGATGTAACAACATTGTCTATAATACTGGGAACACTCCACGTCGCCGCACTCCCCTCTCTCCACTATGTAACTTAGATCCTGTAGCAACCAACCCTATATCTCGAACTACTCTAGCACAATCCATTTCTAACCATAGATCCTCTCCCCACTTGCACCTAAGCTCAATATTTGTAGGTTGGTCTTGGCCGGTACAACTTGATATGGTGAAGGTGTGCCGTCGACAGAGTCACCCACCAGCGTGCCTGTATTGTATGTATGTTCTCATTGCGCTTGTTGTTTGCGTGCCTTATCTTTCATCCTTCTTATTTCATCTTTCATCTCTCTTCTTTCTCGACTTTAATAGATCTAATCTCTCTTGCAGTTCCACTACTGGAACGCCAACTTGTGCGGTCTATTGATGCCGGGAATGTCAACTTGTGCCGTCTGATGATGTCATGCAGATTGTTGATGAGAGCACATAGAGATCTTCCAACTCCAACGAGATGAAGCTGTCGAGAAATATTGTAGTTATCTTGATTTGTAAAGATTTAGATAGAAGGGAAACACTTCGTTTCTCTCTTAAGAAAATCTTGTATCTGTAGGTTTTTCCACTATCGGACATGGAATAATATATCATACAGCTAATGGTGTAATGGAATTTTATACCTTAAATGAAGTGGATTTGACCATACACCATAAGCCCTAATTGCAAATACTCTCTCTGTCTCGATTTAAAGGTTCTGCATGTATCCCTAAATCGTAAATTTAACCAAGGTAATACAAGACATATATAACAAAACATATATCATTAGATGTTCTACTTTCTAATGATAAAAAATTATGTTATATAATTTATATTATGTTGATCAAATTGATGATCTAGAGATGTGTGTGGCACTAATGGGTACATAATTAAAGCAAAGAATATGCGCCACACTTGTATGTATCACGGCACTAAATCTTCCACCGTGTGTTAATGTACCAAGAAGTTTCAATCTACGTGCCGTGTAGGACATTGCGTGATGTATCGCGAAGTGTTGTGCAAAAAAAAGTGTTAGGTCTGCAGTTTCCCTGATGCAGGTTTCCTGGCGGTTCTTTTTTTCCATGATAGCATGACCGCAATGATTACGTGCGTGCCTCGGCATTTAAATGTTGTAGGAAAGGAACTCTAAGAGGTTCTAACAACCCGCGAAGCCTAATGAACATAGTTCTTGAGAATAAAACTTGACATTTGACAAATGGTTATGAAAAGTTGCTTCAAGATTTTGACCTACGGTCATAGTTGTAGGTAGAGCATACTAAATACCTTCTCTCATATCTGAACTTCTTGAGTACGTTGTACTCATCTCTATCTATTTCTCAATCCTTTTCTTAGGTTCTGAGTATATAAAGGAAGACAGCTAGCTAGGAGCATTAGCCATAGGAGGAGGAAATCACGAATGAATAAATTGAGGGCAACGACTACTACCTCGTGTGGTGCGGGGCTGAAGGCAGGAGATCCTGATCTGTAGAATAACATAATGTTGTGGCAGTAGGAGGATCAACCTTATGAGTAGTATTGGAGGTTGCTGATCCAGTAATGTCTTTACTGTCATAGTACCAGTATTAGTATAATTGTGTATGTTAAGACTAGTCATAGTGGAGAGTAATATTAGGTAGTAACATACAAATGTTACCACTCTATAGTGGTTAGTAACATAAGTGTAGTAACATAAAATGCTATATTTATTAAGTTGTAGACTCATCTTGCTTTGAAATGTGTGCTGTGATGGTAACATAACTAGTTACCACTGTCATCTCTTTCCTCAATTAATAACATTCTTTCCTCAATTAATAACATGCCATGTCATCAAAATGTTTAATTGGCATTATATGTTGTTGATGTTACTACCTATGTTACTCTCCACTAAAATAGTCTAAAACCTAAGTTTACTGAGTGAAAAGAGGCAGTGGTGAATCCAAGATAAAGAGTTGGGGTAGGCTAAAAAAATTAAAAACATAGTTTCAAAAGGTAACACGACACAATCTGCAATGGATTTTCAAAAATTAGATGCACAATTGGTCTTGCACCTATGCCATAAGACTAGTCACAATGATAAGTATCATATACTAGTGTCATACATATGATACTAGTTTATGATACAACACCTGCAATGCATAGTATCATGAATTAGTATCATAGTTCCATCATATAATTTTTTACAGAACCTCAATGCAAATATGTGTACATGATGTGTTTGCTACTAAAGTTTCTAGTTTTACGTGCTATGATACGGTATCTACCTATGATATTATTCTCACCTCTCTCTTCATTAATTGATGTGCCATATAAGTTTATTGCCTACATGACATGCATGATACTACCTATGATACTCCTATTGTGGCTAGTCTAAGGCTTAGATTGTTGAGGCATTAATTTTGGCTTCATTTAATGGTTATTTGCTCCTCTTGCTAACAAAACTTTGACCCTTCATCATCAACCATGATTGAGGCATAAAAATTTGGTGGATTGTTGCTGAAAATAAATGGTAGGCTCGAGCCTATCGAAGCCTACCTAGTAAATTTGCCCTTGGCAAGAGGAAGATGTTGAATTTTTTTTATGCATGTTTGACCCGTATATAGTTAATATGTAAGTGTGGACCAACAATTTTTATGCTGTATGGTTATGAGGAATTTAATTTTTATGGAAATGTATTTGAGTATTAGATCAATGACTGGTGTACTACAACATATAGTGGTGTACACGGTCATCGCAACATGGATCTTCATAGTTTTGATGATAGGTGATGTTTTTACGACGGAGGGATTACTTTATATATATATAGTCTAGGGGTCAGCCCTCCGTGCCCTAGCCGTCTTCATAAGTCATGATTGATGTACTATGTACTTTCCCTTTTACATCCCTTATATCTTTTTTATCGATTGTGTGCATCCTAGTTGTCTGGGGCCTGGAGTGACGTCTTTGATTGTATTGACTTGATGTGAATGTTAAAGTTTAATAAAAGCATTATTTCTTTAAAAAAATAAGGAAACAACATGGTAAACTTGCCATGTACATCGCTAAGTGGTGTGTCCCACCACTTCCACCGAGGCACAAACCTCTTTGCTGTTTATATCTCGTCCACCACCACTCCACATTTGTACTACTGTTTTTGCGGGAATCAATTGCAAACTTTGCTTCCTTTCTTATGTTACATGCATTTCTAATATGCTTTCTATAGTGAGATTTTTGTTCATCACCTTGTATTCTTCGGCCCTTGGTATCTAGATTGTTGGTTAAAATATTGTAGAAATAATACTACTCCCTCCTTCGCATTGGTTTGCGTAAAAGTCAAATTTCACTAACTTTCACCAAATTTTATTGAAAAAAATTATTGATATCTACAATACCAAATATATACCACATTAAAATATATTTCATGATGAGTCCAATTAATAGTATTTATTTGATACCCCAGATGTCTTTTTTACAAACTCGGTCAAAGTTCACATGGTTTGACTTTAAAAAAATCTTATACGCACTATATTTTGGCATAGAGGGAGTATATTTGTTTTGCTGAAGTACAACAAAAATGATGGTGTGGAAGCACTGTTCAAGTAAAAGTGCTACTATAGCGACACAACTCAGAATTTTTTCCGGCACCATAGGTGATTGTGAAGCGACAAAAAAAGAGGATAGTAAGGAAAAAAATCATTGGACGATTGTACTGATTGTAGGGCGATGGGAAGAAAATTAGGTTACTATACTAGTAGCACTACACTGAGTGAGGACAACGCGGCGTGGTTGAAAAAGGTGACGAAAACATACAAGCTTTTTCCAGAAATACCATAGAGAACGTAGTAGTGTTTTCGACGACTAAAAGATGCGGTGGATGGTGAAGTATTTTTTTTGCGGAGTCACTATAAAAGATGGTAGTATTTTCTCCAGCTGACAAAGGTAGTGGAAGATGGAGTAAGTATTTTTTTTTCCGAAGACACCACAGAAGAAGGCAATAGTATTTTCACCATGTAAAATGGGTGACGGACCATGAAGGAAATACATTTTTTTTGGGTGGTACCGCATAAAAATACGGTAATAGTTTTCCTGGATAAAAGATGTGGCGAACTTATTTTCTTAATTCAATGTAGAAGAAAGGAGTAGTATGTGTTCCCGAAAAAATAAGTCTTCTGTTTAGAGTATGTATTAGTATTTTTTTGGATAAAAGATTCGACGAACAATAAAAGAATTACCGTTCACGAGCCAAAATACCGTTGAAGAAACGCTCTTGAGGAATTACCGTTGCGCAACCGGTGAAGGATAATTATTATTTGATAAGTAACGCCTCTAGAAAAGTTACTATTAGATAGCTAACGTCGGAAACTATTGTTCAACCTGTAGATTTGTAACTATAAAAATAGATATAGATACTTAAGGACCCTCGAGAAATGACTACTAAATAGGTAACCTCAGAAAATTACTGCCAAAATTGAAGATTTTTACCGACAAATTATTGTCAATGTTTTTGCCAAAGCTGAGGATTTAGTGTGAGAAATTGTTCTACCAAAGTTAAAGGTTTTCACTGACAAATTATTGTCAAAAGATTTACTATCGAGAATTGTCAAGAAAGTCATCGGAAAAATTATAAAGGAAAATTCCGAATAAATAAATAAAGTAAAAAAAAGCAGGCCCAAGACATTGTTCATGCGCGAGCACAATTTATCCGGGCATAAACATTGCCTTGGATGCCTGAGGTGCGAGCAAACACGAGAAGCTTTAATATAGGTACATATATATATGACCAAAGGACATATTCATGCTACACCCGGGTGTAGTTACTCCCACGTGTGTTTCACACAATCTAGGTAGTATCTATCGTACCGAAGAGTATATACATGTAGTATGAAGTATATAAGAATATTTTTGTAGTATATATACTACTTTGTAGGTAGTATGTACACTTTTTTACATACACTATTTTTTTACGTATAAATATGCATGTATTTTGTATATATAGTGCAAACTATGGGTGTATTTAATTTTTTTCACCAAAGTTGGTATGGAGTATCTTACATATAGTGTACGAACATACTCAAACCAATAAAGTATGTTATATACTTCCGTATGGTAGTATATGAGACATGGGTGTAGTTACACCCAGGAGTAGGAAGTATTTTTCCTATGACCAAATACATATATCTAACCAGAAGTAGTGTAGCTCGCAAATATAATGGCCAACCAAAGAAAAATAAAAAAGGGGTGAAAGCTAGTTATCGTTACTTGGCTGTACCCAATCTAGCTCTAGTTGTTCTTAGGATGGTGGTGCTCTGGTTTAGGGTAATCAGCAGTGAAAGGTATGTGACCGTCGAAGTAAACCTTTGGAGGAAGTTTTCTACTGCTAAAGAAACAGTTCACAGTCAAATCCTTTCTTCCTTCATGCCCACATTTTCCAACAGGATGTTTTGCACCTGAGCTCGGTATGCTTCGAGCATCCTTTCCTTCCGTCTTCTCCATGACTGCATCTCCAGAAACCATCTTTCGTCTTGTCGCTGCATTGCTTCCGATACCATCGCCTATGCTGGTTTTGTCAATAGTGAGCTCCTGCATATTATCAGGACCAATTTAGCAAGACATGAGTCCCTTATAGTGCATGCATGTATTCCATCAAGAATAGTTTGAAGTTTTGACAGCTCATCGCAGCTCTTACCTGCTTAGTTATTGGTCCTTTGTCACTGTTAGTCACCATTAGTAACTCTGAGAACAGAGTATATGTCAGTGTTTTTTCTTCAGAAAGTGACAGTCTACCACACCAATTAACCCCAAGAGCGAAAGTACAAAATTGAATTAGAAGCCTTGTATCTACTACAGTGGTATGCACATGCAGAAGGAAAAGTAGCAGTGCCTACGTACCTCTGTGGGCAACGGTGACGAATGGCTCAAAGATGGCCGAAAAGATGGCGGCCCCAAGCAATAAGCTTACACAGTTCAACGACTGCATAACTAACTGCGGCGCAGTTCTTTGGTATGTCTGTCGTGCAACTAACTGAAAAGAGAAGGAGAAAGCAGAACACACAAGCGGTGGACTTATAGGGCCATAGACATAAAGATGTCGATGCTCCATATTGGTCAAGGTTCGAGTTGCAATGGAATGCCACACCTGTACTTTGTATCCATACATTATGAGTATACTAATCTGGGACCTCATCATTTTCTTACTGGCTTGAGTATATTCATGTACTTGGAAGAACACAAAGTTTGTCTCTTGTCACCTCCCAAGCAGTAGTACTTCCCAAGGATCGATCTGATGAGTTGTAAAAGTGCTCCAAGGATCTGCCATTGCTTGGAATAGAAGATTTTGGGCATTCTGTCATTTGTCTCTGCCCAATGCCCATGGATGCAACAAAGGTAGAAGAAGCAAAGTCTAGTGGCCAAGTAGCTAGAAAGGTTTTCGGTTACCAAGGCCAGAACATAGGGCTTTACCTTCCTCTGATCTAAACTAATACTCCAGGTGCCCCCACATGTACCTCAAAACCATATTTATGCATCAGACTCCCAGATGATGCCCCCAGAAAAGAACCGGTGGTTGGCGTGAATCAGACGTCCTCGCACGCAGGATCACGCCGGTGTTGCACCGTTGTTGTCGGTGACATTGAATTTTGTGAGCTTTGTTAGCAGTGAATGCTCGCCGAATCCATTTGTGGTCGGCTGAATTTGGTCTGTTTTAGAGCTAGGAGCACATGATTTGACTTTGGAGCCTCAAGTGCTACAGTTAGTTGAATTTGGTCGGTTTCAAGAGTTATGAACACATGATTCGGTTCTCGAATGTCGACTAAGTTGGCGGTTCCTCTTTTCAGGCGCTGGTCATTGCTGAGGTGACTCTTAAAGCACAAGCGCAGGGACGCCAGCTTGAGCTTCGATATTGCTGATTTCCGGACAAGCCCTAGACCCCTGGTCCTCCTTTTGTGAAGATTCATGGTGTACTTGGAATGCATTCTCAGACACTCAACTTAGCCATCCATCTCCTCGCAATTCACATTGCGAGAAAAGATTTATTCAGATCAACTGCTTTCCATTTGTCCATTTACCGAGCTACCAAAATATGTACATTTAAATTCGTTATACTAGTCAAATTGAGAGGGTGTTTGTTGAATTAACAGCATATACATGTGACCAAAGTTTCGGATGATGAATTCGAAAACATAATTGAGCTGATGAGGCTCTCTTTTAAAAACGACGAATCAGATGCAATCTTTCCACTTATAGAAGTCAGGACAGATTTCGATGCTGGATGCATCTGTAGAAAGTGAGTCAATAGCATAAAACCACCACTTTGAAGGTGAAATTTACCATCTACCACCACTTTATGTTCGTGGGACAAAAAACCACCAGATTTTACGAGATTTTTTGCACAATATGCTAAACGTGAACTAAACGCGAATTGACAGCAAATTTGACAACCAGGACCCACTAGTCAGAGATGAGGTGGCATAATTTTGTGAGTTAGACTAGGCCCACTACTAAAGATGACGTGGCAGCAATCCATATGAAAAGAAATAAAAGAACTGGGAAGGCCCTTTCTCCCCCGTTGACCTTCTCTTGCCGGCCTGCAATCCACCGGACCAACCCACCGCCGCCGAACTCCGGCGAGGCTCCGACGACCCCATCTACTGGCTCCGGCGACCTAGCAGCGCCCCCCTTATGGCCTTTGACGGAGCGCGACCTCCCTTCCCGTGGCCTCCCCAAGCGACCTCCCTCCCCGTAGCTTCCCCAAGCGCCGCCATGGCACGCCGCCTTGAGCTCCGCACAACCAGCACCCTCCGGTGGCGACAGATTCGGCCAGACGGGCGTGCAGATGGTCACGACAGCGGCCAGCCCCTCGGCCTTGGCGCGGCGGTGGGAAGGAGGGCGAGATGGCCGTGGGGAAGAGGGCCCGACGACCGTTTCGTGCAGGGTCGATGTGGGTATCAAGTTCTTCGTCGATTTGCTCCGGCCACCGCAGTTCCCCGTCCCTGCTCCCTGTCCCAGTTCCCTTCGTCGTGCTATGGCCGAGCCCTGGCCACGCCCCCTCCCCAGCCCCACGGGGGAACCAGACGACGGTGGCGGCGGCCACGCGGGGACGCGCCAGGCAAAGAAAAATCCTCGGGGTCGAGGGTGCCGCCTCCTGCGCTTCGCCCGTGATCTCAAAAAGCTTTTCTGCTCCGCAATGGTGTCACGGCCTGCGACTCCCTCTCGTCGTGTCGCCGACGGTGGCGGCAGAGGAGGGCCATGGCCGGCGTCGGGAAGGGGCTGGGAGGAGCCGAGGAGGGGCGGCCAGGCGCTGCGGCGGGCACGGCCGTGGCGCGGGCGCAGCAGCGGTGGCCAGGCAATGGCGGTGCCCGGGGGCGGCGGTGCGGTGTCCCGAGCTTGCCGAGCGCCGGCCCGCCGGGACATGGCGTGGACTTGGTCTCCGCTGGGAAGGAGATAACCTCCAATTATTTTGACTTTTTTTTATATCCAGATTTGCATCTCCGGCCACTCTTTGGCATATCTAATTTTTTTTAATTGGACTGACAAGTGAGTCCGGTCCACGTCAGCAAACTAGTTCTGTTTGGTGGGTCCTGCCTGTTAGAAATGGCATCAATTTGCTGTCAATTCGTCATTTGGGTGTTCGGCTAAAAACCAACTCAAATGTGGTGGTTTTATGTCCCGCAAACCAAAAGTGGTGGTCTTTCGTAAATTTGGCCACTAATGTGGTGGTTTTATGCTATTCACTCGTAGAAAGTAGGGCTGAGGCGAACTAGTACTACTACCCCTGGTAATACCACGTGCAACGCTGCATCGGGCTCATTTTCCTGCCGTCGCTTCTCGCTTCTCGAAGCGTTGCAATAGGAATCGGGCCGGAGCAGCGACACATTTTCTTCTTTGCAAGAGCAGCAAAAGCGGCTCGATCCGAGAGCTGCAAGTCCCCAATATTTGTTGACGTACCAGTACTCTGCCGTTTACAGAACTTTTCCATTGTCTCACTACACTCAGGTCTAAATATTTATCGCAGGTTCAATGAAGCTAACCATATTTTTAGTCTAAATTTTACCTAAACCGGCGGTAAGTATCTAGAGCCGGAGACGTATGCTAGTTTCTCCAACAATGCACCGGTTTGTTGTACTAACTCCTCTCACAGAGAGTTGCATACATGCAGAAATATTCAACCTCAATTAACATCATCACATTAATTACTAAATTGGAATTTTAAATGATATTTTACGAGCGTTACCCGATTAGCTACACATCTTCATCGCCAAGAGTTTTTTTTTTTACCCGCAAAAAAAAAACCCCGCAAAAAAAAATGAGAACTTTAAAATAAAATCTCATGTTATTATGTTTTGACAGAAACAATTCTTCGCCACTGGTTGTAAAATTATGGTTCGTGGTCACCACGTTTTATGCTTTTAGCCATTGAACCGTTTTAACTACAAACAAGAGATACATAAAGCCATAGAAGTATAATATAGGAGCGTTAACAACAAAAACATGACCTAGCCAATGACACTCGGGGCGAATCCTGGAAGTACCGCCTTCAAAACTGTCAACAACTGGTTTAAAAAATCACATATGGCAACCCTAAATTGTTTGGTTCCCTAACCCTAACTCCTGACACATGTTATTATCGATAGAACTAGTTACAAAGCGCCAATCATTCTGAAATTGAAGCTCCATGGGAATGAAGCATTTTAGCCATGCTAAGTTCAATTCTCAACCCCTGCAACAGAGTAATATCCCAGTACTTCTTGTTTCAAACCTGTTAACCAAGAGTCACATGTAGAGTGTCTCGAAGAGATTTCAAAGGTTGGTTTCTTAGGCATGGTATCCGATTGTGATATAATTGTAACAGTAAGACATGTGTCTTAATTACCCCTCTTTATAATGCACAAGTAGTCAAGATGATAAAAGAAGATAACATGTCCAATGCCAAAAAAAAAACTGCCAAGTGTAAGATTATGCTATTCAATAGCATGAGATGGTAGGTCAAGGATGTGTTCATACATGCCCATCTAATGATGAGTTGGCGTCAAACACTCTGAAATTGTACAATAGTATGTTCAATAATATGAACTAAAAAGTTAAAATGTGATAACTTAGGCATGTTGTATGCATGCTCTCATTCTTATTTTATCATGGTAGGATGTTCTGGTTTTCTAATATTGCTACAAATATAGTGTCGACTGATTTACTTGAATTGTGATATGTTGTATAATTTATTATTAATTTTTTTACTTTCATCCATTTTCTAAGTGTCTACAATGAGTATGTTATGCAGACACACAATATTAAGACATGTATCTTGAATCCAATGTGAATGGTATGAAGACTGGTTCCCCATAGGACAAGAGTACCAATTCACACACACCAACTTTGAAGAGTGAGAGAAGTAGAACAAGGAAGGAAAGGGCTAGGATTATCAGCGTTGAGAACAATAAGAACAAAACCGCCATAAAAAGGAAAGAAAAGGCAAGGAGCTGAACTAGCAGAGGGGACCAAAGTACATAAGTTTTGGCAAAGCACTAGACCATATGATGTTTTTGCCGATAATGGTAGCTTTATTAACTCAAACGCCGGATCAAGGTGGTACAACTGATAACAGTTTACACCTGACCTCTGAATAACATAGAGGTACAGAATCAACCAAGTTCCAACAAGGAGGCTCACCCGATTATATTGTAGGGTCACCCACTCCCTCACCCATGTGTCCCTCTCTAAGGTGACACGGGGAGGGGACCCTACCTCCACACCACCGCCAGTCCATTCCCCGTCCTCCCCCCCCCCCCTCACTGATGGAAGCCGTCCAATAGCAGACAGCGACGGGGAGCCCTTTGTTATAATCTCCACGAAATCTCACCGAGATCCAATCAATCTGCTGGTTCGAGTTTTATCTGGACAAGATCTTGTCGGCGGTGCGGCATGCCGTTGTAATTATTGTGGTCGTCCACGATCCGTACCCATGTGGATGCGGATATCCATGATGGGAAGCCATGGTGGTGGTAATCAGGTTGGGGGGGGGGGGTCTGATGTTTAGACCGTTACTAGGCATGAGGCTAGATCAACGCCTTTTTTTGCTACCTAGAGTTGTTCTTAGCCCGTTTGTGTTCCGCCTACAGATCTAGAGTTGCAGATGCAACCCGCACGAGGCATGTCCCGGCTCCTGAATCTGCTTGCAGTGGCGGTTTTGTGGATGACCTGATTGGAGGGCGGTAGCGGTAGACGCAAGATTTGGCTGATCCAAGATCATATCCACTTCTCCGTCACCTTCGGGTATGCCAATTGTGGCTATTATCCATGATTACGTTGGTCCTTAGCGGTTCACACACACAATTTTGTGAGAAATGGATTTTCTTGTGGGTTGTGTAAAAAATATAAAATAAATGTCTCGCAAGAAGCTATGTAGGAGCACCCAAAATTGTCTTTTTACACAAGTGACAGCAAATGTCACTTTTTTGCAAAATATTATGTGAGGACATAGAATGTCCGGATGTACATATTCAAAAAAAAAATTACATTTTGAGATATATTTTTAGGTAATAACTGCATGTACAGCTATGAGCCAAAAGGGATTTCTACGTTCTTTTTATCAAACATATTGTCCTTCGTACGTAGTGAAATATCCGAACACAAGCCCCCACCCAACCCCACAAACTATTGAGATATGAAAAGCAAGCTTATTGTGAATACCTCGTAGCCAATTTCTGAACATGGTGAGCAAATTAGGGTATCGGTGTTGAAGTCACTAAAACATAAACCGTACTTCTCGAATAATTTGCACTAAAAAGAGGTGTTTGATCAACTCATTATCATGATGTCAACATACACATTATTTACTCTCCTTGTCAAAATCACTTTTCTAAGAGGATATTAATGAAAGATCTTAATATTTAAAGGAACTTTTTATTTCATGATTTCTTATTGCTCTTGGGAGCATCATTATGATCTGATTTATTGAGAATTTTCCATGTGTGAAGATTCTAACTAGAATCAGCTCTACAGACTCGCAAGCTGAATGTATAGTTGTCGGCACAATAGAGCAGTAGACCATACGATGTAAATAGCAGTTAGAATCACACAATACATCCTGATTCATCACTTGTAGAGATGAACACTAACCAAATACAGTTTCTCAACTAAATCAAAAAACCATGCGAATTTTGTGTAGAATAAGCATGCTTGCCTGTCTTGCGTTATTTTCTACCACGTAAGATGAGTACTAAGGGTGCAAATCACTCTTTCTTTTATTGTTTCATAACAACATATGAGTACTCCTCTAAATAGTCAGAAGAGTAAAGGAATAATGGTCCAAAGGAGATACCATTTGCATTGACACTGAATTTCAGCGAAAGAAACGATTGAAATGCAAAATCACTCACTGCTTTTCATTGATTGCACTTTCTCCGAGCTGTGTAAACCAGATAACGTAGTAAAAAAATTAAGATACTGGTACTACTTTCAATCGCATGCCGTTGGCCACACAAAATTAATGAGATTACAAATACTGGAAACGAAGGGAACAGAGTGCAGAAAATGAGCAGGGAAAGTCCTCAGTGCTCCACGCTTACAACAACAGCATGAAGAACGACAATGGGAGGAGAAGCATGGTTTGAAAGGCACCAATGGACCTCCCATTAGGTGCCGCACTTCCTAAGTTTTCTGAACCTGAGATGCAATGGAAACAGGACTGTTTCAGAACAATTATAATTTATTCATGTAGCAATTCATAGTATGTGCATGTATTTTGTTGAAGTAGGATGAAAGGCAGGTCACTACATTGTCATCGTGTTCTTCAGTGTGTACTGTGAGAATGTTTTGGTGAATCTTGAAAGTATTATGGCAATATGGATGTACGGCTATTTCACTTTCCGGTATGAAGGACTTCCTACTTGTACCTTATTATCTATTTTGTTTATTTTATATAGTTCAATTATTTTGCTTATCACATTTACTTATTCTAACAGTGATTTTGCGTTGTCTGGAGGATATATATATGCTGTATACGGTATGATCCACTCCACATGAATTACCAAAAAGGAATGCATCTCCTCACCTGGTTTTCCTGGCTCGCAGCTGGTGGTAGGCATGTCGCAGAGGCGGAACGTCTCTAGGCCGTCGTACATGGTGCCGTTGAGCTTGTACTCCTTTGCGACCTTCTGAGCCTGAACGACGGCATCGCAGACGCACGTGGGGTCGTTGTTGAAGAGCTTCTTGAACACGGTGCAGCAGGGAGCCAGATTGGGGCTGTCCTGGGTACTGACGCCGTTGCACACGGGCGATAAGCTGTTCAGGCACGGTGACGGCGGCGGGATGTCTGCCGGCTGTGGCATCGGCGGGATGTCCATATGGAACTCCGGTATCGGCGGCATCGCGTCATCTCCGCTCGCCGCCATTGCCACGGCAGCACCGAACACGACCGCCAGGAGCAACGGAAGAACGTGGTGCGCCATGATTGATCCTGATGAATGGCGTACTGTGTCTCTGCCTGTGTGGTAAGGTGCGAGGGAGAAGGTCTGCTGCTGAAATGTTTTATAGGCATGTTCGTCAACGTAATCTGTTCGACCGTAGTGTTGCCCATGTTCTACGCTGCAAGGATGGTGGCTCGAATGAAGTTGACAACAAATCCCACCATTATCCAGGTGGTTGTGGCGTGGTGCCAAAGATCACGGAGGAAATGGTGTTGATCCGGCAGGCTGTGGATCACCTAGTTTTTATAGGGTAGGATCCAAACCATGCAGGGCTCACGCGGCACACGACGCGTGTTCTTTTGTTCCAAGATTGAGAATATTTGTGCAAAAAAGAACAATCATGATTCTTCCAAGAGATGTTTTATAGGCAAGTTCGTCAACGCAATCGGTTCGAGCGTAGTGTTCCCATGTTCGTACTGCTATGTCAATGATGATGGCTTCAACGAAAAATAACAACAAATCCCACCCTAGCCAGATGTTGGGAGGAAATGTCGTTGATTCGGCGTAGTTTTTATAGGCAGTAGCAGCTGGTGCTTTCTGGCATCTCTCTCTGCATGTCCGTGGCCGTTGTCTACTAAGTACTCCCTCCGTTCTCTTTCTCTTTTAATCTACATTTTAGGAAAAATTAAATAAATTAGTAGTGCATTTATCAGTACTACTTAAATTGGTAAAATCAAATCCAACATACGTTAGAAATAGTGACATCTAATAGATAAAGGAGGAACACTTCGTTTTCCGTATTTTTGTTAACTAAAAATTAGAATGTAGAGTATTTCAGAACATCTTTTAAACCTACAATGCAGAGTATTTCAGAATGGATGGAGTATACTTGAGCAGCCAAAACACAGGCGTGAGATGGACTCAGCCATGCTAACTTGCAAAGCTCGATTTGAGCTTCCCAAGTGGGCATGGCTAAGGGTCTCTTTTCGTATGAAGTGGGCATAGCTCAACACGACAGAGCCGACTAACAAACAATAAATAGTGGGATGAGGTGAGAATATCTGAGCTGAACCAACCTACCAAACACACCCTTTGTCCCTACTAGAAGAATGGATAGGAGGGCTTGCTTGGACTGCAATGTGATCCATGGGGAGTGTGTTGTGGCTCAACATAAACTTGTGATGGTTGACTTCCGCTTTCAGGCTCGTGTAACACGGAACAAAGGCACCAAATCACAAGAACAAAGCGGTGGAAGCTCAAAGGGAAAGTGCAACAAACCTTTAGGGAGAGGACGGTCACGGAAGGACCATGGGACGAGGGAGGGAGGTGAAGATAGCATGTGGATGAAGATCGCAACTTGCATCCGGAAGGTAGCTAGGGAAGTGTTTGGAGTGACAAAGAGTAAGAAGAATGAAGCTGGAGACGTACGTGGTGGAATGTGGATGTCCAAAAGGCAATCAAGGAGAAGAAAGAGTGCTACAAGAGTTGGCACCAAGATAGAAGCAGAAGTGCACAACCAACATTGTGAAGTACAAGGAGACGAGGAAGAATGGAAGGGGAGCCGTGAGTGAAGCATAGGGATGGGCCAATGATGAGCTATATGACAAACTAGGCACAAAGGAAGGCGAGAAGGATATGTACTAGATAGAAAAAATTGTGAGGAAGACGAGGGACCTTAACCAAGTTAAATGCATCAAGTATGAGGCAAATCCACTTCTGCTGAACGATGAAGAGGTTACGAACATATGGAATGGGTCCTTTGATGGCACCAACATGCATTACATGCGAAGGATCCAAGAGTTTTGAGGCTAAGGAGGCCTGAAAAGGATGAAAGGAGTGTGCCAATTGAGGTGTGGAGATTTTCAACCATATTTTTTGGTCAAACAAGATGCCCAAAGAGTGGAGATAGAGAAAATTAGTACCTATCTTCAAAAATAAAGGAGATATTCGAAGTTGTAATTAGTATCGAGGAATTAAGCTATATATGAGCCATACTAAGAAATTTTAGGAGAGAGTCATTGAGCACCGCCTGAGGAAAGTGACGAATGTCACCAAAAACCTATTCAGGTTTATGCCCGGGAGATCGACTATAGAGGTGATTTTCTTACTTCACCAACTTGTGGAGAGATACAGGAAGTAGTAGAAGGATCTACATATGGTCGTCATAGACTTGGAGAAGGCATATGACAAGATACCAAGGATGTGGCCATACAAGAAAGGATCGGACTAGAAACAAGGTAATACGACATAAACTAAGGGTGGCATAGGTCAACGAGAAGTTAGTCCAACACCGATTAAGGTGGTTTGCTCATATCCAATAAGGCCTCCATAGTTAACTATGGAATCTAAAGGAGTATGAAAAATATAAGGAGGGGAAGAGGGTAACCAAAATTAACATGGGCGGAGATAGTAAAAAAAGACTTGGAAGATGGGAATATCCCTATAAATTTAGCTTTTAATAGGACCGCATCAAAATCAGCGATCCATGTACCGAAATATCAGATTACTCTTTTTTTTAATCTCATTGTCTTCGTTGGGTTTCACATCTAGGCTATCCCAACTTGCTTGGAAAAAGCTCTGATGTTGTTATTGTAACAAGCTCCCTCGTGCTCATCCTCCATTTGTCCAAACTCCAAATTTCCATCCTCCATTTGTTCAAACTCCTAGTTTCCATTAGAGCATCTTCACCCGCGTACCCCAAAAGCGTTCCCAAAGATATTTGGGGCGCGTCGGACATTTTTTCGTTCCCAGCCACGCGCTCCAGCCATTTCCGTCCGGCGCGGTCCAATACGGTGTTCAGCGCCCCGAGCCCGTCCCCGGTCCACAGGGGACACTACGGGCACACCGGACACAACGAGAAGCAGGGCGGGGACTGGCGGGACAGACACGTCAGCGACACAGGAACGAAGCGTCGCAACTTTGCTTAATAGCGACGGAGGGGTGGGCGAGACGTCTCGTCGGCGCTACGTAGCCTCCACGCGTCGCCGGTGTTCGCACGCCACCGCGCTTTCTTCCCGTTGCTTCTAGCCTCTTCCCACGCTATCTTCCCGCCTCTTCTGGCGACGTTGACGTCTATAAAGGCCTCCCCCGCTCAATGGTAGCCACCACAGCCGCCGGCACCCCTTTCTCCACCGCAAGCACAACCATCGTCGCATACACACCACATGCGCAATGATGAATCGCGCCGGCGCCGACCAGTTCCCTCCACCACCGTCTCCACCACCACCTCCACCGCCTCCAGCACCGCAGTTCAACGTCAACCCGGAAGCTGCGGACAATGAAGTGTGGGAGGAGGCGGCGTTGGCGAACACCATAGCGGCGTTCAACGCCGCCACGGCAGAAGAGGCGCGGCGGCACCGGGCGGAGGAGATGGGCGAGCGGTGGCGTGCAGAGCGGGAGCGCCTGCACATGGAGCAGGATCTCCAGTACCATGAGCGGCGGGCGGCGATTGAGCAGTGACGGCAGGAGGCGATTGATCAGCGATGACGGGAGGCGCTGGAGCAGAGGAGGCGGCCTGGGAGAGCAGGCGGATGCGTTGACAGAGGAGGCGAATGCGTTGGCGGCGGCTGTGGTAGCGCAAATGGAGGAGGAGGAGGAGGATGACGACGACTTCGACTGGTCGCACCTGGACGAGGCGGTGGATCAGCAACGAGCGTTCATCAAGTCGTTCGAGTCACACAAAAAGCTACAGGATGACGCTCGTGCCCGCGAAGGAGAGCAAATTCACCACGCCATCGAACTCTCCCTCTAGGCGGCGTAGCAGGGGAGGGCAGGCGACGACACGCTGATGGAGCACCAACGTCTTCTCGTCACTCTCCGTATGGAGAGGCAGCACAGGAGCTACGGTGGAAGGGAGCGACGGCAGGACAGGACCGTCGAACGCACGGCCAGTTGGCTAGGGTTAGATAATCTAGCCGTTTTTCATTCAAACTTGGAAAATATGATCAAATTTGAATCAAACCTTTATTTTCGTGCATTTTTATTTATTTGGAGCGACTGTCCCCAAACACGACACGAAGAAAACGCGTCCCTAAAAAGACGATCTAGCGCCGTTTGGGGGAAGCGGCCGGAGATGCACTTATTTCTTCTCTACGAGTCACGCAATCACGCCCTTCAAATCCAGCCACTGACTGCAGCGGCTAGGGTTGCAAATGCGGCCGCGTTGTAGTCCCGCAAATCCCAAAGTTCAGTACAAATTGTACTAGATGCCACGATTCCACATCTACTTAGTTTGCACTATTCGGACTCTAATCCGCCACGTTAACGGCGCCACTTGCAGCCCTAGCAGCAGTTAACACCGCCGCGGCGGTACCACTGTGCTTCCATCAATCTTACCAGCCGAGTATTTTAACTCCTCTAAGCCCTCTAGAAATCTCACCCCCTCCACGATTAGCTTCCGCACAGTTTCCTTTGTCCAAATGTTGTTGGTGCTCCGTCCAACCTATTGTTGACAGAGGCATGGCCATCTATGTGCTAAACCTCCCATAATTTGTCCTCTCAACTAGGAGGAAAATCGTGGGATTTATACATATAGATGGACACATGTTTTACAGAAGCTAGACGATAAAAGGAAACTGGGCAGAGTCTTGGAAATACTACCTCCGTTCAACAATGTAAGCTGCTAAAACCGCTTATATTATTGAACAGAGTGATAGTTGTCATTATGACTATGTATTCAACTAACACAGCAGCTGACTTGTCCTTGCATGATTCTCTATAACGTATGATAAATATTCTATTAACAGAGCAACTGGCAAAACTCTCTACCACGTTATAACAAGAGTTGAACTGGACAAAGGTTTTTTTTTTTTTGAAATGGAGGCAAAAGCTTTGCCTCATTCATTAATTAAGAAGAGAGTGCCTAGTTTTTAGGAGAAAACCAGGCGAAAACCGAAAACAACAATCCACACTTCCAAGCCTAACAAAGACCCAAACAACAGAGCCGCACCCACACTAGCCACACACAAAGAACCACATGGCGACACGAACGAACTCCAAGCCCGACACTCCAACACCGCGCGGACAAAGACATGCCATGACAATGGAGGCACCGATCAATCAACTGCGGATCCTGGGTAGGTAGCAGCGAAGGTGGCGAGAAAATCGCAAACTTCTCTAGCGACAACACCTTCAGGCACAGTTGCCAGCAAGTCAGACTTTGCAACCCCAACATCAATAGGAACCAGATGCCTCGCTTCCTTGACAGAAGGAGGCAAAACCTCAGCACCACCCAACTCCAGGAGCTCAGGCGCCACAGACTCCGCACACAACTCATGTAGCTTCGGCGTGATTTCAACCATCGATGACTTCTGCTCCGCTGAGCTAATTGGAAACGAAGCCTGCACGGTGGCAAGCTCCTGTCCACCAGAAGAGCACACCTCCATCGGCTCCGAAGTAACACCAACACGTGCCAACAACAGCTTGAGACTTGCCACCTCTTCACGAAGAGGGCGAGACGCCTCCTCGACACGGTTAGCAACCAACTGAGCGAGCTCCAAGCGCAGCAAGGCAAACTGACACTGGATGTCGTTGTACCGGCCTGAGGAGGGATCCTCACGAGGGGAGAAGAAGTAGGGCCATAGGGCGGAGTACACACGGGACGGTGGTACGCGAGTTACCCACGGAACACCGCACGAGGACAGGCCTACCGCTGCTTGTCCGAATTATCTGGGCGCTTTCGCGTTGTTACAATGAGTTGTGGTTGTGCCTCTAGGGCTCCCGGGATCCGGCTTATAAAGGCGCACGGATCTAGGGTTTACATGAAGAGTCCTAGCCGGATTACAGATAACCTAACTACGGTACAATATCTTGCCGTGCACGTCACGGATCCGCCTTCCATACACGTCGTCCTGGATCCGGGTTCCTCATGGGCCTCCATGGATCCGGGTCACTCCTATGTCGGTGCGGATCCGGCCTGCTGATCCTGGCTGGACTTCTTCCTTCACGATCAACAGAAGGCCGCCCGATGGGCCACATGCCTCATCACCGTCTCTGGGCCACCGGGCTTGCCGGATCTAGGCACCGTCGATGGTACACCTATGAAGTATACCCACAACAAGAGCCCCCGAGTTCTCCGAGTTTCACCTCAGTTTCCGCCTTGGTTCATTATAATCTCCGGCAAACGTTGGTAACGCGGAGAAACTTGAAGAGCTCCAACTTTGCATTTTCTTCTTTTTTCCAACTTATAGCCGGAAAATGCTCCCACCCCGCGGGACTTCATCCATCGACGTTCAAAAGAACATTTCCGGGTTACTCCCTGCTCGAATGAGAGACAACTTATCTTCACGAAATTACCAGGAATCTTAAGAGACTCAAACGGCTTCGGAAATCCTTCATCTTCAGATCACACGCAACAACGGAAGTTCCGTATTTCCCGCGCACAACTTCCTTATTTCCCGCGCTAAATTTTCACAGATGCAAATCTTCAGCCGGAATTTTCGGGAGTGCATGGTTAAATTACCTCCACGTCGTTTTACCGCATTTGACCTAAACACGTGTCATCCATCCAACGGCGCGACCGTTCCACCACCGTTGGATCCGGATCCCGAATCCGAGCGGCCTATAAATACCCCGCGCCAAAAATTCCTTTCACCCCCTCTCACCACATCGTCTTCCTCGCGCCTGCGCCGCCCGCCAGATCTCGACTCCGGCGATCTTCGTCACGGTGAACTTCGCCCGCCGCCGAACCAAGGCTCCCCTCGCACCAAGATTCTCACGTTTGAACGAGAAAATCGCTCCGCCGCCGATTCGTGGTCACGCGGGTCGATTTCCTTCAAGTTCGGCGACCTCATCTCCGCCGGAGCTCCGTCGAGCCACCGCGCCATTTGCGGTAAGTACGCCGGCCCTGTAGAAGACAACCTAGTGTAGAGGATAGGCTTAGTGATCCGGGTACTCAAACACTTTGTATGGGTGCAACCGGAAGCATGCCACTCGAATCGTCACTTTGCACTGGTAGCTCTTCGAGTAGCCCGGATCCCAATCGATAGAACCCATATGCCCGGATCCCATATCATTCCTGCCACCGTATGTTTCCGACATCAGACTAGCTCAACCTTTTTCCGCATCTTCCAGCACCGCTCCAAGCCGGATTCCTACCCTCCAAGAGCTCCAAGAAGAACTCGAGGGACAAGCTCGGATGGCAGCAAAGGTGCAGGAGGCGGAAAATAAGAAGGCGTCCAAGGCCCGGATCCGCGAAGGAGAACGGGGTCAATGGTGGCCTTGCGAAACCACCGATGTGGAGCTTAGAGAGCTCCAGAACGAAGGAATGATCTCCTCGCATTGGAGCTTCACACGTGATTCCGTCGTCCCCAAGCCGAAGCCGGAGAAGTTGTTATGACTAAGGCTTGGGTGGAACGCGGACTTTCACTTCCTTGTTCGGAATTTTTCCTCTCCATCCTCAGCACCTACGGGCTCCAGCCCCACAACATTTGCCCGAATTCATACCTTCTCTTGTCCAACTTCGTGACTCTCTGCGAAGGACATCTTGGGATCCGGCCAGACGTCAAGTTGTGGCAGTTCTTTTTCCGGGTGAAGAAAGAAACCAAGGAGAAAGCTATGGTGAACTGCGGAAGCATGACGTTTATGCTCCGCCCTAGCCGCATGTACCCTCCCCATGACTCACACGAATCCGTCCGGTCGGAACGCCGGATGGTTTTATGAGAAGAATGCCTCGTTCCGAAGGTCCATGAAGGCCTGCCCCAGTTGTCAACGAACCTCCGGAAGAGCTTGCAAGCTGGAGCTTCGTCCCTTCGCTCGCCACCCCACTGGAGAAGGCTGCGCGGAGAATCTCCTGGCTAGTCCACGACGGACTAACCGAGCCCAGCTCACACTTAGCTGGTTTTCTCGGAGAATCCAGCCTCTACGATACAACTCGCGCTGATGTGCGCTTATACGGGGCGGATGATCTTCTCCGAGTTACCCGCCATGACCTTCCGGCCGACTCTCTGAAGAGAAGGATCAAGACACTGGTGAAGATTCCGAGGGGCCAACAGGTCCCGGAACTGACCAAAGACATCTATACAAACGACCAATGTCCTCCGGTAAGCTTCGTCCTTTTCATTGTTTCAAACTTCACAAGCTTTTGGATGTTTATCTTAACTTTTATTCATCTTCCCTCCAGCTCAACACTTTGGCGGAGGAGGACTTTCGCACCATTCTCCGCGTCCCCGTCACCGAAGACACGGCGGAGGAGGTTCCGGATGACGACGAGGAGGAAGAGGAACAGGCACCTCGCAAGGCGGCCCCTCGACCTACAAAGCGTCCCCGCGCCGGCTTCCGGCTCTGGGCCGGAGCTAGCGGCGAGGCCTCCGCCAAGAAACCGAAGACGGTAAAACCACCTCCGCTAGACTCAAGGAAAGCGGAGCGTGCACGTATAAGGATGCTCTCGACGGCCGGCCAAGGCACGCGCCCCATCATCCCCGGCGCCCCGTAAGTTTCCGAGCATGATGCGATTTTAACTTAGCAAAATTACTTCTTGTCTAAACCCTTTCACTTGTACGCAGGAATCCGAAAATCGTTGCCACGCGGACCGCCAGCCAAGAACCCATCACAAAATACATGAAGAAATCTCCGGCTGTTGGTCCCTCTACTCCAGTTCCACCAAGCGTCTCCCACCCAACTCCCCAACCGTCGTCGCGGATCCATCTCCCCCACCTGCCGCAAATACTCCACCGGAAATAATTCCGGTTAGCAGCGAGCATGCGGACGAAGAAGACCCTAAGGCCAAAGGCCCAGCCCAAGAAGGGGCGGAAAAACAAGTCCAAGGAGAGGTTGAAATAACTTCTTCCGAGAAAGCTGGAGAAGGTGCTGGCGACATGGTCGTTTTCCCGAAGAACTTTGGAGATCCGGCTGACATCACTTCCACCCCAAAGGCCTATGCCACTAAGTTTTTCAATAAGCTGACTGAGGCGGAGAAGTGGGAGCTTCAACAAGACCTGCTTAACGCCATGCTTAACAACGCCTGGGGGAAGCCTGATTCCAGGACGTCGGAAATCCAAGACTTCAAGAAAAATGTTGGCCAGTTCTGCGACCAACTCATCTGCAAGCAAAAGGTACTCCCCAGTAGCCCCAAGCATGTAAGCGGAAACTGAAAAAGTAGTTAGCGCTTAGATGCTTAGAGAAAGATTACTTCCGGGAATTTTTAGAATGAACCAGTAGCCCCCAAGCATTATGGCGGAAAGGTTCCGGCAATGATGCTTTTTAAAAGAAACCACTGCTACAGCGGAATTTTTACTCCTGCACTGTTTAAAATTTTCAGAACAGAGCGCCGCACTACGAGCTGCACAAGAACATTGCCCCGCAGCGCGTTACTCGAGTCGCGGAAAATATCCGGACCCCGAAGGATGAGAATGCAGATTTGGCTAAACAACTGGCGGACGCCCAAGGTTGGTTTCCGCCTTCTTCGTCATTAACCAATTTCCGACTTTGAACTTATTGTTAACTTATATTATTATAGGCGCATCCTCTTCCCTTGCTACAGCCTCAACCCAACTTGAGAACCTGCGCTCCTCGTACCAAGAATTGGAGACGAAGCTAAAGGAGGCTTAAGAGGGAGCAAGCCGAAAAGCAGCTGGCGGAGAAAAACTCCGAGCATATCAGGGAAAAGGGCGAGCTGGTACTAAAAAAGAATGCTGATAGCGAGACCATCAAGAGGCAACAAAAAGAGCTTGACGGACTCCGGAAATTTATGAGGACGGCGGAGCAGCACTGGGACTTGCTCAATGAGAACATCTTGGGTACCAATACTGGAACCCTGCCCAGATATTTGTTCCGACGTTTTACTTTATGCTCACTACTGTATGCTTATACCCTGACTGTTTTGTGCAGAGCCGCTTGGGTACTCGGAAGAGCGCCGGAATCTGTACCCACGTGACGACCTCCTTCAACTTGCAGGCGATGACTGCAAAGATCTTATCTCCGCCTCCCGCAAGATATGTTACAACTTATCCATCAAGAGGAGCCGCACTTGCGACGTCCGGAAACTTATTAGGAAGATGGATGTCCTGCCGGAACTGGTGACAGATCTGCAAGCATCCTCAGCCCGAGGCGCAGCTGCAATGGCCTTAACCATGTGCCTGGCACATACTCCGGATCTTGATCTTGATGAAGTGACCACGGGCGTTCCTCCGGATGCGGATGTCAACGCGCTACTGGATGCGTGAGCGGCTACGACACCCGTATCGCGCGCAGGATCCGGCACGAGGAATTCTACGACAAGGTCGTTCTTCCTGCGGACGAGCCCTTAGAAGCGGAACTTCGAAGGAGCTGTCCAAGGCGCGACCTGCGGAATCCGAACCCAATTTACCTGGACCAGCTCCAAGGAAACTCCCCAAGAGGAACCCAAGACCAGCGCTGCTTCTAAAAAGAAAGTGAAGAAGATGTGTCTTCTCCGGCCGAAGGCGCCAAGGAACAAGATCCAGAGGGCAAGACTTCTCCGGCTAAGGGGGAGTGAGAACTTTTATTCCTGCGAGAAAAACAATGCATCATTTTGGCCCCACGAGGGTTTGTAATAAGACTTTAAATTCTTAAGTAGCTAGGAACGAAACGATTATGCATGGGCGGAAACACTTATCCTGCTATCCGTTTAATATTATGTGCATGTTTCGTTTTATGTCGGAAAGCAAGTGATGTCGTTATTTTCCGGCTTGCCCGCTTGACCTTCCACGAGCCGGAAAACCTTAGCCGGAGATGCTCGCCAGCGGCGACGAAGCCCAATGGCAATCCGTCCATAACCGCGGAAACAAGCCCCCAGGCATAGGTGCGGAAATCGCTACTAGGAATCCACGAGTTCGCAACAGATAACAACTTAATCAGAAAACTTAAGCTTACGTCCTAAAGGACGATTTTAGAAATCACAACTTTTATACACGCCTAGGCGGAAAACATCCAGCTCTGCGGTTTTAGTCGGAAAAAACATACACGATCTAAAATGAACAAGTAAAGGAGGTAAAAGACTCAAAGAGTGAACCATAAGCTTTATTTCATTGATCATGTATAACTATTACAGAGTTTGTAACTCGGAAAAATATGCTAAGTGTAGAAAGGACGTAGCTGTGCTATATTCCAAGGGCGATCTGTTTCATCGTAGATGTCATCCGGATCCTCACGCTTGCGTTTCCGGCGCCAGTTAGCAGGTCTATCCCTCAGCTCGCGGAAATCGACAAGGTAGTACGATCCGTTATGAAGCACTTTGCTAACGACAAAGGGTCCTTCCCATGGAGATTGCAGCTTATGGTCTTTCACCTGTCGAAGGCGGAGGACCAGGTCTCCGGCCATGAAGGAGCGTTTCCGAACTCGACGACTGTGATAGCATCGGAGCTTCTGCTGGTAAATGGCGGAGCGCTGGTCAGCTAGGTTCCGAGCTTCTTCGATCGTCCAGATAGCTGTCGGCCTCGTCAGCTGTTTCGTCGTTATAGGCGGAAACTCGCGGTGAATCATGGATGATGTCGGAGGGAATCACGGATCCGTATACTAGGAAGAAAGGGGTAAACCCTGTTGACCTGTTAGGGGTAGTTCGCAAACTCCACAAGACAGCGTCTAGTTCGTCGGCCCAAGCTCCGCTGCTCGTCGCAGCGGTTCTTCAAGGCGTGGCTTTTCCGATAATATTAGACCGTTAGCTCTTTCAACTTGACCATTGGATTGTGGGTGAGCCAGATGCAAGGTCCAATCGAATCCCCATTGTCTCACAATAATCCTTCAATTCTCCCTGAGCGAAGTTTGTGCCATTATCTGTGATTATGCTGTGTGGGATGCCGAATCTCATTACGAGGCTGATGACAAATTTTAGTGCCGTAGCACCGTCGGCTTTCTCGGCTTGGCCTCGATCCACTTTTGAACTTGTCAACAGCGACAGGAGGTATTCACAACCACCAGGAGATGATCGTTTTAACTTACCAACCATATCGAGCCCCAGACCGCAAATGGCCAGGTGATAGGTATGGTCTTCAGCTCTTGGGCTGGAGCGTTTGGTTGAGTAGCGTAGACTGACAACCTCGGCAGGTCTTGACTATCTTATCAGCATCTTCTTTAGCTGTGAGCCAATAAAAGCCTAGCCGAAAAGCTTTTGCAACGAGTGACCTGGGAGCGGCATGGTGCCCGTCCCTGCGTGGATCTCTCCGAGGATTTCAATGCCATCTTGATTGGAGACGCATTTGAGAAATACCCCGGTTGCGCTTCGTTTGTAGAGCTGTCCATCGACAATTGTGTAGGATCGTGCTCGTCGATGATCGGCGCGCGAGGACCTCGTCCTCCGGCAACTTTCGATTGATGAGGTAGTCCAGGAAAGGCTGTGTCCAAGCCGGAATGGTAGCCAATACCTCTTTAGCCGGAGACACTGCCACTTCGGGTTTTCCGGGTTAGCGCCTTCACCGAGGGTATCCGGAGATGCTCTAGGTAAATTCCAGCGGAATTGGCTTTCGCCGGATCCGAGCTTGGATAGCATGTCTGCGCTGTATTATCGTCTCTCCCGACGTACTTGACTTCGTATCCGAGGAAGCTCTTGGCGATCTCGTCAACTTCGTCTCTCGTAGGCCGCCATGGAATTTCCGGCGTTCCAGGTTCCGGCTACTTGTGTGCTAAGGTCGGAATCTCCGCAACAAATGATGTGCTTGATCCCTATTTCCTTAGCGATGCGCAGTCCGTGTAGTAGAGCCTCGTATTCCGCCATGTTATTTGTAGCTTCAAGTGGATCTGAACATACTGCAGTTCTTCTCCTAGGGGACTTCAGGGTGACTCCGGCTCCCGAGCCTTGATGCTGCTTGGATCCGTCGAAGTGCATGACCCATGTTTCGGTTCCGGCTCCACTTGCATCCGGAGCTTGTCCAATGCAACGAAATGCCAGACTTGGGATTTTACCGCAGTCCTTGGCTTGTAGGCGATGTCGAAGGCGGATAATTCAATGCCCCATTTAGCTGTCCGTCCTGTTGCGTCGTTGTTGAGAATTGTTGACAGCGGAGCTTTGCTCACAACTTCGGGTGCTCTTGGAAGTAATGTCTCGGCTTCCGGCCTAGGAAAACTCCGTAAGCTAGCTTCGAAAGTGAGGGTATCTTTGTTTTGACTCCGTCAGCACCTCGCTTATGTAGTAGACAGGCCTTTGGACGTCATATTCATGACCTTCTTCCTTTCGCTCCACCACGATGACGAGGCTGATGACTTTGTTGGTAGCTGCCAGATAAAGGAGCATTGGCTCTGACTGGGGCTGCCGATAGGTGGGGAGGTAAGTATTTCCTTCAACCCTCGAAGAGCTGCGTCAGCTGCGTCGTCCACAAATTTGTCTGTTTTCTTCAACAACTTGTACAGTAGCGCCAAGACGGCTAACAAACCTACTGATTGCTGCGACACAACCGTTAGTCGTTGCACATCTTTGAGACAAGTTGGCCGTTTGATACACAGGATTGCCTTGATCTTTTCCGGGTTAACCTCAATGCCTCTGTGAGAGACTATGAAGCCAAGGAGTTTTCCGGTGGCACGCCAAAGACGCACTTCAGCGGATTCAACATCATCTTGTACCGACGGAGATTCTCAAAGGTTTCGTGAGGTCGCTGATCAAGTCGGATCCTTTCCGGGTCATGACCGCGATGTCGTCGACGTAGGCGTGCACGTTCGGCCGATTTGGTCCTTCAGGCATCGCTGCCGTACGTTGGTAGGTGGCACCTGCGTTTTCAAACCAAAAGGCATAGTAACATAGCAGTAAGTGCCAAACGGGGTAATGAATGAAGTCGCCTTTTGGTCGGATTCCTTCATCCGGATCTGATGATACCCGGAATACGCATCAAGAAAACACAGTTCCGCCCCGCCGTCGAATCAATGACTTGGTCAATGCGCGGCGGGAAACGGATCCTTCGGGCAATGTTTGTTCAAGCCGAGTAATCGATGCACATTCTTAGTATTTCGTGTTCTTTTTGGGTACAAGGACGGGATCGCGACCCAATCGGTGTGGATAACTTCTATTACAAAACCTGCTTCTAGTAACTTTGCTAGTTCCATTCCTATGGCGCGGCGCTTCTATCTCCAAAGCGTCGCATAGCTTGCTTCACCGGTTTAGCCCCCGGATTTATGTTGAGGTAGTGCTCGGCGAGTTCCCTAGGTACTCCGGACATGTCGAAGGTTGCCATGCGAAGATATCCATGTTAGCGGAGGAACTCGACGAGCGCGTCTTCCTATTTGGGGTCCATGTTGGCTCCGACGAGACTTGCTTGCTAGGGTCATCTTCCTTGAAGTGACTTTCTTGGTCTCAATCGCGGCCCTGAAGGAGTTTTTCTGTTCGGAGATCTGCTTCTTGGTGGTTTGCATCTCGTCGGATCCACCGCGGCCCTGTAGCCTTCAGCTCTTCTCCGGATATGATAGACTCTGCGAAGGCGGCTTCGCCCAACTCGCACTCGTGAGCCTTTTTGTAGTCTCCGGTTATGGTGATCATTCCATTGGGACCCGGCATCTTGAGCTTGTTGTAGATATAGCACGCTCTTGCGTGGAACTTGTGGTAGGTGGGCCTGCCGAAGATGACATGGTAGGAGCTCTTGAAGGGCACAACTTCGAACGTGATTTTCTCTTCGCGGAAATTATGAACATCGCCGAAAGCCACGGGAAGTGTGATGCTGCCGAGGAGTTCGCCTTCTTACCCGAACCACGCCGTGAAACTCAGGTGCTGCTTTGAGCTGTTCCTTGGTGAGGTTCATCCGCTCCAGTCTCCAGTACATGATGTTCAAGCGCTCCGCCATCCATGAGGCACTTGGAGAAGTCATACCCGTCTATGCGAGGACTCACAACCAAGGCGTAGTATTCTTTTGGCACAATGGCGGGATGATCCTCCCGTCAAATGTGCACGGAACTTCCGACCACGACATTACTGCGAGCCGGAACTGGCGTTCGGGATCCGGTAAGATTTTGTTGATCGTTGGGGTTCCGAGGAAGGTGGTAAGCCCCACGCTCTTTTTCTCGGGGTTGATTTACCTGCGGATCCGGCTTTGGGATCCGGCGAGTTATCATCCTCGTCCATCGCCTCGGAACTGTCCTCCTCCTTGTCCTTGTTTTTGCCCTTGCCTCCTTTGCCGCGTGGGCGGTGCTTCCGGGCTCGCTTGTATCCTGCCTCCGGGTCATTCTTTAGGTCGTTGATCCACTTGCAGTTGCGGTTGGTGTGAGTGGACTTCCCCGTAGCCGGATCCAAGTGGGCCAGCAGGCATGTCTGTACTCCTCGTAGGTTTGCGGGCGCGGGATCCGCCACCGACTTCTGCCATGCTGCCGACCCCTGCGGCTCCGCCTCCACGGCCGCGTCCTCTTCCGCCTCCCGGACCCCGCGTTGGAACGCCATGGCGACCATGTCGGATCCGCCACTCTTCGGTCGTCGGTTTTTGCGTTTGTGGCCGTTGTTACCGTTATCACGGTTCTTCTTTTGTTGGTGCGGATTGTAGTTGCGATGTCACCGCGTCATCGGGCGGTGATCACTGGCAATGGAGATCATCTCATCCAGAGTCAGTTTGTTGGCGTTGGCCAAACATGTAAGCTTGTGCCTCAGCAGTCCTCCTCTCTGCAATCCACCGATGAAGGCATACATGGCAGTGGTGTGATCGACGTTTTCGCACTCGTTCCTGCATGCCAACCATCGTGTGAGGAAGTTTCTTGAGGTTTCTCCCTTTTCTGGATACAAGCTTGTAAGTCGCTTGGTGGCAGGTCTTTTGTAGGTGCCCCCGAAGTGTTTCTCGAAAGCGGTCTTCAGGTCGAACCAGCAAAAGATAGAGTTTTTCTCGAGGTCGCCGAGCAGATCCGGGGCCCTACAAGGTACAACTGGAGCATGCGCGGCGATGTTAGGGGTTCCTCCGGCGAAGGTTACTGCATTGTAGTAATCCTCAATCCAGGTATCCGGCCTTTCGGTGCCATCATAATGCTTCAGGTTTCCGGGTAGCTTGAGGGAGCTCCTTGGCTTTGGTTCCTCTCGAATCATCTGCCAAAGCATTTTGGTCCGATGTAGTCGGTTCGTATTCGAGGCGTTCCCGCGCGTCGCGCGAGCCGTGGGGGGACTGTGAGCGAGAGCGAGATCTCCGCCACCGCCTCCGCCTCCACCTCCGCCGCCACCGCTAGGTGGTGGTGAGGAGACTGCGAGGGGGCCGATCCGACCTTCCTTCCGCCTGCAGATCCCCGGCCCTCCGGTCGCTCCCGGCTCCTGTGGCTGCCTTCGCCATGACGCTGGCTGCCCCGGTCGTTCCGGCTCCGGCCGTTCGCGCTCCTCATTCCGGCTCCTCCTAGGCTCGGCTCACGATCATTGTTCCGATTCCGGCGGGCTGCGTGCGCTCCCTGTTCCGGTTTCCGGAAGGCATCACGATGTCGCGGATAATAATACCACCATGCCCTTGAGGCCTGGTGTTTCCGGCTGGACTACGGCGACGAGGGGGACGTGGGTAACCATTAGGCGGAGGAGAGGCGTTGCGGTACTTGTCTCGTCCAGAGTACATTGCATCCTTTCCCTTTCTCGGATCTGACGGTGGCGTCTTTGATGGTACGGGGATCGGATTTGGGTGTTCCCTGGCTTTCCTTCTGCGTTCCGAGGATCCGGTTCGCGACTCGTCATCTCGATGGCGATTGTTGCGGCGTCCTTCTGCGCAGTGGAGACGCAATGCTCCGGGTTGGATTCCAACTTGCGCGAAGTATCTGCCTTGCTCTGCTGTTTAACCGCTGAAGCGACGAGCGTGCGCAAGTAGTTGATGTCAACCTCCTCGTCACTTTTCTTCAGAATTTCCGCAGCTCTTGCCAAGTTGTCCTTTGGGGTAGCGAGCGGCTGCTGTTCGGCAGGGGTTGCGAAGTTGATCCTGCGAGGAGGGATTGCTTCTCTGACGATTCTATCAGCCTCCGCATGTGCGTAGGTCATTTTCACCTCCCACTCCGCTCTCATACTCTTGACTTGCTCGAGCGTGGCGGTGACTTCGCGATCCTGTCTTTCAAAGCGATCCATGATCAGTGCAGCTTCTTCCCTCTCATCCAATATAGCAGCTGCGGTATTGGCAAACTTTTTGGCTGTGGCCAGCATCTCCTTTCTGGTGGCCTCTAAAGCCTCCGGATCTGCGGCATCGCCAGGGGTTATTGGCTTGTTGAGGACGTCTGACTTTGCGACCAAATCCATGCGGGCTTGTGCAACTATCTCTTCAGGCGACAGGAGGCTCTCCGAGGAAGGATCCCTACGGGGCCGTTCCCGCGACATCGGAGATCCATGGTGAGATGGTGGGGGTCGGATTGAGTGTCCGCGCTTCGGATCCGTCTCTCCAAGCGCCGCTACAGCCGAGAACCTGCTTAGGCTGGGCGGAGTCGACTTCAGGTGGTCGCCGAAACCGTACTCCCCTAGCTTGGACGAAGTCATCAGATTCCATGGACGGGAGTCTCCGGAAATTGGGCTCAGATTACCCAAAATCGATTCTTCAGCCGGAGTCTCGCTTTCTCCGACAGCCTCCTGCTGATCCGGAGCAGCGTTGTTTTCCGGGGCCTCGACCTGCTCGGGACCAGCTCCGGCTCCATGAGGGGCGGTCCGCGGTATGGGCCAAGAAGTGTACGAAGTGACACCTTTGCTTCTCTAACACCGGGAGACCCAGGCGGATCGCATTGGTCTTCCACCGTTACTTCCTGCTCAGGGGCGGATTGGGTGGGTTTTGATTTTTCCAGATCTAAGGCGGAATCTTCGCTAAGAAGTTCCGTCGATCGGATCTTCGCGACTACGTCCTGTCACGGCGGTCGCGCCCTACCAGGTTTCCGTCGGAATCGACGGTTTCCCGATGAAGATGTGTATGCCGCCAATCGGGACGATGGAGAGCTTGATGGGTCGGTTTTAGCCGGAATCCAACACTCATCCGGAGGGACGATCGGCAGATTTCCGCGTAAAGGACACGCCCCACGGCGATGGTGTCGTCGTAGCTTCCCATGGCGGAACCCTCCGGTTCGCTCCGACGCCCGCAGCCCCACGCCAACCGTCGTTGCCCATCGACGGTACCTCGGAGGAGGGATCCTCACGAGGGAGAAGAAGTAGGGCCATAGGCGGAGTGCACACGGGACGGTGGTACGCGAGTTACCCAGCTTCGGAACACACGAGGACAAGGCCTACGCGCTTGTCCGGAATTATCCTGGCGCTTCGCGTTGTTACAATGAGTGGTTGTGCCTCTAGGGCTCCGGGATCCGGCTTATAAAGGCGCACGGATCTAGGGTTTACATGAAGAGTCCTAGCCGGATTACAGATAACCTAACTACGGTACAATATCTTGCCGTGCACGTCACGGATCCGCCTTCCATACACGTCGTCTGGATCCGGGTTCCTCATGGGCCTCCATGGATCCGGTCACTCCTATGTCGGTGCGGATCCGGCCTGCGATCCCGGGCTGGACTTCTTCCTTCACGATCAACAGCAATGGGCCGCCCGATGGGCCACATGCCTCATCACCGTCTGTGGGCCACCCGGGCTTGCCGGATCTAGGCACTGTCGATGGTACACCTATGAAGTATACCCACAACACTGGAGGTGAGAGTCGAAACAGGTGTTTCCGCTGAACTCCTCGCAACACCTTGGAGAGGGCCTTGGCGGCGATGCCGCAGGCGACGATGAGTGGCACACGACCTCAGCCCAACTACGGGACGCCGATGGACGACGTGGCTGAGCGGGTGGGGAGCGGCTCCGTTGACAAGGAGCACGTGCCTCTGGAGAACGTGCACGAGCGTCCGGAGAGCAAGAACGAGCGGCAGGAAAGCGCGCACGGCAGAATCGCTCCCGATGACCAGGACGACGACAACGGATGCATCTGAAGGGCGCACGACATGAGCTGACCTGGTGGTCACGCTCGAGGCACCGAAAGCATCTCCCCCGAGCCCAACGCTTGAAGGCGAGACTACGCTCAAGACCCTCCTTCCGAAGCAAAGACGATGGCTCGCGACTAGGACGGCCACCTCGACCCACCTGTACCCAATCGGCATCATCACCAAGACCACTGCAGGGCTCCACAGGTGCCTCCTCAACATGTACCGCGCCGGCCAACGGCGACCGCGGAGCCAACTCTTCCTCGTCGTCGTCCTCGTCGGAGCCCAAAGAGCCCAAAGAGGCAACCCAAAGCAAGCTCGGGGCCGGTAGCACACTGGACAAAGGTGATGATTACATTAAATGATTCAGTGGAACATTTCAAACTCAAGATCTATGACGAAACGATGAAGTACCATACTTCCCAGAAGCAAGACAAAATTCCCAGTTCAGTTGGTTCATATCTATGAAATGTTTCTATGAAAAAGAAAACCACGACAGTGTAATGGTACAACATATGTACAGTGTAACAACGGTGTTCAATGATACTCTGCGGGAGTAGAATTCTTCATGTAACAAATGATTGGCTTTGAAAACTCGAAGGGGTCGTGAATGAATGATCATTTCTTCTCAAGCAACAACTCAGTGTGAACAACCCTCACCCAAATGAGTACACCTTTCACAGCAAAACTAAAAACACCCAATTGAATAGATTATACAGATGGAATAAATACAGATGACTAACCAAAAACTAACCTTCCACTATTTTCAGCTCCCAGAAGTGGAAGTTACTTTGAAGCAGTCAATATTGCACAATTTGACAGACCTCATCATCCCTCCAAACCTGTCACATAATGAATCGAATAAGAAAATAAGACTCAGGCACAACAAGGATATATCCTGTAGCAGAAACCCACATTAAAAAGTAAAACAAACAGAACAAATGTAAGAGTATACAGACCGGTCAATGCTTTTCCGTGGTTTATCAGGTTGATCCACACTAGGCCTCGGTTTGTCAGGGTGATCTACACTCTTTCTGCTTTTATCCCTCCTATCTATGCTGCCCCTTGGTTTCTCCCGTCGGTCCGTGCTCCGCCTGTGATCAGTGCTTGACCTTGATTTTTCCCTGACATCCGTGCTTCTCCTTGAACTCTCCATACTTTCAGATCCCGTATCGAGATCTGAAGGACCTGAGCTTTCTGGAGATTCATCTTTCAGTGGTGGTGACTTCTCTATGGCTGAGACAAACTTCTTTAGGTGCTTAATGTATTCCGGATAGAGCTCCAAATTACAATGGTTTCCCCCTTTAACCCACAGAGGCTCATACTTTACTTTCGAGAGTTCCCACAGTGCTCTCCCATGAGTGCAGTCCACAACATCATCAGCTGTACCCTGCAGATGAAATAACTTTACCAGTTGAGAAACATTTATGTAGCTATGCAACAGTCATCTCTTCCAAAACACCATAATCAAATTTCTGAGTAAGGAAAGAGTTGTAGCCTTTGAAAGGAAAGGATGTCACACAAACATTACAACAGTACAACTTTCTTTTACTTAACTCAACCACTTTACGTTCGAATTTATTTGTTCATTACCCGCAAAAAAAGAATTTATTTGTTCATTAGATTACAGGATACCAAATTAATATTTTTGGAACTTATAAAACCAGCAAGTGGACCGGTGAACTGGCAATTGGACCGGTGAACCAATAACCAGGCCACTTTGGTCATCGGTCCAGTTTTAGAACTGTGGTAAAACCAACGAACATGAAAAATATTTGAAAAGAATGGAGAAAATAATATATAATAATAATCAAATTTAAAGGCTTTATTTCATTCTCATTACAGCTAAGGCCATCTGTTGATGTTCTTTTCATAGGGGAAAGAACACTGTGCAAAACTTAAAACAAATGCACATGCATGTGAGCATATGGAGTTTAACACCTCTAGGAAATCTTGCTGTCAGTAGGATACTCACATGGATTACTAACACAGGACATTTGACCAATGGAACTTTGTCAATGTTCTGCAAATAAATATAGATATCAGATAAAGGAAAGATAAAACTGAAAAAAGAGAAGTAAAGTAATCACCTTATATATGTCAAACCAGTATGTATGTTTCACAGGATACATTACTCTCAAGCCAGATGAAATTGGGCTGTGTAGAACAACTGCTCTCAAATGAGGCAAACGAGAAGCCAAATCCAGAGTAGGACCACTGCCGACTGATTGACCATACAGAATGATGTTCTCCTCAGAGGTACCATAAGTTTCTATGAGACACCTATAAGCAGCCTCTATATCTGCATACGTATTCTGCTCACTTGGCTGCAGAATCAAATAGAAATAAATCAAATCAGCTATACAAACCGATGATAGCTGAACCTCATAAAACAGAAAACAAAGGGGGAGAGGGGAGGAAAAGTACTTTCCTAGAAAAAGATTGAGTCTATACCTTCCCAGAAGATTGCCCATACCCAGAATAATCGTAACTGCAAAAAAGAGGGAGATCCTGCATAAGTTACTATGTGAAACCAAAATGGGTAGGTGTTTAATGTATTCAGTACAACTTATATTGCATTGACAGAATCAAGAGTTCAAGACTAAGGAGGTATCAAATGGGAAGCACATACACCATAAACACAAACAAAAAGCCTAAAAACAAGCTATCTGTATATATAAGAAATCTGCTCAAATTTTGCGTAACCATGTATATAAACATACTATAGCTGCCAAGAGTCCAAGCAACAGCTGGTCTGCTCTAGATAGAAGGTCAAGCAAACAGCTGACAGATTGACCTTATGGAAAGGCGAACTACATATGAAATTACTGCTTGGTTCCACCAGGAAAAAAAGCAAACTGGGACTGGAGCTATAAGACAGATAAATGGTGTTTATTACTCAATTGAAAAGCATGCACTACTGAAACAAGGTAAATATGAGACAGAGTAGACCAACTACTTATTGCTCCACACCACAAGATCTGACATGGATGTGATATAGACTAAGAGCATGTCTAACAGGCCCCGTATTTTTTCGCCCCTTAAAACGCGAGTAGAGGGCCCTGTATTCGTTTTTCACCGGCCAAAAACGCGTCCAATCTAGCAGAACCTGTAAACTCACCCTGTAAAATGGAATATTCCCAAAATATGCCGAATCGAAAAAAAAACTCGTTCCATCTTCTTCCTCTAGCCAACTCCTGGCCTGGCCACCGTGCTCCCCCGCCCGGCCGCGCGCCCCGCCCCCGGCCGCCCGCCTCTCCCGCCGCCCGCGCCGGCGCCTCCCCCGCCCCCACCCCCGCCGCCTCGCCTCCCGGCCCCCCGCCGCGCCGCCGCCCGCGCTCGCCCCCCCGCCCCGCCGCTCCCCCTCCCGCCCCGACCACGCCGCCTCACCCCGCCCGGCCCGCGCGCGCCCCGCCGCTCGCCCGCCCCGCTGGCCGCCGCGCCTCGCCCGGCGCGGCCAGCTCGCCAGGGACGGCCGGATTCCGGCGAGGCAAATCGCGAAACGGTTAGATTTTCTGAAATTTCAGCCCGCCACGAGTGGGGGGTTGGCCCTGTATTTGGTCTCCCACCCCGTACAAGGGGCGAAGGCCCGCCCCGTAATCGAAAACAGCAAAAATCGAAGCGGGGGCCGTTTTTACGGGGCCTGCTAGACGGCCGGGTAGAGCTCAAACCTGTATTCTGGCAGTTATTATACGGGTTTGGGTGTTTTAAGGGGTCTGTTAGACATGCTCTAAACAAGTCAATGTATCTAACCTGTAAACAGCACATATGGCAGCCAATCAATTATAAAACAATAGCAACTGAATCAGGAATGCACAATTCCCACACCAAAAACCTTGCCACTAAAAGGGCATATGGAACAGAAGTTATAAACAAAAGCTCCTTCACTTATTCACTATCTACACATAACCCGACGAAAAATCTAAACTTGGAACTGAGAAGCAAACGGACAGGAGCTCCAATCAAAGTATGCCCAACTGAGATCCCTTTAACAAGACAAATATTATTCATTGAAAATGAATAAATTAGAAAACAAAGAATGAAATGTGTACTCAGTGTGCTAACATTTCCTAGGACATCCGCAAACAAATCTATGGCTGAAATTCTGATCAAACCTAACCAATTGAGGTTCTCCATTCTGTGGGTACAGTAGTAATGATATTAATATAATATAAGAATTGCGCAAGAATCTAATACAAAACTGAAGCGAAAAATATATAATCCATATTCATCATTACACATCACCACAAAATATTAGCAGTTTAAGATCCCTAGGTAATGGGAAACAGAATCTACAAGACGAGCAGGTAATAATAATAGGAATGTGCCAAAGAGGTATCCAAAATTTGACCAGAAATGGTGAGCAGAACATTCTGGTACAATCAATCTTCAGTTCGTACCAACTGAATTATTTAAGGTGCTACAAGAATATTCCGAATGAAACACTTGAATCCAAATGTTTCATTTTCCTTGCCCGGATCCTACAATTTCCAAACGACTCTAGCCGTGACAGTGACATAAAGAAGACTGTCCAGTCACTGGATAGTACAGTAGAGTGCACTAAGATCCAAACTTTCCAGTCAAACATAAATCCTCGAAATTATATTTATTTATTTATTTGTTAAAAGTACAATGATCAACTTCAATCAAACCTCCCTGTTAGCCTAGCCGCCGGACCATGCAGCGGGATACATGGCTCCACACTCCACAGACATTCCCGCTGGTTCAACAACTTGAGTCAAATCACAACAGTATCTAACAACCAATCTACTTTCCGTGAAGGGTTTGAATGCAAAACCAACTGCCGGCACGGGCTTGAAGGTTACACTTAACCTAAATCATTAATTCGTACCTAGGACCTGCACTAATGCAAAATAAGGAGGCAATGCCACTGGTCCCGAGTAGTAGTACAGAATTTAAACCCCGATTCAAAGTACGAAATAGGGAGGTTCCTACTGATCCAGTCCGAGATCCTAAACGGGCAAAACCAGGCAGTCGAGTTCTACACTAAATGCGAGTCCTACAACTGCGAGCTTAGGCGAAACCCAACCAAAATGAAAGCGTCATAGTAAAATGTGGCTATTAACAAGTGGGATCTCTCTCTCTCTCTCGAAAGCGAGGGGGCGGGGCGGGGCGGACGTACCCCATGAGGTTGACGTTGAGGTGCGAGCTGAGCTCGACGAAGAGCTCGTACATCTGGCCCAGGTCGGCGGCGTTGCCGTGGGAGTAGAGCAGCGTGAGGCGCGCCCCGGGCTGGCGCACGTACATGGCGACGACCTCCGTGCCGCGCTTGGTGGGCAGGCGGCGCGCCTCGACGCCGCCGCGCCGGGGCACCCCGCTGAGCTCCACCACGGCGCCGTCGGCGGCGGCGGCCGCGGGCGAGGGCGGCGGCTCGACGCCGTAGGAGGGCGGGGAGGGCGGGAAGAAGGCGAAGCGCGCCGCCACCGTGGAGGCGACGGCGCCCATCGCCGGCCGCGTGCCGGGGAGGGTTAGGGTTCGGGGAGGCGGCGGAGGCCGAGGAGGAGGAGGAGGAAGCGGAGATGGCGAGTTGGGTATTTTAATGGTGGGCGGGGCGGGGCGGGGCGGGGCGGGGCGGCTCCGTCTTCCCGGAAGCTGCTGCGATCGGAGGGGAAAAGGGGAACGGGGAGAGCGGCGAGGGTTGTTTCTTAACGCTCTGCTCTGGTGGGGCCCACCCGGTCTAGTGATTAGTGGCTAATGATCTGATACTAAGTACTAGATGAAGAGTCGTCATTTATTGAGTGGTGGATCATGAGTAGGTGATTAATTCTGAAAATGCTAGGGCAACCACACTAAATTTCCTCACGATCGTATCCATGGCTCCTATAGTTATATGGTTGCAAAATCATAAATTCAGTTATAAAAGCGCGTAATGAGCACCTAAATTTTTGACATTCCGATCGATCTAAATTACTTGTCGCAGGTTCAACCTTAGTTATGTGGAAGAAGGGTCCTAATCGAAAGATTGCAAGTTCCTGGCCATATCCCAAAAATTAGTTGCTCGACGAACAACAAGAATGACACATGATACCAAGTTTGAAAAAAAACACCCAACAACGCAGCAATATAGAATGGAAAATCCAGGGGTCCTCCATAACTCCGTGGGGACTAGCAAAAATAGGGCTGAGACTTCTTGGCGTGATCAAGAGGACACAACTGTAGCAACAACAAACTAGTCACCTTTAAAACACTAGTTGCGATTGAGATGATAAATTTGGGACACGAGTTGCTTTGGGACACAAGTTGCAGTTAAGATGGTGCGGTTGGGACACAAGTTGCTTCGAGACACAGGTTGCAATTGACACGATTACTCAATTTTTATAGGACAGATGTTTCATAGGAAGGATATTTACTACAAAGTCATCATACATTGTATATATGTGTGAGCATTGCGAAATATGACACTAAGATGTATGCTCCGCGTTTCATAAATTTTGTCCTGGTTATAGATGATGGTTATAGATGATGAAACGGAAGAACCATAATTTACATATTTTTCTAGATGATATAGTGACTAAAAATTACATAGGAGTATTGTCTTATCTACAAGTGTACATACCTTCACACAAACGGTGAATTTGCAAAATAAGAGACAAAAATGTGTGAGGGTTCACGGTTATGGGTATGATGGCAAGTCTCCCTCTTTTGAAGCCTAGATGAATGGATCGCGAAAGACTTCAGTGTGATATGGTGTAAGGGAATGTATAATGGTTGATAAGACCATCTTATTTTAATATCGCCACATAATTTAGATATAACAATAAACATGATATAGAATGGGTTATTTCTTAGTCTTATATCTAGTAACTAGGACATCTCTAAATATGTGGTGAGAGAGATTGTTGTCAAGAGATCAACACTTAATTAAGAGAAGACAAACCCTTTTTTAATTTTCTTCTCCACCTTAGTGTTTATCCTATGTGGCACTCCTAAAATATCACTCCTAAGAAGTTGTCCAAGACAAGGTGACACAACAGAGTGTGGATCGCGGTTGGGATGACAAATAGATTACAGACATTGGCAGAAGAAGAGCTTGGTGAGTAAACAACCATTTGCAGAAATTAGTAAACTAATATTAATGAACACATTAGTCTTTTCCTTTTGGACAATTTTGATTCTCTTATAACTATATATCAATGCTGCTACTATTTGGGTCATGTTCAGAAGCAGTAACCAAGAGACCAGAAACAAAATCAAATTAGTTAACAATAGCACTTTCTTATGAAAACACTACCAAAATAAAGTGAATTTTGAACTTTGGAAGCACTATTAAGAAAGTAAATGCTGGTTTTAAGAAGGAGAAAAAAAGGAAATGCTGAGGCGTCAGCTTTGAACGACAAACCTTAATAAAGATACGGAAAGCTAACATGCATGTGATGATGTGAAGCAACTTAATGAGCAGCTCTTAGCTTAGAGATGTCACGCTCTTGCTTTCTGAGAAGGATATGCTGGCCTTGCTTAATTAGCGTTGTTAAAGAGCTAACAGTTGTCACTGACTCCCTAAGAAAATAGTTCTCACTGACATCTGGGACCAACTCGTGCTAGACCCCATCTAACAGATGTGGTGCCAAACATCATTCGCCACTTATGAACTCTCTACGCTGTGATGGTACCATCTCAAAACAAATTACACGGTAATCGATGGTTCAGGCGAAAACATACAGATAAAACAAAGTGTTTATTTAGCTCCCCGACGAGGTCAAGTAACGAGGGCTGCATGTTACGCGTCTCAAAGGAGAAGAAAAATAACATGCCTTGGAAGCTACTAATGCAGTCAGCTCTGTTACTAGTGTGAAGCATAAGACAAGCGGTTACATGTTACTTCTGCAGATCTCATTGAAAGTGCAATATTTAGTTCTGTAATGGCACACTCCCCATCTCAACATGCATCCAGCTAAGCCAGATGAAAGAAAAATGAAGTTAAAGTAGTGCTTCAAGTGGGTCTAGGATACGGAAGAAGTAGAAGTTCAACAGCGAAGGGCGCGTTTGGTAGCCTGCAGCCCCCTTGGCTCATATGGGGGAGAAATTTTCGGTCCGTTTGGATGCCTGGGCCGAGCCGCATTGTCGCATGAACCGGTTCTCAAAGCACCCCTGGGATAGGTCCTGGAGGAACGCCCGGTTCGGCAGTTTCTCCGGGGTCAGGCCGGTTGCGGCTAGAAGGCTGCACGCGTGGAGAAGGGAGGCGGAGACGCCGCGTCCCTTCGGGAACACGTGTCATAATTAGCCTCACCGCTCCCCTCTCCTTCCTCTCACTCGCGACCGCAGTCTCACCTCCCCCAAACTGTCACATCATCTGGTGGTTCCCCTCCCGCCGACCAATCCACCGCACCGACGCAGCGACGAGCACCGCTACCGGAGGAGAAGACGTCGGCGACCAGGACCTCGACATCGGCCGCAATCTGCTCCGCAATCCTCATCGGCATCTCGTCTTCGGCCGCGACCTCGAGCTCGTCCTGTGCTGGAAGAATGGCGGTAAGTCTCTCTCCTTCTCACCTTCGTACTCGTTCTGTTCAAACATGCCATTTTCGGGCATTTCCGATGACATGCACATTAGATCTGCTAGAGTTTCCGTTAGGATAGCGGTCGGATTGACGTTTTGCAAGGTGTCCGTCCCCATTTCTTGCAGTTCTTGTCCAGTTCTTGCATTTCACGGTCTCGATTTGCTTAGATCTGTTACTATAGTGTTGGATTGCGGTAGATCCTTCCTAGACTGGCCTTTGGATTGCTGAAATTGGCAGATCTTACTGTGCATGCATAGAGGCGAAGGTTTATTTGTGTTCGGGTTTACCATGTTGTCATTTTTGTGCGAAAAGCTAAGCTGAGTCGCGCTAGTTTGTTCAGACGCAAGAGGAGTGAGAGGACTTGAAGAAGGAAGTTGCAATGCTCAAGAATATGAAGAGAACACAAGCACAAGTGATAAGGGCTAAGAAACAGGAATGGGAGGCAGAGAAACAGGCTTTGGAGGCTGAGAAGAGAAAGCTAGAGTATGACATATATAATCTGCTTCAAGTGAACTTTGCAATCAAGGACAAGCTCAAGAGGATCAGGGCTACTTGTGAGGAGTGATGAATGTGATGTAGACGTACTGTATGAGAATTTGTAATGTGTCCTAAGTACAATTTGTAATGTACCCTAAGTACCACTCGTAATGTACTCAATTTGAAGTGCCAATTGTGTTATTTCTTGATTGAACTAGGCCAATGATTATACCCTGGGATCATAGTATGAGGAGATGATTGATCAGAACCTATGGCATGACTTAAGAAGACCAAGCCATTGGTTCTGTTCAAACATCTCCTACATATGTCCTCATTGTATGGGGCCTATAATACCGTGCTTTGCATGTTTCTGCTTCTTCAGTTCTGCATTGGCCAATGATCAACTATGGCACAACGACAGGCATGGTGCTGCCCTCAAACCTAGTCATGTGTGCCGTATTACTGGCACACTAGACTTAGTTTGGGGACAGTCCCTCTGCCTGCCGTGTGATCCTACATACGAGGCCTCGTTTTGGTATGTTTGGTGCATTGGCCAATGATTCAACAAAAGAACAATGGCAGGCTAGGTGGTGGCCTCAAACTTAGTCATGTGTGCCACTGTCGTAGCACACTACACTTAGTTTGTGGCCACTCCCTATGCCTGCCGTGTGAGCAACTGTATGAGGCCTTACTAATGTTATCAATGTCCGTTTTCATCTACACTACTTGCGAGCATGCACACATCTAATTGCTTATGTTCTTCTGGCAGACTGATAAGATCAAGCTTGGGTCACCTGCTGAGGTTCCCGGTGAGGGACCGACGAAGAAGCGTCGTGGAAGGCCGGCTAAGGTCGGCCACTTCCACGACGAGCCAGGGCCGGACCACTTCCTCAAAATCATTTTCAAGCCCACCTTCGGCCGCCTCATTATCCCTAAAGCTTTCGTCAAGTGGTTCGGAGATATCCCTTCCAACATCATCGTCACCACCAACACCGGATGCAACTGGAGGATGACTACGAGGAGAGAAGGTGATGATGCATTCATCGACCAGGGATGGTCGGCCTTCGCCATCGCCCATCAGCTCAAGGTAGGCCAGTTCGTCACCTTCAGAAGGGTGTCCACCTTGGGGTATAGTGTGGTCATCTTCGACCACACCTGCACTGAGGTGGTGACGAGGTGCCCGTACCATGGAGGTCACACCAGGTGCGTCGTCTCCGAGCACCATGTCTGAAGCTAACCTGGTCCCATGTCGTGTCTAGTTGCTGCTCATGTCTAGTGTGTTGAACTATGATCATGTCTACCGTCTCCAGAACTATGATCATGTCTGCACAATGTTGTGCCGTGAACTTGTGTCGTCTATGATCACTGTTAAGTTATCTGTCGTCTATGATTGTGTTCTTACTTGTTCTTACTTGTGATGTTCATCGTTGGTAACCTCACCACTGAAGGGAAGAGGCTACCAGAACCGGATTATGGGCTGCAACCAAACAGCAGGGGCGCCGTTCTCGGCTGCTACAAGGCCTGAAAACCGACCCACCAAACGGCCAGAGTCCAAATCTTCACGGGACCAAAAAATCTCCGTGCAAGCCACCAAACAAAGTCGCTTTTATGGCTCATGGCCCGTCTTGGACGCGCAGGGGGCTCCTTCCCGCTGCGCCAGTCATGCAGGAAATCGGCCCAGACAACCAAACCCGCCCAAAGCGTTCAACTTCACGTGTCAATGGTCAGTTCAGACAAGGGGAGCTTGCACTACGTTTGCCAGGGTCTTTGAAGGAGACACTGATCAGGTGACATGCACCTTTTGCATATCACCGTGTGACATGCGGCCTAAATCCAAATTTAAATATTGCGAAAAAATCTGAAAAAAATCATGCATGTTCACAGCACATATTAAGATAATCCCTAAAAATTTCAGATCAAAATTCGAAACATACATCGAGAAACAAAAAAGAGAAAATCAGATGTGAATAGTCTACAGAGAAACTCACATTTGAATTCGGGAACTATTCATGACAGATTTCTCTTTTTTGTTTCTCAATTTATGTTTCGAATTTTGATCTGAAATTTTTAGGGGTTATCTTAATATGTGTTGTGAACGTGCATGATTTTTTTCAGATTTTTTCGCAATGTTTAAATTTGAATTTAGGCCGCATGTCACACTGTGACATGCAAAAGGTGCATGTCACCTGATCTGTATCCCTTTGAAGGGTCTGCAGAGTCCAAGGCCAACTGAGAAATCAGGTACATCAATGATGAGTGTTTGGAACATATATATAGTTGCACAGTCAGGGATTCAGTCCACTTGAGTCAGGGATTCAAACATTCAGGTCAGGGCCTCAGGGGTCTGGTCATGTCAAATCCAAGCCGTGCATAAACAACGTCAGATAATTGACCCTGAACATACAAGATCTGGTACGAGTCAGGAGAGGAGAGAGAGAGAGGCGGCAGCCACAAAACCCATCTAGAGTTTCATTCTCCTCGCCGGCGGCACCATCGTCCGCTCCTGGGTTTTTAGAGGTGTGGTGAATCACGGCCTCTCGCCAGTGTGGAGTTTCTGTTCTTTTTAAGGTTGTTTTTCGATGTTCGTTCAGAATATTGAGACGACGGCTACATCTTAAAGTCAGAATAAGGTTCTCTTCACCCTATTCTCGCTTCGGTGGTGCGTCTAGCACTGGCGGAGGACGCGTGGAGTCGTGTGCCCAGCTGATCTGTTGTGATTCGGTCAGTTTTCGTGTCCGTTCGTCTAGTTTCATGTCAGTCTCTCCCGATCAACGGCTGTCATCATTCGCGATGGTTGCTGTTCTAGTGCACTTGTCCTCTGGGGCCTTAGCACGACAACTTTCCGTCTATCTACTACAACAAGCTTCCGTGATGGAGATGCGAGGACGGTGGCGCACCTTGACTCGTGCTAGTGTATGTAGTCGTTACTAGGTGGTCCAAGTACCTATTTGTAGTTTTTATTATTTTCTGAGCTATTTGTACTACTGTTTATGATTGTTGATAGAACATTGGAATTTTCGGAAAAAAAAGATAACTGATTCTGATTCTGCTGAGTGCGGATGTTGTTGGATAATTAGGCACAATTTCCATGATTAATTCTAGAATATAAAATATGATGGCAGCAACTACTAACATGTGAAACTCAAACATACTAGATGCATTAATCAACATGAGTAGCAGCAACGCAAATGATAAAGCATCCATCGCTAAACAGATCGAGATATGTCACACGTTCCGATCTGGTGGAGGTGGCGGTGGAGGTGTAGCAGATGATGTCGCAGCAGTAACGTTGTTGATGACAACGTTGTTGACGACGGGGACGACGGGTCGAAGTAGACGGCGTTGTAGACGACGGTAGGCCGCCCGACTTGGACGGAAGGCGACCCGTGATGAAAAGCTTGAGCAGTCGCAGCGCTCCCAAACCCATTCGCCCTCTCCCGTACAGGATCGCAAGGACGAGCGGTTCCCGACCCTCTCCGTTCGCCGATGCACGTCGGCTCGCGGGATGGAGTAGGCTACAATGGCGGCGCAAGCAGAGAGAGGTGGAAACCCTAACTCGTGTATTAGATGTATTTCTGCGGTAGCCGGGCAGGAGATTATGCGCGTGTCGAGTCGAGTCGAGTCGAGACGAGGAGGAGGAGGAGGAGCGTGCGTGTAGCACTCCTATTCTCACTCACTTACTAGTGGTGGAACAACCCACCTTATAAGGTGGTCTAACTTCCTCCCAACTTTTCATGTGGGACTAAACTTCTCACCTCTTGCCACTCCCTAGTGAGTTGCCACCAACTTGAGCTCAAACTCACAAGGCTGTCACTATGTGGGCTTTGAGATTTATAGGAAAAACTGAAATCTAATTTGGGCCACTAAAAGTGGGCTCAATATTTCAACAGATGTCACCCACTCAAGTGGATCAGTCTTCTGACTCCATCCCATGCATGCCTAAATCAAGAAGAAACATGCCTATTTTCACTCTCAGTGACGGGCGAGCTACGTACTTAGAATTGCAAATTCGATACTACTTCCAGGCCGCTGCACCGAGCTTGTTCAATCGGCGTTCACATCTGAAGCAATTTATCATTTGAGTCCACTCAACATTGATCCGGGCATCATCAGAAACATCAAAAAGCCTCAAAGAGCATTCCCTTGTGCAACCATGGTGTGAAATGCAAAGTTATTTGGGAAACAGCCACCCCAAATTGCTTGGCGGTCTTGGTGTGGTCGACATTGATAAGTATGCAAGGGCTCTATGTTTGCGGTGGTTTTGGCAAGAGTGTAAGGATGCCAACAAGATTTGGATTGCTTCCGATAACCCTTGCATAAAAGAGGATATTGACTTAGGGCATGAACAATGGCTGATAAGACCGTCTTATTTTAACTCCGCCACGTAGTTTAGATATAACAACAAAACATAATATACAATGGGTAAATTTGTAGTCTTATCTCTAGTAATGAGACATCCCTAAATTTGTGGTGAGAGAGATTATTGCTAAGAGATGATCTCTTAGGGTGTGTTCGGTTTGAGAACCGGAAGGAATGGAACGGAATGGTTCCATTCCGATGGCATGGGATGGTTCCGACCCCGTGTTCGGTTCAGAAAAAGTTGAGGAACGGAATGGTTCCGTTTTCTGTTCGGTTCAGGAATTCCACAGCGGAACGGAACGACCTAAATATGATTTTATTTGTCCAAATCAAAATTAACATGAGCTAAACATGATTTTTTTGCAAATCAAAGTTAACTCACGGCAAAATCAACTCAGGCCGCCGCTCGTGCCCGGCCGCCGCTTGCTGCCCCTGCCTGGCCGCCGCTTGCTGCCGCGGGCTGGGTGCCTGCTCGCCTCCGGCCGGCCGCCGCCTCTGCTTGCCGGCCGCTTGCGCCCCTGCTGGCCGCCGCTGCCGCCTCCCTCGCCGCCGGCTTGCCCCGCCCTGCCGCCGCCGCTTGCTGCTGCCTGGCCGCCGCTGCTGCCGCGGGCTGGGCGCCTGCTCGCCGCCGCCGCGCCGCTGCTCGCCGGCCGCCGCGCCGCCGCCTCTGCTCGCTGGCCGCTGCGCCGCCGCATCTGCTCGCCGGCTGCCGCGCCGCTAGCCCCCGCCGCCCCGCGTCGCTAGCCCCCGCCGGCGTCGTTGGAGAAGAACCGCGTGAGAGAGAGGGGAGAGAGTTTACGTGAGGGAGAGCGCGAGAGAGGATTAGTTCGGCATTAGCGAGCCGTTCCTCGCGATTCCGCCGATTCGGCCGGACGAGTCCGTTCCGCATATTTGAGGAATATTCCCTTTCGGGGAACCACTTCGTTCCGTTCCTTTGCCGAACCGAACACGAGAACGGGCTCCAGGTGCGGAACGGTTCCATCCCATTCCTCCAGATTCTGGAACCGAACACACCCTTAGCTAAGAGAAGACAAACCTCTTTTTTCTATTTCTCTCTCCTCCATGTCATCAATTATCCTACATGACATCTTTAAGATATAACCATTGTATATGCCCTTATTCTATGTTGCCACCTCCATCAAGATCGGTGACGGACCTAACATGTCATTTTGGAAGGCCCTGTTGGGATTCGCTCACGGATCAATCACATCAAACTAGACAAACACACACGCGAAAAACTCGTGGCCAGGGGCACGTATCGTGCCCTTCTTTTTCCTCTTTATTTCTCAACTTGCGGTACAACTTCTGACCCTGGTACATGTATATATAGGTTCAGACCAAACCGACCTAGCTTGGATTGCAGACCTACACGTACACGTTCCAGCAACAATACCAAACCGACTAGTACTATGTTTCCTAGACTAAACCGACTCAAGCTATTCCTAAACACTACACGATCTTCTAGTCCTGGTACAACACGACTAAGAAACCCAGCCGGACTAGCACAGGACTAGAAGCTCACGTACAACCTACTAGCTCTTGGACTCCTAATAATCCTATTAGGCAACTACTTAAACATTTAACTGACGCTTGATCAAGGACAAGATTATTTCCAACAATCTCTCCCTAATCTTGACTCTTGGTCTTCCGTGCTCCTCCGATCCAGACTCCTTGCATATCTGCGTCTTGTCTAGGTCTCGCTCCACGACAAGTTTAATTGGCTCTCCCCAATTTTAACTTGGCGAATTTACGGAACAACTCAAGCATGATCCGGACTACCCAGCCACGCTAGCAACCGTGGAACATACCGTCCACCCTAGCGCAATACATGCCGACTACCTCGTGGACTACACCATCCACTCCAGCCTCATGTAGAGACAGGTCCTCATTAAAGAGACTCCCCTTCACTGGTTTACCGCCCCTTCACACTTTACATTGATCCTCTCGTCGAGACACGTAGACGACTTGGTTGAGGCACGCTGATAGCTACCCGCTATCCTCTTGTTGCGTCTTCGCCCATGGTGATATCCCTCACCGGACAGTCCCTCAACCTCCACACGCTTCAACTGCAACAGATCCTCAGAGAGACAAGCACTTGGACACAACGACGACTCACAGACTCGACAACGACCCGACGTGCCAACTTGCACGACCACGACTCCTTGACTCATCGGACTCCTACGAAGACGACTTTGACGAAAAACCCGCGAACGACGATCTTGACGAGACTCCCGGTACCACACCTCGGCACCACCTCTCCCATCAATGATCATCCACCACCTCGCCTCGCCAACAACAACACACTGTCAACCCTTCCGTGTTGCTCCACCGAGCAACGATCGCCCGCCGCCTCTCTAACAACAGCGCGACGCCTGCTCCACCCGGCCGTTTCGCCGAGCGACGGTCGCCTGCCCCGAGGCGCTAGTAGGGTCGCCTCCCCGGGGCAAGCGTAGCTTCAAATCTTGGACCTCGCTCTGATACCAATTGTTGGGATTCGCTCACGGATCAATCACATCAAACTAGACAAACACACACGCGAAAAACTCGTGGCCAGGGGCACGTATCGTGCCCTTCTTTTTCCTCTTTATTTCTCAACTTGCGGTACAACTTCTGACCCTGGTACATGTATATATAGGTTCAGACCAAACCGACCTAGCTTGGATTGCAGACCTACACGTACACGTTCCAGCAACAATACCAAACCGACTAGTACTATGTTTCCTAGACTAAACCGACTCAAGCTATTCCTAAACACTACACGATCTTCTAGTCCTGGTACAACACGACTAAGAAACCCAGCCGGACTAGCACAGGACTAGAAGCTCACGTACAACCTACTAGCTCTTGGACTCCTAATAATCCTATTAGGCAACTACTTAAACATTTAACTGACGCTTGATCAAGGACAAGATTATTTCCAACAGGCCCTTTGGCTAAACGGAGTGAGACCAATTGATATTGCACCTCCCATCCACAAGATTCCCAAAAGAGGCAACCTCGTCGGGAGTTAGTTGTGCTAGACCTTGTCGTGCGCCAAGGACCGCCGCTTAATAAGGTCGTGTATTTCCTCCCCAAAATCATGCCTCTGCTCATGGAGGCTGCAGATGTTTGTCATTCACCGCCTTGACATCAGCGTCCATGGCGTCGAAACGCGCCAGGAGCTGTGTAAGCCACCGCTACAACACATCTCGAGAACAAAAGTGGTCTAGATGACGTTGTCGCGGGCCATCTGAATCAGATCTAACCTGGCGGGGGATTTTGGGCCGACTTGCAGACTCGATCTCGGATTTGTGTCTGCATTACGAAATTGTGATGGCCATGGGTGGATTGGTATACAAAGTTCAAAGATCCATGAAGAAATTGGGATCTGAGGTGGAGATGAGAGTTTAGAAAGAAGTGTTAATTATGTGAGATTCAGAATTTTCATTTCATAGCATAAGGTTTCAGAGTACAGGGCACTCCCTTTCAAAAGGTACCACTCACGCTTACAAGTGTGACCCTTGGGTCTAAAACACCTAGCTCACGCCACTTTTGTTCTTGCAAACCAATACTCAGTCACTGTCCGGGGAGCTACACTTGGCCAACTGCTTCCTTTTAGAGCGCGATAAAGGAGTCTATTAGAACAGCCTGTATATACCGGGACCTAGTTACTATAGTCTCCCAGTCTACGCTAAACCACTATCTTGTTTATTTGGCCTACACCAATATCTCAAGGCGACGTAGCACTTGAAAGATCTACACCAAATATTACTGAACACTTCGACATTTAGCGGAAGTGATAAGTGGGACGGCAAGGCATGCTCGTATATATAGCCACAACATTCGTATGGAGTATTGGAGTCTCATCATGTTTTGTCCATGTCCTCATGCTGTCATGCAGAAATGAATCTCGGTGCTATAATTGCTGAAGTATCTTTTTTCAGATGAACAACGAAACCTGTGAGCTGTGATCAGCTCACGCGGTGCTTCTTTCCGACTCCTAATGGGTTTGTTTCTTAGTCTTTGCATGCAAGTCATCCTAACTAGGTTTAGCATGGAAAAAAGCTTTTGTAGTCACGTTCCCGTTGCAGCATTCTGGTCAAAAGAACATTCCCGTTGCTGAAACTCCATGGTGCTATTTCCTTATACAAGTACGCCATAGGCAGAATAATTTTTTCGCCAACTAATTGCTGTAGATTGATGTGGAGAGGAGACCTTAACAAATTCACAGCTAGCTAGCTTCCAAATGCATAAAATAATATTAATATTGGAAGAACATCATTTGGCCTCAACTCGTGGCTCTAAATCCGCCATCTGTGATAACTTTGTCCGATTGAGTTGTCGCCATGCGAGGAATTTCTCGAAGACGGAGTTGGATGTCTTTGCGGCCTCTACCTACATGGTAGTCGGCAACGGGGAATCCGCCTCTTCTGGGAGGACAGATGGCTGGACGGCAGGTCCATCAAGGAGATGGCGCCGGAGGTATACGCTTTGGTACCAAAGCGCCGACGGAAGGCATGCATGGTCCGTGAAGTGTTGGTTGAACGCACCTAGATCCCCGATATAGTAGGTGCACCGAGCGCCCTGGCACTGTGGCAGTACGTCCAGCTGTGGGGTAGACTCAGGGACACTCAACTATCAGGGGACCCGGATAGGTTGGTTTGGCGGTGGACGACGGATGGCCAGTATTCAGCTGGATCCTGTTATGACACCCTCTTCCAGGGGGCAATCATCTCAGGGTCTTGGAAGCTCAACTGGAAATCCTGGGCGCCACCTAGGGTGAAATTCTTCATCTGGTTGGCCTGCCACGACACTGGACGGGTGAGAGACTGGCACAGCGGGGGCTGCCGTATGCGCCGAGATGCCCGTTATGTGATAAACCATGAGGCACCTTCTTACAGGATGTTCCTTCTCTAGGACGGTGTGGTTTGAGGTCCTGTCGTGGATACGATCAACCTCAAGCCCGCCCACGGCCGAGGATGATTCGCGGAGTGGTGGTCGCAGGTGGTGCGGACCGCCCCTCGCCAGCTGCGCAAGGGCACTTCGTCGGTTATCATGCTCACGACATGGTGGATTTGGAAACACCGGAACGCGGCGGTCTTCGACAACGCTCGGCTTTCGGTGACATCCTTGTTCAACGACATCACTGCCGACGCGCGGCTTTGGGCGGACGCGGGAGCTCGGGGTGTGCGCCAGTTACTCCCCTAGTCTAGGGTTTTTCCTTTTTCTTGGGTCGAGTTGTACGGCGTGGTGTGTGATTAGTAATGCATCGAAACGCAAGGCTTTTGCGTTTTCGCGTTATGCCATTAGTTTATGTCGTCACGCGAGTTATTGTTACTATAAAATCGTCGATCATACACTAAAAGATCTAGAAAAGTTCGTTAGAAATTTCTAACTAAAGTGCTGCTAATTTGTTAGTAATAATCAGATAAGTTACAGCCACTTGGATGGTTTCTTAATCTGCCTTCAGATGTTAGACTGTAGAAGCAGAAAGAGGAAGTGGGAGAATAATTCTTTATCCAAGTCAGGGCGAAGCCAGAAAAAATAAACCATTGGTGTCATTCCTCAAAATTTACCGGTGTCATTCCAGGACTATAATTACAACACTAACAAGTGGGAGAATAATTTTTTGTCCAAGTGACACCGGAAACCTGGATCATCTTTGCAACGACTATTAAATATTGTAGATTGATGTGGAGCACACGCCTTAAACACATCACAGTTAGCTTGTCAAGTGCAGAATAAAATGAACATTATTAAAGTAAACATCGGTTGGGACACTATGGCCTGATCTCTGGATGACTGGATAACCCTCGTCTGGTGGCCGAACATGCGGCTTTAAACCCGCCATCTATAATTTTCCCATATAGTCATATATAAACTTTGATTGAATCATCCTCAAGCAAAGGCTTTCCTCGTATTCAAACTCTCATCTTCATAGCTGACTGTATTTAGTCATAAACTAGCAACTCATCAACCATACATTAGGTTTCTAAGAGTCGTAATAGTAATTTGGTACTTGGGTACAACTTGCTAACCACTTAAATATAAGTGTATCACAAGTAGGCATCTAAGGATTTTGTCACTGTACTCATTGGCTGGCTTGTATACTAGGAACAGTGGCGGTCGGGCAGGTCAAAGAGTTCGAGCCGCCGCTGCCAGGCCTCACAAGCTTCTAGAGTGGTTGGTTCAGATAAGGGGATGTTGCACTTGAATGTTTGCTAGGGTCTCTAAAGGGTCTACATAGTCCAACGCCAGTTGAAAAATCTGGTACATCAATGATGAGTGCTTTGAACATATATAGTTCCATCGTCAGGGATTCAGTTCCAGTCAGGTCAGGTTACATCTGATTTCATTCAGACAAGGTAGTCATGTCAAATAGAAGTCATGACGATATATCAAATGATTGATGCTGGAGGGATGCTCCAGTGCTCCCCCCTAAGTGAAGTTGAGGGGTCATTTTGAGTTTTTTTTTTTAAGCGTTGGGCTCGCCCGAACCCATATCCAGCCCGTGTATACCCATATGTATGGATACGGTATATGTACCTCACGGTAAAAAAAAAATGGAGATCACGTGAGCAGTTAAGATCTAATCCGCCTAAAACTCGCATATCGTCGTGCATGTGTCTTCTGTTGACGCGATCGTCGTGAGGAGAAGTGTACTCCCCCGTCGTCGGAAACCCTAGTGCGAGCACGGGCTGGGGTAGGGTTGATCTTCCTCGTTCCCCCGCGATCGCCGTGAGCATTTGACTCCTCGTTGGAACCCTAGCGCGAGCCCGACGCATCATCCGAGCTGGTGGCGGTAGGGTTCCTCTTCCTCCCGGGTGGGATCTGCCGCGCGCTGGCCGTCTCCGCCGTCGCCGTTGATCGCTCCAACCTGATAATTAAGTCTGGGCGAGCGCGGCTAGGGTTAGGCCCGGCTCCTCTTGCCCTTGTGCGTGGCCTAGCGGCTTCTTCCTCCTCGAACGCATCGATCGACCCCTGTGGTGGGGGTAGGTTTACTCCTCCGGCGCATCGATTGGTAGGTACGTACATGATAACTCACCTCTTGTTGGATCATTTTAACTTGTGAAAGAATTTGATGCCGATGTACTGAATTTGTGATTTTTGTTGTAGCTAGGAAATGGATGAGACGATGTCTGTTGTTTGTGAGGTAGAGAAGGTTCCTGGAATTGGAGTTCATGGAGATGAGTCAGATAATTCTAGAACGGGGCTTGGTAATGAATCTTTGTCAGGGAGGGAGAATATTTTCGTTGGTTCAAGGTCAGATAATTCCATGAGCTCAGAGCATGGGATGGAAGCAATTATTAATGTAAGTGTATTTGATATATTCAAATTTTTTCATGGAAAGCAAATGCAGAAGGATAAATGTTTTAACATTGTCATGTTATCATTGAATATGTAGATGGACATTGACAATGATTATGAGAGAGATATTAGTGATGATGTTGCGTTGGAGGAAAACAGCAATGAGGTACATGGAGTGTAACTGTTATTTGATATGCAATGAAATGAGATTACCATTAAAAAGTGGGAAACAGTAATGAGGTACATTTACTTGTTGTCTTTAATTTTTGCAGGAAATATTTGGACTTGAAAATGTGTATGACTATTATGGTGAATCCGACGTGGAGAATTGTTTTTATGATGAGTCAGTAGTTGGCAAACATTATGTGGAGGCAAAGCCGTCGAAGAGCAATGAGGTATGCATTGGTTAATTATTTGTGGAAACCAATTTTTTTAGTAGCCACATAAAAAAATTTGAGTTTGATTGCTATGTTTTTATGTGACAGTCCCATGTTGATGATGGTGATGATGCGAACCTCAGTCAAGCTTGTCAGGCAGAGGATACGATAGAGTTGTACATGATGATAAAGGAGATGACTTTTCCTAGTGAAGAAGCTGCATTCGTATTCTACAACAGCTATGCCAACGATAATGGATTCAGCATCAGATTGGATAAGGTCAGATATAGCAAAAAGGTTACGAAACATAGGCGTTAGAGGCGTTTTTTGTGTTCAAGGGAAGGTGAGCGTGATCCAAAGTTGATGACCGAAGAGGGACATAGCCGGAGGCTCGGACCACTGTCTCGATGCAACTGTGAGGCGCAGATGACTGTGAAGCTGAATGAAAAACTTGGTGTCTGGTATGTTGATAGTTTTGATAAAAAGCACAGTCATACGTTAGCAAGAGCGGATGAAACACCTTTTCTTTGGTCGCATAGAAAAATCAGAGATCATCAGAAGGCTGAGATCTTAGCTATGGGAGCTGCAGGTATTAGGAAGCACACCATAATGGACTCTATGATTAGCAGAAGTGGATGGTATGGCGGCGTTGGGTACGTCCGACGGGATCTGTACAACCTTTGCAGCAAGGAAAAGAGGAAACTACGTGCGAAGGGTGATGCTGCCACAACCATAGGCATTATGCTGAGCAGAAAGGAGAAGGACCCAAGTTTTTATTTCGACTATGACTTAGATGAAGAAGGACGGCTAAAGAGAATGTTCTGGTGTGACTCGCAGTCTGTACAGGACTATGAGTACTATGGAGATGTCCTTGTGTTTGACAGCACGTACAAGATGAATCGCTATGGTATGCCATTCATACCTTTTGTTGGTCTGAACAATCACCGTAGGACTACGGTTTTTGGTTGTGCCATAGTTTCAGATGAGAAAGAAGAAACTTATGTGTGGTTGCTGCAAACATTTCTGAAGGCAATGTGTCAGAAGAAGCCTTTGAGTGTAATTACGGACGCCGACTCAGCGATGATTAGGGCAATCCGCACTGTATTTCCCAATGTCTGGCACCGCATATGTTCTTGGCATGTTGAAAAAAATATGAAGATCCATCTCAGTCACAAGTCATTGGGCGAGTCCGGTCAATGTTGTACTATAGCACGTCCATAGCCGAATTTGAGCAGAGATGGCAGGCTTTTTTAAAAAGATGGAAGACGGAGAACACTGAAATTTGGTTGAGGAGGATGTACAGGAAGAGGCACCTGTGGGCTGCAGCTTTTCTGACAGAGGGTTTTTGGCTTGGTATGAAGAGCAACCAGCGGAGTGAAAGTCTGAATTCCTGCCTTCACCTGCACCTTGATGGAGAAATGACTTTAGTGGACATGATAATGCACTATGAGAATTGCATTACCCGCATCCGTGAGAACGAGGCGCATGATGACTGCACAGCCTCACAGACATTACCTGTGCCCGTAACAAGCTGCAGGGATCTGGAGGTATTTGCTACCCACGTGTTTACCCCGGCAAACTTTTATATATTGCAGCTAGATTTGAGGTCAGTTGGCGGCATAGTGACTTTGGAAAGAAAGCTGGGATGTGGGTCTGAAACTTTTGTCGTGGCATGGCATAATAAACCAAAGAGGCAGTTCACCGTGGAATATACACCGGGAAATCCTAAAGAAACTATAAAGTGCAGCTGCAGGAGAATGATTCGAAAAGGACTCCCTTGCAAACATATATTCCATGTTCTATGTGTTCTGCAAATATCTGAAATTCCTAAGTGTTGTGTTCTTCGTCGGTTATCAAAAGACGCAAGAAATGGACTGCCTGCTAGGCGAACGAGTGATATGTTTGGAGTAGGTTGGTCAGTACAATTATTCATACTGTGGTGATGTACAATTATAGTAACTACATATTTTCCCATAGCAGGGAACAAATTATTATGTCAATGTTGTTGCCATCATAGCAAGATATCACTCCTGGAGCACAACAGCATTACCATAGATTTACAAATCAATGTGAATCCCTAAAGCAATTATACAATCATGTAATAAAAAACATAGTAATGAAGCTCTGTAGCAAACAATTGATGCTACTACTAACTAATAAATTGTGCACACAGTAATCAAACCAGATAAATTATGCACACGGTATATAATTTGGGGTCACATGACAATAAAACCCCCCTTAACTACGAATGCACACGGATATCAAACAAGATTAAAAAAAACCCTTGCCAACATACACAAACAACAGGCAGTCTGCTAGATCCATTTGGTTTAGGTGGAAACTTCTGGTTGGTTCTTTTGCTTGCTAGCCTTAGGCGCCTTTTTGTATATTTGTGTTGCGTTTTTTAGCTAGACCTTGTGTAACTTGCCAGGCGGGCAAGAGATACTTGTTGTATGGTTTCGTTATCCCGTGGTAATGAAATCCGATCCATCTGGATCGTTTGGAAAAAGATCCATTTGGTCCACACTAAGCCCTAATCACAAATCATATGATTCGTCTATTCTTCGGTTTCATCTAACCCTAATCACCATAAAATAAGGGCAAATAAGCTGAGGAGTTGAGAGGATAGCACATACCAGAGGGTATTCCACCGTTGGCTGCACATTCAGATCTGGCAACATCTCGCCGCCGAATCCGTGCTCCTGCTCATCCGCCGCCGTCAGCACCAAGCCTCCGCCCGATGCGGCCGCACCACGACGGCTCCATCCACCCGGCACCACATCTGCCTCCGCCACGCCGGTGTTCTTGACCAAGGCAGCGGCGGCCGCCCTCGCGGTGGAGCTGCTACCCTCCATCGGCCTCCGATTCGACGGAAATCCGCGGAGAAGAAGGGATTAAAGAAGAGAACTGGCAGTGGAGAGGGAGTGGAGAAGACGAAGTGGCCGAGGGAGAGGGTTTTCTCCGTAGATTTGGGGGGGAATGGTGGGGCGAGGGAGGCGGAGCAGCCGACGAAGGTTTTATACGTCCCTTCTGATTCGGTACACGCACGTGACTTCGCCACGTACAAGACGGTACACAAAATACGTACAACACAGTCGCGGGGCATACGGGCCTGTACAGGGCTTATACATATATGTCAGAAACGTGATATGACGAAACTAACCCTAAATCCGAACAGGTATGGAGCGATCTGAACCGTTGATGGGTTTTGACAATTTCACTTTTCCTCTGGGGGAGCACCGGAGCAGAAGCGTTGATGCTGATACTATTGGGAGCACATGTCACACTCAAGTGGTTTCAAGTCCATCGCATGCATACCCAGATCAAGAAGAATCATGACAGCCAGCTCAGCCAAGCACGGTGCAGATCACAGATGCAAACTTCAATCACATTCACACTGAAGAAATTCAGTGACAGAGGCTACAACTTCATGCATCAGTGGTCAGTTCAGATGAGGGATGGTTGCACTTGAATGTTTGCTTGGGCCCGTGAAGGATCTGTAGAGTCCACTAGAAGTTGAAAAAATAGGTACTGAACTGCTGAACTGCAATGATGAATGTCTCGGAAGACTGATCCAACCGCACCGATTCAACACCTATCGGGGTAAGATATTACAAACTTTATCTCGAATTTGTGAGCGCAACAGTACGATTTAACGAAAATTATGTTGCGGAAACGTACCCGTGATAGCACTTTCGCGCGATGGTTTCCTAGAGTTGCAAGGGTAATTTCATGCTGGCCCTAGCAATTTTATTTTTTACCTTGTTTTCTCTCAAAAAAAAAAAAACCCGGCTGTCCAGAATTCGGATGAGCGATCAAGATCGCGTCGCGCCACGGTTCCAAAATTGAAACGTGCGCGTGATACGAGGGTCCTGATTTAGAGGCTGTGGTTACCAAATTGTGATGGCCCTGGATCGATTTGGATACAAGGTTCAAAGATCCAATTAGAAATTGTGGATCTGAATTCTAGGGTGGAGATGAGAGTTCAGATATAAGTGTTAGGGAGATGCAGAATTTTCATTTTACGTTACTAGTAAATTTGCCCGTGCGTTGCTACGGGTTTCTCTATATTATTTTGGATAAAAAATGTTCCGCAAAAAATATCAGCTATTATTCATGTAGTCGACTATTATATACATTTAATTTCTAAAAACCTATCATGTAGCACAATGCATTGCTACATTATCCTTAATTTATAATTCACATATCCGTACACAAAGCATTGTAGGAAATATGTATTGCGAAATAGGATTGTATTTTGGTATAATAAATATTCATTTAGTGCAATAGGCTGGGAACTATTTTTTGTTTTTTTTCTAACACAGTTCTGCCGCAGTTCTGCCGTCATCAAGTCGTTTACAAGGAGCAGAATAATAATAAACCAGCATGGCTGAGGCGCGGCGGCGCGCATGGCTGAGCGCTCGGCCGCAAGCTGATGGCGGCGACGGATGGTGCCACACACGCGAGGCTAAGGCGGTGGCGCGAGGAGCCGATGTGCAGCAGCCACGCACGGGTGCGGGCGCGCACGACTTAGGCGCGGATGCAGGAATCGGGTGGCGGCAGAGGTGGCTCGCGGTGGTCGACGACGAGGTGGAGCTGTGGAGCGCAGGCCTGCCTCGCCGCGCTGCAGGCCGAGCAGCACCGAGCGTGACCTTCCTGCCGCATCAGGCCGGGCGCGGCCTCCCCTGCCTCGCCGCGGCCCACGCCGTGGTGACCATTCTCCCCCTCCCCGTGTGGCGGCGCTGCTTGTTGCGCCTGGCGCGGCGGTGCTGGCAGCCGCCGCCGACGCGCAGCTGTTGGTTGACTTGAAGGCGCAGCCGCCGGCGCGGAGCGATGAAGCCGGCGCAGAGCGATGAAGCCGGCGATGGATCTCATGAAGGATTTCCTGCTCGCGTCGCCAGGCTTCGATTACCCGGAGTTCCTGCGCCCCATGTCCCCCGTGGGGCGAACCCGTTCTCCCCTCTCTTCGACGTCGGCAGCTGCATCACCAGCCGCAACAGGGGCACACGGTGGGCGTCAAGGAGCTGCTGCAGGGCATCGCGCGCTGCAGGGCGTCGCGTAGCGCTGCGCCGCTGGGCCGGCGGCGAACGCCCGCGACGGCCACAGGTCCTCCAGGTCTTCTACGCCGCTTCCGGCGTCGACTCTGTGGCCTCCGCCGCCCTGTCCTTCGCCTCCACTGGAGACTCCACTCCACCAGCCCTGCTCTCCGCCGCCGTGGCTGCCGCCGCCGTCGGGGTTCGTCGGCTCCTCCATCTCAGCGGGAAACGAAACAACTCGAGCGGAAAATGGTGATTGGTGGACTGGTCGGTCATAACCATGCACGCGCTGACGGTGAGACAACGTCTGTTTGCGCGATCTGTTACGTATTACCCCAGAAGTTGTAGTTTTTAGCAAAAAAAATCCAAAAATGGTACTGACGCGTTACCACTGCCGCAATTGTGATAGTTTTATGTAATTCACTCGAATAGCTCTATGTGTATACAAAGCAAACACAATCCAGCCAACTCTCAAGCAGAATATTCTTGCTACAAACTAACGACCTGCAAGGAACAAGCTTTGGAAGCGCATCAAGTTTTGCGACACCAGCAGCTACACCTAACAGAAATAGTATAATTTTCTGGAACAGCGAGCCTGCAGCTACAAGACTTTAATCTTCAGTTGAAACAGTTTCAGCAACTGTACAGTGAGTACGAAGGAACCGGCTGGTGCCATGGCCACGCCGCGTCCATGACAGTGCGGCACTGCCGCCCAGCCAAATTTCTTTCTCCTTGAGGACCACGTCTGCCGCCACCCTCCAATCGCTCAATCCTTCAATCCTATTCTTTGATGTGTTCATCCTTCTCGATCCCCAACTCTGGCCAATTTCATCCGCCTAGAAGATTGGATAGGGCGAGGCTAGTGAGGTGGGGATGGGGCGCGGTGGTCGAGATTGGCTAAGCGACGGTGGTTAGGAGGAGGACGGACGGAGGGAGGGGGTCGTACCTGCGCCGCCCCGTCGAGTAAAGCTTCAGCGTTGCGGCTGGGGATGGGGGCAGTCTGCGGCGGCGAGGCTGGGGCAGCAGGGGCTAGTCGTTTTCGCTTCGCCGGAGCAGCTCGTCCGTGCAGCTCGCCATAAGCCGCCGCCACCAGCTGGGGCCTTCCATAGGCCACTGTCGGACCGCAATCCCGTCCGCTGCCTCTGCCACTACCGGTGGATCTCGAGGCTCGAAGGGGAGGAGCGCGCACCGAGGAGTCCTGGACTGACGCGAGCAAGGTAGTCCCTCGAATAAGCCAGGGGAGGTTCGTGGCCGGCGCACCGGGGAAGCCAAGGGGCAACACGATGCGTTGGGTGGCCGGCAGCGGTGAGCTGGTGGGGAGGCGTTGGAAGGGAGAGAAATCAGCGACGGGGTGCGTTCGGTCTGAAATTGTTGACCGTTTTTTAACTAACGCGGTGGCAGTTCATGTAATTTTTATGAAAATCGGGGGTAAGAAAAAACGGACTAACAAGGAGCTCTTTTGCTTTTATTATTAGGTATAGACTAGCAAAAGTGCCCGTGCGTTGCACCGGAAGAAATAAACACTCGAACTTTCCTACGGCCGCAGAGTGTTAATACTTCCCTTGAATTGTTCATTTGTTTTACTATTTGTGATGAACTTAACATGTCCGTGTAATGCACTGGAAGAAAAACTGTTTGGTTGAAGCACCGGTAATAGTCGACTGCCACGCGGAGCTGATAACATAGGTGAGCGCTGCCAACATGAAATCGAGCTTATCCTTCACGTAGGTACTACCTGATGAGTTTTCGATCGCTATAGTCATCACCCAAGGTTGCTATAGCATTGGCAGAACAACAAATACAAATTGTTTTATCAATTAGCTGGTCTTCTTAGTACCATATCACAAAGAGATGGTATGTCCTTCTTAGTATTTTCCGAAAATGCTAATCACAATTATTAGAGATATATGAGCTTAGAAAGAAGTGGCGTGCAAGTTAGCACATCGATTTTCCTTTAAAAAGGGCCGTACGAAGATAAATAAACCTATGTACTATATCACTGTACGTACCTGCACATGAGCTGTTGTCCTCAGCCGAACTTGTTAAGCTCAACGTCCATTGTCCATTGTAGCCGTTCCGATACAGCCTAACCAGGAACCAGGATGACCATACATGCACCCCTCGCTGTAGCGTCGTAGGCCATACATACATGTTGTTACGTCATGGTTGGGCGATGTCCTTGCCATTGCGTGCGTGCAATCTCTGTTCAGCGCGCTCGCACGCAGTGCTTGGCCGAGCCCATCCATTCGCGCCACCATTTGCCGTCTTCGTTTCCGCGTTGCCCGCTGGCCGTTTGCGTTTCCCGCTTCTCATGTGTTAGACATGCAATCTGTCATCGCCATTTCTGCCGACTCTCCGCTTCTGAAGCCAACTACTGAACGAGTCCAACGCACGTTGTGCATGAGCTGCTAGATCATAGGATCTCAACTGTATTTAGATAAGAACAGTTAGCGCACACTGTAATCTCAGTTTCAGCTGAACAATATAATTGTTCATCATGCTCTCCCTCTAAGTCTGCCCATGTAACAATCCACTCCTTTAATCATGCAACCAACCAGCGATGCTGCTACTTAATGATTCCCTTGGTGATATCCTAGTCAAATTGAACGTATATAAACCGGCGGGTTCCGTGTAAACGGGCAAGGTGGAACTAAAACGTGAATCGTATGGTACAATTAACCACCTGAGCCTCATTAGTTTGTGGTTCGTTCACCAGGCCTGTACTATGTCGGCCCATGGCACATTGACAGCGGTGGGAAGGGATCTCGTCTACTCAGAAGTAGTGCTAAACTGATTGGGCCCACGCGCTAGACGAACGAACCTTGCAACGCGAGGAAAGGGGATCAGGGAGTGTTGCGCCAGGAGCTTCAGCTCGACTCTCTTCTGCTCGCGGAGGACGCGCCTAATTCTTCTCCGCTTCAGCTCGATTCCTTTAGCCGGGCCCGACCATGCCGATTTCACTTTACTCTGTCGGTTCTTGCTGCGCGGGATGAGGCTGCCGGGCGGCCTAGAGATTCAGTGCGACCGCGCCCTGTAGACGCTCGACGGCGTCGCGCGCAGCTTCCGTGCGCCCGTGCTCGCGCCCCGCTCGACGGTATCTCGCGCGGCCTCGAGCTTCCGTGCGCCGGCCCAAGTGGCGGATGATGCAACAGCAGCAGCGCTGTGTCGGAGTTACCTGGCCGCACATGGCAGTTGGCAGCGGTTCGGGGGCTCGAGCCGGCGTTCCTGGAGGTGGTCGGCAACGGCGTGAAGGGGCAGGGCGGATGCCGGCGGCGGGGAGATGTTTCTGCGGGGAATTTGCGAGTTAGGTGAGCACCGACGACAAAAAAGCACAAGGGCGTTCGTTCGGACATGGGAAATAAAGCAAACCAACCGGTAGTGGCAATCTGTGTATTATGCGATTTAGTGGGAGGGTAAATCGGTCCAATAAAAAGTTGGACGAAAATTTTGGCAGAAACCTTAGCTCCTTTATTATTAGGTATAGACTAGCTTTAGAGTACACGGCACTGCCCTCTTAATAGATACACCTCACGCATCCTAGTGGTACCCGCCGGTCTAAACCACCTAAGGGCATCTCCAACCAAGCGATCCAAACGGACGCGCTGGATCGTACGTTTTGGCCGTTTGGGTGGCTGAGCGGACGCGCGGACGGAGCCCCGCGTCCGCGCGTCCGTTTGGTTTGCGCGCTGCGCCCAATGCGGCAGATTTGGGTCACGTCGCCGTATGGTAGCTTTTTGCATGTTAATTCGCTATAAAACGCCAAATAAATTATATAAAATAGTTCAAATGCTCAAAATTTATTACACAATACATTGTCCACGTAATCAATGATAAAGTATTATTCAAATAAAATGTAAAAACGATACAAATGCTTTAGGCTTCGGGATTTCCTTCATCATTGTTGTTTGCAGCATTGTTGCCTACATGATGCCACATGTGCTCGACCAAATCAGCCTGCAGCTGGTTGTGTACAACTAGATCTCGAATTTCATGGTGCGCATGAAGAATGTCCTGGAATGATGCCGGACCACCTTGAGGAGTAACCAACTCTCTCTGGACTTCCCACTCATCATCAAAGAGTGAATGATCCCGCTCTATCTCAACAATCATGTTATGCATGATTACACAAGCGGTCATCACCTTCCACAGAGTTTGCACATCCCAGGTTCTGGCAGGGTGTCTGACGATAGCCCAACGAGCTTGGAGGATGCCAAACGCCCGCTCGACATCTTTTCGGGCTGCCTCCTGCTCTTTGCAAACCTTGCCTCCTGCTCTGAGTTGGGTTTTCGGATTGTCTTCACGAGTGTAGCCCAAGGTGGATAGATACCATCAACAAGGTAGTACCCCTTGGTGTAGTGGTGGCCATTGATCTCAAAATCCACATCAGGAGACTAAACCGTACGCTAGCCTATTGTAATGTCCCAGGTTTAGAGGCGACCGAGGGGTAGATTTTAGAAAGGGATGTGCATTGCATCGTAAATTCTGGGGAAATTTCGCGCTTTTAAAACAAAACTGCATCGAAGGGGGACAAGTTTCTCTCTCGACACCTTACAGGGTTAGGGTTTCGAGAGTGCGACAAACTTGTTCTTATTCAACTAAATTAGGGGTTTGAGAAGAGAAAAGGATATTGCATTACAAACTCAAGTTGCATGGTTGAATTCAATTTTAAGTTGTGTGATTGAATTCAAACCTAAGTGGAATTTGAATTTCAAATTCAAACATTAAAAAAATACCTCATAATTCATTTGTGAGAAAATTCATTAAGTAAATTATAAATAATACAATACAAATGAAAAGTAAAGCTCATTAGAGAAAACCTTGAGCTTTATTGATTATCACACAATATACATTGTCTTTACAATATTCACAATTGAAATAAAGAAATAATACAACACATTACAAGAATTGGAAAAATAGAAAAAGGAAAGAAAATGAAATTACAATTCAATGATCTATCCTAAACTACAAGCTAATCTTCATCAGATACTTGAGCATGATGATTTTGATCTTCATTTGATCATCATTTTATTCCCTGCACACAAACACAACAAAAACAAGTTATGCCAAGTGGATAAAATGGAATTGAGCAGATATGATCAAGCTCTGCCGAGCTGATCCACTCTCAGCCAAGAACCAAGCCAGATACCCAGCACTTGCACACACACAGCAAGACTGCTCACAAGGCAGTGTGCATGCCCAACAACACACACAGGCCAGTGAGTCACCACAAGCCTGCCAAGCCAAGCTGTCGACCAGGAAGGCAATGAAAGGGAGGTATAAAAACCTCCACAATAAACCCTAACCAGTCCATCGACACCAGCAGCTGGGTAAGTGCATCAAGAACACAAGAACACTTAGAACAGGAAGAACAGCAAACTACCAGAAATCATCCAGGGACAGTTTCACCAAGAACTGTCAACTGTGAACAAGCACAGGATGGAATAGAGCAAGCTCAAGCTAGCCACTAGGAGGAGCAGGGCAAGCTGAAATCATCCAGAAGCAAACCCTCTGCACCAGCACATTTCTAGGAGCTGGAGTGAGAGGTATACCAATAAATCATGAGCAAGCAAGGTTTTGCTCATATTAATCCAGCATATGCACAAGTCACAGAAGCAAAAGAGGGTAGAACCCTGCTTGTATCATCATCTGGCTATCCAGCCATTTGGTGCAAGCAAATGAAGAATAACCAGAAGGAAATCATCCAGGGAACACTGGTTGTGTCAACACAGTGACACAACCAGAGAAATCCAACAAGGATTTAATCCCTAACTAGCCATTCCAATTCACCTAGCACTAAATGGTTCATGAACCATCAGAGTTTAGACAAATCATTGTCTATTTGATTTCAACATCAAAAGCTACTGGCAATCCAACAAAAGGATCACCCAGAAAGCATCCAGTGAGTCACAGCTAGCCAACAAGGGTGGGAGCTACCTTAACATCAAAGAATTGCTGGCAAGGCCACCTCAACCACTTAACCAATCCCAACAAAGAAGCCATGCACAGATATCATCACCCTGTAGGGTTCAAAAGGAGGGCTAGGGTACACAACCAAGTGTTGGCATCCATCTAGCCCTACCAAACTCAATAAAATGATCATAAATGCAGAGCAGTTCACCTCAATTATTCATATGATCAAGCCAAACTAGATAGATAATTGAAATACACAAGCAACCAATGATACAGACACTTGCAAATGATCTAGATGATCACTGCAAGCAACAGCAGGTGCTGGGGTAAGCAAGAGCATGCACCAGCACAGGCTTGAGTGACACACATGCCAAGTAAGAGCATCAGTGAAACACAAGCCATAGGACAGCAGAGAGTCATGAAGCACTGATGATCATATGATCATCAGGGCTTGCCTTAGCATACAAAAGCTTGACAGGGGCAAGCCTGGCATCAATCCATGAACCATATAAATGAAATAGCCACAGTTAAGCAACAGTTATATCACAAATAATCACATAATTAATTTATGATTGTATCCAGTAGCACATCAAATGATTGATGAACCACTGGATCATATTACACAAGCAAAGCACACATCAATTCATTACTGAATAACACTGTTAAGCCCACAGTAATGCTCAATTGAGCATAATCATGAATTGAGCACAAGAATTAGCACACAATTGTTCTGGCACTTGCAAAACTGCAAGGACTACCCACTGTAATCAAGTCAAGACCATAATCATGAACACACTTGAGTGTCTGGCAAGCATAATAACATGAACAAAAGCACAGAGCAAGAATCTAGCAAGAATGGCAAGCACTGGCATGGCCAGGGCAACAATGGCCAAGGCCAGTAGGGCCAGTAGCATGAACAACATAGCAGCAGCAGCACAGCGAATAGCATAGCAACAGCACAACAGCGTATGCTTGCACTTCGAGCATGGCACAACATCAGTGTATGGGCACGGCAAGCTTCTCCACGAGATGGAGCAGCCTGGGCCAGAACAGGAGAAGGAAGAAGAAGAATAGGCACAAAAGAGTGAGAGAGAAGGGTGGCACACGTACCCGGGGCGAGCAGACGAGCAGATGCGGCCATGGTGGCGCGCGCCGAGTGCTCGGTAGCACCTGGCCAGGCCAGGCCATGCTCCGACAAGCGCCGCAGCGCCCCACACCACCGCGGCGAAGCCACGGCGGCGCCATCACGCCAGGAGCTCTGGGAGCAGCGGGATCGCGCGGATCCCGTAACCCTAGCCATGGCGAAGAGGGTCGAGGACGAGCGGGAGCAGCGCCTGCTCCAGATCGACGCGGAGGAAAAGAATCGCCATCACGTGGCGATTCGATTGCGCCCCATGGCGAGGGCCATGGCGGCCGGAGTCCGCCGGAATCAGCCGGCGATGGCGAGGGCGACGCAGGTCGCCAGAGAGAAAGGGGATTAGGGTTTCGTCGAGGCGGCGCGAGGTGGGGAGAGTGAGCGACCGCTCGGGTCGGTTGGACCCGAGCTGGTCTAACCCAACCCGCTGGGCCGCACTGACATGTGGGCCCAGGGGCAAATGTGCCATTTCATAATTCTTAAAAATGCTGAAACTTTGAAAATACATGATAAATGTATAATACCTCTAAAAAAATAATTAAAAATATGAAAACCACTCAGTATAAAAAACTCTATCATAATAAAATATGAAATAGAATTTTTGAAGTTAAACAAGAATAAGTTCAAATTTGATGATTTAAATAATCATTTAAATCACACATTTTATTTTCAATAATGAAAATAAGTCCATAAATTCTTTTGGACTTTAAAAACACCTTGACAACATTTCAAGGTTGTATTTTACCCTAGAAAGAGTATCCCCAAATTATTCTTACTATTAACCTCTCACATGAAATAATAACGACATCGGAAGGGGGGACAAACCCTAAAACTGAAATCATGCATCAATGCTTCTTTAACCATTGCCCTTATCGGATAATGATGCTATTTTTCAGAAACAGAGGACAAGGGTCAGTCCACACCATCCAACTGCAACACTTTGCAGTGTTCAGGCAAGTTCATCGCTTGCTCATACCATTTGAGTATTTTTATCAAATTACTTGCAAAGCACTATGATTATCACTATTGCATAAAAACCAAAACCACTATTTTCATAACTATGAATATGACTATGTGGTGGGCAATGGAACCATGGATTGTGTTGATATGGTAGAGGTTCCATTGCAAGGGTTTATATCCATCTAGGATTAAACAACAAATGTCGTCCAGTGATTCTTGTGCCGTAATACCCGTGTTAACCATAAGATCTGGAATGGGACAGACTAGTCAATCGTATTTCCACCTCTTGTACATCAACGATGCGCATGAGTGTATCTTGGAGAGCAACTTGAGGTGGGGATCCCACTCTATTCCCCACTATGTTGTGCATACCGTAGCTTGCTGCGGAACAACTTGAGGGTGGGGAACCCACTCTAAGTCCCCACGGTAATGTGGTCTATGATGGGTTGCAGCTACCGGCGAAGGAGTTTGGTTAACGAGTCCCAGACTGTCGTCGTGGTTGGGGTCCATCCTTAATTGGAGTAAGAGGACCGGCGAGGACCCAGGGTCGAGGTTTGGAACAACGGGTGGGTGTGCGAGGTAGCGGAGGAATATGATTGGCTATGACCTTATACCGGGTCTCACACCATAGGAAGTGTGGACGGGAAAGCTGCCCGGTTGGCACCAAGGTTAAGATCTCTTATGGGTAAAGCAACACACCTCTGAGTGTAAAGAACCGTGACCTGTCACTCCCTGTTCCGGGATAAGGAACTGCGAACACGGCCGAAAAGGAGCTCCATGAAGTTCTAGTAAACCGGTGAAGGCTGACGGACATAGCTATTTGAAATAAAAGCAATCTCTTGAAGAAATGTTTATCAAAACCTGCATTGGTATTAGACTTTCTGGTCTAATATCGTAGCTAGTGCATTAAACACCTCTTATCTATAATGAACTTGTTGAGTATGCTCGTACTCATCCCACTCTTAGATCCCCTGCTTAGATTGTCTGAACCGTCTGGAGGAGGACAACGACAACCCTGAAGGAGCCGAGATCATCGGCTATGAAGAACCACCTCTCTGGAGGTGTCGAAGGTGTAGACTACCTCATAGTCTACGGAACCGGGAGGGTTCCAGAGGAGAGCACGTGTAGACCTACCTAGTAGTACAAGTATCCGAGCAGTACGAACTCTTAGTACTTAACTGCTCGAGGGAATAAATGTATAACCTAGTGAGACTTCTATATTGTAAGTTAAGATGGGTTCGCCTCGAACCCAGGAGTATCCCTCTTAGGACCCAAGAGGAGCTCCGAGATGATATGTACATTATGCTTGTAATAATAAATGAATGAGTTATGGACCTGCTATGTTCTGTTGTACTACTCCGAGGGATGTAATATTTGCGGAATGGTACTTCGTGAATGTTATATCAACGACTGGCATACTACAACATGCAGTGGTATGCAGGGTCACCACAGTTGGTATCAGAGCAAAAGCTTTGACCTTAGGTTGGAACCTAGTAAATGGGACCGAACGTTAGGAGTCAAATAGGACTAGTAAAGAATTCTCTAAAAATATGGTGTATATTCAATTGAGAATACAACAATCATATCTTTTAGTGCGATAATTCTTTATTATCTCTATTATGATGCATTATTACTAATCTTATATTCTTTCTATTTCTACAGCCAACTATGGCAAGTTCACGTCCGGGACGAAACGTGAAAGTGATGGATTCAACACTGAGTGAATATGAAGGAGGACTCGCAGATATTTTACGTGCCATGTTACTTGAATTTGGGTGTGATCCCAGATCCAAGTAAAGAAATACATGTACTACGACGGTACTGTATTGGCAAAGTGTAGGGTAGGACTAAGACTTCCAGAATCCCTAGGAATGAGTATAGTGATGCCATCAGGTGAGGCTAGAACTACCCAAACAGCCTACCATATAGCCATTATGAGAGCCATCACTGATATCCGGGAGCATAAGACGAAAGAGCTTATGGGTTCCGAATTCTCACACATTCCTCATATGGAGGACGAAGATGATCCTATGCTTAACCACTTCAAATTTGCAAAACGCAAACCAGCAGAAGCCGCTAAGTACATGGACAATAGCCGCAACTTACTGTCATTGTTCTTTTAGTTGAACCGACATCTGTCGGGGGCAATTGATACAATGCTAGAGGAGTTCACTGAACCCAAGGAGGAGACTAAGGGGAAGGAACCCATGGAGAATGAGGTGCACACACCAGTTTACTCAGCTGGTGACTACATTAGTATTGACCATCCCGAACTAGAAACTACACCCATTACACCTAGGTACTATCCTAGTAGTTCCTATAGAGGATATGAGGGTGGAGAGGAATCCGGAAACAATCAGCGTTCCGAGACTCCTATAGAGAACTCAACAGGTTGGCGTTGGGGGTCAGACACCGGAAACTCTGGCAATTCAGTCAGAAATAATGCGGAGATAAATGAGGACGCCACAACCTAGTTCCAGGGCAATCAGTTAATAGGGGTGACTATGAGGAGTACCTGATACTGATCGAGTCAGATACTAATGGAGGTAATACCTATGGTGGAGTCACAGGGGAGTATACCCGATGGGTGGATTATGATGTTTTGAATAATCAATTCATGAACACAGATTTCTCCCTCGGATCATCCTCTGATTCCGACTACCAGCCAACGGGAAGACCCTACGTTCCAGATTCTGTCAGGAGGACGACACGTTCGACCGGATGGAAGCCTGGGATGTACCGGGAGTGAAGTACGACTAGAGACCACCAAGGGAGGCGAGACTACAATACATAAGTACCCCATGTATTGTAGTGTGTAATATTTGTAGAAATTTGTACATATACTTCAATAAGTGAGTTTGCATACTCACATCGACCCTGAGTATTGTAATAAGACCACTTAAGTATGTATATACATGGTATATGTTTTGAATGATTTGGATTTGCTTCTTGATTTTCATTGCGTGACTAGTTCTGTGCACAAAGTTGAGCTCGAAAACTTGCGCATGGAGTAATTATGAGTATCACCTTGTGTTGCAGAACTAGGGGGATATGTCGGGACCGGTAGGTGAGGAGAGTGAAGCGCAGCGCATGGAGCGCGAGGCTAAGCAGAAGGAAGAGGCTGATGAAGCAGCCAGAAATCAGTTTCCACTGCCACCACCACCCATGACGCAGCAGAACTTTGCCCAGTACATGCAAATGATGGAGGAGAGGCAACGGATAACGTTGGAGCAGCAGAACAAGTTCTTCCAGGAGCTGCTTCAATAGAACAAGGTGGAGAGACCTGACAACCCGGGAGTCACTCTGTCAGACTTCCAGAATACTAAGCCCATATCCTTCGCATACGCGCCCGAGCCTATGGACGCGGAGGATTGGCTGATGGACACTGAGCGAAAGCTCAATACCGTTGGATGCAATGACCTGGAGAAGGTCAGATACGCAACACACTTGTTGTGTGGACCTGCCGCATCCTGGTGGGACAATATAGTAGCCGTTTATCCGGCTGGGAAGGTATTCACCTGGGAGGAGTTTAAGAGGAAGTTCAGGGAATCCAATGTCCCTGAAAGTATTGTGGAGTTGAAGCGTCGAGAATTTGAAAGTCTCGAGCAGAAGGATAAGGCCATCCTGACTTATGTCAGGGAGTTTTCGAAGCTATCCCGGTACGCTGTTGAGGAGGTCAACACCGAGGACAAGAAAAAAAAGAGGTTCATGCGGGGATTGAATCCCCAGTTCAAGGTTCAGCTTAGGATGATGAGGGCAACTGAATTTCAAGAGTTGGTGGATGCAGCCATCACTCTTGAAGATGACTTCAAGCAGTTGCAAGAGGAGAAAAGGAAGAAGGCTAAATTCGAGCCTAAGAGATATGTCAGCAACAAGCCTAATACAGGCTTGAGTTTTAAACCAAGGTACAACAACAACAACAACAACAACAACAGGAGGAATCAGGGATTCCAAAACACAAACCAGGTCATCTGCCGCACCTGCGGATTTAAAGGACATACCTCAACGGATTGCAAGAAACCCAGGATAATATGCTTTGGGTGCCGTCAAGAGGGCACATGATGAAGGATTGCCCCAATAAGAAGAATGGAGGAGGTCAGTCTGGAGGAGGAGGAAGCCGAGGAGGAAACACCGGAGGGAATTGGAAGAACAAGAAACCTAGCACCAGCTTGGAGGAGGTGGTTAACTCCGATCAGCAGTGATAGGTACGCTCCAGATACTTACTCATCCTGGCAAAGTACTTTTTGATACCGGTGCAACTACATCATTCATTTCCCAACAATTCATCATCAAACATGGGATTAGTTGCACTAAGTTAGATACACCCATAACCATACTTTCCGGGGGGAACGATAGTAGTAACCCATACCAAACAAAAACAAGTCATCATGATCAATAAATGCGCATTTGACGCAGACCTGTTCATTTTACCGATGAAGGACATTGATGTCATTCTTGGTATGAACTGGTTAGAAGCTAACAGAGCATTGATCGACTGTGTGAATAAGACTGTGTCTTTGAAAAGCCCCGATGGAAGTAGAATGATCTACCAAGGAGACAAGCATACACAGATCGAAGTCGAGCTACAGCTGAATAGCATGAAGGAGGTGAAGTTGGAAGATATACTGGTAGTAAATGAATTCCAGGATGTGTTTCCTAAGGAATTACCTAGAATGCCACCAGATAGGGAGACAGAATTCACTATCGACCTAATTCCAGGAACAGCTCCGATTGCTAAAGCACCATATAAAATGGGGCCTAAGGAGTTGAAAGAACTTAAGGAGCAATTGGATGACTTGGAAGAAAGGATTCATACAAGAGAGTGTTTCACCATGGGGATCACCTGTGATCTTCGTGGATAAAAGAGATGGAGGTAGAAGGATGTGCGGAGACTACAGGAATTTGAACAATGTCACAATCAAGAACAAGTACCCACTTCCTAGAATACAAGATCTATTTGATCAAGTTAGAGGCGCGGGAGTCTTCTCCAAAATTGATCTAAGGTCCGGTTATCATCAGATTAAGATCAAAAAGGAAGACGTTCCGAAAACCGCCTTTGTCTCAAGGTATGGACACCATGAATACCTTGTAGTGCCTTTTGGATTAACCAATGCCCCAACAATCTTCATGAATCTTATGAATAAGATCTTCATGCCATATTTAGACAAGTTTGTCATCGTATTCATCGATGATATCTTGATATACTCCAAAGATAAAACTGAACATGCTGAACATCTGAGGTTAGTGTTGCAAACACTAAGAGAACATCAACTTTATACCAAGTTCAGCAAGTGTGAATTTTGGCTAGATCAAGTGGAGTTTCTTGGTCATGTCATTAGCAAAGATGGAATAGCTGTTAACCCGAGCAAGGTAGCAGCAGTTTTAGATTGGGAAGCACCCAAGACTGTCAAGGAAATCCGAGGATTCCTAGGAATGGCAGGATACTATCGGAGATTCATTGAAGGGTTCTCCAAGATAGCAGGACCTATGACGAAGCTGTTAAGAAAGAACACACCATTCGTGTGGTCGAGGAGTGTGAGAAGAGTTTTCAAACTCGAAAGAGAAACTCACCACGGCATGTTAGCACTGAAGTTGGCAAGGATTACACCGTGTACTGTGACGCATCCAAGCATGGATTGGGTTGCGTACTCATGCAGGATCGGAAAGTAATATCTTATGGATCGAGGCAACTCAGACCTCATGAAGTGAATTATCCAACACATGACTTAGAGCTAGCAGCAATTGTATTTGCACTTAAAACATGGAGACATTTTCTCTATGGAGCCAAGTGTGAGCTCTATACGGATCATAAGAGTCTCAAGTACTTCTTTACTCAGAAGGAACTCAATATGAGGCAGAAAAGATGGCTCGAACTAATCAAGGATTATGATTTGACCATCAATTATACTCCAGGAAAGGCTAATGTTGTAGCAGATGCTTTAAGTAGGAAGAGCACTGGAGGAGTAGAACAAGAATTATCACCGGAGTTGAGGAAGGAAATAAGCCAAGCCCAAATACAACTTTGGGAGAAAGAGGCTCATGAAGGACTATCGGCTTTACAAGTAGCCGATGAGCTAAATGTTAACTTAAAGAATGAGATAATGATGGGTCAATTGGACGATCCATTCATTGTGGAGGAGATGAGAAGGATTGATGAAGGAAGATCATCAGAATTCCACCGAGGAGAATCAGGATCACTATGGTTTCAGAAGAGGATTTGCGTCCCGGATATTGCTGAGATCAAGGAAGTAATACTCCGGGAAGTCCATCAAACACCATACTCCATACATCCGGGAAGTACAAAGATGTACATGGATCTTAAGGAGTTATTCTGGTGGAATAACATGAAGAGAGAAATAGCACAATACGTGGCGGAATGCCATACCTGCCAAAGAGTGAAGGCTGAACATCAGAGTCCGGCAGGAAAGTTACAACCTTTACCCATCCCAGAATGGAAATGGGAGGAGATAGGAATGGATTTCATCACCGGACTACCCATGACAAATAAAAAGAAGGATATGATATGGGTAATCGTGGACCGATTGACGAAAAGTGCACACTTCTTAGCGGTAAATCAACAGGATAAATGAGAAAAACTCATTGATCTTTACATCAAAGAGATCGTAAGCAAACATGGAGTTCCCAAGAAGATCGTGTCAGATCGAGGATCCGTGTTCACATCAGCATTTTGGAAGCAACTACATGAAGCTTTAGGATCCAAGTTAGATTATAGTACCGCCTATCATCCTCAGACAGGTGGACAAACAGAGAGAACCAACCAAATCCTAGAGGATATGCTTAGGGCTTGTGCCCTAGACTTCGAAGGATCATGGGAGGAGCACTTGCCACTAGCAGAGTTTTCATACAATAATAGCTATCAAAGCAGCATCAAGATGGCACCGTTCGAAGCTCTGTACGGAAGGAAGTGTAGATCACCCATATGCTGGTATGAAGCTGGAGCAAGCAAGGAGTTTAATCCTGATTATGTGAAGGAAAAGCAACAAATCATTGACATTATAAGAGTCAGGCTTAAGATAGCCCAAAGTCGACAGAAGAGTTATGCTAATCAGAAGAGAAGGACATGGGAGCCACAAGTTGGAGACATGGTATATCTCAAGGTGAGCCCGATGAAAGGACTTCAGAGATTCGGAGTAAAAGGGAAGTTAAGTCCTAGGTACATCGGACCTTTCAAGATTCTGAGTCAAAACCGAGGGTTAGCCTTTGAATTGGAACTACCGGGAAGATTAGCTCAAGTTCACAATATATTCCATGTGTCGCAACTCAGGAAATGCTTAAAGACACCAGATGAGCCAGTGTCACATGAAGAGCTCGAGCTACAACCAGATTTGACTTACATCGAGAAGCCAGCGAAGATTCTCGAGGAGAACTGGAAACAACTCAGGAATCGAGCTATTAAGTACTGCAAGATACAGTGGAAAACATACCCCGAACTCTTCAGGTATTGCAACCACAACTTCGGGACGAAGTTTTCTTTAAGGGGGAAAGGCTGTAATGTCCCAGGTTTAGAGGCGATCGAGGGGTAGATTTTAGAAAGGGATGTGCATTGCATCGTAAATTCTGGGAAATTTCGCGCTTTTAAAACAAAACTGCATCGAAGGGGGACAAGTTTCTCTCTCGACACCTTACAGGGTTAGGGTTTCGAGAGTGCAACAAACTTGTTCTTATTCAACTAAATTAGGGTTTTGAGAAGAGTGAAGGGATATTGCATTACAAACTTAAGTTGCATGATTGAATTCAATTTTAAGTTGTATGATTGAATTCAAACCTAAGTGGAATTTGAATTTCAAATTCAAACATTAAACAAATACCTCATAATTCATTTGTGAGAAAATTCATTAAGTAAATTATAAATAATACAATACAAATGAAAAGTAAAGCTCATTAGAGAAAACCTTGAGCTTTATTGATTATCACACAATATACATTGTCTTTACAATATTCACAATTGAAATAAAGAAATAATACAACACATTACAAGAATTGGAAAAATAGAAAAAGGAAAGAAAAGGAAATTACAATTCAATGATCTATCCTAAACTACAAGCTAATCTTCATCAGATACTTGAGCATGATGATTTTGATCTTCATTTGATCATCATTTTATTCCCTGCACACAAACACAACAAAAACAAGTTATGCCAAGTGGCATAAGGTTAGAAATAAAATGGAATTGACCAGATATGATCAAGCTCTGCCGAGCTGATCCACTCTCAGCCAAGAACCAAGCCAGATACCCAGCACTTGCACACACACACAGCAAGACTGCTCACAAGGCAGTGTGCATGCCCAACATCACACACAGGTCAGTGAGTCACCACAAGCCTGCTAGGCCAAGCTGTCGACCAGGAAGGCAATGAAAGGGAGGTATAAAAACCTCCACAGTAAACCCTAACCAGTCCATCGACACCAGCAGCTGGGTAAGTGCATCAAGAACACAAGAACACTTATAACAGGAAGAACAGCAAACTACCAGAAATCATCCAGGGACAGTTTCACCAAGAACTATCAACTGTGAACAAGCACAGGATGGAATAGAGCAAGCTCAAGCTAGCCACTAGGAGGAGCAGGGCAAGCACTGAAATCATCCAGAAGCAAACCCTCTACACCAGCACATTTCTAGGAGCTGGAGTGAGAGGTATACCAATAAATCATGAGCAAGCAAGGTTTTGCTCATATTAATCCAGCATATGCACAAGTCACAGAAGCAAAAGAGGGTAGAACCCTGCTTGTATCATCATCTGGCTATCCAGCCATTTGGTGCAAGCAAATGAAGAATAACCAGAAGGAAATCATCCAGGGAACACTGGTTGTGTCAACACAGTGACACAACCAGAGAAATCCAACAAGGATTTAATCCCTAACCAGCCATTCCAATTCACCTAGCACTAAATGGTTCATGAACCATCAGAGTTTAGACAAATCATTGTCTATTTGATTTCAACATCAAAAGCTACTGGCAATCCAACAAAAGGATCACCCAGAAAGCATCCAGTGAGTCACAGCTAGCCAACAAGGGTGGGAGCTACCTTAACATCAAAGAATTGCTGGCAAGGCCACCTCAACCACTTAACCAATCCCAACAAAGAAGCCATGCACAGATATCATCACCCTGTAGGGTTCAAAAGGAGGGCTAGGGTACACAACCAAGTGTTAGCATCCATCTAGCCCTACCAAACTCAATAAAATGATCATAAATGCAGAGCAGTTCACCTCAATTATTCATATGATCAAGCCAAACTAGATAGATAATTGAAATACACAAGCAACCAATGATACAGACACTTGCAAATGATCTAGATGATCACTGCAAGCAACAGCAGGTGCTGGGGTAAGCAAGAGCATGCACCAGCACAGGCTTGAGTGACACACATGCCAAGTAAGAGCATCAGTGAAACACAAGCCATAGGACAGCAGAGAGTCATGAAGCACTGATGATCATATGATCATCAGGGCTTGCCTTAGCATACAAAAGCTTGACAGGGGCAAGCCTGGCATCAATCCATGAACCATATAAATGAAATAGCCACAGTTAAGCAACAGTTATATCACAAATAATCACATAATTAATTTATGATTGTATCCAGTAGCACATCAAATGATTGATGAACCACTGGATCATATTACACAAGCAAAGCACACATCAATTCATTACTGAATAACACTGTTAAGCCCACAGTAATGCTCAATTGAGCATAATCATGAATTGAGCACAAGAATTAGCACACAATTGTTCTGGCACTTGCAAAACTGCAAGGACTACACACTGTAATCAAGTCAAGACCATAATCATGAACACACTTGAGTGTCTGGCAAGCATAATAACATGAACAAAAGCACAGAGCAAGAATCTAGCAAGAATGGCAAGCACTGGCATGGCCAAGGCCAGTAGGGCCAGTAGCATGAACAGCATAGCAGCAGCAGCACAGCGAATAGCACAGCAATAGCACAGCAGCGTATGCTTGCACTTCGAGCATGGCACAGCATCAGTGTATGGGCACGGAAAGCTTCTCCACGAGATGGAGCAGCCTGGGCCAGAACAGGAGAAGGAAGAAGAAGAATAGGCACAAAAGAGTGAGAGAGAAGGGTGGCGCACGTACCCGGGGCGAGCAGAGGCCATGGCAGCCATGCCGCGGCGGCGAGTGCTCAGCACCTGGCAGCCAGGCCATGCTCCGACAAGCGCCGCAGCGCCACACCACCGCGGCGAAGCCACGGTGGCGCCATCACGCCAGGAGCTCTGGGAGCGGATCGCGCGGATCCCGTAACCCTAGCCATGGCGAAGAGGGTCGAGGACGAGCGGGAGCAGCGCCTGCTCCAGATCGACGCAGAGGAAAAGAATCGCCATCACGTGGCGGTTCGATTGCGCCCCATGGCGAGGGCCATGGCGGCCGGAGTTCGCCGAAATCGGCCGTCGACGGCGAGGGCGACGCAGGTCGCCAGAGAGAAAAGGATTAGGGTTTCGTCGAGGCGGCGCGAGGTGGGGAGAGAGTGAGCGACCGCTCAGGTCGGTTGGACCCGAGCTGGTCTAACCCAACCCGCTGGGCCGCACTGACATGTGGGCCAAGGGGCAAATGTGCCATTTCATAATTCTTAAAAATGCTGAAACTTTGAAAATACATGATAAATGTATAATACCTCTAAAAAAATAATTAAAAATATGAAAACCACTCAGTATAAAAAACTCTATCATAATAAAATATGAAATAGAATTTTTGAAGTTAAACAAGAATAAGTTCAAATTTGATGATTTAAATAATCATTTAAATCACACATTTTATTTTCAATAATGAAAATAAGTCCATAAATTCTTTTGGACTTTAAAAACACCTTGACAACATTTCAAGGTTGTATTTTACCCTAAAAAGAGTATCCCCAAATTATTCTTAGTATTAACCTCTCACATGAAATAATAACGACATCGGAAGGGGGGAACAAACCCTAAAACTGGAATCATGCATCAATGCTTCTTTAACCATTGCCCTTATCGGACAATGATGCTATTTTTCAGAAACAGATCGAGGACAAGGGTCAGTCCACACCATCCAATTGCAACACTTTGCAGTGTTCAGGCAAGTTCATCGCTTGATCATACCATTTGAGTATTTTTATCAAATTACTTGCAAAGTACTATGATTATCACTATTGCATAAAAACCAAAACCACTATTTTCATAACTATGAATATGACTATGTGGTGGGCAATGGAACCATGGATTGTGTTGATATGGTAGAGGTTCCATTGCAAGGGTTTATATCCATCTAGGATTAAACAACAAATGTCGTCCAGTGATTCTTGTGCCGTAATACCCGTGTTAACCATAAGATCTGGAATGGGACGGACTAGTCAATCGTATTTCCACCTCTTGTACATCAACGGATGCGCTTACCGTAGCAGTTGTATCTTGCGGAGCAACTTGAGGGTGGTGATCCCACTCTAATTCCCCACGGTTATGCTGTGCATAACGTAGCAGTTGCGGCTTGCGGAACAACTTGAGGGTGGGGAACCCACTCTAAGTCCCCACGGTAATGTGGTCTATGATGGGTTGCAGCTACCGGCGAAGGAGTTTAGTTAACGAGTCCCAGACTGTCGTCGTGGTCGGGGTCCATCCTTAATTGGAGTAAGAGGACTGGCGAGGACCCAGGGTCGGGGTTTGCAACAACGGGTGGGTGTGCGAGGTAGCGGAGGAATATGATTGGCTATGACCTTATACCGGGCCTCACATCATAGGAAGTGTGGACGGGAAAGCTGCCCGGTTGGCACCAAGGTTAAGATCTCTTATGGGTAAAGCAACACATCTCTGCAGAGTGTAAAGAACCGTGACCTGTCACTCCCTGTTCCGGGATAAGGAACTGCAAACACGGCCAGAAAGGAGCTCCATGAAGTTCTAGTAAACCGGTGAAGGCTGACGGACATAGCTCTTTGAAATAAAAGCAACCTCTTGAAGAAATATTTATCAAAACCTACATTGGTATTAGACTTTCTGGTCTAATATCGTAGCTAGTGCATTAAACACCTCCTATCTATAATGAACTTGTTGAGTACGCTCGTACTCATCCCACTCTTAAATCCCCTGCTTAGATTGTCTGAACCGTCTGGAGGAGGACAACGACAACCCGAAGGAGCCGAGATCATCGGCTATGAAGAAGAACCAGACCTCTGGAGGTGTCGAAGGTGTAGACTACCTCATAGTCTACGGAACCGGGGAGGGTTCCGGAGGAGAGCACGTGTAGACCTACCTAGTAGTACAAGTATCCGAGCAGTATGAACTCTTAGTACTTAACTGCTCGAGGGAATAAATGTATAACCTAGTGAGACTTCTATATTGTAAGTTAAGATGGGTTCGCCTCGAACCCAGGAGTATCCCTCTTAGGACCCAAGAGGAGCTTCGAGATGATATGTACATTATGCTTGTAATAATAAATGAATGAGTTATGGACCTGCTATGTTCTGTTGTACTACTCTGAGGGATGTAATATTTGCGGAATGGTACGTCGTGAATGTTATATCAACGACTGGCATACTACAACATGCAATGGTATGCAGGGTCACCACACCTATCAAACACCGGAGAGCACTGCAGCACATTGATGTCATTGTGCGAGCCAGCTATTCCGAAGAATGAGTGCCAAATCCATTTGTCATGTGAAGCAACAGCTTCAAGAATGACTGTGCACCCCTCAGAATGGCCGTTGTATGCCCTGCCAACCAAAGGAGCAGTGCTTCCACTCCCAGTGCATCCAGTTTATGCTGCCAAGGATCCCAGGAAACCCCTGGAAGCTTTGATTGACAACAGACGAGCTATGTCCTCTGCATTAGGTTGTCGGAGGTACTGTTCTCCGAACGAACCGATCACTGCTCTGCAGAACCTGTACATCGCTTCCAAGCCGGTAGACTCACTCATGCGCGTGTACTCATCTACGAAATCACCGGCAACGCCATATGCGAGCATCCTAATCGCTGCCGTGCATTTCTGGTACGAAGAGAGGCCTACCTTGCCAATTGCATCCACTTTCGCGCAGAAGTAGTCGTCGTAGAGCTTGACGCCATCCATTATCCGGCAGAACAACGGTCTGGACATCCGAAAACAACGGCGAAACAACGCCGGCGGGAACAATGGCTTGGGTTGGAAGTAGTCGTTGAAGAGCTGGTCGTGGCCACATTCTCTTTTGCGGTCCAAGGCGGCCGCGCCCCGGCAAGGACCCCCGGTACACGGGGATCTGCGAGACAATGTGCTCTTGGATGATCAGCGCAGCCTCCGTGAAAAAATCGTCGTCGGACTCCTCGTCTGACGACGTGTCGATGAAGTTCTTGAAGAAGTACTCGTCATCGCTGTCCACCATGATCTACAGATGAAAAGGGACAAATTTTAGATCGCCCATTTCATCGAACACCTCGCAGGCGGAGGCCATCCAATTCGTCCAGAGGGACCTGCAGGCCATGGTCGTCTCGGTCGACTTGCTGTCTGGAAACACGGTGCACGATAGCTCACCTCCGGCGGCAACGATGCAGCTGCGAACGGCGGGAGGTCTCGCGACGGTGAGAGGACAACAACGATGGAGACGGCGTCCTCTCACTCTGCTACGACGCGGCGAAAGCAGCGCGGGGCCGCGACCTATGCTTCCGCCCCGCTGCCGCCGTGTCGACGACGGGCCGGCGTCGACGCCGCTCCCAAATCGCCGGTCCTTGGGCGGCGGCGGAACGGCAGGAGATGTGTGCGAGGGGTTTGTGTTTTGGGAGACAGACAGGTGGGCCAGGGGCGGACAATAGGAGGACGCGAGCGACCAGCCTTAGGCGTCCACGGCCACGCAAAGTCGTCCCAGATTTGGGCCGGGTTTGGGTCGTCCCGGACGCCGCGGCCATCCGTTTTAGGGATGGGTCCGCGCGCGGGGACAAGTTTTTGTCCGATTGGACCCATCCGGACGAGCGGGCGCGAGATGGGTCGCTCGGTTGGAGATGCCCTAAGTACCTAACCTAGCTCCGGTGACCTCTTTGACCTAAATGCCCTTGGCTGAACGTTTAGCCATTTTTGGCGCCTTTGTATCGCGCCACTTTGGTTGACTTAATTGCATACTGCACTTAGTCATTTTTAGCTCAGGATGGTTTAAAACAGCTAAGATAACCCAATTTGGTTGGGTGCCTTACTTACGAAATGCCATTAGGATTGCTGGACGCAATGATCTTGGACACTCTACAAAATATTCTCAGACCAAGTGGGTCAAACATAGTTATATCAAGCCAATTTAGCACTGCTGGAGCCACGCTATAGCTATGTAGTCAATTGACTACATGGTTTTTTAGGGACATAGGCAGAAATCATGCAAAATAATCATGAATAAATTGTGCAATTACACATATTTAACTACACAACTTTGAACTGACTACACATGATTAGCGTCGTGGCTCCACCACTGCAATTTAGATGGCTGGACTCAACAAAAACTTACCAAACTGAACGTCGTGTCATGTACTTCAGTTAAACCAACCAAAATGGTGCGATCAACAGAGGCCACAAGTGGTTTTTTTTCCTAGAGAGACCATTAGTGGTTGAAAGTTGCTAAAAGGCCATTTAGGTCAAAGGTGCTCGTCTCCTTCATCTTGAATCACTCCAGGTCACTTTTTCCAGCCCCCGGCGGATGACGGCATTACAAAGTAGTCTATAGAAACAATTTGTATTTGCCGGGACCTAGTTACTATAGTCTCCCACTGATCAGCAAACCACTAGCATGCGGTACTCAGTTCAAAGTATCTTGTTTCTTTGGCCTACTCCAATATCTCACGATGATATAGCACCGACAAGATCTACAGCAAACATTTCTTAACGCTTTGACATTTAGCAGAAGTGGTCAATGGGATGGCAAGGTATGCTCACATATATATAGCCGCACCATTTCGTACGGAGTATTGGAGTCATCTAAAGTTGTATATGATGCCCCCATAGGGGACTTCACAACGATTTGCGCTTCTAGACCGTCAGATCTCCCCACATGTGTATCTTGTCCGTCCATTTTTCACTGGTGGAGTAGTAGGCCCTCGCGCGAACCCACTTTTTATCCATGGGTCATGAAACCCACGCGACCCGGCGTTGGCGCGTCGTGCCCTATCCCAATCTTCCCCAATCCAGCAGCCGCCGCCTCTCCCGCTCCCGCAGCCGTCGCTCCCGCTGCCGTCGCTCCCGCTCCCCGTCGTCGTCCTTCCCCTTCCGCCGTCGCCATGACCAGGAGCAGGCGAGCAGCGCCTCGTCCATCCCGCACAGTCGACGCGGGGCGGATCCGCAACGAGGGCGGCGGTGGCGGCGGCGACCCAAGGCGCCGCGCGCGGCCAGAGACGGGCCGGCGCTAGGCCGATCCGCGGCGGCGACGCCCGGAGGCGACGGTCGCGGGGCGCGGCCAGAGACGGGCCGGTGCTGGCCAGTTCCATGGCGTCCAGCAGTGACGGCACTCTCCCAGGTACGCCCTCCTGGCCTCTCAACTCCCTTGTCTCTGCCCCTCTCTCTCTCCCGTCTCACTTCCCATCTCTCTCAAACCAGCCGGCCGGAGGGCTTGTGCCCGGCGGTGAGGTGCTGCACGCGCTCCAGCTGGTTATTGGACGAGTGCAGGTATGATTCATAGTTGAATGCTCCAACAGATCTGCTCTCCTCCATCTGAGCTGTTGCTCCTCTGCTCCTGGGATCTTCACCCCCACCGGCAGATTGATCTCCTCCTTCCCAACACTCTTTTACATGTTTTAGAGTCACTATGATCCAACAGATCGAGGGCATTAGCTGCTTGGCACAAGAGGTCCAGATTTTGTGATTTGGAGCCAAATACGTGTTTGTTGTTAGTTTGTAGTTATGCCTATGAGGAGCAAATCAATATATTTGCTCCTCATAGGCATAACGAGAGTGGATTCTGTGACCGGGTGTATACGTGAGCACGCGCCCGTTGCCATTGGATTTGCTTTAAGATTCTCACTTTATGGGGAGATGTTAACGGGCATCATACGGCGTCAAATCTACTTAGTTGACCACGCGAAGTGAGCTGAGCTGCAACCGCTAGAGGACATCATAGTTCAGAGTTTTTTAGTGCTTTCTGTGCTGGTTTGGATCATCTCTTGGACGGGGCGGTGTTCACGCTGACGCTTGCTGCGTGGCTCGCTGCTACCAGAGGCCGAGGCTGTTGAGGACGCGGGTGCCGAAGAAGCAGAGGTAGATGACGATGAGCCCGACCCCGTACAGCCGACCCAGCCGCATCCCCCTCGCCGGCACCACCAGCAGCGCCCACGCGAGCCCGGCGAACAGGAACGCCACCGTCTCGTACACCGCCCCGTCCGCCGGGATCGTGAAGGGCGCCGGGTACTGCGCGTCCGCCGCCAGCGTGAGCGACAGCCCGAGCCCCACCACCGTGTTGAAGAGCGGGCCGGCGTAGCAGGCCGACACGGCCGTCTGCGCGCCGCCAGGCCTGCCGTGCGTGGCCATGGCGACGTTGGAGACCAGGTCCCCCAGCGAGTCCCCCCACGCCAGCACCGTGACGCGCAGCACGCCCGAGTCAACGCCCACCATGTAACCGATGGCCACCAGCAGCGCCACCAGCTCCCGCGCCAGCGTGTAGGCCCACAGCACGCTCATCAGGAACCCCGCGGCCAGCCACGGCACGCGGTGACGCCGGCTGCGGGGCGCGGAGCCGGCGTCCGTGGTGGACGCGGCGAGGGCCGCCAGGAGGAGGCCCAGGAAGGCGCTGGCGAGCAGGATGCCGACGCCGTGGCCGTGGTCGAGCGAGGCCGCCGCGGCGCTGCGCGAGGTGAAGGTCGTGGCGACGAGGACCGGCGCCAGCGCGGCGGAGGCCACGGCGTAGGGCTTGCGCCAGCGGTGCCCCGCGATGTCCGGGATGGTCAGGCGCCGCGGGAGGTAGAGCGGCATGGTGAGCGCGTGCAGGACGCGTTGAAGACACGATTTTTTCGCCGGGTCCGTCGGCTTCGCGGAGTGGGACGGCAGGGTGGGGGCGTCGCCGTCGAGGAGGAGCGGCTCGGCGAGGTCCGGCTTGCTCGCGCCGGCGCAGCACTGGGAGGTCCAGACGAGGACGACGTAGGCGGCGTAGAGGGAGACGAAGGCCGCGGCGACCCAGACGGTGACCGTGCCGGTGGCGAGGACGGCCACGAGGAAGCAGAGCGCGAAGAAGAGGAAGCAGAGGTCGCGGACGAACCCGCTCAGCTCCACCACGGCCCCGCCTTCGCCGCCGCGGGAGGTAGAAGAGGACGAGGAGCCAGAGCAGAGAAGATTAGGTGGGGGTGTGAGGACCGGTCAAATCTGGTGAAACAGTTTTTTAGTAGTAGTATATCACCTCACGGGGGACTAACGCCGTTAGACACGTGTCGACTTCTGAGTGCGTGCTCACGTATACACCCGGTCACCAGGCTTCATCCGTAGTGATTAATATGGAGTCAAAATTTATTTACCAAGTTTTCTTTTGCATCTCAGTATTAAGTAGTTTCCAAACCTGGACAGTTTAATATGTCCACTCCCAACAATTCTTAGTACTACTGCAGACTGAGGAGAAGAAGTGCTGAAAGCATGATTGCATTCACTATAGCGGGTTCATTGTGTTACAGAGAAGTGCTTTCCCCATCATTTATGATGCTCACTGTTTCATTGTCAAGTTGTGAACTTTTTACCATCATTTACTTGTTTGTTCGAAGGATAAACTTTTGGTTTCTTGAAACTACAAGTAACTTGTGGCAGCTATTTAGTAATACCATTGATGCTCTGAAATAATAATGTCTGTGAAGTCACATAATGTTTTCTAATGACCTTTGTTGTACAGATATTATCATCGTAAGAGAATTAATATTTCCTTTTCCTCCTAGCAGAGTAAGTGTTGCTGATGGAGCTCATTTGACTTAATTTCCTACTGATTTAACCCATTTTGAGGGGCTTCAGGTATTTAGCATGTCAACGAGCATCAGCTATGCAAAACTTTCCTTTCGTAATTTTTCCTAGACATTCTGGTCCACATCATCATTTATATATCATCCCCTGTGTTTCCCATAGAATTCTTCATTTTAGCAATTTGATCAACGATGTCGTGGAAATAGGGATAACTGATAGTTTGCATGAACGCATGTATATTGAAATCAGAACGCTATTTGAAGTTGGTCGATACTTAGTTTGCTTTTTGTTTCATTGCCAATGCATCCAAAGCTGTAACTTGTTGTAACTCGTGGTTTCTGTCTTCTGCTTACTAGGTAGTGTCTCGCCTACGGACCAAGTTGGAGAAAGTTAAAAGACGCTTTCAGATGAGAATGATCATGCTTCTGATCTTTTGTAATATAACTACTGTTGGATTGAAAATAGGATATTAGTTACAACTACGAATTTCCCTTAAGGAATTTACACCTGATTCTCACTTTACATATATCTTCCTTGGAACTTTTCCAAAAACAATGTATTTACGCCTGCTCAAATATATGTATGTGCACTGCTGAAGTTGATGAACCGCCAAGTCTTATTATTTTCTATTAGTATGATGTGCACTACTAGAGTCAAAATTCCTTGAGCACAATAGCATTTCCAAAATGCATAATACATAGCCATGGACTTAACACATGAATTTCTTTTGCCAGCTTATTAACAAATTTGGCTACATATTTTTATTGGTTCTTCATATATGCTTGCCTGCCGTAGGTGGGCAAGCGAGCGGCAAGCTGCGCCTTATTCATGAGCATCTTTTTTGATTTGTCTTCCTTTTTATGTGTGATATCGACATGTTTTTGCTGCAGACATGGCTCTTTCCATTTTTTTAATTATAGCAGGGGCGGCAGGGGTTTGGGTGACTCCAAGCAGGTGGAGCAATAGTGGTTGGGGTCTTCATGTTCATCACAGGTTGTTCAATCCATTCCCATATTTTTATTTGTGTAACTTATTCTGTGACTGGTGCGTGCTTAAGAGCATGTTGCGTGACCATTTGTGAAAGCAGCAACAACAATGAAATTCTTATCGGTAGAAAGAGATTGATAACCTCCAGTTATCATATATGTCAATTATATGCTTCCTTTCGACTCATGTAAACATCTTTAAGCTACTGAATCATGTGTTGTATGGAACACTCAGGATTGGCTTCATTGTTGAATTTATAGATTCCCAAGTTATTACTTGCCATGAACTAACATTTTTTACCTTTTGTATGCAAGGATTATTATTTGCTCCACAATTTTGACGAGGGCGGGCGCGGGACAGCATCAGCGCAGGGGAGGACGCCGCCAGCCCGTCGACAAGCGCCCTAGCGCTCGCAGCACCCCCGCGACGAGCAGGCACGCATCGACGCGCGCGGGGAGGCGCCGCCAGGCCGTCGACGGGCGGCAGAAGGATGGAGGGCTCCGCCAGCCCGTCTCCATCGCTGCTGCGCTGCTCCCTCCTCCACGCCGTTGTTTCCCCTGTTGTGCTCCGCCCCGCCCTCTTCCTCTCCGCGAGTTCGCGTGGCCATGGGGGCGTGGAGGAGGCTGCCGATGGCGCTACTGCTGCTGCACGATTCGTCGGTAAATTACCCTGGCTATGGGGGCGCCACTTGTGCCGAGGGAGCTCGCCAGGGTGATGCACGCCGATGGTCGCTGCTGCGCTGCCCCCTCCTCTTGGCCTCCTTGTCTCCTCCCCCACTCCTAGTGGCTAAATTTGTCCATGTTACTGCTGGTAGGTATGACAAGAACGTGAGTCCTCCAGCAAGCGTTGGGTGCCATTTACAGTGTTCCTCCTAGCGTGAGGAGGCAAAGGGATCAGCATAGGCCGGGTTTTCCACATCATTTGTATGTAAGCTCCAACTGAATCCTATTCTAATTCTGATTTTAGTTTGTCCATCTTATTCAGATGCAAGTTGACTCATGTTTATTATTACTTTATTTAATCAAAAGTAGCAGTATTTTGCTCTTTACTTTTGTTTATTTGATTAAGTTGAAATAATTGATTGGAATACATGCATATGTAGTAAAATGAACAGATTTACTTTCTACTTGAGAAGATAAGCAAAGAAACTCTCACGCTCAACGATTCCCCGAGGCCTCCGATTCAGCGAGGACAGATGGTTGCAGAGCATCGGCAGTGTGCCTACATGGTGGACGAGGCATCGCTGGTTTGGTTAAAAGGAGCCGACAAGGAATTGGAGAAGAAGGCACTTAACCGAGCATAATACACATCTTATATATAGCATAATTTTACCCAGGTATGTTCCATCTTTTTTGCCACCATCATTCAGGAGAGACACAGAAAGGGGTTGGGACGCACATGCGAATTGATTGCCTCAGTTTTCAGTATGGTTCTTTGGTTAATCATTTACCTTGACATGCAGAAGGAAGATGAGCGGCCAAAGAAAAAGGAAAAAAGGGAAGCCAATGCAATAGATAATGTCATGGAGGAACTGAGGTTGGAGAAAGAGCTTCGAGAAAAGAACGTGGCAGCCGGCACGGTGACGCCTCCATGATGGGTATTCGTATATGCGACTTTCGGTTCATTCCACTAGACATCATATGAAATAAATCAGATGGCAATTTTGATTATATCGTTAGATTCAGTGTGCTATAATATTCTCTTGGTTGACTAGAATGTTAGGAAATCTATCATGGCTGGCAAACTTCTAGAAATTGTTTTAAATAGGTTTCTAGCTGACGGGATAAATTTGTGATTGCTTCCCATATTTCTTTCTCAGAATTCTTGTAGTTTGTCCTTGTATATGGTATACTGATGTTTGGAACTTTTACCTGCATCACTCTAGCCAGTTTGATGAATTAACAGATGAATCTGATTCCAGTGGGAGGTTACCAGGTTCATTTGGAGACATCGATCCTCAAACCACGAACTTATATGTTGGCACTCTCTCTCCTAAGGTTTATTTTCTGTGCCGTTCTTGTTCCGGCTAGACATAATTTTAAGTGTATATGCATCACAGTTAGCTTAACCGTGCAATATGTACCATATGGTGTTAGGTGGATTAGAATTTTCATTTGAGTACATTTGGTCGGTTTGAACCTATTGCAACTGTCAAGATAATATGACCTAGCTTGAACGTATGTAGAAAGCAAAAGACAACATTGTGGGTTTATTGAATTCATGAATAGAGCAGGAGGACAGGCAGCCCAGGATTAAATGAAAGTTTACTGTGCATTTCCATTCCATGTAGTGGCAATCATGATGTAGCCATAGGATAGCTTGAAATAGTATCATGTTCGTACTTTTGAAATACTACTTCTACTTTTGCTTGTAATTTACTGAAATTATTTATCTTAGGTGTTGTACGACTATGAGCTGAAGATTGGGTGGGTCAAATATGTTGCTCTTCCATCACAAGTACTGCCTGGTCCTCCTCCAGGACATATGGCAATCAGAAGCAAGGAGGTTGTGTTTTCCATTCCAAAGTTTCTATATGCATCTAACTCTTATAATTTGTCTAGAAGGTCTAAGTAAATGACATGTTTTTGGTGTTTCGAGTTGTTCTTGATTACCATTTTTTATGTTTTCCAGGAGATGAAAAAGAAAAAAAAAATCAAGAAGTAAATTCCTCCATGAACTAAATAGTAGTCAGTAACCGCAGGTACCTATCTGTACACCTTGTGCACAAATAAGAATGGTCTAAAAATATTGTATATATATTGTTAGTTCATTCAGTAATCAGAGTGTGATATTATAAATGTTATTTTCAAAAGTTCTAGATTGGGTTCTTATTTATCTTATTTAGTCTGCTTAGTTCCGACTTGTTTTTTTTGTTGGACCAATTCTTTAGTTAACACTAATGTATGTTATAAAAGCGACAAGCAAATAACGAAGAACGAAACAAGAACACACGCAGGGGACACAAGATTTAACGTGGAAAACCCCTTCCAACACAGAAGGGGAAAAAACCACGGGCGCCAGCCAGCAAAACTTCACTATATCGGGAGGTGTTTACAAATGCCGTGGGTTATCTTATAATCTGATAAACCCTAGCCGGCGGCTTACAAGATGTATATATAGGCGGTGTCGACGATCCGTACCGTACCGCGGGGCTGCCGCCCCGCACCCCCTTCGCAGCGTCCTGCAGGGCACGACTACCGACTCCGCTACGCTTCGGCCCAAGCCTCCGGCGACGGGCCTCGATCCGCTCGTCAGAAGTTAGCCTCCCTTTAGTATATGAATTTGGATCACAATACAACAATGTATATTCCTTTAATAGTCGTTCAAAGAAGTGGCGTGACATATGTTGCAGATTGTAGAGGATCTTCAATTGAAACATTAGTTTTCAATCTTGATAGGTACATGGATTTTTGTAAATCTCCTAGCAAGAATTTAGAGATAGGGTAAAAGTGACAATCAGGTCAGATGATGCACTTTTTATCTGCTAGGATCACACACTGATTCAATTTGTTGATGAATATTGGTTTGAAATTGACCTTTACAGTCACATGTTTTCGTTTCTCAATCAGGACACAAGAGTTTAGCAATATGAATACTAATCATTGTTTTATATACTTTTAGATTCTTTCCGTGATGCTAGAAAGAGACAAGAAAATAACAAAAAGGTACAGTTCTGAACCTGTGTTCCATTTCCTTACTATATTACCATATGGTATGTCCTTTTTACTAAAAACATGCTGATCATGATATTGTTATCCTAACTTTACACTCAAGCAGAATGCACTTCTGTGACATGTGGTATTTTAAAACAATTCATGCATGTCATGAGTAATTAATATGTTGAATCCATATTCATCTCATCTCATCTAAGTTTCCATACAAGCAGGCATTTGCTGTCCATCTCTTTAGACTGCATATTACTTCTGCCATAGAATATGTGTACATTGGTACATGCTACTACAAGTTTATATTCAGTTTGTTTCTTTGGTGATGAGCATGTTTAATCTACATAGATGGATGGTGGAGCATTCTTTTGATATGTGCAACGATGTTTTTGAAATCTCAATGTTTCTTCTTCTTGGTTCTTTTTAGGTGCTCATGCCTAGGTTTGTCATGCTGACCTACTGCCCTGTTGCTATCAGCCGCTTGGTCTGACCCTCTCACCAGTCCAGGCAATGGTGGCAAGGTGGATGGAGGACGTGGTGCGACGTTCTTTGAGGCAGAAGTGGCAGGAGCCTAAGTAGTTCCCGAAGAGGGTAATGATTCTTCTCCTTTGCTTCTGGCGTCATCCTTCCCCAATACTTGTCTCTTTTGCGTCAGCACAGGGCGAAGAACCCATGGAGGCTTATTTTATATTCATTTCAATCTTGGTCTGCTAGAAGTCTGTAACTGCTTAATAAGTTCTTCCCTTTTTGCATTCTTTTTTCATGTTTGTATTACTGTTGGTCTCTGCTAATTTACCATGTTAGTTGTTTATGGCCTGGTTTGGTTTTGCTTGAATGTTCTTGGGACTTGCAGTTATTTTCCGAAGCATGAAATTGAGTAGAAAATTGCATGTTTGACACTCTATGCAACATTGTGAGGTGCCTCTCTCACTCTTTCACAAATGATGGTTAGCTTGCACTACCTGGCCCTTGCTCCTTCTTTTGATTCAGACATTCAGTTATCTCTTGAACCTTCTCTGTCAGTAGTAAGGCAATGGGAGTAAAGTGTCATAGGAGTGCTTGCCACTTCTTTGCATTGGTTGGTCACATTGTTTCCACAGCTTCGGACTAACATACGTCAACCCAAATTGAACCATCAGATCCGAGTAATATGCATAGTCCTACGCAAAAAAATTTAGCTGAAAATAGCTAAGGTTAATATGGTGATAGACTACTAGAACTAGAATGTTCAGGCATAGAAACAACTGAACTTTGCTGTATAGGGCTTTCTATCATTGTTATGGAAATTTAATACGTCTACAAATTCAATAGCTTGAATATAATTTGGAAGGGATTTCTATTTTCGTGCCCTCGGGTCCTTAGTTGTACTCAGTTTTCCCCAGCTCCTTAGTTTTTCCTCAGTTTTCCCCAAGCCCTTGTCTGTAACCCGCAGAAAGAGCTCGGACGGAAGGAATCCCGTTTAGTTGACGTTGGTTGGTGCTGGCAAGTGGGGCCGCTGTTGGTGCCCCGCAGTGGACACGTCTCCACTTATCCAGATCATCGTGGGACCCACAACTTGTCCACGTTAGCGCTCCGGACCCACAGCTTACCCAGGTGATGCAAAATGGGAGCCCGAGCCAGCCCCGCGCCCGTGCCCGTGCCATTGCTTCCCCTTTCTTTCTCCGCGCCCCATTGTTCTTCTTCTCCGCCAGCGGCAGCCCTTCTCCAGCACGCGGGTGATGTCTAGTTTCTCTTCGACCTCCCGTTCTTCATGGCCGCAGTATGGACCCGTGCCTTTGACAAGATGCCCTGACTGCCCACGCCAGAGCCTCTGAAGCGGTCGATCTATAAGACGGACGAGAACGGCAACCGTGGACGTGAGTTCGTTGCATGCGAGAGCTTGCCATATAGAGAGGGGGATAAGGTTAGATCTCGCTCCAATTTCTCTGTTTTCTCTCGATTTTCTTGTTATTCCCTCGAATTTGGGATTTAGGGTTCACGTTGTTGTTTTCGATCTTGAAGAAATGCATTTCGAGTGGATCGATGTGTACGTTCAGAGGCTTCACAGGAATCAATTGGCGCTATTAGCGCAATTTGAGGGGGGACTTGGTAGAGAATGCGGCGGAGAGAGGAGCCGTTCCGATTATGCCTAATGCTCCCAATGCAGAACTGGTGGAAGTGAAGGAGAGAAGAAAATGAACAAGCAGTTAAGGCAGCTGATCGAGTTGAAGAAGCAAGCTAACCCGATGGCTGGTTTTTTTTTGTTGTATAATTACGATCGGATTCTTATCATTGCTCACCAGGCGCTAGAAGTTGTTACAAGGGATACCTTACAAATCCATTATTCAGTTACATGTACTTGTAGTTGTTTTCAAAGTTAGTGTGTGCATTCACCGAAATTACCAACTATATTCCCTAAAAGAAAAGGAAAGCTAAAGATAGTTGATAATTGTTAGAGGGGTGACAAATAATGCAATCACCGAAATCCGCAAATATGTATGCCTCGTGTTTATACCAAAATTATACCACTTTTAGGCCGTTTCAAAATACCAATACCATATCCCAAACTATATTCCCTAAAAGAAAAGGACAGCTAAAGATAGTTGATAATTGTTAGAGGGTGACAAATAATGCAATCACCGAAATCCGCAAATATGTATGCCTCATGTTTATAACAAAATTATACCACTTTTAGGCCGTTTCAAAATGGGATCCCTTTCAAAATAGGGTCCCTTCAAAATACCAATACAATATCCCAAACTATATTCCCTAAAAGAAAAGGACAGCTAAAGATAGTTGATAATTGTTAGAGGGGTGACAAATAATGCAATCACCGAAATCCGCAAATATGTATGCCTCATGTTTATAACAAAATTATACCACTTTTAGGCCGTTTCAAAATACCAATACTATATCCCAAACTATATTCCCTAAAAGAAAAGAACAGCTAAAGATAGTTGATAGCAATCACCGAAATCCGCAAATATGTATGCATCATGTTTATAACAAAATTATACCACTTTTAGGCCGTTTCAAAATACCAATACTATATCCCAAACTATATTCCCTAAAAGAAAAGGACAGCTAAAGATAGTTGATAATTGTTAGAGGGGTGACAAATAATGCAATCACCGAAATCCGCAAATATGTATGCCTCATGTTTATACCAATACTATATCCCAAACTATATTAAGTGGCAAACTCGTTATTGCACATAAATAGAGGGGTGGGCATTCTCCACCGACAGAGAGAAAGAGAGGGGTGGCCACGAAGAGAGAGAGAGAGAGAGAGAGAGAGAGAGAGAGAGAGGTTGCCAGACGGATAGGGGTATACTGCCCGTTAGATCGTGGATCAACGGTTCGTGGAGTCGATCCGTGTGACAACGGCTCAACCAATCAGGATAAGTTTGGGCTTCTCAGAGCATTTGTGACAGTACTTGAGGGCAAAACTGAGTAGTACTAAGAATCCAAGGGCACATAAATAGTAAATAGACTAAGGGATTCAAACAAAAGAATTACAAAATGAAAAATGTGTGTTTTGTACAATATAATTCATATTGGGCTACATCAAATTATTTGCAATTCAAATATACATGAGTGTGACAATTATGGCATCATTTAGACAAACTATGTTTTGGGAAAGATGTTTTGCAAAGGGGTTTGGGTGGAAAACCAATCATCTTCATAGCTACACTAGTGATTCTGAGAAGTGGCAATTTGTGGTAAAACTTGATTTATATATGTTTGTTAAGGTTTTCTAGGTGGCAGGTTGCGTAGGAAGACTCCATGAGTAGTTGCCACTATGTTTTTATTTTTTGGATTTTTTTGCGCATGAAATGACTCAATTAGCTATGTTAATCTCATTTGTTGACTCTCTGTTGACCAGCTACTTGAGGGTAAACTGAGTATATTGCACTTGCCGGTCTAAGTCCTCGAGGGGAAAACTGAGTACGATAAAATTTGTATAAGGCCCGAGGTTATAACCGAGTACACCAAACGTCCCAGGGTTAGACTCGTGTAGCGGTGCACGCTGCAGCCGTGCATAGCGGACGCGTGTTGCGGTACACGCCACCTTCGTCTTTATAGAGCCCTCTGTCTCTCCCTCGACGCACGTTCTCACCGGCTCACTGCAACCGCCTCTCCTGTCCCATCATCTTCTCCACAACCGAAGAAAAACCCCGAAGAAAACCGCCGGCGATGGAGAAGAATGAGATGCCCATTGTCGGCACATCGCCGCCGCCCGTCCGTGCCCCTCACCGCTCCAACGTAGCAGCCGCGCATCGGCCGCCGCCCGTCCAGCCCCGTCGCCGTCCAACGTAGCGCCGGCGGATCGGCCGCCCCCCCCGTCCCCCGTCCTCTTCCAACGTAGCAGCCGGCGGATCGGCCGCCGCCCCGTCCAGGCCCCTGTCGCTGCTTCCAACGTAGCAGCCGGCGCATCGGCCGCCGCCACCGTCCGTCCCCGTCGCTTGGGACCCGTACGAACAAGTGCAATACGACGCGCTGGAGAACCCCTACGACACCAGCATCGTCGACAACGAGCCGGAGGTAACCCTTTGTTCCCTTGTTCTTATCTCATTTCAATCATTTTGTGTTAGATCTAGCGTTATTACGGTTCGTCTGTTCCTAGTTCAATCCTTTTGTGTTAGATCTTGCGTTATTACTGTTCGTTCCGATCCTTTTGTATTAGATCTTGCGTTATTAGTGTTTGTGATTTGCTTTTGTTTAAGATTTGTGCCGATGATGATGAATATTTGGGCATAAATTGATTCAGGGTTTGGTCAGTAAACAATTGGTGTGTACAAATTTGTTGTGCATGATCTTTGGTTTGCTGACTCAAATCCTGGATATAAGTGTGTCCAATGTAACTGAGGCTACCTCTTTTTTCGAGCCCATATTATCATGCATGATTTTTTGTTCACTCTCTGTTCCATCATCGTTGCAATTGACTCCATTTTTTTGCACGATCTTTGGTGCTACGTGACAGGTGCAGAGCAGCGACGTCGACAGCGACGACGAGTCCTTCCACACCAAGACTCGTCACGTCCTCAGGAGGCTGCAGTCCGGCCATTACGATGGCCCCTTTGCTCGAGGCATTTACAAGTGCCCCTTCTGCAACAGGAAGCTCCGCGCCACCGACTTCAACTCCCTGGTGAACCATGCTGAATCCATTGGCAGATGTGGCGCTAGAGTTGGAAGGACCGTGAACGTGCATGCGTACATGGCCAAACACAAAGCACTTGGGATTCACCTGCGCAACCTCCAAGCGAGTCACACGCGCTACCTGGAGGCGTTGAACGTGCCTACTGCACTCTCTGTATGTGACTGCTCTATCTGTAGAGCAGCTTAAATTCATGTAAAATGTAGCTTATGTTGGATCTATCGGTACTACTTTTGGATCTGTCATGAATATATCTATGCTATGTTGGTTGCTGTATGCAGCTTATCCTATATTTTCTCTCTGGATTTGAGCCCTAGATTTCCTACCTGATTGGGTAAAAACGAAGGCATAAAGAATTGAATGGCGTTAAAAAACAGAAGGACAAGCTGCTCTAGATTTGCTACCAATTTGGGCTATCAAATATGAATGAGATCGAGCGAGAGAGAGGAAAAAGGTACATTGAAAACTGCTAATCTGGGCGAAAGAGACAGAAACCACTCGTGCCGTCCCGGACCCACACGGCTCCACACGCTACGGCCGCACAAACATGGTCTCGTCCTGTCCCACGCGGTCCCTTCCTACCAGCCCCACACGACGCGGTCCCACACGACGCGACCCCACAAACGACACGACCCCACTCGTCAGCACGGAACGGTCAACTTAACGGATTCCTTCCGTCCGAGCTCCTTCTGCGGGTTCAGACAAGGGCTTGGGAAAACTGAGGAAAAACTAAGGAGCTGGGGAAAACTGAGTACAACTAAGGACCCGAGGGCACGAAAATAGAAATCCCAATTTGGAATGGGTAAAAAAGGTGGAAGAGGAGGTGTCATCTGTACATTAGTTAAAGAAAGTTAAGTGCTGCAATCGATACCTTTTTTCTGTACCTAACCGTTATTCATTTCCACCATTCTTCTCTCTTATTGTGTAGGTTATGCTTCCGGAAAGCGAAACTTTAGTATACATAACAGATGATGGTTATGTATGCTTGAGAGTTTCTGTTGACACAGCCTTAGTGCATATATCTATTGGTTTGGATATTTTCACATCCTTGTGTTTTTTCTTATCTTGCCTTGACACACTTAAGAGCCAAATAACTTCCCGAGTGACATTTGTAGTATGAAGAAAATTCATTTTGTGCTCTTGTTCATCCAACACATATGTTGTCAGTCTAGGATCTGTTCCCTGAATTAATTTTTCCCCAAACAAATAAAGTGATGTTATTTGCTATATGTCAGCATATTTGTTTGCCTTTGAATAGTATATATATTTTTACAATGCTACTCATTTGTTTGCGTAGCACCTGCTGCTGAATTATTAAATCACTCGATTGTTTTTTTATGTTCTCTTTTCAGGGTTATACCTAGAATTAAAGAAGAATGCATTAGACCTGGGAAGTTATGGTTGCTTATTTAGCTAACAGAAGCTGTATTTGTTAACCACTTAGTTTAGGACAAACAGACTATCTAGAAGGCACACTATGTTTTATGTATCTATGCGTAATAGTGTAGGATTTTAAAGAATTTCAGAAACAATCATAACAGCCTGCGTACTATAGGCTCGGGCGGCGAGCCACGGTTTTTGTTGTTTCTTTACTTCCTTCTGAAACGATGCAAGTCGTGTGTGTTATTCACTTACTGCTTTCTCAAAACAAAATTTCATGCATGGTTAATATGGCATTTGTTAAATTGTTTAAGAATGCAAAAGTTGCGGAAGGCCCGTCAACATGCTCCGTGTGAGTATTCATGTTCACCAGGGAGAGCAAGCAGTTGGGGAGGAAAAAGAACATGTTCACCAGGGAGAGCAAGCAGTTGGGGAGGAAAAAGGAGACACGGCTATCCATCAGCGGTGGCAGGCGGTGCAGGGTCGAGTTGGAGGGCGAAGATCAATAATTATATAAGGTAACAGTCGCTGGAGCATACCATAGAACGGACCATTAGAACAAGAGCTTGAGACCTTGAAGCAAACTAGGTAAATACTCTCTCAATAAAAGTATTAATCTGCTTATTTCTGTATTGTCTCTAAGCAAACTAGGTAAATGTTTTCTAAAAGTAGTAATATGCCTGTTTCTGTATCTGATGTGTGGGTGAGAGAAAAGAGCAGATTTTTAATGGGAACGGAAAATTATTTGCCCATGTTCTATTTTCCTTGGGTATCAAAGGATCTCTTCGTTATTTCTCAGTTTTCATATATGTATGCCCGGATCTCTTCGTTATTTCTCAGTTTTCATATATGTATGCCGAGACAACGCACGGTACTCGGTCCAGTCTTGTCGCAAACATGAGAGGTTCTATTGATGCTATTTGGTGTCATGGATGTCTTCATCTCATATTTATACTTACGAGAAAACCACGAGTTTGTCAGATTTTGTGCCACCATGTAGATATCTTGGAATGGAGTTCTTAAAGAAAATAATATTTTTCCACATGATTTTTATGTTCTTACAAACCGTAAATTTGTGCAAATTTCACGGGGTCGTGCGCCAAGGCGCACATCTAAATCTAGTGAGTGTACCTCATCAAGTTTTGGCCATGTCCTCGTGTTGTCATGCAGAAGTGAAATTGGGTGCTAACTGCCAAACTATCCTTTTACAGAAGACCAACGAAAGCTGTGATCGGCTCATGCGGTTCTTCTTTCCAACTCGTAATCGGTTTGTGTTTGTCTTAGTCTTGTATGATTTATAGCATGGAAAAAGCTTTTAGTCACGTTCCCGTTGTTGCAACGTTGCTTTACAGGTCAAAAAGACAATCCCGTTGCTGAAATTCCAATGTGTTATTTCCTTAGGCAACACTACAGGAATGGCGACGTACACCGACGGCCGTGGCGTACGCCGACGGCCAAATGTCGGGGCCGTCGGCATATGGTCCAACACGGTCAGCCAGCCGTCTGATCCTCGGCGTATCGTGGCCGTCTGCGTAGCGAAGTCTACGCCGAGGGCAGCCCTCGGCATATATTTGGCCCTAGGCGTAGACAGGGCTACGCCGATGGCCACCCTCGGCGTAGACTATTTTTCAAATTTGTCTAATTTTGTAAAAATCATAACTAATTCATAAATTCATATGATATCAGAAAAATGCGTATAAGGTATCAAAATGTTGAGAAAAACATCCTCTATCCGTTTATGTCAAAATCATGTATATTTGAATCATGTACAGTACCATGTTAACATAGTAACAATTCAAACACTTTCTTATATGTCCTCGGGTTCCCGTTTTGGCCAGATGGCAATTAAAACGAAGTCAGAAAATCCCGCGGAGCTGCATAGTTTGTCAGAACGAGGCCATATTTGGCACGTGTGTGGTCCCTGGGATGGGAAGCAAGGCCCCGGAAGCGGATTTCCAATCCGACACATGAGCGATGGTTTTTTCATTTTTGGGGTGCCAAAACGGTTTTTTTTGTGTGAAGCAGCTACATGAGGCGTATTTTTGTATTGCGCGAGACCTCCGCATAGTAGTAGGACACCGCCTCCGCACCACATATAACATGCCATATGTACGCGCTAGCTATCTGGGAATCCCTGCGGCTTCCTGCGGTGTCCCGCTGAATCCGCTGGAAACTGGCCAGATTTAAACTAGGGGTACACTTTCCGTCGCTCAATAAATTCCGCAAAAAAATTTGTTTAGGTCTACGACACATCACTTTATGTGCTAAATTTTTTCTGTTTAGTGCGATGGTGAACGGGTGCACCAGCGCGCCCGGTACAGCCATACCGCATCTCCGTGGGGGGCCGTTTTGGCCAAATGACAATTAAAACAAAGTCAGAAAATCCCGCGGAGCTGCATGGCGTCATTTTATGTGTCCTGGTAACCACTCCAAAAGACGGAATTAGAATAAAACAATTATTTTGGAAAACCCTTCACAAACAGGGCTATCACGTCCGGAGTTCTATGGCTTTTAGGGCAAATAAGTAGGATACGACCCGTGACACTGCATAGTTTGTCGGAACGAGGCCATATTTGGCACGTGCGTGGTCCCTGGGAAGGAAGACATGGCCCCGGGAGCGGATTTCCAATTCGACCCATGGGCGATGGTTTTTTCATTTTCAGGGTGCCAAAACGAGTTTTTTTTTGTGAAGCAGCTACATGGGGCGTATTTTAGTATTGCGCGAGACCTCCGCGTAGTGGTAGGACACCGCCTCCGCACCACATATTACATGCCATATGTGTGTGCTAGCTATCTGGGAGTCCCTGCGGCTTCTTGCGGTGTCCCGCTGAATCCGCTGGAAACTGACCGGATTTGAAATAGGGGTACACTTTCCATCGCTCAATAAATTCCGCGAAAAATGTTTTTAGGTCTATAGCACATCACTTTATGTGCTAATTTTTTTCCGTTTAGCGTGTTGGCGAACAGTGCACCAGCGTAGTCGGTACGGCCATTTCGCATCTCCAAAGGGGGCTTTCATGGCCGGACGTCATATTTGGATTCCTCTAATTTTTAGGTTCAAATGATGATATGGATGTTATATTTAGATTCCTCTCATTTTTCTGATCGATTTAGACATATTATTTGTGGAATTTCGATTTTTCGATTTAAAGATATTAATTATTCCATATTAAATAGAAAAAAACCAAAAAATAAAATCATTTTATTGTTATTTGAATTCAATATTATTAATCATTTTTACTTATATATTCATTATTGTTTACTTAAGTAATTGTTTGGAATTCAAAAATAAAGAGTTGTGACATCACGGTCCAAGGATTAATAGGGTTGATAGGCTATTATTATCAGCAAGGTGTCAATTCTTTAAGGGAAGCTCATCCGAATGGAACCAAGAAGTTAAGCGTGTTGAGGTTGGAGTAGTGTGAGGATGGGTGACCGACTGGGAAGTTTAACCATGATTGTATTTTAACTTAAGATTAAGTGTACTTAGAGTTAAAAGTGTATGGGTGAAAGATAAACATGTAAAAAAAAAAAAAATGGTGTAAAAAAAAAAAATTTAAAAAATTTTAAAACTCTACGCCGACGGCAAAGCCCTCGGCATATAAAAAAAGATTTTTTTTCGAATTTTCTTTGACTTTTTTTTTGGAAAAAAGAAAATTCGAATTTTTAAAATTTGTATGCCGACGGTTTTGCCGTCGGCGTAGCGTGCTACGCCGAGGGCCGGGCTACGCCGACGGCAATATTGTCTATGCCGAGGGACCTAAACGCCGACGCCATACGCCGAGGGCAGCCATCGGCGTAGCCTACGCCGAGGGCAGCCGTCGGCGTAGCCTACGCCGAGGGCTAGACGTGGATACACCGAGGGTAGCTGGCCGTCGGCGTATGCGCCCATTTGTTTCTCCAACTAGCTAGGTGCTGCCGATTGATGTGGGGAGGAGGCACTACTCAATTAAATGGACTTTTACAGTACCCTAAATCAACAGAAAGATCAGGTCAAACAATCTTTACGAATTAGGATCTGAGCCCTCTTGTTATTGTAGGAACTCAACTCACAACAACATTACTTGTCCTGTTCTAGCTGTAGTCCAGTCTCTGCAACTTAACGGAACTGTAATCATCGACATACAATGATTCTCCGTTTCAAAAAAAAAAAAATTCAACACAATGCGTCTGTTTTCCTTGATCCAATGGGTCTTGTGCTCTGGTACTCCACTCTAAGCGCATGGAGTACTAACTCCAAAACCGAGCCAGAACTCAGAGTACCTTGATCAGAGGGGCAAAACTGTCTTTTGGTGTAGTTAATGCGGAGGGATTTAACGCGGTGACTAATCACCGGGAACGGCTGCAGTTAACCTATACACCATTGTCAACTGACCGTAGCGCGAGATCGCAAGATGGCCGGCTGCTAGCATAGCCTTGTAGGTTGCAGCACTCACGCCGCTACTGTCGTCACCGCGGGCGAGCCTGCGCATGGCGGAGCTGGCCAGCCTGAGGCCGCACGAGTAGATGGGAACACAACAAAATTACATTTTACATTTACGAGGAATTATATACTCTAGCCAGTTCACCTATAAGACCCATTTTATAGAGGAAGGCTAGACAATTATATTCAACACCTCCCCCTCACGTCTAGGCCGGTGGGCCTTTTTTTTTCAAATCTCGCACGGGCTTTAGACGTGTATCCTTCGATTGGATTTTTTTAGAAAAGCCGCAAATATTTATTTTAAATATTGCGTTGGTTAGAATTTGAACCTAGAACCTTGTGTTCTCATACCATGTGGAATTGCATGCTCTAGCCAGCAACCAAAAGTTTGAACTGAGAAAGAGAGAGTCAGTTATTACACTCTAACACTCCCTCTTCGTCTATGCTCCTTTTTTTGGAGTCTTGACGTGCGCATCAGGAACGGGGCAGACCACAATATAATTTTTTTTATTGCTTTTGTTGGGTATTGAACCCTCAACCTCTGGTTTCAAGTTGTATGCACCTAACTAATTCACACATCAGCCCGAACTGATGAAAATAGATTAGACTAGACAATGTATTTACATTTAACACTCTCCCTCACTTTTAGGCTATTTTTATCCTTAGCCTGGATTCGGTGCAGACCGTAGAATGTTTTTTTCTTTTTATTTTTAATGCTGCGTGAGCAGGGTTTTGAACTTGAAATCTCTTGGCATACCATGAAAAATTGTTGCACTAGCCAGTTGAACCAAAAGTCCGAACTTATGGAGGAGGGCTTAGCAATTATCTTCAACACATATGATCGAACTATTGGATCAAAGGTCAATATACCAACGAACGACACTTCGAATTCTCCAATTAGCCGCACAGGAAGCCACCGGTATGTCAGGCTCGCCAGCACGACATCGCATAGCCACCGGGTTGGTCGGCAGCGGTATACACTCAAGCTGGTATGGGATACAAGGCTCAGAGATAAATTATGCGAGTTATGATCATGCGGGTGGATTCTGGGTTGGGATACATGGTTCAAAATAAATTGCGCTGAGAAAGTGATCTGAGATGGAGATGAGAGTTTAGAGGAGTATTAGTTGAGATTCATAATTTCGTTTTGTATCATAAGTTTCAGAGTACATGACATTCCCTTCCATTTAACAGATACAACAACTCACGCTTACAAGTGGGACCCGTTGGTCTAAACACCGGCCTAGCTCACCTTTTCTTGCGAACCACGCCTGTTTCCTATGCCACTATGCCCGGGAGGTACACTTGACTAGCTGGTTTGTCGCGAGGTCAACCCTTGACTGGCTGTTCTTCATACGTTTTGCATAAGTCGGAACCTAGTACTATAGTCTTCGAGTGGACACCAAACCGCTAGCATGTGGTACTCCCTCCATACCGGTTTACTGGGCTTACTATAAAATTAGGAAAATACCCAAAATTGTGCTCAAATCAGCATTAATAGCCACTGTGGCTCTCTCCTCCTCAAATCGCTCGCCACCACTAATTCTCGCATGCGCTGACTCCTCGTTAACATCCTGTGAAGAGGTAACAACGAATGCATGGCCTTGCTCCTACTACTAATAGGCTGAATTAGTTTGCATGCAAACCCGCTGAGTATATGGAGGTGCGATCTACTTAATTACCGCACCAAATTAGAGAAAAACTTGGGATTACAACGGGTCAAAGTGGATTTTCTCACCCAATCTGCTAGCACCTAGGTTGCAGTGCCTCGCTTTATAAGGCTAATAAACCGGTATAGACGGAGTACTAAGTTAAAGGTATCTTGTTTATTTGGCCTACTTCAATATCTCACGATAGCATAGTAGCACTTGAAAGATCTACACCAACCATTTCCTTGGCGCTTTGCCATTTAGCAGAAGTAACTAATAGGACAGCAAGGAATGATCATCTAAAGGTATAAACGATGCCCCCCATAGGGGGTCTCTGAGGCTATCCACGCAGGCCACCAGGCGCGCACGGGCTGGCTGCTCGCTTGGCTCGTCTCCACTGGCTCGGCCACATGTCAGCTTTTGGTTGGTTCAGCTGAGGGAATATAAGAAAAAGAATCGGAGGAGGGGAAACAGATCGTGACCCAGCCAACCCTATCCCCGCGCGCCTCGCAGCCGCCGCTCGCGCCTCCCATCTCCGCCGCCGCCTCGCGCCTCCCATCCCGCCGCCCCCTCGCGCCTCCCATCCCCGCCGCCCCCTCGCGCCTCCACGTCGTGCGCCTCTTCTCGCCCACGGCGCCGCCGGTTCCTGCTCCGCGCTGCGCTGGCGCGGCGTCCTACTTTTCCCCATCGCCATCGCGGCCGCCTCAGCGGCAGCAGCTGCAGCCGACGGTCGGCCACTCCGCGCAGTGGTGTACGATGGCGCGGAGGCGGAGGACGACAACAAGACGGTGCTGAGCCCCGACCGGTTAGGGCCACGGCCGCTGGAGCACGGTGCGGGCGCGCGGGAGAGGCTCCACCGGTGGAGCTTTGCAGCTCCTCCTCTCCACCCTCTTCTCTGCGCGCGCCCGGCGGCGCATCTCACTCCGCCCTTGGCTCGTCTTCGTCTTGTTCAGTGGCTGGCCGAGTTCCAACTCTTCGACCCCGGCCAAGCCTGAGGAGCTAGGCATCCTCCTTTGTCACGTTGATGTCATCGCCGTCGTGTTCTTCGGCCCCGACGCGGCTGGGAGGGCCCCTCAGTGCTAGCGTTGCAGGGGAGCTCGCCCTGGTAGGAGAGGCTTAAACTTGTGGAGGGATTGACTTACAGGTTTGTTTCCTACGCTTCCTTGTTTGTACGAGTGTGTTTTTGTGGGTGATCTGCCTTTTCATTCTTCTGTATAGGTTGCCAGGTTGCCAGTGAGATGATTGAGCAACATCTGCATATCTATTACTTCTACGCTTATCTGATTAGTGATGTACCTGCCCGTGAGTTGATGGAATATTCACGGCAGGTGGTTCTCTCCATGATGCATACAATGTGTTTGATGAAAATACAAGCAGACCAGAGGTGAAGTTAATTCATTTTTTTTCTTGAATTCAGCTTCAATAAGGATGACTCCCATTTGTGTAACTTGCATGTTCGATATATGACTTTCATGTGCAAGCTACCACTAATGATATGTATGAGTAAATTTCTGGCAAAATAATATGTGCTTGACTGATTGAGACACCCATCAAATAATATATTTCTGATTGGAAGCCCATATACAAATTTCTCCGCTTTTTGAGAAGTACTAGATAATTTAAGTGTCTTTTTTGCTGATCAAGAGCAGGGTTGTTGTGTTGATCAAGAGAAATAGCAGGGATCCTTTGGGATGCCAAAAAAATATCTCTAGGTAACTTATTACGATGCGTCTGGTACCTTTTAGCTATATCAAATGCATAGACGCATAAGTTCACTGGCTATTTGTGAAATGTTTTACGTAAGAGTTAAATTATCTTTTTCAGATTTGCATTCTTTGCCTATATCGTCTATGTAAACAGCTCCTGGGGAAGACATGATCAGAATGCCTAGATATGCCCATCCTCGAATTCTATTCCCTGACAAGTGCTAGGTAAAAATTTGCCCTCAGTCCATTTGTTGATCTCTAGATCCACTCCATCTTCCGTTTTGAAGGGATGAGCAGGGAAGGATTCCCTTGCAGCCCAATTGTTTGTTTCAGAGAATGATTAGTCTTTGTTACACTAGGATTTCATTGGTATATTGTCTTTGACTTTACAAGATCTCGTGTTGTGTGTCATAAATAAATTAGCTTGAGGTTAATTGATTTATGTGGGTGCATTTTAGGATAATCTCATGGCGTGGCTGAAGAAGATGGGGATCTTTGGCATAGGTTGATGGAATTGGGAGCCTAACCGCTAAGCTGCCGAAACCTCTTCACTAAGCTCCAGGTCCATTCATCATTCCCCAAACTAATATTTTTCTGGTTCTTGTGTTTGGTGATGTGTTCTTCTGATCGGCTACATGATCCTTTATTTCTGTACTAAGTTCCTTGATGAGTTTATCAAAACAATGCAATTCTATAAAATATATTTTCCCATCTCTTTTGCTTGCAGAGCGCAAATAAGGAATCAAAAGGAGGTACTTTACAGGTTGCCAAGGTAGGCTGCAAAGTGGATATTATGCTCTCCATGGATTTTGTTTTATCAAGAATGACATCCGATTAATGTGCCGAGATGCACTGTTCTCAGTCCAACCGAGTCAAGGTTTGCAGAGCAGGTGACGTTTATGATATCACATTTTCTCACATTAGATTTGCTACTACAGATATAAAGGCCAGAGTGATTTGGCAGATACGAAGCAAATTGTTCTGTCCTTCATCAACTGAAAGGTATGTTGCATGTACCTCATGGTTTACATATCAATGTATATTTAGAATTTTGTGTGGGGATTGATGTTGTGATGCAATTCATGTGCATGATCTCCTGCACTTTACTTCCAAAGCAAGGTGAATTCAAGGCCAGGTTCCGAGATTCGGTCACAGTAATTAAATCAGAAGCTTTGCGTGTTTACCCACTATCAGTAACATCAAAACAAGTTATGCCAACGGATAATAATGATTGCCTTTGCAAAGCAACTGCTGTCCAAGCAACTCCAATATACTCCCCCAAACAACTGTCCCGATAGTGAAATACAACTGTCCCCATAGCTCTGCCTAATAATATTGTATACAAAATATTTTATACGGTTTGATAAGTTACCTTCTAATAGTATTGAAATACAACCCCTAATAATAGTTCAGTGTGAGATTACCACAATACAAGCTGGTGAAAATTATATGTGCTTGACTAATCATTGCATTCCAGTAGGGAAGAGCGAGTAGAATTTATCAATAACTGTAATTTTACATAAAAGTATTCAATCTGATGAAAACCGAGTACTACATCCATTTAATATATGAAGGCGGGTACATATATCTAATTGATAGTTGTATAGTCGGCAGGTACACTTTGTGGTGAAGTCCTTTCAGTTCATATTGTATGTTTTCTTCAGTTCTTTTGTTGACCCTAACTCTGAAAGAGGTGCCAAAATAATAATGACTTTGACATGGTTAAGGTTCCATATATCTGCAAGCTAGATAATATGCCAGATATGATGCTTGATTTCAAATATGGTATGGCAAAACCTAAACATGGGCCAGTACATCTTGGATTCATGGGGTTTGGTCAAAGTTAATAAATGATTATGGCCTGTATCTGCTCTCTGAAGAATTCATTGTTTGGCATGTCCAAGAAGTTCCGTTGCATACATAGATTTGTTATTTATCTTACATGTTCAGTTCTCAATTCTGAAAACTTATTACATATAAGAATTTAATTCCTCACTTCTATAAATGATAGAAAATATTACCTTTTATAAATATATAAAAACTTGCATACAGTAATCTTGGTTGGGAAACGATACTGCTCTTCCTGGATGGAAATGTCTAGCGTGGAGCTCGAATGTTCAGCTGATCAGCCACGTATTTACATGGTTTATGAATTTTTGAAAAAGTATTAGTACTTGTTTGCTTCATCATTTTGATTGAGTTTTTCTATATTCCAGGTGCCATACAAATAAGTTCTTGCCTACAACTCTATCACATCTTTATTATTCCGGTCCTTAAGATGGTTCTGGATTATCTATTGTTATTTTATTTTTCTGCACACTTCATCGCACGTCGTGGAAGGCTTTGCAGGTCAGCTTCCATTTCCCTCTTGATTGTTGTCCGTCTTGATACCACGTAGAGACCGGTGTTCACAGCTAAGGCCAATTAGCTTCAACTCCTCAAGTGGACGTGGCTGCTTTCTTGGGCTTATAGTCCGCATGTGTTCTTCGTGACCTTTACACCTTGATATTTTCCTCGGTTTTTGGTTCTGCTTAGCCATGGCAAGGCCGGTGAGGAATTGGCTAGCAGGGAGGTTTGGAATTCATGACTAGCAACCAGCATCATCTCCTAAATGCAGAAAAAAAATTCGAAGAGATAGATAAGATGCAAACTTTGGCAAGCTAGAAGTTTCAGGCTTAAATATGCATTGTCCAATCCTAGATATTTCTGGAATTTTGCATCTCACATTTACTAAATGTTGCACTGAAGTATAAGGGTACATATGACATGATTTTACTTAAAGCAACCATGCAACATCGGTACTTAATAGCAGGAAAACAGTAGCATAAAACATCAGAGAAAGTACATGTTCTTAACAAAAGAAGTTGTCTTCTCGAAGATCCGATCAAAACATATCTTTAGAGAGACGACCTTCAGTAACCGGATGATATAACCTTCAGTAACAGTATCCCTATTGAGTATCGTTGTGAACAGTGTGTTGTGAGGCTGGATGTGTCCCCTCAAGCACATTTTGCTGAAAGCGTTTCAAACATGATGATCTATATTGTCTATGAAATTACTCGGGGTCAGCATATTTTGGTTATTCTTCTGTGCAAGATGAAAAATTACTATTATGTATCTATGGAAGCAAATTGAATCTGCACCATTGGTTCAGTCACACATTTTCTGAATGTGGTACATTTCAATGTCTGGTTTGTGTTGTTCGTGCCTTTTAGGTTTCAAGTTTAGTGTGGCGTTGCTGTTACCAATGCATGTATCCAGGGATTTATCCGTTGTGCTACCATTTCCACTTGCATTTATTTTGGCAACAAGGAGTTGGCTTATAAATTGCTTGACTCCTCACATTTTCCCACTGCTTCTGGTACTAATATTAGTAGTTGGGTTTATCTTGATTTTGTTCTGACACCTTATTATATTTAAACCAAGAAAAATAACCACCCTTCCGAACACCATGTGTGCCAGTCCTTGCCGAACCAAGTGATAGAGCTGAAAATGAAGTATTGAAATCACTTAAATTTTAGTACGTCCATATCACTGCCTATCATTCTTACTTTCATAATCTACAAAGCTATGTTGATGGTTTACACAGGAAAGGATGTTCTTCCTTATATTTGTTGATCTTACTGTTGGTATTGCCTCTTTGCCTGTCATGCAAACTATGCCATGTATTTTATTTTACAAACATTATATACGGAAAACTTGCATAAATGTACAAACATTTGTTTTTCAAGCGAATTACTGCATGTTTTATTGTGGTTCTAACTGTTTGCATGGTATTTTGGACATTCCAGGAGATGCAGTCTGGACTTGCTCGCCACTCTATTGATTGCTTGAATTTATTATGTTACTATGAGTTGCTTCGCTACATCATTTGGTCTTTCTATAGCCTCAAATGATATCATCGGAAATGCAGATAATGATGGTAAGGTTTCAAGTAATACACGTTATACTTATTATCATTAGAAATTGACATCCTGATGCTACTCGTGTAACTGGGCATTGAGATCTTTATGATATTTTGTCACTTCAGGTTGATGTCCATGACCAGAACTATATTACTCCCTCCGATTCATATTACTTGATACTAATATAGATGTATCTAGAGACATTTTAATCGTAGGTACCTCCATTTTAGTGGCAAGTAATATGAATCGGAGGGGTAGTAAAAACTAGGCCTATTTCTTATATATGTTTTATGTGTGTAAAAATATGAATCAGAGGGAGTAGTAAAAACTAGGCCTATTCTTATATATGTTTTATGTGTGTAAATGCCCCCTCAGTTCTTGTTTGTTCTGCATACATTTGTCTTGATATTGGTGAACAAACTATTCATGTGATGTTTGTTTGTTCAGGTGTACATCTGCGGTGAGCAGTTAGTTCAGGTCACTATACTTTAAGTTCAGGCTATTGCCTTTAAAAAGATTAGCGGATCCCACTCCAGGTCATTTCCTTTAAAAAGTCATTAGATTGCCTACTTTGACTTTCCATAATATATGCTCCTCCTTTTATGATTAGACAATAATACTTAAATTATTAGGCATTCTTGATGTATCCTTTCTTTTGGCATGTACTGTGTCCTGTTGTTATGAGTTATGACCATTACTTCTGCTATGTTAGGAGTGGATATTAGAGCAGTGTGTAGAGGGAGGCTGAACTTGCTAGCCAGAGGAATGAAGTAGACACTTGCTTTTTATTGTGCCATTATATCTACAACATAGGTCTATATTAGCTATTGTGAGTATTAATGCCACTTCATACTTTAGACATTTACAGACAGAAGCTTCAGCAGCTGTCGGATAATCGAGCAAGGATGAAGCAAAAGCTTTTGTTGCATTCCAAGTGTGTCTCTGCATTCCTCAAGTAGTTGTGATGCTGCTCATGCTGACATATGCAGCCAGTTGTTTGCAAAGGTGATACATTTTATGGTGCCGTTATTTAACATACTCTTCATAATTTAGGTTCTATTCCAGATATGCATTAGTTCAGCAAAGTTGATGGCCTATTCCGTGTATGTGGCGTTCTTACCCAATTTAGGACATCGCGGGTTGTCAATGAAGCGATTGTATCCGTTGATGGATATGAGAGGCAGTTAGGAAAGCAGCACAAAGCCATGACCATCTTCTGTAACGTAATAAGCCTCTTCCCTAAAAAAAAAGTATGCAAGCTTAAATATTTATTTTTTGCTCCTTACTACTTCCTACAAAAAATCACAGAATCCAGAGAAAGAAAGTTACATGCCGTACATCTATACCAGTTTAACTTTTTCTTTCCAAACGAGGCTTTTCTTTTGTACTCCATTTTCTGAATGATATTGTAGTTCTTTACGAGTTTCCTGTCTTTTCTTCGTAGCAGCACTATTTGAGGTATTATGATGCATTCGTACTGTTACATCTTGCTTACCTCTGTTTTAATATATATATTGAGTTATATAGTCCGCGTGGTTCAAACTATACTGGACAAAGTGTACCTGCATATATTGGGGGTCCTACTAAGAAATAAATAGGGCACTGCTAAGAACTGAATAAATATATAATCCATTTTGTTGCATTTTATAAGGTTCTATATTTAGGTGTTATGTTTTTAATTCCGTTATGACATCTACAAGTTTTCTCGGTAGTGCTCCAGTATACTTTTTCCTTACTGGCTTTCCCTTTTTAAGGGTAGGATGCTGAAGTTTAATATTCACTTGTGCTCATTTTCCATGCCGATACAACATGGATACTGAGTTTAGGGAGGATCGGGAGAAACCGAGTAACTATGGCGAAAATTCAGAGTCTTTTATTTTTTTTCAACTGGAACATGATCTGGATCGCAGTCCGCAATCGAAACAATTCCTGTGGCACCTTGCTCATCACAGCGCCTCCCCCATTGCTGGAATATTCTTAGGAGAGGCATTGAGATTGATCCTTTATGCCCCATGTGCTCCAGATTTAATGAAGATGGTGGCCATCTCTTTCTCGAGTGCAAGCCTGCGTGTGCATTATGGAAGAATCTGAACACAGAGCTAAGCTGCCGTCTTGTCTTGATGCCAAATATTTTAGTGCACAGATTCTTTCTGCCAATGAACAGGAGAAGATGAGATGTGTTGCCCTGCTCTCGGTCTGGTGGCAAGTGCGAAACAAATGCAATGCCGGCGAATCCACGTCCTCCTCGGATTCAGTCTGTCATTAAGTTATGTCTCTGACTGCTGAGTTTGAACAACACTGCAGCAAACAAAGGAAGAAAGAGCAACCTGCTATGGAGATCAAGTGGAAGCCACCGCTGCAAAATGTTCTGAAGATTAATATTGATGAGAGCATATGGACCTGGCCAGGTGGCTTGGTTTGGGTGTTTAGAGGTGAGCTGAGGTTTGTGGCCTCTTCAGGTGCTGGCCATATGGATCATGTGCAGGTCGCTCTCCATACTGAAGCAGAGACCTGCCTACAATCACTGTTTCAGGCTCAAATCTGGTGGTATTTCTCGCGTTCGAAATTTACTCACAACTTGTGGTGCAAGCGATCAAGGGAAGCGAGCAAGACTTGGCTCGGAACGGTGTTATTTTTAGGGAGATTAAATTTCAGATTTCATTGAACTTCTCAGTATTTCTATTTCCTTTAGCACTGTAATCAAGTGGTGGACGCTATGGCGTCCCATGGCGCGAGATTAGGGATCAGGAGGCAGTAGGCGTGTAGGACTGCAGGAAAGCGACTGACTCATACAAGACATATGATATGTTGTGTTCTTTTGCTCCACTTCCTCAACTACTAATTTTTGAAACGGATAATTATTCAATTTTTATTTAATACTTGCTGATGTTTCCGAATGTATATAAAATGAATATTGACATAACCTTCACGGGTCCGTGCGCCAAGGCGCACATCAAAATCTAGTCTAAAGGTATAATAGCTGCCCCCCCATGGGGGCTTCACAGCGATCTGCGTTTCTGGGCCATCGGATCACTCCATCTGTGCTTCATAGCCGTTCATTCTTGACAGGAAGCAACCACACTGATTGGCTCTCCCGCGTGGGCGTTTTCTTTTTGCTCCTCCTGCTAGCTAAAGGCATGCAACGGCCGTTTCGTACCCGCTTCCCTCTGCATGTGGGTCCCACCTTCGGCAGGGTCCAATCGTCGGTGACTGCGGGTGGGTTTGGTTTGGTTGGAAAAGATCTCCGTCCGTAGGGGTAGATTGGGTATTTCCTCGCGTGTCGATGGGATGAGACAAAATTGCGGCCCGTGGTCCAAAGCCCTAGCCATTCATGCCGCTCGTTTTCTCCTCCCCCAGTCTCCTCGTTCTACCGCCGCCGCCTCCCCAGGTCTCGCTCCCCGCCGCCGCCTCCCCAGATCTCGCTCCCCGCCCCTGCCCGTTCTCATCGCCGGCCGCCGCCTCCAGCCCTGCTCCCTCGCTCCCCAGGTCGTCGCCTCGAGCCGCCGAACAGCACGACCGTTGGCCGCCGCCTCGACAGCCCCGCGTCGATCCGCGCCGCTCGAGCGGTGGAGGCCGCCGCTGTCGTGCACGAGAAGGGAGGCGAGCGGGGAGGACGCCATCAACGCACTGCTTCCTCGTCTCCCCTGCTATCTCTTCCACTGCCGTTCTCGCACGAGAGCCCATGCTCCTGCTCTTCCCTCCTCTCCCTTGGCGAGAAGACGAAGGGGGATCGGCAGATCGAGCGGGCGACCATGCCAGGATGCGGAGAAAGGGGGCGTTGTCGGTGGCGCTTGCTGAGCAGGAGGGCATCCACAACGGATCTATGCGAGGAGGAGCGCCCACCTCCGATTTGGGGTGGTTGGGGGCTGGCAGGAGCAGCCTAGGTCGATGGGATGAGCATCCTCGCGCCGTACTGTCATAAGAGGAGCGGATGGTGGCCAACGGGAGGAGCATGGGTCGTCGGTAGTGAGAGAGCGAGAGATGGAGCCTCCTCTGCGTGTTGTGCCATCGCTGGAGGACGTCCGGGTTGGGCTTGACATACAGGTCTCTCTCTTCCTCTCCCTCTCCCTCCATCTATCCCTCTCTCACAAGATATCCTTGTCCTTGTAGAAAATTGAAAGGGGAAAAGGAGGAGATTGCATGAATATGAGGTAGACCGTCTTCGATCCCTGGCGACCGGGGCGTCCATCGGCACGCAGGAGGCGCGGGGACAGAGGAGGAGGCCTGCGCACTCGTCCCCGATCGACCGGCCCGCTGGGATCCGTTCTTGACGTCATTGTTGTCCTCTACCTTGGCGTGCCGAGCTTCAACGTCTCCATCCATGGCTCCTCTCCATCAAGCACGTGCTGGAAGACCTCGTAACACCATCCTAGAGCCCCTCCCTCAAGGAATTTGTGCCCCAAGCCCACCTACATCTGTAGGTAAAGAGCCATCTCACACTGCTCAATTCACGTACGGGGTGATTTTTAGTCTACTTTAATCGATGCAGGTCACTTCACATGCCCTCTATTTCTTGCAGGGAAGAATCGAGATGGAGGACACTAGCACATACTAGGAACGTTCCCTCATAGGCATGCTTTGTTTCTTGCTTAGTTCCAGGTTGCTCCTTCATTCTCTATCTCTACTTCATTTTTATCTTAAAAGTTTGTTAACATTAATTTGATCATCAATTTATCGTAGAATAAGATCCTTAAATTAACACATATGATTGACCCCAAATATTTTAGTTGTATTTTATTTAATTGTTCAGCTATATTGCGCTCAATTGATACATATCGTTGCTTATTTCTCTTCTAGATCCATTTATGTGATAAGATTGGGGATCTTGGAGGACAATTATAAGCGTCGACCCGAGGCATCATGGCCAAGTGAGAGGTGAGGGTTGCAGTGATCAGGATCACTTTCTTCCAATTTTGTTTTGGCTTTGTGATCGGCTGCTGGTCTAAGACTCTTATTTTATTTGCTTATGTTTCACTGTGGGACTGTGGGCACCAGAAGGACGACATAGCATAATGCATGGATGGATAAAGGAGGCTGACAGAGATGTGAACTCATGCTTGTTGAGTGTTTTGCTTAAATCAATTGGATGTACCCTGCGGAAACTTATGTCCGCAGTAGTCGACTAATTAAATGTGAGGCTCTATTTTATATATGAATGTTTTCTCCACCTGTAGATAATTTTACTTTCTAATTTGAAAATGTAGAATCAGTCAGTCTTTTGATGAGAGGTGTATGAATAACGCCTACTAGAATTGCAAAAGAGACATGACAAATGTCAACGCCTACTAGAATTGCAAAAGAGACATGACAAATGTCTCCAGTTCCTTGCTATTGCTTTGTGAAAAATATTTTCTTGCCAACCTATATCAGACTACTCGCTATGATGTATTTTCATTACAATCAGGATAGGAAGCAGGCTAGAGCACTACCAGCCGGCAGGGGGGATTGAAGCGCGGACGGCGGCAGAGCACATGCAGGTCAACGGCCGCCGGTAGGGGCAAGGGAACTGCAGTTCGCGCAAACCGTTGGCGAGATCATGGTTGAAGCCAAGGTAATCAATTCAATTTGTGGGCTGCTCAAATTTACACCAGTAGTGTGTGCTGCTGCCTACTCCTTTCCCACTCTATGTTGTCATGGTGTTCTGTTTATATTGCGTCAAAAGCAACTTAGAGTTTATAAGAAATTCACATTTTGCTCTAACGTAATTTAGTGTAAATATGCAAATGCAGGTTTATGGAGGCATCTGATAGTTTTGCTCACAACTCTGAAAATATACCTCATTTAGTTATCTCATTTGTAAGGTAATGATTTAAAGTTTAGATGTCTCATACTTGTTATTTTTTGTGTAATATAAGTTTGAGATCTAAAGGGGATTGAAAGTGTAGGTTTGCGCAAGTCGTTGGCGATGTCATGGTCGAAGCAAAGGTAATCAATTTAATCTTGTGCACCGCTCAACTTTACACCAGTCTTGTGTGATGCTCCTTTCCCCATATGTATTGTCATGGTGCTCTATTTATATTGCCTCAAAATCAACTCTGAATTTATAAGAAATGCACATTTTGCACCTGACTTAATTTAGTGTAAAGATGGAACTGTAGGTTTATGGAAGCATTTGATGGTTTTGCTCTCAGCTGTGTAAATATATCTCATTTAGTTATTTATCTCATTTATAAGTAATGATTCAAAGTTCAGATGTCTCATGCTTGGTATTTTCTATGTATATTCTAAGTTTGAGATCTAAAGGGGATTGAAAGTGTATGCTTTTGTATTTGGGTTCAGTTGAGATGTTTAAACAGTGATGTTACTTTTACATAAATTTGATGCTTACTGTATATTTGAGAGAATGCTCTGTTGGATCAGAAGCAGTAAGATCAATCCTCAGATCCTCATAAAATGATAATGGCAAGAAATTGTTCGTTCACAACGATATTCATGGGATACTATTACAAGATGAAGCTGAATGTGAAAATCGTTTAAATAGGTTGTTTCCAAGATCAAAACCAACAATAAAAGTCACTTCTTCAACCTTAGAATCTTGAGCTTAGATATTCTGTCTATTGACTCAGTTATCTATGTGCTTTTTTGCAGCTTTGAAATTTTATTTATAGCCTGAAGGTGTTACTGTAAAAGTGTGGCTTGAGTACCAAAGTGCATTCTTCGGAGAGCAGTTGCAGAAGCATATATGTTGGTTATTTTATATCAAACCCCATGAAAACCATGTTTAGACCCATGTTTAGCTTTTTGCATATCATATTTTAAGAAGCGGGTCATGGTTAAAAGCTAGCTGCAGAAAATAGTGGCTTACCACTTCAGTTTTTATGTGGGAAGTATTATTTTTCTTATATGGATATCTTCCCTCAATTATGCAGCTTACTTATTACTATTTTTCGTTTCTGATCATATTGATCGAGTCAAATCGCACAAGTATTTGAGTTTATCGATTCTGAAGGAGATAGCACTAGCTGTTGTGGAATTGGGTTTTTTCCGTTTAGCTTTGGATATTCTTCTAGCCCTGGGCTAGAGAACTCATTATTCATATTATATGTGCATCACTCTCACTGATGTACTTAATTAATGTAGTGATAGCTTTCCTTTTGTATCTTTTCAGCTTGGTTTTGCTTGACCATTCCATGATTCTTCAGTGTGGGCACTCATTGGATGATCTCGTGCTGAATAAAGTCACTGAAATGGTATTCTTTCAAATTTGTATTAAGCCTTTATGGTAGTAATCCATGTTCTGGTTTTTAGTATGAGAAGAAAGGTCACTGTTTACATGAAAATTGCATTTTTTTTCCTTGATGTTGTGCTCACTACAGTTGAAGCTGATAGTTGTTCTTAATACTTATTCTGGTTTTCATATTATGTTATATAATACAGGCAGAGAGCTAATATTATCAGATAATCCAACAGAAACTTACTCAGAAATTAGTGCCATTTTCAGCAACCTTCTTGCAGCAAAGGCATATTGTTGTGTAGAAGCCTGAAGTAGTACATAGTTTGTTTTTCTATCTGCTACAAGTCCAGTTTATGTGGAATTTGGGATTCATCATCCAACAACATTTTGCAAAGGATTATTTCTATTCATGTAACAACACTGCACTCTTGATTACTAAATCTGCAGAATATAGAGGCATTTGGTATACTGTCTACAAGTAAGAGAAACATCTCGCTTCATTTTGTTGAATAGATAGATAGTTTAGCACAGTGCTGACAAGCAAGTCACATAGCCTATCAGTCCTATGACAGTCTTGTGCTTATATTTGACTAGAACATATAAAAAGTGTGAAATCACGTAGGTTAGGGAAAATTTGGAAAGTAAACAACTCATATATCTTAGATTACTATCATTAAATGTTTTCCCATTATCCCATATGAAGAAAACTACCTAAGTAAACATGGTTCGATAAGTGAGATGCCTCGGTCATCAAAATTTCTTAGTAAGCTTATGTAGTAACTGACTTATTATGGTTGTTCAGTGTTATTTTTAGAGTTTAGAGGATCATATGGAATTTGTATCCTACCTTCTGAGTGGGGGCATGTGTGGTGACTCACATTAGTTCACGACTAAGCTATAATGATATTCTATTTTTCCGTTCTGTGTCAAATAAAACAGTGACTCTTCATGTGTATGAACATAATATTTATTATAGACTGGAATTCTATATATAAGAATAGAGAAACAATTTATATTGTAATTCTATGTACAATAATAGAGAAAAAATATTGACAACGGTTAATTGTCAAATTTGATTTATTATTATTTCATCTGCTTAGATACAGTAGAATAATACGATGAAACCTATGCTAAAAATGTGCAACTTCTGTGCCCTGAGTACGAAAGACATGCAGTCGGAGGATATCTTTTTATCAAAGTGATGTTTACCCTTGTGTAGTTTCTGCAATGTATATTGTTGGAGCAGTTCCCTGTGTACTATGATTCAGATCAAGATGACTCAATCAATTGGGACCGTGAGGTTGTTGACTATGACTCTGATGGACATCCTATCGATTACTAATTGTTGCTACCCACATTGGGACCATTACCTCTACTGCTCCATTCAGGGTAGTGATATCGACAAACATTTTGATGTTTTTGTCATGCACTTCATCTTTGACTATATATGTGATGAATAAAGAACAACCCTGTTGTGAATATGAATGGGACCCCTCTATGCTTTTAGCTACTGTTATCTCCGAACTATCCATTTGTGCCTGTTGTAATGTCTTTTCCCTGCTTGCATTTATCACATTTTGTCACTTTTGACACATCATGTACCAACCCTACTATCTGATAGGTTAGAATGATATATGTGTAGTTTCATTTTTGCTCTTTATTCTATTAGCTTACTACATAGCTTTCTACCAGTGCAAAAGATGGGGGCCATGCTCCAAGGTGTGCTCCTATATCTAACAAATTAAAAGGATGAAGGCTGGTGTCATACTTGGACCATCTCGTGGCCGTTTATTCTCAAAGGAGGTACGATATCTTACAATAATTGCATGGCAGTTTCTTTTCGGCATGTGACCGATTTCTGTGAGCCATTGCTTACTATGCTCTTTACTTTTAGCATTTACTTTTTCTGATCTATGTTATTCCATCACACGATTTACCTAGATGTCATTTTTGTCACTATTGGTGTCTCCAAGCTTTCCCTGGTCCAGCCATCAAAATAATGAGATCCCTCTTTGATGTGGACCCTCCCAATGAAAGATATGAATTAAGTACCTAATAAAGAGCTTTGGAGCATTTCATATTGAGTGTTTCCAATTTTCATCGCTTCTATTGATTCTCCATTCACATTCCAGGGACAAAAAATTGTGACAGTTGGAGATGTGTTGAAAATATTTGATAACCAATTAGCTAATAATGTTTTTTATGCATCCTTCCAGTAGACTGGAAGAGGTTTGTAAGGTGAATCAAGCAATATATTAGAATGATCCAAGGCCCCTAGATGAATGTTCTAATGTTGGTGCCATAGGTTTTGAAGATTTTATGTCGTTTGACAAACATTAATTAGTGATATAGAGCAATAAAATGTAATGTCATAAATATTTCTTCTAACCCTTGTTCCTATTTTTCTTTATTATATATTTGCGCACCTTGCTATGGCCTATGGTATCGGGAGGAGGGGCAACATTGTTACCCAAGGTCAAAGGTTGTATGCAAAGGACAAGTAGCATGTGTTGTGTTTTCTATTGTATTTTCTTGAAAAAGTTAGGTTTTGTCTCTTGGTCATATATCTTTCCTTCTATTACAGGTTATCTTGCTTGGGCTTAGGGCTTGTGCACATGGATGGATGGCACGGATGGGTTGTTGCATGTGCCATCTGTGCTTTGTTAGGGTTACATAGCTCCCTGTTTAATTGTGCAATGAAATCACTCGGAAGAGAAACAAGCAGTTTTAGGTTAGATGAAGTTCTCAACTTTGCATCATTTTATTTCGCTGTATAGAAATGTTGGTCCAACAAGTACAATGTTCTCTTCACCTGTGTTTTCTGTCCATCTAATTTCTAAAATAAGTTACACAATATTAGCTGACTAATTTATTTTCTTACAATTTGAATATCCTAAAGATGCAAGATTTATTTCATATACCATGTGCACAGTACTACATCATGAAATTACTCTTTGTATTATGGTTTACGTTTTGAGTTTGGTTGGCTTTTTGTGCCTGCTATAGCTGTGTGTGATTAGTTAAGTGCCTTGGTATACTTATTCATTTTATTTCTCTTATATGTAATTTTGCTTGTTATTTATGCAGAGAAGATCAGGTTTTGATCATGTATTTCCCAAGTGCCATTCAATTCTTCGTATGTTTATCACTATCAACTGAAACCTAAAACGATTTTTTTTTGCCTGGCCTTACATGCCCAAATGGTACTTTAGTTTAGTGATTTGTGCCATGGCCTCTATAGACCATGCTGAATGGCCAATGCAACTTGGGTGTATGTTTCTGTTGATGTTCCTTCTACACTTCTATTGCTCTTGAGTTTTGATAGAACCTTGAGCATTAGTTATTACAATATGTTATCCTACTTTCCTGATTGTATATAAAAGTTTGCTACTCCATTCATAATTTATGTGATTTATCCAAATTTGATCTTATCGACTTTGTTTTTTAACCTAAACAATTTATTATTATTTTTACTTCTAATTTTTTATCCTTATATAGAATGTAAACCGATGAAAATTCCACGGGGTCGTGCGCCAAGGCGCACATCTAAATCTAGTATATATAGCCACACCGTTCATACGGAGTATTGGGGTCATGAGTGTAGCTCATCAAGTTCTGGCCCTGTCCTCATGCAAAGTGTATCTCGGCGCAAACAGCTATACCGTCATTTTTTTTTTCCAGAAGAGCAACGACACCTCTGATCGGCTCACGTGGTTCTTCATTCCGACTTGTAATGGGTTTGTTTTCTTAGTCTCGCATGCAAGTCATCTTGACTAGGTTTAACATGGAAAATGCTTTTTGTGTCACGTTCGTGTTGCAGAGTTGCTTTACCGGGGCGAAAGAAAGAAAAATTCCGTTGCTGAAACTTCATTGTGTCATTTCCGTAGAACAAGAAGTGCCAAAAATAACAAGTGGTACCCGGCCTACTTGTAGCCACAAAATTTTCAAAATAAAGAAAAACAATTTAAAGGTTCGATTTTTTTTTTTGGAAAAAAACGCTGATACAGTGAATGAGGTATTCCATGAGTCTTCCTAATCTTGACGCAAAATACTTAGTATTCTAGGCTACACAAAAATGATATAATCTGATAAATTTTGAAGATTTGGAAAGTTACACCATTCACTACTTCAGTCTTTAGATATACAATTTTGTCAAAAAAAATTACAGCATATAATACAGATTGTTTCACATTGATCTATTGCACGCCGATTGAATTAATCAATGTCAACATCTGGAACTATTGTTCAGATTTTTTTGAAATTTTAAATTGTTGTTTCCGATTTTCAAAAGAAAAAGGGCTAGTACAAGTCTTCTGTTTACTAGCTAGAGAAAATAGCCCACATTGTGCAAAGTAACCTATGGTAGTACAACCTTTTGCACATAGGCGTTTGCTCCGATACAACCCCCTCCCCTAAACTCAAATCAAAGTTGGATATAAGGACGGTTGAGATTGCTTGATAGTCCTTCGTTTAATATTAAACGGGTATACGTAGCTCTATACAAAACCCGTATGATCGCCGCGTACGTATGTATATAATTATGTATGTACGTGGATTATTGGTGGCGATTTAACCGCGCAATGGCGGTCGTGGCGGCGGGGCGGGAGGGGCGACAAGGTGGTGATGGGCAACCACGAAACACTGTGAGACGAAGCTGGACGACACGAGCCTCAGCAAGTTCTCGTAGATCCGTACCGGTATGGTTGACGGCGGCGTGACGGCGTGACGAACGTCCAGATAGTCAGCCCCAGACAGTCCGCTGCAATTCGGCCGGACTATCCATCGCGTTGGAAACGAGACTAGAAAGATGTGAAAGTATAGAGATGGTAAACCTAGAGGGGGGGTGAATAGGTTTCTACAGATTTTAATCCTTTCTTTGTAATATTAGGCTTTGCGGAATATAAAGGTGAGCCTAATGCAAACTAGATGAAGCAACCTATATGAAGATACAACTATCTCGAGCACGAAGGCTCTCTCAGGCAGTTTAAATCACAAGTAAGGAGTTCGGTTAGAGATAACCGATAGCACGCGGAGACGAGGATGTATTCCCGTGTTCCCTTGCTTTGCAACAAGGTACGTCACGTTTGGAGGGGTGGAGGTCCCACGAAGGATTCCCCACACCACGAAGGCTCACCCTATTCTCCGGAGCCTATCCCACGAAGGAATAGCTCACTCACTTGTGGTAGACTTTGAGGTAGCCTCCAAACCTTCACAATCTTGCCCGGAGCAAATCCACAGCCCGGATGCTTCCGGACTCCTCTTGCCCACCTAGGGTTTCCAAGGAACCCTAGGAAGCAAGCTTCTCGATGAATACAAGGAGGAATGAGATTTGGCTTGGTAGAACAGTAGATCGGGTCCTCCTCTAGTGATTCCCCGGAGGGATTTGAGTTTGGGTGGAGGAGGAGGGAGATCGGAGGCTTTTGGTGTTTCTAATAATGGAGTAAGAGAGAGAGAGCTCAAGAACAGCTTGTAGTATGTTGCCTAACCCTTCCAAGGTAGGAGAAGGGGTATTTATAGTGTTCTTCAAAATCTGGCCGTTGCAACTTGCCACCTCAGCATTTTCCTCGACAAACCCGGTTGACGGACCACGACCGGACAGCCCGGTCGTGAGGCCGGTCAGACCGGATCAGCGACCGGATCTCCTTTGCGTCGTCCGGCGCTCCTTCGGTTGTTGGCTGGTTGGCGCCCGTTGGCGCCCGGCCGACGGACGGACCGCCGGTCAGTAGCCCGGTTGACCGGGCGGCAACCGGATCTGCTGGCTCTTCGTTTGAAGCCCGGTTGGCGCCCGGTTGACCGGACGGAGCACCGGACCTGCCGGTCAGTAGCCCGGTTGACCGGGCGGCAACCGGATCCGCCGGTCTTCTTCGGTTTGCGCCCGGTTGACCGGCCAGACGCCGGATCGGTTGGCCTGGCTGGACCGGGCTGCACGGATTTTTCCTGTAGACCCTTTTTGATTGTTGTCGGGGGGTCTCCTTTAGCCTTCTTGTTCCTTTGATACACCATTTACGCCTCATTGCCTAATACCTGAGATTATCTTTATAAACATATTAGGCCAAATACTTTAGCACGGTGTCATCATTACCAAAATAATGGATAAGGGTAAAATACCCTTACAATCTCCCCTTTTTGGTATACGATGACAAACCGAGCTAGAGTCACAAATAGATATTATGATAAGCTCTAAAACTTGATTCCATATAAGATATTACGACAGCTCCCCCATAATGTGTGCACTTGGAGAATTTGCGTTTGAATGCAAAGTGCACCATTTGTGAAACATGAGAAGCTCCCCCAATATCTTTAGGAAACAAGCATGGTATGGAGATGTGCATATCAAGATATATAAGCATAGTACACATAATCATCGTAACATAGAGTAGCACACATAATAGTCGTCCATACACATCCATACACGAATTATTGGAGATAGCAAATGGTTCTTGAAAAACTCAAAGTAAACAAGCACAAGCCATATAAAATCCAAATAAAGCAACTCCCATGGCTTGTGGTAATCAAAGAACCCCGTGGTAATCAAAGAACCCCGTGGTCCTAGACTCTACTCTCTTCTCCCCCTTTGGCACCGGAACACCAAAAAGGCGAAGAAAAGAGGAGAGATGCTATCGCACCCATCAGTAGTGACCAAGCCCGATCGAGGAGGAGCTCTCGCCATCACCATCGCGTGCAGCCGCATCAACCTCATCGTCATCACCACCATCATCATCATCAGCAGGAGTGGGAGCACGAGCAGGCCTAGTAGGGAGAGCACCATGAGCGTAGACGAAGAAGTCAAAGTTCTGGATCATCTCATCGGTAAGAGGAGGCATCTCCCACTGAGGTGCTACCACAGGCTCCATCTCAGGTCCAGGAGGAGGAACAGGGTGGTTCCTAGAGGCCATGAACTCAGTCTGGCGCCTCCGTGTCTCCTGGGTCATAGTAAGGGTCTGATGTGCAACATCATTGCTGTTCTTGCACATTTGCCACATGCTGGAGAAGAATCGAGCGGCCCCATGCTGGGAGCGCCGAGAGTGACTGGAGCTAGCATCATGATCATGGTGTGCCTTGGAACGGCGCTCAGTGGTGGGCATCATGGAGGGAACGTCTGGACGAGTGGCCTCCTGAATGGGGAACCTGAAAGAGTCCATGATGACTCTTTCACCAAGAACGTTCTGAGGAGCGGGAACAATGTAGTTGATGAGCCGCTGAACATACTGAGCGTAGTTGGGAGTCATGCGGTCCATAATTGCTCTCTTCAGTTCACAGTAGATAAGATCACAGCCATCAATCTTCCTTACCCTGTCAGGATGACAATAGTACATCAAGTTGAGGTGATAGTTCCGGACTTCACTGGAGTCGCCAGACTTGCTGATGAGGCTCTCACGGAACATCTTGGCAAGTACCAGATAGGAGTAGTACATCCCAGAGATAGTGGGAGGTCCAGGCGTAGGGTTCGCAGGATAGCAGAAGGAGATGTCACCCTTAGTAAGCTTGGACCGTGAATGAATCTTGTACCCTGGAACACTGTCATCACCACAACCCATGGCTGCACGGAACTGAGAGTAGGAGCATGAGTACTTCTCCTTGCCGGTCATCTAGGTGAGAGTGCGGTCCGCATCATCATGGAAGAAGACGGTGCAGTGAAACTGACGGACAAGGAGGGGACAGAAGGTAGGATCGTCTTGGGTATCATCAGGCTTGAGGCACACAAGGTCATACAATCCCATACCCTTCAAGGTTTGAACCACAAAGCGGTACTTTGTGGCGTCATGCAAGGCAAGCTCGTCAGGATTGATGGCCTTGGGTGATACAATATTACCATGCTTCATAAACTCATGAGAATCATAGTAACCATCCCAGAGGGCTGCTTGTGTCTTGGTCCAGAAGGCCTTGTCCCCACGAGTGTAAGTCGGTTTCTCAAAGCGATACGGATTCACTGTCCTCCATTCCTGCCACTCAACACGGTTTGCATTGCCAACATTGATAGTTGGTACTATCTCATCATCCTCTTGGGCGACATGCTTATCCTTTTTCTTGCTTGCAACAGACTTGGATCTACCCCGAGCTGAGCTGCCAATGTCAGTACCTTGATGAGCTTGAGGGGGTGCACGACTACTAGAACGGCGGGGAGGATCAGCAGTCCTTCCTCTTTTGGCAACATTGCCACGGTGTGGCTCACCACTCCAACTACCTGTGAATGAGAAAGTAGAGCAAGGATAGCACTGGGGTAAGTGTACATGTCATCAGTAAGAGGGAAACCAAAAGAGCATAGCATATATCCAAGTGTAGTGATGAGATTGTGCGAAAACTGGGCAACCCGGCAGGCCGGTCCAACCGGGCAGCAGACCGGACAAGCCGGTTGGCGCCCGGTTGACCGGGCCGCACGCCGGGCCGGCCGGTCGACCGGGCTGGTGACCGGATCTGTCGAGGTGTGAAGTTTTGCCCAGATTTTCTACCACAAATTCATGCAAAAACTCATAAACTTGAATATAGACTATAGCAATATAGTGGAGTAAGTGCATTGTGGTGTGAGACACTCTAAAGGCATGAGGACTTACAAACCCTAACCCTAATTTTTCTCAACTTTCCTCAACATGTGGCAATGGGAGAGGGAAAGCAAGAAGGAGAGGGAATGGAAGGGAGATTTACCCGATGACATTGTCCTTGTTGCCCAAGTGAGCAAGAAGAACACGTGAAGAGGGCTTGAGGGCCAAATCCCCAAGATCTCCAAAACGAGTTTGAGAAGGACCAAATCCTTCGGTGAAGAAGCTTGAGAGATCCCGATCTACGGTTGGGTGTAGTTTGGGGAGAAACTAGTGGTGGGAAGGACCTAGGCTGTGGTGGAGATGGTCAGGGCGCCGGCCATGGAGTGTGGAGGTTGGGGAACAATGGGGAAGATGACCCCAAGGGGTATCCCTTCCCCAATATATAGTAGGCTGCGCGGCCTGGCGCCCGGTCGACCGGACTGGCGGCTGACCCGGCTCAGGACCCGGTTGGCGCCCGGTCAACCGGACCGTCCGGTCAGGGACCCGGTCCAACCGGGCCAGGGACCGGCCAGCCCAGGTTTGTCTAATTTTTCCTCGTTTTTGCCCCTATGCTTTGTGTAAACGCGTGTGAGTGCTCAAATGATGACATGTACATATAGATAGATAGATGATGATGAGATGAGCATGGACATGGGGTTGGAAACACAAAGTTCTCTAGGCATACCCATTGGAGAGAAAAATCCAAATAAGATGTGAATAGCAACAATGGGCATGATTCGAAGTATATATCAAGAATCATAAGTCATTTTGGAAATGATGTTTGCAATAAGATCATTTGGCCTTATATAGTCAAATCAAGTTGTAATGAAGGCTCAATGAGGGGCGGGGGATTACTCCCCCTATGTGAAAGCGCAAATGTCATGTGACCGCGAAGAGACATGTTTGGGTCCATATAATGACATTGGGTCTATTTATGTTGCACACATAGGTATGCATCATACCAAGACATGGTAGGATGACCATCCCCATATGTGCTATGCCTCTAAGCTAGATAGCAAGATAAATGCAAGAATATAGTGCAAGAAGTTAATCAATCCAAGTTTTTAGGATCAAGAATACCAAGTTCTCCTCTCAAGTTAACAAAGCGGGCTTCATCCAAAGGCTTAGTGAAAATGTCCGCCAATTGGTAGGTTGTTCCCACATGAGTGAGATCAATATCCTTATTGGCAACATGATCACGTAGGAAGTGATGGCGAATGTCAATATGTTTGGTGTGAAAATGTTGAACCGGGTTGTTGGCGATCTTTATTGCACTTTCATTGTCACAAAGAAGAGGCACCGTACCAAGATACACACCATAGTCTTTCAAGGTTTGCTTCATCCATAACAATTGAGTGCAACAAGATGCCGCGGATATGTATTCGGCTTTGGCGGTGGATAGGGCGGTGGAGTTTTTTTTCTTGGATGACCAACTCACCAATGACCGGCCAATAAATTGGCAAGCCCCGGAGGTAGACTTCCGATCAACCTTATCACCGGCCCAATCGGAATCCGAATAGCCAATGAGTTCAAAGGTTGACCCCTTTGGATACCATAGCCCGATAGTAGGAGTGAGAACAAGGTATCTTAGTATCCGTTTGACCGCCACTAAATGGCTCTCCTTGGGAGCGGATTGAAAACGAGCACACATCCCTACACTTAGCATGATATCCGGCCTAGAGGCACAAAGGTAGAGCAAGGATCCTATCATGGAGCGGTATACCTTTATGTCCACATCCTTCTCACCGTCACATGAACCAAGTTGCCCCTTTACGGGCATGGGTGTCTTCATTGGACTCGCATTGGTCATGTTGAATTTCCTGAGCATGTCCCTCACATACTTTTCTTGAGAGATGAAGGTGCCTTTTGCAAGTTGCCTCACTTGGAAGCCTAGAAAGAACTTCAACTCTCCCATCATGGACATCTCAAATTTCCTAGTCATCAATAGCTCAAAAGCTTTGTTATGATTGGGGTTAGTTCCACCAAAGATAATATCATCAACATATATTTGACATATAAAGAGGCCACCCCCTTTAACCCGCTTGGTGAAAAGGGTGGAATCGACCGTACCCATGCAAAACCCATCATGTAGTAAGAAATCCCTAAGGAACTCATACCAAGCACGTGGAGCTTGCTTGAGACCGTAAAGTGCCTTATGGAGTAAATACACGTGGTTGGGTCGGCATGGGTCTTCGAAACCCGGGGGTTGAGCCACATATGCGGTTTCTTTTAGGGGACCATTCAAAAATGCACTTTTCACATCCATTTGGTATAATTTGAAATTGTGGAAAGATGCAAATGCAAGCAAAAGACGAATAGCTTCAAGACGGGCTACCGGCGCAAAGGTATCCTCAAAATCCATACCTTCTATTTGGGCAAACCCTTGCGCCACTAACCTTGCTTTGTTTCGTATGACAATGCCATTCTCATCTTGCTTGTTCTTGAATACCCATTTGGTCCCAATGACATTGATGCGATGATCCTTGGGTCTCTCAACTAGAGACCATACTTCATTACGAGTGAAACACTCCAATTCTTCTTGCATGGCAATTACCCAATCCGGATCGACCAAGGCTTCATGTACCTTAAGTGGTTCAAAACTAGACACAAAAGCATGATGTTGACAATAAGTGATAAGTAATGCATGGTGTCTACGAGTTACCACTCCTCTTGAGATGCTACCAAGGACTTGATCCACTTTCATGTCACTTGCCCTTGTAGCGGCCTTGATCTTCCGAACGGTCCCTTCATGATCAATGAATTCATCTCTTGCTAGTACTTGATCATGAGGAACCACTTGAGCTTGATCATGAGTTGAGGATGTTTCTTGATCATCATCATGGTCTTGCTCCGTGGAATGAGGATCTTCTTCTTGTTCTTCGGATTGTGACTCATCTTGAGTAGAGGATGGTTCTTGAGTTGCACTTGATGGTTCGACTTGAGTTGAGCTAGGTGATGTCTACGCCCCCTCCTTTTCCTGTAGACAGTGTTGGGCCTCCAAGAGCAGAGGTTTGTAGAACAGCAGCAAGTTTTCCCTTAAGTGGATCACCCAAGGTTTATCGAACTCAGGGAGGAAGAGGTCAAAGATATCCCTCTCATGCAACCCGCAACCACAAAACAAGAAGTCTCTTGTGTCCCCAACACACCTAATAGGTGCACTAGTTCGCGAAGAGATAGTGAAATACATGTGGTATAAATAAGTAGTAGCAACGGCACTAAAAGTGCTTTGCCAGGACAAAACAAGCAGTAGTAACGCAGCGTAGTAACGCAAGAAAGTAAACAAGCATCGATAGCAGTATTTAGGAACAAGGCCTAGGGATCATACTTTCACTAGTGGACACTCTCAACTTTGATCACATAACAGAATAGATAAATGCATACTCTACACCCTCTTGTTGGATGATGAACACCACTAACTGTGTAGGATTACACGAACCCTCAATGCCGGAGTTAACAAGCTCCACAATATTCGATGTTCATATTTAAATAACCTTAGAGTGCACGACAGATCAACACAACTAAACCAAGTACTAACGTAGCATGCACACTGTCACCTTCACGCTACGAAAGGAGGCATAGATCACATCAATACCATCATAGCAATAGTTAACTTCATAATCTACAAGAGATCATAATCATAGCCTACGCCAAGTACTAACACGATGCACACACTGTCACCATTACACCGTGGAGGAATAAAACTACTTTAATAACATCACTAGAGTAGCATGTAGATATATTGTGATACAAAACACATTGCAATCATAAAGAGATATAAATAAGCACTTCACTATGCCACTCATAACAGTGAATAAGTATTCTGTGAAATATAGCCTAAGAGACCCACACGGTGCACACACTGTCACCTTTACACACGTGGGACAAGGAGTCTCCTGAGATCACATAAGTAAAATTCACTTGACTAGCATAACGACATCTAGATTACAAGCATCATCATATGAATCTCAATCATGTAAGGCAGCTCATGAGATTATTGTATTGAAGTACATAGGAGAGAGATGAACCACATAGCTACCGGTACAGCCCCGAGCCTCGATGGAGAACTACTCCCTCCTCATGGGAGACAGCAGCGTTGATGGAGATGGCGGTGGTGTCGATGGAGGAGCCTTCCGGGGCACTTCCCGTCCCGGCGGCGTGCCGGAAGAGACTCCTGTCCCCCGATCTTGGCTTCGCGATGGCGGCGGCTCGGAAGGTTTCTCGTACCGTGGCTTTTCCGTATCGAGGTTTTAGGTCGAGGGCTTCTTATAGGCGAAGAGGCGGCGTCGAAGGTCAACGAGGCGACGACACGCTAGGGCGCGGCCACCCTGCCGCGCCGGCCTACCATCTGGTGGGCCTGTGGCCCCCCCTCCGGCGACTCTCTGTTCGGATGCTTCCGGGATTCTAAGATGCGTTGATTTCATCCGATTCCGAGAATATTTCCTTACTAGGATTTCTGAAACCAAAAACAGCAGAAAACAGGAACTGACCCTTCGGCATCTCGTCAATAGGTTAGTTCCGGAAAACGCATAAATATGACATAAAGTATGCATAAAACATGTAGATATCATCAATAATGTGGCATGGAACATAAGAAATTATCGATACGTCGGAGACGTATCACTAGGCTCCACTTGTGGCGTGCTTGAAACATCTACTCCATCATCTTGATCATCATTATGAACCTCCATGGGCCGGATGTGTCCAATGCCCATATGCTTGATGGCACTAGATGGATCATCATCATTACCTGCAACACATGGAACAACTTGCTCCACTTGGGAGCCATTATCCTCCAAGAACACCACGTCACAAGATACTTCAATAGTCCCAGTGGACCGGTTGTAGTATCTATAGGCGTGAGAGTTCTCCGCATATCCAACAAATATACCCTCTATGGTTCTAGTTTCAAATTTACCGAGCTTTCCTTTGTTGTTTTTAACAAGACATTTGCATCCAAAAACACGAATGTACATGACGTTAGGCTTGTTACCGGTAAGGAGCTCGTATGGGGTTTTGTTGTGGAGGGGACGGAGGAAGAGCCGGTTGGAGTAGTGGACGGCCGTAGAGATGGCTTCTCCCCAAAAGTTGTGGGGTGAGTTGAATTCACTCAACATGGTTCTTGCCATCTCAATGATAGTCCGGTTCTTCCTTTCAACAACACCGTTTTGTTGAGGGGTGTATGGCGCCGAAAACTCATGCTTGATGCCCTCATCATCAACAAACTCTTGCATAGTGTAGTTCTTGAACTCGGTGCCATTGTCGGTCCTAATTGCCTTGATCTCGGATTCATACGTACGTTGAGCTTTCTTGGCGAAGGTGATGAACTCTCTATGGGTCTCGTCCTTAGACTTAAGGAGAAAGACCCAAGAGTATCTTGAGTAATCATCAACAATGACAAGTCCATACTTGCTCCCACCAAGAGTATCATAATGTGATGGCCCAAAGAGATCCAAATGAAGGAGCTCCAAAGGCCTAGATGTGGTAACAATACTCTTGATGGGATGCTTCTTCTTGAGTTGCTTTCCGGCTACACATGCACTACAAACACGATCTTTCTCAAAAGAAATGCCGGTTAGTCCCACAATATGCTCACCCTTTAGGAGTTGTTTAAGATTCCTCATGTTAACATGACCAAGGCGGCGATGCCACAACCAACCTTCGTCATGCTTGGCCGCCATTAGACATGTGGAGAAAGAGGGGCTCTCTTTCGAGAGGTCAACCACGTAAAGGTTGTTCTCCACATATCCAACAAGGACCAATTTGAGATTGTCACTCCTAAAGACTTGCACATAATATTTAGTGAAATATGAATTGTAACCGGCATCGGCAAGATGATATATAGAAAGTAAGTTATAGCCAAGGTGTTCAACAAGCATAACCGTCTCAAGGCACAAGTCCTTAGAGATTGCTACCTTGCCATATCCAAGTACCTTTCCCTTTGAGTTGTCACCAAAGGTGTTGCTTGACTTCTTGTTGATATCTTCAATGAATTGATCAAGCACACCTTTTCCTCCGGTCATATGATTGGTGCATCCACTATCAAACACCCATTTTGGACCACCGGAGGAATACCCCTACAAAATCAAGTAGAGGATTTAGGAACCCATCGATTAATGGGTTCCTTTGCAATGGCAACAATATCTTTTGGTACCCAAATTGAGTACTCTCTATAAGCATAGCCATTAGGAGGGACAACATAGTTAGCATAGACATCATCATAATAATCAACAAATAATGCATAGTGATCGTTTGGCCCCGTGCGGTCACCACTAGTGGCTTTGCCCTTTGAGGCTTTGCCATTGTGTAACATCCCAAGAGTAATACATAGACCCCTTTGTACTTTTCTTGCATTGTTATCATCTCATCATGTTGCATCCATGCATATCACCACCTTTGGCTTTTATAAAATTGCATTTCGTTTTGGCTTCGCTTTTGTTTGCTTGTTGTTGTTCTTCTTCTTCCTCTCTCTTGGTTCATCCCCTCACTCTTGTGATGTTCCAAGAAAAGCTAACAAGCCTAAACCTATCCCTCTACTTGATCCATCTTTCAATAGGTCATGCCAAAATTTCTATTATGGTTGTTAAACCTACCTCTCTTATTCTATTTTATCAATGCACATGTTTTATGATCTTGAGATGGTTTACCTTCTCAAATGGTTGAGCCATTAAGGTTTACCAAATATTTTGAATACCAAAGTATCTCTTTATCTCCCTCTTATTCTTTTCTTCTTTTATTTCCTCAAGCCTACCATGTTGGTATACAATGCTTGAGTCCTTCCCTGAATTCAAAATGCAGTTCAACTTCAAATTTGTCTCATCTCAATTTCAGAAAAGTTTGGAAAATAAAAGGAAGAAATAAAAATAGAAAAACGTTTTAAAAAGAAAAAAAAACCTAAAGCTAACACTAACCCATCTAGCCTAAGACCACGGCAGACTTTTTCTTTAACCCAAGCCTAGCTAAATCTAAGCCAGCAGCCCACCTAAGCTAACCAACCCATCAAACCCCAGCGGACCACAGCAGCCCGGTTTTCCATCGTGGAGGAAGTTTCCCTGTACGTCTTCTTCTTCGCTGTACGACAACCTCCATCGCCACAGGTTTTCCTCCCCCCTCACCGATGCTCGCCACCTGCCCTCTTCCCCTCCTGTATACACCAGGGCCGACCGAACCCTAGCTGCATCTTCCTCCTCTCCAACTCCAAGCCGCCGCCACTCTCCATAATTTCCTGTACGTGAGAGAGTTTTGCGGAGAACTCCGTCGACCGCCACCGTCGCCATGGTCCACCTCGAGCCGACCTGAGCACGGGAACGGAACCGCGTCGTCCTCCTCTTCGCCCTGGACATCTTCCCGAAGTCGAGCGCTGCCCGCAGCTGCTCGAGTTCTTCCTCACGCCGTCGACGTCTACTCCCGGCCTCCCCTTCGTCCTCGTCATCGGCTGCCCCTCCTCCTCATCTCCGACCACCCCTGGGTGAGAAGCACTTCCTCTCCTTCCCCTGCATACCACAACATCATCGGTTCGAGGCAGAAACGAGAGGAAGGAAACGAGATCGAGGAAGTTTTTGAAACCGAAAACGAAATATGAAACACCCAGTTTTCGTTTTTCTCACAGCACACCGTGTTTCGACGCATCTCATCGCCAGCACAGGCCACTCCAGCTTGCGTTATTCGCACCGTTGGAAAGCTGAGACGAAGGGCTACAACTTTCGTTTTGGAATCACTCAATTTCGTTGCCTGTAGACGACGCCACCTTCGATCAAACATCTGTCCAGAATCTGTTTTCAGTTTCGCTGTTTCTCGCACACGTCGCGGTACCGACTTCTCCGACGTCTCCCCGGCGAACCAGGTCGTTTCAGCACGCCATACTTGTTCCAGTAGATGCACAGCTATACCCTCTTTCTTCTGGTTTTTGAATCATCCCAAACGGAGCAGCACAGACGTCGCCATCCTCGTTCAAAGTCGGTCCAGAAAACAGATTCAGTTCTCAGTTTCAGAACCGCTGTTTCGTCGTCTCGTTTTCCGGCGAGTTTCTCCGGCGCCACCGTGCTCCGTTTTCCACCATTTCGGTTTCATTCAACTCAGGGAACTTTCCCCTTACTCAACCCGTCGAGATACACCCAGTTTCGTCACCCAGTTCTTCGCCATCGTCGACCAAAGTCGCGACCAGCAACTGTCCTGTTTTCAGTTAGCAAGTGTTCAATATTCAGTTAACCTCGGCACCAGGCCTTACCTCGTCTGTATCATGTTTTCTTTCACAACCCGAGCCAAATCATACGGGTTCTGCTCTTTGTTCTGTACAGCACATCATGAGTTCAAATCTTGGCCGGCGCACTAAACCACCCTTTTTGAAACTTTCTTTATCCTTTACTGTTGTATTGTTTTTGCTTCCAGCACCTTTCTATTTCATTTTAAAAACCTACTTTATAAACTCCAATTCATACAAACTTGATATCCAGGAGTATTAGAAAAACCTAATCTATATGTTTATAAAATCTGTTTTATCTTTTGAACAACTAAAATTGTGTCAATTTCAAATCTGGACTAAACTTGATTATTGTTGCATAATTCATAACTTCCTCTCTACAACTTCGAATTTGACAATCTTTATATCTAAATGCATCAGCGAAACATGAGGAATTCAAATATCACCATGTCATGCATTATTGGCCGCATCCCTGGTTCGGCCAAATTAAAAGTGCAACTTCAACTAAATGCTATGTGTGGGTGTTTTTATCATGTCATGCTACTTTGGAGAGCACCCCACTTAACTTTGCTATACATGAAATCTTGCACATATCATCTTGCCATGCCATCATGCATCATATTGCGCATTGCATTTGCTTGTATTGATTTGTGTCCTTACTTTCCTTGTATGTGCTATTTGGTTCTTCTCGAGTAGACGCCGACGCAGAGCAGTACGAGCAGGAGTACGAGTTCCCTCTAGAGGATCGTGTCGGTGCTTCTACCTTTGATCTGACAGGCGAGCCCACCCCTTCACCTATTTTACATTTACATGCTCTTTCGATCTATTGCTATCCTTGCGATTCTGTTGTGTCCCGTGTCCTATCCACCTGTTACCTATATGTCCGAGATACACCTCCTCGCCCTACCTAATGTTTGTTGTTTGCCAGCTTGCGAGTCGTAGGCGAGTTTAGGGTTTTTGTTGATATCTCGAAATGTTCGGGATATCTTGTTGGGATGTTGACACATGTACTACCTTTTCAAAATGATGATGAAAACTTTTGCTACAACTAAAATTGCTAAGGGTTATAATATGCAGAGGCATCGGTGAGCCCCTTTGCGAAAGCATCGGAACTTTGACTTGCTAATGTCCCCTAGGATCCGAGTTCTTGTTATCTGTTTCTAAGATCGAGCGCTAACCACTCGTGGGAGGTTTTATCGGGACCCCCATCACCCATTACCATTTCTCAAGTCTGTTGAAAAGGGGGCCACAACCTTGGTTTTATTTGCCTATGCCATGTATGCCATGCTTTATTACCGTTGCCTTCGGTGTTTACTTACCGTTGCCTTCTGGTGTTTACTTCCGTTGCCTCTCGGTGTTTATATTCTGACCACTCGCGGACGTTTAGCGAAGCGTGTGTTCGCACGCTAGCCGCCGACGCAAACCCCGAGTCCGCATCGAGTACGGCCGAACTTCGCTTCGGTAGCTTAGTCGGTGGCCCCCTAGGCATTCTTGTTGATCTGGGAACGGTCTTGTTGTGAGACTCCGCATTTGCTATGCGGGTTCGAGCATGCGTGTATGGTAACATTGGTGCACCCCTGCAGGGTAAATCTTATCGATAAGCCGTGTCCGCGGTTATGGACGACTTGGAGCTGTTTAACTCGATCATAGAATAACTTACACCTAAAGTTGTCGCTAATAACTTGCTAATTACTTGCGTAGTAAGTTAGCCCTATTATAATGGAATGGATATAAAATTGTCAACTGTGTGAGTGCCTTGTTAGTACCTCTTGGCCGGGATCGCACCGGTTGGGTTGTTGTTTGCAGTATAGAACTCGCTAGATTATGCGCTCTCTCACCTTGTCTATTAGACGGATGTTGTAGCGTGTCTCTATTGGTTAGTGCTTTGCCGCCGCTAAACTCCACATATAGCCGGCGAAGTTTACACCGCCCACCAGCAAGCATAGCGGTCTTGTCTCGCAAGTACGTGCCAACGGTACTTACCCTCGTTTTTCTTCCTCTTTTTCTAACCCGCTTTTCGACAAACAGTACGATAGATGATGAGCAGTACGCAGGTGGCTACTTTGTCGAGTTCACGGACGACGACTTCGTTGCGTAGCAGGATCGTTCCTAAGGCAGCAGCCTGTGGCTTGTTGGTTATGGGAACACCGCTTGATTATCTTCAGACTCTTAGTCCCTTGTCTGTACCCAGACTATTTGGCTATCTTATGTATGATGTACTGATGGGATATGTTTCCCTTCTGAGTGTCATTTGGATCTTGCTCATTAGAGCGTTGCTATATATATGAACCTTAATTCCATCTTTTGTGTCATACATAGTCATGTTGTGATATTCAAGCTGTATTCTACCCTCGTATCCTGTGCACAGTGTGTGTATGTGTGAAGTGCACAGGAAGGTGAAGCACTCAGGCTTGGAAAGCCTATCGTGAGCCTTTGAGGTGGGTGTTGTGTGCATGGGCGTGTCGAGCTGTTGCTTGGCCTACCCATATGCTTGGGAATGCGAGGCGACCTCACGGTCCTTTGTAGTGACCTCATGCACATAAACCCCTCTTACTTGCGCGCTCTAGGTTTTTTTCCTACTCCTGGGGCTTACAGACTTGGTATCAGAGCAGGACTGCCTTTAGGAGCCCCTTTGCAGCGGACGAAGTTGTGTCTAGAAACTCATACTTTAGTAGCTACATAGGAAAAATTGTGCGCGAGAGTAGGAATTCTGCTTTTATTTCTTACCCCACCCACCCTCCCTCTGGTAAGGACGTGCAACGGTTTTATTCTATTCTTATCTTGTTTCACCTAGGCTTGGACGTGTTTGTGGTAAACCATAGTGCCATAGGGAAAAGTGTTTTGAAAAATTTCCTGTACTATGGTTGCTTCATTATCATCCTTTGTCAATCTCCACATATAATCTATTCCTTTGCAATTCTTAGTATTTTCATGCTAACATGTTCTTTCGTTGTTCCGTTGCTATCTTGGTTCATCTGTTGTTCCGGCGCAACCCACCTACGTGCCTCGTCCGAAGGTTTTGTTTCCCGCCCTCCCACCCCTCTTTCTGTTCCACGGAGATCTCAAGTTCAGCAAAAGTTCTGTTTCAGCTTTACAAGACTAATGGTTCCTCGTCCTTCCTATCAACCCTTTCTCAGCTACAGTTCTGTTTAATACCGGAGCGTCACATTCTTTCATCTCTCAAGTTTCGCACATGGACGAGTTTGTTGTGTTTTTCTTGCCGTCTAATCTCGTGGTTCACTCTTGATACGTCTCCGACGTATCGATAATTTCTTGTGTTCCATGCCACATTATTGATTATATCTACATGTTTTATGCACACTTTATGTCATATTCGTGCATTTTCTGGAACTAACCTATTAACAAGAAAGAGCGCTTGTCTGTTTTTGGTTTTGTAAATCCTAGTAAGGAAATATTCTAATTGAACGAAATCAACGCCAGGGTCCTATTTTGCCACGAAGCTTCCAAGACCGAAGAGAGACGAAGGCCACGAGGCGGCACACCCTAGGCGGCGCGGCCGGCCCTTGGCCGCGCCGACCTATAGTGTGGGCCCTCGTGTGGCCCCCGACCGCCCTTCCGCCTACTTAAAGCCTCCGTCGCGAAACCCCCACCGAGAGCCACGATACGAAAACCTTCCGAGACGCCGCCGCCAATCCCATCTCTGGGATTCAGAGATCGCCTCCGCACCGCCGAGAGGGGAATCATCTCCGAGGACTCTACGCCGCCATGGTCGCCTCCGAGTGATGAGTGAGTAGTCACCCCGGACTATGGGTCCATAACCGTAGCTAGATGGTTGTCTTCTCCCATTGTGCTTAATTGTCGGGTCTTGTGAGCTGCGAACATGATCAAGATCATCTATCCGTAATTCTATATGTTGCGTTTGTTGGGATCCGATGAATAGAGAATACTTGTTATGTTGATTATCAATTTATGTCTATGTGTTGTTTATGATCTTGCATGCTCTCCGTTACTAGTAGATGCTCCGGCCAAGTAGATGCTTGTAACTCCAAGAGGGAGTATTTATGCTCGATAGTGGGTTCATGTCTCCGTGAATCGGAGTGACAAACCTCTAAGATTATGGATGTGTCGCCACTAGGGATAAAACATTGGTGCTATGTTCGAGGATGTAGTTACCGATTACATTACGCGCAATACTTAATGCAATTGTCTTTGTTAGCAACTTAATATTGGAGGTTCGGATGATAACTCGAAGGTGGACTTTTTAGGCATAGATGCATGCTGGATAGCGGTCTATGTACTTTGTCGTAATGCCCAATTAAATCTCACTATACTCATCATAATATGTATGTGCATGGTCATGCCCTCTTTATTTGTCAATTGCCCAACCGTAATTTGTTCACCCAACATGCGTTTATCTTATGAGAGACCCTCTAGTGAACGTGGACCCTTCTCTATATCAAATACACCCATCGTAATACTTGTTCTACTCAAACAATCATCTTCCACACAATACTAATCCTTTGTTACAAGAAGCCAGATTGACAACCTCACTGTTTCATTGGGGCAAAGTACTTTGGTTGTGTTGTGCAGTTCCACGTTGGCGCCATTTCGGTGTTGCGCCGCACTACATCCCGCCGCCATCAACCTTCAACGTGCTCCTTGACTCCTACTGTTCGATTAAACCTTGGTTTCTTACTGAGGGAAACTTGTGCGCATCACACCTTCCTCTTGGGGTTCCCAACGGACGTGTCAACCACACGCATCAACTCTCCCGGAGGACAAATGATATCTTCGAAGATAAGCCATGGTAACCAAATTCAAATTGGAAACCATATCTTTCTCGCCTCCTTGATACTCCTTCGAAACTCTGGCATTAATGTCATCCTTGGCATGGATTGGTTGAAGGCCAACAAAGTTGTCATTGTTTGCGCTGAGCATTCAGTTTCTTTTCCTACTTCATCAGGATCCTTGACCTATACACCTTCTCAAACACCTTCCGTTCAGCTCTTTTCTTTGAATTATAGTTCTCTTCCGGAGCTTGAGTCTATACCGGTGGTTTGCGACTTTCCTGATGTCTTTCCTGAAGAACTTCCAGGTATGCCACCTGACAGGGCTGTTGAGTTCGTCATTGAACTAGAGCCTGGAACAGCTCCTATCTCAAAGCGGCCATACAAAATGGGTCCCAATGAGTTGGCTGAACTCAAGAAGCAGCTTGACGAGTTGCAAAAACTTGGTTTCATTCAGCCAAGCACTTCTCCATGGGGATGTCCTACCATCTTCGTGAAGAAAAAGGATAAAACTGATCGATTGGTGGTTGACTACCGTCCTCTCAATGAGAAAACGATCAAGAATACATATCCTCTTCCTCGCATCAATGAGCTCTTTGATCAGCTTGCGGGTGCAACTGTGTTCTCTAAGATGGATTTGAGAAGTGGTTATCACCAAATCAAAATCCGCAAGGAGGATGTACCCAAGACAGCCTTCAAAACTCGTTATGGTCTCTACGAATACACCGTCATGTCCTTTGGCCTCACTAATGCTCCTGCCACTTTCTCTCGGTTGATGAACTACTTTTTCATGGAGTACCTCGACAAGTTTGTGGTAGTCTATCTCGATGATATCCTTGTCTACTCCAAGTCCAATGAGGAGCATGAAGAGCATCTTCGCCTCATCCTCATGAAGCTTCGTGAACACCGCCTCTATGCCAAGTTCTCCAAGTGTGAATTTTGTCTTCCTCAAGTCGTCTATCTTGGCCATGTTATTTCGGGAAAAGGCATTGCTGTCAATCCTGAAACCGTCAAGGCGATCGTTGAATGGCTTCCTCCGAAGAATGTCAAGCAAGTGAGAAGTTTCCTCGGTTTGGCAAGTTACTGCCGCCGCTTTGTTGAGAATTTCTCCAAGATCGCCAAGCCTCTTACAGATCTCCTGAAGAAAGACAAGAAGTTCCTTTGGTCTCCTCAATGCCAAGAAAGCTTTGATCTCCTCAAGCAGAAGCTCACTTCCACACCTGTCCTTGTTCTTCCAGATACTTCTAAACCTTTCCAGATATTCTGTGATGCCTATCTTCATGGTTTAGGTGCTGTCCTCATGCAAGAACGTCAAGTTGTGGCGTATGCTTCTCGTCAGTTGAAAAAGCATGAACTCAACTATCCCACACATGATCTCGAGCTTGCAGCCGTGTTACATGCTTTAATAACATGGCGCCAATACTTGTTGGGCAACAAATGTGAGATCTTCACCGACCACAAGAGTCTCAAATACATCTTCACACAACCCAACTTGAACCTCCGTCAAACGAGATGGATGGAAACCATCAAGGACTTTGATCTCTCTATCAGCTACACTCCAGGCAAAGCTAATGTCATGGCTGACGCCCTTAGTCACAAGTCCTATTGCAACAACCTCATGATTCAAGAAAGTCAACCTGCTCTTTATGAAGAATTCAGGAAATTGAATCTTGAGCTTGTTCCCCAAGGCTACCTTGCGAACTTGGTGATCACGCAAACTCTTGAAGATAAGATCTGAAAAGGACAGTTGCGAGATAATTGCAGCAAGAATATCAAAGAGAATATGCACAAGCCCAAGTACAAGTCCTTCTCTCTCGATGATCAAGGAACTCTCTTCTTCCAAGGTCGTTTTGTTGTTCCGAATGATCCAGACCTGAGAAACCTCATTCTCAAAGAAGCTCACGACACTCCTCTTTCTATCCATCCTGGCAGCACAAAGATGTATCTCGATATCAAGTCTACCTATTGGTGGACTAGGATGAAAAGGGATGTTGCTCGCTATGTCTCAGAATGTGATGTTTGTCGCCGTGTCAAAGCAGAACATCAGAGACCTGCCGGTGTCCTCCAACCCCTGAAGATTCCTGAGTGGAAATGGGATAAGATTGAGATGGACTTTGTGACTAGTTTTCCAAAGTCTCGGAAAGGCAATGATGCTATCTTCGTGGTGATCGACCGTCTTTCCAAGGTTGCTCACTTCCTTCCTGTCAAAGAGACAATATCTGCTAGTCAGTTGGCTGAGCTCTACACTGCAAAGATTGTTTCTCTTCATGGTGTTCCTTTGGAAATAAGCTCTGATCGCGGAAGTATCTTCACTTCCAAGTTTTGGGCAAGCTTTCAGAAAGCTATGGGAACTAATCTGCTCTTCAGCACAACTTACCATCCACAAACGAGTGGGCAAGTCGAAAGAGTCAATCAGATTCTCGAGGACATGCTCCGTGCCTGTGTTATCTCCTTCGGCATGAAATGGGAAGAATGCCTTCCATTCGCTGAGTTCTCTTACAACAACAGCTATCAAGCCAGCTTGGGCATGGCACCCTTCGAAGCTCTCTATGGTCGCAAATGCAGAACACCTCTGAACTGGTCTGAAACCGGTGAAAGGCAAATCTTTGGCCCCGATGTCATCAACGAGGCTGAAGAAAAGGTGCGAATCATTCGTGACAATCTGAAGATAGCACAATCTCGGCAGAAAAGCTATTATGATAGCAAGCACCGTGATATGTTATATCAGCCTGGTGATCAAGCCTACCTTCGTGTTACTCCTATGAGGGGCACTCATCGCTTCGCTATCAAAGGCAAGCTAGCGCCAAGATACATTTGTCCTTTCAAAGTTCTGGCAAAGCGTGGTGAAGTCGCTTACCTCCTTGAACTCCCTGAGAAGCTCTCCAAAGTGCACGATGTCTTCCATGTGTCACAGCTCAAGAAGTGCTTCAAAGATCCGGGCCGTGCAGTTGATCACGAGTCCATTGACCTCCAAGAAGACCTCTCCTACAAAGAGCATCCCGTTCGGATTCTTGATGAAGCTGAACGTCGAACTCGCAACAAGTCTATCAAGTTCCTCAAGGTGCAGTGGTCGCACCATTCCGATAAAGAAGCAACTTGGGAGCGGGAAGATCAACTCCGTTCCGAGTACCCGCCTTTTCTCTTCTTCCGAGAATGAGAATCTCGGTGCGTTTGTAACATCCCAAGAGTAATACATAGACCCCTTTGTACTTTTCTTGCATTGTTATCATCTCATCATGTTGCATCCATGCATATCACCACCTTTGGCTTTTATAAAATTGCATTTCGTTTTGGCTTCGCTTTTGTTTGCTTGTTGTTGTTCTTCTTCTTCCTCTCTCTTGGTTCATCCCCTCACTCTTGTGATGTTCCAAGAAAAGCTAACAAGCCTAAACCTATCCCTCTACTTGATCCATCTTTCAATAGGTCATGCCAAAATTTCTATTATGGTTGTTAAACCTACCTCTCTTATTCTATTTTATCAATGCACATGTTTTATGATCTTGAGATGGTTTACCTTCTCAAATGGTTGAGCCATTAAGGTTTACCAAATATTTTGAATACCAAAGTATCTCTTTATCTCCCTCTTATTCTTTTCTTCTTTTATTTCCTCAAGCCTACCATGTTGGTATACAATGCTTGAGTCCTTCCCTGAATTCAAAATGCAGTTCAACTTCAAATTTGTCTCATCTCAATTTCAGAAAAGTTTGGAAAAGAAAAGGAAGAAATAAAAATAGAAAAACGTTTTAAAAAGAAAAAAAAACCTAAAGCTAACACTAACCCATCTAGCCTAAGGCCACGGCAGACTTTTTCTTTAACCCAAGCCTAGCTAAATCTAAGCCAGCAGCCCACCTAAGCTAACCAACCCATCAAACCCCAGCGGACCACAGCAGCCCGGTTTTCCATCGTGGAGGAAGTTTCCCTGTACGTCTTCTTCTTCGCTGTACGACAACCTCCATCGCCACAGGTTTTCCTCCCCCCTCACCGATGCTCGCCACCTGCCCTCTTCCCCTCCTGTATACACCAGGGCCGACCGAACCCTAGCTGCATCTTCCTCCTCTCCAACTCCAAGCCGCCGCCACTCTCCATAATTTCCTGTACGTGAGAGAGTTTTGCGGAGAACTCCGTCGACCGCCACCGTCGCCATGGTCCACCTCGAGCCGACCTGAGCACGGGAACGGAACCGCGTCGTCCTCCTCTTCGCCCTGGACATCTTCCCGAAGTCGAGCGCTGCCCGCAGCTGCTCGAGTTCTTCCTCACGCCGTCGACGTCTACTCCCGGCCTCTCCTTCGTCCTCGTCATCGGCTGCCCCTCCTCCTCATCTCCGACCACCCCTGGGTGAGAAGCACTTCCTCTCCTTCCCCTGCATACCACAACATCATCGGTTCGAGGCAGAAACGAGAGGAAGGAAACGAGATCGAGGAATTTTTTGAAACCGAAAACGAAATATGAAACACCCAGTTTTCGTTTTTCTCACAGCACACCGTGTTTCGACGCATCTCATCGCCAGCACAGGCCACTCCAGCTTGCGTTATTCGCACCGTTGGAAAGCTGAGACGAAGGGCTACAACTTTCGTTTTGGAATCACTCAATTTCGTTGCCTGTAGACGACGCCACCTTCGATCAAACATCTGTCCAGAATCTGTTTTCAGTTTCGCTGTTTCTCGCACACGTCGCGGTACCGACTTCTCCGACGTCTCCCCGGCGAACCAGGTCGTTTCAGCACGCCATACTTGTTCCAGTAGATGCACAGATATACCCTCTTTCTTCTGGTTTTTGAATCATCCCAAACGGAGCAGCACAGACGTCGCCATCCTCGTTCAAAGTCGGTCCAGAAAACAGATTCAGTTCTCAGTTTCAGAACCGCTGTTTCGTCGTCTCGTTTTCCGGCGAGTTTCTCCGGCGCCACCGTGCTCCGTTTTCCACCATTTCGGTTTCATTCAACTCAGGGAACTTTCCCCTTACTCAACCCGTCGAGATACACCCAGTTTCGTCACCCAGTTCTTCGCCATCGTCGACCAAAGTCGCGACCAGCAACTGTCCTGTTTTCAGTTAGCAAGTGTTCAATATTCAGTTAACCTCGGCACCAGGCCTTACCTTGTCTGTATCATGTTTTCTTTCACAACCCGAGCCAAATCACACTGGTTCTGCTCTTTGTTCTGTACAGCACATCATGAGTTCAAATCTTGGCCGGCGCACTAAACCACCCTTTTTGAAACTTTCTTTATCCTTTACTGTTGTATTGTTTTTGCTTCCAGCACCTTTCTATTTCATTTTAAAAACCTACTTTATAAACTCCAATTCATACAAACTTGATATCCAGGAGTATTAGAAAAACCTAATCTATATGTTTATAAAATCTGTTTTATCTTTTGAACAACTAAAATTGTGTCAATTTCAAATCTGGACTAAACTTGATTATTGTTGCATAATTCATAACTTTCTCTCTACAACTCCGAATTTGACAATCTTTATATCTAAATGCATCAGCGAAACATGAGGAATTCAAATATCACCATGTCATGCATTATTGGCCGCATCCCTGGTTCGGCCAAATTAAAAGTGCAACTTCAACTAAATGCTATGTGTGGGTGTTTTTATCATGTCATGCTACTTTGGAAAGCACCCCACTTAACTTTGCTATACATGAAATCTTGCACATATCATCTTGCCATGCCATCATGCATCATATTGCGCATTGCATTTGCTTGTATTGATTTGTGTCCTTACTTTCCTTGTATGTGCTATTTGGTTCTTCTCGAGTAGACGCCGACGCAGAGCAGTACGAGCAGGAGTACGAGTTCCCTCTAGAGGATCGTGTCGGTGCTTCTACCTTTGATCTGACAGGCGAGCCCACCCCTTCACCTATTTTACATTTACATGCTCTTTCGATCTATTGCTATCCTTATGTTGCGATTCTGTTGTGTCACGTGTCCTATCCACCTGTTACCTATATGTCCGAGATACACCTCCTCGCCCTACCTAATGTTTGTTGTTTGCCAGCTTTGCGAGTCGTAGGCGAGTTTAGGGTTTTTGTTGATATCTCGAAATGTTCGGGATATCTTGTTGGGATGTTGACACATGTACTACCTTTTCAAAATGATGATGAAAACTTTTGCTACAACTAAAATTGCTAAGGGTTATAATATGCAGAGGCATCGGTGAGCCCCTTTGCGAAAGCATCGGAACTTTGACTTGCTAATGTCCCCTAGGATCCGAGTTCTTGTTATCTGTTTCTAAGACTGAGCGCGCTAACCACTCGTGGGAGGTTTTATCGGGACCCCCATCACCCATTACCATTTCTCAAGTCTGTTGAAAAGGGCCACAACCTTGGTTTTATTTGCCTATGCCATGTATGCCATGCTTTATTACTGTTGCCTTCGGGTGTTTACTTACTGTTGCCTTCGGGTGTTTACTTCCTGTTGCCTTCGGGTGTTTATATTCTGTACTGTACCCCGCGGGATGTTTAGCGAAGCATGTGGTTCGCACGCCTAGCCGCCGACGCAAACCCCGAGTCCGCATCGAGTACGGCCGAACCGTTTCGGGTAGCTTAGTCGGGTGGCCCCCTAGGCATTCTTGTTGATCCGGGAACGGTCTTGTTGTGAGACTCGCACTTGCTATGCGGGTTCGAGCATGCGTGTATGGTAACATTGGTGCACCCCTGCAGGGTAAATCTTATCGATAAGCCGTGTCCGCGGTTATGGACGACTTGGAGCTGTTTAACTCGATCATAGAATAACTTACACCTAAAGTTGTCGCTAATAACTTGCTAATTACTTGCGTAGTAAGTTAGCCCTATTATAATGGAATGGATATAAAATTGTCAACTGTGTGAGTGCCTTGTTAGTACCTCTTGGCTAAGGGGGATCGCACTGGCTGGGTTTTGCAGTATAGAACTGCTAGATTATGCGCTCTCTCACCTTGTCTATTAGACGGATGTTGTAGCGTGTCTCTATTGGTTAGTGCTTTGCCGCCGCTAAACTCCACATATAGCCGGGCGAAGTTTACACCGCCCACCAGCAAGCATAGCTGGTCTTGTCTCGCAAGTACGTGCCAACGGTACTTACCCTCGTTTTTCTTCCTCTTTTTCCGGAACCCGCTTTTCGACAAACAGGTACGACAGATGATGAGCAGTACGCAGGTGGCTACTTTGTCGAGTTCACGGACGACGACTTCGTTGCGTAGCAGGATCGTTCCTAAGGCAGCAGCCTGTGGCTTGTTGGTTATGGGAACACCGCTTGATTATCTTCAGGACTCTTAGTCCCATTTGGTTCTTGTCTGTACCCAGACTATTTGGCTATCTTATGTATGATGTACTGATGGGATATGTTTCCTTCTGAGTGTCATTTGGATCTTGCTCATTAGAGCGTTGCTATATATATGAACCTTAATTCCATCTTTTGTGTCATACATAGTCATGTTGTGATATTCAAGCTGTATTCTACCCTCGTATCCTGTGCACAGTGTGTGTATGTGTGAAGTGCACAGGAAGGTGAAGCACTCAGGCTTGAAAAGCCTATCGTGAGCCTTTGAGGTGGGTTTTGTGTACATGGGCGTGTCGAGCTGTTGCTTGGCCTACCCATATGCTTGGGAATGCGAGGCGACCTCACGGTCCTTTGTAGTGACCTCATGCACATAAACCCCTCTTGCGCGCTCTAGGTTTTTTTCCTACTCCTGGGGCTTACACATTGTTAGTGACCTTCTTGTTCTTATCTTGAGCGGGTTTCTCCTTCTTGTAGTTGTTCTTCTTGTGGGACTTGGGAGCATATCCAAGTCCATACTTTTGATTGTTTGACCTTTGCTTACTCAAGAGGTCATCCAATCCCATCTTGTTCTTGGCGGTGGTGAACTTTGCAAGTTCCTTTGTTAGCCTAACATTTTCCTCAAGAATAGATGCTTGCTCACAAGAAGATTCATTAGGATGATAGTCAAGACCATATTTGGTCACCAAGGACTCAAGATATGCATTGGTCTCAACATGCAAAGAAAGTTCCTCTTGTAAACGAACATGTTCCTCAACAAGTTTAGCATGCTCACTAGTAAAGGAAATGGAGGAACAAGCAAGCTTTTCAACATCAATGGGATCCTTCATTGATCCAAGAGCCTTTTTGTAGGATTCTTGAAGTAGATCGTGGTTCTCTCCAAGTTTCTTGAGCTCATCCTTGACAAGCTTGTTAGCTCTTTCAAGGTGGTCAAGATCCCTAGTGAGAGAAGCATGAGCAACTTCAAGCTCCTCCTTTGAGGCATTGAGCTCTTGGGTCAATAATTGAGCCCTATCAATAGTTTCTAGGTCCTTAACTTTATCAAGTTCATAAGTTTCAATTTGTTGCTTAAGGCCTTGAGATATGCACCTTTCGGTTTTTAGCTCTTGTCTTAGGAGGTTGAATCTCCGTTCCTTCTCATTCAATTGATATTCTAATTCCTCAATGGACTCATCCTTTTCTTTGAGTGAGTCCATCAAGAAATCAAACTTGACAAGAGCTTCACCACGAAGGGTGCATCTAACATCATAGAGTTCCTTAAGCACAATTAATTCATCTTGATTTTCGTTCTCATCATCTAGAACACTAGATAGGGAAGGTGGAGGTTCCATTACCTTGGTTTCCCTTGCCATAAGACAAGAGCCAATGATTGTAGATGAGGTAGAGTCATCGGAGTCATCATCTTGAGTTATCCTTGCCATGAAAGAGGATCCAACATCATTCTCCATGGAGTAGTCCTTGGAGTAGTCATATGTGAAGAGTGACCCGGGCTTAGAGAAAGCCAAACCGGCCACCCCGGCCTCCTTCTCCTCATCTTCCTCTTCATCATCGGACAAGTACTCGGCCCCAACAAAGGCCCTTCCCTTGTTCTTCTTGTATCGATCATTGATTGGGTTTGGCTTCAACCTTGGCTTGACCCCTTTGATGAACTTTGGCTTGTCTACCCTTTTCTCATAAGGGCACTCATTTGCAAAGTGGCTATCTTCATCACAATTGTAGCAAGTTCTCTTCTTCTTCTTGATGTTGAAGAGCATTGGAAAGCTTTCCCTTGTACTTCTTGGCAAAGAAGGCAAAGTCGGTAACAATGTCACTAGTTGAGGTCATCTCTTCCTCTTCTTCAAATTCATATTCTTCTTCTTCTCCATGATCGGCCCTAGCCTTGAGAGCAAGATTGCGTGGCGCTTCATGGTTGTGTGAGGCTTCATCAACGCGGTTCATTGCCATGAGCCTCTTTCCCGCTTTGGCCATGTTTTCATTGGCGGCCACATAGGAGACTAGATCATCGGAGTTGAGGTCGGCACTCTTGGTCATGATTTGCAAGTTGAGTGCAAGGTTGGTGTCTTCTTGTTTGACGGCAATCATAGCAATGACCTTGGACTTTATGAATGCTTCATTCATCTCGAAGCCGTCATTGTACTTCTCAACACCGAGTCCCTTGACCCTTACTCTAAGAGCACCGAGTCTTGCATAAGCATCGGCCACGGACTCTCCTTCTCGAATCATGAATTGATGAGCCTCTTGCTTTGCGGTCTCATAAAGAGCGGATTGGATCAAATCGGTTCCCTCTTGGAGTACTACGATTCGATCCCACAACTCTTTAGCGGACTCTATGTCATTGATTTGATCAAGGAGCTTGCGGTTGATGCCACTCCTAATCTTGTCACGGGCGGAGGCGTTGAGTTGACGGTTGTAGAATTCGGTGGAGGTCAACCGAATGGGATCTTGTGGCTCCCGGTATCCATGAATAATGATCTCCCACAACTCCACACTGCAGCTGCGAATATGAGATTCCATAGAAGATTTCCAAAAAGGAAAGTGAGTTCCATCAAAATGGGGAACATTCCCACTATGGTTTATATGAGGCATGGGTGAAGTGTTTTTGGGATAGTCATGGTTGACTTCGCGATAGCTCCCTAGTGAGGCCGAAGCCGTACTAGGAGGCCCACTAGTCAAGTTCTTAAGCATGGTAGACATTTCTGCCATTTGGCTTTGTAGCTCATCCTCATTTTTCTTCTTCTCGGCATCATATGCCAAGAATCTAGATTTCATCTCTTTAACCGAAAGGTTAGAGTTTTCATCTAGACCCTCGAATAGTTTTTCCATCTCACTCTTAAGGCGGTGAAGCCCTTAATAAGAGTCCAGGCTCTGATACCAATTGAAAGTATAGAGATGGTAAACCTAGAGGGGGGGTGAATAGGTTTCTACAGATTTTAATCCTTTCTTTGCAATATTAGGCTTTGCGGAATATAAAGGTGAGCCTAATGCAAACTAGATGAAGCAACCTATATGAAGATACAACTATCTCGAGCACGAAGGCTCTCTTAGGCAGTTTAAATCACAAGTAAGGAGTTCGGTTAGAGATAACCGATAGCACGCGGAGACGAGGATGTATTCCCGTGTTCCCTTGCTTTGCAACAAGGTACGTCACGTTTGGAGGGGTGGAGGTCCCCACACGCCACGAAGGCTCACCCTATCTCCTGAGCCATCCCACGAAGGAATAGCCCACTCACTTGTGGTAGACTTTGAGGTAGCCTCCAAACCTTCACAATCTTGCCGGAGCAAATCCACAGCCCGGATGCTTCCGGACTTCTTGCCCACCTAGGGTTTCCAAGGAACCCTAGGAAGCAAGCTTCTCGATGAATACAAGGGGTAATGAGATTTGGCTTGGTAGAACAAGAGATCGGGTCCTCCTCTAGTGATTCTGAGGGATTTGAGTTTGGGTGGAGGAGGAGGGAGATCGGAGGCTTTTGGTGTTTCTAATAATGGAGTAAGAGAGAGAGAGAGCTCAAGAACAGCTTGTAGTATGTTGCCTAACCCTTCCAAGGTAGGAGAAGGGGTATTTATAGTGTTCTTCAAAATCTGGCCGTTGCAACTTGCCACGCATTTTCCTCGATTAAACCCGCTGACCGACCACGTACGGACAGCCCTGGCGTGAGGCCTGAGACCGGATCGCCGACCGGATCTTCCTTTATGCTCCTCGGCGCTCTTCTTCGTTGGTGGCCGGTTGGCGTCGGTTCGCCCGGCCGACGGACGAGCGCTGGACCCACGGTCAAGAGTTCGCTGATCGGCGGCAACCGGATCTGCGTTCTTCGCTTGAAGCCCGTTGGCGCCTGACCTGACGGAGCGCGGACGGCACAAGAGTCTTGCTGACCGGCGGCAACCGGATCTCGTTCTTCGTTTGAAGTCTGTTGGCGCGCTGACCGGCCAAAGACGCGATCGCCGTTGTCTTCGGGACCGGCTGCAGACCGGATTTTTCTTGTAGACCCTTTTTGATTGTTATCGAAGTGGGGGGTCTCCTTTAGCCTTCTTGTTCCTTTGATACACCATTTACGCCTCATTGCCTAATACCTGAGATTATCTATATCTATACTATAATAATAAAGAAAATAAGGTTTCTTGTTCGTCCGTCCTTATTTTTACCGTTTTACCCTCCCACCAAACTACATAATACCACCAAATTGCCACCTACCGGTTCGCTCTTCTTTTCTCTATTCACCCTGGAAAAATCCCCTCGTGCAGACTCCTAAGGATCTGCCAGGGCGACCGCGGTTGTGACGCTCGGCATCCAAGCCTCCCGTCGTCCTACCGGCTACCGCCGCCTCGGTGTTCCTGCTCGTGGTCGGGCGGGCCTGGCCTAACGTATCCCGTCACGCGCCCGCCCTAGCACAGCCCGTCAAGCTGCTTGGCTGCCTGGTTGTGCTCCACGCTGACGTCGTGCATTGAGGGGAAAGATCAGGCGTGCGGTTTGATTACGATGCGGGGGTCGTAAAAGTTTGCTGCGCGTGCCTCTTGCAGTCATATGGTTGATATTTCAGTTCGTGGCCGCCATAAGTGGACTACCGAGTTTGCACCTCTTACCAAATTCGTGTTTCACGTAGCATCATCTTTAGATTACTTCATCTTCCTCCTAGCATTAACATGAATCGACTTTGGCCTTCGTGAGCTCAGTGGCTGACCTGGGGCTCTACATGCCAGTTGTGTATTTGTTTGAGATGTGAGGAGATAGAGACAGGTGGGGTGTGCGATTGACCATGGAAGTTGCTGTGAAAGGTCTCTTATGTTGTGGCTCACTTCCTGGCCCTCGCCGGCAGCCTGCAGCTCGGACCTTCCTCCCCGCGGTACTATTCTCCTGGTGATTTTTTGTTGTGCCTGGTGAATTAATTGACATCCGTTTCGATGAATAAGACGCACGCGCATTTGAAGACGAACTTTCACCGAAACAATTGAGCAACTAAATTTTGATTATATTATATGTAATTAGTCTCATTGGATTTGTATTAAAAACACTTTCTAATGATGTCAATTCTATATTAACAATATTTATATATTTTGAGTAATTTCTAATAAAAAATACATAAAATAGGACGCCTTGTTCATTTGAATGGAGGGAGTATTACTGTCCGTTGTGGTGAAAGAATCATGCATGGTTCATGCAAACCGAAAACAAAAAATACCATAACAATTTGGGTTGATCCGGTTAATTCTCATCCTGGATCCTTTGAGAAAATTTATCCCTTCGTTTATGCTTCATCTACTCCTCGACTTTCAGAAGACGAAAGCCTTCGCGGAGCAAGGTGAGGTGATGATCGCAGCGGGTGGCCAGGCTTAGCGGCGGGTAGACTAGGCTAAGAGCATCCCCACTCGTCTCCCCGAAGAGGCCCCCGAGCGCCGTTTTTCTCATCCGGACGGCGAAATTCGGCCCAGTCGCGCCCCCGATTCCTCGTTCTCCCCCGGATTTGGGCCTAAATCCATCCGGTGAGCCCACGCCATCCCCGGTCCCCCGAGGTGCGCTCGGGGACTCCGGACGAAGCGAAAGCACGCGAAACGCCGAAAATTCTCTCCCGCACTTTCGCTTCGGCTTCGCCGCAGAGATGGACCCAGCCAGTCAGCGGCACACGCATCGTCTTCCGCGCGCAATAAGGGCTGCCGCCGGTCAGCTCGCCGCGGACGCGTAGCATCCACGCGGCATTTAATCGCCGAGTCCAGCCCCGCCTACATAACTCGCCGCGACGCGTAGCACCGCCGAAACCCCAGCCAGAGACCCCTATCCGCCACTCTCCATCGACTCTCCATGGCGTTCAACGAGGAAGACGGCGCGGCCAACAACGGCTTCCCCCGCCGGTCGTCCACGCGTGGGAGGGGCACCTCCTCCACCAGGCGGGTACCCCTGCCCGCCGGACACGAGGCCTCCCGGCGGCGGGTGGCGGCTAAGCGGGCGGCGTGCCAATCCCGCTGCCGCCCCAGGGACACGCCCTCGACGTCGCCATCGAGGAGGTACGGCTGACCTTGTCGGACCAGGACCACGTCGAGCCACAGTTCCACCCCGACAACTACACGGCGTGGAACTCCTTCTTCCTCCGGCGGTGGGAACGGGAGCTCGCCCTCCGACGGCCCGCGCCTCCGCTCCGCGCAACAACGCCGCTGGGCGCCGACGTTGGTGGAGCGCGCCGGGTCGGACGCTCGAGGCCGTCCTCGAACACATCGAGGGCGGCAACTATCCCGTTCTGACGATGCCCCCGCTGTCGAGGGTATCGGCCAGCCGTCGCCGGGGAAGCAGTTGGCAGCCACGGCGCATGGCTGCCAGCTCGTCATCGTCCGGCTCGGCGTCGAGGTCCACGCCGATCTCCAGGTCGGCGCCATCATGGGCGCCGGTGAAAACGGAGCGGCCTTCCCCGCCGAGCAACCGAGCGCGCAGCGGCGGCGGCGGGATCGTCATCCACGAGACGTCGACGCCATGCGGCCACCTCCGCCTGGTTCGCCCCAAGCGCGAACCAGGCACCTCCAACGAGCGGAAGCGCAACCCGGCGAAGGTGAAGGTGGAGGAGGTCAACGACGCCGAGGACGCCGCAATCCTAGAGGCCGTCATGGCGAGGTCCCTCCAGGGCCTCGTCCCCGCCGACAACGCCATGCCCCTCGACCAGGCCTGCGCCTGGTCGAGGGAATGGGAGAAGGAGGAGGCGAGCGGCAGCCTTCCCCAGCAGCAGCCCGCCACCTCCGGCCCGTGACTCCTCCATCTGGTGCCCCGTCCCCGTCATCGACCTCGAGGAGTCCGACGACGAGTGGTACAAGCCATCGCCGTCCTCGCCGCGCAACGGTGGCCGGTGGGGAGACCCCGGCTAGGGCACCAGCAGCCAGGCTGCGGCGGCGCCGCCGCGTTTCGACGACGATGGCTCCGACGATGATGGCGGCGACGGCGACTACACGGTGTTCTACCGCCATTTCGGCATGTAGAGCGCCGTGATTTAATATTTAAAGTTGTATTCCCCGGACCGAATTCGAAATATATTAGAATTCAGCCTCTATGTATGAACTTCGCCCTTTATATAGTAAATATCATTAAATTCAGTCTAAATTCAAACGTTTTTAGTCGTATTTCGTCAAGCTTTCGTTTTTCGAAATTAGATCGGCGTCTTCGCCTGAGATCGCGGCTGGGAAACTGGTTCTCTCCACGCCAATTTTATATCCAATCCGGACGAAATTTACCTCGGATTTCGGCGTGGGGATGCCAAATGAGTGGAGATGCTCTAAGGCAGCGCAACTGACCAAGGGACGCGTTGTGGGTGAGATGAAGTTGGTTTGTTTATGCATATCGTGGTTGTTCTAACGAAATCTTACTTTGTGTGTTCCACGGAAAATGTTCCTTTCCTTACCCGATGCAACACATGGGCATTTTTCCTAGTTCCTAGTCTTTATAAACATATTAGGCCAAATACTTTAGCACGGTGTCATCATTACCAAAATAATGGATAAGGGTAAAATACCCTTACAAGATGTCTTGCGGTGCTTGCATTGGACTGTCTTGCGGTGCCCACCAGACTACCTTGCGGCTATTGTATACCTATATGTGAAAATACCGAGTTTTAGATTTGGGCTTGGACATGGGCCTAAATAATACCGGTTGGGTTTTCTTGAGTTTGGGAAGAGAATTGTACTGGAGCAAGCCTCTTGCAGATAACATAAGTTAGTTACTCTACTCTTCTAAAAGAAAAGTTAGTTACTGCACATCCGCTCTTGTGTTTTATCAATCCTCTTTCTCAAGTTCAGATTTTTTTTTTGGGTAACCGCAGGAGATCTGCGCGTTTTATATTAAGCTTAAGGCAAGAAAATCGCCACCAAGGTTCAGGTTACAATCGGCCACCGTTATGCGAAGCACAACAGATGGGCCAAAGAGAGGCTTAACTATCTCTCAGCTGCCCACCCCTACACTGCATCCATGAGTTCCACTCATCGACGATGACGCTGATAACTCTAGAGGCAGGGGAATATCGATCGTTGAAAACGCGCTCATTCCGCTCCATCCATATCGATCGAAGGATGAGCATGATGAGCGAATTGGCTTCCTTCCCCCGAGCCGCTGGCAGGGCGTTGACAGCGTTGGGCCACCATTCCTCGAGCTCAACATCCGGGAGGTGGAGCTGAGAATGCACTCTGTGAATGACTCCAGCCCACACTTGCACCGCGAACGGACAAGAGAGAGAGAGATGGTTGAGCGTCTCGTCTGCCGCAGAGCAGAGCCGGCAGATCGCACTGGCTGCCATGCCATGCCTATTCAGACGATCCGCAGTCTAGCATCTCCGTCTCAAGGCTAGCCAGGCGTGTAGGCGGAACTTCATGGGCGCAAACGAGTGCCATATATACGGCGCTCCAGGTAGCGCTGTCGTTCCCTCAAACAACAGGCGATATGCTGATCGAGAGGAGAAGACGCCGTCCGCCGACCATTTCCAACGGAAGACATCTCTCTCTCCGCCAGTTGGCACCCTTGCGACAGCATCCCACAGGCGGAAAAACTGGACAGTTGCATCCACGGAAAGGGGCCCACCGATGTCCATCACCCATGCATGGCCAAGCAGCCCTTGCTGCACCGTCCGCAGAGAGACAAGGCGAGGCCTGACGAGCGCGACGACATCCGGGGCATGCGCATGCGCCGTAGCACCCCCGATCCATGGATCAGTCCAGAAGAGGATTGAAGCGCCCGATCCCACAGAGACTATGACTGACGCGTTGAACAGGGCGACGGAGTCCGGACCAGGGGTGAGGTTGAGCCCAGCCCAAGGCCGCTCAGCGTTAGTTCTAGAAAGCCACACCCACTTGGCTTGAAGCGTAGTGTTGAGGAGCTTCAGGTTGTGCAACCCTAGGCCTCCAAGCCTCTTCGGCTGGCAAACCAGGTTCCACGCCACCGTGCACTTCCCTCCTGGGCAATCGTCGCTGCCGGCCCAAAGGAAAGACCTCCTCATTTTGTCCACAGCTTTGAGGAACCATGCTTCAAGTTCAGATATGAGATTGTGTTTGATAGAAATGAAAAGCAGCAGGGTTACCAGATCCTGTCAGGTGAGGCAGATGTCGAACCAGAGGATCGGGTGCTCACCATGGAACCGGGGAAAATCGTGGCGAGGAGGACGCTTGTAGTATCCCGTTTCTTCCATATGGCCACGAGGGCGCGGTGTGGAATGAATAGCCGTCGAAAGGTGGCGATGTGGCGTGCCCAACGGCTGCGGCTCGTGATTTGGTAAGCATATCTAGCAGAGTCCGTAAACGGGATAAAAGTAAAAAATAACCGTCAGTTTATAGGTTCGGGTTGAAAAATGGCGCCGATCAGTGATCGTAAAAGGGCCAAAACCGAAAAAAATTTCGGGCCGAGACCAAAAACCCAAAACGGCCTGTAGTTGTAGGGTCGCTCGAGCGAACCGAACGCTCGATCCCTATCTAGGGCACGCTGAAATTTCAGCTGACGCAACCGCTCGCTCTCTCCCTCCCCGCGGCGCCACCACACTCCGCCGCCGCCGCACCGCTCGATTCGCCCGAGCCCGCATCCCGGAGCTAGCGCATGTCGCCACGCACCCCGCCCGCCGTTCCTCGCCCATCTCCGGGTGCCACCCCCGCCGCCACCGCCGCCCCGTTCGAATCGAGGATGAGCTTGGGCGACGAGTTCGTCGATGTCGATCTGTCGGATTCATCGAGCTCGGACGATTCCGACCTCGACGAGCTGCTCCAGGACGACGAGATGGAGTCCACCGTGCTCCTCATCTCTGTCAAGGAGCCGAAGGACCGCGCGAAGCTGCTGAATCGGAGGCACGGGTCCGTGGTGGGCCGGAACCACATCCAGCGGAATGGCCTCCTCGTCCACGAGCAGCTGATGGAGGACTGCTTCGCCGAGGTACCTACCTATCCTCCCAATTTGTTCCGTATGAGGTATCGCATGCGGCGTAGCTTGTTCGTCCGAATCGTCAAGGCTTGCGAAGCCAATTCGAATTACTTCAAGCAACGTAGAAATTCCGCCGGGGTGATGGGTTTCAGCGCGTTCCAAAAGATCTCTGCTGCCATGAGGATCATTGCGTATGGCATCCCTGCGGATTACACCGACGAATATCTTCAAATTGATGAAGATACTACATCGGAGTCGGTTCGCAGGTTCGCTCGTCTGATTTTCAAATTGTTTGGGCCAACCTATCTTCGAGCTCCCAATGAGTATAACACCAAATACTTGATGGAGACAAATGAGAAAATAGGTTGGCCGGCCATGCTTGGTAGTCTTGATTGTATGCATTGGACATGAAAGAATTGTCCAAAGGCATGGCATGAATAGTACCGTGGCAAGAGAAAGATGCAACCATTGTACTTGAGGCCAGTACATCACAAGATTTGTGGATTTGTCACGATTTTTTTGGTTTGCCGGGACACTCAATGACATCAACGTGCTGGAAAGGTCCCCATTGTTTGCCAAATTAGCAAATGGGGAAGCACCCACTTGCAACTACAAGGTCATGGACAATGAGTACATAATGGGATATTACCTAGCCGATGGCTGATACGTCTCCAACGTATCTATAATTTCTGATGTTCCATGCTAGTTTTATGACAATACCTATATGTTTTGCTCATACTTTATAATGATTTTATGCATTTTCCGGAACTAACCTATTAACAAGATGCCGAAGTGCCACTTCCTGTTTTCTGTTGTTTTTTGTTCTAGAAAGGCTGTTCTGGCAATATTCTCGGAATTCGACGAAACAAAAGCCAAACATCTTATTTCACCGAGACGAACTAGAACACCGAAGGGGAGACGGAGAGGAGGCCCAGGGCCCCCACACCACAGGGCGGCGCGGCCAGGCCCCCAGGCGCGCCAGCCTATGGGGAGGTGATACGTCTCCAACGTATCGATAATTTCTTATGTTCCATGCTACTTTATTGACAATACCTACATGTTTTATACATACTTTATGTCATATTTATGCATTTTCCGTCACTAACCTATTAACGAGATGCCGAAGAGCCATTTGTTGTTTTCTGCTGGTTTTGGTTTCAGAAATCCTAGTAAGGAAATATTCTCGGAATTGGACGAAATCAACGCCCAGGGGCCTATTTTTCCACGAAGCTTCCTAACACCGAAAGGGAACCGAAGTGGGGCGACGAGGCGCCGCCACACTAGGGCGGCGCGGCCCAGGGGGCCCGCGCGGCCCTAGCGTGGGCCCCCTCCCGACCGCCCTTCCGCCTACTTAAAGTCTTCGTCGCGAATACCCCAGACCGAAGCCACGATACGAAAACCTTCCAAAGACACCGCCGCCAATCCCATCTCGGGGATTCAGGAGATCGCCGCACCCTGCCGGAGAGGGGAATCATCTCCCGGAGGACTCTTCACCGCCATGGTCGCCTCCGGAGTGATGTGTGAGTAGTTCACCCCCGGACTATGGGTCCATAGCAGTAGCTAGATGGTCGTCTCTCTAATTGTGCTATCATTGTTGGATCTTGTGAGCTGCCTAACATGATCAAGATCATCTATCCGTAATGCTACATGTTGCGTTTGTTGGGATCCGATGAATAATGAATGCTATGTTATGTTGATTATCAATCTATCATCTATGTGTTGTTTATGATCTTGCATGCTGATACGTCCAAAACGTATCTACTTTCCCGAACACTTTTGCTATTTTTTTGCCTCTAATTTGTGTATTTTGGATACAACTAACACGGACTAACGCTGTTTTCATTGCTCGGTGTCTTGTTTTTGTGCAGAAATTCAACTTTCGGGAAAATCCTCGGAATTTATACCAAAGGGCCTATTTTACCGTAAGACTCGGGAGCGTAGGGCTGTGGAGGCCCGAGGGCCCACACACCGGCCGGCGCGGCCTGGAGGGGGCGCGCCGCCCTAGTGTGTGGCCCCCTCGGCTGGCCTCCGACGCCCTCCTCTGGACTACTTAAAGGGTTCGATCTAAAAAACGCGAGGACGAAGTCGAAGTCGCCAGAAACCCTCTAGAACGCCGCCACATCGCGAAACTCCGTCTCGGGACCAGAAACTCCGTTCTGGCACTCGCCGGGACGGGGAATTGGAGGAGATCATCGCCATCATCACCACCGACGCCTCCATCGACCAGCAATGTTTCCATCCATGTGTGAGTAATTCCCCCGCTGTAGGCTGAAGGGGATGGTAGGGATTGGATGAGATTGGTCATGTAATAGCATAAGATTGTTAGGCATAGTGCCTAGTGTCCGTAATTGGTACTTTGATGATATTGTTGCAACTTGTTATGCTTAATGCTTGTCACTAGGGCCCGAGTGCCATGATCTCAGATCTGAACATGTTATTATTTCATCATGATATGCATTGTTTTATGATCTTACCTGCAAGTTGTATACACATGTCGTTGTCCGGAACCAAAGGCCCCGAAGTGACAGAAATCGGGACAACCGGAGGGGATGGCGGTGATGTGAGGATCACATGTGTTCACGGAGTGTTAATGCTTTGCTCCGGTACTCTATTAAAAGGAGAACCTTAATATCCAGTATATTCCCTAGAGGCCCGGCTGCCACCGGCTGGTAGGACAAAAGATGTTGTGCAAGTTTCTCATTGCGAGCACGTACGACTATATATGGAACACATGCCTATGGATTGCTTTGTACTTGGACACCACTTTATTATTATCTGCAAATGCCCTGCTTTGATTGTTACATGAGTTTCTCTCATCCATGCAACGCCCGTCATCCATCCCTGTGCCTACAGTATTTTAATCCTGCTATTTACTATAATCACTACCGTTGTCTCGTTCCACCGTCGCGTTATTTCACTACTGCCATCGCTATAAAACCGTTATTATCGATAAACTCTTGCGAGCAAGTCTATTTCCAGGTGCAGCTGAATTGACAACTCCGCTGTTATGGCTTTCAAGTATTCTTTGTCTCCCTTGTGTCGAATCAATAAATTGGGTTTTACTTCCGCGAAGACTGTTGCGATCCCCTATACTTGTGGGTCATCAAGACTATTTTCTGGCGCCGTTGCCGGGGAGCATAGCTTTATTTGGAAGTTCACTTGGATTGATATTGTTCGCTGCAATTCTCCATCATGGGTAAATCTCGTGATCCTAAAGTCGCCATATTACCATCCACTACAAGAAAAGGTACAACTCTGAGTACCTCTGCTACTCTTGATTCACCATCTGTGATAAGTCAACTTGTTTCACCGCCGCAAGCTTCACTTGCTGGTACTTCTGCTGAATCTGAAAATTCTCATAATATTGATAATGTTTCTGCTGTGCTTGATGATAGTGGTTCATTGGGATCTTTTCTAGATGCTACAATTGCTAGGTCTAGACAAATTGAAAATACTGAAACTCGAAATGCTGCTACACCTGTTAATTCACCTGAGTCTGTTGATTATTCTAGTGATGATCCTGATGAAGATTATGTGGAACTTAATGATGATTTTATTAATAGATGCAATGCTACTGCTGATGCAAGAAAAATTAAAAAGTTTCTCGCACAATATACTATTAGACATAAGCTATCTCATGATCCTAAATTTGCCACATCTCCTATATGCATTAAGGATAAAGATTATGATTTTTCTCTTGATCTATCTCATATAGCTATTGTTGAGAAAACACCCTTTTGTGGTACTAAAAAGAAAGTGCTGTAGAACACATGAATGAACTTTCTTCTATGAGTAGCTTGTTTTCTGATGATGTCAAGATGCGTACTTATTTCGTTGCTAAAATTTTTCCTTTCTCATTAAAGGATGATGCTAAAATTTGGTATAATAATTTGCCTCCTGGTTCTATTAAAAGTCCAGGTGATTTGCTTAATGTTTTCTTTCGGAAATACTTTCCTGCTAGTGCTCAACATGCTGCTTTGCAGAAAATTTATAGCTTTGACCAGGAAGATGGAGAGAAATTGCCTGAAGCTTGGGCAAGATTTTGCTCTCTTATCAGAGCTCGACCTGGACATGATTTGGAAAAGCATGATTTACTTGATATATTTTATAGTGGACTAACCGAAGAGTCTAGAGCATATTTGGATAGTTGTGCTGGTTGTGTTTTCAGGAAAAGAAGTCCAGACGAAGCTGAAGAATTATTGGCTAAAATAGGCCGGAATCATGATGATTGGAATACACCTGAACCAACTCCGACACCAATATTGAAGAAGAGGGGTTTGATTAAATTGAATGATGAAGATATGAGGGAAGCCAAGAAGTCTCTTAAGGAGAAAGGTATTAAATCCGAAGATGTGAAGAATCTACCTCCCATAGAAGATTTATGTGAGATAATTCCCCCTTCATCCATGATTGAGGTAAACTCCCTTCAACGCTTTACTAGGGAAGATACTCCGTATTCAAAACCTCCTGCTCAATGCTTAGATGAGTTTGATAATTATATTGTTAAGCAAGAAAATTTTAATATGAGAGTAGAGAATCATCTAATGGAAAATTCTCAAGCTATTAGCAATTTGCATGATATTGTGGAGAGAACCTCCAATGATGTTAAGATGCTTGTTAAACATTTTCAAATGGTTCAAACTCAAATTGATCAACTCACCAAAGTGCAAAATGACTTGTTAAAAAATAATTCTAAAGAGAAACATGCTTATGAAGTAACAACTAGAGGCGGTGTCTCTACCCAGGATCCTCTATATCCTGAAGGGCACCCCAAAAGAGTTGAACAAGATTCTCAACGAATTGAACCTAGTGCTCCTTCTAAGAAAAAGAAGAAGAAACATAAAAATGTTGTAGAATCCTCTGAACCTGTTAATGATCCTAGCTAATAGTATTTCTATTTCTGATGCTGAAACTGAAAGTGGCAATGAACATGATAAGAATGATGCTTCTGATAAAGAAGAGGTTGAGGATGAACCTGAAAAGCATGCTAAAAATAAAAAGTATACTAAAAAAGATTTTATTGCTAAGAAACATGGTAATGAAAGGGAACCTTGGGTGCAAAAGCAAATGCCTTTTCCTGCTAAGAAACTAAAATCAAAGGAAGAAGAACACTATAATAAATTTTGTGATTGGATGAAACCTTTATTCTTGCAAATCCCTTTGACTGATGCTATTAAATTGCCTCCTTACTCAAAGTATATGAAAGATATTGTCACTAACAAAAGGAAAATCCCCAATGAGGAGATTTTCACTATGCTTGCTAATTACTCTTTCAATGGCAAGGTTCCAAAGAAGTTGGGCGACCCAGGTATACCTACTATTCCTTGTTCTATTAAGAATAATTATGTTAGAACTGCTCTATGTGATTTGGGAGCCGGTGTTAGTGTTATGCCTTTTTCTCTTTATAAGAGACTTTATTTAGATAAGTTGATACCTACTGATATATCTTTGCAAATGGCTGATAAATCTACTGCTATTCATGTTGGTATATGTGAGGATGTTCCTGTTCAAGTTACTAATAACTGCTTGATATTAACTGATTTTGTTGTGTTGGAAATGCCTGAAGATGATAATATGTCTATTATTCTTGGGAGACCTTTTCTTAACACCACAGGGGCTGTTATTGATTGCAATAAAGGAAAAGTTACTTTCAATGTTGATGATAAGGAGCATACCGTCTATTTCCCAAGAGGATTGATAAAGTATGTGGAGTTAATACCATTTCTAATGTGAGAACTATCAAAGTTGGAACTATTGATTGTCCTATATATGAGCCTAAAGAAGGATATCAAAATATTATGATTGGATCCATATCAATACAATTCAAGGTAACATGATTGATTTGAGGTTTATTTCTTCTTATGCTATGTAAAATTTATTCGGTGGCAAGACTTGATCAACCTTGTTAACAAATACTTTTTATATGCATGGAGGAGGTAAACAACATCTCTTTCTTCCTCCACTTGTTTTACTTGCTGTAGCACTTTTGATTTGCAAAGCTCCTTAGTTGTATAGAAATTTCAAAATCTTTTTCTGCCCAGTAATAATAAATTTAACACCCGGAAATGTGCATTTTTCAAAGTTTTCAAAAATTCACAAAAATTATACCGTTGGTCTTATTTTTCGAAGACGCACCTGGGAGCACTGGATGACCAGTGGGGCACCCCAGGGTGGCACCCCACAGGCCGGCGCGGCAAGGGGCGCGCCACCCTGGTGTGTGGGCTCCTCCTTGCCCCACTTTTCCATCTCTTCCTCCCACACTCTTCTCTCTCCCGAAAAAACTCGCACCAGCTTCCTCTCACTCGCGTTTCTGCTCAAGAGCTCAAGATTTCTCGATCTCTTTGCTCAGCCCAGATTTATGTCTGAAATTTGGCACATTTGCTCTCCAGTATGTGACTCCTCCGATTATCCAAGTAGAATTTTGTTTGGTTGAGTATATCTTGAATATTTTGCTGCTGTAGGTAACATGTTTAGTAAGCTTGCATGCTTGTTCTAAGTTGTATAAACTAGTTTTGATGCATGATTAGTACTCTAGCAAGTTCCTATGGTAGTTTCCCTCAATTATATGTCACCAAATCAAATTTTATAATGATTGTTGAAAATTTCAGAAAATGGAGTGCAATAGACACCAACTAAACCAACAAGAATTGGAGGTGCAACAAGTCATGAGAGTGAACCGCGAAGAGGGAGTATACCCCTCTTACTACCCGTGCAAAGATTTCATGAGAAGTGCAGGAATCTTGGAGATGTTCAGAATCTAATTTCTCGTGCAGGGTTGAATGATTTTGTTGATGGAGAACCATGCCAATATGCAAAATTGGCTATGTCTGTTGTGCAGGATTTTAAGTTCAATTGGTCGCAATCTAACCCCATGGTTCAATACAAAATTTATAATAAAACTGTCAACTTGCCATTCGATGATTTTTGTACAGCAATTAGAGTGCCGCAATGGGGATCATTGATGTCTACGGGAGCTTCTATTCTTGTAGACAGTGTTGGGCCTCCAAGAGCAGAGGTTTGTAGAACAGCAAGTTTCTTAAGTGGATCACCCAAGGTTTATCGATCTCAGGGAGGAAGAGGTCAAAGATATCCTCTCAAGCAACCCTGCAACCACAAAGCAAGAAGTCTCTTGTGTCCCCAACACACCTAATACACTTGTCAGATGTATAGGTGCACTAGTTCGGCGAAGAGATAGTGAGATGCAAGTAATATGGATGTGTATGAGTGATAATAGCAATCTGAATGAAATATGGCAGCGAGTAAACATTCAACAAAACAGTAAACAAACGGAGATTCGATGCTTGGAAGCAAGGCCCAGGGATCCTGCTATCACTAGTGGACACTCTCAACAGTGATCACATAATAGGACTACTCTACACCCTCTTGTTGGATGATGAACACCATTGTGTAGGATTACACGAACCCTCAATGCCGGAGTTAACAAGCTCCACAATATTCAATGTTCATATTTAAATAACCTTAGAGTGCAAGATAGATGAACATAACCAAATAGATCACATCAATACCATCATAGTAATAGTTAACTTCATAATCTACAAGAGATCACAATCATAGCATACGCCAAGTACTACACGATGCACACATTACACCATGCAGGAGGAATAGACTACTTTAATAACATCACTAGAGTAGCACATAGATGAATAGTGATACAAAACTCATATGAATCTCAATCATGTAAGGCAGCTCATGAGATTATTGCATTGAAGTACATGGGAGAGAGATTAACCACATAGCTACGGTGAGCCCTCGGGGGTGGATTACTCCCTCCTCATCATGGAGACAGCGATGGCGGTGAAGATGGCGGTGGAGACGGCGGTGGAGATGGCTCCGGGGCAATTCCCCGTCCCGGCGGCATGCCGGAACAGAGACTTCTGTCCCCCGAATTGGAGTTTCGCGATGGCGGCGGCTCTGGATGGTTTTCTCTGGTTTCATCGAACTGGTCGAGGTTTTTAGGTCAGGGACGATTAAATAGGCGCAGAGGCGGAGTCGGAGGGGCCACGGGGTGCCCACACAATAGGGGGCGCCCCCCTGGGCCGCGCCGCCCTGTGGGGTGGGGCCTCCGGCTCCCTCCCGACTTTTCTCCTGCTGGAAGCTTCCGGGAATTATAAGATCTTCGGTGTTGATTTCGTCCGATTTCGAAAATATTTCCTTACTAGGATTTCTGAAACCAAAACAGCAGAAAATAGCAACTGCCTTTCGGCATCTCGTCAATAGGTTAGTTCCGGAAAACGCATAAATATGACATAAAGTGTGCATAAAACATGTAGATATCATCAATAATGTGGCATGGAACATAAGAAATTATCGATACGTCTGAGACGTATCATCATCCCAAGATTATCGCTGCTGTCTTGAACCTCTTCGAGATGATTTGTCATGGAAGGAGCTTCTCGGATGGTGGTAAAATCAGTAGCATTCAACTCCCACTATTCGCTACTTTGCTTATTTCATTACTAAGTGCGTTCTTGCTAGAAAGTATGCAAGTAAATTATCTATCCAGGATTTAGCTTTTCTAGTTGTTGCATTGCAAAGTAATAAGGCTTATAATTTGGGTGCGTTGATAGCTTATAGACTTGCTACTAACCGTGAAAAGGACGGAATTTGTGGAGGTCTTATCGCCTCTCGTTTACTAGCTTTGCATGGTGTAGAACCCCACCATCTTGATATTCAACTTCCCATAGAAAAACTTGACATAGTCTCCATGATTAAACATGAATTTGTTTCTGATTCATCTAATTTGGGGAACCTGTTTTACAAGATGACATTTTATAAGAAATCTTGGAGAATAACTAAGAAAACTGAAAAACTAGTAAGATTGCCTGCGCCTGTTCTATTTAACCTTGATTCCAGGGAGGATTGGTCAGTCACAGAAGGTGCACTGAATGCACACATAGAGGGAGGAGGCCATCATGCAAGAGACAACACGGAGGAGGCCGAGGAACACCTCGACTCGTCATCCGATGCAGCAAGTTCTTCGCATCAACATTTTGGACATGTGGAGCCTCCACGCTTTTCTTCTGCACAGGGACCTCACTATGTATGATCCACCGGCGTGGAACAGCGACCCTCGCTGGGGTTGAACTCCACTTAGGCCAAAAGCCTAAGCTTGGGGGGAGGTATACCGGCATCACTCATTCTTTGCATATTATGGTTGCTGGATACTTATATATACTCGTTTAGTTTCTTTAAGTGGTTTTTTAATGAGAGGGAGATGATATTTGGGGAAGTGCTGCCTGAAAACAGATTCTGGACTGTTACCGAAAGAATTCTCAAAAATAGCCAGGACGATATTTTGCGAAGCCAATTTTTGTGCATGTTCCCCAGGTTGTTATCTAACTTTCATTAGTTGAACACTTTTCGATTTGAGCAGCGGAAGAATTTCTTAAAAATCGATTACTGTACTACTGTCAAGTTTGACGAATTCCTGCTGCTTTGTGTTTATGTGACTTTTCTAGTTTCCATTTTCTTGTTTTTGCTTTGTTTCTTTCCTAAAACACAAAAAGACCAAAAATATTTCTGTTGTTTCTCTTCACCAGTTGTTTATTTTGTGTTCTTGCTTTTATCTTGCTTTATTTGCTATCGTTGGTTTGCTATAAGAAAATCCAAAAAGATTTTGCTTTGTTTGCTTGTTTCCTTTTGTTCTTGTTCCCAAATTCGAAAACACCAAAAATATTTGCTGTTCTTCTTTGGTTTTGTAAATTTCATTACGAGTTCAATGGTCTTCGGTGGCCGGAGCATGGTTTTCATTTCATATTATTCAAGCTACACAAATGAAAGGCAATAATGACGATCTACGACAATTCGATTGTGGTGAGAGGCTGGTATGAACTCTATTTGTTTTCATTTTTGTACATATACTCATCCATGTGAGCATGCTTAGTTGGTTCATGTGAGGTATATGTCATTTAGGAAAGTCTAGTAGTTCATGATCTCTCATGTTTAGCTCCAATTTATTAATATGAGTAGCATGTCATGGATGTTTGCTTGCATTGTTTTATTCATAAATAGGTATGACACTGTGGTATCCTCCTATGAATAATTCATTTGAATCGACTTGACACATGCTCACGCATGCATATGACTGAACAAAAGTCAATTAAGCCTCGATGATTTACATTGCTTCAGAGTTCTTGTATCACTTTTATGCCTCCGCTAATTTATTTTGCCGCAAGCATGATTATGACAAGATTGCTCTCTTGATTGTCGCTTCCCAGTCTATTGCTAGCCTTCACTTGTACCGAGCGGGAACGCTGCTCGTGCTTCCAAACCCCTAAAACCAAGTTGTTCCAAAGTGTCCACCATAAATACCTATGCATGGCATTTCAAACCATTCCAGTAAATTCTCATGCGCTACCTTTAAACCTTCAAAATGCTTCTCAATTTGTGTTAATGTTTTATAGCTCATGAGGAAGTATGTGGTGTTTATCTTTCAACCTTGTCATTTACTTTTGACGGACCTTCATAATAAGAGCTGGCAATGGGGTGCCCAGCCCAAACTAATAACTTCATTAATAATTCTCTTCACATGTTTTGCTCTGATTCGTCAGTAAGCAACTTAATTTTGCAAATAGACACTCCTCCATGGTATGAGATTGATGGTAGGCACCCGAGATTCGGTTAGCCATGGCTTGTGTAAGCAAAGGTTGGGGGAGTGTCACCCATAATAAAACTAAAATACATGTGTAAACAAAGAGAAGAGGGATGATCTACCTTGCTGGTAGAAATAACGTCCTTCATGGGAGCCGCTCTTGAAAGTCTGGTTGGCAAGGTAGTTGGTGTACCCATTACCATTCGTTGACAACAACAAACACCTCTCAAAATAATTTTACTCATGTTTTAAAAATGAAAAGCTCTAGCGCATGTTAATCCCTGCTTCCCTCTGCGAAGGGTCAATCTTTTACTTTTATGTTGTGTCTCCATCCTTTCTTTGAGCACTTTCTTGAGAGCACAACTGTCATTCTTAGTATAATATGCTTGTCCCAAAATATGATTGACTGTGGTATAACTTTGATGCTTTTATCTTTGACAATCTCTATTTCTAGTCTTTCTATGAACCTCAGAGGTGCCTGGGCATTTATGTTTTGCTGTTCAAATTCGGGCAAGCGAGATACCACTTTATCATACCCTTTTATGAACATTGCAATCCTGCTTATAGACATGATTCATGATGCTTATTATTAATTGTTGGTACCTTTCCATGATTGGCATAGCTATTAGATGATCTTATTTGCATGTACCTTATTATGAACTGCCTAAGTGTTAGCCATATCATGAGAATATTTACATCATATGAGCAAATGTGTTCATGAAAGTTCTTTTATCGCACTCAGTTGTTAACTGAATTGCTTGAGGACAAGCAATAAGCTAAGCTTGGGGGAGTTGATACGTCCAAAACGTATCTACTTTCCCGAACACTTTTGCTATTGTTTTGCCTCTAATTTGTGTATTTTGGATACAACTAACACGGACTAACGCTGTTTTCAGCAGAATTGCTCGTGTCTTGTTTTTGTGCAGAAATTCAACTTTCGGGAAAATCCCTAAATTTATACCAAAGGGCCTATTTTTACGTAAGACTCGGGAGCCGTAAGGGAAAGCCAGGTGGAGGCCCGAGGGCCCCACACCCAGGCCGGCGCGGCCCAGGAGGGGGGCGCGCCGCCCTAGTGTGTGGCCCCCTCGGCTGGCCTCCGACGCCCTCCTCTGGACTACTTAAAGGGTTCGATCTAAAAACGCGAGACGAAGTCGAAGTCGCCAGAAACCTCCAGAACGCCGCCACATCGCAAACTCCGTCTCGGGACCAGAAACTCCGTTCTGGCACTCCGCCGGGACGGGGAATTGGAGGAGATCATCACCATCATCACCACCGACGCCTCTCCATCGACCAGCAATGTTTCCCCCATCCATGTGTGAGTAATTCCCCCGCTGTAGGCTGAAGGGGATGGTAGGGATTGGATGAGATTGGTCATGTAATAGCATAAGATTGTTAGGGCATAGTGCCTAGTGTCCGTAATTGGTACTTTGATGATATTGTTGCAACTTGTTATGCTTAATGCTTGTCACTAGGGCCCGAGTGCCATGATCTCAGATCTGAACATGTTATTATTTCATCATGATATGCATTGTTTTATGATCTTACTGCAAGTTGTATACACATGTCTGTCTGGAACCAAAGGCCCCAAGAGTACAAATCGGGACAACCGGGGGATGGCGGTGATGTGAGGATCACATGTTCACGGAGTGTTAATGCTTTGCTCGTACTCTATTAAAAGGAGTACCTTAATATCCAGTAGATTCCCTAGAGGCCCGGCTGCCACCGGCTGGTAGGACAAAAGATGTTGTGCAAGTTTCTCATTACGAGCACGTACGACTATATATGGAACACATGCCTATGGATTGCTTTGTACTTGGACACCGCTATATTATTATCTGCAAATGCCCTGCTTTGATTGTTACATGAGTTTCTCTCATCCATGCAACGCCCGTCATCCATCCCCGTGCCTACATATTTTAATCCTGCTATTTACTATAATCACTACCGCTCTCTGCCCACCGTCGCTGTTATTTCACCACTCCATCGCTATAAAACTTACTACCGATAAACTCGTGCATCAAGTCTTTTGTGTGCAGCTGAATTGACAACTCCGCTGTTAAGGCTTTCAAGTATTCTTTGTCTCCCTGTGTCGAATCAATAAATTGGGTTTTACTTCCCGCGAAGACTGTTGCGATCCCCTATACTTGTGGGTCATCACATGCTCTCCGTTATTAGTAGAGGCTCTGGCCAAGTCGTTACTTGTAACTCCAAGAGGGAGTATTTATGCTCGATAGTTGGTTCATGCCTCCATTAAATCCGGGACAGTGACAGAAGTTCTAAGGTTGTGGATGTGCTGTTGCTACTAGGGATAAAACATCAATGCTATGTCTAAGGATGTATTTGTTGATTACATTACGCACCATACTTAATGCAATTGTCTGTTGTTTGCAACTTAATACCGGAGGGGGTTCGGATGATAACCTGAAGGTGGACTTTTTAGGCATAGATGCATGCTGGATAGCGGTCTATGTACTTTGTCGTAATGCCCAATTAAATCTCACACTACTCATCATAACATGTATGTGCATTGTCATGCCATCTATATTTGTCAATTGCCCAACTGTAATTTGTTCACCCAACATGCTATTTCTTATCGGAGAGACACCACTAGTGAACTGTGGACCCCGGTCCATTCTTTTACATCGAATACAATCACCAATACTTGTTCTACTGTTTTCTGCAAACCTCATCATCCACACTATACATCTAATCCTTTTTTACACCAAGCGGTGAGATTGACAACCTCACTGTCACATTGGGGCAAAGTAATTTGGTTGTGTTGTGCAGGTTCCACGTTGGCGCCGGAATCCCCGGTGTTGCGCACTACACTCCACCGCCATCAACCTTCAATGTGCTTCTGGCTCCTACGGGTTCGATAAACCTCGGTTTCTCATGAGGGAAAACTTGCCGCTATACGCATCACACCTTCCTCTTGGGGTTCCCAACGGACGCGTCTGTACGCGTAACAAGCATCATTCGGCGCCGTTGTCGGGAGATCAAGACACGCTGCAAGGGGAGTCTCCACTTCCAATCTCTTTACTTTGTTTTTGTCTTGCTTTATTTTATTTACTACTTTTTTTTTCTGCATTATATCAAAATACAAAAAATTAGTTGATAGCTTTACTTTATTTATTGTCTTTTTTTCCATATTAAAAACACAAAAAAAATTCGTTACTTGCATTTACATTATCTAGTTTGCTTTATTTACTATTGCTAAAATGGGTACTTGAAAATACTAAGTTGTGTGACTTCACAACCACAAATAATAATGATTTCTCATGCACACCTATTGCTCCACCTGCTATTGCAGCAGAATTCTTTGAAATTAAACCTGCTTTACTAAATCTTGTTATGAGAGAGCAATTTTCTGGTGTTAGTTCTGATGATGCTGCTGCCCATCTTAATAATTTTGTTGAACTATGTGAAATGCAAAAGTATAAGGATGTAGATGGTGAAATTATTAAATTGAAATTTGAGCTAAAGATTGGTTGCTATCTCTGCCTAAGAATAGTATTGATTCATGGACTAAATGTAAGGATGCTTTCATTGGTAGATATTATCCTCCTGCTAAAATTATATAGTTGAGAAGTAGCATAATGAATTTTAAACAATTGGATAATGAGCATGTTGCACAAGCATGGGAAAGAATGAAATCTTTGGTTAAAAATTGCCCAACCCATGGACTGACTACTTAGATGATCATCCAAACCTTTTATGCAGGATTGAATTTTCTTCGCGGAATTTATTGGATTCAGCTGCTGGAGGTACCTTTATGTCCATCACTCTAGGCGACGCAACAAAGCTTCTTGATAATATGATGATTAATTACTCTGAATGGCACACGAAAAGAGCTCCACAAGGTAAGAAGGTAAATTCTGTCGAAGAAACCTCCTCCTTGAGTGATAAGATTGATGCTATTATGTCTATGCTTGTGAATGGTAGGACAAATGTTGATCCTAATAATGTTCCGTTAGCTTCATTGGTTGCTCAAGAAGAACATGTTGATGTTAACTTCATTAAAAATAATAATTTCAACAACAATGCTTATCAGAACAATTCTAGTAACAACTATAGGCCATATCCTGCTAGTGGTAATGATTATGGTAATTCTTATGGTAGATATGAGGAAAAGATGCTAAAATTGAAAGATCTACTAAGAGCTTTATGCAATCACAATATGAACAAAATCAATTGTTTACTAAAACTATGAATGAACAATCTACCTTGTTGAAAATATAGGAAATCACCATGAAAATTTGAATTTGGAGATTTCGGGTTTGCAAACTAAGATTTCAAATGCTGAAAACCGAATCTCATATATGTCTGCATCACAATCTTCTTTAATTAATAAAATGGTTGCTAAACCTGAGGATATTGATAATAAGATTGTTACTACAGCAAACGCCATCCCAGTTCAAATTAATGAGAATATAAGATTGATGGCCGAATTGCGTGCTAGGTGGGAAAAAGAAGAAAATGCTAAAGATAACAATGTAGCTAAAGTTTGGACTATTACCACCACTAGTAATGCTAATGCTTCACATGTTTCTGCACCTCCTACTATTAATGGTAAAAGAATTGGTGTTGGCAATGTTTCCACTTCTAATGCAAAGCGTGAAAAACTGCCGGAACCTGCTAAAACTGCTGAAACTGCCTGTGATAAAACTGCTGAAATTTTTTCCAACATTGGGGATAATGATCCCATTACTTTAGGTCATAATGTGTTAGATTTTGATGATTGTCACATCTCTGAAGTTATAAAGTTCTTACAAAAACTTGCTAAAAGTCCTAATGCTAGTGCTATAAATTTGGCCTTTACAAAACATATTACAAATGCTCTCATAAAAGCTAGAGAAGAGAAATTAAATCGTGAAGCTTCTATTCCTAGGAAGTTAGAGGATGGTTGGGAGCCCATCATTAAAATGAAGGTCAATGATTTTGATTGTAATGCTTTATGTGATCTTGGTGCAAGTATTTCCGTTATGCCTAGGAAAATCTATAATATGCTTGACTTGCCACCATTGAAAAATTGTTATTTGGATGTTAATCTTGCTGATAACTCTACAAAGAAACCTTTGGGGAGGGTTGATAATGTTCGCATTACGGTTAACAATAACCTTGTCCCCGTTGATTTTGTTGTCTTGGATATTGAATGCAATGCATCTTGTCCCATTATATTGGGAAGACCTTTTCTTCGAACTGTTGGTGCTATTATTGATATGAAGGAAGGTAATATTAAATATAAATTTCCTCTCAAGAAAGGTATGGAACACTTCCCTAGAAAGAGAATGAAGTTACCTTTTGATTCTATCATTAGAACAAATTATGATGTTGATGCTTCGTCTCTGATAATACTTGCACTTTCTGCGCCTAGCTGAAAGGCGTTAAAGAAAAGCGCTTATGGGAGACAACCCATGATTTTACTACAGCACTTTTGTTTTATATTTGAGTCTTGGAAGTTGTTACTACTGTAGCAACCTCTCGTTATCTTAATTTTGCTGCATTGTTGTACCAAGTAAAGTCTTTGATAGTAAGGTTCATACTAGATTTGGATTGCTGCGCAGAAACAGATTTCTTGCTGTCACGAATTTGGGTTGAATTCTCTGTATGTAACTCAGAAAATTCTGCCAATTTATGTGAGTGATCCTCAGATATGTACGCAACTTTCATTCAATTTGAGCATTTTCATTTGAGGAAGTCTGGTGCCTCTTGAAAATTCGTCTTTACGGACTGTTCTGTTTTGACAGATTCTGTCTTTTATTTCACATTGCCTGTTTTGCTATGCTTGATGGATTTCTTTATTCCATTAACTTTCAGTAGCTTTGTGCAATGTCCAGAAGTGTTAAGAATGATTATGTCACCTCTGAACATGTGAATTTTGATTATGCACTAACCCTCTAATGAGTTGTTTTGAGTTTGGTGTGGAGGAAGTTTTCAAGGATCAAGAGAGGAGGATGATACAATATGATCAAGGAGAGTGAAAGTCTAAGCTTGGGGATGCCCCGGTGGTTCATCCCTGCATATTTCAAGAAGACTCAAGCATCTAAGCTTGGGGATGCCCAAGGCATCCCCTTCTTCATCGACAACATTATCAGGTTCCTCTAGTGAAACTATATTTTTATTCCATCACATCTTATGTGCTTTACTTGGAGCGTCGGTTTGTTTTTGTTTTTGTTTTGTTTGAATAAAATTGGATCCTAGCATTCATTGTGTGGGAGAGAGACACGCTCCGCTGTTGCATATGGACAAATATGTCCTTAGGCTTTACTCATAATGTTCATGGCGAAGGTTGAAACTTCTTCGTTAATTGTTATATGGTTGGAAACGGGAAATGCTACATGTAGTAACTGGTAGAATGTCTTGAACAATTTGATACTTGGCAATTGTTGTGCTCATAAGGATCATGTTTAAGCTCTTGCATCATATACTTTGCACCTATTAGTGAAGAAATACATAGAGCTTGCTAAAATTTGGTTTGCATGATTGGTCTCTCTAAGGTCTAGATATTTTCTAGTAAGGGTTTGAACAACAAGGAAGACGGTGTAGAGTCTTATAATGCTTGCAATATGTTTTTATGTGAGTTTTGCTGTACCGGTTCATACTTGTGTTTGCTTCAAACAACCTTGCTAGCCTAAGCCTTGTATTGAGAGGGATTACTTCTCATGCAGCCAAAATCCTTGAACCAAAAACTATGCCATCTGTGTCCACCATACCTACCTACTACATGGTATTTCTCCGCCATTCCTAAGTAATTTCTTGAGTGCTACCTTTAAATTTCTATCCTTTGTCTTTGCAATATATAGCTCATGGGACAAATAGCCTAAAAACTATTGTGGTATCGAATATGTACTTATGTATCTTATTTCTTATTAAGTTGCTTGTTGAGCGATAACCATGTTCCTGGGGACGCCATCAACTACCCTTTGTTGAATATCATGTGAGTTGCTATGCATGTTCGTCTTGTCTGAAGTAAGGGCGATTTACCATGAGTTGAATGGTTTGAGCATGCATATTGTTAGAGAAGAACATTGGGCCGCTAACTAAAGCCATGATCCATGGTGGAAGTTTCAGTTTTGGACAACAATCCTCAATCTCTTATGAGAATATTATTTGTTGTTGAATGCTTAAGCATTAAAGAGGAGTCCATTATCTGTTGTCTATGTTGTCCCGGTATGGATGTCTAAGTTGAGAATAATCAAAAGCGAGAAATCCAATGCGAGCTTTCTCCTTAGACCTTTGTACAGGCGGCATAGAGGTACCCCTTTGTGATACTTGGTTAAAACATATGTATTGCAGTGATAATCCAGGTAATCCGAGCTAATTAGGACAAGGTGCGGGCACTATTGGTAATCTATGCATGAGGCTTGCAACTTGTAGGATATAATTTACATAACACATATGCTTTATTACTACCGTTGACAAAATTGTTTCTTGTTTTCAAAATAAAAGCTCTAGCACAAATATAGCAATCGATGCTTTCCTCGAAGGGCCATTCTTTTACTTTTATGTTGAGTCAGTTTACCTATTTCTTCTACCTCAAGAAGCAAACACTTGTGTTAACTGTGCATTGATTCTTACATACTTGCATATTTGCATTCATCATATTACTTTATGTTGACAACTATCCATGAGATATACATGTTACAAGTTGAAAGCAACCGCTGAAACTTAATCTTCCTTTGTGTTGCTTCAATGCCTTTACTATGAATTTATTGCTTTATGAGTTAACTCTTATGCAAGACTTATTGATGCTTGTCTTGAAAGTACTATTCATGAAAAGTCTTTGCTATATGATTCAGTTGTTTACTCATTGTCTTTACCATTGCTTCGAATCGCTGCATTCATTACATGTGCTTACAATAGTATTGATCAAGATTATGATGGCATGTCACTTCAGAAATTATCTTTGTTATCGTTTACCTACTCGGGACGAGTAGGAACTAAGCTAGATTGATACGTCTCCAACGTATCGATAATTTCTTATGTTCCATGCTACTTTATTGACAATACCTACATGTTTTATACATATTTTATGTCATATTTATGCATTTTCCGGCACTAACCTATTAACGAGATGCCGAAGAGCCAGTTGCTGTTTTCTGCTGTTTTTGGTTTCAAAATCCTAGTAAGGAAATATTCTCGGAATTGGACGAAATCAACGCCCATGGGCCTATTTTTCCACGAAGCTTCCAACGAAAGGGAACCAAAGTGGGGCGATGAGCGCCGCCACACTAGGGCGGCGCGCCCGGGGGCCCGCGGCCCTAGTGTGGGGCCCCCCAGCCCTCCGACTCCGCCCTTCCGCCTACTTAAAGTCTTCGTCGCGAATACCCCCAGTACCGAGAGCCACGATATGGAAACCTTCCGAGACGCCGCCGCCGCCAATCCCATCTCGGGGATTCAGGAGATCGCCTCCGGCACCCTGCCGGGAGAGGGGAATCATCTCCCGGGACTCTTCACCGCCATGGTCGCCTCCGGAGTGATGTGAGTAGTTCACCCCTGGACTATGGGTCCATAGCAGTAGCTAGATGGTCGTCTTCTCCTAATTGTGCTATCATTGTTGGATCTTGTGAGCTGCCTAACATGATCAAGATCATCTATCTGTAATGCTACATGTTGCGTTTGTTGGGATCCGATGAATAATGAATGCTATGTTATGTTGATTATCAAACTATCATCTATGTGTTGTTTATGATCTTGCATGCTCTCCGTTATTAGTAGAGGCTCTGCCAAGTTGTTACTTGTAACTCCAAGAGGGAGTATTTATGCTCGATAGTGGGTTCATGCCTCCATTAAATTTGGGACAGTGACAGAAAGTTCTAAGGTTGTGGATGTGCTGTTGCCACTAGGGATAAAACATCAATGCTATGTCTAAGGATGTATTTGTTGATTACATTACGCACCATACTTAATGCAATTGTCTGTTGTTTGCAACTTAATACTGGAGGGGTTCGGATGATAACCTGAAGGTGGACTTTTTAGGCATAGATGCATGCTGGATAGCGGTCTATGTACTTTGTCGTAATGCCCAATTAAATCTCACACTACTCATCATAACATGTATGTGCATTGTCATGCCATCTTTATTTGTCAATTGCTCAACTGTAATTTGTTCACCCAACATGCTATTTCTTATCAGAGAGACACCACTAGTAAACTGTGGACCCCAGTCCATTCTTTTACATCGAATACAATCTACTGCAATACTTGTTCTACTGTTTTCTGCAAACAATCATCATCCATATACATCTAATCCTTTGTTACAGCAAGCCGGTGAGATTGACAACCTCACTGTCACGTTGGGGCAAAGTAATTTGGTTGTGTTGTGCAGGTTCCACGTTGGCGCCGGAATCCCTGGTGTTGCGCCGCACTACACCCCGCCGCCATCAACCTTCAACGTGCTTGGCTCCTACTGGTTCGATAAACCTCGGTTTCTTTCGAGGGAAAACTTGCCGCTGTACGCATCACACCTTCCTCTTGGGGTTCCCAACGGACGCGTGCTGTACGCGTAACAAGCATCAGGAGGCCACCCCCTGGCTCCATGATGACCCACAAGTATAGGGGGTGTATCGTAGTATTTTCGATAAGTAAGAATGTCGATCCCAACGAGGAGCAGAAGGTGTTGACTAGCAGTTTCGATGTAGGAATCACTGTAAATGCTCACAGACAAGTATTCAGGGGGTTTTGATGTAGCAGTTGAATAAAGTACGAGCAAGTAAAATGCGAGAGTAACAATTGCAGCGAGTGGCCCAATCCTTTTTAGCACAAAGGACAAGCCGGTTTGTTTACTTATAATGACCAAACGTTCTTGAGGACACACGGGAATTTAGTCTAGTGCTTTCGCTTCATATAGCTGATTAAGCTTCATTGTTTTGATAAGTGTTGTGTGGGTGAACCTATGCTAATGCACCGCCCTTCCTAGGACTAATACATACTTGTGATTATACCCCTTGCAAGCATCCGCAACTACAAGAAAGTAATTAAGATAAATCTAACCACAGCCTTAAACTCTGAGATCCTGCTATCCCTCCTGCATCGATATACCAACGGGGGTTCAGGTTTCTGTCACTCCGGCAACCCCGCAATTGGCAAACGAATACAAGATGTATTCCCCTAGGCCCATAAAGGTGAAGTATCATGTAGTCGACGTTCACATGACACCACTAGAAGAATAACACCACAACTTAAATATCATAACATTGAATATTACTCAACCATAATTCACTACTAACATTTAGACTTCACCCATGTCCTCAAGAACTAAATGAACTACTCACGAGACATCATATGGAACATGATCAGAGGTGATATGATGATGAATAACAATCTGAACATAAACCTTGGTTCAATGGTTTCACTCAATAGCATCAATAACAAGTAGAAATCAATACCGGGAGAGTTTCCCCTATCAAACAATCAAGATCCAACCCAAATCGTTACAGCGGTGATGAGGTGCAGCGGTGGAGACGGCTGTGATGATGATGGAGATGATGGTGATGATGATGGAGATGATGTCCAGCTCGATGACGTTGACGATGGCGTCGATTTCCCTCCGGGAGGGAATTTCCCGGCGGATCTCAGCCCACCGGAGAGCTCTTTCTCTCGGTGTTTTCCGCCCCGCAGAGGTGGCGTGACCTCGCTACTATCCTCCGGAGCTTAGGTTTTCGGGACGAAGATGTACGCGAAGGAGAGGAGGCCAGGGGCTGTGGGCCCCTCCCCACAAGGCGGCGCGCTGTGCCTTGGCCCGCGCCGCCCGTGAGGTGGGCCCACGGTGGCCCTCCCGGCTCCTCCTTCGGCTCCCTTCGTCTTCGGAAAAATAGGATTTTTCATATAAAGTCAATTGTTGATCTTCCGAAATATTGCATTCTGACGGCGCTTTTTCCAGCAGAATCCTGACTCCGGTGCGCGATCCTCCAATAATCATGAAACATGCAAAATAGATGAAATAACATAAGTATCATCTCCAAATATGAAATATATCAATGAATAACAACAAATTATGATATAAAATAGTGATGCAAAATGGACGTATCAACTCCCCCCAAGCTTAGACTTCGCTTGTCCCCAAGCGAAACTGAACTCGGTAAACATGACCACATGTTTATGGAGTGAAGAGTCGATAAATAAAATACGGACAAGAAGCATCATATTCATTCACACAAGACATTCTAGTGAACAACTTCCTCATATAATTCAACTTGAAACAAGTAGAAGGTAATCACAAATAAAGGTGCATAAGAAATCATAATTGGTAATGGCAAACTTCGTTCTTGGTCAGAGAACAATTAATTATACTTATCTATTGAGCAGCGCTCTCATGTTAAAGTTTATATGGCACAACTTGCATACTCAATCATAATAATCTCCTCATAATCATTGATAACTTTCAAAGCTATATTCATTCAGATAAAACTTGTACTAAACAAGGAAGAGTAAAAGACATGATGAAATAGATCACAATATAAATGGTTTGATCACAACAACTCAAATGCTTGCTTGAGATGGAGGGAAATAGGTTTACTGACTCAACATAAAGTAAAAGACAGGCCCTTCGCAGAGGGAAGCAGGGATTAAATCATGTGCTAGAGCTTTTTCAGTTTTGAAATCATATAAAGAGAGTAAAAGTAACATTTTGAGAGGTGTTTGTTGTTGTCAACGACTGGTAGCGGGTACTCTAACCCCCTTGCCAGACAAACTCTCGAAGAGCGGCTCCCATAAAGTTTTATTTTAGGTTGGCACTCCTCCCAACCTTTGCTTTCACAAACCATGGCTAACCGAATCCTCGGGTGCCTGCCAACAATCTCATACCATGAAGGAGTGCCTTTTTATTTTAGTTTTATTTAGATGACACTCCTCCCCTCCTTTGCTTTCTCAAGCCATGGCTAACCGAATCCTCGGGTGCCGTCCAACAATCACATACCATGGAGGAGTGTCTATTTTTGTAAAATTATGAAGGTTAATTAATCGGGGCTGGGAACCCCATTGCCAGCTCCTTTTGCAAAATTATTGGATAAGCGGATGAAGCCACTAGTCCATTCACTACAAGAAAAGTTCTGATAGACAACGTCTCAAAATCGTCCGCTAAGGGGTATTTTTCGTCGCCTATGGGCCTAACCCGACGATATGGGTTCTGTTGTTGAAACTGCGTCAGGCAAAGTCCTACGACGATTTTTTCGTCCGTCGCTTGGGCGCCCTTCCGCCACGGAAAATCGGACCACAGAAGTGTTTCCGGAGCCCGTTGACCGCCGACGCATGCAACCGACACGTGGCGTACGCCGTTAATCGCGCTAACGGCGTAACCGCCGAAACCCCGTGGTAGATGGTAGGCCCACACGAGGCCTCGCCACGTCTTAAGCGTGCCGCCCATTAAGTTTGCGGGCCGGGCTGACTTAGTTTGACCGGTCAACTATATAGCTGGGCTGGTCCATTAGTTACGTGGGCCGGGCCTAACCTCTAAGGTTGACTGGTCAAAGATTAATGGGCCGGCCCACTAAGCATGTGGGCCGGCCGAATGCACTCGTTTGACCGGTCAACGGCAAAAGGGCCAGCCCACAAAACATGTGGGACCCACTTTCCTGTTATCGGGCCGGCCCATTTACCAAGTGGGGTCCACCTTAAAGCAAGTGGGCCAGCCCAAGAAGTTATTGGGTCCCAATTAGCATGTGGGTCCCACTTTCCTCTCGGCCGCCCATTTAGTACGTGGGGTCCACATTAGATCAAATGGGCCGGGCCAAAAGCACAGGTGGGTCCCACTTTCCTGTTAAAGGGCCGGCCCATTTAGTATGTGGGGTCCACCATATAGCAAGTGGGCCGGCCCAACAAGATAGTGGGCCGCCAGCACGTGGGTCCCACTTTCCGTTAAAGGGCCGCCATTTAGTATGTGGGGTACACCATATAGAAAGGGCCGCCAACACGCAAGTGGGCCGGCCAAACACAGGTGGGTCCCACTTTCTCTTAAAGGCGGCCCATTTAGTATGTGGGGTCCACCATGTAGTGGGCCGGCCCAACAAGATAGTGGGCTGCCAAAAGCAGGTGGGTCCCACTTTCCCGTTAAAGGGCCCCATTTAACGTAGGGTCCACCATATAGCAAGTGGGCCGGCCCAACAAGATAGTGGGCCGGCCAAAGCACATGTGGGTCCCACTTTCCTCTTAAAGGGCCGCCCATTTAGTATGTGGGGTCCACCACAAAAGCAATTGGGCTGGCCCAACTAGTTAGTGGGCCGGCCCAGTAGTTTGTGGGGTCCACCTTATAGTAAGTGGGCCGGCCCAATTAGTGTGTGGGGTCCACCATAAATCAAGTGGGCTGGCCCAATAAGTAAGTGGGCCAGCCCGTTTAGTTGCTGTTTATATGCCGGCATAATAGGCGCTTTAGGATTTTGCGGGCCGGCACATATGTGATTTCGCTTAATTGGGCCGTTTAAGGGATGGGAATTCGTGATTTAGATACTTAGAATATTTACGCAGCATTGATTTCTGTCGGATAGCCTCACTTACCACAAGCACCAAAGAAAAAATGCGCGAAAGAACTATAAAAACTAACTAAATATTACATCAGCTGCAAGGCTTTGAAAAAATATTACAAACCCAGAGAAATTGAATGGTAATTAAACCTAGCAATACAATGAAGCGATCCGGCAATCTTTTAAATTGTCCATGCAGCACCTATATCTGAAACAAAGATATTACAAGTTAAGACAGCAACAATGGAAAGGCAAATACACTACAATATTGTTTGCCAAAGAATTTGGAACTCATCATTTCGTCGTTATAACAAGATCATTGTAATGCGCACAATAAGCAAACAAAGAGTGCATGCCGCATACCAACAGCCAATATAACAGAGCATGTTAGAATGAAACAGCAGACTTACTACTGTTGAGTCCCATGCAAACCAACATGTTCAGGGAGTACAAAATTGGCATGAACAACATAGTAGCAGGCTATAAATTTTGTAACAACGACTGAGCAAGATGAAGTTATGATGGCTAGATCTACAGAGCAGGGAATGTAAACCAAACATAGTAGCAGGCTATAAATTTTGTAACAACGACTGAGCAAGATGAAGTTACGATGGCAAAAGCTAAAGAGGAGGGAATGTGAACCAACATGTGCCAAGTGCAATTACTTCATTTTGGCCGTGAACTAAATAATACTCCTGAACTTATAGTGAAGGGGATGCAAATCAAGATGTTTCGGGATATAAACTTGTAATGAGCAACACATAGAGGATAGTTAATGCTGGAGCTTAGGATGGACCAGATACATAATATAGTGGGATCACCTGTGAACTTGTATAAGAGGGAATGCAAACCAATATGTTCAGCATTCCATATGTGAGCGTCATGCCAAGTCAGAGAAACAAGTCAATAATGCAGCTTTTGAAGAACAAGATGGCACGCAAAATTATTATCTAGTAATATGACAAGTTTATTTGTACTACAGGCTAGATAGCAGAGTGATAGCATGCCAAACTAAGTCCTTACTTTGTTAGCTTACAATGAAGTAGATACAAAACAATGGCATCACCTGTAGTACAGGGAATGCAAGCCAACATGTTCATGGAGTAAAAAATTGGCACAAACAACATAGTAGCAGGCCATAATTTTTGTAACAACGACTGAGCAAGATAAAGTTATGATGGCTAGATCTACAGAGCAGGGAATGTAAACCAAATATAGAAGTTACGATGCCAAAAGCTATAGAGCAGGGAATGCGAACCAACATGTGCAATTACTTAAAATTGGCCATGAACTAAATAATAGCAGGATGTTACTATAATACCTATAATTTTTGTAACAACGACTGAGCAAGATAGAAGTTATGATGGCTACATCTACAGAGCAGGGAATGCAAACCAAAATGTTCAATCGCTTAAAGTTAGCAATGAACTAGAAAATAGCAAGGTGTTACGGTCATAGCTAGGAATGAACTAAAAGAGCTTCAGACAAACAAGCATCTGAACCCAGAACATGGCGCTAAAACAAGGGACTTACATTAGGAGAAGCACTCTGTGGGAGTCACAACAGATCTTCCTGGGGTTGATAGATCCGGTGATGAAGTACGCAACATGTGCTACTTGGGGTTGGAGAGACGGCCATTACACTTCATGGTTACTCATCTCATCTGCAAAAACGTAACGGCGCGTCGTTAGCACAAACAGGTTCCCCCAAGATTAAACAAGAACTTGCAGGCAAGCAATAGAAAAGCGACAGTAGAAGAGTTTAGATCATGCACGGCGCCGGTGAAGCAGATCCGGTTCATGCACAGCGGTGTCGGTGAGCAAGATCCGATGCGGTGGACGACGGATCCCGAAGCGGCTCCGGTGGGGTGGACGATACCGCAGCTGAAGCGATCGGTAGACTGCTGGATGAGCATATGGTTTCGAGGTTCGGCGGGGATGATCCGGTCCGGTTGATGACGACGTCGATGAAGCGGCTCCGGCAGGCAGCCGGATGACGAGGATCGCGAGGCCTCGGGTAGGCCAGGGAAGTCCGGCGGGGATGTTCCGGTGCGGTGGTCGTGGAGGTGGGAGAGAGGGACTTGGGAAGTTCCGGTGGGTGGTCTGAGGGAAATGAATTTTTTTGGGAGGGTTTCCGGGCTAGGGAGGTGGTGATCCAAAAAATGACGGGCAGACCCCCCCACCAACCGACTTTGCTGTCATCTCCACAGGGGTAGAATGGGAATTTGGAAGCGTGTGAAATTTTTGTATTTTGTGGGCGGGAAGTTTTGCCGCTATGAGATTTTGAATTTGGCTAAGGTCCAACTATAATGATAAAAAATTGTGAGACCGTACTAGTACCTCTGTTCATGGCCGAGTGCAAAATCAAATCATCATCACATTAAATACCGGTTACTACCATGATCATCATCTATCTTCTGGACAGAGATCCAGTGCCCCCACGTTCACAGGGCGCAGCGTGACCTGAGGCTTCCCATCCACCATTCGTTTCAATCCAACGGCAAGGAAAGCAACAACGTGACCCGATTAATTTCTGCTGAACTGAAGAGCTGCTGTGTTCTCTCGAACCTGAACAAATAGAGAAGGGAACAGAAGATGATTTCGGTTCCGAGCGCATCTGTCCGGGCCAAACATGTTCTGGTACAAACTCCAGCGGGACGACGCATAGTGACTGGGCCGTTCGCAGCGACGCAAACATGCCCAAATATGCGTCTCGGATCCGTCGCGCGGACGCTGCGTGGACGCGTAAAGTGTCCGCTCGCGTCTGGCGAACGTTTCGTCGGGCCCGCTTGGCAGTGACCCAGCGTCGATGCGTCTTCTCAGCGGCGCCGCTTCGGCAGTCTGCGGATAGGGACATAGATCCAGTGCCCCCACGTTCACAGGGCACATCAAACTTGAGATTAAATTATGCGTTCTAGTTCTATACAAAACCCAGTAGGAGGTTGAGCGGCAGCGGCTAGGGTTTAGTGTGGGAGGAGATGATATGCGTACGCTCCTGTTTATATAGGTCGGAGGCACGCGACGGCCGCTGCACGCGTGGCATCGCCATTCGCAGAGGTAGGTGACGACGCGTGCCACCCGAGGCATCGCCATTTTACGCGACCGCAGACTGCCGAAGCGGCGCCGCTGAGAAGACGCATCGACGCTGGGTCACTGCCAAGCGGGCCCGACGAAACGTTCGCCAGACGCGAGCGGACACTTTACGCGTCCACGCAGCGTCCGCGCGACGGATCCGAGACGCATATTTGGGCATGTTTGCGTCGCTGCGAACGGCCCAGTCACTATGCGTCGTCCCGCTGGAGTTTGTACCAGATACATTTTTGGCCCGGACAGATGCGCTCGGAACCGAAATCATCTTCTGTTCCCTTCTCTATTTCTTCAGGTTCGAGAGAACACAGCAGCTCTTCAGCTCAGCAGAAATTAATCGGGTCACGTTGTTGCTTTCCTTGCCGTTGGATTGAAACGAATGGTGGATGGGAAGCCTCAGGTCACGTTGTGCCCTGTGAACGTGGGGGCACTGGATCTCTGTCCCTATCTTCTTAATCCAATTCAAAAATGCGTTTGAAATATTTCAGGATTGGTGGGAGATTTTGCCGCCCGACTGAGATTAAATTAAACCACACGTTCGACAATTCAAACTTGAGACCTTGGCTATGATACCATTTAAGTTCGAACTGATTGAAAAAGGCTATGCAATTAATTTATATAACATCCACAGGAACAACTACCAAGTTGATCCCAACCGCAGATAAATGCATCCACCAACAAAAGTAGGAAAGGTGCCATAATCTAAGGAAACATTTCACAAGACCAATGTACTCACTATGTAGTGTTCATCTCCAATTATCTATGGCATTTTCTTAGTCTTTGGGAGATTATAACGAACTTGATTGGCCTCGTGCAGTAGGGCATCACATGCTTCTAATCTCGATCTCAACATGTCAACTTTTGTTCTTAGCATAGCTGTTGCAACTCGTTCTACTTGGAGTTGTTCCTCCAAAACTTGAGCAGAGAAAGACTTGGACTTGGGCTTCAAAACCCAGCATTTCGCAGGAAAGAGTTTTTGGTGATATCTTTATCTTTCCCATGTTTTGCCATCTCGAATTTCATATTAGCATGACAAGTTTTGAGTTGTGTAAAAAGAAAAGTTATTACAGAGAAAAATGCAGATGGTAGATTTAATGTGTAGGAACGACTTTTAATCATACAAGTTGGCATGCCTGACTATAATAAGGACCATCTATCTTGCTAGCAGGCATAATTATTAAGGTATTATTAATGGGCTACCATGTTCATAGTCTTCGAAGAAACAGCCTTTATTGCATTACGAGCAGAAAACAGTTCACACGTGCGCTCAGATTCAAATTTTCAGCATGCAGCCGATTTATGGTTTAATTGAAGTACACAACAGGATATTATTTCACACAAAATACAGCAGCCACATGGAACATATCTAATTTTAGTACAACAACAAAATTTGCAATTATTACAGACCACGAAATTTTGAACGAAATTTTGAGCAGTAATTAATTACAGCATTGGCATCAGCAGTCCACTTGACTGAACAACAGAATCAAAGTTTATTTAGACACCTTCAATTCCCAGACACATCACAACTGGCTTACCATGACAAGTGCATAGGAGATTCTTTAGAACATTTTCTGTCAAAGTTTGCCTATTTTTCAATTCATGTATCTCTTGGCGTGTGTTGGCAATTATTTCATCAGCATCTTTGTTTTCCCGCCCAAATATATCAACTGCCTCTTGGAGTGCATCCCCCAAATCTCTTTGTGCCGGATTAAGTTGAGCAATAGATACCATGGGCCTATGCGAGCAATATGCACTCTCACTGCTGCTTTGTGAAACATCAATACTTGAGGCATTGGCCCTTGCTTCTGGCTTTGTAGCTTTATTTGAAGCCTGAAATTTAGATAAAACAAGTTACAACATCATATGATGCAATAAAAGACCTCCAATTTCAAGAGCATCATTGAGCTGATATAACATAGCAAGCAATCCAAAATAGAGCCTCGTACATCTATTTCTTCTGGAACGGTTGGTGTACTGGACTCAGTGGACCAATGAGAGCACATGCCACTGTCACTGTTGCTCTGTGAAATGACCGCAACACTTGATAAATGGGTTGTCCCTACTGACATTACAACTTTGTTTGCAGGCTGAAACTAAGACAAAACAAGTTAAAATGCAATACAATACAAGGCAAACAAACATCATTGTTGACATAATTTTGAAAGAACCATGGGCAGATATAACAAAGAAACCAGTTAAGCCACATGCCTCTTAGAACAAACCAAACTAGATCATGGCGATGATGTATACAATGAACCAAGCAACTAGACATCATGTGCCCAATAACGAAGCCAGGTCACTGCACAGAAGAAATCTAGCAAATAGCCAAATACAGTCAAAACATGTGCATGTTGGATTGGATACAATTAGGAAAATAATGTATGATTGATTTAAGCATGACTCAGATAGTGCCTTCGACAACGTAGAAGGTCAATGCAACAATTAATTGTATGGCTTGTATGAAGTGCCATAACATTTAAATTAAGCATAACGAGGCATTGCTTAATCTGAGAACTGAGTGCTAGCTCAGTGGCAAGGCTTGCGAGTGCACAGCCAGCCCACCCGGGTTCGAGTACCAACGGGACCGAATTAAACAAGAATGAAGCGAGATGTCAGTACAAGTAGTGGCAATAGAAATGCAAAATCCATAACAGGGCCAATGACAACATTCACTTGCCAACAAAATCTAAGGCTTTAGCTTTCATATACCATCAAAATTTAAAATAGTGTAATCCCCCGAAAGAGTATCATGGTATCATTTAATCTCAGCCATCTCACCCCTAATACCAAACATGTATCATTTAATCTCAGCCGTTCTTTTGTTTTACTCAAGAAAACATTTTTGTTTTGGGAGTTTATAGAAGCACAAGCCATCGTCTACATTGGCACTGTGTTATGAAAAATATCATCTTCATCGTACATGGTTATGTGAAGATATTGATATATAATTCTGTGCTAGGAAAACAAATAGCAATTACTATGTTACAAGAACCATCTTCAAGCTCGAAGATACGAAGTTCATTGGTCCACCAACCAAGGCTGATAAAATATTATATATTAATTTAGTACTAATATTTCGTATTTACTCATATTAAGGTCTAACTTTTTTCCCCATGACAAACCAGTTTTGATATAAAATCTAACGGTGGCCATGTGTGGGTCACATAAAAAGTATTGAGGTAGTAAATTTATACATAGATATTGGATAATGTATTTTAAATTTCAAAAAATATGGTGAGTAGAAATATATAAATTAGATAGTCTTGCCGTGCAATATGCATGCCGCAAAAGGTAAGATAGATCCTTAAAAATTCTCGACTCTAATCACAAAAATATACATAATCCTAATGGGGTGTCCATGAAAAAGTTTTGTCACTTTCGTATTAGGGTATACTTCTATTTCATACTGACTAAAAAACTTAATTGTAGTGAACTCACATATTACTCCTTCCATTACTTCTTTTAGGGTGTATTAGTTTTTCAAAAGCCAAACTTTAGGCTTTGTGACTAATTTTAGCAAAAAATAATAATTATCAACATCAAATAAAATATGGAAATATATTTTAAAATTATATATGTCGTGACGTGCAAAGCACGTGCTACTTACTAGTAGATTACTAGAAAATGAATGAAGCAATTGAACATGGAGCGTATTATATAAACAGCCAGATCATTTGAATATGGATATACCACATCATGTCAATGGGACTCAGAAAAACAAAGCTAGACATTTAAACAAGTAATATAACTATTTTTTCACAATGTTTCAAGTAGAATAGGAAGCTAGGTTAGGAATAAAGCAATCATGTTTCAAGTAGAATAGGAAGCTAGGTTAGGAATAAAGCAATCATGTTTCAAGTAGAATAGGAAGCTAGGTTAGGAATAAAGCAATCATGTTTCAAGTAGAATAGGAAGCTAGGTTAGGAATAAAGCAATCATGTTTCAAGTAGAATAGGAAGCTAGGTTAGGAATAAAGCAATCATGTTTCAAGTAGAATAGGAAGCTAGGTTAGGAATAAAGCAATAAAAAAACACGAAGTGCATCATTTCAGCTAGGATCATTTCTATCAAACTTCATGCACTAGCCATGGAACAACAGGCAAACTCAATGAAGCAACAGGCAAAAAATTAACATAATAGAATTTCAGGACTTGTTTAACATAGCCAAATCATGTAACTTATACCCAGGCATGCCGGATGCCAGATGGGTCAAAGGCAGTGTGCAATGTTCCATATGGTAATTGTTTATATTTTATTAGATTCCATTAGGAAACTTAGGTAGTGCAACATACAGAAAATGATGCAATTGAACTACGCACAGGAGGTAAATTAACATTCCAAAAAAAAACAGGGAACTTACGTGAGCTTTTTTTTGAGTCACACGGACCTCATCGGGTACTTGGACAGAAGAACCTGGTGCCTCACTGTTTCTCCTCTGCATGAAGGAGAGGCCAATTGTAAACAGAAACAGGATCCAAGATATAGAAGTTTGCATTAAGCAATATACAAAAAACAGCAGGTACTTACATGATTATAGGCGAGCTTTACTCTACGTTTCTGAGTGTAAGATGTGCCTGCTGCACGTGTAATAACAACAAACAGTTACGAGTCAAGGATTTGCTATAATTAAATTGACACCAAATAGTAGTAGAAGCATTATGACGTGCATAAACATGTAATACAGGATCGCAGAAAGATATCAAACATGATGTAACTAGAGCAGTAGCCTACGGCCAAATAGTGAGAAATTGTAATCGTGTCAATGGTGGACTTGTATAGCCTACCCCAACTTGTTTGGGAATAAAGGCTTTGTTGTTGTCAATCGTGGACATGTAGAGCATTCAACGGTTCATGATTGGTGGCTCATATTTTGTAGAGTTTCAGCGAATGGGTGGGTTAAATCACTCAGACCACCACACTCTGTATTTATATCATCTGAGTTAGGGTTACAATACCACTGGACATGGGCCTCTATGGGCCTCACACTGGATACAATATTACTACAGCGCTACTACTAAACTCACTCATGGTCCAACACACCCCCTCAAGATGATCATGGGTAAACAACCATGGCCATCTTGCAACAACAACATGACACATATGACAACGACGAGTAATGAACTTTCAGCATAACTCCTAGGATACATGACAGCATTGCACTTTCCATCATCTTGTCATCTCGATTCATCTCTTCATCAGCAGCGAAGACATCCAGCTTCAACCATCTGGGATAGGCACAACTCCTAACCATACACGTCCTCAACAACCCCGGCTGCCTCACCACACAAGTTCCGCAGAACCATCCACACTCGCCTCAATGTCCTCAGCCTCTCTTCTCCACTCTGCCCGGCCACTGACCTCTTCCGTCTCTCCCACAAACCCCCAGCCAACTCCTGCCTCAACCATCCACTCCTCAAGCACCCATGCCTATCCCCCGGTCAGGCCTCAACCAGTCTCACCTCAGGCACGCATGCCTTTCCCCTGGACATATCCACAACCATCACCATCACTACTAAACCGCAGCCTCATCAACTCCATCACGACTCAACCGCAGCCTCATCAACTCCATCACAACATATCCTCACAGCCTCACATCTCCATTTTCTCCTCACTTCCACTCGGATGGCGCCTCGTCTGCGCGCCCTGGCCAACCTGGCGGACCGCACCTGGCCACATCGACCGGCTCGCGCTGGTCAACGTCCAGCACCAACCTCCGGCTCCGCCCTGCGCTCAAAGGCTCGGCCCACTCCGCACGCCTCCAACATCTCCCCCTCGCACGGATCCAGATCTCTCTGCCACGGATTCACTTCCTCTTCTCTCCTTTCTAAACCAAAACGATCTTCACCCTCTTCTTTGTCCCCGCGCGAGCAGCCGCCGATCTCACACAACTCACATCGCTGTGTGTGATAGCCGCAACCCACGCAGAGCACCTGATGCGGCCTCCCGCCGCCTGGATTTCTACATCTCAACGGTGGTTTTTGTGGTCAAAGGAAGAACTTGTATGGTACTGTTTGGGGCGGCTAGCACTAGCAGGAAGGAAACCTAGGCTCTGATACCATGTAGAGTTTCAGCAAATGGGTGGGTTAGGTCACGGGAAAAAATACTTATGCGTCGTGTTTAAATCTAAAGGATGAGGTGGTTACCAACGAAAGCACTTGTAAGTTAAAAATATAGCAAGAATTCAGAAATACAGTCAGCTGCAATACTCCTAACAGAACAAAACGCGCAGGGATGTCTGGTTACCTATTTCTGGGCGGCGTTTAGACGTGTTCCGCGTTCTTACGGGTGACGTGGAGGTCGGCGAGGGGACTGCTGTTGCGGTGGGTGCCGGGGAAGCAGATCTTGGGGGGTCGGAGAAGGACATGCTGGGCGGTCGATGAAGTGTTCAGCGCGCCGGCCGAAGTAGAAGGTCGGTGAAGCAGATGATGTGCAGTGCACGGGGACGTCGGTGTCGGCGAAGCTGGTCAGGTGCGGTGGTCGATAGAGTCGGCGAACGAGATACGGTGCGGTGGACGCCGGAGTAGGTGCGGATCAAGCGGATAGGGCAGCCTCGAGGTTTGAAGCCGTGGCAGCTTGAACGGCGAAGTGCGGCGGTGATTTTCCGGTGCGGCGGCCGTGAAGGTGGGAGGTAGGTAAGAGGGGCGGTTTCTCTGAGGGCTTGCGGGCGAAACTAGGGCGAAGCTGGGCGATAGAGGAGAAAAAGGGAATTTCGCAGTCCTTCTTTTGAGGGAAAAAATATTCGCAGATCTGAAACTTTGCGGCGCGAGATATTTGGGCGTTGGCGGGGAATTTTACCGCTCGATGAGATTAAATTTTGGCTGCAGTAGGTAATAATAATAAAAAATAGTAGGCCCTACTAGTAGTACTGTAAGTCTGTTCAGGAATCCAAGGGGGTCGAGGTAGAGGAATCCATTATGTGAATCCACATTTCAAAGTGTCAAAAAATTCTAAACTAAAATTTTCCTGTAAAAAAGACAAATTTTGATGCTGTAACACGACTACGTACAGCACATTTTTTGCCTTTTTTGTACACACCACACAAAATGTTGTTTTTCCACAAAAACTTATGAACGAACATAGGATGTCACAATGTATACCAAAAAAATTATGTCAGATTTTTTTAACATTTATATAATTGTTTTTTTATTATTTTCAATAATGGGTGCATATGCACGCGTGTGCCAAAACGCCACCTCCAGGGGCTAGGAGTTTCTAAACTTCTTATGGCACATCAAATAAAATGTTGTTCAATCAATAATAATAATGTGCTTATGATTGTTACTCCCTTCCACCATTAATAAAGTCCACATCGGTTTCGTGTCAAACTTTGACTCGAGATTTAGGTACCCACATGATAGTGCTAGTATCATAGCTAGTATCATACACATTGGTCCCACAAAACTGCTGATGTGGCAGCTAATTAAGTAGGAGAGAGGAGATTAGTGTAACATAGGTAGATATTGTATCATAGCGCAAACAACGAGATACATGCTTAGGGTTAGGGGTAGATACATGATTTTTTTGGTTTGAATATGTCTAGACCTTATTTATCAACTTAATTGAATGCTTACTATATAACATAAGAAGACCTTGTTTTTTATTTTATTTTTTAATTTTTATACGGATTTGAATCTTGGTCAAATCCTAGGTTTCACCAAGATTTGAATAAGTTTAAAACATGAATATGAAAAAGTAAGCATGCATGTATGCTTCTTAATTAATCACTTCAAAATGAAGCTCTTGGGAGGGTTTTTGAAATTTCCATGTTTGAAACCAAAAACCACATATCATCATGCTTGACTTCATGAGACAGAGTTTAGGGTTAGGGGGTAGATACATGATTTCTCTGGTTTGAATATGTCTAGACCTTGTTTATCAACTTAATTGAATGCTTACTATATAACATAAGAAGACTATGTGCCTTGGTTTTTCATTTTTTGTTTTTTTTAAATTATGCCCATTTGAATCTTGGTCAAATCCTAGGTTTGACCATGATTTAAACAAGTTTAAAACATGAATATGAAAAAGTAAGCATGTATCCTTCGTAGTCACTCCAAAATGAAGCTCGATCTTGAGAGGGTTTTTGAAATTTCCATGTTTGAAACCAAAAAACCACGTACTTATCTTCATGCTTGACTTCATAAGACAGAGTTAGGGGTTAGGGGTAGCTTGATACATGATTTTTCTGGTTTGAATATGTCTAGACCTTGTTTATCAACTTAATTGAATGCTTACTATATGACATAAGAAGACCTTGGTTTTCATTTTTTATACCCATTTGAATCTTGGTCAAATCATAGGTTTAACCAAGATTTGAACAAGTTTAAAACATGAATATGAAAAAGTAAGCACGTAAGTATGCTTCTTAGTCACTCCAAAATGAAGCTCTTGGGAGGGTTTTTGAAATTTCCATGCTTGAAACCAAAAACCACTTCTCTTCATGCATGCTTGACTTCATAAGACAGAGTTTAGGGTTAGGGGGTAGATACATGATTTTCCTGGTTTGAATATGTGTAGACCTTGTTTATCAACTTAATTGAATGCTTACTATATAAGATAAGAATACCTTGTTTTTTTGAATTTTTATACCCATTTGAATCTTGGTCAAATCCTTGGTTCCACCAAGATTTGAATAAGTTAAAAACATGAATATGAAAAAGTAAGCATGTATGCTTCTTAGTCACTTCAAAATGAAGCTCTTGGGAGGGTTTTTGAATTTCCATATTCGAAACCAAAAACCACATATCTTCATGCTTGACTTCATGAAACAGAGTTTAGGGTTAGGGGTAGATACATGCATGATTTTTCTTGTTTGAATATGTCTAGACCTTGTTTATCAACTTAATTGAATGCCTACTATATAACATAAGAAGACCTTTTTTGTTTTTTTTTTGAATTTTTATACCCATTTGAATCTTGGTCAAATCCTAGGTTTCACCAAGATTTGAATATGTTTAAAACATGAATATGAAAAAGTAAGCATGCATGTATGCTTCTTAATTAATCACTTCGAAATGAAGCTCTTGGGAGGGTTTTTGAAATTTCAATGTTTGAAACCAAAAACGACATATCTTCATGCATGCGCTTGACTTCATGAGATAGAGTTTAGGGTTAGGGGTAGATACATGATTTCTCTGGTTTGAATATGTCTAGACCTTGTTTATCAACTTAATTGAATGCTTACTATATGACATAAGAAGACTATGTGCCTTGATTTTTCATTTTTTTTCAATTTTTCCCATTTGAATCTTGGCAAATCCTAGGTTTGACCATGATTTAAACAAGTTAAAAACATGAATATGAAAAATTAAGCATGTATCCTTCGTAGTCACTCCAAAATGAAGCTCTTGAGAGGGTTTTTGAAATTTCCATGTTTGAAACCAAAAACCACTTCTCTCCATGCTTGACTTCATAAGACAGAGTTTGGGGATAGGGGTAGCTTGATACATGAATTTTCTGGTTTGAATATGTCTAGACCTTGTTTATCAACTTAATTGAATGCTTACTAGATGACATAAGATGACTATGTGCATTGGTTTTTCATTTTATTGTTTTATTTTTATTTTTATGCCCATTTGAATCTTGGTCAAATCCTAGGTTTGACCATGATTTAAACAAGTTTAAAACATGAATATGAAAAATTAAGCATGTATCCTTCATAGTCACTCCAAAATGAAGCTCGATCTTGAGAGGGTTTTTGAAATTTCCATGTTTGAACCAAAAAACCACGTACTTCTCTTCATGCTAGACTTCATAAGATAGAGTTTGGGGTTAGGGGTAGCTTGATACATAAATTTTCTGGTTTGAATATGTCTAGACATTGTTTATCAACTTAATTGAATGCTTAATTACTAGATGACATAAGATGACTATGTGCATTGGTTTTTCATTTTTTTTGAATTTTTATGCCCATTTGAATCTTGGTCAAATCCTAGGTTTGACCATGATTTAATCAAGTTTAAAACATGAATATGAAAAATTAAGCATCTATCCTTCTTAGTCACTCCAATATGTAGCTCTTGGGAGGGTTTTTGAAATTTCCATGTTTGAAACCAAAAAACACTTCTCTTCATGCTTGTCTTCATAAGACAGAGTTTGGGGTTAGGGGTAGCTTGTTGATACATGATTTTTCTGGTTTGAATATGTCTAGACCTTGTTTATCAACTTAATTGAATGCTTACTAGATGACATAAGATGACTATGTGCATTGGTTTTTCATTTTATTGTTTTTTCTGAATTTTTATGCCCATTTGAATCTTGGTCAAATCCTATGTTTGACCAAGATTTGAACAAGTTTAAATCATGAATATGAAAAATTAAGCATTTATCCTTCTTAGTCACTCCAAAATGTAGCTCTGGGGAGGGTTTTTGAAATTTCCATGTTTGAAACCCAAAACAACTTCTCTTCATGCTTGACTTCATAAGACAGAGTTTAGGGTTAGGGGTAGATACATGATTTGTCTGGTTTGAATACGTCTAGACCTTGTTTATCAACTTTAATGCTTACTATATGACATAAGAAGACTGTGTGCTTTGGTTTTTCATTTTTCTGATTTTTTTTATTTTTGATGCCCATTTGAATCTTTGTCAGATCCTAGGTTTGACCAAGATTTAAACAAGTTTAAAACATGAAAATGAAAAGGGAAGCATTTATCCTTCTTAGTCACTCTAAATTAAGTTTTTGGGAGGTTTTTGAAATTTCCATGTTTGAAACCCAAAACCACTTATCTTCATGCTTGACTTCATAAGACAAAGTTTAGGGTTAGGGGTAGATACATGATTTGTATGGTTTGAATATGTGTAGACCTTGTTTATTGATACGTCTCCGACGTATCGATAATTTCTTGTGTTCCATGCCACATTATTGATGATATCTACATGTTTTATGCACACTTGATGTCATATTCGTGCATTTTCTGGAACTAACTTATTAACAAGATGCCGAAGAGCCAGTTGCTGTTTTCTGTTTTTGGTTTCAGAAATCCTAGTAACAAAATATTCTCGGAATTGGACGAAATCAACGCCCAGGGTCCTATTTTGCCACGAAGCTTCCAGAAGACCGAGAGACGTGGGGCCACGAGGTGGCCAAACCACAGGGCGGCGTGGCCAGGCCCTGGCCGCGCCGACCTATGGTGTGGGCCCTCGTGCCGCCTTACCTGCCCTTCCGCCTACAAATAGCCTCCGTCGCGAAACCCCGACGAGAGCCACGATACGGAAACCCTCGAGACGCCGCGCCGCCAATCCCATCTCGGGGGATTGGAGATCTCCTCCGGCACCCTTCCGGAGAGGGGATTCATCTCCGGAGGACTCTTCACCGCCATGGTCGCCTCCGGAGTGATGAGTGAGTAGTTCACCCCTGGACTATGGGTCCATAGCAGTAGCTAGATGGTTGTCTTCTCCCCATTGTGCTTAATTGTCGGGTCTTGTGAGCTGCCGAACATGATCAAGATCATCTATCTGTAATTCTATATGTTGCGTTTGTTGGGATCCGATGAATAGAGAATACTATGTTATGTTGATTATCAATTCATGTCTATGTGTTGTTTATGATCTTGCATGCTCTCCGTTATTAGTAGATGCTCTGGCCAAGTTGATGCTAGTAACTCCAAGAGGGAGTATTTATGCTCGATAGTGGGTTCATGTCTCCGTGAATCTGGAGGAGTGACAAGAACCTCTAAGATTATGGATGTGCTGTTGCCACTAGGGATAAAACATTGGTGCTATGTTCGAGGATGTAGTCACTGATTACATTACGCGCAATACTTAATGCAATTGTCTGTTGTTAGCAACTTAATACTGGAGGGGGTTCGGATGATAACCTGAAGGTGGACTTTTTAGGCATAGATGCATGCTGGATAGCGGTCTATGTACTTTGTCGTAATGCCCAATTAAATCTCACAGTACTCATCATAATATGTATGTGCATGGTCATGCCCTCTCTATTTGTCAATTGCCCAACTGTAATTTGTTCACCCAACATGCTTTATCTTATGGGAGAGACACCTCTAGTGAACTGTGGACCCCGGCCCTATTCTTTACATCGCATACAATCTACTGCAATACTTGTTTTACTGTTTTCTTGCAAACAATCATCTTCCACACAATACGGTTAATCCTTTGTTACAGCAAGCCGGTGAGATTGACAACCTCACTGTTTCGTTGGGGCAAAGTACTTTGGTTGTGTTGTGCAGGTTCCACGTTGGCGCCGGAATCTCTGGTGTTGCGCCGCACTACATCCCACCGCCATCAACCTTCAACGTGCTTCTTGACTCCTACTGGTTCGATTAAACCTTGGTTTCTTCTGAGGGAACTTGCCTGTGCGCATCACACCTTCCTCTTGGGGTTCCCAACGGACGTGTCAACTACACGCATCAAGCAAATTTCTGGCGCCGTTGCCGGGGAGATCAAGACACGCTGCAAGGGGAGTCTCCACTTCCCAATCTCTTTACTTTGTTTTTGTCTTGCTTATTTTATTTACTACTTTGTTTGCTGCATTATATCAAAACACAAAAAAATTAGTTGCTAGTTTTACTTTATTTACTGTCTTGCACTCTATATCAAAAACACAAAAAAATTAGTTACTTGCATTTACTTTACTTGATTCATCATGTTTCCTTTTAATTTTACCACGAAAGACATACCGGTAGGACGTGGGTCTATAATTGGGAGAAATAATATAGAAGAATTTTTCAATCATGTTAGTACCGTTGAAGATTTTGAAGATAGACACTTGGTAGAACTTGCTCCTACTTATGAAATTGCTGCTGCTGCTTTAGTTCGTATGATGGAAACTAAATTTGTTAATCTCAATCCTATAATCCAACACATGTTTCTTACACTCGGTGATATGGAAGAAGGGGAAAAGAAAGATTTTGTTTTAGAAACCCTTCTTAGAGAATTTGGTGGTATAGCAAGAGAGGCTAGAAAGGTCTTTGCTAAATATAATATGCTTGGTTCTTATACCAATTTTGTTAGTCTCCTTGAAAAGATGGATATGGATAGAATAAAGTACACTAATAATATTAATGATGGTGGGGAGATCAAAGCACCAATACCATGTAAGCTCCTAGCGATGAATGATGCACTAGAAAATAACTATGCTTGGCTTGTTCCTGAAAATTTGTTTGATGAGAGTAGCAAGCCCAAGACTAATGAAAAGGGAGCCGCTGAAACTTATGTATCCAATATACTATGCATGGTTGAGAAAACTCCAAACCCCGCTGAAGATGCACCGTCTCTTGATAATACTTGATACACACTTTCTGCGCCTAGCTGAAAGGCGGTAAACAAAAGCGCTTATGGGAGACAACCCATGTTTTTACTACAGTATCTTTGTTTTTATTTTGTGTCTTGGAAGTTGTTTAGTACTGTAGCAACCTCTCCTTATCTTAGTTTTGTGTTTTGTTGTGTCAAGTTAAGTCTTTGATAGTAAAGTTCATACTAGATTTGGATTACTGCGCAAAAACAGATTTCTTTGCTGTCACGAATCTGGGCAAAATTATCTGTAGGTAACTTAGAAAATTAAGCCAATTTACGTGAGTGATCCTCAGATATGTACGCAACATTCATTCAATTTGAGCATTTTCATTTGAGCAAGTCTGTTGCCTCAATAAAATTCGTCATTACAAACTGTTCTGTTTTTGACAGATTCTGTCTTTTATTTCGCATTGTTTTGTTATGTTCGATGGATATTTCGATTCCATTGACTTTCAGTAGCTTTGTGCAATGTCCAGAAGTGTTAAGAATGATTATGTCACCTCTGAACATGTATATTTTGATTGTGCACTAACCCTCTAATGAGTTGTTTCGAGTTTGGTGTGGAGGAAGTTTTCAAGGATCAAGAGAGGAGTATGATGCAATATGATCAAGGAGAGTGAAAGCTCTAAGCTTGGGGATGCCCCGGTGGTTCACCCCTGCATATTCTAAGAAGACTCAAGCGTCTAAGCTTGGGGATGCCCAAGGTATCCCCTTCTTCATCGACAACATTATCAGGTTCCTCCCCTGAAACTATATTTTTATTCCATCACATCTTATGTGCTTTGCTTGGAGCGTCGGTTTGTTTTTGTTTTTATTTTGTTTGAATAAAATGGATCCTAGCATTCATTGTGTGGGAGAGAGACACGCTCCGCTGTTGCATATGGACAAATATGTCCTTAGGCTTTACTCATAGTATTCATGGCGAAGTTTCTTCTTCGTTAAATTGTTATATGGTTGGAATTGGAAAATGCTACATGTAGTAATTCTAAAATGTCTTGAATAATGTGATACTTGGCAATTGTTGTGCTCATGTTTAAGCTCTTGCATCATATACTTTGCACCCATTAATGAAGAAATACATAGAGCTTGCTAATTTGGTTTGCATAATTGGTCTCTCTAAAGTCTAGATAATTTCTAGTATTGAGTTTTGAACAACAAGGAAGACGGTGTAGATTCTTATAATGTTTACAATATGTCTTTTATGTGAGTTTTGCTGCACCGGTTCATCCTTGTGTTTGTTTCAAATAACCTTGCTAGCCTAAACCTTGTATCGAGAGGGAATACTTCTCATGCATCCAAAATCCTTGAGCCAACCACTATGCCATTTGTGTCCACCATACCTACCTACTACATGGTATTTCTCCGCCATTCCAAAGTAAATTGCTTGAGTGCTACCTTTAAAATTCCATCATTCACCTTTGCAATATATAGCTCATGGGACAAATAGCTTAAAAACTATTGTGGTATTGAATATGTACTTATGCACTTTATCTCTTATTAAGTTGCTTGTTGTGCGATAACCATGTTTCTGGGGACGCCATCAACTATTCTTTGTTGAATATCATGTGAGTTGCTATGCATGTCCGTCTTGTCTGAAGTAAGAGAGATCTACCACCTTAATGGTTGGAGCATACATATTGTTAGAGAAGAACATTGGGCCGCTAACTAAAGCCATGATTCATGGTGGAAGTTTCAGTTTTGGACATATATCCTCAATCTCATATGAGAATAATAATTGTTGCCACATGCTTATGCATTAAAGAGGAGTCCATTATCTGTTGTCCATGTTGTCCCGGTATGGATGTCTAAGTTGAGAATAATCAAAAGCGAGAAATCCAAAATGCGAGCTTTCTCCTTAGACCTTTGTACAGGCGGCATGGAGGTACCCCATTGTGACACTTGGTTAAAACATGTGTATTGCGATGATCCGGTAGTCCAAGCTAATTAGGACAAGGTGCGGGCACTATTAGTATACTATGCATGAGGCTTGCAACTTGTAAGATATAATTTACATAACTCATATGCTTTATTACTACCGTTGACAAAATTGTTTCATGTTTTCAAAATAAAAGCTCTAGCACAAATATAGCAATCGATGCTTTCCTTTTGAAGGACCATTCTTTTTACTTTTATGTTGAGTCAGTTCACCTATTTCTCTCCACCTCAAGAAGCAAACACTTGTGTGAACTGTGCATTGATTCCTACATACTTGCATATTGCACTTATTATATTACTCTATGTTGACGATTATCCATGAGATATACATGTTATAAGTTGAAAGCAACCGCTGAAACTTAATCTTCCTTTGTGTTGCTTCAATACCTTTACTTTGATTTATTGCTTTATGAGTTAACTCTTATGCAAGACTTATTGATGCTTGTCTTGAAGTACTATTCATGAAAAGTCTTTGCTATATGATTCACTTGTTTACTCATGTCATATACATTGTTTTGATCGCTGCATTCACTACATATGCTTTACAAATAGTATGATCAAGGTTATGATGGCATGTCACTCCAGAAATTATCTTTGTTATCGTTTTACCTGCTCGGGACGAGCAGAACTAAGCTTGGGGATGCTGATACGTCTCCGACGTATCAATAATTTCTTGTGTTCCATGCCACATTATTGATGATATCTACATGTTTTATGCACACTTTATGTCATATTCGTGCATTTTGGAACTAACCTATTAACAAGATGCCGAAGAGCCTTTGCTGCTGTTTTTGGTTTCAGAAATCCTAGTAACGAAATATTCTCGGAATTGGACGAAATCAACCCAGGGTCCTATTTTGCCACGAAGCTTCCAGAAGACCGAAGAGGAGACGAAGTGGGGCCACGAGGTGGCCAAACCACAGGGCGGCGCGGCCAGGCCCTGGCCGCGCCGACCTATGGTGTGGGCCCTCGTGCCGCCTCTTTACCTGCCCTTCCGCCTACAAATAGCCTCCGTCGCGAAACCCCCAGTACCGAGAGCCACGATACGGAAAACCTTACTGAGACGCCGCCACCGCCAATCCCATCTCCAGGGATTCTAGAGATCTCCTCCCACCCTGCCGGAGGGGGATTCATCTCCGGAGGACTCTTCACCGCCATGGTCGCCTCCGGAGTGATGAGTGAGTAGTTCACCCCTGGACTATGGGTCCATAGCAGTAGCTAGATGGTTGTCTTCTCCCCATTGTGCTTAATTGTCGGGTCTTGTGAGCTGCCGAACATGATCAAGATCATCTATCTGTAATTCTATATGTTGCGTTTGTTGGGATCCGATGAATAGAGAATACTATGTTATGTTGATTATCAATTCATGTCTATGTGTTGTTTATGATCTTGCATGCTCTCCGTTATTAGTAGATGCTCTGGCCAAGTTGATGCTAGTAACTCCAAGAGGGAGTATTTATGCTCGATAGTGGGTTCATGTCTCCGTGAATCTGGAGGAGTGACAAGAACCTCTAAGATTATGGATGTGCTGTTGCCACTAGGGATAAAACATTGGTGCTATGTTCGAGGATGTAGTCACTGATTACATTACGCGCAATACTTAATGCAATTGTCTGTTGTTAGCAACTTAATACTGGAGGGGGTTCGGATGATAACCTGAAGGTGGAATTTTTAGGCATAGATGCATGCTGGATAGCGGTCTATGTACTTTGTCGTAATGCCCAATTAAATCTCACAGTACTCATCATAATATGTATGTGCATGGTCATGCCCTCTCTATTTGTCAATTGCCCAACTGTAATTTGTTCACCCAACATGCTGTTTATCTTATGGGAGAGACACCTCTAGTGAACTGTGGACCCCGGTCCTATTCTTTACATCGCATACAATCTACTGCAATACTTGTTTTACTGTTTTCTGCAAATAATCATCTTCCACACAATACGGTTAATCCTTTGTTACAGCAAGCCGGTGAGATTGACAACCTCACTGTTTCGTTGGGGCAAAGTACTTTGGTTGTGTTGTGCAGGTTCCACGTTGGCGCCGGAATCTCTGGTGTTGCGCCGCACTACATCCCGCCGCCATCAACCTTCAACGTGCTTCTTGACTCCTACTGGTTCGATTAAACCTTGGTTTCTTTCTGAGGGAAACTTGCCGCTGTGCGCATCACACCTTCCTCTTGGGGTTCCCAACGGACGTGTCAACTACACGCATCATTTATCAACTTGAATGCTTACTATATGACATAAGAAAACTACGTATGTGCTTTGGTTTTTCATTTTTCTGTTTTTATTTTGAATTTTCCGCCCATTTGAATCTCTGTCAAATCCTAGGTTTGACCAAGCTTTAAACAAGTTTAACACGTGAAAACGAAAATGTAAGCATGGATCCTTCTTAGTCACTCCAAAATGTACCAATTGATATATGTGTTAACTTTGCTTCATGGAAAAAATAATGTCATGTAAATGAGTTAACTTGGATTTCCTACCCTTGAATCCATAGGAAACTTTGTTCTAATGCACTATAATAATCAACCGAGTTTTTACACCAACAGGTCTGTCACTTACGTGTGGTGCCCATGCGTGAGGTCCCACACTTCAGTGAGCACAAGTCACGTGCAATAGGTACGCAAACTCCTAGCCATTTTCTTTGTCAAGAGAAGACGCATCAGGATGCGTATTGGAAGTCTGTGGGTCCTTCAGGATCCTTCGGTTGTCCCTCTCACAAAAAAAAATCTCTCATTCTCGGCCTCGCTCGACTCGCTCGCTCGCACCTCCTGCTCACTGACAAACCCTGCACAACGTCAACATCATCGCCCGAAAAAGGGAGACACCATAATGCTCTCCCTCCTTCTTCTCTCCTTCCGAGTTTCACTCGACGGGCAAACACATATGTGCTGCATAGTAGAGTAATAATAAAAAGGTACGTAGAAAAATCGACCTACGAATCTATAATTAAATAGGTTAAACTAGGGTTTTGCCCAGTACTACAGATCAAGGTTCAAAAAAATCCAACTACGGGGTTCGAACAACCCCATTTCTAATCAAAGAATTTTTTCGACGTCATCCAAATGGCCTCAAACTATAGCATGGGCGGATCCAGACTATAGCCAAGGGGGGCAGCCGCCCCCACTCAATTTTCTGAAACCTTGTACTTAGAAATATGTTAAGCTAAAGGCTGGTTTGCCCGCACTTAGAAATGAAATTTCCATGTTTGAAACCAAAAACCACATCTCTTGATGCTTGACTTCATAAGTCAGAGTTTAGGGATAGGGGGTAGATACATGATTTTTCTGGTTGAATATGTCTAAACCTTGTTTATCAACTTGAATGCTTACTATATGACATACGAAGACTATTTGCTAACGGAGGGAGTAAGCACTCTAGCTATGAAAAGTACCAAACGATGCATACCAAAATGATTTTTTAGAGGAATACTAGTTCGGATTATATAATTTTATATTAGCAGGCCAAATCGAACCCCGTAGTTGGATTTTCAGAAATTGATCCGTAGTACTGGGCAAAACCCTAGTTTAGCTTATTTAATAATAGATTCGTAGGTCGATTTTTTTACGTTATTATTATTATTACTAGGCAGCACATGTGTTTGCCCGTCCAGTGAAACTCTTTCATTTCATTTTTCTTTTCCGCAAGGTCGGGAGTCGGAGGAAGAGGGATCACACGGGAGGAGACGAAGGGAGAGCAGTCACGGGGCCCCACTTATTTATGGTGTCTATCCTTTTTCTGGTGATGTTGACTGTTGTGCAGGGTTGTCAGTGCGCAGGGGGGTGCGAGCGAGCGAGAAAGGCCGAGAATGAGAGAGATTTTTTTTAGAGGGACAACCGAACGATCCTGAAGGACCCAGATTTCCAATACGCATCAGAGCGCAGTTTACAGCAGGACACAAAATAAACAGGAAATTACGTCTAAATCCCTAAGATTTACATGGTAGACCCCATGCTGAAAGCAAGAAATGCGATCGGGTCCTTAACAGCCACCGTCCGGATTGATCCTCGTCGCAGCCGGGGACGAACCACTTGGCGCGACCAAATCGCCATGGCTACAGAGCCTGCACACCATGGCCTACGAGCTGAGCTAGAAACGACCTGCCAAAACCGGCAGCCAACGGAGGTGGATAATTGGAGAGAGAGAGAGAGTGTGTGTTGATGCCTCTCTCTTGACAAAGAAGATGGCTGGGAGTTTGCCTACCTAGCGTACGTGACTTGTGCTCACTAAAGTGTGGGACCTTACGCATACACGTAAGTGACAGACTTGTTGCTCTAATAACTCGGGTGATCATTATACTGTATTAGTACATAGTTTCCTATGGATCCTTCTTAGTCACTCCAAAATGAAGCTCTTTGGGAGGGTTTTTGAAATTTCCATGTTTGAAACCAAAAACCACATATCTTCATGCGCTTGACTTCATGAGACAGAGTTTAGGGTTAGGGGGTAGATACATGATTTCTCTGGTTTGAATATATCTAGACCTTGTTTATCAACTTAATTGAATGCTTACTATGTGACATAAGAAGACTATGTGCCTTGATTTTCCATTTTTTGTTTTTTCTGAATTTTTATGCCCATTTGAATCTTGGTCAAATCCTAGGTTTGACCATGATTTAAACAAGTTTAAAACATGAATATGAAAAATTAAGCATATATCCTTCTTAGTCACTCCAAAATGTAGATCTTGGTAGGGTTTTTGAAATTTCCATGTTTGAAACCAAAAACCACTTCTCTTCATGCATGCTTGTCTTCATAAGACATAGTTTAGGGGTAGATACATGATTTTCCTGCTAGTTTGAATATGTCTAGACCTTGTTTATCAATTTAATTGAATGCTTACTATATGACATGAGCAGACCTTGGTTTTAATTTTTTTATACCCATTTGAATCTTCGTCAAATCCTAGGTTTGTTGACCAAGATTTGAACAAGTTTAAAACATGAATATGAAAAAGTAAGCATGTATCCTTCTTAGTCACTCCAAAATGAAGCTCTTGGGAGGGTTTTTGAAATTTCCATGTTTGAAACCAAAAACCACATATCTTCATGCTTGACTTCATGAGACAGAGTTTAGGGTTAGGGGGTAGATACATGATTTCTCTGGTTTGAATATATCTAGACCTTGTTTATCAACTTAATTGAATGCTTACTATGTGACATAAGAAGACTATGTGCCTTGATTTTCCATTTTTTGTTTTTCCTGAATTTTTATGCCCATTTGAATCTTTGTCAAATCCTAGGTTTGACCATGATTTAAACAAGTTTAAAACATGAATATGAAAAATTAAGCATATATCCTTCTTAGTCACTCCAAAATGTAGATCTTGGTAGGGTTTTTGAAATTTCCATGTTTGAAACCAAAAACCACTTCTCTTCATGCATGCTTGACTTCATAAGATAGAGTTTAGGGATAGGGGTAGATACATGATGTTTCTGGTTTGAATATGTCTAGACCTTGTTTATCAACTTAATTGAATGCTTACTAGATGACATAAGATGACTATGTGCATTGGTTTTTCATTTTTTTTTGAATTTTTATGCCCATTTGAATCTTGGTCAAATCCTAGGTTTGACCATGATTTAATCAAGTTTAAAACATGAATATGAAAAATTAAGCATCTATCCTTCTTAGTCACTCCAATATGTAGCTCTTGGGAGGGTTTTTGAAATTTCCATGCTTGAAAACCAAAAACCACTTCTCTTGCATGCTTGACTTCATAAGACAGTTTAGGGTTAGGGGTAGATACATGATTTTCCTGCTAGTTTGAATATGTCTAGACCTTGTTTATCAATTTAATTGAATGCTTACTATATGACATGAGCAGACCTTGGTTTTAATTTTTTATACCCATTTGAATCTTCGTCAAATCCTAGGTTTGTTGACCAAGATTTGAACAAGTTTAAAACATGAATATGAAAAAGTAAGCATGTATCCTTCTTAGTCACTCCAAAATGAAGCTCTTGGGAGGGTTTTTGAAATTTCCATGTTTGAAACCAAAAACCACATATCTTCATGCTTGACTTCATGAGACAGAGTTTAGGGTTAGGGGTAGATACATGATTTCTCTGGTTTGAATATATCTAGACCTTGTTTATCAACTTAATTGAATGCTTACTATGTGACATAAGAAGACTATGTGCCTTGATTTTCCATTTTTTGTTTTTCCTGAATTTTTATGCCCATTTGAATCTTGGTCAAATCCTAGGTTTGACCATGATTTAAACAAGTTTAAAACATGAATATGAAAAATTAAGCATATATCCTTCTTAGTCACTCCAAAATGTAGATCTTGGTAGGGTTTTTGAAATTTCCATGTTTGAAACCAAAAACCACTTCTCTTCATGCATGCTTGACTTCATAAGATAGAGTTTAGGGATAGGGGTAGGTAGATACATGATGTTTCTGGTTTGAATATGTCTAGACCTTGTTTATCAACTTAATTGAATGCTTACTAGATGACATAAGATGACTATGTGCATTGGTTTTTCATTTTTTTGAATTTTTATGCCCATTTGAATCTTGGTCAAATCCTAGGTTTGACCATGATTTAATCAAGTTTAAAACATGAATATGAAAAATTAAGCATCTATCCTTCTTAGTCACTCCAATATGTAGCTCTTGGGAGGGTTTTTGAAATTTCCATGCTTGAAAACCAAAAACCACTTCTCTTCATGCATGCTTGACTTCATAAGACATAGTTTAGGGGTAGATACATGATTTTCCTGCTAGTTTGAATATGTCTAGACCTTGTTTATCAATTTAATTGAATGCTTACTATATGACATGAGCAGACCTTGGTTTTAATTTTTTATACCCATTTGAATCTTCGTCAAATCCTAGGTTTGTTGACCAAGATTTGAACAAGTTTAAAACATGAATATGAAAAAGTAAGCATGTATGCGTCTTAATTAGTCACTCCAAAATGAAGCTCTTGGGAGGGTTTTTGAAATTTCCATGTTTGAAACCAAAAACCACTTCTTCTCTTCATGCTTGACTTCATAAGTCAGGGTTTAGGGATATATAGGGGGTAGATACATGATTTTTCTGGTTTGATATGTCTAGACCTTGTTTATCAACTTAATTGAATGCTTACTATATGACATAAGAAGACTACGTGACTTGTGCTCACTGAAGTGTGGGACCTCACGCATGGGAACCACACGTAAGTGACAAACTTGTTGCTCTAATAACTCGGGTGATCATTATACTGTATTAGTACATAGTTTCCTATGGATCCTTCTTAGTCACTCCAAAATGAAGCTCTTTGGGAGGGTTTTTGAAATTTCCATGTTTGAAACCCAAAACAACTTCTCTTCATGCTTGACTTCATAAGACAGAGTTTAGGGTTAGGGGTAGATACATGATTTGTCTAGTTTGAATACGTCTAGACCTTGTTTATCAACTTTAATGCTTACTATATGACATAAGAAGACTATGTGCTTTGGTTTTTCATTTTTCTGTTTTTTTATTTTTGATGCCCATTTGAATCTTGGTCAGATCCTAGGTTTGACCAAGATTTAAACAAGTTTAAAACATGAAAATGAAAAGGGAAGCATTTATCCTTCTTAGTCACTCTAAATGAAGTTTTTGGGAGGTTTTTGAAATTTCCATGTTTGAAACCCAAAACCACTTCTCTTCATGCTAGACTTCATAAGACAGAGTTTAGGGTTAGGGGTAGATACATGATTTGTATGGTTTGAATATGTGTAGATCTTGTTTATCAACTTGAATGCTTACTATATGACATAAGAAAACTATGTATGTGCTTTGGTTTTTCATTTTTCTGTTTTTTTTTTGAATTTTCCGCCCATTTGAATCTCTGTCAAATCCTAGGTTTGACCAAGATTTAAACAAGTTTAACACGTGAAAACGAAAAGGTAAGCATGGATCCTTCTTAGTCACTCCAAAATGTACCAATTGATAGATGTGTTAACTTTTCTTCATGGAAAAAATAATGTCATGTAAATGAGTTAACTTGGATTTCCTACCCTTGAATCCATAGGAAACTTTGTTCTAATGCACTATAATAATCAACCGAGGTTTTTACACCAACAGGTCTGTCACTTACGTGTGGTGCCCATGCGTGAGGTCCCACACTTCAGTGAGCACAAGTCACGTGCAATAGGTACGCAAACTCCCAGCCATTTTCTTTGTCAAGAGAAGACGCATCGGATGCGTATTGGAAGTCTGGGTCCTTCAGGATCCTTCGGTTGTCCCTCTCAAAAAAAATCTCTCATTCTTGTTCTCGCTCGACTCGCTCGCTCGCACCTCCTGCTCACTGACAAACCCTGCACAACAGTCAACATCATCGCCCGAAAAAGGGGAGACACCATAATACTCTCCCTCCTTCTTCTCTCCTTCCGAGTTTCACTCGACGGGCAAACACATATGTGCTGCATAGTAGAGTAATAATAAAAAGGTACGTAGAAAAATCGACCTACGAATCTATAATTAAATAGGTTAAACTAGGGTTTTGCCCAGTACTACAGATCAAGGTTCAAAAAATCCAACTACGGGGTTCGAACAACCCCATTTCTAATCAAAGAATTTTTTCGACGTCATCCAAATGGCCTCAAACTATAGCATGGGCGGATCCAGACTATAGCCAAGGGGGGCAGCCGCCCCCACTCAATTTTCTGAAACCTTGTACTTAGAAATATGTTAAGCTAAAGGCTGGTTTGCCCGCACTTAGAAATGATATTTGCATCACTTATCATATGTTTGCCCATTTGAATCTTGTCAAATCCTAGATTTGACCAAGATAATTTAAACAAGTTTAAAACATGAAAATGAAAAGGGAAGCTTGTATTCTTAGTCACTCTAAAATGAAGTTTGGGGAGGTTTTTGAAATTTCCATGCTTGAAACCAAAAACCACTTCTCTTCATGCTTGACTTCATAAGACAAAGTTTAGGGTTAGGGGGTAGATACATGATTTTTCTGGTTTGAATATGTCTAGACCTTATTTATCAACTTAATTGAATGCCTACTATATAACATAAGAAGACCTTTTTTTTGAATTTTTATAAACCATTTGAATCTTGGTCAAATCCTAGGTTTCACCAAGATTTGAATAAGTTTAAAACATGAATATGAAAAACTAAGCATGCATGTATGGTTCTTAATTAATCACTTCGAAATGAAGCTCTTGGGAGGGTTTTTGAAATTTCCATGTTTGAAACCAAAAACCACATATCTTCATGCGCTTGACTTCATGAGACAGAGTTTAGGGTTAGGGGGTAGATACATGATTTCTCTGGTTTGAATATGTCTAGACCTTGTTTATCAACTTAATTGAATGCTTACTATATGACATAAGAAGACTATGTGCCTTGATTTTTCATTTTTTTAAATTTTGCCCATTTGAATCTTGGTTAAATCCTAGGTTTGACCATGATTTAAACAAGTTTAAAACATGAATATGAAAAATTAAGCATGTATCCTTCGTAGTCACTCCAAAATGAAGCTCTTGAGAGGGTTTTTGAAATTTCCATGTTTGAAACCAAAAAACCGCGTACTTCTCTTCATGCTTGACTTCATAAGACAGAGTTTAGGGGATAGGGGCTTGATACATGAATTTTCTGGTTTGAATATGTCTAGACCTTGTTTATCAACTTAATTGAATGCTTACTAGATGACATAAGATGACTATGTGCATTGGTTTTTCATTTTATTGTTTTTTTTAATTTTTAAGCCCATTTGAATCTTGGTCAAATCCTAGGTTTGACCATGATTTAAACAAGTTGAAAACATGAATATGAAAAATTAAGCATATATCCTTCTTAGTCACTCCAAAATGAAGCTCTTGGGAGGGTTTTTGAAATTTCCATGTTTGAAACCAAAAACCACATATCTTCATGCTTGACTTCATGAGACAGAGTTTAGGGTTAGGGGGTAGACACATGATTTCTCTGGTTTGAATATATCTAGACCTTGTCTATCAACTTAATTGAATGCTTACTATGTGACATAAGAATACTATGTGCCTTGATTTTCCATTTTTTGTTTTTTCTGAATTTTTATGCCCATTTGAATCTTGGTCAATGATACATCTCCGACGTATCGATAATTTCTTATGTTCCATGCCACATTATTGAAGTTATCTACATGTTTTATGCACACTTTATGTCATATTCGTGCATTTTTTGGAACTAACCTATTAACAAGATGCCGAAGTGCCAGTTTCTGCTGTTTTTGGTTTCAGAAATCCTAGTAACGAAATATTCTCGGAATCGGACGAAATCAACGCCAAAGATCTTAGAATCCCGAAGCATCCAGAACACACGAGAGGGACCGAGGGGGCACAGCCCACCACACCATGGCGCGGCCTAGGGGGCCCGCGCCCCCCTATGGTTTGGCCAGCCCTTCGACCCTCCTGCGCCGCCTCTTCGCCTATATAAAGCCCCTGGATCGAAAACCCTGATGCGTTCGACGAAAACCACAGAACCTTCCAGAGCCGCCATCGCGAGGCCAAGATCTGGGGGACAGGAGTCTCTGTTCCGCACGCTACCGGAGCGGGGTAGTGCCCCGGAAGGCTTCTCCATCGACACCGCTGCCATCTCCACCGCCATCTTCATCACCGCTGCTCCCATGAGGAGGGAGTAGTTCTCCATCGAGGCTCGGGGCTGTACCGGTAGCTATGTGGTTAATCTCTCTCCATGTACTTCAATACAATGATCTCATGAGCTGCTTTACATGATTGAGATTCATATGAGTTTTGTATCACAATTCATCTATGTGCTACTCTAGTGATGTTATTAAAGTAGTCCTATTCCTCCTGCACGTGTGTAAAGGTGACTAGTGTGTGCACCGTGTGGTTCTTGTCGTAGGCTATGATCATGATCTCTTGTAGATTATGGAGTTAATTATCATTATGATGGTATTGATGTGATCTATCTGGTTATGTTGATCTATCTTACACTATAAGGTTACTTAAATATGAACAAATTGTGGAGCTTGTTAACTCCGGCATTGAGGGTTCGTGTAATCCTACGCAATGCGTTCATCATCCAACAAAAGTGTAGAGTATGCATTTATCTATTCTGTTATGTGATCAATGTTGAGAGTGTCCACTAGTGAAAGTGTAATCCCTAGGCCTTGTTCCTAAATACTGCTGAGTTACTACTGCTTGTTTACTGTTTTACTGTGTTACTACTGCTGCAATACTACCACCATCAATTACACGCCAGCAAGCTATTTTCTGGCACCGTTGCTACTGCTCATACTTATTCATACCACCTGTATTTCACTATCTCTTCGCCGAACTAGTGCACCTATTTGGTGTGTTGGGGACACAAGAGACTTCTTGCTTTGTGGTTGCAGGGTTGCATGAGAGGGATATCTTTGACCTCTTCCTCCCTGAGTTCGATAAACCTTGGGTGATCCACTTAAGGGAAAACTTGCTGCTGTTCTACAAACCTCTGCTCTTGGAGGCCCAACACTGTCTACAGGAAAGGAGGGGAACGTAGACATCAAGAACTTTTCTGGCGCCATTGCCGGGGAGGAAAGGTAAAAGGCACTCATACTTCGGTTCCAGGTAAAGTACTTTTCTGGCGCCATTGTGTTTGTGCTCGAAGCTATTTCCTTTAGATCCTGCAATTGCAACTTTTTGTTTCTTGTTTACACTAGTAAGGCATAATGGAAAACATCTGTGAGCTCTTTGTACTATTTCCTGAGTCAAGACATGAATGGTTTAATGCGAAAATTAAAAAACCCATGGAACATGTTAGCATGAATACTTTGAATACCATTGTTGCTAATGATATGGAAAATTCTAAGCTTGGGGAAGCTGGTTTTGATGAGCATGATCTTTTTAGTCCCCCAAGCATTGAGGAGAAAATTTTCTTTGATGATACTTTGCCTCCTATTTATGATGATTATAATGATAGTAGTCTTTTGTTGCCACCTGTTATGGAGGATAAATTTGATTATGATTACAATATACCTCCTATATATGATAGCTACTTTGTTGAATTTGCTCCCACTACAACTAATAAAATTGATTATGCTTATGTGGAGAGTAATAATTTTATGTATGAGACTCATGATAAGAATGCTTTATGTGATAGTTATATTGTTGAGTTTGCTCATGTTGCTACTGAAAATTATTATGAGAGAGGAAAATATGGTTGTAGAAATTTTCATGTTACTAAAACACCTCTCTATGTGCTGAAATTTTTGAAGCTATACTTGTTTTATCTTTCTATGCTTGTTGCATTATGCTTCTTGAACTTGTTTATTTACAAGATTCCTATGCATAGGAAGCATGTTAGACTTAAATGTGTTTTGATTTGCCTCTTGATGCTCTCTTTTGCTTCAAATACTATTTCTTGCGAGTGCATCATTAAAACTGCTGAGCCCATCTTAATGGCTATAAAGAAAAGAACTTCTTGGGAGATAACCCATGTGTTATTTTGCTACAGTACTTTGTTTTATATTTGTGTCTTGGAAGTTGTTTACTACTGTAGCAACCTCTCCTTATCTTAGTTTTGTGTTTTGTTGTGCCAAGTAAAGCCGTTGATAGAAAAGTAAGTACTAGATTTGGATTACTGCACAGTTCCAGATTTCTTTGCTGTCACGAATCTGGGTCCACCTCCCTGTAGGTAGCTCATAAAATTAAGCCAATTTACGTGCATGATCCTCAGATATGTACGCAACTTTCATTCAATTTGAGCATTTTCATTTGAGCAAGTCTGGTGCCATTTTAAAATTCGTCAATACGAACTGTTCTGTTTTGACAGATTCTGCCTTTTATTTCGCGTTGCCTCTTTTGCTATGTTGGATGAATTTCTTTGATCCACTAATGTCCAGTAGCATTATGCAATGTCCAGAAGTGTTAAGAATGATTGTGTCACCTCTGAATATGTTAATTTTTATTGTGCACTAACCCTCTAATAAGTTGTTTCGAGTTTGGTGTGAAGGAAGTTTTCAAGGGTCAAGAGAGGAGGATGATATACTATGATCAAGAAGAGTGAAAAGTCTAAGCTTGGGGATGCCCCGGTGGTTCACCCCTGCATATATCAAGAAGACTCAAGCGTCTAAGCTTGGGGATGCCCAAGGCATCCCCTTCTTCATCGACAAAATTATCAGGTTCCTTCTCTTGAAACTATATTTTTATTCGGTCACATCTTATGTGCTTTACTTGGAGCGTCTGTATGCTTTTGTTTTTGTTTGTGTTTGAATAAATGCTTGTGTGGGAGAGAGACACGCTCCGCTGTAGCATATGGACAAGTATGTCCTTGGTTTCTACTCATAGTATTCATGGCGAAGTTTCTCCTTCGTTAAATTGTTATATGGTTGGAATTGGAAAATGATACATGTAGTAATTGCTATTAATGTCTTGGGTAATGTGATACTTGGCAATTGTTGTGCTCATGTTTAAGCTCTTGCATCATATGCTTTGCACCCATTAATGAAGAAATACATAGAGCATGCTAAAATTTGGTTTGCATATTTGGTTTCTCTAAGGTCTAGATAATTTCTAGTATTGAGTTTGAACAACAAGGAAGACGGTGTAGAGTCTTATAATGTTTTCAATATGTCTTTTATGTGAGTTTTGCTGCACCGGTTCATCCTTGTGTTTGTTTCAAATAAACCTTGCTAGCCTAAACCTTGTATCGAGAGGGAATACTTCTCATGCATCCAAAATACTTGAGCCAACCACTATGCCATTTGTGTCCACCATACCTACCTACTACATGGTATTTTCCGCCATTCCAAAGTATATTGCTTGAGTGCTACCTTTAAAATTCCATCATTCACCTTTGCAATATATAGCTCATGGGACAAATAGCTTAAAAACTATTGTGGTATTGAATATGTAATTATGCACTTTATCTCTTATTAAGTTGCTTGTTGTGCGATAACCATGTTCACTGGGGACGCCATCAACTACTCTTTGTTGAATTTCATGTGAGTTGCTATGCATGTCCGTCTTGTCTGAAGTAAGAGAGATCTACCACCTTAATGGTTGGAGCATGCATATTGTTAGAGAAGAACATTGGGCCGCTAACTAAAGCCATGAATCATGGTGGAAGTTTCAGTTTTGGACATATATCCTCAATCTCAAATGAGAAAATTATTAATTGTTGTTACATGCTTATGCATAAAAGAGGAGTCCATTATCTGTTGTCTATGTTGTCCCGGTATGGATGTCTAAGTTGAGAATAATCAATAGCGAGAAATCCAATGCGAGCTTTCTCCTTAGACCTTTGTACAGGCGGCATAGAGGTACCCCTTTGTGACACTTGGTTAAAACATGTGCATTGTGATGATCCGGTAGTCCAAGCTAATTAGGACAAGGTGCGGGCACTATTAGTACACTATGCATGAGGCTTGCAACTTGTAAGATATAATTTACATGATACATATGCTTTATTACTACCGTTGACAAAATTGTTTCATGTTTTCAAAATCAAAGCTCTAGCACAAATATAGCAATCGATGCTTTTCCTCTATGGAGGACCATTCTTTTACTTTTAATGTTGAGTCAGTTCACCTATTTCTCTCCACCTCAAGAAGCAAACACTTGTGTGAACTATGCATTGATTCTTACATACTTGCTTATTGCATTTGTTATATTGCTCTGCATTGACAACTATCCATGAGATATACATGTTACAAGTTGAAAGCAACCGCTGAAACTTAATCTTCCATTGTGTTGCTTCAATGTCTCTACTATGAATTTATTGCTTTATGAGTAACTCTTATGCAAGACTTATTGATGCTTGTCTCGAAAGTACTATTCATGAAAAGTCTTTGCTATATGATTCACTTGTTTACTCATGTCATTACCATTGTTTTGATCGCTGCATTCACTACATATGCTTTACAAATAGTATGATCAAGTTTATGATGGCATGTCACTCCAGAAATTATCTTTGTTATCGTTTTACCTGCTCGGGACGAGCAGAACTAAGCTTGGGGATGCTGATACGTCTCCGACGTATCGATAATTTCTTATGTTCCATGCCACATTATTGATGTTATCTACATGTTTTATGCACACTTTATGTCATATTCGTGCATTTTTTGGAACTAACCTATTAACAAGATGCCGAAGTGCCAGTTCTGTTTTCTGCTGTTTTTGGTTTCAGAAATCCTAGTAACGAAATATTCTCGGAATCGGACGAAATCAACGCCAAAGATCTTAGAATCCCCGGAAGCATCCAGAACACACGAGAGGGACCAGAGGGGGCACAGGCCCACCACACCATACCCTGGCGCGGCCTAGGGGGCCCGCGCCCTATGGTTTGGCCAGCCCTTCGACCCTCCTGCGCCGCCTCTTCGCCTATATAAAGCCCCTGGATCGAAAACCCTGATGCGTTCGACGAAAACCACAGAAACCTTCCAGAGCCGCCGCCATCGCGAGGCCAAGATCTGGGGGACAGGAGTCTCTGTTCCGGCACGCTGCCGGAGCGGGGAAGTGCCCTGGAAGGCTTCTCCATCGACACCGCTGCCATCTCCACCGCCATCTTCATCACCGCTGCTGCTCCCATGAGGAGGGAGTAGTTCTCCATCGAGGCTCGGGGCTGTACCGGTAGCTATGTGGTTAATCTCTCTCCATGTACTTCAATACAATGATCTCATGAGCTGCTTTACATGATTGAGATTCATATGAGTTTTGTATCACAATTCATCTATGTGCTACTCTAGTGATGTTATTAAAGTAGTTCTATTCCTCCTGCACGTGTGTAAAGGTGACTAGTGTGTGCACCGTGTGGTTCTTGTCGTAGGCTATGATCATGATCTCTTGTAGATTGTGGAGTTAATTATCATTATGATGGTATTGATGTGATCTATCTGGTTATGTTGATCTATCTTACACTATAAGGTTACTTAAATATGAACAAATTGTGGAGCTTGTTAACTCCGGCATTGAGGGTTCGTGTAATCCTACGCAATGCGTTCATCATCCAACAAAAGTGTAGAGTATGCATTTATCTATTCTGTTATGTGATCAATGTTGAGAGTGTCCACTAGTGAAAGTGTAATCCCTAGGCCTTGTTCCTAAATACTGCTGAGTTACTACTGCTTGTTTACTGTTTTACTGTGTTACTACTGCTGCAATACTACCACCATCAATTACACGCCAGCAAGCTATTTTCTGGCACCGTTGCTACTGCTCATACTTATTCATACCACCTGTATTTCACTATCTCTTCGCCGAACTAGTGCACCTATTTGGTGTGTTGGGGACACAAGAGACTTCTTGCTTTGTGGTTGCAGGGTTGCATGAGAGGGATATCTTTGACCTCTTCCTCCCTGAGTTCGATAAACCTTTGGTGATCCACTTAAGGGAAAACTTGCTGCTGTTCTACAAACCTCTGCTCTTGGAGGCCCAACTACTGAATTTATGCCCATTTGAATCTTGGTCAAATCCTAGGTTTGGCCATGATTTAAACAAGTTTAAAACATGAATATGAAAAAATAAGCATATATCCTTCTTAGTCACTCCAAAATGTAGATCTTGGTAGGGTTTTTGAAATTTCCATGTTTGAAACCAAAAACCACTTCTCTTCATGCATGCTTGACTTCATAAGACAGAGTTTAGGGTTAGGGGTAGCTAGATACATGATTTTTCTGGTTTGAATATGTCTAGACATTGTTTATCAACTTAATTGAATGCTTACTATATGACATAAGAAGACTATGTGCCTTGGTTTTTCATTTATTTTGATTTATTTTGAATTTTTATGCCCATTTGAATCTTGGTCAAATCCTAGGTTTGACCATGATTTAAACAAGTTTAAAACATGAATATGAAAAATTAAGCATGTATCATTCTTAGTCACTCCAAAATGTAGCTTTTGGGAGGGTTTTTGAAATTTCCATGTTTGAAACCAAAAAACCGTGTACTTCTCTTCATGCTTGACTTCATAAGACAGAGTTTGGGGATAGGGGTAGCTTGATACATGAATTTTCTGGTTTGAATATGTCTAGACCTTGTTTATCAACTTAATTAATTGAATGCTTACTAGATGACATAAGATGACTATGTGCATTGGTTTTTTTTATTTTTTTTGAATTTTTATGCCCATTTGAATCTTGGTCAAATCCTAGGTTTTACCATGATTTAAACAAGTTTAAAACATGAATATGAAAAATTAAGCATGTATCCTTCATAGTCACTCCAAAATGAAGCTCGATCTTGAGAGGGTTTTTGAAATTTCCATGTTTGAAACCAAAACCACGTACTTCTCTTCATGCTAGACTTCATAAGACAGAGTTTGGGGTTAGGGGTAGCTTGATACATAAATTTTCTGGTTTGAATATGTCTATACATTGTTTATCAACTTAATTGAATGCTTACTAGCTAGATGACATAAGATGACTATGTGCATTGGTTTTTCATTCTTTTTGAATTTTTATGCCCATTTGAATCTTGGTCAAATCCTAGGTTTGACCATGATTTAATCAAGTTTAAAACATGAATATGAAAAATTAAGCATATATCCTTCTTAGTCACTCCAATATGTAGCTCTTGGGAGGGTTTTTGAAATTTCCATGCTTGAAAACCAAAAACCACTTCTCTTCATGCATGCTTGACTTCATAAGACATAGTTTAGGGTTAGGGGGTAGATACATGATTTTCCTGCTAGTTTGAATATGTCTAGACCTTGTTTATCAATCTAATTGAATGCTTACTATATGACATGAGCAGACCTTGGTTTTAATTTTTTTATACCCATTTGATTCTTCGTCAAATCCTAGGTTTGTTGACCTAGATTTGAACAAGTTTAAAACATGAATATGAAAAAGTAAGCATGTATGCTTCTTAATTAGTCACTCCAAAATGAAGCTCTTGGGAGGGTTTTTGAAATTTCCATGTTTGAAACCAAAAACCACTTCTTCTCTTCATGCTTGACTTCATAAGTCAGGGTTTAGGGATATATAGGGGTAGATACATGATTTTTCTGGTTTGATATGTCTAGACCTTGTTTATCAACTTAATTGAATGCTTACTATATGACATAAAAGACTATGTGCCTTGATTTTTCATTTTTTTAAATTATGCCCATTTGAATCTTGGTCAAATCCTAGGTTTGACCATGATTTAAACAAGTTTAAAACATGAATATGAAAATTAAGCATGTATCCTTCATAGTCACTCCAAAATGAAGCTCTTGAGAGGGTTTTTGAAATTTCCATGTTTGAAACCAAAAACCACGTACTTCTCTTCATGCTTGACTTCATAAGACAGAGTTTGGGGTTAGGGGTAGCTTGATACATGATTTTTCTCGTTTGAATATGTCTAGACCTTGTTATCAACTTAATTGAATGCTTACTATATATATGACATAAGAAGACTATGTGCATTGGTTTTTCATTTTATTGTTTTTTTAATTTTATGCCCATTTGAATCTTGGTCAAATCCTAAGTTTGACCATGATTTAAACAAGTTGAAAACATGAATATGAAAAATTAAGCATATATCCTTCTTAGTCACTCCAAAATGAAGCTCTTGGGAGGGTTTTTGAAATTTCCATGTTTGAAACCAAAAACCACTATCTTCATGCATGCTTGACTTCATGAGACAAAGTTTAGGGTTAGGGGGTAGATACATGATTTCTCTGGTTTGAATATGTCTAGACCTTGTTTATCAACTTAATTGAATGCTTACTATATGACATAAAAGACTATGTGCCTTGATTTTTCATTTTTTTAAATTATGCCCATTTGAATCTTGGTCAAATCCTAGGTTTGACCATGATTTAAACAAGTTTAAAACATGAATATGAAAATTAAGCATGTATCCTTCATAGTCACTCCAAAATGAAGCTCTTGAGAGGGTTTTTGAAATTTCCATGTTTGAAACCAAAAACCACGTACTTCTCTTCATGCTTGACTTCATAAGACAGAGTTTGGGGTTAGGGGTAGCTTGATACATGATTTTTCTCGTTTGAATATGTCTAGACCTTGTTATCAACTTAATTGAATGCTTACTATATATATGACATAAGAAGACTATGTGCATTGGTTTTTCATTTTATTGTTTTTTTAATTTTATGCCCATTTGAATCTTGGTCAAATCCTAAGTTTGACCATGATTTAAACAAGTTGAAAACATGAATATGAAAAATTAAGCATATATCCTTCTTAGTCACTCCAAAATGAAGCTCTTGGGAGGGTTTTTGAAATTTCCATGTTTGAAACCAAAAACCACTATCTTCATGCATGCTTGACTTCATGAGACAGAGTTTAGGGTTAGGGGGTAGATACATGATTTCTCTGGTTTGAATATGTCTAGACCTTGTTTATCAACTTAATTGAATGCTTACTATATGACATAAGAAGACCATGTGCCTTGATTTTTCATTTTTTAAAATTATGCCCATTTGAATCTTGGTCAAATCCTAGGTTTGACCATGATTTAAACAAGTTTAAAACATGAATATGAAAATTAAGCATGTATCCTTCGTAGTCACTCCAAAATGAAGCTCTTGAGAGGGTTTTTGAAATTTCCATGTTTGAAACCAAAAAACCACGTACTTCTCTTCATGCTTGACTTCATAAGACAGAGTTTGGGGTTAGGGGTAGCTTGATACATGATTTTTCTCGTTTGAATATGTCTAGACCTTGTTATCAACTTAATTGAATGCTTACTATATATATGACATAAGAAGACTATGTGCATTGGTTTTTCATTTTATTGTTTTTTTAATTTTATGCCCATTTGAATCTTGGTCAAATCCTAGGTTTGACCATGATTTAAACAAGTTTAAAACATAAATATGAAAAATTAAGCATCTATCCTTCTTAGCCACTCCAAAATGAAGCTCTTGGGAGGGTTTTTGAAATTTCCATGTTTGAAACCAAAAACCACTTCTCTTGATGCTTGACTTCATAAGTCAGAGTTTAGGGATAGGGGGTAGATACATGATTTTTCTGGTTGAATATGTCTAAACCTTGTTTATCAACTTGAATGCTTACTATATGACATACGAAGACTATTTGCTAACGGAGGGAGTAAGCACTCTAGCTATGAAAAGTACCAAACGATGCATACCAAAATGATTTTTTAGAGGAATACTAGTTCGGATTATATAATTTTATATTAGCAGGCCAAAATCGAACCCCGTAGTTGGATTTTCAGAAATTGATCCGTAGTACTGGGCAAAACCCTAGTTTAGCTTATTTAATAATAGATTCGTAGGTCGATTTTTTACGTTATTATTATTATTACTAGGCAGCACATGTGTTTGCCCGTCCAGTGAAACTCTTTCATTTCATTTTTCTTTTCCGCAAGGTCGGGAGTCGGAGGAAGAGGGATCACACGGGAGGAGACGAAGGGAGAGCAGTCACGGGGCCCCACTTATTTATGGTGTCTATCCTTTTTCTGGTGATGTTGACTGTTGTGCAGGGTTGTCAGTGCGCAGGGGGGTGCGAGCGAGCGAGAAAGGCCGAGAATGAGAGAGATTTTTTTTAGAGGGACAACCGAACGATCCTGAAGGACCCAGATTTCCAATACGCATCAGAGCGCAGTTTACAGCAGGACACAAAATAAACAGGAAATTACGTCTAAATCCCTAAGATTTACATGGTAGACCCCATGCTGAAAGCAAGAAATGCGATCGGGTCCTTAACAGCCACCGTCCGGATTGATCCTCGTCGCAGCCGGGGACGAACCACTTGGCGCGACCAAATCGCCATGGCTACAGAGCCTGCACACCATGGCCTACGAGCTGAGCTAGAAACGACCTGCCAAAACCGGCAGCCAACGGAGGTGGATAATTGAGAGAGAGAGTGTGTTGATGCCTCTCTCTTGACAAAGAAGATGGCTGGGAGTTTGCCTACCTAGCGTACGTGACTTGTGCTCACTGAAGTGTGGGACCTCACGCACGTGACAGACTTGTTGCTCTAATAACTCGGGTGATCATTATACTGTATTAGTACATAGTTTCCTATGGATCCTTCTTAGTCACTCCAAAATGAAGCTCTTTGGGAGGGTTTTTGAAATTTCCATGTTTGAAACCAAAAACCACATATCTTCATGCGCTTGACTTCATGAGACAGAGTTTAGGGTTAGGGGGTAGATACATGATTTCTCTGGTTTGAATATGTCTAGACCTTGTTTATCAACTTAATTGAATGCTTACTATATGACATAAGAAGACTATGTGCCTTGATTTTTCATTTTTTTAAATTTTGCCATTTGAATCTTGGTCAAATCCTAGGTTTGACCATGATTTAAACAAGTTTAAAACATGAATATGAAAAATTAAGCATGTATCCTTCGTAGTCACTCCAAAATGAAGCTCTTGAGAGGGTTTTTGAAATTTCCATGTTTGAAACCAAAAAACCGCGTACTTCTCTTCATGCTTGACTTCATAAGACAGAGTTTGGGGATAGGGGTAGCTTGATACATGAATTTTCTGGTTTGAATATGTCTAGACCTTGTTTATCAACTTAATTGAATGCTTACTAGATGACATAAGATGACTATGTGCATTGGTTTTTCATTTTATTGTTTTTTTTAATTTTATGCCCATTTGAATCTTGGTCAAATCCTATGTTTGACCATGATTTAAACAAGTTGAAAACATGAATATGAAAAATTAAGCATATATCCTTCTTAGTCACTCCAAAATGAAGCTCTTGGGAGGGTTTTTGAAATTTCCATGTTTGAAACCAAAAACCACATATCTTCATGCTTGACTTCATGAGACAGAGTTTAGGGTTAGGGGGTAGATACATGATTTCTCTGGTTTGAATATATCTAGACCTTGTTTATCAACTTAATTGAATGCTTACTATGTGACATAAGAATACTATGTGCCTTGATTTTCCATTTTTTGTTTTTTCTGAATTTTTATGCCCATTTGAATCTTGGTCAAATCCTAGGTTTGGCCATGATTTAAACAAGTTTAAAACATGAATATGAAAAATTAAGCATATATCCTTCTTAGTCACTCCAAAATGTAGATCTTGGTAGGGTTTTTGAAATTTCCATGTTTGAAACCAAAAACCACTTCTCTTCATGCATGCTTGACTTCATAAGACAGAGTTTAGGGTTAGGGGTAGCTAGATACATGATTTTTCTGGTTTGAATATGTCTAGACATTGTTTATCAACTTAATTGAATGCTTACTATATGACATAAGAAGACTATGTGCCTTGGTTTTTCATTTATTTTGATTTATTTTGAATTTTTATGCCCATTTGAATCTTGGTCAAATCCTAGGTTTGACCATGATTTAAACAAGTTTAAAACATGAATATGAAAAATTAAGCATGTATCATTCTTAGTCACTCCAAAATGAAGCTCTTGAGAGGGTTTTTGAAATTTCCATGTTTGAAACCAAAAAACCGCGTACTTCTCTTCATGCTTGACTTCATAAGACAGAGTTTGGGGATAGGGGTAGCTTGATACATGAATTTTCTGGTTTGAATATGTCTAGACCTTGTTTATCAACTTAATTGAATGCTTACTAGATGACATAAGATGACTATGTGCATTGGTTTTTCATTTTATTGTTTTTTTTAATTTTTATGCCCATTTGAATCTTGGTCAAATCCTAGGTTTGACCATGATTTAAACAAGTTTAAAACATGAATATGAAAAATTAAGCATGTATCCTTCGTAGTCACTCCAAAATGAAGCTCGATCTTGAGAGGGTTTTTGAAATTTCCATGTTTGAAACCAAAAAACCACGTACTTCTCTTCATGCTAGACTTCATAAGATAGAGTTTGGGGTTAGGGGTAGCTTGATACATAAATTTTCTGGTTTGAATATGTCTAGACATTGTTTATCAACTTAATTGAATACTTAATTACTAGATGACATAAGATGACTATGTGCATTGGTTTTTCATTTTTTTTGAATTTTTATGCCCATTTGAATCTTGGTCAAATCCTAGGTTTGACCATGATTTAATCAAGTTTAAAACATGAATATGAAAAATTAAGCATCTATCCTTCTTAGTCACTCCAATATGTAGCTCTTGGGAGGGTTTTTGAAATTTCCATGCTTGAAAACCAAAAACCACTTCTCTTCATGCATGCTTGACTTCATAAGACATAGTTTAGGGTTAGGGGGTAGATACATGATTTTCCTGCTAGTTTGAATATGTCTAGACCTTGTTTATCAATTTAATTGAATGCTCACTATATGACATGAGCAGACCTTGGTTTTAATTTTTTTATACCCATTTGATTCTTCGTCAAATCCTAGGTTTGTTGACCTAGATTTGAACAAGTTTAAAACATGAATATGAAAAGGTAAGCATGTATGCTTCTTAATTAGTCACTCCAAAATGAAGCTCTTGGGAGGGTTTTTGAAATTTCCATGATTGAAACCAAAAACCACTTCTCTTCATGCTTGACTTCATAAGTCAGGGTTTAGGGATATATAGGGGGTAGATACATGATTTTTCTGGTTTGAATATGTCTAGAGCTTGTTTATCAACTTAATTGAATGCTTACTATATGACATAAGAAGACTATGTGCCTTGATTTTTCATTTTTTTTAATTATGCCCATTTGAATCTTGGTCAAATCCTAGGTTTGACCAAGATTTAAACAAGATTAAAACATGAAAATGAAAAATTAAGCCTTGATCCTTCTTATTCACTCCAAAATGAAGCTTTTGGGAGGGTTTTTGAAATATCCAGGTTTGAAACCCAAAACCACTTCTCTTCATGCATAGTTTAGGGTTAGGGGTAGATACATGAATTTTTGGTTTATAGTAAGCATTCAAGTTGATAAACAAGGTCTAGACATATTCAAACTAGAAAAATCATGTATATACCCCCTAAGGCTAAACTCTGTCATATATATGAAGTCAAGCATATAAGAGGAATGGTTTTGGGTTTCAAACATGGAAAATTCAAAAACCCTCCCAAAAGCTTCATTTTTTGAGTGAATAAGAAGGATCCAGGCTTACTTTTTCATTTTCATGTTACTGACTTGTTTAATTCTTGGTCAAACCTAGGATTTGACCAAGATTCAAATGGGCATAAAAATTCAATAAAGAATTCAAAAAATGAAAAACCAAAGCACATAAGCTTCTTAAGTTATAGTAAGCATTCATGTTGATCAACGGAGTCTAGACATATTTAAACAATAAAAATCATGTATATACCCCAACCCTAAACTCTGTCTAATGAAGTCAAGCACGAAGAGAAGTGGTTTTCGGTTTAATTTTTTTTTTAAAAAAATTTATGCCCATTTGAATCTTGGTCAAATCCTAGCAGGTTTGACCAATATTTAAACAAGTTTAAAACATGAAAATGAAAAGTAAGTATGGATCCTTCTTATTCACTCCAAAATGAAGCTTTTGGGAGGGTTTTTTAATTTTCCATGTTCGAAACCCAAAATGATATCTCTCCGTGCTTTACTTCATAAGACAAAGTTTAGGGGTAGGGGTAGATACATGATTTTTCTGGTTTGAATATGTCTAGACCTTGTTTATCAACTTGAATGCTTACTATATGACATCAAAAGACTATGTTTTTTTTTTGAATTTGTTATGCCCATTTGAATCTTGGTCAAATCCTAGGTTTGACCAAGATTTAAACCAGTTTAAAACATGAAAATGAAAAGTAAGCCTGGATTCTTCTTAGTCACTCCAAAATGAAGCTTTTGGGAGGTTTTTTAAATTTCCATGTTTGAAACCCAAAACCACTTCTCTTAATGCTTGACTTCATAAGACAGAGTTTAGGGTTAGGGGCCAAGTATATACATGATTTTTCTTGTTTAAATATGTCTAGACTTTGTTTATCAACTTGAATGCTTACTATATGACATCAAAAGACTATGTGTTTGGTTTTGATTTTTTTGAATTTGTTATGTCCATTTGAATCTTGGTCAAATCCTAGGTTTGACCAAGATTTAAACCAGTTTAAAACATGAAAATGAAAAGTAAGCCTGGATTCTTCTTAGTCACTCCAAAATGAAGCTTTTGGGAGTTTTTTCAATTTCCAATGTTTGAAACCCAAAACCACTTTTCTTCATGCTTGACTTCATAAGACAGAGTTTAGGGTTAGGGGGTATATACATGATTTTTCTGGTTTGAATATGTCTAGACTTCGTTGATCAACTGTAATGCTTACTATATGACATAAGAAGCTTATGTGCTTTGGTTTTTTTTTATTTCTTTTTTGAATTTTTATGCCCACTTGAATCCTGGTCAAATCCTTTGTTTGACCAAGATTTAAACAAGTTAAAACATGAAAATGAAAAAGTAAGCCTGGCTCCTTCTTAGTCATGAAAATGAGTTAACTTGGCTTTCCAACCCTTGAATCCATAGGAAACTTTGTACTAATGCAGTATAATAATCACCCGAGTTTTTACACCAACAGGTCTGTCACTTACGTGTGGTGCCCATGCGTGAGGTCCCAAACTTCAGTGAGCACAAGTCACATGCGGTAGGCAGGCAAAATACCCGATCAATCCGGGCGGTGGCTGTTAAGGACCCGATCGCATTTCTTGCTTTCAGACTGGGGTCTACCATGTAAAAGTTTGTTCCTTTTGGATGCATCACTCGTATTTGCAAGTTTTTTGGGGGTCCCGCAAATTCAGGGTAGCATCATGCCCCCCTTCCCACGCCAACACAAACAGAGTTCAACACAACCTAATTAAGCAAGGTTCAACACAGACATAGTTCAACAACCCCTAATTAAGCTAATAGGTTCACCACAAACGCTGCTGAGCAGCAAACATAAACAGAGTTCAACAAAAGATGCTGCTTTTGAAGCAGTAGGAGAGACAAACATGCACAACAGTTACGGAGTATATTTACCATCTTCTTCCTGTCGCCTCCTCCCGGTCCCGCTTCTTCTGCTTCTTGCTGCCCATACCTTTAATCTTTGGTGGCTTGGGCTTGGGAGGAGGCACACGACCGGTCTCGATAGCTTGGTTCAATTTCTTCCTTAGGAATAGCCCATAGGCCATGTGGTTGGCTATGAAGCCGGATCGGTTAACAGTTTCCCCAACTTTGAGACAGCCGGACCCACCGGCTTCGGCATGCTGCAGGACGCTTCGAAAGTCAACCTTTATGCTCTTTGTGCAGAAGGGGCAGCTGTTCCTGGCACCAGTCCAGGGTTCACTCCAATACTTGTCGAACTTCCCCGCCTTAAGCTTGTTGAGAGTGGCCCTGGCCTTCCTATGACGCGACTCGACATCGCTGTCAACCTCATCAGTAGCAACCTGATACATGCCAAATAAACAGGTGAAGCAAATATGTAGCAGTTGCAACTAATAATGAATATGAATCTAAAAAGATTCTGACGCTAATTCAAAACCCTATAGCGCAAAAAAAAGAGGGAGAGACCATAGAGCAAATCGATACAGGGCTATGTTGAATAAGGGAGAGAGGTGAATCGGATGTGAAGCAAATATGTAGCAGTTGCAACTAATACTGAATATGAATCTAAAAAGATTCTGACGCTAATTCAAAACGCTATAGCGCAAAAAAAGAGGGAGAGACCATAGCGCAAATCGATACAGGGCTATGTTGAATAAGGGAGAGAGGTGAATCGGAACATACTTCCTCCCCCTCGTCGACGATATTCTCGTCGAAGGTCGGCGGCGGCGGTTCAAAGATGAGTTCAACCTCGTCCTCGTCATCTAGGGGATGCTTCCCAAGAGAGTGGACCCATCTACCAACAGCATCAGATGCCGATGAGCGACCGATGGCCCGACCTTCGGCAATGGCCTCCGCTTCGTCTTTGGCATCCGCTGCGGCGATGATCGCCGCCGTTGCGGCCATGCGTGCTGCGGTCGCGGCTCTGGACGCCTCCTCTGCGGCTAAGGCCAGCCGCGCGGCTTTCGCTTTCGCTGCGTTGACGGCGTCGGTTGGGCTCTCCATCGGTGGAATGGGAAGGGGAAGTGAAGAGAGGGTTTTTTCCTAGTCCGTGGAGAGAGGGAGAAGTGTGGACGTGAAATGGATAACTGACGATATTTCAAGATTTGGGAGACATAGCACGAACCGGCAGATGACAGCGCGTGGGTGCATTACCTCATACTGCCTCTGTCCTAGAAAGAGCGTACGTGTGGGTTTTCAAGGCATATTAAGGATTTTATTATTACATTGGGAAACTGTCATCGACCATCACTTTCCTCTTCAACTTTTCCACCTCCAATGATCTAAATGCATGTAGTAAATAAGAAAACCATATTATGCTAAATACTACTACCTCCATCCCAAAGCGTAAGGCTTATATTATTTTTAGAAGCTCAAACTATGTCAAGGTAAACTAAGATTTTACCAAAAATCATTATCATGCAAAATACAAAATTAATATCAATACATAGACAACGATTTTTTTTGGTATGGTATCTACAAAATATTATATTAGTTGATAGATTGTTCTAAATTTTCGTCAACCTTTACTTGCTTTGACTCTTAAAAAAAGACTTAGGGCTCCTTTGATTTAAAGGATAGGAAAAGCATAGGAATAGGAAAGGTATAGGATTGGAATGGCATGTCTACTTGAAACCTATAGGAAGATGAAGTTTGTTTGATTGTAGCAAAGGAATTTTTCCATGAGGTATGAGCTAATGCTTTTTTCCTATAGGAATTACACTACAAGATTCCTATAGGAATTTTTCCTATAGGATATGTTCCTATGAATCAAACAACATGTATAGGAAATTTTCCCATAGGAACCAAATCCTACACAATTCCTATGCAAATCCTTTGAATCAAAGGAGCCCTTAAGCTTTGTGATGGAGGTAGTACGTACTAGTCGTGAAGAAACTATATCCCTCGTGATGAGAAAGAAATATTTTTTACTACCACTCTTTTGTGGACAAATTTTGAAGTGCATTGCAAAACGAGAAGTACACTCTTTTATGGACAAATTTTAACTCTACACCCATTATTTCAGGATGGAGGGAGTATAACCCAACTTGTTTTTTTCTTCTGGGCACTACACTGCTTTTTCCCTGTGCAATGCTTGGTTCTACCCTTTTTCTCAATGTAATGGTCACTTTAAGTCATTTTTTCCCACACACATTTATTTTGTACTTCTCTACAGTGTTGACCGTGCTACTACTATTTGTGTTAGTGCGCCAAAAACAAAATGTTATTTTCTAAGTGCCAAATTAATCTAGGGCGTTGGTTGTGAACCGGTGAACAAAAAAGAGATAGCCCAAAAGAGGAACACACCAAGGTACAAAAACTAGCATATATGCATGTTTCTATGTACATATATATGACCCTGGGTTTGTAGATAAAAAACATTCATATATGCGCTTACTATTAATATACATAAGTTTATGCTGATTCTCTTGGTTTAGGTATATATATGGTTAGGCATCACTACTAATTCAGAAAAAACAAAAATGTAACCCTTCAAGTGAAGTCATTTTAAGTGACCTAACAACTAAAATTCATATATAGGATTTGTATAGGAATTATGTAGGATTTAGATCACATGTGAATTTTCCCCACACTAGTTGTTTGATTCATAGGAACATATCCTATAGGAATCTTGCAGTGCAAATCCTATAAGAATAAAACATTAGGTCATACCTCATGGAAAATTTCCTTTGGCACAATCAAACACAACTCATCTTCCTATATGATTCAACTAGCCATTAAATCTCAATCCTATGTTTTTCATATTTCTATGGTTTTCCCATCCTATGAATCAAAGGAGCCTTAGGGCTTATATCTTTTTTTAGAAAGGCAAACTATGTTAAGATTGGCCAAGTTTTACGAAAAACCTTTAACATGCAAAATACAAAGTTGAGTCATTTCGTTTGAATCGGAGGGAGTACATTTGACGTTATGGTACTATTTGACAGCTGCTTGGCACTGTATTTTTTTCGAACCAAACTTCCCCCTTCATGAAGCTTTTATTTTAGCTTCAGTGACTTGATACATCCATATATCTAGACAAAGTTGAGTCAATTCATTTGAATCAGAGGGAGTACATTTGACTATATGGGTATTGTTTGACAACTGCTTGGCACTGTCTTCTTTTTTGAACCAAACTGCCCCCTTCACGAAGCTTTTATTTTGGGATAGAGCTTCACTGACTTGATACTTCCAAGTCTCACAGTGACTTGGTGCCACCATCCACCATCCATCTCAGATCCAATGTATGCGATCGACTTAGAATTTAAACTAAATAATTATTATAATTGCTCAGAAATATTTCAAGAACTTCCAGTTAATCGTGCATATTTCGATTTATATTTTGGTGAAGTTTCATTCGATTTGAATCAAAGGTTTGTGAGCAAATATATACTCCCTCCGGTTCATATTAATTGACTCTAATATGGATGTACTAGACACATTTTAGTTCTAGATACATCCATATTGAAGTCAATTAATATGAATCAGAGGGAGTATTTAGTTTAAACTAGTGCTCGTATACGTAAAAAGCTCTTTAATCACAAGCTAATCGTCCGAGTGGGATGAAATATTCACAGATTTTAGAACAAGGCATCTACATTTTACTGGATTTTTTTCATAATTTTTGTTTTTAGGTTCGAAATAAGAGATAGTTTGGAACGTTGGATCTCAAATGGTTGGTAGATGGTGGCACCAAGTCACAATGAGATTTGGAGACTTCAAGTCACTGCAGCTCTGTCCTTTTATTTTGACAAACTGCAGAGCCGCTGGTGCATCTATGGTTGCGTACGGCCGACGCCGATTCTTAGCAAGGAAGTTCTTCCTATAAGTAGTAGTATCCATACTCCACTCCAAGGCATGTATAAAAAAAAGAACCCATCCCGTTCTCGTTTTCCCGATCACTCTTCTCTGAAGATGGAGGAGGCCCTCTTCTTGTGCCCCCTCTGCCTGCTGCCCTTCAAACCCCCCATATCCAAGGTCGCTCCCTTCCGATTTCATTCTTAGGTTCACCTGTGAGAAATGTCAATGACAACTGATGCCACGTACGTTGTTCCGTGCAGTGCAAGGGCGGTCATATGGGCTGTCGGCGCTGCGTCGGCGAGCTTGCGCCGAACCCGTGCAAGAAGTGCGAGCAGCCGGCGAGGTTGCCGCCGTCGAATCGATCTGGGGCAAGATTGCCGCCGTCGAATCGATCTGGGGCAATGGTCAAGTGCGTCGGCTGCCAGAGCTTGGTCGCCTCCACGGAGTCCTACAAGCACTATATCGCGTGCCCGCATGGTCCGTGCGGCTGCACAGAGGCCATCAATACCGGCTGCAGCTTCACCGGCCCGCCGCGGGAGCTCCTGGTACACCTCCAAGCATCCCACTCCATCCCAGTGTTTACGTTCCAGTATGGCATACCCGCCTGGTGCATAGTTCGTGTTCCGGTACAACCGCGGGGACACCTGTTCATCGGCAGTGGGGAAGAAGACGGTAGCGTGTTCGCCATCACCGTTGGCGCGCTCGGCCCGACCACCATTGTGTCCTGTGTGTGCATCAGGTCGGCCGCGTGCTTGTTTCCGATGTACAAGGCGCAGCTGTTGGTGATTGGTCCGCCGGCGCCGGCGACGGCTGGGACCAGTGACCTCTCGACGGACACCTTGATGGCGGTAATCGAGCCGACGAGCTCCCCGACGCCTAGCTCGATCATGTTGCAGCAGCTCACTTCTTTCCTGGCGGTGCCGCCCCGTTACGCGAAGCAGAATGGAGGGCAGCGTGTGTTGCCTATCTGCGTTTGCATCAACAAGAAGGTTATACAATAATCTTCGTTTAGTCATACTGCAATGTAGTTACTCGAAGATCGGAGGGAGTAGTTTAGTTCGAAGTAGGGTTCGTTCGGATGTATTTTGGACTTGTATAGTAGTACTACTACTCCAGAACTATTAGCTAGCTAGTTGGAGTGCTAGAATGCAGCTCGGAGTATTATAGTATTTTGGCAGTACTACTAGTATATGTATGTGACTGCAAATTCAAACTAAAATGGAGTATTTCTTGCTAATGTTGTTCTTTTGGAGTCATCATTTTTTTCTGAACGTGTTAACTATGCTATTGTCTAAGGATTCGTTTAGATTTCTTTGGTTGAATTCATATTTCGTCTCTTCCTAATTTGGCAAAACTGCACTGTCATGGGCATTCTTACAAGGTCGCTGAAGTTTCGAAGTTTCTTAATGTATATTGCGTAGGGTGTACCCCCTTAACATGGATCTGTTGCATTTTTGGGTTGTATTTTTTTTGGCAATTTTCAGGACCATAAAATAGCACGCCTTCAGTTGAAATTTGAATTAGTGGCCGATACTAGCATGGAGTAGTAAAGTTTTTTTGTACTCCCTCGGTCCCACCAAAAGTGTCTCACCTTTGTTAAAATTTAGATGGATAGATGTATTTTTTTTACAAAGTTGAGACAACTTTGGTGGGACGGAGCCACGGAGTCGTAGTTGATGGCGAGAAGGTTGATGCCTTGCTAGGTTGGTGTACGTTGCAAAAAGAACAAGGTTGGTGTGTATTTGTTTTATTTGTTCACCATAATACTGACATGGCCATCGATTTGATTAGACAACACAAGCCTGGGATGTTTCACTTATTTATTGTAGGAAGCACGATTAATGTTCTGTAATGATGGGGCTACTCCTATAGTCCGTCTGCTCCTACTCGGGTGTCGGGTCACATTCACACTCTCCTCTTTTTTTGAACACATTCACACTCTCCTCTTTTTTTGAACACATTCACACTCTCCTCTTTTTTTGAACACATTCACACTCTCCTCGAAACTGCAGTAGGCAGTATATGCATAAGAGGAGGAGCGTCTCGGTTCACCTCCGTCGTCTATCCCCACTCCGCCCAGCTTCCATAGCACGCGCCTGCGTCTCCGCCATGGCGCTTTCGCATCCTATCCAGCAGTGCCCAGTTTGAGAGCCTCTGTTCTCCAACTCAAACCCCCACCTGCCGCCATTGATCGCCATCTCTCTCCCAAAGTTCGAATCAGTAGATCTCCCAAGAAAATACCAACCCCATTGTACCACCTGCCTCATTGCGATGGCGAAATCGAGCAGGGTCTGTGGATCTGGGCTGTTTCACAAGGTGTTTACGGAAGGCCCCCTTGAAGTGCTCATCAGCCAGTGCGACGCCATCACCGCCGCGTCCCTAGTCGGTTCCTCCAAAAGTATTCTTCAGTCAGCCAAATACAGTGCCACTCTGCCTGCTTCTCAGCCGTTTGGCCTTCCGTGTGTTCTCTGTTGTGACCCGGCGGATAAACCATGGGTGTTCAAGGAGGATTTGCCGGTGCACAGCAAGTGCAAACTAGTGCCGCTGGACAGGTTCTCCTATGATGGCCTAATGCCACACGGTAAGGATGAGGAGCGGGCAGGCGCCAATGGAGATTGGATCGCCATGGTTGGCCCCGAAGGCAAGTGGAACCTCCTCAATGTCTACACTCATCGCAAGATTAAGCTTCCATCTTTGAGGAAGAAGTTGGAAACCACACGCAATCCACTTATATTCGAGTATCAGCGTTCTGCTATTCAACTGCAGAAGATAGCTATTTGCCAAGTTCCTACAGCTGCTAGGGGGTATAAAGATTTCTCCCTTGTCGCAATCTTCGACTTTGCAATTGCCTACCTCCATGGCGAATATCCTCGTACATGGATATTTCTTGAAAACCAGTTTCAGTACGGCGCCATATACTGCGATGCAATTATACATAACGGACTTGTGTTCGCCGTTACTGAGCTTGGAAATGTTTATGCATGGGATCCTAATCAATTTGGTAACATTTCCTCCCTATCTTTTTTATATACGTAACTTATATAGTATTTCACCTCTTATTTGTTGAACTGTCTTGGCATCTTTTGGCTTAAAGGAATTCCATAGGCGCACACCATAACCCTCTTGTGGTATGGACATATATAGAATTTAACATCTATAGGAATTTTAGTATGGTCTAATGTGCATGTTGTTCCTTAGGAAAAAGGCCCCCTAGTAATTAAGTTTCTTTATTATTACTCCCTAGAAAATTTAAGGTAGAGTAGAAATAGAATCAATAAAGGTGCCATGCAATATTGATAAAGACTTTCATTTGTTTATATTCCCCCGGTTCTAGAGAATAAGGAGTACTATATTCAAACCATCTAAAATTTGGACCAATATTTTGGGGAACATGTTTTAAATCCATATGAAGTTTTACCAAGATGTTCGAAATATATTTCAAACCATCTTATGTTCGACCATGATTTTATAAAGTACTAGTATTGGCATCTACAATATCAAATCAATATCACTAGTAGATAAATCATGAAATATATTTTCATGTGACGTGTTCTTTCCTTTTTCAAGGTCCTATAGTGCTCCCTGCTCCATTCATTCCGTGGACGGCTGGATTTGATGACGATGATGATTTTGACTCTAATAGTCGTACGTGGTGGCTGGCAAGATCTCAAGATCGTTCTAGACTTCTCCTGGTCTATGCACGTGGCGTAATGGATTTTGACGCTGACGGTGCTCCAACTTATTATGATAGTACCCCTTCTGTCCATTGCGGTCGCGCTGTTCACAGCTATTCGGGGTATACCTGCATTGTATTCTCGAATGACACTAGTCGGTTACTTCCAGCCAACCCGTGGGAAAGGGTTACTAATCTTGGAGACTATTCTATGTTCCTTGGGTTGAACTATCCGATTTTCATGCCAGTGGGTGGTGCAACATTTCCCCCAGGATATTTGACAAGAAGAAACTGCATCTACACCACGCCTCAGGCCATTGGCTCTCAGTTTGACACATCACATCAAGAAATTTTCCGCTTCAGTCTAAATGGCGAAGACCACCAAAGCATCTCTTTCTCAAGCAGCGGTCCAGGGGCCAACTGGCATACGGGGTTTTGGTTCATCCCAAGCTACACCAACGCGCTGGACTGGAACAAAGACAATCAGAGTTAGGGATATTTATGTAATAGTAGGATCATACTACTAGCTAGCTCAGTTGGTCTTGACTCCTATTTAACTATTTATAGCTAATGTACTTAGGTGATAAATTGATGCTATTTGCATGAACCCAGGTGCTTCTTTTAATTTGATCAAATACGGTCTATACACATGCATGGTTGTTTGGCTGTTTCAGTGTCCCTAGAGGCATACATATATACTGTTATTTAGCAATCTTTATTACAGTACAAAGGTCTTAACCTCATGGTTCACAGAAAGTATAAACGTAGATCAACCATCTAAACATAGAAGACATTCTAGTGTATGATTCTTACATATACACATCAACATCCTATCAGAAAATCTTAATGTGAATTGTACTGGCTGTACAAACCCGTGCATCATTCTCTAGCCGGTTGCACCCAAAAACCAAATCGTGGTACTTCATAGTTGACTGTATGTAGGACAACATACAGATCCAATGCGAAGCCATGGGTATCACCTGCATGACAGAACCATATTTCACATGGTTGGAGGTACTCCATATGGCATTTAAAATCATTCCTTGTCCTTCATATGGCCCTAAAAATAGTACAGTTGGATTTGTGGGTTTTAATTTTTTATTAACACACTCAATTGATTGCCCAAACATTGATTAATAATATTATTAAGGGGTGTGATGTTGAAAGCCATAAGAACAATGTGCCAAACAATCTTTGCTAGCGGACGGTAAATGTATACCCATCAGAAATAATCAGCAGACGTGCATGTTTCTTTGGTCAGAATAACTGCTGCACCATCTTAAAAGTAAATGGCATGACCATTTATTTGATTTGATAGCGTGCAGCTAGATGGCGTACATTACTATCTCTACTTCCTTGGGTCGCCCAAATCTGGAGTACTAAAAGCAAATCCTGGTGATTCATTTGACAAGACAACACAGATGCGTCCAAATTTCTCCGCCCATATTATTATAGTAATATACGAAATCTGGAGTGCGTTGCCTCGTTGCCTTCCAAGAGAAGCTGCATTCCTTGCCAAAAAAGAGAGAGAGGCTGTATTTATAACTACCTCACCGGCCGCCACTAGTACAAACCATCACTCCCTCTCCACCTCCACCTCCATCTCTTCCCTAGTAGCTCCACCTCCATATCGGCGACGGACCACAATCGCGCGGCTTCGACTTCCTCTTCGACGGCGGCGGCGACAGAGGCGTGAGGCACCTTCTCCGCGGCGCATCACTCATCCTCGTCCCGCGGCAACAATGGCTGTATGTGAAATCACCATACCCTTGTGTATGGTAGAGATGATGATGTGCGGATAAAATTTTATTGGCGGTTGCTCATCCTTGTTTGAATATTTGGTGTAGATTCACATCTAGGGCAGGGTGTCAAGCGGGGTGGGTAGCGGGCTAGCTAGTTTCAGTGCGAGTGCTTTAAATCTGCTCTAATCTCAACCACTATTTGCTCTAATTTTCTGCTTTGCGGGACGATTCGCGGACGCCGCTTGCAACCCTAATCTAGGGTATTGATCCTAGTTTAGTAGACTACTAGGATTTACATGCCAATTTGTTTTTAGACTAGATCCGGATATTTGTCAATACTACTACGTACTTCTTCCGTTCGTATTTAATTGACTCTAGTTGAAAGCATCGACAGTTCATTTTCTTCTCTCCCTCGCGTCGACTAATTAAAACCGAACAGAGGGAGTATTAGGAATCCATGTGCATCCGTACTACCAGTAAGGTATTGCGTTGTTGCAGAGGCTCAGTGTAATCAATATCTTTCGATATTAATATACTCACTTTATCAGAAAATAAATTAGTAATCCATGTTCAAACTTGCTAGTTTGATCGACGTTTGATGATGATTTGTGAGGCCATGTATGGGCCTAGTTTGTTTTGCCTGGTGGTCAGTAGGCTGATGATTTTTTTTTGCTTGGTCGATCTGTGGTCGTTCCATGGCCACTGCTGATTAAGCATTACTAGAATCAACAATTTTTTGCTTGTCTGGTGATTGGAATTGTATGCGCTCTTCTGAAGAGCACCATCGCACGATGATTAGTCTTAATGGAGATGCAGATGTCGATCAAGAGGGAGAAACATATCTTGATCATGCATTTCTCACGAGATTACTTGGTGATTGGAAGTAGAATCCACAATTTGTTGTGCAAACTTCTCAACATATGCATATATTCAATGAATTGGCTTTATGTGATCAATAGTACTTCTTATTGCAGATGGATGGAGGGGAAAGAGCGAAAAAACCGATACTTAGTGAGATGACTTCTCATTCTGTGACTTCTGATATCCCAGATGACAAGGTAAATATATAGAACGACGATTCGTAGGTGATGAAAGCAGAATCCACACGTTCGTTGGGAACCCCAAGAGGAAGGTATGATGCGCACAGCAAGTTTTCCCTCAGAAAGAAACCAAGGTTTATCGAACCAGGAGGAGCCAAGAAGCACGTTGAAGGTTGATGGCGGCGGGATGTAGTGCGGCGCAACACCGGATTCGCCAACGTGGAACCTGCACAACACAACCAAAGTACTTTGCCCCAAGCAGTGAGGTTGTCAATCTCACCGGCTTGCTGTAACAAAGGATTAACCGTATTGTGTGGAAGATGATTGTTTGCGAAAACAGTAGAACGATTGCAGTAGTTTGTATTTCAGTATAGAGAATTGGACCGGGGTCCACAGTTCACTAGAGGTGTCTCTCCCATAAGATAAACAGCATGTTGGGTGAACAAATTACAGTTGGGCAATTGACAAATAAAGAGGGCATGACCATGCACATACATATCATGATGAGTATAGTGAGATTTAATTGGGCATTACGACAAAGTACATAGACCGCCATCCAACTGCATCTATGCCTAAAAAGTCCACCTTCAGGTTATCATCCGAACCCCCTCCAGTATTAAGTTGCAAAGCAACAGACAATTGCATTAAGTATGGTGCGTAATGTAATCAACAACTACATCCTTAGACATAGCATCAATGTTTTATCCCTAGTGGCAACAGCACAACACAACCTTAGAACTTTCTGTCACTGTCCCAGGTGTCAATGCAGGCATGAACCCACTATCGAGCATAAATACTCCCTCTTGGAGTTACAAGCATCTACTTGGCCAGAGCATCTACTAGTAACGGAGAGCATGCAAGATCATAAACAACACATAGATATAACTTTGATAATCAACATAACAAGTATTCTCTATTCATCGGATCCCAACAAACGCAACATATAGAATTACAGATAGATGATCTTGATCATGTTAGGCAGCTCACAAGATCCGACAATGATAGCACAATGGGGAGAAGACAACCATCTAGCTACTGCTATGGACCCATAGTCCAGGGGTAGACTACTCACACATCACTCCGGAGGCGACCATGGCGGCGTAGAGTCCTCCGGGAGATGATTCCCTCTCCGGCAGGGTGCGGAGGCGATCTCCTGGATCCCCGAGATGGGATCGGTGGCGGCGGCGTCTGAAGGTCTTCCGTATCGTGGCTCTCGATCGGGGTTTCGCGACGGAGGCTTTAAGTAGGCGGAAGGGCAGGTCAAGAGGCGGCACGAGGGGCCCCACACAGGGCCGCGCGGCCAAGGGGGGGGCGCCGCCCTAGGTGTGGCCCCCTCGTGGCCCCTCTTCGTCTCCTCTTCGGACTTCTGGAAGCTTCGTGGCAAAATAGGACCCTGGGCGTTGATTTCATCCAATTCCGAGAATATTTCGTTACTAGGATTTCTGAAACCAAAAACAGAAAACAAAGGCACTTCGGCATCTTGTTAATAGGTTAGTTCCAGAAAATGCACGAATATGACATAAAGTGTGCATAAAACATGTAGATAACATCAATAATGTGGCATGGAACATAAGAAATTATCGATACGTCGGAGACGTATCAGCATCCCCAAGCTTAGTTTCTGCTCGTCCCGAGCAGGTAAACGATAAACAAAGATAATTTCTGGAGTGACATGCCATCATAACCTTGATCATACTATTTGTAAAGCATATGTAGTGAATGCAGCGATCAAAACAATGTATATGACATGAGTAAACAAGTGAATCATAAAGCAAAGACTTTTCATGAATAGCACTTCAAGACAAGCATCAATAAGTCTTGCATAAGAGTTAACTCATAAAGCAATAATTCAAAGTAAAAGCATTGAAGCAACACAAAGGAAGATTAAGTTTCAGCGGTTGCTTTCAACTTGTAACATGTATATCTCATGGATAATTGTCAACATAGAGTAATATAATAAGTGCAATATGCAAATATGTAGGAATCAATGCACAGTTCACACAAGTGTTTGCTTCTTGAGGTGGAGAGAAATAGGTGAACTGACTCAACATTGAAAGTAAAAGAATGGTCCTCCATAGAGGAAAAGCATCGATTGCTATATTTGTGCTAGAGCTTTGATTTTGAAAACATGAAACAATTTTGTCAACGGTAGTAATAAAGCATATGTATCATGTAAATTATATCTTATAAGTTGCAAGCCTCATGCATAGTGTACTAATAGTGCCCGCACCTTGTCCTAATTAGCTTGGACTACCGGATCATCGCAATGCACATGTTTTAACCAAGTGTCACAATGGGGTACCTCTATGCCGCCTGTACAAAGGTCTAAGGAGAAAGCTCGCATTGGATTTCTCGCTATTGATTATTCTCAACTTAGACATCCATACCGGGACAACATAGACAACAGATAATGGACTCCTCTTTTATGCATAAGCATGTAACAACAATTAATAATTTTCTCATATGAGATTGAGGATATTTGTCCAAAACTGAAACTTCCACCATGGATCATGGCTTTAGTTAGCGGCCCAATGTTCTTCTCTAACAATATGCATGCTTAACCATAAGGTGGTAGATCTCTCTTACTTCAGACAAGACGAACATGCATAGCAACTCACATGAAATTCAACAAAGAATAGTTGATGGCGTCCCCAGTGAACATGGTTATCGCACAACAAGCAACTTAATAAGAGATAAAGTGCATAATTACATATTCAATACCACAATAGTTTTTAAGCTATTTGTCCCATGAGCTATATATTGCAAAGGTAAATGATGGAATTTTAAAGGTAGCACTCAAGCAATTTACTTTGGAATGGCGGGAAATACCATGTAGTAGGTAGGTATGGTGGACACAAATGGCATAGTGGTTGGCTCAAGTATTTTGGATGCATGAGAAGTAATCCCTCTCGATACAAGGTTTAGGCTAGCAAGGCTTATTTGAAACAAACACAAGGATGAACCGGTGCAGCAAAACTCACATAAAAGACATATTGAAAACATTATAAGACTCTACACCGTCTTCCTTGTTGTTCAAACTCAATACTAGAAATTATCTAGACCTTAGAGAGACCAAATATGCAAACCAAATTTTAGCATGCTCTATGTATTTCTTCATTAATGGGTGCAAAGCATATGATGCAAGAGCTTAAACATGAGCACAACAATTGCCAAGTATCACATTACCCAAGACATTTATAGCAATTACTACATGTATCATTTTCCAATTCCAACCATATAACAATTTAACGAAGAAGAAACTTCGCCATGAATACTATGAGTAGAAACTAAGGACATACTTGTCCATATGCTACAGCGGAGCGTGTCTCTCTCCCATAAAGTGAATGCTAGGATCCATTTTATTCAAACAAAAAAAAAAAAAACAAACCGACGCTCCAAGCAAAGCACATAAGATGTGATGGAATAAAAATATAGTTTCAGGGGAGGAACCTGATAATGTTGTCGATGAAGAAGGGGATGCCTTGGGCATCCCCAAGCTTAGACGCTTGAGTCTTCTTGATATATGCAGGGGTGAACCACCGGGGCATCCCCAAGCTTAGAGCTTTCACTCTCCTTGATCATGTTGCATCATACTCCTCTCTTGATCCTTGAAAACTTCCTCCACACCAAACTTAGAACAACTCATTAGAGGGTTAGTGACAATAAAAATTAACATATTCAGAGGTGACACAATCATTCTTAACACTTCTGGACATTGCATAAAGCTACTGGACATTAGTGGATCAAAGAAATTCATCCAACATAGCAAAAGAGGCAATGCGAAATAAAAGGCAGAATCTGTCAAAACAGAACAGTTCGTATTGATGAATTTTATTAGGCCACCAGACTTGCTCAAATGAAAATGCTCAAATTTAATGAAAGTTGCGTACATATCTGAGGATCATGCTCGTAAATTGGCTTAATTTTCTGAGCTACCTACAGGGAGGTAGACCCAGATTCGTGACAGCAAAGAAATCTGGAACTGCGCAGTAATCCAAATCTAGTACTTACTTTACTATCAAAGACTTTACTTGGCACAACAAAACACTAAACTAAGATAAGGAGAGGTTGCTACAGTAGTAAACAACTTCCAAGACACAAAATAAAAACAAAGTACTGTAGGTAAAAACATGGGTTGTCTCCCATAAGCGCTTTTCTTTAACGCCTTTCAGCTAGGCGCAGAAAGTGTGTATCAAGTATTATCAAGAGACGAAGTGTCAACATCATAATTTGTTCTCATAATAGAATCAAAAGGTAACTTCATTCTCTTTCTAGGGAAGTGTTCCATACCTTTCTTGAGAGGAAATTGATATTTTATATTACCTTCCTTCATATCAATGATAGCACCAACAGTTCGAAGAAAAGGTCTTCCCAATATAATGGGACAAGATGCATTGCATTCAATATCCAAGACAACAAAATCAACGGGGACAAGGTTATTGTTAACGGTAATGCGAACATTATCAACTTTCCCCAAAGGTTTCTTTGTAGAATGATCAGCAAGATTAACATCCAAATAACAATTTTTCATGGTGGCAAGTCAAGCATATTATAAATTTTCTTAGGCATAACAGAAATACTTGCACCAAGATCACATAAAGCATTACAATCAAAATCTTTAACCTTCATCTTAATGATGGGCTCCCAACCATCCTCTAGCTTTCTAGGAATAGAGGCTTCGCGCTCTAGTTTCTCTTCTCTAGCTTTTATGAGAGCATTTGTAATATGTTGCGTGAAAGCCAAATTTATAGCACTAGCATTAGGACTTTTAGCAAGTTTTTGCAAGAACTTTATAACTTCAGAGATGTGGCAATCATCAAAATTCAAACCATTATAATCTAAAGCAATGGGATCATCATCCCCAATGTTGGAAAAAATTCAGCAGTTTTATCACAGGCAGTTTCAGCAGTTTTAGCAGTTTCAGGCAGTTTCTCGCGCTTTGCATTAGAAGTGGAAACATTGCTAACACCAATTCTTTTATTATTATTAGTAGGAGGTGCAGCAACATGTGTAGCATTAGCATTACAAGTGGTGGTAATAGTCCAAACTTTAGCTACATTCTTCTCTTTAGCTAGTTTTTCATTTTCTTCTCTATCCCACCTAGCACGCAGTTCAGCCATTAATCTTATATTCTCATTAATTCTAACTTGGATGGCATTTGCTGTAGTAGTAATTTTATTATGATGATTCTCATTAGGCAAAACTTTCGATTTCAAAAGATCAACATCAGCAGCAAGACTATCAACTTTAGAAGCAAGTATATCAATTTTCCCAAGCTTTTCTTCAACAGATTTGTTAAAAGCAGTTTGTGTACTAATAAATTCTTTAAGCATGGCTTCAAGTCCAGGGGGTGAATTCCTATTATTGTTGTAAGAATTCCCATAAGAATTACCATAGCCGTTGCCATTATTATAAGGATATGGCCTATAGTTGTTACTAGAATTGTTCCGGTAAGCATTGTTGTTGAAATTATTATTTTTAATGAAGTTTACATCAACATGTTCTTCTTGTGCAACCAATGAAGCTAATGGAACATTATTAGGATCAATATTAGTCCTATCATTCACAAGCATAGACATAATAGCATCAATCTTATCACTCAAGGAAGAGGTTTCTTCGACAGAATTTACCTTCTTACCTTGTGGAGCTCTTTCCGTGTGCCATTCAGAGTAGTTGATCATCATATTATCAAGAAGCTTTGTTGCTTCACCAAGAGTGATGGACATAAAGGTACCTCCAGCAGCTGAATCCAATAAATTCCGTGAAGAAAAATTTAGTCCTGCATAGAAGGTTTGGATGATCATCCAAGTAGTCAGTCCATGGGTTGGGCAATTTTTAACCAGAGATTTCATTCTTTCCCAAGCTTGAGCAACATGTTCAGTATCTAATTGTTTAAAATTCATTATGCTACTCCTCAAAGATATAATTTTAGCAGGGGGATAATATCTACCAATAAAAGCATCCTTGCATTTAGTCCATGAATCAATACTATTCTTAGGCAGAGATAGCAACCAATCTTTAGCTCTTCCTCTTAATGAGAAAGGGAACAATTTTAATTTTATAATATCACCATCTACATCTTTATACTTTTGCATTTCACACAATTCAACAAAATTATTAAGATGGGCAGCAGCATCATCAGAACTAACACCAGAAAATTGCTCTCGCATAACAAGATTTAGTAAAGCAGGTTTAATTTCAAAGAATTCTGCTATAGTAGCAGGTGGAGCAATAGGTGTGCATAAGAAATCATTATTATTTGTGGTTGTGAAGTCACACAACTTAGTATTTTCAGGGTTGGCCATTTTAGCAACAGTAAATAAAGCAAACTAGATAAAGTAAATGCAAGTAACTAATTTTTTTGTGTTTTTGATATAGCAAACAAGATAGCAAATAAAGTAAAACTAGCAACTAATTTTTTTGTATTTTGATTTAGTGCAGCAAACAAAGTAGTAAATAAAACTAAGCAAGACAAAAACAAAGTAAAGAGATTGAGAAGTGGAGACTCCCCTTGCAGCGTGTCTTGATCTCCCCGGCAACGGCGCCAGAAAAAGAGCTTGATGGCGTGTAACTCACACGTTCGTTGGGAACCCCAAGAGGAAGGTATGATGCGCACAGGCAAGTTTTCCCTCAGAAAGAAACCAAGGTTTATCGAACCAGGAGGAGCCAAGAAGCACGTTGAAGGTTGATGGCGGCGGGATGTAGTGCGGCGCAACACCAGGGATTCCGGCGCCAACGTGGAACCTGCACAACACAACCAAAGTACTTTGCCCCAACGAAAGTGAGGTTGTCAATCTCACCGGCTTGCTGTAACAAAGGATTAACCATATTGTGTGGAAGATGATTGTTTGCAAAAAAACATGTTGCAGTAGTTTGTATTTCAGTATAGAGAATTGGACCGGGGTCCACAGTTCACTAGAGGTGTCTCTCCCATAAGATAAACAGCATGTTGGGTGAACAAATTACAGTTGGGCAATTGACAAATAAAGAGGGCATGACCATGCACATACATATCATGATGAGTATAGTGAGATTTAATTGGGCATTACGACAAAGTACATAGACCGCCATCCAACTGCATCTATGCCTAAAAAGTCCACCTTCAGGTTATCATCCGAACCCCCTCCAGTATTAAGTTGCAAAGCAACAGACAATTGCATTAAGTATGGTGCGTAATGTAATCAACAACTACATCCTTAGACATAGCATCAATGTTTTATCCCTAGTGGCAACAACACAACACAACCTTAGAACTTTCTGTCACTGTCCCAGGTGTCAATGCAGGCATGAACCCACTATCGAGCATAAATACTCCCTCTTGGAGTTACAAGCATCTACTTGGCCAGAGCATCTACTAGTAACGGAGAGCATGCAAGATCATAAACAACACATAGATATAACTTTGATAATCAACATAACAAGTATTCTCTATTCATCGGATCCCAACAAACGCAACATATAGAATTACAGATAGATGATCTTGATCATGTTAGGCAGCTCACAAGATCCGACAATGATAGCACAATGGGGAGAAGACAACCATCTAGCTACTGCTATGGACCCATAGTCCAGGGGTAGACTACTCACACATCACTCCGGAGGCGACCATGGCGGCGTAGAGTCCTCCGGGAGATGATTCCCCTCTCCGGCAGGGTGCCGGAGGCGATCTCCTGGATCCCCGAGATGGGATCGGCGGCGGCGTCTCGGAAGGTCTTCCATATCGTGGCTCTCGGTGGGGGTTTCGCGACGGAGGCTTTAAGTAGGCGGAAGGGCAGGTCAAGAGGCAGCACGAGGGCCCCACACCACGGGCCGCGCGGCCAAGGGGCCGCGCCGCCCTAGGGTGTGGCCCCTCGTGACCCCTCTTCGTCTCCTCTTCGGACTTGGAAGCTTCGTGGCAAAATAGGACCCAGGCGTTGATTTCGTCCAATTCCGAGAATATTTCATTACTAGGATTTCTGAAACCAAAAACAGCAGAAAATAGCAATGGCACTTCGGCATCTTGTTAATAGGTTAGTTGAAAATGCACGAATATGACATAAAGTGTGCATAAAGCATGTAGATAACATCAATAATGTGGCATGGAACATAAGAAATTATCGATACGTCGATTCGTAGGTGATAAAAGCAGAATCCACAATTTGCCGTGCAAACTTCTCAACATATGCATATATTTGATTAATTAGTTTTATGTGATCAATAGTATTACTTATTCCAGATGGACGTAGGGGAAGGAACGAAAAAGCGGATGCTATGTGAAATGACTTCTAAATCTGTGTGTTCTGATATCCCAGATGACAAGGTAAACATATGGACCGACGCTTGTTTTGCCGCTGCCCCTGTTAGATGGCTAGATGCTCTGGTCTAATTTCTGTTCATGTGCTTATTATTGCAGAAACATAGAGTTGAAGAAAACTCTATATTGTCTGATGACAAAGGTGAAATGGCATGCCAGTCTTTTAAACCTCCGACGCCACCTTGTTTACTGTCTATGGAGACTGATGCAGCTGGACCTGGTACTGATGAGCCTATACCTGGCATCATCGTGCCACATGAAGAAGGTTGTGGATTGGGTTTACCCCCTGCTGTAGAAACTGGTGGTGCAGCTGGAGCTGCTAGTGTAGAGCCTCTAGTGAACGGTGTCGTGCCACGGGAATTCTCTGAACTAGAGCAAGACGGTTTACCTATTGTCAAGACCGATGTAACTGGTGCTGATGCTGGAGTTGCTACTGATGATCCTGCACCCGAAGTTGCCACGCCACCCGAAGGAGGTTTTGTATTGGTAGAACCCGTCATGACTATGCCCACAGTACTGACTGGTGGTGGACCTGGAGCTGGTAGGGTAGAGCCTCTAGCGAAAGGTGTCGTGCCACGAGAATCCTCTGAAGTGGATATTGGTGGTTTACCCTCTGTAGAGACTGGTGGTCTACCTGGAGCTGGTATTGTAGAGATTTCAGCAAACAGTGCTGTCCCACCCAACTCCTATGAACTGGAGCATGTACCTGATGTGCCTTCTGTAGAACCTGATGCACCTGTAAGTAGTGGTGATGATTCCGCTGAATCTGATCAAGAAGGATCTGCATCTCGAGGACAAGATGTCAGCTGTCATTCACCTGAACCCGAGCTGAAGTCAGCAACGGTAGCTTATATGGCACGGACTGTCCTTCAAGCTCTAAAGATCCAGTTGGGTGGTTCACAGGACCAGCTACTCCAAGCCATTGTCACTACAAAAGACCAGCCAGCATGCTTCGTCATCTCCTGCATACTGTTTGACAAGCTGAAGCACTGCAACTGGCGCATTGTTCAATCCCATCAGCATGGAGAGAGGAGCTATGTTTATGTCAAGATGATTCATGCTGATTTGGTAAGGTTCCATGATAAGATGTATGGGTGGGGTGAGGCAAGAGCCACATTTTGCAGCATTCACACAGTCTTCGCTCTTGAGCCAGACCCCATGGATGCTTACCCAGTGGTGCAGCTGTCCTGACTTGATATATGTTTTATGATCAGTATGCTGCTGTCGTGGAACTGTGATGTGGAGCTACCTTTCTTATGGTTTCTAGGCTTTTGGTTTCAACATGTATTATGGAGCTTACCTTAGGACTTTCGCATGCGTTTGGCTGTTGACCTGTAATGTTTGTGGTTGGTTGTCTAATCTACTTGGCACAATCACATTGCAAAGGCAAATGTTCCTTTTCTCTTTAATTGTTATTATGACTTATGTGTTATAACCAGGCAAGAATATGCAATCTTGGTTCTCTGACCGATATATATGTACATACAACTTTTGTTCACATAATAACACTTACACGGGAAAAGAGTAGCTTTCTCTGTTGGACAAACACCAAACCACAAAAGGGTAACAACACAATATCCAAACTAGGTACGGCACCTGTTGAGCATACATGACTTTTGGCGTAAAATCACGTTAACCAACACTAGCATCATCTTGTTCTTTGCAAGGTGCTATGCTTATCAGTCTAATCCCAATACACCACCTACTTCAGGTGGCACGATGATGTCAAGTGCAGGCTCACCAGTACCAACTCTCTTGCATCAGTCTCCATTGAAGGTACGCCACTACTATCGTTGCCTATTCGACGGTACCCGGAGGAGGGATCCTCACGAGGGGGAGAAGAAGTAGGGGCCATAGGGCGGAGTGCACACGGGACGGTGGTACGCGATTTACCCAGCTTCGGAACACCTGCACGATGACAGGGCCTACTGCTGCTTGTCTGGAATTATCTGGGCGCTTTCGCGTTGTTACAATGAGTTGTGGTTGTGCCTCTAGGGCTCCCAGGATCCGGCTTATAAAGGCGCACGGATCTAGGGTTTACATGGAGAGTCCTAGCCGGATACAGGTTGCCTAACTACGGTACAATGTCTTGCCGTGTACGTCAAGGATCCGCCTTCCATCTATGTCGTACTGGATCCGGGTCCCTTAATGGGCCTCCGTGGACCCGGGTTCCTCCTCAATGTCGGTTGGATCCGGCTCCCTACTCCTGGGCCGGACATCTTCCGTCAGGATCAACAGCAACTGGGCCACCCGATGGGCCACATGCCTCACCACCATCTGTGGGCCACCCGGGCTTGCCGGATCTAGGCACTGTCGATGGTACACCCATGAAGTATACCCACAACACTGCTGCAGTAGACACCATTAGCAATGCAAGCTGAAGGTGTTTGATACGTCTCCGACGTATCGATAATTTCTTATGTTCCATGCCACATTATTGATGATATCTACATGTTTTATGCACACTTTATGTCATATTTGTGCATTTTCTGGAACTAACCTATTAACAAGATGCCGAAGTGCCGTTCTTTTTTGCTGTTTTTGGTTTCAGAAATCCTAGTAAGGAAATATTCTCGGAATTGGACGAAATCAACGCCCAGGGTCCTATTTTGCCACGAAGCTTCCAGAAGACCGAAGAGTCAACGAAGTGGGGCCACGAGGTGGCCGGAGGGTGGCGCGGCCCACCCTTGGCCGCGCCCCTGTCTCTGGGCCCTCGCGACGCCCGACCTACCCTTCCGCCTACAAATAGCCTTCGTCGCGAAACCCCCAGTACCGAGAGCCACGATACGGAAAACCTTCCAGAGACGCCGCCGCCGCCAATCCCATCTCGGGAGATTCAGGAGATCGCCTCCGGCACCCTGCCGGAGAGGGGAATCATCTCCCGGAGGACTCTACGCCGCCATGGTCGCCTCCGGAGTGATGTGTGAGTAGTCTACCCCTGGACTATGGGTCCATAGCAGTAGCTAGATGGTTGTCTTCTCCTCATTGTGCTTAATTGTCGGGTCTTGTGAGCTGCCGAACATGATCAAGATCATCTATCTGTAATTCTATATGTTGTGTTTGTTGGGATCCGATGATAGAGAATACTATGTTATGTTGATTATCAATTTATATCTATGTGTTGTTTATGATCTTGCATGCTCTCCGTTATTAGTAGAGGCTCTGGCCAAGTTTTTACTCTTAACTCCAAGATGGGGTATTTATGCTCGATAGTGGGTTCATGTCTCCGTGAATCTGGGGAAGTGACAGAAATCTCTAAGGTTATGGATGTGCTGTTGCCACTAGGGATAAAACATTGATGCTATGTCCGAGGATGTAGTTATTGATTACATTACACACCATACTTAATGCAATTGTCTGTTGTTTGCAACTTAATACTGGAAGGGGTTCGGATGATAACCTGAAGGTGGACTTTTTAGGCATAGATGCATGCTGGATAGCGGTCTATGTACTTTGTCGTAATGCCCAATTAAATCTCACTATACTCATCATAATATGTATGTGCATGGTCATGCCCTCTTTATTTGTCAATTGCCCAACTGTAATTTGTTCACCCAACATGCTATTTATCTTATGGGAGAGACACCTCTAGTGAACTGTGGACCCCGGTCCAATTCTCTTTACTGAAATACAATCTACTGCAATACTTGTTCTACTGTTTCCTGCAAACAATCATCATCCACACTATACATCTAATCCTTTGTTACAGCAAGCCGGTGAGATTGACAACCTCACTGTTTCGTTGGGGCAAAGTACTTGGTTTGTGTTGTGCAGGTTCCACGTTGGCGCCGGAATCCCTGGTGTTGCGTGATGTCTACGGGAGCTTCTATTCTTGTAGACAGTGTTGGGCCTCCAAGAGCAGAGGTTTGTAGAACAGCAGCAAGTTTTCCTTAAGTGGATCACCCAAGGTTTATCGATCTCAGGGAGGAAGAGGTCAAAGATATCCCTCTCATGCAACCCTGCAACCACAAAGCAAGAAGTCTCTTGTGTCCCCAACACACCTAATAGGTGCACTAGTTCGGCGAAGAGATAGTGAAATACAGGTGGTATGAATAAATATGAGCAGTAGCACGGAGAAAAGTGCTTTGCTGTCAGGAGGGTGGTAATATTGCGGACGTACAGATGCAGAACAGTAAACAAGCAGCGATAGCGTATTTAGGAACAAGGCCTAGGGATCATACTTTCACTAGTGGACACTCTCAACATTGATCACATAACAGAATAAATAGATAGATGCTAGACTCTACACTCTCTTGTTGGATGATGAACACCACTAACTGTGTAGGATTACACGAACCCTCAATGCCGGAGTTAACAAGCTCCACAATATTCGATGTTCATATTTAAATAACCTTAGAGTGCATGACAGATCAACACAACTAAACCAAGTACTAACATAGCATGCACACTGTCACCTTCACACTACGAAAGGAGGAATAGATCACATCAATACCATCATAGCAATAGTTAACTTCATAATCTACAAGAGATCACAATCATAGCCTATGCCAAGTACTAACACGATGCACACACTGTCACCATTACACCGTGCAGGAGGAATAAACTACTTTAATAACATCACTAGAGTAGCACACAGATAAATTGTGATACAAAACACATTGCAATCATAAAGAGATATAAATAAGCACTTCACTATGCTCTTCATAACAGTGAATAAGTATTCTGTGAAATATAGCCTAAGAGACCCACACGGTGCACACACTGTCACCTTTACACACGTGGGACAAGGAGTCTCCGGAGATCACATAAGTAAAATCCACTTGACTAGCATAATGACATCTAGATTACAAGCATCATCATATGAATCTCAATCATGTAAGGCAGCTCATGAGATTATTGTATTGAAGTACATAGGAGAGAGATGAACCACATAGCTACCGGTACAGCCCCGAGCCTCGATGGAGAACTACTCCCTCCTCATGGGAGACAGCAGCGGTGATGGAGATGGCGGTGGAGATGGCAGCGGTGTCGATGGAGAAGCCTTCCGGGGCACTTCCCCCCGGCGGCGTGCCGGAACAGAGACTCTGTCCCCGGATCTTGGCTTCGCGATGGCGGCTCCGGAAGGTTTCTCGTACCGTGGCTTTTCCGTTTCGAGGTTTTAGGTCGAGGACCTTTATATAGGCGAAGAGGCGGAGTCGGAGGCGACGAGGCGGTGAGGGTATGGCGGCGCGGCCGGGGCCCGCGCCGGCCTACCTCTGGGCCCCTGTGGGTCCACTCTAGCGACTCTCGGGTGTTGGATGCTTAGGGATTCTAAGATCTTTGGCGTTGATTTCGTCCGATTCGAGAATATTTCCTTACTAGAATTTCTGAAACCAAAAACAGCAGAAAACAGCAACTGGTCCTTCGGCATCTCGTCAATAGGTTAGTTCCGGAAAACGCATAAATATGACATAAAGTGTGCATAAAACATGTAGATATCATCAATAATGTGGCATGGAACATAAGAAATTATCGATACGTCGGAGACGTATCAGCATCCCCAAGCTTAGTTTCTGCTCGTCCCGAGCAGGTAAACGATAAACAAAGATAATTTCTGGAGTGACATGCCATCATAACCTTGATCATACTATTGTAAGCATATGTAATGAATGCAGCGATCAAAACAATGTAAATGACATGAGTAAACAAATGAATCATATAGCAAAGACTTTTCATGAATAGTACTTCAAGACAAGCATCAATAAGTCTTGCATAAGAGTTAACTCATAAAGCAATAATTCAAAGTAAAGATATTGAAGCAACACAAAGGAAGATGAAGTTTCAGCGGTTGCTTTCAACTTGTAACATGTATATCTCATGGATATTGTCAATGTAAAGTAATATAACAAGTGCAATATGCAAGTATGTAAGAATCAATGCACAGTTCACACAAGTGTTTGCTTCTTGAGGTGGAGAGAGATAGGTGAACTGACTCAACAATAAAAGTAAAAGAATGGTCCTTCAAAGAGGAAAGCATCGATTGCTATATTTGTGCTAGAGCTTTGGTTTTGAAAACAAGAAACAATTTTGTCAACGGTAGTAATAAAGCATATGTGTTATGTAAATTATATCTTACAAGTTGCAAGCCTCATGCATAGTATACTAATAGTGCCCGCACCTTGTCCTAATTAGCTTGGATTACCGGGATTATCGCAATGCACATGTTTTAACCAAGTGTCACAAAGGGGTACCTCTATGCCGCCTGTACAAAGGTCTAAGGAGAAAGCTCGCATCGGATTTCTCGCTATTGATTATTCTCAACTTAGACATCCATACCGGGACAACATAGACAACAGATAATGGACTCCTCTTTTATGCATAAGCATGTAGCAACAATTAATTTTCTCATATGAGATTGAGGATATTTGTCCAAAACTGAAACTTCCACCATGGATCATGGCTTTAGTTAGCGGCCCAATGTTCTTCTCTAACAACATGCATGCTCTAACCATTCTAGCGGTAAATCTCCCTTACTTCAGACAAGACGGACATGCATAGCAACTCACATGATATTCAACAAAGAGTAGTTGATGGCGTCCCCAGGAACATGGTTATCGCACAACAAGCAACTTATAAGAAATAAAATGCATAAGTACATATTCAATACCACAATAGTTTTTAAGCTATTTGTCCCATGAGCTATATATTGTAAAGATGAAGAATAGAAATTTAAAGGTAGCACTCAAGCAATTTACTTTGGAATGGCGGAGAAATACCATGTAGTAGGTAGGTATGGTGGACACAAATGGCATAGTGGTTGGCTCAAGTATTTGGATGCATGAGAAGTATTCCCTCTCGATACAAGGTTTAGGCTAGCAAGGCTATTTGAAACAAACACAAGGATGAACCGGTGCAGCAAAACTCACATAAAAGACATATTGTAAACATTATAAGACTCTACACCGTCTTCCTTGTTGTTCAAACTCAATACTAGAAATTATCTAGACCTTAGAGAGACCAATTATGCAAACCAAATTTTAGCATGCTCTATGTATTTCTTCATTAATAGGTGCAAAGTATATGATGCAAGAGCTTAAACATGAGCACAACAATTGCCAAGTATCACATTATTCAAGACATTCTACCAATTACTACATGTAGCATTTCCCGTTTCCAACCATATAACAATTAACGAAGCAGTTTCAACCTTCGCCATGAAAATTAAAAGCTAAGAACACATGTGTTCATATGAACCAGCGGAGCGTGTCTCTCTCCCACACAAACATTTATTCAAACAAAAACAAAAATAGAAACAAACAAACAAACAGACGCTCCAAGTAAAGTACATAAGATGTGACCGAATAAAAATATAGTTTCAAGAGAAGGAACCTGATAATTTGTCGATGAAGAAGGGGATGCCTTGGGCATCCCCAAGCTTAGACGCTTGAGTCTTCTTGAAATATGCAGGGATGAACCACCGGGGCATCCCCAAGCTTAGAGCTTTCACTCTTCTTGATCATAGTATATCATCCTCCTCTCTTGACCCTTGAAAACTTCCTCCACACCAAACTCAAAACAAACTCATTAGAGGGTTAGTGCATAATCAAAAACTCACATGTTCAGAGGTGACACAATCATTCTTAACACTTCTGGCCCAAAGCTACTGGAAGTTAATGGAACAAAGAAATCCATCCCACATAGCAAAAGAGGCAATGCGAAATAAAAGGCAGAATCTGTCAAAACAGAACAGTCCGTAAAGACGAATTTTATTGAGGCACCAGACTTGCTCAAATGAAAATTCTCAAATTGAATGAAAGTTGCGTACATATCTGAGGATCACTCACGTAAATTGGCATAATTTTCTGAGTTACCTACAGAGAATTTTGCCCAGATTCGTGACAGCAAAGAAATCTGTTTCTGCGCAGTAATCCAAATCTAGTATGAACCTTACTATCAACGACTTTACTTGGCACAACAATGCAATAAAATAAGATAAGGAGAGGTTGCTACAGTAGTAACAACTTCCAAGACACAAATATAAAACAAAATTACTGTAGCAAAATAAACACATGGGTTATCTCCCAAGAAGTTCTTTCTTTATAGCCATTAAGATGGGCTCAGCAGTTTTAATGATGCACTCGCAAGAAATAGTATTTGAAGCAAAAGAGAGCATCAAGAAGCAAATTCAAAACACATTTAAGTCTAACATGCTTCCTATGCATAGGAATCTTGTAAATAAACAAGTTCATGAAGAGCAAAGTAACAAGCATAGGAAGATAAAACAAGTGTAGCTTCAAAAATTTCAGCACATAGAGAGGCATTTTAGTAACATGAAAATTTCTACAACCATATTTTCCTCTCTCATAATAATGTCCAGTAGTATCATGAGCAAACTCAACAATATAACTATCACATAAAGCATTCTTATCATGAGTCTCATGCATAAAATTATTACTCTCCACATAAGCATAATCAATTTTATTAGTAATAGTGGGAGCAAATTCAACAAAGTAGCTATCATTATTATTCTCATCATCAAATATAGGAGGCATAGTATAATCATAACAAAATTCACTCTCCATAGTAGGTGGTACCAAAAGACTACTATCATTATAATCATCATAAATAGGAGGCAAAGTATCATCAAAGTAAATTTCCTCCTCAATGCTTGGGGGACTAAAAAGATCATGCTCATCAAAGCCAGCTTCCCCAAGCTTAGAATTTTCCATAGCATTAGCAACAATAGTGTTCAAAGCATTCATATTAATAACATTCCCATTAGCATGCATATAAAGTTCCATGGGTTTTTTAATTCTCTCTTCAAACACATCATGTCCTAATTCAAGATAAAGTTCATAAAGATCTCTCATATTTTTGTTGTTTTCCATTATGCCTAACTAGTGTAAACAAGAAACAAAAAGATGCAATTGCAGGATCTAAAGGAAATAGCTTCGAGCACACACACAATGGTGCCAGAAAAGTACTGTTACCTGGAACCGGAGTATGAGTGCCTTTTACCTTTCCTCCCCGGCAACGGCGCCAGAAAAGTGCTTGATGTCTACGGGAGCTTCTATTCTTGTAGACAGTGTTGGGCCTCCAAGAGCAGAGGTTTGTAGAACAGCAGCAAGTTTCCCTTAAGTGGATCACCCAAGGTTTATCGATCTCAGGGAGGAAGAGGTCAAAGATATCCCTCTCATGCAACCATGCAACCACAAAGCAAGAAGTCTCTTGTGTCCCCAACACACCTAATAGGTGCACTAGTTCGGCGAAGAGATAGTGAAATACAGGTGGTATGAATAAATATAAGCAGTAGCAACGGCACCAGAAAAGTGCTTTGCTGTCCGGAGTGGTAATATTGCAGACTGATGCAAGAACGTAAACAACGCGATAGCAGTATTTAGGAACAAGGCCTACGGATCATACTTTCACTAGTGGACACTCTCAACATTGATCACATGACAGAATAAATAGATAGATGCTAGACTCTACACTCTCTTGTTGGATGATGAACACCACTAACTGTGTAGGATTACACGAACCCTCAATGCCGGAGTTAACAAGCTCCACAATATTCGATGTTCATATTTAAATAACCTTAGAGTGCATGACAGATCAACACAACTAAACCAAGTACTAACATAGCATGCACACTGTCACCTTCACGCTATGAAAGGAGGAATAGATCACATCAATACCATCATAGTAATAGTTAACTTCATAATCTACAAGAGATCACAATCATAGCCTACGCCAAGTACTAACACGATGCACACACTGTCACCATTACACCGTGCAGGAGGAATAAACTACTTTAATAACATCACTAGAGTAGCACACAGATAAATTGTGATACAAAACACATTGCAATCATAAAGAGATATAAATAAGCACTTCACTATGCTCTTCATAACAGTGAATAAGTATTCTGTGAAATATAGCCTAAGAGACCCACACGGTGCACACACTGTCACCTTTACACACGTGGGACAAGGAGTCTCCGGAGATCACATAAGTAAAATCCACTTGACTAGCATAATGACATCTAGATTACAAGCATCATCATATGAATCTCAATCATGTAAGGCAGCTCATGAGATTATTGTATTGAAGTACATAGGAGAGAGATGAACCACATAGCTACCGGTACAGCCCCGAGCCTCGATGGAGAACTACTCCCTCCTCATGGGAGACAGCAGCGGTGATGGAGATGGCGGTGGAGATGGCAGCGGTGTCGATGGAGAAGCCTTCGGGGGCACTTCCCCGTCCCGGCGGCGTGCCGGAACAGAGAATCCTGTCCCCAGATCTTGGCTTCGCGATGGCGGCGGCTTTGGAAGGTTTCTCGTACCGTGGCTTTTCCGTTTCGAGGTTTTAGGTCGAGGACCTTTATATAGGCGAAGAGGCGGAGTCGGAGGGGCGACGAGGCGGTGAGGGGGTATGGCGGCACGGCCAGGGCCTGGGCCGTGCCGGCCTACCTCCTGGGCCCCCTGTGGGTCCACTCTGGCGACTCTCGGGTGTTCTGTATGCTTCCGGGGATTCTAAGATGCTGGGCGTTGATTTCGTCCGATTCGAGAATATTTCCTTACTAGGATTTCTGAAACCAGAGAAAACAAGCGGCCTTCGGCATCTCGTCAATAGGTTAGTTCCGGAAAACGCATAAATATGACATAAAGTGTGCATAAAACATGTAGATATCATCAATAATGTGGCATGGAACATAAGAAATTATCGATACGTCGGAGACGTATCACTCGCCGCCATCAACCTTCAACGTGCTTCTTGACTCCTACTGGTTCGATAAACCTTGGTTTCTAACTGAGGGAAACTTCTGTTACGCATCACACCTTCCACTTGGGGTTCCCAACGGTCGCGTGATGTACGCGTGTCAAGCTAAATTTCTGGCGCCGTTGCCGGGGAGATCAAGACACGCTGCAAGGGGAGTCTCCACATCCCAATCTCTTTACTTTGTTTTTGTCTTGCTTAGTTTTATTTACTACTTTGTTTGCTGCACTAAATCAAAATACAAAAAAATTAGTTGCTAGTTTTACTTTATTTGCTATCTTGTTTGCTATATTAAAAACACAAAAAAATTAGTTACTTGCATTTACTTTATCTAGTTTGTTTTATTTACTACTGCTAAAATGGGTACTCCTGAAAATACTAAGTTGTGTGACTTCACAACCACAAATAATAATGATTTCTTATGCACACCTATTGCTCCACCTGCTACTACAGCAGAATTCTTTGAAATTAAACCTGCTTTACTGAATCTTGTTATGCGAGAGCAATTTTCTGGTGTTAGTTCTGATGATGCTGCTGCCCATCTCAATAATTTTGTTGAACTTTGTGAAATGCAAAAGTATAAAGATGTAGATGGTGACATTATAAAATTAAAATTGTTCCCTTTCTCATTAAGAGGAAGAGCTAAAGATTGGTTGCTATCTCTGCCTAAGAATAGTATTGATTCATGGACTAAATGCAAGGATGCTTTTATTGGTAGATATTATCCCCCTGCTAAAATTATATCTTTGAGGAGTAGCATAATGAATTTTAAACAATTGGATACTGAGCATGTTGCACAAGCATGGGAAAGAATGAAATCTTTGGTTAAAAATTGCCCAACCCATGGACTGACTACTTGGATGATCATCCAAACCTTTTATGCAGGACTGAATTTTTCTTCGCGGAACCTATTGGATTCAGCTGCTGGAGGTACCTTTATGTCCATCACTCTTGGTGAAGCAACAAAGCTTCTTGATAATATGATGATCAACTACTCTGAATGGCACACGGAAAGAGCTCCACAAGGTAAGAAGGTAAATTCTGTTGAAGAAACCTCTTCCTTGAGTGATAAGATTGATGCTATTATGTCTATGCTTGTGAATGATAGGACTAATGTTGATCCTAATAATGTTCCGTTAGCTTCATTGGTTGCTCAAGAAGAACATGTTGATGTAAACTTCATTAAAAATAATAATTTCAACAACAATGCTTATCGGAACAATTCTAGTAACAACTATAGGCCATATCCTTATAATAATGGTAACGGCTATGGTAATTCTTATGGGAATTCTTACAACAATAATAGGAACACACCCCCTGGACTTGAAGCCATGCTTAAAGAATTTATTAGTACACAAACTGCTTTTAACAAATCTGTTGAAGAAAAGCTTGGGAAAATTGATATACTTGCTTCTAAAGTCGATAGTCTTGTTGCTGATGTTGATCTTTTGAAATCGAAAGTTATGCCTAATGAAAATCATAAATTGTTACTACAGCAAATGCCATCCAAGTTAGAATTAATGAGAATATAAGATTGATGGCCGAATTGCGTGCTAGGTGGGAAAGAGAAGAAAATGAAAAAGAAGATAATATAGCTAAAGTTTGGACTATTACCACCACTAGTAATGCTAATGCTACACAAGTTGCTGCACCTCCTACTATTAATGGTAAAATAATTGGTGTTGGCAATGTTTCCACTTCAAATGCAAAGCGCGAAAAACTGCCTGAAACTGCTAAAACTGCTGAAACTGCCTCTGATAAAACTGCTGAAATTTTTTCCAACATTGGGGATGATGATCCCATTGCTTTAGATTATAATGGTTTGAATTTTGATGATTGCCACATCTCTGAAGTTATAAAGTTCTTACAAAAACTTGCTAAAAGTCCTAATGCTAGTGCTATAAATTTGGCTTTCACGAAACATATTACAAATGCTCTCATAAAAGCTAGAGAAGAGAAATTAGAACGCGAAGCTTCTATTCCTAGGAAGCTAGAGGATGGTTGGGAGCCCATCATTAAGATGAAGGTCAATGACTTTGATTGTAATGCTTTATGTGATCTTGGTGCAAGTATTTCTGTTATGCCTAAGAAAATCTATAATATGCTTGACTTGCCACCATTGAAAAATTGTTATTTGGATGTTAATCTTGCTGATCATTCTACAAAGAAACCTTTGGGGAAAGTTGATAATGTTCGCATTACCGTTAACAATAACCTTGTCCCCGTTGATTTTGTTGTCTTGGATATTGAATGCAATGCATCTTGTCCCATTATATTGGGAAGACCTTTTCTTCGAACTGTTGGTGCTATCATTGATATGAAGGAAGGTAATATTAAATATCAATTTCCTCTCAAGAAAGGTATGGAACACTTCCCTAGAAAGAGAATGAAGTTACCTTTTGATTCTATTATTAGAACAAATTATGATGTTGACACTTCGTCTCTTGATAACACTTGATACACACTTTCTGCGCCTAGCTGAAAGGCGTTAAAGAAAAGCGCTTATGGGAGACAACCCATGTTTTTACTACAGTACTTTGTTTTATATTTGTGTCTTAGAAGTTGTTTACTACTGTAGCAACCTCTTCTTATCTTAGTTTAGTGTTTTATTGTGCCAAGTAAAGTCGTTGATAGTAAGGTTCATACTAGATTTGGATTACTGCGCAGAAACAGATTTCTTTGCTGTCACGAATCTGGGCAAAATTCTCTGTAGGTAACTCAGAAAATTATGCCAATTTACGTGAGTGATCCTCAGATATGTACGCAACTTTCATTAAATTTGAGAATTTTCATTTGAGCAAGTCTGGTGCCTCAATAAAATTCGTCATTACGAACTGTTCTGTTTTGACAGATTCTGCCTTTTATTTCGCATTGCCTGTTTTGTTATGTTCGATGGATATTTTGATTCCATTGACTTTCAGTAGCTTTGTGCAATGTCCAGAAGTGTTAAGAATGATTATGTCACCTCTGAACATGTATATTTTGATTGTGCACTAACCCTCTAATGAGTTGTTTTGAGTTTGGTGTGGAGGAAGTTTTCAAGGATCAAGAGAGGGAGATGATACAACATGATCAAGGAGAGTGAAAGCTCTAAGCTTGGGGATGCCCCGGTGGTTCACCCCTGCATATATCAAGAAGACTCAAGCGTCTAAGCTTGGGGATGCCCAAGGCATCCCCTTCTTCATCGACAACATTATCAGGTTCCTCCCCTGAAACTATATTTTTATTCCGTCACATCTTATGTGCTTTGCTTGGAGCGTCGGTTTGTTTTTGTTTTTGTTTTGTTTGAATAAATGGATCCTAGCATTCTTTGTGTGGGAGAGAGACACGCTCCGCTGTTGCATATGGACAAATATGTCCTTAGGCTTTACTCATAATATTCATGGCGAAGTTTCTTCTTCGTTAAATTGTTATATGGTTGGAATTGGAAAATGATACATGTAGTAATTGCTAAAATGTCTTGGATAATGTGATACTTGGCAATTGTTGTGCTCATGTTTAAGCTCTTGCATCATATACTTTGCACCTATTAATGAAGAAATACATAGAGCATGCTAAAATTTGGTTTGCATATTTGGTCTCTCTAAGGTCTAGATAATTTCTAGTATTGAGTTTGAACAACAAGGAAGACGGTGTAGAGTCTTATAATGTTTACAATATGTCTTTTATGTGAGTTTTGCTGCACTGGTTCATCCTTGTGTTTGTTTCAAATAGCCTTGCTAGCCTAAACCTTGTATCGAGAGGGAATACTTCTCATGCATCCAAAATCCTTGAGCCAACCACTATGCCATTTGTGTCCACCATACCTACCTACTACATGGTATTTCTCCGCCATTCCAAAGTAAATTGCTTGAGTGCTACCTTTAAAATTTCTATCCTCTACCTTTACAATATATAGCTCATGGGACAAATAGCTTAAAAACTATTGTGGTATTGAATATGTACTTATGCACTTTATCTCTTATTAAGTTGCTTGTTGTGCGATAACCATGTTCCTGGGGACGCCATCAACTACTCTTTGTTGAATATCATGTGAGTTGCTATGCATGTCCGTCTTGTCTGAAGTAAGGGAGATTTACCACCTAATGGTTAGAGCATGCATGTTGTTAGAGAAGAACATTGGGCCGCTAACTAAAGCCATGATCCATGGTGGAAGTTTCAGTTTTGGACAAATATCCTCAATCTCATATGAGAAAATTAATTGTTGCTACATGCTTATGCATAAAAGAGGAGTCCATTATCTGTTGTCTATGTTGTCCCGGTATGGATGTCTAAGTTGAGAATAATCAATAGCGAGAAATCCAATGCGAGCTTTCTCCTTAGACCTTTGTACAGGCGGCATAGAGGTACCCCTTTGTGACACTTGGTTAAAACATGTGCATTGCGATAATCCCGGTAATCCAAGCTAATTAGGACAAGGTGCGGGCACTATTAGTATACTATGCATGAGGCTTGCAACTTGTAAGATATAATTTACATGATACATATGCTTTATTACTACCGTTGACAAAATTGTTTCTTGTTTTCAAAATCAAAGCTCTAGCACAAATATAGCAATCGATGCTTTCCTCTTTGAAGGACCATTCTTTTACTTTTATTGTTGAGTCAGTTCACCTATTTCTCTCCATCTCAAGAAGCAAACACTTGTGTGAACTGTGCATTGATTCTTACATATTTGCATATTGCACTTATTATATTACTCTATGTTGACAATATCCATGAGATATACATGTTATAAGTTGAAAGCAACCGCTGAAACTTCATCTTCCTTTGTGTTGCTTCAATACCTCTACTTTGAATTATTGCTTTATGAGTTAACTCTTATGCAAGACTTATTGATGCTTGTCTTGAAGTACTATTCATGAAAAGTCTTTGCTATATGATTCAGTTGTTTACTCATGTCATTTACATTGTTTTGATCGCTTCATTCATTACATATGCTTACAATAGTATGATCAAGGTTATGATGGCATGTCACTCCAGAAATTATCTTTGTTTATCGTTTACCTGCTCGGGACGAGCAGAAAGCTTGGGGATGCGATACGTCTCCGACGTATCGATAATTTCTTATGTTCCATGCCACATTATTGATGATATCTACATATTTTATGCACACTTTATGTCATATTTGTGCATTTTCGGAACTAACCTATTAACAAGATGCCGAAGTGCCGTTCTGTTTTCTGCTGTTTTTGGTTTCAGAAATCCTAGTAAGGAAATATTCTCGGAATTGGACGAAATCAACGCCCGGTCCTATTTTGCCACGAAGCTTCCAGAAGACCGAAGAGTCAATGAAGTGGGCCACGAGGTGGCAGGAGGGTAGCGCGCGGCCCCTTGGCCGCGCCGCCTATCTCCTGGCCTCGCGGCCCCCGACCTACCCTTCCGCCTACAAATAGCCTTCGTCGCGAAACCCCCCGAGAGCCACGATACGGAAAACCTTCCGAGAGACGCCGCCGCCGCCAATCCCATCTCGGGGGATTCAGGAGATCGCCTCCGGCACCCTGGGAGAATCATCTCCTGGAGGACTCTACGCCGCCATGGTCGCCTCCGGAGTGATGTGTGAGTAGTCTACCCCTGGACTATGGGTCCATAGCAGTAGCTAGATGGTTGTCTTCTCCTCATTGTGCTTAATTGTCGGGTCTTGTGAGCTGCCGAACATGATCAAGATCATCTATCTGTAATTCTATATGTTGTGTTTGTTGGGATCCGATGAATAGAGAATACTATGTTATGTTGATTATCAATTTATATCTATGTGTTGTTTATGATCTTGGATGCTCTCCGTTATTAGTAGAGGCTCTGGCCAAGTTTTTACTCTTAACTCCAAGAGGGGTATTTATGCTCGATAGTGGGTTCATGTTTCCGTGAATGGGGAAGTGACAGAAATCTCTAAGGTTATGGATGTGTTGTTGCCACTAGGGATAAAACATTGATGCTATGTCCGAGGATGTAGTTATTGATTACATTACACACCATACTTAATGCAATTGTCTGTTGTTAGCAACTTAATACTGGAAGGGGTTCGGATGATAACCTGAAGGTGGACTTTTTAGGCATAGATGCATGCTGGATAGCGGTCTATGTACTTTGTCGTAATGCCCAATTAAATCTCACTATACTCATCATAATATGTATGTGCATGGTCATGCCCTCTTTATTTGTCAATTGCCCAACTGTAATTTGTTCACCCAACATGCTATTTATCTTATGGGAGAGACACCTCTAGTGAACTGTGGACCCCGGTCCAATTCTCTTTACTGAAATACAATCTACTACAATACTTGTTCTACTGTTTTATGCAAACAATCATCATCCACACTATACATCTAATCCTTTGTTACAGCAAGCCGGTGAGATTGACAACCTCCCTGTTTCGTTGGGGCAAAGTACTTGGTTTGTGTTGTGCAGGTTCCACGTTGGCGCCGGAATCCCTGGTGTTGCGCCGCACTACATCTCGCCGCCATCAACCTTCAACGTGCTTCTTGACTCCTACTGGTTCGATAAACCTTGGTCTTTCAGGGAAACTTTTGCTGTACGCATGCTGCACTTGTAGACACCATTAGCAATGCAAGCTGAAGGTGTTCTTATCCTCATATCAGGATCACATAATACAGGTGTCAAGCTTCATGCACTAGCCAACACAATCAAAAGTCCGAACTAGGATCGCTAGGAAAAAAACATGAAGATCTTTTTTTCGAATCCCACGCTGAACATCTTTTTCACTAATTAGGTAAGCTCCTGCTGACAAACATATTACAGCAACTCCAGCAGTGGCTCTATATTTTGGCGCTGTGGGCTGATGCTGCGCATGGAGCCGGCAATAGCTTCACCGGAAGCTGCAAACTGTGGCGGCCAAATGCAGGGCTGAAACAGCGTATTTTCAGAGGCGCTATAAATGCAGCGCCAAAAACAGAATATAATGAAAAATAGAGTGCAGTAAAACAGAAGATCAAACAAAGACTAGAAATAGACATAAAATAGGATAAAATTAGCTTGATAGATACTCCGTAGTTCATATTTTTACAAAGTAGTGCGATAAAACTAAACTAAAACTCGACATCTGACGAGTCCGGTGTCGTGCCCGACACCGGATCCGACGAGAAGAGGTCAATCCAACGGGGGTCGTCCTCGCCAATGGTGGTCGGCCCGGCGAGCTGCGCTTCGATGAAGGCCCGCTTCGTCGCCTTCTCCGCCCTCCGTCGTGCGCGGTCCTCCTTCTTCGCAGCCCGCCTCGTCGCCTTCTCCGCCCTCCGTCTGCGGAAGTGCTCGTTCTCGGCGGCAACGTCCTCGGGGAAGCGGGCCGCCCACTCGCGCGCCGCGCGCTCGTCCCGCTCGGCGATGCGCAAACGGCGCTCCGTCTCGCGGCGGCGGCGCTGTTCCTCCTGTCTAACGATGTACGGCGGCGGCGCGAGATCCTCGGCCTGCTGGCGCGTCCACACGTCATGGAAATTCATCGACGATCGCGGGCGCCCGAGCCGCCACGCCACGGCGTCGTACGCGCGCGCGGCCTCGTGCGCGGTCTCGTAGGTGCCGAGGCCGATGCGCTCGCCGCCGTCACGTATCTCCGCGTAATACGTACCTTTGGGGCGCGCGCGGACGCCGCGGTACCCCGTGCCCGAGACGCGGCAGTACCGCGAGCTCGACGCGAGACGAGGCATGGCGGCGGCGGCGGAAGCGGAGCCGCGGCGGCGATATTAGGCGCAGATGGGCAAATTTCAGCAACCCGTGTCCATCTTTTTTTTTGGCAGGATTACGCCATGTACCACCTTCCAATTAGAAAATAGTACTGTTCAGCCTTCCCCTGTTGGGCCCAATATTTCACTTTGGGTTGCCAACGGCCATCTACATGGTAATTGCTATCGGCCTACTTGCTCCGGCTGTCGAAGCCCAATAACTACAAATGGGCCTTTCTGCTCATGCAATTTCGGCCCTTTTCTAATGAAACACAGATCCTATGAAGAAAAAAACGCGGAGATTCTACATAAAAGTTGTTTTTATTTATTTTGAATTATTGGGTTCCAATTTTTGAAACTGCTCATGCCCAATATGAAAATCCTTGATCGCTCCATACCCACATGGATAACGGTATTTTTAATAATTCATAAAGTGGATTTGAAATTTAAAACATATCCTAATAATTCCATGATTTAATCTATCAACTTGCAAGATCTTGGAGAGAAAAAGCTTGTATTAGTCTGCAGAATCCTCACCGTTTCAAAGGCGGCAGTGGATCAAAAGAAAAAAGGAAGTAGCCAGAAATTAGGGGTCAAAAATAACTCCAAGAAATGAAACTTTTATTGTTCGTAGAGGATGACATGCGGGACCCATGAGCCAGCAGCTTACTCAACGTTTCAAAGGCGGCATGAGATCGAAAGAAAAAGGCAAGTGACTAAATATCAGGAGCCAAAAATAATCCAAGAAATGAAACTTAATGTACATAGAGGATGACATGTGGGTCCCATTTTGCAGCAGCGGTTTCAGCGTTTCAAATGCGGTTTGAGATCAAAAGAAAAAGAAAGTAGCTAGAAATTAGGGGGTAAAAAAACTCCAAAAAAAGAAAGTTGATTGTACATAGAGGATGACATGCGGGTCCCATGAGTCAGCAGCTTACTCAACGTTTCTAAGGCGGCAGGGGAAGAAAAAAGGAAATAGCCAAAAATCAGAGGGTGAAAAAAAACCAAGAAAAGAAATTTTATAGTACATAGAGGATGACATGCGGGTCCCATGAGCCAGCAGGTTCCTCAACGTTTTCAAAGGCCGGTGGGGATCAAAAGAAAAAGGCAAATAGCCAGAAATTAGGGGTAAACAATAAATCCAACAAAGGAAAGGTTTATTGTTCATAGATGCTGACATGTGGGACCCATGAGCCAGCAGCGTCAAGGCAAGTGACCAAAAATCAGGGGTAAAAAAATCCAAGAAAAGAAACTTTATTGTACATAAAGGATGACATGTGGGTCCCATGAGCCAGCACCTTACTCAACGTTTCAGAGGCGGCTTGAGATCGAAAGAAAAAGGAAAGTGACCAAATATCAGGAGCTAAAAATAATCCAAGAAAGGAAACTTTTATTGTACATAGAGGTTGACATATGGGTCCCACTAATACAAGCTCTTTCGCTCGAAGATCTTGCAAGTTGATTGTACATAGAGGATGACATGCGGGCCCCATGTGTCAGCAGCTTACTCAATGTTTCCAAGGCGGCAGTGGATCAAAAGAAAAAGGAAATAGCCAAAATCAGAGGGTGAAAAATAAATCCAACAAAGGAGAGGTTTATTGTCCATGGAGGCTGACATCTGGGACCCACGAGCCAGCAGCGTCCTCTACGTTTAGAAGGCGACTGGGGATCGAAAGAAAAAAGGCAAATAGCCATAAATTAGGGGTACAAAATAACTCCAAGAAAGGAAATGTTTATTGTTCATAGAGGCTGACATGTGGGACCCATGATCCAGCAAAGTCTTCAACGTTTCAAAGGCGGCAGGGGATCAAAAGAAAAAGGAAGTAGCCAGAAATTAGGGGTAAAAAATAACTCCAAGAAAGGAAACTTTTATTGTTCATAGAGGATGACATGCGGGACCCATGCTCCAGCAGCTTCCTCAACGTTTCAAAGGCGGCATGAGATCGAAAGAAAAAGGCAAGTGACCAAATATCAGGACCCGAAAATAATCGAAGAAAGAAATTTTATTGTACATAGAGGATGACATGCGGGACCCATTTAGCAGCAGCGGCCTCAACGTTTCCAAGGCGGCAAGGGATCAAAAGAAAAAGGAAGTAGCCAGAAATCAGGGGGTCAAAACAAAATCCAAGAAAAGATATTTTTCAATTGGGCTGCATCTTGCCATCTGGGCCTTCGAACTATCGTGCTGGACGCCTTTTGACTCGTACAATTTCAGCCCACTACAAAACATGAAAGTCCTATGTTTCGCAAAAACAAAAAACAAGGAGATTCAACATATAAGTTTGTTTATGTAAAAATAAATATTTAATTTATCCGTTTGCAATAGCTCAGAGCGAAATAATCAAGATATCACATGTTTCTTGTACGGGGAGGCTGACATCGGAGACCCATGAGCCCAGCGTCGTCAACGTTTTAAAGGCGGCAGGGGATGGAAAGAAAAAATAAACCAAAAATCAGTTGGTCAAAAATCCAAGAAAATAAACATTTATCGTTCTGAGAGGATGACATGCGGGACCCATGAGGCAGCAGCATCCTCAACGATTCCAAGGCGGCAGGGGATCAAAAGAAAAAAAGGAAATATCCAGAAATTAATTAGGGGTTCAAAATAAATCCATCAAAGGAAAGTTTTATTGTTCATAGAGGATGACATGTGGGACCGACCTGCCAACAGCGTTCTCATCGTTTCAAAGGGGGCAGGAGATCAAAAGAAAAAGGCAAGTAGCCAGAAATTAGGGGTAAAAAATAACTCCAAGAAAGGAAACTTTTATTGTTCGTAGAGGATGACATGCGGGACCCATGAGCCAGCAGCTTACTTAAAGTTTCAAAGGCGGCATGAGATCGAAAGAAAAAGGCAAGTGACAAAATATCGGGAGCCAAAGATAATCCAAGAAAAGAAACTTTATTTACATAGAGGATGACATGCGGGTCCCATTTTGCAGCGGTCCCAACGTTTCAAACGCGGCTTGAGATCAAAACAAAAAGAAAGTAGCCAGAAATTAGGGGGTCAAAAAAATCCAAGAAAATAAAGTTGATGGACATAGAGGATGACATGCGGGTCCCATGAGCTAGCAGCTTACTCAACGTTTCCAAGGCGGCAGGGGATCAAAGAAAAAGGAAATATCCAAAAATCAGAGGCTGAAAAAAAACAAAGAAAATGAACTTTTATAGTACATAGAGGATGACATGCGGGTCCCATGAGCCAGCAGGTTCCTCAACGTTTCAAACGTGGCATGAGATCGAAAGAAAAAGGCAAGTGGCCAAATATGAGGAGCCAAAAATAATTCAAGGAAAGAAAGTTTTATAGTACATAGAGGATGACATGCGGGTCCCATGATCCTGCAGGTTCCTCAACGTTTCAAACGTGGCATGAGATCGAAAGAAAAGGCAAGTGACCAAATATGGAGCCAAAAATAATTCAAGAAAAGAAACTTGATTGTACATAGAGGATGACATGCGGGCCCCATTTAGCAGCAGCGGTCTCACCGTTTGAGAGGCTGCGTGGGATCGAAGAAAAAGGCAAGTGACCAAATATCGGGAGCCAAAATAATCCAAGAAAAGAAATTTTATTGTACGTAGAGGATGACATGCGGGTCCCATTTTGCAGCAGCGGTCTCAACGTTTCCAAGGCGGCACGGAACCAAAAGAAAAATGAAGTAGCCAGAAATCAGGGGGTGAAAAAAATCCAAGAAGAAAGATTTCAATTGGGCTGCATCTGGACATCTGGGCCTTCGAACTATCCTGCTTGGCCTTTTGACTCGTACAATTTCAGCCCACTCCAAAACAGGAAAGTTCCGAATTTTCTAAAAAAAACAGGAAAGTCCTATGCTTCGCAAAGACAAAAAAACAAGGAGATTCAACATACAAGTTTTTTATGTAAAAATAAAGATTTAATTATCCGTTTGAAATAGCTCAGAGCGCAATACACTGTTTATTGTCTGCAAAATAATCAAGATATCATATGTTTCTTGTACGGGGAGGCTGACATCGGGGACCCATGAAGCAGCGTCGTCAACGTTTTAAAGGCGGCAGGGGATGGAAAGAAAAAATAAACCAAAAATATGTTGGTACAAAATCCAAGAAAAGAAACATTTTTGTTCTAAGAGGATGACATGCGGGACCCATGAGGCAGCAGCATCCTCAGCGTTTATTGTTCATAGAGGCTGACATGTGGGACCCGTGAGCCAGCAGCGTCCTCAACGTTTTAAAGGCGGCAGGAGATCGAAAGAAAAAATTAGCCAAAAATCATTTGGTAAACAAAATCCAAGAAAAGAAACATTTACCGTTCTGAGAGGATGACATGCGGGACCCATGAGGCAGCAGCATCCTCAACGATTCCAAGGCGGCAGGGGATCAAAGGAAAAAAGGAAATATCCCGAAATTAATTAGGGGTTCAAAATAAATCCATCAAAGGAAACTTTTATTGTTCACAGAGGATGACATGTGGGACCGACCTGCCAACAGCGTCCTCATCGTTTCAAAGGGGCAGGAGATCAAAAGAAAAAGGCAAATAGCCAGAAATTAGGGGTCAAAAATAACTCCAAGAAAGGAAACTTTTATTGTTCGTAGAGGATGACATGCGGGACCCATGAGCCAGCAGCTTACTCAACGTTTCAAAGGCGGCATGAGATCGAAAGAAAAAGGCAAGTGGCAAAATATCAGGAGCCAAAGATAATCCAAGAAAAGAAACTTTATTGTACATAGAGGATGACATGCGGGTCCCAATTAGCAGCAGCGGTCTCAATGTTTCAAATGCGGCTTGAGATCAAAAGAAAAAGAAAGTTGATTGTACATAGAGGATGACATGCGGGTCCCATGAGTCAGCAGCTTACTCAACGTTTCCAAGGCGGCAGGGGATCAAAAGAAAAAGGAAATAGCCAAAAATCAGAGGGTGAAAAAAAACCCAAGAAAATAAACTTTTATAGCACATAGAGGATGACATGCGGGTCCCATGAGCCAGCAGGTTCCTCAACGTTTCAAACGTGGCATGAGATCGAAAGAAAAAAGGCAAGTGACCAAATATCAGGAGCCAAAAATAATTCAAGAAAAGAAAATTGAGTGTACATAGAGGATGACATGCGGGTCCCATTTAGCAGCAGCGGTATCACCGTTTGAGAGGCTGCACGGGATCGAAAGAAAAAGGCAAGTGACCAAATATCAGGAGCCAAAAAGAATCCAAGAAAAGAAATTTTATTGTACATAGAGGATGACATGCGGGTCCCATGAGCCTGCAGGGTCCTCAACGTGGCATGAGATCGAAAGAAAAATGCAAGTGACCAAATATCAGGAGCCAAAAATAATTCAAGAAAAGAAACTTGATTGTACATAGAGGATGACATGCGGGTCCCATTTAGCAGCAGCGGTATCACCGTTTGAGAGGCTGCACGGGATCGAAAGAAAAAGGCAAGTGACCAAATATGAGGTTCCAAAAAAATCCTAGAAAAGAAAGTTTTATAGTACATAGAGGATGACATGCGGGTCCCATTTAGCAGCAGCGGTCTCACCGTTTGAGAGGCGGTAGGGGATCGAAAGAAAAAGGTAAGTGACCAAATATGAGGTGCCAAAAAAATCCAAGAAAAGAAAGTTTTATAGTACATAGAGGATGACATGTGGGTCCCATTTAGCAGCAGCGGTATCACCGTTTGAGAGGCGGCGGGGATCGAAAGAAAAAGGCAAGTGACCAAATTTGAGGTGTCAAAAAAACTCCAAGAAAAGAAAGTTGATTGCTCATAGAGGATGACATGCGGGTCCCAATTAGCAGCAGCGGTGTCAACGTTTCCAAGGCGGCAAGGGATCAAAAGAAAAAGGAAGTAGCCAGAAATTAGGGGTCAAAAAATCCAAGAATAGAAAGAATTTTGGTTCATAGAGGATGACATGCGGGACCCATGATCCTGCATCGTAAACGGCTCGATCGGAGAGCGTTGAACGAGATGGCGCGATCGAGAAAAAAACAATGCCAGAGAGGCTGCCATCTGGGCCCTACATCCCTCGGCGGTGTGGATTTGCGTTGACTCGGCCGGCGAACCCGAGAATTCGAGATGCACCACGTCCCGGGCCACCATACGCAACGTTTTGGCCGTTTTCGTCGGGCTAGGTGGCCTCAAAAACGAGAAAAAAAACGTTTTGACATGCACAACGGACAGACCCAAAATCGTCGGCCATGGTACACCAGCAACCACGGCGCGACTTCAACTTCTTCGGCCATGGCAACTTTTCTTGTAGTGATTGGTGAAAGTTGCCCAACAAGATTGAAAGATAAAACACCACATACTTTCTCATGAGCTATAAAACATTGACACAAATAAGAGATAGTAAATTTTGAATTGTTTAAAGGTAGCACACGAAGTATTTACTTGGAATGGCAGGAAATACCATGTAGTAGGTAGTTATGGTGGACACAAATGGCATAGGTTTGGGTTAAGGTTTGGATGCACGAGAAGCATTCCCTCTCAGTACAGGTCTTTGGCTAGCAAGGTTAATTAGCAAGCATAAGAGTTGAGGGAAACAAACAAATATACATGTGATAGAAACAATCATGCATCTTCCTTGTAAGCACAAACAATTTTAACTTCAGAATAATAAGCTAAGGAGCTAACAAGAAAGAAAGACAATGAAACAACATATCTACATGTATTTCTCTTTTCTACTTAAACCTCAAAGTGTTGTTGCTATTGACCAATGCTAAGTTTGCCAAAACCAAATAGATTTACTCAATGCTCCCAAAGTGATACCAATACTAATAACAAGATCAATCATATAATAGAGATTGCAAACTAAAATAAGATGTGCAATATGTAAATGATAAGACTTCTCATTAATATTTCATAACGATAACTCACACCAAGGGATACATAGACAACCAACTAAGGAGAGATACTTCCACACTGCAACCTATCTTATATGATAACTTCCCTACTCATGATATGACACTACTTGATAGTAAAAAGTAAAAGATAGTGATGATGTGATACCGCGGCACTCCCCCAGCTTGGAACAAACCAAGGGGATGCCAATACCGATGATGAATTACTCCTTCGGCGGTGGTGGTGATGAATTCCCATCATCAGACTTCCAAGGAAGAGGCTCTCCATCAACAAACGACATCTTGGTCTCGGGAATCCTGAAACTAGCAGCATAGCTTATGTGTTTAAACCTGTTTTCATACTCACAGTTTTGATTCTGAACATCATAGAGTTGAGCTTGGAGTTTGTTGGTGGTGTCGTGAAGCGAGAGGATGTCGTCCCACAGCTTTGCAGTCTCCTTCTTGTGTCCATCAATAAGTTCAGACACAATCTTGTGGAAGATGTCCACCTCACGCTCAGCCATCTTCTTGTAATTGAAGACCTCTTGTTCTAGCTTCTCCATCCTGTCTTCCAAGCTTCCTTCTCCTTTAGGACCCTGGACATCTTTGATCTGCAACTCTCCATCTACGAGCAGCAATTCCTTGGGGTGCATCTTCAGCTCGTTCATGTACGGGTTGACGACGTCCTCAAAGAAGCTGTCCTTCGGAGTTCCCGACGAAGACATGATGGATCTAGATCCGAAGCAGATCCTGGCAGAAAACAGCTCGAAACAAAACACGTCGAGAAAACGATATATGGACCTCCAGGGGTCCGGGGGATTATATAGCAGGAATTTTTAGGACAAAAGGAAAGTACCAGGTCGAACCAGAGTCGGAGAGGGGCAACGAGGTGGCCACCTCATAGCGCGGCCAGGCTGGGGCCCGCGCCGGCCTATGGGGGCATGCCCTCGTGCGTCTCCTCCACTCCGTTTCGATCTCGTAATTTTTCATATTTTCCAAAAACAGCAAAAACATTGTTCGGAAAGTAAATCGCGAACTTTTTATTACCTGTACTGTTACCTATTCAAAGTCGAATTCTGCCGGACTGTCAATTTGACCTTTGATGAAAGCTTCCGGAGTTTCCACTCGAATAACATCAACATCTTCATTATAAGAATCACCTGAGATATAATGCTTGAGTCTTTGTCCATTCACCACTTGTGTGGCATTGCCTTGGAGAGAGCTAATTTTAATTGCTCCTGAACGATACACCTCCTCAACGACATATGGTCCTTCCCATTTTGAGAGTAATTTCCCTGCAAAGAATCTGAGACGAGACCGATACAATAGGACTTTATCCCCAATATTAAATTCTCTTTTGATAATTCTTCTATCATGCCATTTCTTAACTTTCTCTTTAAAGAGTTTAGCATTTTCATAAGCTTCACTTCTCCATTCATCTAGAGAACTTAATTGTAGCAACCTCTTCTTACCGGCTAGTTTAGGATCTTTATTTAGTTCTCTTACAGCCCAATAAGCTTTGTGCTCTAGTTCTAAAGGTAAATGACAAGCTTTTCCATAAACCATTTTATACGGTGACATTCCCATAGGATTTTTATAAGCAGTTCTATAAGCCCATAGTGCTTCCTTCAATTTACTAGCCCAATTCTTTCTAGTTTTATTAACAGTCTTTTGCAAGATAGATTTAATCTCTCTATTTGATAGTTCTACTTGCCCACTAGTTTGAGGATGATAAGCAGAAGCAATTCTATGATTAATACCATATTTAGCAAGAGTTTTTCTAAAACCACCATGAATAAAATGAGAACCTCCATCAGTCATAATATATCTAGGAACTCCAAATCGAGGAAAAATAATATCTAAAAGCATTCTTAAAGAGGTCTCACCATCAGCACTTTTTGTGGGTATGGCTTCCACCCATTTAGTAACATAATCAACAGCGACAAGTATATGAGTGTTACCTTCTGAAGAGGGAAAAGGTCCCATGAAGTCGAATCCCCAACAATCAAATGGTTCAATAACAAGAGTATAATTCATAGGCATTTCATTGCGTCTGGAGATATTACCAACCCTTTGACATTCATCACAAGATAAAATAAACTTCCTTGCATCCTTGAAGAGAGTTGGCCAATAAAAACCTGATTGTAGAACCTTTTGCGCGGTTCTATCTCCGCGTGATGTCCTCCATAAGCACTACCATGACATTTACTCAATATCTCTTGTTGTTCATATTCGGGAACACATCTTCGCAGAATACCATCCACTCCTTCTTTATATAAGTGTGGGTCATCCCAGAAATAATGCCTCAAGTCATAAAAGAATTTCCTCCTTTGCTGGGCTGAAAAGGTTGGAGGCAAGTACTTGGAAACAATAAAGTTAGCATAATTAGCATACCAAGGGCTATCTCGCGAGCTCACCTTTATTACAGCCAATTGTTCATTTGGAAAACTATCATTAACAGGAACAGGATCATAAGCAATATTTTCCAATCTAGACAAATTATCAGCAACAGGATTATCAACACCTTTCCTATCTACAATATGCAAATCAAATTCTTGCAACAGAAGTACCCATCTAATAAGCCTTGGCTTAGCATCTTTCTTTTGCATTAGGTATCTAATTGCAGCATGATCAGTATGAATTGTAACTTTTGAATCAACAATATAAGATCTAAACTTGTCACAAGCAAAGACTACAGCTAACAATTCTTTTTCAGTTGTAGCATAATTTCTTTGAGCAGCATCAAGAGTTTTACTAGCATAATGAATAACATTCAATTTTTTATCTACTCGCTGTCCAAGAACAGCGCCTACAGCAAAATCACTAGCATCACACATAATTTCAAAAGGTAAGTTCCAATCAGGAGGTTCAACTATAGGAGCAGTTGTTAAGGCTTTCTTTAGAGTTTCAAAAGCTTCCTTACAATCATCATCAAAAACAAAAGGTACATCTTTTTGAAGAAGATTAGTAAGAGGCTTTGAAATCTTGGAGAAGTCTTTAATAAACCTCCTATAAAACCCAGCATGACCAAGAACACTACGAATACCTTTAACATCCCTAGGATAGGGCATCTTCTCAATTGCTTCAACTTTAGCTCTATCAACTTCAATACCTCTCTCGGAAATTTTATGTCCCAATACAATTCCTTCATTAACCATAAAGTGGCATTTCTCCCAATTAAGAACAAGGTTAGTTTCTTCACATCTCTGCAAAACTTTATCAAGGTTTCGCAAGCAATTATCAAAAGAATTCCCATAGACAGAAAAATCATCCATGAATACCTCTACAATATTCTCGCAAAAGCCATGAAAAATAGCAGACATGCATCTTTGAAAAGTAGCAGGAGCATTACATAAACCAAAAGGCATGCGTCTATAAGCATAAGTTCCATAGGGACAAGTGAAAGTGGTTTTCTCTTGATCCTTAGTTTTAACAGCAATTTGTGAAAACCCAGAATAACCATCAAGAAAGCAAAAATGAGTATTTTTAGATAACCTTTCTAACATTTGATCAATAAAAGGCAAAGGGTAATGATCTTTCTTAGTAACCTTATTAACTTTTCGATAATCAATGCACATTCTATACCCTACAACTACTCTTTGAGGTATGAGCTCATCATTATCATTAGGCACAACAGTCATTCCTCCTTTCTTAGGAACACAATGCACAGGACTAACCCATCTACTATCAGCAATAGGATATATAATACCAGCTTCAAGAAGTTTTAATACCTCATTTCTTACCACATCCTTCATCTTAGGAATTAGACGACGCTGATGTTCAACAACAGGCTTTGCATCATCTTCCATATTAATGGCATGTTGGCAAATAGAGGGAGAAATCCCCTTCAAGTCATCAAGAGTGTAGCCAATAGCTCCTCGATGTTTCTTCAATATTTCCAATAACCTTTCTTCTTCAAACTCTGAAAGCTTAGAACTAATAATAATAGGATATATTTTCTTATCATCAATATGAGCATATTTAAGATTATCAGGCAATGGTTTTAAATCAAAAACAGGATCTTCCTTTGGTGGTGGTGTTGTACCTAGATCTTCAACCGGCAAGTCATGTTTAAGAATAGGTTGACGAAGGAAAATTTCATCAAGCTCATTTCTTTCTTCCCTAAAAACTTCACTCTCACTATTCTCCAAATGTTGCTGCAAAGGATTATTAGGAGCAAGAGCAATAGATGCACACTGTTCAACTCTAAAATCATTATTAGGCGAATCAGCTTTATAAGGAGTTTTGGCAAATTTAGAGAAATTAAACTCATAAGATTCACCAGCAAATTTAGTCAAAATTTTCTCTTTCTTGCAATCTATAACAGCTCCACAAGTATTTAGAAAAGGTCTACCAAAAATGATAGGACAATACTTACTAGCAGCAGAACCAAGTACCAAAAAGTCAGCAGGATATTTAATCTTACCACATAGAACTTCCACATCTCGAACAATACCAATTGGAGAGATAGTTTCTCTATTAGCCAGCCGAATAACCACATCAATATCTTCAAGTTCACAAGAACCAATTTCGTGCATAATCTCCGTGTAAAGCTCATAAGGAATAGCACTAATACTTGCACCAATATCGCATAAACCATAATAACAATGATCACCAATTCTAACAGATAGCATAGGAACACTAGTTTTCTTGGACTTATTAGGATGTGAAACAATATTAGAGCATCTTCACAAAAAATAATATGACCATCCTCCACATTTTCAGTCACAAGATCTTTAACTATTGCAACAGCAGGTTCAACTTTTATTTGTTCTTCAGGTTCTATAGGTTTCTTTTCACTTTTATTAACCGCACTATTTATAACAGAATACTCCTTCATTTTAGCAGGGAAAGGAGTTTTTTCAATATAAGCTTCAGGAATAACATGATCAACAGTTTCAACTACAACACATTTATTTATAGATGAATCAATTTTATCTTTATACGGTTCATGATACTTATCAAAGTTCTTCTTAGGCAATTCATAATGAGAGGCAAAAGCTTTATAAAGATTTGCAACGACTTGAGAATCAAGACCATAAGTAGCACTAATATTACGAAATTTATCAGTATCCATAAAAGCTTCAATGCATTTATAATCATAATTTATACCTGACTCTCTATCTTTGTCGTTCTCCCATCCTTCAGTATTCTCCTGGATCCGATTAAGAAGGTCCCTTTTAAACTCTTCTTTGTTGCGTGTAAATGATCCAGAACAAGAAGTATCCAGCAAGGTCTTGTCTTGAAAAGAAAGTCTTGCATAGAAATTATCAATAATAATATTACCAGGAAGCTCATGAATGGGGCATTTGAGCATTAAAGACTTCAATCTCCCCCACGCTTGGGCAATACTCTCTCCATCATGAGGCCAAAAATTATATATGTGGTTCCGATCCTTGTGAATTTCACTTGGAGGATAGAACTTAGAATAAAATCGGGGCACAATATCATTCCATTCAAGAGAATCCCCATTATCCAGTAATTTATACCAATGCGCCGCTTTACCAGACAGCGATATAGAGAATAGCTTCTTCCTCACTTCATCCATAGCAATACCTGCACACTTGAATAAACCGCATAATTCATGTAAGAACAGTAAATGATCTCCAGGATGGACAGTTCCATCCCCTGTATAGCGGTTATCCACAACACGTTCAATAATTTTCATAGGTATTTTGTATGGTACTTCTTCCTCACCTGGCGCCTCATCCACTACCTTTGCAGTAGTAGTAGATTTTCCAAATAAAAATTCAAGAGAAGATCTCTCCATAATGAATTATAGCAGCAGGCAGAAATAAAATCAGCACAAACAGTAAAAGTTTCCCTTACCAATTCCACTTACCAATAGCGCTTCACTCCCCGGCAACGGCGCCAGAAAATAGTCTTGATGACCCACAAGTATAGGGGGTGTATCGTAGTATTTTCGATAAGTAAGAATGTCGATCCCAACGAGGAGCAGAAGGTGTTGACAAGCGGTTTCGATGAAGGAATCACTGTAAATGCTCACGGACAAGTATTCGGGGGTTTTGATGTAGCAGTTGAATAAAGTACGAGCAAGTAAAATGCGAGAGTAACAATTGCAGCAGTGGCCCAATCCTTTTTAGCACAAAGGACAAGCCGGTTTGTTTACTTATAATGACCAAACGTTCTTGAGGACACACGGGAATTTAGTCTAGTGCTTTCGCTTCATACACTGATTAATCTTCATTGTTTTGATAAGTGTTGTGTGGGTGAACCTATGCTAATGCACCGCCCTTCCTAGGACTAATACATACTTGTGATTATACCCCTTGCAAGCATCCGCAACTACAAGAAAGTAATTAAGATAAATCTAACCACAAGCCTTAAACTCTGAGATCCTGCTATCCCTCCTGCATCGATATACCAACGGGGGTTCAGGTTTCTGTCACTCCGGCAACCCCGCAATTGGCAAACGAATACAAGATGTATTCCCCTAGGCCCATAAAGGTGAAGTATCATGTAGTCGACGTTCACATGACACCACTAGAAGAATAACACCACAACTTAAATATCATAACATTGAATATTACTCAACCATAATTCACTACTAACATTTAGACTTCACCCATGTCCTCAAGAACTAAACGAACTACTCACGAGACATCATATGGAACATGATCAGAGGTGATATGATGATGAATAACAATCTGAACATAAACCTTGGTTCAATGGTTTCACTCAATAGCATCAATAACAAGTAGAAATCAATACCGGGAGAGTTTCCCCTATCAAACAATCAAGATCCAACCCAAATCGTTACAGCGGTGACGAGGTGCAGCGGTGGAGACGGCGGTGATGATGATGGAGATGATGGTGATGATGATGGAGATGATGTCCAGCTCGATGACGGTGACGATGGCGTCGATTTCCCCCTCCGGGAGGGAATTTCCCCGGCGGATCTCAGCCTGCCGGAGAGCTCTTTATCTCTGGTGTTTTCCGCAGAGGCGGCTGTGACCTTTCGCGACTATCCTCTAGAGCTTAGGTTTCGGGACGAAGATGCACGCGAAGGAGAGGAGGCCAGAGGGGGCTGTGGGCCCCCTCCCCACAAGGCGGCGCGGACAGGCCTTGCCCGCGCCGGCCTGTGAGGTGGGCCCACGGTGGCCCTCCTAGGCTCCTCCTTCTGGCTCCCTTCGTCTTCTGGAAAAATAGGATTTTTCATATAAATTTCGTCAATTGTTGATCTTCCGAAATATTGCATTCTGACGGCGCTTTTCCAGCAGAATCCTGACTCCGGTGTGCGATCCTCCAATAATCATGAAACATGCAAAATAGATGAAATAACATAAGTATCATCTCCAAATATGAAATATATCAATGAATAACAGCAAATTATGATATAAAATAGTGATGCAAAATGCACGTATCACTCCACCGACATCGCCTCTTCGCCTATAAAATCCCTCGCGACGTGAAAACCCTATACCAATTGACGAAACTCCAGAAAGACTCCACGGGCGCCGCCGCCATCGCGAAACTCCGTTTCGGGGGACAGAAGTCTTTGTTCCGGCACGCCGCCGGGACGGGGAATTGCCCCCGGAGTCATCTCCATCGACACCACCGCCATCTTCATCGCCGTTGCTATCTCCTATGATGAGGAGGGAGTAGTTCTCCCCCGAGGCTGAGGGCTCTACCGGTAGCTATGTGGTTCATCTCTCTCCCATGGTGTGATCTTTATGTGATCATGAGCTTTGTATCACTATTAATCTATGTGCTACTCTAGTGATGTTATTAAAGTAGTTTATTCCTCCTCCATGATGTAATGTTGACAGTGTGTGCATCATGTAGTACTTGGCGTAGGTTATGATTGTAATCTCTTGTAGATTATGAAGTTAACTATTACTATGATAGTATTGATGCGATCTATTCCCCCTTTCATAGCTATTGTTGACAGTGTGTATGCTATGTTAGTACTCGGTCTAAATTGCAACGGTCTATTATGCACTCTAGAGGTTACTTTAATATGAACTCCGAATGTTGTGGAGCTTGTTTACTCCGGCTTGAGGTGTGCTTTTATAGCCCTACACAATGAATGGTGTTTGTTATCCAACAAGAGAGTGTAGAAAGTAGCATTTATTTATTCAGTTATGTGATCAATGTTGAGAGTGTCCACTAGTGAAAGTATGATCCCTAGGCCTTGTTTCTAAGCATTGAAACACCGTTTCCAACAAGTTTTGTTACATGTTTGCTTGCTGCCATCTTTATTTCAGATTGCAATTACTACTTATAATCATCCATATTACTTGTATTTCACTATCTCTTCGCCGAACTAGTGCACCTATACATCTGACAAGTGTATTACGTGTGTTGGGGACACAAGAGACTTCTTGTATCGTAATTGCAGGGTTGCTTGAGAGGGATATCTTTGACCTCTACCTCCCTGAGTTCGATAAACCTTGGGTGATTCACTTAAGGGAAACTTGTTGATGTTCTACAAACCTCTGCTCTTGGAGGCCCAACACTGTCTACAGGAATAGAAGCGTGCATAGACATCAAGCTATTTTCTGGCGCCGTTGCCGGGGAGGTAAGGTAAAAGGTATTCACATCCTCCGACTACTAAGCTATTTCCTAGCACTGTTGCCGGTGTGTGAGTGCTCGAAGTTATTTCCTTTAGATCCTGAAATTATATCTTTTTGTTTCTTGTTTTTATTTCACTAGTTAGGCTTAATGGAAAACAACAACAAAATTAGAGATCTTTATGAAATTTATCTTGAGTTAGGACATGAGGTGTTTGAAGAGAAAATTAAAAAACCCATGGAACTTTGTTTGCAAAATAGTTGTAGCAATGTTATTAGCATGAACTCTTTGAACACTATTATTGCTAATGCTATGGAAGAATTTAAGCTTGGGGAAGCTGGTTGTGATATTTTTAGTCCCCCAAGTTTTGAGGAGAAAATTTTCTTTGATGATACTTTGCCTCCCATTTATGATGATTATAATGATAGTGGTATTTTGGTGCCACCTACTATGGAGGATAAAGTTTATTATGATTATACCATGCCTGCAATTTATGATGATTACAATGATGGTTGTGATAGTTTTACTCCCACTATTACTAATAAAATTGATTATGCTTATGTGGAGAGTAATGATACTTTTATGCATGTGAATAAGAATGCTTTATGTGATAGTTATATTGTTGAGTTTGTTCATGATGCTACTGAAAGTTATTATGAGAGAGGGAAACATGGCTATATGCATCTTAATAATATTAAGTTTCCCCTCTTTATGTTGAGAATCTTGAAATTGCGCTTGTGTTTCTTTTCTATGCTTGTTGCATTATGCTTACATGAATTGTTTATTTACAATATTCCTTTTCATAGGAAGTGGGTTAGGCTTAAATTTGTTTCATACTTGCTTTTTGATGCTCTCTTTGCTTCAACTCTCATCCTTATGTGAGCATCATTAAAATTACTGAGCCCATCTTAATGGCTATAAAGAAAGCACTTCTTGGGAGATAACCCATGTTTTTATTTTGCTACTGTTTTGTTGTATCTTGGAAGTTGTTACTACTGTAGCAACCTCTCCTTATCTTTATTTTATTGCAATGTTGTGCCAAGTAAAGTCTCTAATAGAAGGTTGATGCTAGATTTGGATTTCTGCGCAGAAACAGATTTCTATCTGTCACGAATTTGAGTAGGTCTCTCTGTAGGAAACTCAGAAAAATCTGCCAATTTTCATGCGTGTTCCTCAGATATGTACGCAACTTTCATTAGTTTTGAGTTTTCTGATTTGAGCAACGAAGCACCTCTTAAAAATCCATCTTTACTGTTTTGTTTTGACAGATTATGTCTCTGTTTTTTTTTTTTTTTGCATTGTCTCTTGTGGACTTTAAGCAAGGCTTTCTAGACTTGGAGAGCTGTAGCTAATGTTTTATTGAGTTCTTGCAATGTGTCACTACAGGACCAAAGTGGATTAAAGTTTTTTGAGTACTAACCCCTCTAATGAAGTTTATGAGAAGTTTGGTGTGAAGGAAGTTTTCAAGGGTCAAGAGAGGAGGATGATATATGATCAAGAAGAGTGAAAAGTCTAAACTTGGGGATGCCCCCGTGGTTCATCCCTGCATATTTCAAGAAGACTCAAGTGTCTAATCTTGGGGATGCCCAAGGCATCCCCTTCTTCATCAACAACTTATCAGGTCACCTCTAGTGATACTATATTTTTATTCGGTCACATCTTATGTGCTTTACTTGGAGCGTCTGTGTGCTTTTATTTTTGTTTGTGTTTGAATAAATTCAGATCCTATCATGCTTGTGTGGGAGAGAGAAACGCTCCGCTTTTTCATTTGAACACTAGTGTTCTTCGTTTTACTTTTAATGTTCATGGCAAAAGTTAAAAGCTGCTGCATTTATTGCTATTTGGTTGGAAACAGAAAATACTTCATGTGGTAATTGGTATATGGTCTTGAATAATTTGATACTTGGCAATTGTTTTTAGCTCTCAAATAGATCATGTTTAAGCTCTTGCATCATGTAGTTTGAACCTATTAGTGGAGAACTACCGTAGAGCTTGTTGAAATTTGGTTTGCATGATTGGTCTCTAAAAGTCTAGATATTTTCTGGTAAGTGTTTGAACAACAAGGAAGACAGTGTAGAGTCTTATAATGCTTGCAATATGTTCTTATGTAAGTTTTCTGTACCGGTTCATACTTGTGTTTGCTTCAAACAACCTTGCTAGCCAAAGCCTTGTACTGAGAGGGAATTCTTCTCGTGCATCCAAAACCTTGAGCCAAAACCTATGCCATTTGTGTCCACCATACCTACCTACTATGTGGTATTTCTCTGCCATTCCAAAGTAAATTGCTTGAGTGCTACCTTTAAAACTTCATTCCTTGTGTTTGCAATATATAGCTCATGGGAAAATAGCCTTAAAACTATTGTGGTAAAAAATATGTAGCTTATGTATCTTATTTCTTTTAAGTTGCTTGTTGACCGGTAACCATGTTTCTGGGGACGCCATCAACTATTACACCTTTGTTGAATATCATGTGAATTGCTATGCATGTTCGTCTTGTCTGAAGTAAGGTTGATTTATCATGATCAAATGGTTTGAGTATGCATATTGTTAGAGAAGAACTTTGGGCCGCCAACCAAAGCCATGTATCATGGTGGAAGTTTCAGTTTGGACATTAATCCTCAATATCTTATGAGAATATTATCTGTTGTTGAATGCTTATGCATTAAAGAGGAGTCCATTATCTGTTTTCTATGTTATCCCGGTATGGATGTCCTCAGTTGAGATCTATCAAAAACGAGAAATCAAATGCGATCTATCTCCTTGGACCTTTGTACAGGTGACATAGAGGTACCCCTTTGTGACACTTGGTTGAAACATATGTAATGCAATGATAATCCATGGAAATCCAAGCTAATTAGGACAAGGTGCGAGCACTATTGGTATTCGATGCATGAGGCTTGCAACTTATAGGATGTCTTATGCATAACACATATGAATTATTACTACCATTGAAAAAATTGTTTCTATGTTTTCAAAATAAAAAGCTCTAGCACAAAAATAGTAATCCATGCTTCCCTCTGCGAAGGGCCTTTCTTTTACTTTATGTTGAGTCAGTTTACCTACTTCTTTCTATCTTAGAAGCAAACACTTGTGTCAACTGTGTGCATTGATTCTTACATACTTGCTTATTTGCACTCATCATATTACTTTGTGTTGACAATTATCCATGAGATATACATGTTGAAAGTTGAAAGCAACTGCTGAAACTTATATCTTCCTTTGTATTGCTTCAAAACCTTCTATTAAGAATTTATTGTTTATGAGTTAACTCCTATGCAAGTCTTATTGATGCTTGTCTTGAAAGTACTATTCATGAAAAGTCTTTGCTATATGATTCAGTTGTTTAGTCATTGTTTTTACCATTGCTTCGAATCACTTCATTCATTTCATATGCTTTACAATAGTATGATCAAGATTATGTAAGTAGCACGTCACTTCAGAAATTATCCTTGTTATCGTTTACCTACTCGAGGGCAGGAACTAAGCTTGGGGATGCTTGATACGTCTCCAACGTATCTATAATTTCTGATGTTCCATGCTAGTTTTATGACAATACCTACATGTTTTGCTCACACTTTATAATGATTTTATGCATTTTCGGAACTAACCTATTAACAAGATGCCGAAGTGCCAGTTCCTATTTTCTGTTGTTTTTGGTTCCAGAAAGGTTGTTCGGGCAATATTCTCGGAATTCGACGAAACAAAAGCCAAACATCTTATTTCACCGAGACGGACCAGAACATTGAAGGGGAGATGAAGAGGAGGCCCAGGGCCCCCACACCACAGGGCGGCGCGGCCAGGCCCCCAGGCGCGCCAGCCTATGGGGAGGCCACCCCTGGCTCCACCGACATCGCCTCTTCGCCTATAAAATCCCTCGCGACGTGAAAACCCTATACCAATTGACGAAACTCCAGAAAGACCCCAGGGGCGCCGCCGCCATCGCGAAACTCCGTTTCGGGGGACAGTCTCTGTTCCGGCACGCCGGACGGGAATTGCCCCGGAGTCATCTCCATCGACACCACCGCCATCTTCATCGCCGTTGATGTCTCCCATGATGAGGAGGGAGTAGTTCTCCCCCGAGGCTGAGGGCTCTACCGGTAGCTATGTGGTTCATCTCTCTCCCATGGTGTGATCTTTATGTGATCATGAGCTTTGTATCACTATTAATCTATGTGCTACTCTAGTGATGTTATTAAAGTAGTCTATTCCTCCTCCATGATGTAATGTTGACAGTGTGTGCATCATGTAGTACTTGGCGTAGGTTATGATTGTAATCTCTTGTAGATTATGAAGTTAACTATTACTATGATAGTATTGATGCAATCTATTCCCCCTTTCATAGCTATTGTTGACAGTGTGTATGCTATGTTAGTACTCGGTCTAAATTGCAACGGTCTATTATGCACTCTAGAGGTTACTTTAATATGAACTCCGGATGTTGTGGAGCTTGTTTACTCCGGCTTGAGGTGTGCTTTTATAGCCCTACACAATGAATGGTGTTTGTTATCCAACAAGAGAGTGTAGAAAGTAGCATTTATTTATTCAGTTATGTGATCAATGTTGAGAGTGTCCACTAGTGAAAGTATTGTTTCTAAGCATTGAAACACCGTTTCCAACAAGTTCTGTTGCATGTTTGGTTGCTGCCATCTTTATTTCATATTGCAATTACTACTTATAATCATTCATATTACTTGTATTTCACTATCTCTTCGCCGAACTAGTGCACCTATACATCTGACAAGTGTATTAGGTGTGTTGGGGACACAATGTAATTGCAGGGTTGCTTGCAGGATATCTTTGACCTCTACCTCCCGAGTTCGATAAACCTTGGGTGATTCACTTAAGGAAAACTTGCTGTTCTACAAAGCTCTTGGAGGCCCAACTACACAATGGGAAAAGCGCGCGTAGACATCAATGACATCTATCCGGATTGGGCAACTTTTGTTAAGTCTGACAAGGATCCCAAGATAGAATTGAAGCTAAATTTTCCAAAGCACAAGAAGCAGCTCGCAAGGACATTGAGAGAACTTTTGTTGTTTTGCAAGCAAGGTTTGCCATTGTTCGTGGCCCAGCCCGATTTTGGGACAAGAAAACCCTTGTCAACATCATGACATGTTGTGTGATTCTTCACAACATGATCATCGAGGATGAAAGAGAGTTGAGCTTGCCCTGCTTCTATGACAATGTTGGCACCCGAGTGGAACCCCAACGCAATCCGGATCGCATTGAAGCTTTCCTTGAAACTCATCGGCAGATTGAGAATGCCAGTACCCATTCCCAGCTCGTCTATGATCTGAAGATGCACCACTAGCAGCGACATTGCCGTCGTCTTTGATCCTACCATTTCATTCATTTGTTTGTCAAATGTATCATTGTTGAGACATTTATTCATTTGTCCAATTTTCCGAGAGCTGTTGTAATTTGGTTGAGACATTTTTCATTTATTCAATTTTCCTAAAACTGTTGTAATAATTTGGTTCAGACTATTATTTATGTGTTGTAATAATTTGGATGATTATTTGATTAATTATTATCGATTGTTGTATGTGTTGCATATGAATTCTATGAAAAATCCTGCCTTTACGGGTTCGGAATCCGCTGGAGCAGAAAAGAGCCCGTAAACCAAAACTGAAAAACGGAATATTTGCCCCAGCCATTTTCCGGCCCGTAAACATCAGTTCGGTGCACTAAACTCCGGATTTTCAGTTCGCGTTTTTACGGGTTCTGCTAGAGATGCTTGATGTCTACGTTCCCCCTCCTTTCCTGTAGACAGTGTTGGGCCTCCAAGAGCAGAGGTTTGTAGAACAGCAGCAAGTTTTCCCTTAAGTGGATCACCCAAGGTTTATCGAACTCGGGGAGGAAGAGGTCAAAGATATCCCTCTCATGCAACCCTGCAACCACAAAGCAAGAAGTCTCTTGTGTCCCCAACACACCTAATAGGTGCACTAGTTCGGCGAAGAGATAGTGAAATACAGGTGGTATGAATATATATAGCAGTAGCAATGGTGCCAGAAAATAGCTGGCGTGTAGTTGATGGTGGTAGTATTGCAGCAGTAGTAACACAGTAAACAAAACAAGTAAACAAGTAACGCAGCAGTATTTAGGAACAAGGCCTAGGGATTACACTTTCACTAGTGGACACTCTCAACATTGATCACATAACAGAATAGATAAATGCATACTCTACACTTTTGTTGGATGATGAACGCATTGCGTAGGATTACACGAACCCTCAATGCCGGAGTTAACAAGCTCCACAATTTGTTCATATTTAAGTAACCTTATAGTGTAAGATAGATCAACATAACCAGATAGATCACATCAATACCATCATAATGATAATTAACTCCATAATCTACAAGAGATCATGATCATAACCTACGACAAGAACCACACGGTGCACACACTAGTCACCTTTACACACGTGCAGGAGGAATAGGACTACTTTAATAACATCACTAGAGTAGCACATAGATGAATTGTGATACAAAACTCATATGAATCTCAATCATGTAAAGCAGCTCATGAGATCATTGTATTGAAGTACATGGAGAGAGATTAACCACATAGCTACCGGTACAGCCCCGAGCCTCGATGGAGAACTACTCCCTCCTCATGGGAGTAGCAGCGGTGATGAAGATGGCGGTGGAGATGGCAGCGGTGTCGATGGAGAAGCCTTCCGGGGGCACTTCCCCGTCCGGCGGCGTGCCGGAACAGAGACTTCTGTCCCCGGATCTTGGCCGCGATGGCGGCGGCTGGAAGGTTTCTGTGGGTTTCGTCGAACGTATCAGGGTTTTCGATCCAGGGGCTTTATATAGGCGAAGAGGCGGCGCAGGAGGGCTGACAGGGGGGCCAAACTATAGGGCGGCGCGGCCCCCCCTCTGGCCGCGCCAGCCTATAGTTTGGTGGGCCTGTGGCCCCCCTCTGACCTCTCTGGTGTGTTCTGGATGCTTCCGGGGATTCTAAGATCTTTGGCGTTGATTTCGTCCGATTCCGAGAATATTTCGTTACTAGGATTTCTGAAACCAAAAACAGCAGAAAACAGGAACTGGCACTTCGGCATCTTGTTAATAGGTTAGTTCCAGAAAATGCACGAATATGACATAAAGTGTGCATAAAACATGTAGATAACATCAATAATGTGGCATGGAACATAAGAAATTATCGATACGTCGGAGACGTATCAGCATCCCCAAGCTTAGTTCTGCTCGTCCCGAGCAGGTAAAACGATAACACAGATAATTTCTGGAGTGACTTGCCATCATAAACTTGATCATACTATTTGTAAAGCATATGTAGTGAATGCAGCAATCCAAGACAATGGTAATGACATGAGTAAACAACTGAATCATAAAGCAAAGACTTTTCATGAATAGCACTTCAAGACAAGCAGCAATAAGTCTTGCATAAGAGTTAACTCATAAAGCAATAATTCAAAGTAAAGGCATTGAAGCAACACAAAAGAAGATTAAGTTTCAGCGGTTGCTTTCAACTTGTAACATGTATATCTCATGGATATTGTCAACATAGAGTAATATAATAAGTGCAATAAGCAAGTATGTAGGAATCAATGCACAGTTCACACAAGTGTTTGCTTCTTGAGGTGGAGAGAAATAGGTGAACTGACTCAACATTGAAAGTAAAAGAATGGTCCTCCATAGAGGAAAAGCATCGATTGCTATATTTGTGCTAGAGCTTTGATTTTGAAAACATGAAACAATTTTGTCAACGGTAGTAATAAAGCATATGTATCATGTAATTTATATCTTACAAGTTGCAAGCCTCATGCATAGTATCTAAAGGTATAAACGATGCCCCCCATAGGGGGCCTTACAACGATTTGCGCCTCGTGGCCGTTGGATCGTCCTGCCTAGCGAATCTCGTCCGTTGCTTTTTGGCTCACAACTTCTAGATAAATCCATGCAACAGACATGTCCTACCCGTCTGAGGCTGGTCGTGGGTCCCACCAATGTCCGGGCCCGCTCGTCAGTGGCCGTAGGTGTGATTGGCTTCGGTGCACCAAGACTGACCAGACAAAAAAATCCCCAAGTGAGACAAAAAGGCCTTCTCGTCCAATCCCCCTCAAACCCTAGCCCCACAATCCCGTTCCTCTGCTCGTCTCCTCCCATCCCGCTCCCTTGCGTGTGCCGCGGCGGCGGCGCCGTCCCGACCCGCTGCCCCCGCCTCGAGCTCCAGATCCAACGACAGTGGTGCTGGCCGCGACGGACGGCCGGACGCGGCAGCGCGGAGGTGGAGGTTCACCAGACGAACGGATGCGGCGCTGGCTCGCCGGACGGCCGGCCGCGACGTTGGCGGGCGGCGGACGCGGCAGCGCGGAGGTGGAGGCTCACGAGACGCGGATGCAGTCTGGCTCGCCGGACGGCCCGCAGCGCGCGAGGCTCGCCGGACGACCGGACACGGCGGCGAGCCAGTGGAGTTCTCCAATCCGCGAGCGGCCGGTCGCGCCAACGCCCCCTCCCTGCCCCCCGCACATCGCGAAGGAGCCAAGCCTCCCGCCTCCCATCGATTTCCCGTCCGCCGCCGTCTGTGGCGATTTCGCCTGGTCTGCTCTCTCTCCCTGAGCAAGAGAAGAAGATGTTGAGCTGCAGCCATCCACGTCCTGTTCCTCCCCGACCAAGACAAGGAGCGGATGTTGAGCAGGGTCACGGCCTCCCCATGGTCTGCTCGCTCCCTTTTTTTCTCTCCCCATCGCCAAGATTGAATAGTGGCCGGACGGGCGGAACGGTGGTACTATCCCGTCGGATGCCGAGGCCGCCATTCCCTCCACTAAGCTCGCCGCCTCGGAGCACCTCACGGCTCGGCTCGGCGCTGCCTCGAAGGTAGGATCTGCTCGAGCTTGGCACACGTTTGTATCCTTCCAGGGGTTTGACCTCTGATTGTTTGATTCAAGTGGCGAGGGGAGCGGTCTGGGGCGGTGGTTTTGTCATGGCCGGCGCTGTAGTGCGATCCCTAGGCCAGTGAAGAGACGGTGACGGCCAGGTGGATCCAAGGAGGAGAAGAGGTCTCATGGGGAGGATGGGTTCAGAATGCCAAGATTCATCCATCCACTGCTGGCATCGGTCCAAAGAACTAGGTGGTTTTTTCTCTCCTTTAATTTGTTCATCTCCAATTCGTCCATGTGTTCCTGGTTTAGACAATATTAGGAATTATTCAGAAAGCACTGAATTAATGTCAGTATTGGGGACATGTAGGTCTTGGTTGTACCATCTTCTTATTGTTCACCATTGGTTTATGAACATAATAATACATGAATTAGAGAAGAGGTTGAGGACTATGGTTTACTATGAATTGGATTTTATTAGACAGGTCAACGGAGTCGGTGTTCAACACCCAGATTCCTTTGTTTGTCCTTTCAATTGCAACTTCAGTATTTGTTTAACTGAGAATATACTAAGGTGAAGAGTGAACTGAATCATTTTGAATTTGTTGTCGTTTTTTGCGACTTACATGTTTTTACAATTTTACTTAACCAGAAGTCATATATCAAGAAGTTACGGCTCATCAGCAAAGTAATGTATCCAAAGATTATCAGTTTATTGTGCTTTGAATCAATGCAACTTCATGCTAATTGTATCATATAGTCGATTTACATATTATTTGGTTGACCTACAGTTTTAGATTGTCGTTATTTAATCCATGTTATGGTAAGGAAGTTTCTCCTGTGCTTCTTTCTTCTAACTGGTATCTTCCGAACATTGAGCTACAGTTTAAGGCGATAAGTGCAGTTGGTTTTAAGATCATGGTTGATACCTTTTGCAGGACAATCATGTGTCCTTCTGAGGTCGGAGTTACCTTTCAGAATTGAATATTCTTGGAGATACTAGATACTTTTGCGATTAATGGCACAGAGAAAAGACAGAGATTCTACTGTAAATAATATGAGGTAAACATGATTTTGGTGAATTACTCGTGCTACTTTTCTTAAATGACATGATACGACAATCTTAGATTATTGTCGCTGCATTACTTGTAAGTGGCTTGCAATATTTTTTGATTTTGTCTTTCGTAACAGAAGTACAAGACCCTTCGTAACAGAGATAGGCAACAACATGGTTATTGTTCAGCAAGGTATGTTGCAGAATGCTATATGCTATCTAGGACTTAGTCAAAAAATATTCTCACTATCCTATGCAACTTTAGCATCAGAGGAGAGTTCTAAGGGTTGTGAAAAAAACCATGCACCTCCCAGATGCATTCATTTGATGCTTTGTGTGATATGGCAAGGAGTTTTTGGTTCCTATTAATTCAAAGGCTATGGTAATGGCACCTTAGAAAACTAAGTGTAGCAGATCATTGTTGCTCTATTCAAGTGAGGAGTGATTTACAAGAAAAATCGCAAAACAAAATGGTATATGCTCTTTCTTATCACTTATCAGAAAACTTATGTAACCATGTAAACAACATGTTCCCATTTTTGTCTTTTTTTCCAAACGGTGCTAAAATCCTAGGTGGTAGGTGGATGATGGATAATCATTTATGGTATCTTGAACTGTTTTGATAAGTAGGATATAGAGCTGGGATAAGCAAAGAAAGTGTTTGCTTACTATATTCTATTGTTTTGATGATATTTGTCAGTTTATTATTTGTTAATGACCAGTAAAGTTCTGAAGAGTGTTGATTCTACCTTGGACTGTGCTCTTTCTTTTCCTTCATTGAATCTGAACCGAAGCTCAGCACAGGAGAAGCCTTGAACTTAGGTGCCCTTTCCCAAACTATTGGATTGATTTCTTAATTCAGAAAAATGGGTCCTATAGGTTTTTATATTGTGCAGATGCTCAAAAGATACATTTTTTGTTGTCTCTATTAATTAAGGTAATGGGGAATTGTTGAATCCATGCCTCCTCGCACACTTGCTGATCCCTTTTAGTTAATATTAATATTCCAATTGCAACTGGCAGGTGCTTTTCTTCCCCTCTTTAACATCCAGGAGAGGTATAGCTCAGATGAACATGTAAGGACGGAGATTGATATCCATTCTGATTGGAATGTTCTTTCGCGGATGTGAAGGTAATGAAGAATGGAACATTGTCTGATTCATGTTACTTTTGTTCGTCTTCATTATTAATGCTGCTCCTTTTTTGTAGTTTGTACTGTCGTTGCTTCTATCTAATATCACTATTTTAAAATCTTTATCCTCGGATTTACAGGGTTGATTATTAGCATCCATGTTTCAGCGACTTTGTAGAACTTTCCAGTCTAAATTTTATTTTACACTCATAGATCTTGTGCTGCAAATTCACTTTGCGTTATCTTTTACTCAGAGTTCCCATGGGACATATTATGTAGCTCTTATATGCAGTTCAATATTCACACTATGTGACCTGCTTCTGCTTCTGTTTCTTTTATATGCACAGTTTTTTCTAACTTCCTGGAGTTACAAATTGTACATGCTTAGTGCTTCATCCAGGTGGAGTAGTATTAGAAGGTGTTTCTTACTGAAAATAGGACATTTTTTTATCAATGTTAGTAGTTCTGATTATTTCATATGCATGCTATCATTACGTTACTTCGTTTGAATTTTCAAAAAAAAAATAAGCCTTAAGCCTTGGGATGGAGGTAGTATGTGCAAATTTCTATCTAATACTTTTATTTTTTACCAACAGTTGGTTTAAAGTAAAATACGGTGGGTTATTAGTTAAAGGATTATGTGCCTCAGTTGTCATATCCTAAGACCAAGTAAGATATCCTCTTCAATGATGAGATTTATTCAATGTCTCTCATGCCAAAATCTTCAAACTTCAATGTTCTTGTGTTATGATTCATGTCTTTTTTGTCATTGTTTAATTTGGTAATAAGACCTGAACATCAGATGGAGTGGAGGCAACAAATGGATCATTTTTTCTTTAGTATTTGAAGTCATGGTCAATTGCATCCCGGAGGTTCTTCGACGTATGATTCACCATTTTTTTTGTAGGATGGTTGAGGTATCTCTTTGGGCATCCCTCCTCTCCGAACTTTATAATTGTTAGCATGTTTATATCATGTGTGCAAATTAAAATTAGAATATGCAGTTTGTAACCATATAAATTTTGTAGTGTATAAACAATTTTGTTGGTTTAGGTTCGAATAAAAACTTTCCTAGCTTTTGAAAAATTATGCATGTGCATATCAATGATCTGCATCCTAAGTCTATAAAGCATATTGTTTGGCATGTAAGAGCAACTATATAGACTCCTATATTTTCTTGAACTTGGATTCAGTTATTTAGAATATATATAAATGTATTTGCTGTCCTCTGGTTGAGTTTTCAAGATTGATCTAGACTTACTGATCTGTCACAAAACCTAGGATTGAGAATACAATGCTTCTACCAAGTCCGAGGTATATTTAAGATAAAACTGTAAGGTTTCTTGCATGCACTATAATTTATTTTGGAGCGGTTCTCTCCATCTTATAGTGTATGTTCAGGCTTTCACTACACCATTGATTTTTTCCTTTTTTTTTTTACCTTTGGCCTTTTAGGGAAATAAATAAAGAGAAGAAACAAATATTTTCATTTGTCGCTTTCAGCTTCTGTCTAAATTTGGATTACACTACCAATGCAATTGAAACCAGATATGGTATGCCTCTTTGATAAGGAATCACTGTTTCTGGTATATCATAGCTATCGTAGATGTTGTGAGTGTGTCTTATTTCTACTGCTAATTGGAAAATTCTCTGGTGGTGCAGTGGATGCATAGCATATATAAAACACAATAAATTTTCCAAAATTAGTAATGAGGAAAGCCTTTAATTTGGTTGAACTGAAATAGTTCGCCTTTCGGAGCAGCAACTTACACAATTACACCTATACGAATACATTATCATTGAACTGAACCTGGAAGGCTATGCCATTAGGCGTGAGTTCAACAAGTGATCTTCAATTGAACTGAACCTGGAAGGCCATGCCATCTCTCTATACCTGTTTTCGTTTTTCATGTGCTCAAGCTGGCGCTTGGATATTACTGAGTAGCCACACGAATCAGTGTCATGCACCCGCTAATCAATCTTAACTAAATCCGCGAGTGCATGGTGCTCTAGCCTCCAGGACACATATGTATGTGCACTGCTGGTTTTGATTTCTTTATTTTGCCATCCTATTGTTTATTGACCGATCTTTACTTTTCTCTACAGCTTTCCTTCCCCTGCCTATGCATTCTTTCACTCTTAATTGATGTGGTTATGAGAGTAGTGATGTTCTATGGGGGGAACGGGCTACTTCTTTTGACGGTGAAAGTGTGCTCAAATGTGCTGAAAAGGGGACCTGCTGTAGCCATCTTTGTTGGCACTTTGGTTAAACTGTTAGAAGGTAAGAATTCAGTATTCGGTGTATGGGAAAAACCCAGTATTTGGCTTAGGATGATGCTCTTCCTGTGAAAAATTGTTTGAAATATTTATGTACGTGTTCTCTTCGGCAGACGTCGGTAAAGTTAGAATTAGAAACTTCATTGAGATGCTTTTTCCTTCAATAAGATGATGTCGTGTCTTTCTTGATTGCATTATTATACAATTTAACAAGAGAGCTACAGTTAGAACAGAGCTAAAGTCAGTATTGTGATGTGTGGACGTGACATTTGCTCAAATTTAATACATTGTACTAGGTTAATCTACCGGTAGTCTGGTTACTCAAGATCATGAATACTAGTGCATTTCTTGCAATGTAGAAGTTCTTAACCAATGGGTTAACCACAAAGAAACACCGCATGTTGATAGGAGATACTCAATATCCAGATCTACTGCTATAATGATTACTCGGACAGGCTCCTACTCTGCCACTCACTCTCAGTTGGGGCACAACTATAGTTGGGGCGCAACTATACGAAAGCACCTAGGATATTTTTGAATTTTGTATTTGTGTGCGTTTTGGATTCAATCACCTCTATCCTAAATAGTTCCAATATTTAGGGATTAGAATTGTCAGGGTTGTTTCAGCATCTTAGTTAACAAAAACAGGACTTTTGTGGGTTTGTAAATGGCGACAATATTATACACAGGTTCATAAATACCCAGGTTCAAAAAAATGCTTTGAGTATGATAGCCTCCCCACATTTTTGTGTTACCTCTTTCAGATGGCTACACCATTACCTTTGGTATATATTTTAGTGAAAATATGCATTGTCATTTAGATGTCTTCAATATGTGTTGGATACAGTAGTTCAGATCAATTGTGTGACTTAGGGTGCTTAGTGCGCGTGAAGCGACAACCATATGTACCCAATCCTATCATGAAAAATAATTGGTGACTGCTGTTGGAAGAAAAAAAAATCTCTGTGGCGACGGTTACAGAGTCCTAGCCAAATGCAGAATCATACATAGAATGATTGGTGACTGGTGTTCAGTGTGTAAAATCCTTCTATTATCCTGCCAACTGTGTTTTGTTGAAATCTTTGAGAGGAAAATAATTACTTTGTTCAAATTCTCAACCTTTATTTGTCTGTACTCTGTTATCTCGAAAGATTCGATAGAAAAATAAATACTATGTTCAGATTTCCAGCATTTAGTTGTCTGTAGGCCACCTTTTTTATATTATCAGAAATTTTTTCTTCTCTAAATAATGATATCATATTCTAATGTTTGTAGGAGAGCAGATGGGGAGCGAGGGCATCGAGGTGGACATTGTCTCCTAGAACATCTTGATCCATGGGTTGTGTAAGGATAGGAGGACAAAGGAGGCGGCCCGGCTGCACAGGGAGATGGTGGTGGCAGGGGTGGAGATACCATGTTAGCTGATGGGTATTGCCGGGCAGGCAATGTGCAGGAGGCCATCAGGCTGCAACGGGCCCAGGGGGTCATGGGATTGTAGATAAATAGGGACGAGGAAACATGCTTCTAAATTTGGTCCGAATATAGGTCAAATATAATACGTACATCTTATCATCGATGAGCTATTTTTTTTCTTTGGATGTTGCTTATTACTATTGTTTGTGGTGAAAAAAGTTATGATAAGCTGAGAGCGTCAACGGCAGACATTGTGGTACATTTAAACGGACTTCTCGAGCTACAGGACTGGTTGGAGATGACGATGTGTTTGTACTTCATCTTTCAGCTTAGATATCTTATTATGATGGCCCTACTATTCTGCAGTGGTACTAAATCAGAGACTTCTCAATGAGTATTAGCGATATATGGGTAAATTCTGGAGTAGTAATCCCTCCTGAATATTTTGTACGCTCGGTTGCTTCAAGATCTTGCTTTCATGTTTGGGAAGAATGGGTACTGGGTGCTGTTATTTAATCTATTCTCTGACTTTGCAAATACAAGCCAGGTGCTGGGAAACAGGCTTATCTTAGAAGAATTGCAATATAATAGTGGCATTTTAGATGTCTAATCTTTGGCTGCTTACCATCGAGTAAATGATAATCAGGCACTTAGTTGTCATGAAATAATGGATGTTAACGGCCCAGTTGGAGGGGCTTGTTTTGTCTAAAAAAATAGGGGAAATTCCATAATTGCCTAAAAATAGGAGAAATTTTTAGAAACGTAAACATAAATAGAAAATGAGAACAAAAAAATGGTAAATTAAGTAAAGAGATAACAAGGGACTACCTTCTGCTGCAGTTGCAGCCTGCAGGTACCCGGAACATGATGGCGTGGCCCTCCTCACGCAGAAACGACCGATGCCGTCGACTACCGGCTCTCACCCTCCTTTCTGCCGCTAGCAGTGTAAGGTGGAGCACATATAGCCCTATAGGCTAAAACTGGTCGCTCGCAAGCTCGCAGCACCGCTTACGTTCCTGACCGTGCCCGCGTACCTCACAGGTGCCGGTCGCAGCATCAAGCGGAACATCCGCACCAAGCAGAGCAGCCGCTCCTGTGAAGAGAGCACATGATTATCTTTGCTTTTTCAGAAGAAGCGAGCGAATTAATAAGTTTGGGTCGCTTTCGGTCGATTCAGAGTAAAATTTGGGCCGGAGGAGTCTCGAATCCGAATACTTTGGAGTAAAATACTAAAATATAATGGGGCCGGGGCAGATTTAGCGTTTTTTTGGGCTATTTTATAGTACCATTTTAGTAATACAGTAACCATACGGTACAGTTGGCCTCAACACAAGCAAACCCAAATGAAACAAAACAAAAAAAGCAATGCCAACAATGGTGTGTCAACAAAAATGATGATGACCCGCAGCAGATAAGCCCTTCATAAAATTTCCACCACACTCTTAGCATTCCGAAGCGCCGCGTACGAAGCGATCCCTTCAAAAAAGGATGCGACAATAATGACGCCGCTGCTGGTCCTAATGTTTCCCCGGTACATGAAAGGGCGTGGGGAAGGAGCTCCCTCGGTGCCGTTCAAGAAGGAATGCCAGCGTTCGCAGGCGTCAACGCGTCGGTGTCGGCAATCCGATAGGGATTTGTCCCGACCCCCAAAAACCCATGACCCAGGACGCTCCATCGCGCTCCACCAACCTCGCCGCCCACCAACTTGCGCCACCATGATCTTGCAATCACCACCGTCATCTCACCGTGGCCAAAAGTAACGAGACCGACGAGATCGAGAAGACACAGCTGGGAACAAGTAGTGAATGAATGCACTACCGCAACCGCCATTAGTGGTAGCCAACTAGATGCAACATCAGAAGCAGACCATGCCCCCTAGGCCCAGCCGATCCTAAGCGAGCTCATGAATCTCCTGTCGCCGCGCAGCACTAGGCGCGTCGCTGTCTAGGTCACTCCCATCTCGAGCCACTCCTCTGACCATCGGAGATGGCATAGTCACGCCTGGCCCACAGTGAGGGCACTGCCACCAGCCAACGCGCCACCCCGCCGCCAAGCGGCCACGTCATCTCTACCTCGCGACCCAGGAAGGTGTGCCGCAGCTGGAACATCATCAACCTGAGAGCACCACCGTCGCCGGCCACCATGCGCTTCCCCTCCTAGCACACGAGTAGGGGCATGGGCACCGGCACCGCACAGGTTTCGCCCGGCAGCCTGCGCTGACAGCGACGGTGGGGAAAGGTGGAGGAGAGGGCTAGGCTCTAGGGTTGGAGATTGCCCCGACGCAGCACACGGGTGATGGACAGAGTGTAATGGAGATGCTAAGATGTCTCGGCTTCCAAGTTCTTAGCGGTAGTTTCATGTTCGATGCGCAGCTCGATCTAGCAGGAGGATAAAGTTGCTATATCGATGTCGTAACGGGACAAAATTTTATTTTAGACTTTGATTAGTGCAGGAGCCAAATCCTGCTAGATTATATATAAACAACAAGATCACAAATTGCCATTTCATTTTGTTGGTCAGGAACTTCTTTATAGGATGTATATATAAAATTATGAGATGTGCTTGTGTATGTATGGTCATATGGGTACACTGTTTTTATTCTCAATCTCAACTTGTGGGTCCCATAGTCTTATATTATTATTGTTGGTTAAAAGTAGAACACATCTCAATTGATTTGTTTAAATTCAAAAACTAAGTAACTCTTTTTTTAACTTAATTTTTTCAGTAAAACTTATGAGACATATTGTTAAGTTGGTAGCTACTTTTTATCACCGTTATACAAAATGGATATTGGTATGATCTTCACGGGATCGTGCGCCAAGGCGCACATCTAAATCTAGTACTAATAGTGCCCGCACCTTGTCCTAATTAGCTTGGACTACCGGATCATCACAATGCACATGTTTTAACCAAGTGTCACAAAGGGGTACCTCTATGCCGCCTGTACAAAGGTCTAAGGAGAAAGCTCGCATTGGATTTCTCGCTATTGATTATTCTCAACTTAGACATTCATACCGGGACAACATAGACAACAGATAATGGACTCCTCTTTTATGCATAAGCATGTAACAACAATTAATAATTTTCTCATATGAGATTGAGGATATTGTCCAAAACTGAAACTTCCACCATGGATCATGGCTTTAGTTAGCGGCCCAATGTTCTTCTCTAACAATATGCATGCTTAACCATAAGGTGGTAGATCGCTCTTACTTCAGACAAGACGAACATGCATAGCAACTCACATGATATTCAACAAAGAGTAGTTGATGGCGTCCCCAGGAACATGGTTATCGCACAACGAGCAACTTAATAAGAGATAAAGTGCATAAGTACATATTCAATACCACAATAGTTTTTAAGCTATTTGTCCCATGAGCTATATATTGCAAAGGCGAATGATGGAATTTTAAAGGTAGCACTCAAGCAATTTACTTTGGAATGGCGGAGAAATACCATGTAGTAGGTAGGTATGGTGGACACAAATGGCATAGTGTTGTTTGGCTCAGGATTTGGATGCATGAGAAGTATTCCCTCTCGATACAAGGTTTAGGCTAGCAAGGTTTATTTGAAGCAAACACAAGGATGAACCGGTGCAGCAAAACTCACATAAAAGACATATTGAAAACATTATAAGACTCTACACCGTCTTCCTTGTTGTTCAAACTCAATACTAGAAATTATCTAGACCTTAGAGAAACCAAATATGCAAACCAAATTTTAGCATGCTCTATGTATTTCTTCATTAATGGGTGCAAAGCATATGATGCAAGAGCTTAATCATGAGCACAACAATTGCCAAGTATCACATTACCCAAGACATTTATAGCAATTACTACATGTATCATTTTCCAATTCCAACCATATAACAATTTAACGAAGAAGAAACTTCGCCATGAATACTATGAGTAGAAACCAAGGACATACTTGTCCATATGCTACAGCGGAGCGTGTCTCTCTCCCATAAAGTGAATGCTAGGATCCATTTTATTCAAACAAAACAAAAAACAAAAACAAACCGACGCTCCAAGAAAAAGCACATAAGATGTGATGGAATAAAAATATAGTTTCAGGGGAGGAACCTGATAATGTTGTCGATGAAGAAGGGGATGCCTTGGGCATCCCCAAGCTTAGACGCTTGAGTCTTCTTGATATATGCAGGGGTGAACCACCGGGGCATCCCCAAGCTTAGAGCTTTCACTCTTCTTGATCATAGTATATCATCCTCCTCTCTTGACCCTTGAAAACTTCCTCCACACCAAACTCGAAACAACTCATTAGAGGGTTAGTGCACAATAAAAATTAACATATTCAGATGTGACACAATCATTCTTAACACTTCTGGACATTGCATAATGCTACTGGACATTAGTGGATCAAAGAAATTCATCCAACATAGCAAAAGAGGCAATGCGAAATAAAGGCAGAATCTGTCAAAACAGAACAGTTCGTATTGACGAATTTTAAAATGGCACCAGACTTGCTCAAATGAAAATGCCCAAATTGAATGAAAGTTGCGTACATATCTGAGGATCATGCACGTAAATTGGCTTAATTTTCTGAGCTACCTACAGGGAGGTAGACCCAGATTCGTGACAGCAAAGAAATCTGGAACTGTGCAGTAATCCAAATCTAGTACTTACTTTTCTATCAACGGCTTTACTTGGCACAACAAAACACAAAACTAAGATAAGGAGAGGTTGCTACAGTAGTAAACAACTTCCAAGACACAAATATAAAACAAAGTACTGTAGCAAAATAACACATGGGTTATCTCCCAAGAAGTTCTTTCTTTATAGCCATTAAGATGGGCTCAGCAGTTTTAATGATGCACTCATAAGAAATAGTATTTGAAGCAAAAGAGAACATCAAGAGGCAAATTCAAAACACATTTAAGTCTAACATGCTTCCTATGAAAAGGAATCTTGTAAATAAACAAGTTCAAGAAGCATAATGCAACAAGCATAGAAAGATTAAACAAGTGTAGTTTCAAAAATTTTAGCACATAGAGAGGTATTTTAGTAACATGAAAATTTCTACAACCATATTTTCCTCTCTCATAATAACTTTCAGTAGCAACATGAGCAAACTCAACAATATAACTATCACATAAAGCATTCTTATCATGAGTCTCATGCATAAAATTATTACTCTCCACATAAGCATAATCAATTTTATTAGTAATAGTGGGAGCAAATTCAACAAAGTAGCTATCATTATTATTCTCATCAAGTGTAGGAGGCATAGTATAATCACAACAAAATTTACTCTCCATAGTAGGTGGCACCAAAAGACCACTATCATTATAATCATCATAAATAGGAGGCAAAGTATCATCAAAGAAAATTTTCTCCTCAATGCTTGGGGACTAAAAAGATCATGCTCATCAAAACCAGCTTCCCCAAGCTTAGAATTTTCCATATCATTAGCAACAATGGTATTCAAAGTATTCATGCTAACATGTTCCATGGGTTTTTTAATTTTCGCATTAAACCATTCATGTCTTGACTCAGGAAATAGTACAAAGAGCTCACAGATGTTTTCCATTATGCCTTACTAGTGTAAACAAGAAACAAAAAGATGCAATTGCAGGATCTAAAGGAAATAGCTTCGAGCACAAACACAATGGCGCCAGAAAAGTACTGGAACCGAAGTATGAGTGCCTTTTACCTTTCCTCCCGGCAACGGCGCCAGAAAAGTGCTTGATGTCTACCCCTCCTTTCTGTAGACAGTGTTGGGCCTCCAAGAGCAGAGGTTTGTAGAACAGCGGCAAGTTTTCCCTTAAGTGGATCACCCAAGGTTTATCGAACTCAGGGAGGAAGAGGTCAAAGATATCCCTCTCATGCAACCCTGCAACCACAAAGCAAGAAATCTCTTGTGTCCCCAACACACCTAATAGGTGCACTAGTTCGGCGAAGAGATAGTGAAATACAGGTGGTATGAATATATAGTAGCAGTAGCAACGGTGCCAGAAAATAGCTTGCTGGCGTGTAGTTGATGGTGGTAGTATTGCAGCAGTAGTAACACAGTAAAACAGTAAACAAGCAGTAGTAACTCAGCAGTATTTAGGAACAAGGCCTAGGGATTACACTTTCACTAGTGGACACTCTCAACATTGATCACATAACGAGAATAGATAAATGCATACTCTACACTTTTGTTGGATGATGAACGCATTGCGTAGGATTACACGAACCCTCAATGCCGGAGTTAACAAGCTCCACAATTTGTTCATATTTAAGTAACCTTATAGTGTAAGATAGATCAACATAACCAGATAGATCACATCAATACCATCATAATGATAATTAACTCCATAATCTACAAGAGATCATGATCATAGCCTACGACAAGAACCACACGGTGCACACACTAGTCACCTTTACACACGTGCAGGAGGAATAGGACTACTTTAATAACATCACTAGAGTAGCACATAGATGAATTGTGATACAAAACTCATATGAATCTCAATCATGTAAAGCAGCTCATGAGATCATTGTATTGAAGTACATGGAGAGATTAACCACATAGCTACCGGTACAGCCCCGAGCCTCGATGGAGAACTACTCCCTCCTCATGGGAGCAGCGGCGGTGATGAAGATGGCGGTGGAGATGGCAGCGGTGTCGATGGAGAAGCCTTCCGGGGCACTTCCCCGTCCGGCGGCGTGCCGGAACAGACTCCTGTCCCCCGGATCTTGGCTTCGCGATGGCGGCGGCTCGGAAGGTTTGTGGGTTTCGTCGAACGTATCGGGTTTCTGATCCGGGGGCTTTATATAGGCGGCGGCGCGGGAGGGCTGACGGGGGGCCAAACTATAGGGCGGCGCGGCCCTCTGGCCGCGCCAGCCTATGGTTTGGTGGGCCTGGCCCCCTCGACTTCTGGTGTGTTCGGATGCTTCAGGATTCTAAGATCTTTGGCGTTGATTTCGTCCGATTCGAGAATATTTCGTTACTAGGATTTCTGAAACCAAAAACAGCAGAAAACAGGGCACTTCGGCATCTTGTTAATAGGTTAGTTCCAGAAAATGCACGAATATGACATAAAGTGTGCATAAAACATGTAGATAACATCAATAATGTGGCATGGAACATAAGAAATTATCGATACGTCGGAGACGTATCAATGCTCTAAGGGTGGCGTCAGGCGCTGTCGGGCCTGTGGCAACCTCACCGGGAGCCGGCTGTGCTGGACTCTTGTCGTGCATGGAGATGGAGGAGCGCCACTTGAAGCCGCCGAGCTCCTCGCCAAAATTATGGATGTGCGGGCAGAGGCTGCTGACGTAGTTGTTTACCGCCTTAAGATTAGCGGCCATGGGTCGAACATGTTCAGGGCTGTGTCAGCAACTGCTGCAGTGTGTCCATATTCTCGTGAATGAAATTGGTCGGTATCGACGAGATGGGTTACCTGCACTAGTAGAAAACAGGGCGTTCGTCCAGCACCCCTGGGAGCTTTAGTCCCGGTTTAAAAACTAATCGGAACTAATGGGAGGCATTGATTCCGGCTCATCTTAGAAAGCCTTCAGTCTCGGTTTGTTTGGAACCTTTAGTTCCGGTTGGTATTATGAACCGAAACTAAAGGGGTGGTGGCAGGCTGCCTCCAGGGCAAAAGCCTTACCCTTTAGTCCCGGTTCACCTCCACACACCCTCACCCCCTCCTGTGGATCGTCTTTTTTAGCTCTGTAAAATATAAAAAAGATAGAAAATTTTAAAGAAAATCTTTTGAGATTCATGTATGTTACGCAACCTATTATTAGCGAAAATTAACAAATTTGAATTTCAACTTTTTTTGCATAAAAAGTTTAGAAAAAGGTAAAATAGCATTATTTTTTGTATACGACGTCGAAAAAAAGCGTATAATATATCAAAATGATCGTGGGAAAAAGTTACATCCGATTTCACCCTGCGGAGGATTTTGGTCCGACACACCGGGGCAATTAAGTACCTATATGTCTGTTGCGGTCAGAAACCCACCGGCGAGCAGCGACGGGCAACACAGTAGAGCCGGGAGGCTCCCAGGACTGCGGCTGGCCCTGGTCCCTCCGGCGACGGCACAAAGGCTCGGCACGCACGTCCGGTGCAGGGCGTGCCACCTGACCTATACCTGGTCAGGAAGGTGATGGAGATGCCTCGCTTAGTTTCTGCATGGCATACACGTAAACATTAAATACGAGCCTCGATCGGCTCTCGGGTTGTCTGTGAATCGGCTCAAAGAGCCGATCCACCCATGATTCGCACGGGTGTACGAATATATGGTGGTCCTGCTTGATCAAAATAAAGCTAAAACGATCTACTACGATTTAGGGTTTTCACCACATAATCGGAACATCCTACTCGTGATTGAGCCTCGCGGCCACGCACGGTGTTCGTAAACCGACCCTAGGCAAGGCCTAAAAACCAACACGAGGTTGATCCCCGGAACATCCTGTCTAGGGCTAGCAAACTACACCCTACGCGCCACTGGATCCTTCAACCCGTTTGTAAGGCCTAACTATGCAGATATTAAACTAATCCTTGAAGAACAAGGAGCAACCATAACGGATCGGATCTACTAAATAATGATCAAGCGGGGTGCCGCCCTTACACCTAAGATAGGCGTAAGGGCGGCTAGATGTCTAAGGGTTGCACGACGATAGCATATGATACGATGAACAATGCTAACCCTAACACATCTAAGATAACTACGTTGCTCGCCATCAAAAAGGCTTCGGTACGAGCAACGCATGAACAGCGAATAAACTTGTACTGCCTAGATCGCAAGATGCGATCTAGGCAGCATGATGCTTACCGGAAGAAACCCTCGAGACAAGGGAGTTGGCGATGCGCCTAGATTGGTTTGTGGTGAACGTGATTGTTGTTTATTTCATAAACCCTAGATACATATTTATAGTCCGTAGACTTTCTAACGTGGGAATAATCCCCACCGTGCACGAGCCAAACTCTAACTAACCGACACGTATCCTACTATATTACAGATACACGGGCAAACTAGCCCAAACTTTGCATATAAGGCCGATTCACGTATATTCTTCCATGTATATTCTTCAAGCCCATCTTGATCGCGGCCCACCTCTAGCTCGGTCAAATTCTGGTGATAACACATGCCCCCTGGTTTTGGAATTGATAATTCCAAAATCACTCTGCTTTTTCTTCGTCGGGTCATGTCGTGGCAGAACCGTCGCAGTATCCTTCATCATGATGCCTTGCCTTCTCAACTTCTCCGCGTGACCTGGCAGTTTTTTTTTGTTGGGCACCACTTCCTCGGAAACTGCTATGGCATTGAATTTCCACTATATCCCCTTTTATTTAACCGCTCCAAACAGTTTGCTTCTTCATCCCCTTCGCATTAGCACTCCCAAAAGCCCTCCTGCGCCACCATGTCTTCTTCCTCCTCTGCCTCATCGGATCTTTCCACCCAATCCTCCTCCCGCGAGCCGACGCCGGAGTGGAACCCGGAGGAGGCCCACGCGGCCAACATCCGCCGCGCCATCGAAGCCGGGGAGGAGTCTAGTCACGATTTCTCCGTCTGGTGAGGACGACAAGTCCTCGACCACGGGAAAGTGACCTCCGCTTCCTTGCCGACGGGGAAGCGGAGGAGGAGAGCGATGACGATCGCTTCTCTGCGACGACTTCACCTCCCCCGAGGAGGAGGAGGAGGAGGAGGAGGACGACACCTCCTCCGACGAACCGCCGGCCGGCGCTTTCTGTCCCTGGCGGGAACCTCAGCGACTTTGACGGCGGCAGCGCGCGGGCGGGGAGGATGAGGACAACGAGGGTCTGTCGGTGGCCGCTACGGCGCGATGACGAGCCCGCGGGAGTAGCGCGGCAGCGGCGATAGCGCGCAGACGGAGGCAGCGACGGCCGTAGATAGGACCATTAGCATAGGATCAGTAGTAGTAGATGGGGCAATGTATCCCCTAGTACTTCCTTTTGAGAGCAATCGGCTCTTCATGTAAGAAATCCTGTTTATCAATGAAGAATTTCCCCCAATTTGATTTTGCCGATTTCCTTTAAGCTAATTTAGCCGATTCCCCTTCATACTGACTTTGCCGATTGTTCCCTTAGCCAATGCTCAATGAGCCGATAGCAACGCATCGGTTCTTCACAATCCATCCTTCAATTTTTCAACTGATCACTTTGAGATCTGGTGGATAATGTGGAGTCTTCAAGAGAGCCTTTAAATTCCTCCCACCAGGTCCAGTGATCCTCTTCTGCAAGAACTCACAATTTTTGAAGAAGGTTGCGACGCAGGATCAGCCGATGGCACCCCAATCGGCTTCTAAAACAGAGCATCTACCAGGCCAGCTGCCCCCCGAGCCTCAATCAAGGCGAGAATATCGGTGAGGATGCACAGATCAGACAAAGGGCCTTGAACTCAGGCAATTGAGACAGCCACCATGCAGAGGTCCTAGTCATTCCTACGAGCGTAGCTGAGAAAGTGGCCAACTTAGCCAGGCCGACGGTAGATGCACCAGAGCCGATCACATTTCTTCCTTTGAACGCCGATATTGTAGATGAAATACCAACGGCTTAATGAGCAAAGGGCTGCCTTGTATGCCAAAACTGACGCTTCAAATCGGCTCATTGTTCACTCCCTCGAGGAAGCAGAAGGCCTCACAGCTGAACTGAAAACCGACCTGGTCGAAATCCGTGTCTTGCACGCAAATGGTAGATCTTGTGTAATTGTACTAGAGTCGATGGCGTGCATCGGCTTTGTTTCTTAGCTCTAATGTCGCATCCGTATCCATGAGAATCATCGGCTGTATACCATGAGAATTTTTTTTCGGCCGATTTTTCTATCGGCCCCCAATATTTCACTGCACACATGTTCATCTGCACATGTTCATACGTATAGGTGCCCCCGAGGGAATCTGCCAGTGCTGCGGATATCGGCTCCATAGTTAGCCAAGGCACTGTATTTGAACGTCGGCTCCGTTAGGACTAATGTTGACTCTCATCAGCCGACGTAAAACCGCTGCCCATTAGATCGACGTTGAACACAGGCAGAATGTGTGGTGAGGATAATTTTGGCCGATTGCTGGAATCGGCCTCCACGTTGATCGAATCGCTCAATGAAGGTTTTGCAATGTTCCTCCATAGATCTTTGGGGCTGATCCCAAGGATCGGCCTCGCCACGTTTGCCCATCGGTTTGTTCTTGCTACGGTCAGGGCGGTGGATAAGACCAGCCTAACCCCATCCTTTGTCACGTCGATGCGCTCGCGTCGTCCAAATTGATGCCGAGTGGCTCTTGGCCTGCTGTTTCCCAAGCGTTCATGCCAGCCGTTGAAATCTCGGCTGAATCATCTGCATGGATGACCTCTACTTCATCTCCATCCCACTGTATTACGCATTGGTGCATCGTGGATGGAATGCAACAGTTGGCGTGGATCCAATCTCTTCCTAGCAGGACAGCATAGGTGCTCTTGCTATCGACGATAAAGAACGTCGTAGGGATGGTTTTCCTTCCTACGGTCAGATCCACGTTCAGAACACCTTGTGCGTCAGACGCTTGGCCGTTGAAATCACTCAGTGTCACGTTGGTCTTGATCAGATCCGAGCTAGAGCGTCCCAACCGACGTAGCATGGAGTATGGCATAATGTTGACTGCCGCTCCGGTGTCCACCAACATCTTGTTGACAGGCTGCCCATTGATATAACCTCGCAAGTACAGGGCCTTCAGATGTCTGTAGCTTCTTTCTCGTGGCTTCTCAAAGAAGGCAGTCAAGTTGTGCCACGGGTGCCTCGTCTAATCCTGGAGCACTAAACTCCGTCGGAAGGATGAACACCATGTTTGTGCCGGCCGATGTTTCATCATCGGCTTTCCTTTGCTTGGGGCGCCACTCCATTTTTGTGGTCGACCCTCTTCATCCAGGGTTCGCTGAATTTTCGCGGCCAGATCAGGCCGCGCCTTCCTTAGCGTGTGCGGTATAACCTTTCGGCTTCCTCCAAGCCATGCGATCGCTGAACCCTACGCTTTTGGGAAGCGGCTGAGTCCATCGGGGCACCACCTTGGCCGGTGGTACCTGTCTTCTTCTTCTTCATCATCGTCTTCCAAATCCTCGGGATCTTCCACCCGAGGGGACTCAGCGTGCTTGTTCGAGGTGGGAGAGGCCCTAGACGTTTGAACACGGACACGTTAGTGCATCCTTCCTCTTGTCTACATTACGGGCGTTGCCGATTGTAGGCAATCGGCTCATTCCTGAATCCCAGCGAGTGTCTGAAGAAGGGACAGTCCAGTGCCTATCCTTGTTGTCTTGCTCCCTTAACCTTTCCTTGGCGTGGCGCTCATATCTCTCCTCGTCGCGATCATGCCGACGACGTCTCCTGGCGTCCCTAGCCAGACGATCTCTTTCATCATCGTCGTTGGGTCGTCGGCGTTGGTCATATTGACTCACATACTTGTTGAGGAGGTGATCAGAGAGAGTGATATCTTACGTTCCTCACTTCTCCCTCTGTGATGTAGCGCTTGCCATCGTGACGGAGCCGATCGCGTGGAACGGCTTCCTCTGTGTCCTTGCTACGAGAGCAGCTGCCCTCGTCTCCGTCCTTACCAGAGTGGTGTCCAAGTCCTACCATGTTGATGTTGAACGAGAAACTTGGCTGGCACCCTCCAGGGTAAGTGCACTCCACCATGTTAATGGCGGAGAAGGGGTGAGTGTCGACTTTCATGGCGTACTGGTTGAAAATTAGACGTCCTTGTTCTATCGCCATTTGGATCTGCTGACGCCACACCCTGCAGTATGGCTTTCCGTTCAGCTCCTGTACCGTGGGGATTTTGAGGCCTTCGGGTATCTTCACTGCTTCTCCTTGAGTAAGAGGTCGAAGATTTGCTCAGTTTTAGTCACGTCAAAATCAAACCCTCGGGCGGACCTGGTGGCTTAACCCATTTGCGGGACACGGGGTTGCCCCGGAGTCCATTCAGCCCGCTACCTCTTGATCTCCAGAGCCTTCGTCTTCATCTGCCTCAACCAGGACTACCGCACGAATTTGTCCTGGTACAAGTCGGGTGGCGCTGTTCATATAACGATAGTTTCTGAACCATGTGCGCGATGAAGGGAGTCTGCTTGGGAGGCCATATCCTTGATTGGTGATGCAAGGCCCACCACTGCCAACTCGACTGCTTCTTTTTCAGTCACACGAGCCGAATAACATCGGTTCCTAACAAGTCTGAAGCGCTGGACGTATTCTGATTTCTCCACGCTTCGACGTACTTGTGCTAGATCGGCAATGCCGGCCTCGGAAGCCTACGAGTGATCATGTGGGCTGCTCTTCAAGCTTTCACGTCCGGATTGAGTCGGTGGCAGCGATGTGTACCTCCCAGCCGATCCTGAGGACGTGCGAAGAACCTCACACGCAGCTCATCTGCTGCTGAGATCGTGCCCAGCTGTGCCAAATATCGGCTTACGTGCTCGATGGAGCTGGAACCATCTGATCCATTAAACTTGGAGAAATCAGGGAGCCGATATTTGGGTGGTAGCGGGATCAACTCGTACTCGTTGGGGTACGGCTTGGAATAGCCGATTGTCCTCCTCTTTGGCACCATGCCGAACTGGTCTCTCAGGATAGTACTGATTTGATCCGCGGTGCTGGCTGCAGGAGTCGAACTCTGAAGATTCGCCGGAGTGGCATACTTAGCCAGCCATGCTTGCTTTTCAGCTCTGAGCCAACTGCGGGAGCTGAGCTCTGGAGGTTTGTCGGAGTGGCATACTTAGCTAGCCACGTCTGCTTCTCAAGATCTGTTCCCGAAGTTCCTCCTGTTGTTCCAGAGGTCCCTGCTGTTGCAGTCTGGTTTGTGAGTGCCCGATTCTGCGATCTGGCACGTATGTGCACGTGTACCCGTGAGGGATCTCCTTCGGCGCCTCATGCAAGAACTGGTAGTCACTAGGGTCACCACCGATCTTGTAGACGACATATGCCGGTGAACTCGGCATACGGTGCTGCCAACGAATGGCAGCGGTGGACGGGACTGGGTGGCATCTCTCCTTGGTAAGTCCCGAGAGCTGGTCCTAGACTGATGCCTCATGATTTCCTGGATCACCGAAGAGCGACACGCTCCAAAGTGTTCACCGGGCTCTCGGAATGGCGGTGCAGTGAGTGAGCTACCATGTAGTTAATCTCCGACGGGGACTGGTGCGTTCTTCGACGGGCGGACAGGTCCACTCCATCGAGCGCGCCTTCGGTGAGAACCCTTTCCCGATGCCATGTGAGCGGGTTCTGTGAAAGAGCCGATGAGGTCGGCTTCGAGGATCGCTTTGACCTCGTCATACTTCTTCTTGAGCTCCTCGGTCAGATCCTCGTACGTGACTGGTGCCGTCCGCCATCTCAGATGTAGATGGCGATGCGGTTGATGTCGAAGACGGTCCCACCGGGCGTGCCAGAATGTGTTGCGGTCAGAAACCCACCGGCGAGCAGCGACGGGCAACACGGTAGAGCCGGGAGGCTCCCAGGACTGCGGCTGGCCCTGGTCCCTCCGAGCGACGGCCCGCAAAGACTCGGCACGCACGTCCGATGCTGGTGCAAGGGCGTGCCACGATACCTGGTCGGGAAGGTGATGGAGATGCCTCGCTTAGTTTCTGCATGGCATACACGTAAACATTAAATACGAGCCTCGATCGGCTCTCGGGTTGTCTGTGAATCGGCTCAAAGGCGATCCACCCATGATTCGCACGAGTGTACGAATATATGGTGGTCTGCTTGATCAAAATAAAGCTAAAACGATCTACTACGATTTAGGGTTTCACCACATAATCGGAACATCCTACTCGTGATTGAGCCTCGCGGCCACGCACGGTGTTCGTAAACCGACCCTAGGCAAGGCCTAAAAACCAACACGAGGTTGATCCCCGGAACATCCTGTCTAGGGCTAGCAAACTACACCCTACGCGCCACTGGATAATTCAACCCGTTTGTAAGGCCTAACTATGCAGATATTAAACTAATCCTTGAAGAACAAAGAGCAACCATAACGGATCGGATCTACTAAATAATGATCAAGCGGGGTGCCGCCCTTACACCTAAGATAGGCGTAAGGGCGGCTAGATGTCTAAGGGTTGCACGACGATAGCATATGATACGATGAACAATGCTAACCCTAACACATCTAAGATAACTACGTTGCTCGCCATCAAAAAGGCTTCAGTACGAGCAACGCATGAACAGCGAATAAACTTGTACTGCCTAGATCGCAAGGCAGCATGATGCTTACCCGGAAGAAACCCTCGAGACAAGGGAGTTGGCGATGCGCCTAGATTGGTTTGTGGTGAACGTGATTGTTGTTTATTTCATAAACCCTAGATACATATTTATAGTCCGTAGACTTTCTAACGTGGGAATAATCCCCACCGTGCACGAGCCAAACTCTAACTAACCGACACGTATCCTACTATATTACAGATACACGGGCAAACTAGCCCAAACTTTGCATATAAGGCCGATTCACGTATATTCTTCCATGTATATTCTTCAAGCCCATCTTGATCGCGGCCCACCTCTAGCTCGGTCAAATTCTGGTGATAACAATGTCGCAGTGGGATTTTACAGATTTGATCACGGATTTGTGAGTGCACCGGAAGGATTTAAAGGCTCTCATGTGACGACCCTAGGTGGATTGGGGTACAAGTTTGAAAGATCCAGCAAGAAATTATGGTGGGCGGGATCTAACATCTAAGGTGGAGATGAGAGTTTAGAAAGGAGTGTTAGAGCAGATTCACAATTTTTATTTTACTAGCAAAAGTGCCCGTGCGTTGCACCGGAAAAAATAAATAATCAGATGTTACCCTGTTGGTTACATGTGTTTCTAATCACGACCAATCAATTTGAGCGCTTCCAGAGCTGCATCATCTTGCCGTAGTGCTTCTTCTCGTCATTGCAACGAGAGAGATAACCCGACAAAGTAAATTCTTTGCTGGTATATAATGCATACTAAAAATACTCAAATAGTAGATATTTTATGTGTTCCAAATAACACAACATTTTGTAGCCAACTCACACCTGGTCAAATAAAAAAAAACTAAGAGGTGAGAAAAATTCATCAAGCAACATAGTCTATTGTATATCTAACATTCAAGCCCTTCTTGTATTTAGGTCCCAAAATCACACTCTATTCAAAGGTCTTAACCAGACAAACCAGACATAATGCACTCCATAGTATTTAATTAGTATAGATACGTTTATTGTATCATTAATTAATGTGTAAAAATACTCCATAATTTCTGTAGAAGAAACCAACGACATATTTATAAAAACAAAAGCATCAAGTTAATCCTTTAGGACTAATCTAGTAACCAAGACCAGCCGTGGTGCAACAATCAGGCCACAGCAAATCGGACAATCATCCACACCAAACTAAACTGAATTCAGGCTGGCATGTTATTCAGCTTGGCCACAAGAAAATACAGGTATCCAACTCTCAACGCAGATTCTAACAAAATCTGATCTGTGATATTTGTTGTATACTTACAGAATTCGGTCGCAGGTGCAGGCGTACATCAGCAAGGCAACACGGCCGGTGCATGCGCCCTGGAGGTTCCTGGCACTGATTCATCCCAGACTCAAACAGGCGACAGGAGGCCGTCCTCGACAGGTCCGCCGTCGTCCGCCCACGCGGCGCACTCACAGCAGACCGGCAGACCGCCCTCACCAGATCGGGGGACAACGGGAGGAAAGGTAGTCGAGCGCCAGGAGGGCGACAGAGGGCCGGCGCTGGCCCTGGACGCGCGGTGTCGCGCGCACTTGACGGGACCGAGAGTAGCAGCCCGGCGTGCGCACGCGGTGGAGATCCATGGCAGGTGAAGATTACTGCGTGTGGCAGCGGGTCATCATGGATTTTGTCGTCGGTGCTAACCCGATGGTAATGATACAGATTCAGATGAAGTCCGATAATTTGCAGAGCGCTCCCTGTGAAGGTTCACCCTGCACGTGATCGTGTAGATCACTTGTTCCATGAGTGAGTTTCCAATACTCAGCAACACCACGTCAGGGAAGACCTCCACGGGGACAACCCTGACTAACGAACGGATCCAGCTCCCACATGCCGGCGTAGAGGCGACTTGAAGAGGATGATGTCGATGTGCCCTCTTCGTCGGATTTGGTGAGGAGCAGGGGAACCTTGCACCTCCCTGCGCACCAGTACGTGGCCGGCAGCGGCAAGGCAATCAGACAGATCGAGCATAGCGTGCGGCTGAGCGGAGAGGTAGTCGGGAAAGGATCTCGGCGGCTAGGAACGTCTCTATCATCCCGGCGGGCGGCGGTGCAAATGTCTCTGCTATGTCGCGGCGCATCATCCATGTCATCGAGCATCTCACACGTTACGTCCACGTCGCCGTCTCGTGGATCACTGCGTCATCAACTCTCGTCGACGGGCGAGCTCGATGCTGGCGGCGAGGAATCGTTGAGATTGCAGGCGATGTGCGGCCTTTATTGAAGCAAATCCCAAAAATCCAGGCGTCGGGATTGAACTGGACTTCGTGAATCTAGCAATCAAGCGGTCGGGATGAACTTGGACATCTTGATGGACTCGGTTCCGGAAGACATACGATGGATGGCAAGCCGTGTTACGCGAGCTATGCTAACACAAGCCTAGACAGACGTACCAAACATTGCGACGGTTGACGGAAACAACGGACCAAACCACGGAAACGCTTTTCACTTTATTATTAGGTATAGATATAACATAAGTTTCAGAGAGGTTAGGTGAAATTCAGAATTTCCATAAGTTTCAGAGTACACCACACTACCGTTTAAGCAGATACAAATCATGCTTACAAGTGCGAACACGGGTCTAAACACTTGGCCCGGGCTACTTCTTTTCTTGGGAACCATTACCTCTTCGTCAGCCCAGTGGTTTGCTTGGTCAGCTGGTTCCTCGCTAGGTCCACCCTGGCGAGCGATCCTCGCCATAGCACATGGATGGGGGCGTGGCAAAGCAGTGCATAAAAGAAATTTACATACACGAATACCTAGTTACTAGTCTTCCACTGAACAGCAAACCACATGCATGTGGTACTCAGTTAAAAGTATCTTTGGCCTACTCCAATGTCTCAGGACGATATGTCACTTATGAGATCCACACCAAACATTTCTTAACGCTTCGATATTTACAAGAACTGATCAATGGGACGGCAGGTTGTGCTCGTATATGTAGCCGCACTATTGGTACCGAGTATTGGAGTCATGAGAGTAGCTCAACAAGTTTTGGCCCTATCATCATGCTGTCATGCATAAGTGAATTTCGGTGCTAGCTTCTAAACTAACTTCTTTACTGAAGAGCAACGAAACCTGCCATCGGCTCATGAGGTTCTTCTTTCCGACTCGTAATAGGTTTGTTTTCTTAGTCTTACATGCAAGTCATTCTGACAATGTTTAGCACGGAAAAAGCTTTTGCAGTTACATTCCAGTTGGAGGGTTGCTTTAGCGGTAAAAAGCCATTCCCGTTGCTAAAAGTCCATTGGCAACTGAGAGAATAATGGTTTCGCCAACTAGCTGTAGACTGATGCGGAGAGGAAGCCGTAACAAATTCTAAGCTAGCTTGCTTGACAAATGCAGAATACATTATTAGTACTTCCTTCATTCAAAAAAATGCTTCTCAACTTTTTGTAGATACAGTGGACAAATACAGGCTGAACTACATGTAGTCCTTTATTTTGAAATTTTTGAAAATCATATTTTAGGTTTCAAAAAAATCTGAAACAAAATTATGGATGTAGCCAATGATCAAACCTACAGATGTGCAAAATCTCAATGTGAAATTCTTTGTGTTTTAGGCTACACAGAAAATGACGAATGTGTGGATCTGAGTATAGTACATCGTGCACATTTCAATACTATAAAACTTGTCGAATTTTGTTATTTTTATGTAGCCTAAAATACAAAGAATTTGGCATTGAGATTGTGCACGTCAGTAGCATACATCATTGGGTAAATCAAGAATTTTGTTTTACATTTTTTTGAAATTTAAAAATAAGATATTCATTCTTTTGAAAATAAAAGCTACATGTAGCTCGGCTTCCATTTACAGTTTTCCCAAATTATATATACTTTTGTATCTGGCCGAAACAGAGGAAGTACCGTATGATCGTTATCTAGCCTAAAACTCGTGGCTCTGAATCCACACTTCGGTCTTTTCTGGGGAAGTTCCTAATCACTTATATCGAAAGGCTATATCTATGGTTAAGAACAAGCAAGCTGTATGATATGTGTAATCGAAGCAACAAAAATCGAAAACTAGATGATATCGAAACACAAACCCTAGACAATCTACTAGAAGGAAGAAAAAGATACGCAAAACAATGACAAAAATCAACTAAATCTCGAAATTAGTGCAATCTAAGGCTATGGCAAATCCTAACCCTAACTTTTTATGGCTTTTTTCTGGATAGGAAACACCCACCACTCAACTATGGGATGGATTGTGGATGGCTTACCGAGGAAAGGCTGAAATCTGATACCAAGATGATATGGGGTTGCCCGGTCTTCTCAGTAAGCGACGGGGTGGTGATGAACACACAATGAACACAGCGGAGATACACGATGATGAAGTGGATAATAGCTTGTATGACGCTGACAAGTCTCTCGATCAATCTCTATCGCCAATGCAACAACTCTCAACCCTGCAAGATATTCGCAACTCCACACACTTGCGCACGTAGCCGCCGACCACAAAGCGGGAAGTTGCAACCGTCTAATTCCCACTGGAACAGCAGATCACACAAGTTCAGTAGCAAAACACCAAATCGATGCGGATTGATGTAGAGATTCAATAGAGTTGCAAAGCAGTCAACTATGAACTAGGGTTTATCTTAAACGTGGTCTAAACCTAATTTGGGAGCGTCTTGGGCACTTATATAGGGGTCCAGGACAACCAAGAGTCGACTGGTCGAGACTGACTCGGATACGGCCAGCCTGGGGGCCGGTCGACCGGGCCAGGGACCGGGCAGGCCGGTTTGAACCGGGCCTGGCACCGGGTGCTAACCGGACTAGGGGTCCAGAGCCCCTGGATGGTGCCCGGTGTGCATCGGTCCAGGGTCCGATCGGCGCCGGGCTGATCCGGCGTGGCATCCGGTTGGACCGGCCGTGAGACCGGGCCGTCCGGCGTGATGGCCGGTGTAACTGGGCGTGGCGCCGGCCTGGACGTCATCTTCCTCCCTCACGCATGCCTCCCTCTCCTCCCTCGCGCGTCCTTGGGATGTCTTCTTGTCCAGCTTCATGTCCAGCTCCATGTCTAGCTTCACGTCCAGCTGCTCCTCTTCTCCTTGTGCGATGCTTGTTCCATCTTCGTACCTGATCATACATAAGTAACATGACTTAGGCAGTATGAAGTTCTCATCAATCAAAGTATCATTTAGGAAAAAGTTCACCTGTTGCTTGAGTAGCTTCGCACGAGCTCTTGTCATAAGTCCAATCCTAACTTCATTGGACTTGAGCTTCACATCAGCATCATCTTCATCTTGTAATGACGGAGGTAGTAGTTCGGTTGGGATGTCCTCATCACTGGGTGAGGAGGGAAGGGTCCCTCCTCCGGCAGCAGCACGACGAGGCGGTCTCGGAGCCGGGTCTTCATCTCTTTGACGCATGTGCTTCTCCTCTTCACTTGCCGTGTCTCTTTCCGTCCGTAGCAGTTCTCCGTAGCTTGTGCAAGAGGTTTCTTTGGTGGCGCTTGTTAAATATAATTGTCTAGCCCTACTCCATCAGATCGGTCTTTGTCTTTTGTTTGAACCGGCTATTTTTTTTGGTTGAGCTGGCTAGAGCATGCAATTCCAAAAAGTGGAATTCGTTGTAGTTTCTCTATGGCTCTGCCACTTTCATTTAAACTTGTTCAAGTTTATGTAATCACCATCTCTATATCCTAGCCGATTGAGGATTTTATTAAGAGTAAATTCCACTTTTTACCCTGTAGTTGTGCATTTGTGACACATATAAACATATTACCCCATTTAGTGGAACTTTTATCAAAATATCCTAGTTAAGAGATTTTAAACACGGGTTAGACCCAATTTATCATTTTACCTGTTATTGTTAGATAGAATATGTATGATACGTCGACGTGGAGCAATAAAATATGTAAATATATATGGGCCTCATGGATGATTTATGCCCAAACTTGTTTAATCTATATGTTCCCTTCATCACTAACGTTTTGATATTTTTGGACCCTGATTGTCACCTAACACTTTGCCCAATGAACACAAACCAAAAAAATAAGGGTAGAAAGCCTTTAAAACGGGTAATCTACACAAATTTTGACTCGGCAGGGTAATTAGTGTCACAAATGCAAAACTACAGGGTAAAAAGTGGAATTCACTCTTTTATTAATTTAAAGCTAGGCTCTTTAAGTCTTATGTTTAAAACTATGAGTGGCCATGGGGCAGAGTCGAAGAGTTCGAGCCGCCGCTGCCAAGCCTCAGGCTGGTCATAGTGGTAAGTAACTTAGACTAGTAACTATGCCATGTTACTAGTCTAGATTACTACCTTCATAGTGGGTAGTAACTTATATGTGGTGTCATGCATTGTGTTATTTATTATGTTGTAGACTCATTTAGCCTTGGGGTGTGTGATGTTATGGTAACATAGCTAGTTACAACCTCACTCTTTTTCTTCATTTATTGGCATGCCATGTCACCAAAATGTTTTGAGATGTGTGATGTTACTAGCTATGTTACTCCCACTATGAACAGTCTCACGAGTTGCCGCTAAACGTGTTGAATTTTTGTTACGTTTTCCAAAGGATCTGCAAAGTCCAACGCCAGTTGAGAAATCTGGTACGGAGTACATCAATGAGAGTGAAACATATATATAGTTGCATCGTCAGGGATTCAATTTCAGTTAGAGCCAGGCTAGAGCATCTCTAGGAGACATCTCAAACCCTAGATCCTAAAAGCACCTATTCAGAGCATCCTAAAGCAGATTTGAGGTTTGAAAACGAGGGTACAAATTAGATACGCTAAACAGAACTTCATATTTAAAGAAAAATTAGCGCGGGAGATAGAATTGCATTGCATTCAATAGTTCATACATACATAAGCTAAATTCGGCTACGATCATACAAAAACTACTCGAATTGGACTACTATTCGAGCTAATTCTCGTCGTCACGGCAACCTAGTACCAAAATTTGTTCGGGATGCTCATCGGAGTCCTGTGCCGTGGCGGCGGCGCGTCGGCGGCCTCCTCAATTGTCGTCGATGTCGAGGTCGACGTAGATCTTCCCATGCTCCTCTGCGACCAGCTTCCACTCCTCACCTTGTCCGCTTCACGGCGGCTCGTCTGTGAGATGAGCCCGATGATGGTGTCGAGGTGGAGCTCGTCGATGAAGTCGCCGGGCGCGAGGCTAGCTTCCTCGCCGAGCTTCGGGAGGAGCCGCTCGAGCTCTGCGTCGTCGAGGTAATCACCGGGCGCGAACGGGGGCGCCGGCGCTTCGTCGGGCTCCGTCTTCACCACTAATGTCATTGACGGCGGCTAGTGGGAGCTCGAGGACGAAGCGCCACCGGAAGAGGAAGAGACGCGACGTCGGTAAGCCATGGACTCGCGCTTCGAGAACGCGGGCGATGGGGCGACGTTGTACCTGCTGAAGTGGTACAACCCCTGGATCCACGCCGTGTCGGAGCGGACCTTCTCCGCCTCCGTCTTCTCACCGGCGCGCTGGCTAGAGCTCCCGCTGTGGTCGAGTCCGCTTCCGTCACGGCCAACCTGGCCACCCCCGCGCCAGTTGGAGCCGCGCCCAAACACCATCGCTCGCCGGCGGGAGGAGGGGAGGCAGAGGAGCGGCTAGATCTACGCACGTGCGTTGCCGATTACTCTCAGGTGGGAGGAGGATTTGTCGTCGGCGGGAAGCAGAAAGGCGGAGGAGCAGATGGGGTTTGGCGCCCGGCCTTTCCGATCGCCATATATACGGGCAATTCACGGTTTTGGACTGCAGCCTGGATCCATTTTGTAGGCCAGACCATCGATACAAAGACAAAAACCCCATATCAGTCCAAACTAACCGTTTCAAGCCCGATATGGAGTGTGTGCTTACATTTGATTTTATTCAGACAAGGTGGTCATGTCAAATAGAAGTCACGGCTATCATGAAAATATATCAAATAATTAAATCTGATCCTACTGAGTGCACATGGACCAGTCTTTTGAGTTCATCCCGTGCATACTGGGTATGTTTAGTTGAGCTATGAATTCGGAAAAAGCTATATGAAATGTGAACTTTGAAAAAGCTACTGTGAACGGATTATCTGAAAGTTATTTGGTTGTAGCAAACTGTAGATTATTTGACAATTATTTCATCCAATTGTAAGAAGCTACGGCGGTAGAACCTGGGTCAAACTCGCTGCGAGCGACTGCCTGGTTTGTACATACCGGAAGCTGCTGCGTTTGGGGAATCCACCATCTAAAAAAAAACTGCTTGGTTTAGATTCTGAGGTTTTTGCTGTGAAGTTGGTTCTAAAAGTTCAACCAAACCTACCCTGAGATCAAGAAGAATTATGACAGCTAGCTCAGCCAAGCTCCGTGCGGATGCAAACTTCAATCACATTCACACTGAAGATATTCAGTGACAGAGGCTGCACCTTCACGCGTCAGTGATCACTTCAGATGAGGGGTGGTTGCAGTTCAATGGTTGCTATGATCTTTGTGTTGGAGCAGCGGCACAAGGCAAAACCATCTCCAACCATTCCTGTGTGAAATACAAGACAAACTTCGAGGATAGCTTCAACTAATAGATGCAGTGCAAAAAAACAAAAATAATCACACACACAAGTAACACAAGCATTTATTGGAAAAGCTCCTCAACTTGAGTAGAGAAAAACCACGGGTCTAAACTAATCGGTCCACTCAAACTTCACTATGAGCAACATTGGTACAGAGTTCTCTAGAACATCTAGAGATTACAACACACTTCACTTCGTTGCCCACCGGCAACAACAACAACAACAACAACAACAATAACAGTAATAATAACCACAAGAGGTAAGATATAACAAAGCTGAGATATCATAGATTTTGTCCTCTTCGGTAATCAGCAAACTACTTTTATCCCGCAGATCCAATCAGCACCAAACTTGGCAGACAACCATACATACGAGTTCCCAACATACTGACCAAAAATCAGCTCAATCAAACACTATTTGCCATCTAAATTGCTCGTCTCCCAAAACTACTATGTGTTGAGCAACAGGATGCTAGTTGAGAGATTAGGTACACAGGATGCTTGAATAACAATGATGAATGTTTTTGGATCAGAGATTCAGAAGTTCAGTCAGGGACAGGTGTGGTCATGTAAAATCTAAGTTGTGCGTGGTAGTTAAACAAAGTTAATTGTGTCTGATCCTACTGAATGCACATGTCACAGTCTCAAGTGGATCAGTCTTCTGAGTGCATCCATGCATGCCCGGATCAAGAAAAACCATGAATCTCTAACTGCATCCATGGTGTGGTTTAGAATGCAGTGAGGCTCTTTCACGAAAAAAATATCTGGTACACAAGTCTTACAGATTTGTAAGCGCAATGGAACGGTTTATAGGCCATGATTACGAAACTGTGATGGCCCTAGGTGGATTGGGTCATTGGGATACAAGGTTCACACTTCAAAGATCCAGCAAGAAATTGCGGTGAGAAAGGGATCTGAGGTGGAGATGAGAGTTCAGAGAAAAGTGTTAGGGAGATTCAAAATTTTCATTTCACATCACTAGTTTCGAGGAGGAATTTTCTAAACCTAGGGAATTCTGAACCCAACTTGGTAGCCAATGGGAAGAGAGGAGATATGGCCTGTGGGGAAAAGCAAGGAAAAGTCAAGTTCATTTGCGAAGCCAAAAAATGGTACTGCTATTTGTAAGTTTAGCAATTTTTAAAAGAGAAAATCTTCAATTTAGTCTATGAAGTTGTCCCGGATGTGCGCTTTGATCACGAACAGGCACTATTACTTTGCTAACGTGGTCAGTTGTGTTTTTGCAAATTGCTCCCAAAAAAGTCAAACTGAGGACTAGAAAATCAGAAAAAATAAAATTTTAGGAGCCAATTTGCAAAAAAGCTATTTGGCCACGTCAGCAAACTAACGGTCGCCTTGACAGAGTGACCAAACACTCGCGCGGGGCAACCTCGTGTTCATGATTTGCAAATTCGTGACCAAAATGCACATCCGATGCAACTTCATAGATCAAATTGGGATTTTTCTCTTTCTATAAAAACATATTTGCATGTAGCTAACATATGGGGGTTCTAAGATTGAAACTTAAATATTTCCATTTGTGATCTGTGAAAAAATGAAAATTATACACATTCTTGGACTAAGTTTCAAACAATATAACTTGGTCCAAAACTTTGTAACATAGTCCGAAAAATCGGATCCAAGAGACGAAATGAGTGGACCAGAAGTTGGATTCAGTTGTCTCTCACTCTAGACGATGATTTTCGCACCAGTTTTAAAATATGCACAGCACCGGAGCCGGAGACACAACGTCGCCTTTTAAACTGATACAGCTCACGCTTGCCAGTGGGAGCTGCAGGTCTAAACACGCAGGTCCCGCCATTTCTTATCTTGCGAATCACTTCCTACTCGGTATCCACTCTTCGGGAGGTATGCTTGGCCAGCTGGTTCCTCGCGAGGTCCACCCCGGACCGGCGACTCTGCATCGGCCATCGCCCTGGGTGAGGGCGTGACAAACTAGTCTGTGAAAACAGTTTACACACTCCGGGACCTGGTGATTATCATCTCTCACTCAACAGCAAACCACTAGCATGTGGTATTGAGTTAAAAGTATCTTGTTTATTTGTCTTACTCCAATATCTCACGGCTAACATAGTAGCACTTACAAGATCTACACCAAACATTTCTTTACGCTTGGACATCTAGCGGAAGTGATCAATGGGACGGCAAGGTATGCTCATATATATAGCCGCACCATTCGTGCGAGATCATTGGAGTCATGACTCATGAGTGTAGCTCATCAAGTTGTGGCCCTCTCCCATACTGTCACGCAGAAGTTAATCTCGGTGCTAACTTCTAAACTATTTCTAGATGAGCAACGAAATCTTTGATTGGCTCACGCGGTTCTTATTTCCGATTCGTGATGGGTTTGTTTTCTTAGTCTTGCATACAACTATACAAGTCATCCTGACTAGGTTTAGCATGGAAAAAACATTTACAGCCACGTTCCCGTTGCACCGTTGCTTTACTGGTAAAAAAAAAAACATTCCCGTTGCTGAAACTCCATGCTGTGCAGAATAATCGTTTTGCCAGAGGTGTTATCGATTGATGTGGAGAGGAGGCATTACCCAATTAACTGGTAGCTAGCTTGCCAAATGCAAATTATGTGGGTCTCGCAACCCCTTCTCCTCTCCTGACCCCATGCGGTGGCCACAAGCCGCCGGCCCTCGACTCCCTCTCGCGTCCTCCTCCATCCGCCACCGCTGCCGGCACCGTCGCTGGGCAAAGCCCCTGCAACGCGGCGGCGGACCTCGGCGGTATTCCCAAGATATCGGCCAGCGGCAACCCCTCTCTGATCTCCGGTGGTGGTGGTGGGCAGCGGCGGTCGGTGGGCTTCGGTGGTGGATCCGTATTTGTAGGCTCATGCTTGTTGAATCAACTCCATATCCAACTCCTTATAAAAGTAGCCCCCGAGCATTTGAGTAAAAACTTGTATTTGATAAAAGGCTCCCGAAATTACCAATAATACTCCTCAGTCGCCGATCTTCAAAACACTGCAGCCAAAATTTTCCTCATAATGACATCAGCGCTGACGATGGCCACGATCACTGTATTGGGAAGGTGCGGGTCTTGTCCTATCACTGACCCGTGGGTCCTCAATACGGCGTCGCTTGACACTTTACCCAGGTGGGGACACACGTCCTCCTCTTTCTCTGGCACGCGCGCTGTAGCGCCTGTCTAGTTACTTCACAGTAAAAAGACCATTTTACCCAAAGAAACACGTGTAGGGCGTTGGATCCATTTCCAACGGCGCAGCGGTTCGATGGCTCGCTATAAATCACCTTCTTCTTCCTCAATAATCCCCTTCGCTGCGCCGCGCTCCTTCCCTTTCTCTCTCCCAAGCCTCCATTGCTACTACTAAGCTCTTGCGCCCGTGCTTTTCTTCAATCTCTCCACCGCTCACTTTGATGCCACTGCGGTCAAGGCTCACAAGGCACACCTCTCCAAGAACCAGCATGGCGGCGGAGGATCTGGAGATCTCTGAGTGGTAGAGATCCAAGGTCTCGAACCAGGACGCAAACCTGCTCAAGAAACTTGGGTTGATGAAGAAGGAAGAAGGGCTGATCTTTCCCGGGGAAGAGAGCTTCCCGACGCCCCGCATCGGATACCGGGTAAATTTCATTGACCATCTCATTCGTGGCCTGTCCACTCCCATCCACGAATTCCTCTGTGGATTACTTTATGTCTATGGGCTGCAGCTACACCAGCTGACTCCCAACTCTATCCTCCATATCTCCATCTTCATCACCCTGTGTGAATGCTTGGGGATGCTGATACGTCTCCGACGTATCGATAATTTCTTATGTTCCATGCCACATTATTGATGATATCTACATGTTTTATGCACACTTTATGTCATATTCGTGCATTTTCTGGAACTAACCTATTAACAAGATGCCGAAGTGCAGTTCTGTTTTCTGCTGTTTTTGTTTCAGAAATCCTAGTAAAGAAATATTCTCGGAATTGAATGAAATCAACGCCCAGGTTCCTATTTTGCCCGGAAGCATCCAGAACACACGAGAACCGCCAGAGAGGGGGCACAGGCCCACCAAACCCTAGGCCGGCGCGGCCAGGGGGGCCCGCGCCCCCCTATAGTGTGCCCCCCCCAGAACTCCACCGACCTTGCCCTTCCGCCTATTTAAAGCCTCAAATCGAAAACCCCGATACGATCGACGAAACCCATAGAAACCTTCCGAGCCGCCGCCATCGCAAAGCCAAGATCTTGGGGACAGGAGTCTCTGTTCCGGCACCGGGACAGGGAAGTGCCCCGGAAGGCTTCTCCATCGACACCGCTGCCATCTCCACCGCCATCTTCATCACCGCTGCTCCCATGAGAAGGGAGTAGTTCTCCATCGAGGCTCGGGGCTGTACCGGTAGCTATGTGGTTCATCTCTCTATGTGCTTCAATACAATAATCTCATGAGCTGCCTTACATGATTGAGATTCATATGATGATGCTTGTAATCTAGATGTCGTTATGCTAGTCAAGTGAATTTTACTTATGTGATCTCCGGAGACTCCTTGTCCCACGTGTGTAAAGGTGACAGTGTGTGCACCGTGTGGGTCTCTTAGGCTATATTTCACGAGAATACTTATTCACTGTTATGAATGGCATAATGAAGTGCTTATTATATCTCTTTATGATTGCAATGTGTTTTGTATCACTACTATTCTATGTGCTACTCTAGCAATGTTATTAAAGTAGTTTTATTCCTCCTGCACGTGTAATGGTGACGGTGTGTGCATCCGTGTTAGTACTTGGCGTATGCTATGATTATGATCTCTTGTAGATTATGAAGTTAACTATTGCTATGATAGTATTGATGTGATCTATGCCTCCTTTCTTAGCATGAAGGTGACAGTGTGCATGCTACGTTAGTACTTGGTTTAGTCGAGTTGATCTATCTTACACTCTAAGGTTATTTAAATATGAACATTGAATTGTGGAGCTTGTTAACTCCGGCATTGAGGGTTCGTGTAATCCTACGCAATGTGTTCATCATCCAACAGAGAGTGTACAGTATGCATTTATCTATTCTGTTATGTGATCAATATTGAGAGTGTCCACTAGTGAAAGTGTAATCCCTAGGCCTTGTTCCTAAATCGCTATCGCTGCTTGTTTACTTTTTACTGCGTTACTACTGCTGCGTTACTACTGCTTGTTTCTGTCTTGGGCAAAGCACTTTTCTGGTGCCGTTGCTACTGCTCATATATATTCATACCACCTGTATTTCACTATCTCTTCGCCGAACTAGTGCACCTATTAGGTGTGTTGGGGACACAAGAGACTTCTTGCTTTGTGGTTGCAGGGTTGCATGAGAGGGATATCTTTGACCTCTTCCTCCCGAGTTCGATAAACCTTGGGTGATCCACTTAAGGGAAAACTTGCTGCTGTTCTACAAACCTCTGCTCTTGGAGGCCCAACTTGTCTAGGAAAAGGAGGGGGCGTAGACATCAAGCTATTTTGCGCCGTTGCCGGGGAGAAATAAAAGGTACTCACACTCCGGATCTCGGCTACTAAGCTATTTTCCGCCGTCGTAAGTACTCAAAGCTATTTCCTTTAGATCCTGCAATTGCATCTTTTTGTTTCTTGTTTACACTAGTTTGGCATAATGGACAAGAATGAGCTTCTTATGCTATTTCCTGATTTAAAACATGGATTGTTTGATGCGAAAATTAAGAAACCTATGGAATCTTATTTGCATGCTGGTAGTAATATTAGTATGAACGCTTTGAACACCATTGTTGATAATGATATAGAAAGTTCTAAGCTTGGGAAGCTGGTTTTCATGATCTTTTTAGTCCCCCAAGCATTGAGGAGAAAATTTTCTTTGATGATACTTTACCTCCTATTTATGATGATTATAATGATAGTGGTCTTTTGGTTCCACCTACTATGGAGAGTGAATTTGATTATGATTACAATATGCCTCCTATATTTGATGATAGCTACTTTGTTGAATTTGCTCCCACTACAACTACTAATAAAATTGATTATGCTTATGTGGAGAGTAATAATTTTATGCATGAGACTCATGATAAGAATGCTTTATGTGATAGTTATATTGTTGAGTTTGCTCATGTTGCTACTGAAAGTTATTATGAGAGAGGAAAATATGGTTGTAGAAATTTTCATGTTACTAAAACACCTCTCTATGTGCTGAAATTTTTGAAGCTATACTTGTTTTATCTTCCTATGCTTGTCACTTTGCTCTTCATGAACTTGTTTAGTTACAAGATTCCTATGCATAGGAAGCATGTTAGACTTAAATGTGTTTTGGTTGCCTCTTGATGCTCTCTTTTTGCTTCAAATACTATTTCTTGCGAGTGCATCATTAAAACTGCTGAGCCCATCTTAATGGCTATAAAGAAAGAACTTCTTGGGAGATAACCCATGTGTTATTTTGCTACAGTACTTTGTTTTATATTTGTGTCTTGGAAGTTGTTTACTACTGTAGCAACCTCTCCTTATCTTAGTTTTGTGTTTTGTTGTGCCAAGTGAAGCCTCTAATCGAAGGTTGATACTAGATTTGGATTTCTGCGCAGAAACAGATTTCTATCTGTCACGAATCTGGGCTGTTTTCTCTGTAGGTAACTCAAAAAAATATGCCAATTTACGTGCGTGTTCCTCAGATATGTACGCAACTTTCATTAGTTTTGAGTTTTCTGATCTGAGCAACGGAAGTATTTATTAGAAATTCGTCTTTACGGACTGTTCTGTTTTGATAGATTCTGCCTTTTATTTCGCATTGCTTCTTTCGCTGTGTTGGGTGGATTTCTTTGTTCCATTACCTTCCAGTAGCTTTGAGCAATGTCCAGAAGTGTTAAGAATGATTGTGTCACCTCTGAACATGTGAGTTTTTGATTATGTACTAACCCCTCTAATGAAGTTTATGAGAAGTTTGGTGTGAAGGAAGTTTTCAAGGGTCAAGAGAGGAGGATGATATACTATGATCAAGGAGAGTGAAAGCTCTAAGCTTGGGGATGCCCCGGTGGTTCACCCCTGCATATTCTAAGAAGACTCAGGGTCTAAGCTTGGGGATGCCCAAGGCATCCCCTTCTTCATCGACAACATTATCAGGTTCCTCCCCTGAAACTATATTTTTATTCCATCACATCTTATGTGCTTTGCTTGGAGCGTCGGTTTGTTTTTGTTTTTGTTTTGTTTGAATAAAATTGTATTACATCATGCTTGTGTGGGAGAGAGACACACTCCGCTGTAGCATATGGACAAGTATGTCCTTAGGCTTTACTCATAATATTCATGGCGAAGTTTCTTCTTCGTTAAATTGTTATATGGTTGGAATTGGAAAATGATACATGTAGTAATTGCTATAATGTCTTGGGTAATGTGATACTTGGCAATTGTTGTGCTCATGTTTTAGCTCTTGCATCATATACTTTGCACCTATTAATGAAGAAATACATAGAGCATGCTAAAATTTGGTTTGCATATTTGGTCTCTCTAAGGTCTAGATAATTTCTAGTATTAAGTTTGAACAACAAGGAAGACGGTGTAGAGTCCTATAATGTTTACAATATGTCTTTTATGTGAGTTTTGCTGCGCCGTTCATCCTTGTGTTTGTTTCAAATAGCCTTGCTAGCCTAAACCTTGTATCGAGAGGGATTACTTCTCATGCATCCAAATCCTTGAGCCAACCACTATGCCATTTGTGTCCACCATACCTACCTACTACATGGTATTTCTCCGCCATTCCAAAGTAAATTGCTTGAGTGCTACCTTTAAATTTCCATTCTTCACCTTTACAATATATAGCTCATGGGACAGATGGCCTAAAAACTATTGTGGTATTGAATATGTACTTATGCACTTTATCTCTTATTAAGTTGCTCGTTGTGCGATAACCATGTTCTGGGGACGCCATCAACTACTCTTTGTTGAATATCATGTGAGTTGCTATGCATGTTCGTCTTGTCTGAAGTAAGATCTACCACCTTATGGTTAGAGCATGCATATTGTTAGAGAAGAACATTGGGCCGCTAACTAAAGCCATGATCCATGGTGGAAGTTCAGTTTTGGACAATATCCTCAATCTCAAATGAGAAAATTAATTGTTGTTACATGCTTATGCATAAAAGAGGAGTCCATTATCTGTTGTCTATGTTGTCCCGGTATGGATGTCTAAGTTGAGAATAATCAATAGCGAGAAATCCAATGCGAGCTTTCTCCTTAGACCTTTGTACGGGCGGCATAGAGGTACCCCTTTGTGACACTTGGTTAAAACATGTGCATTGCGATGATCCGGTAGTCCAAGCTAATTAGGACAAGGTGCACTATTAGTACATTATGCATGAGGCTTGCAACTTGTAAGATATAATTTACATGATACATATGCTTTATTACTACCGTTGACAAAATTGTTTCATGTTTTCAAAATAAAAGCTCTAGCACAAATATAGCAATCGATGCTTTCCTCTTTGAAGGACCTTTCTTTACTTTTATGTTGAGTCAGTTCACCTATCTCTTTCCACCTCAAGAAGCAAACACGTGTGCATTGATTCCTACATACTTGCATATTGCACTTGTTATATTACTCTATGTTGACAATATCCATGAGATATACATGTTACAAGTTGAAAGCAACCGCTGAAACTTCATCTTCCTTTGTGTTGCTTCAATACCTTTACTTTGAATTATTGCTTTATGAGTTAACTCTTATGCAAGACTTATTGATGCTTGTCTTGAAGTACTATTCATGAAAAGTCTTTGCTATATGATTCATTTGTTTACTCATGTCATTACCATTGTTTTGATCGCTGCATTCATTACATATGCTTACAATATTATGATCAAGGTTATGATGGCATGTCACTCCAGAAATTATCTTTGTTTATCGTTTACCTGCTCGAGCAGGAACTAAGCTTGGGGATGCTGATACGTCTCCGACGTATCGATAATTTCTTATGTTCCATGCCACATTATTGATGATATCTACATGTTTTATGCACACTTTATGTCATATTCGTGCATTTCTGGAACTAACCTATTAACAAGATGCCGAAGTGCCAGTTGTTGTTTTCTGCTGTTTTTGGTTTCAGAAATCCTAGTAAAGAAATATTCTCGGAATTGGACGAAATCAACGCCCAGGTTCCTATTTTGCCCGGAAGCATCTAGAACACACGAGAACCGCCAGAGAGGGGGCACAGGCCCACCAAACCCTAGGCGAGGCGCGGCAGGGGGGCCCGCGCCCCCCTATAGTGTGCCCCCCCCAGAACTCCACCGACCTTGCCCTTCCGCCTATTTAAAGCCTCCCGTCGCGAAAACACGATACGATCGACGAAACCCACAGAAACCTTCCCGCCGCCATCGCGAAGCCAAGATCGGGGACAGGAGTCTCTGTTCCGGGGACGGGGAAGTGCCCCGGAAGGCTTCTCCATCGACACCGCTGCCATCTCCACCACCATCTTCATCAGCTCTGCTCCCATGAGAAGGGTAGTTCTCCATCGAGGCTCGGGGCTATACCGGTAGCTATGTGGTTCATCTCTCTCCTATGTGCTTCAATACAATAATCTCATGAGCTGCCTTACATGATTGAGATTCATATGATGATGCTTGTAATCTAGATGTCGTTATGCTAGTCAAGTGAATTTTACTTATGTGATCTCCGGAGACTCCTTGTCCCACGTGTGTAAAGGTGACAGTGTGTGCACCGTGTGGGTCTCTTAGGCTATATTTCACAGAATACTTATTCACTGTTATGAATGGCATAATGAAGTGCTTATTTATATCTCTTTATGATTGCAATGTATTTTGTATCACTACTATTCTATGTGCTACTCTAGCAATGTTATTAAAGTAGTTTTATTCCTCCTGCACGGTGTAATGGTGACAGTGTGTGCATCCGTGTTAGTACTTGGCGTATGCTATGATTATGATCTCTTGTAGATTATGAAGTTAACTATTGCTATGATAGTATTGATGTGATCTATGCCTCCTTTCTTAGCATGAAGGTGACAGTGTGCATGCTACGTTAGTACTTGGTTTAGTCGAGTTGATCTATCTTACACTCTAAGGTTATTTAAATATGAACATTGAATTGTGGAGCTTGTAACTCCGGCATTGGGTTCGTGTAATCCTACGTAATGTGTTCATCATCCAACAAGAGAGTGTAGAGTATGCATTTATCTATTCTTATGTGATCAATGTTGAGAGTGTCCATTAGTGAAAGTGTAATCCCTAGGACTTGTTCCTAAATACGCTATCGCTGCTTGTTTCTTGTTTCCTGTGTTACTGCGCTGCGTTACTCACCTTGTTCCAGTCCTGGGCAAAGCACTTTTCTGGTGCCGTTGCCACTGCTCATATATATTCATACCACCCGTATTTCACTATCTCTTCGCCGAACTAGTGCACCTATTAGGTGTGTTGGGGACACAAGAGACTTCTTGCTTTGTGGTTGCAGGGGTTGCATGAGAGGGATATCTTTGACCTCTTCCTCCTCGAGTTCGATAAACCTTGGGTGATCCACTTAAGGGAAAACTTGTCGCTGTTCTACAAACCTCTGCTCTTGGAGGCCCATCTTTGTCTGAGAAAAGGAGGGCTTTCATCGGGACCCATCCAAATTAGGGCCTGTGGAAACGCATCTTCCTTGTCCGCCGCAACAGCTCCCACAACACTGCCTGCAATGTAGGTGGTGTTGTTATCTGCATCCGTCCCGATGTCGGATATTTCGACGTCAAATTCCCCGATTCTGTCCAAGGGTGGCACAGGAGGTGGCTATACATCCGCGAGGAGTACAGCGACTCGCGGGAATACAACATCATGCCTTTTGATGGTAGCGCAAAAATCCTTCGACACCGATCATGGGATGTTGAAGCTACCGAGGAAGAGAAGATGGCGACAGATGCGCTGATGAAGCCTATCCATGAGCTTCATAACACCCGTGGCAAGGAACTGACGGGTGTTCAGATTACCGCGTACTTCCTTAGGATCAGGGTGCAGCCTCTGCAGGCTCGCAAAAACCCCCCTACGGATGTATCTTTGGCGAAAAAGACGCGGACCGCGTATCCAAGGATCTTTCAGTAAAGGATTTGGAGAAGATTGTCCGACGTATTTCGTCGCTGAGCAAGAAAGACACAATTCCAACCTCTTGTCGCGTGGAGCCATATAGCGGCACCAACGCCCTCCCCAAGGTAATCTATCTTTGTCGATACTTTTTGTTGCTACTTCTTGACTTGCGAGTTTTATTTTTCTGACTGTTATCTTGCTTAACATTCCCTTGATGTTAATTTTCCTTCCACAGAAACATCAAGTTTTATCTTCTCTTCCTCCCCTACCCGAAGGTGGGGAGGTCCACGAACGAGTCGTCATTACCGACGATTCGCAGGGTACTTCATCCAATTGAAGTTCGTATACCTATCTAGTATTCCACGGACTAGCAAAAACTCTTGGTTGTATCTTGTATACACCTTTAATACACACTTCTATTAATTAATGTATTTTTCCATCCTACTAGCATATCTCATAAAAGAAATATGTAGCGATTACTAGAATAATCCACATAGACTATAAGCATTGCTACGGAAGATCTAATCTTATCGTAGTCAACTCTTTGAACTTTGTTGTAAACAACTTTTCGACAAGTCGAGCTTCTTTAAGGATATTTCATCCAAGTCCATCAAATTTATAGATCCATTACTTTCAAAAAGTGTTCATCTATCTTGGATTTCATGGCGTATAGCCATTTTAACGGAGTCAGGGCCCATCATAAGTTCTTTGTTTGTAGTTGGTTTATCATTGTTCAAAATCAATCCTTTGTCCACAAATCATTTATTTGATCACAAAGTAAACCATACCTACAAGTTTCAATAAGTACTTCGATCTCCATGGCTAAAACACTTTGTAGTCATGGAAGCCATGATCGTCGTGGCCGCTTCCGAAACCATTTCCGATGCTGCGCTACTCTGATCATTATGCTCAGATTCATAAACCTTATTAAGTTCTATTGTCCTCCCACTCAAATACTTCGCTAGAAAACAATTTCTTGGAAATAAGCAAGTAACATTAACAAACACTTTTGTCTTTTACTTTATAGTGGAAAGAATTCCCAATCGATTCTTTGGGATAACCAACAAAGACATTCATCCGATTTTGGTTGTAAACTCTTAGACCAAAATTTAAAGAAAGGACTATTAGGGTTTATAGCCATGCCATAACTTGTATGGTGTCATTTCAATGGATCATGATGATGCTCTATTTAGTGTAAAAGCGGTAGTCTCTAAAGCATAATCCACAAAAATTATAATGGCATTAATATTTTATCTCATTATTGACCCAACAAGGTTTGGATACATCTCTCGGATACTTCATCATCACTATGATACTCCAAGAAATGTGAGTTGTAGAACAATTTCATAACTCTCTTAGATGTTTGCTAAAACTCGTAATTCAAATATTTCTACCATGATCAAATCGTAGATATTTGACTTTTCTATTACGATGATTTCCACTTCATGCTGAAATTTATTTGAATCCATTCAAATGTTTCAAACTTCTTCCTTATCGAATATATCCACATATATATACTCAATTCATTGTTGGAAGTTTTCATGAAGTAGAAGAATCTCCCGCACACAACTATGCCCAGTGAACCACATACATCATCATGTATTTTTCCACTAAGTTAGTTGCCCGTTCAACTCTTGGCCTATGAACGGTATTTTAGTCATTCTCTTTAGAAAAGATTTGCAAGCGCCAAACAATTCAAAAATCAAATGACTCCAAAAATCCATTTACATGGAGTTCCTTCATGCGTTCCTTTCTAACATGACCTAAATGGCGGTTCCACAAATAAGTGGAATTCAAATCATTTGCCTTATGGCATTTTAGCGTCAGTATTATGTATGTGTGATTCACCATTAAGATTTATAATAACTTATCCATCGTATATGGAGTAATGTCATAATTTGAACAACTCATTGTTTTTATTTGACCAGAGCAAAATAACAATTATTAAGTTCTTTATTATAAATTCTAAGGGCTAGGTAGAATGCCAACGACAAACATAATAACACTTTGTTATGTTCCAAACGTGCATTATTACCATATTCCTTATCAGTCACTTAGGCCATTGTATTCTTGTATTGCGTTTTTTTGTATGACACTTCATACTAACCAATATGGTACAAATACCCAAGAATTTCATTGTGTGACCAAACTAGGAATACAACCATAACATGTATATCATTTATATACACTTGAGCTAGACTTTCTAGTCTTTTCTTTTCTTTCTGCCAAAATATCTTTTGTAGTTTCTCTTTTAGCTTTCTTCATTATTCAGAAAAACACTTCAACATCATTAACTTCTAGGTTTGTTGGTCAAATACCAATAACCTTGAGGTTCTTACTTTGAAGTTGATCATCATATGACAAGTGTTCCAGTTTCACTATTAGTAACTTTGTAATATGATGAACAATTTCACTCATAATTCTATCCATCATATCATGACGATTTTCCGAGACCATGTCTGTACATGCTAGGCTCGTAAAGTTTTAACCTTAGTATTCGCATGTGCAAATCTGGCTTGCACCCGTTGTATTCACACGTAGAATCTATCACACCCGAACATCACGTGATGCTTCGAAACAACGAGTATTAGCAACGGTGCATACTAAGGACGATCACTTCATGGATATTCGAATATCGTTAGTGCCCCAATAGGCTGAGGATTGGGACGCCTGGCGTCTTCAACCTTCATACATTCCCATAAAACTTATGAGTTTATGTAGTCTCACCAAATTATATTCTATCACCTTTCAACAAAGTCTTAGATATCACATATATCTTATACCTTGCTTATTTCTGAAAACAAAATTTCCCGCTTCTTACTTTTCAAACAGATTTCAACTTCAAGTTTCACGGAGACAAGATGACTTTAGGTACTAATTGAAACCATAGCTCTTTGAATCAACAATGTGAGGTTTACTAAAAGTTTGCAATAAGACTTAATCATTTCTTGATTCTTTAACAATACGGTACCAGTCCGTAAAGTTTCTTGTCAGACTTAACAGTATTTCTATCTCAATTACAAGACTAGCGCATGGTAGAAAACGGATGCCAATACTAAAAAATTAATTCAAAATACTACTACTCAGACTATGTTTATGATAATTAGTTCATATTTTAATCTAATTACTAATGAACTCCCACTTAATACAACATCCCTCATAGTTGTTAAGTGGTACACGATCCACATCCACTACACCAAAACCGATCATCATGTGAGATGATGTAGCTTCAATGGTGAACATCAACATGTTGATCATATCATCCATATGACTCGTGTTCAACCTTTCGGTTTCCGTTGTCCCGAGGCCATGTCTGTACATGCTAGGCTCGTCAAGCAAACCCAAGTATTCCGCGTGTGCAACATGGCTTACACCGTTGTATGTGAACGTTGAGTCTATCACATCCGATCATCACGAGATGCTTCAAAACGACGAACTATATCAACGGTGCATACGAGGGGAGAACACTTTATTATCTTGATATTAATGTGAGGAATCATCTTATAATGCTACCGTGTCGCGTTCTAAGCAAAATAAGATGCATAAAGGATTAACATCACATGCAATTCATATGTGATATGATAAGGCCCTTTAGTCTTTGCGCCTTCGATCTTCATCTCCAAAGCACGGACATGATCTCCATCATCAATGGGCATAATCTCCATCATCGTCGACGTAGCGTCAAGGTCCATGGCCGTCTTCATGGTTGTTCACCTCATGTAGCAACTATTACAACTACTTTGAAATACTACTCAACATGAAATTTAAAGACAACCATAAGGCTCCTGCCGGTTGCCACAATACAATAATGATCATCTCATACATATTCATCATCACATTATGGCCATATCACATCACCAAACCCTGCAAAAACAAGTTAGACGTCTCTAATTTGGTTTGCATATTTTACGTGGTTTAGGGTTTTCGAGTGAGATCTAATCTACCTACGAACATGAACAACAACGGTGATACTAGTGTTGTCAATAGAAGAGTAAATTGAATCTTCACTATAGTAGGAGAGACAGACACCCGCAAAGCCACTTATGCAATACAAGTTGCATGTCGAGCGTGGAGCAAATCTCATGAACGCGGTCATGTAAAGTTAGCCCGAGCCGCTTCATCCCACTATGCCACAAAGATGCAAAGTACTCAAACTAAAGACAACATAGCATCAACGCCCACAAAACAATTGTGTTCTACTCGTGAAACCATCTATGCATAGACACGGCTCGATACCACTGATGGGATTCGTAGCATAGAAAACAAAAAATCCTATCGCGAACGCAATCCAAGCCAAGATGCAATCTAGAAGATGGGAGCAACGAGGGATGAACGAGACTAACCCTTGAAGATTTCCAAAACCTACGGCTCTCGTTGCTGCGGTAGACGATCACTTGCCGCTTTCAAAGCGCGTAGAAGATCTTGACGGTGCCACAATCGGGCAGCACCTCCGTACTCGGTCACACGTTCGGTGTTGATGACGACGTCCTTCTCCCCGTTCCAGCGGGCAGCGGAAGTAGTAGATCCTCCTCGGGATCCCGGCAGCATGACGGCGTGGTGGCGGTGGTGGTGGAGAACTCCGGCAGGGCTTCGCCTATGCGCTGCGGGAGTATTATGTGGAGGAGGAGAAGCTAGGGTTTGGGGAGAGGGAGTGGGTAGGGCGCCGGCCATGGGAAGCCCTAGGTGGTGCGGCCAAGAGTGGCTGCCCCCTCCCTCTCCTCCTCATTATATAGGTGGAAATCCCCAAGAGTTGTAGTCCAAGTCTGTAATGTCCCAGGTTTAGAGGCGATCGAGGGGTAGATTTTAGGAAGGGATGTGCATTGCATGGTAAATTACGGGGAAATTTCGCGCTTTTAAAACAAAACTGCATCGAAGGGGAACAGGTTTCTCTCTCGACACCTTACAGGGTTAGGGTTTCGAGAGTGCGACGAACTTGTTCTTACTTAACTAGATTAGGGTTTTGAGAAGAGGGAAGAGATATTGCATTGCAATGTTAAGTTACATGATTGAATTAAAAGTTAAGTTATATGATTGAATTCAAACCAAATTTGAATTTGAATTTCAAATTCAAACATCAAATGGATATCACATAATTCAAATTTGAGATAATTCATTAAACAATTATAAATAATACCCAATATAAACAATACAAATAATAAGTAAAGCTCATTAGAGAAAACCTTGAGCTTTATTGATCATCACACAAGAATACATTGTCTTTACAATATTCAGAATTGAATTATGAATTTACAACACATTACATGAAATGAATAAATGAAATAAGAAAAAGGAAAATTACAAGGAATTTAAATGACCTAAACTACATTGTTGATCTTCATGAATTCTTTGATCAAGATGATCTTGAGTTTCATCTTGATCATCTCCAAGTTCCCTGCACACACACAAAGAAGAAAAACAAGTTATGCCAAGTGGCAAAGCCACTTGGCAGATTAGAAAAGAAGTGAATATGGTGGATAATACCACAGCTCTGCCGAGCTGATCCTCCCACCAGCCCAAGTCCCAAGCCACACACACAGGCAGCACACAAGGACTACTGCATGTCCAACACCACACAAGGCCAGGGAGAGTCACCAAAGTGACTAAGCAAGAGCTGTCGACCAAGGGAGCAAGGTGGGCTAGGTATAAAACCTTTTCACCAAGCCAAAACCCTAGCATCTCCATCGGCAGAATCTCCAAAGGGTAAGAACACCAAGAACAGCAAGAACAGGAAGAACAGCCACTGCTGTTCAACCATTCCACAATCACCAGAATCAAACCAAGCATCAAAGCTTGCAAGGAGGAGCAGGGCAAGCACACCAATTCATCATTGAAGCAATCCTCTACACCAACCATAATTCTTGGAGCTGGAGTGAGGTATACCAGAAAAACATGAGCAAACCATGGTTTTGCTCATAAATAAGCATATGCACCAATCACACACAAGCAAAAGGGTGTGATACCCTATTTGTGTCATCATCTGGCTACTAAGCCATATGGTGCAAGCAAAGGTAGTAAAGGCCACTAGGAAATCATCTTATGGGAACAACAGCTATGAAAATCAATGCATAACTGAAGAAATCCAGCAAGAGATGAAGACACATCTAGCCTAGCTACACACTTAGCACCTACAGCTAGCTAGGCCATCAGACATTAGACAAATCATTGTCTATTTGATTTCAACATCAAAAGCTACTGGCAATCCAACAAAAGGATCACCTAGAAAGCATCTAGTGAGCCACAGCAAGCCAACAAGAGGGGAGCTACCCAAAGGCAGTATATGATTACTGCTAGGGTCACCTCAACCACTAAAACAGCCAAACCACCAAGCCCAGCACTTGTATCATCACCCAGATGGGTTCAAAGAGGAGCTAGGGTCCCCAACCACAGTTGGCATCCCTCTAGCTCAATCAAGCTAATTATAAGAGTCATCACTACAAGCAGTTCATCTCATTTATCTAATAAACAAGGACAAGCTATACAGATAAATGAAATTCACAAATCACCAGTAACTGGAACACTTACACATGATCCAATTGATCACTGCAAGCAACAGCAATTGCTTGAGTCAACCACAGCACACACCAGCACAAGGCATGGTGATACACAGTCACCAGGATAAGCCCAGACAGGCACAGGCAGTAAGTAAAGCAAGCAATAAACAAGCAGCTGATGATCACTTGATTACCAGAGCTTGCTAAAGCATGCTAGAACCAACTCTAGCATCAATACATTGACCATATAAATTAAACAGACACATTACATAATGAATTGCATCACAGATAAGCAAATGAGCTAAACACAATTATATCCAAAAGCACACCATCACTGGATGGTGCTGCCTAGCCAACAAACAGGTTCAATGGAGCATTTCCATGTATTATAGCACAAGGGATAGCACACCAGGAGCACTGGCTCTTGCAAAATTGCAAGAATTACACACAGTAATTAAGCCAGAGCAAGTAATTGAATACACTTGAGGATCTAGCAGAAGTAGCATCAAGAACAGAGTCACAGGGATAGTTTCAAGCAAGAAATGCAAGCATAAGCAAGCACATGGCTTTAGAAAAATTGCACAGAAGCATGCATAGCAAAGATAGCACAGCCTAAGCTAGGCCATGGAGAGTAGAGCAGCAGCCACAGTTCACAATTGCAGCAGCAGAGAGCACAACCATAGCAGCTAGCATCAACCAGCAGTAGCAGCAGCAGCATAAGCACAGGCATGGCCACAGAAGCTGTGGTCATGGCAAGCAGAGCGCAGCAGTAAGCAGTAGCCGAAGCATACCACGAAGCAGCAGCAGCACGGCATGGCGGCATCTCCAACAGGAGGAGGAGCCATGGCTAGAGAGCGAACAAGAAGAAGGAAGGCAGCAAAAAGAGAGAGGGGCGCACACACCTGGAGTGCAGCGCGAGCGTGCCCATGGCGGCACGGCACGGGACCGGTAGCGGCGCCAGCCGCAGCCGAGCCAGGCGTCGCCGGGCGCAGAAACCAGCATCACCACAGCGAGGCACACGGCCGCGCTGTGACGCCAAGATCGTCGACGGCGGCAAATCGCCATGGATTCCCACGGCCAGGGTCGCAGGCGAGTTGAGGCCGCGCGGTGGTGAGGACGAACCCCAAATCGATGCGGACCACCGTGCCCGCCGTCGAGAGGCGGATCAGATCCACTAATCTCGCCGGCGGCGACCCGAGATGGCGGAACAATTCGAAAAACGGCGGCGACGCGAATCGCGAGAGGGTTAGGGTTAGGGTTCGGACACGCGCGAGAGAGAGAGGGAGAGAGTGAGGTGGTCGGGCCGGACCAGGTGGGTCGGCCGACCTAACCCGTTGGGCCACCCTGACAGGTGGGGCCCAAGGGCAATTTAGCCATTTCACAAATTCATAAAATGCTGAAACTTTGAAAATCAATAGTAAATGTTTAAAAGCTCAAAAAAAAATAATTAAAAATATGCAAATTGATCAGCATAAAATTCTCTATCTAAATAAAATATCAAAGAGAATTTTTTAAAGACAATTAAGAATAAGTCTTAATTTGATGATTTAAATAATGATTTAAATCACACATATTATTTTCAATAATGAAAATAAGTCCATTAATGCAATTGGACTTTAAAAACACCTTGACAATATTTCAAGGTTGTATTTACTTTAAACAGAGTATCTCCAAATCAATCTTAGTATCAACCTCTTACATAAAATAATAATGTCATCGGAAGGGGGGAACAAACCCTAAAACAGAATCATGCATAATTGCTTCTTTAACCATTGCCCTTATCGGACAATGATGCTATTTTCAGAAACAGAGGACAAGGGTTAGTCCACACCTTCCAACTGCAAAACTTTGCAGTGTTCAGGCAAGTTCATCACTTGCTCATGTCATTTGAGTATTTCTATCAAATTACTTGCAAAGTACTATGATTATCACTATTGCATAAAAACCAAAACCACTACTTTCATAACTATGAATATGACTATGTGGTGGGCAATGGAACCATGGATTGTGTTGATATTGTGGAGGTTCCATTGCAATGGTTTATATCCATCTAGGATTAAACAACAAATGTCGCCAGTGATTCTTGTGCCGTAATACCCGTGTTAACCATAAGATCCGGAGTGGGACGGAGTAGTCAAAAGTGTTTCCACCTCTCGTTCATCAACGGATGCGCTTTACCGTAGTACACTTGTAATCCAAGGGGGCAAGCGGTGAGGCTGGGGAGTCCTAAGTCCCCACGGCATTGTCCGTAGTACACTTGTCGCCCGAAGGAGCAAGCGGTGAGGCTGGGGAGTCCTATGTCCCCACGGTATTGCGGTCTATGATGGGTGAAAGGACAAGGATGTCGCCTAGAGGGGGGGTGAATAGGCAATTTAAACTTTTACGAGATGGGCTTAACAAATGCGGAATAAAACTAGCGTTTACTTTGTCAAGCCCAAAGCCCATATACTATGGTTCACCTATGTGCACCAACAACTTATGCTAAGCAATACAAGCAACTTATGTGATAGCAAGATATATATAACTTCAAGCACGATGGCTATCACAAGGTAAAGTGCATAAGTAAAGAGCTCGGGTATAGAGATAACCGAGGCACGCGGGAGACGACGATGTAGCCCGAAGTTCACACTCTTGCGAGTGCTACTCTCCGTTGGAGCGGTGTGGAGGACAAGTCACTCCAAATGCACGAGGGCCACCGTATTCTCCTCGAGAATTCCCACCAAGAGGGATGTCCTCGATCCACTATGTAACCTTAGGGAGGTTACCGAACCCGCACAAAGCTTGGGGCTATCTCCACAACTTAATTGGAGGCTCCCAACAAATTGCCACAAAGGCCTTGCCCTTGAAGAATCTCCACAACTTAATTGGAGTCCCCAAGAACACCACTAAGATGCCACAAAGGCCACTAAGCCGTCTAGGGTCCAAAGACCCAAGAGTAACAACCTTCTTGCTTTCACTTCCACGAATCACCGTGGAGAACTCAAACCGATGCACCAAATGCAATGGCAAGAACACCACAAATATGCTCAAGTCCTTCTCTCTCAAATTCCAACAAAGCTACAAAAGCTATTGGGGGAATAAGAGAGGAAGAACAAATAGGAGGAGGAACACCAAATTTCTCCAAGATCTAGATCTAGTGGATTCCCCTCACAAAGAGAGGGATTTGATTGGTGAAGATGTAGATCTAAATCTCCTCTATCTATCTCTCAAATAGATGCAAGATTCATGGGAGGGAGAGGGAGATAGCAAGCTCAAAGAAGGTCAACAATGGAGGCAAAAACGAGCTCAAACGGATGGGGAACTTTGGGGAAGAAGACCCCCTTAAATAGGGCAAGAGAAATCTGCCCGTTATGCACAAAACTCGTCAAAACCGGAACTTCCGGTCATTTGGGGCGGAACTTCCGCCCCCCGGAAGTACCGGCCAACTTCCGGGTGAAGTCGGGCGTCCCCGGAAAGCTTACAGTATACTTTCTGCGTGCAGAATCGCCATTTCCGGAAGTTCACCGGAACTTCCGGCCAAAAAACTGCTTCACGGAAACTTGAATAACTTTTGCATCCGGACTCCGATTTTGATGATCTTGGGCTCGTTTCGAAGCTAGTAACAAGCTCTACAAGATCATGCAGGGAACCATCATAGTCCAGTAAGTTAGGATAGAAACAAATGATGAAAGGTTTGACCTATCTAAAAAAGACATACCGGTAAAACCTCCAATCTTGAAAATGCAACAACTTGAGTTAGGAAACTCGGATTTGGGTGAAACCAATTTTGTTGTAAAGAAGATGACAAGAGCTACCCCACAAAGAGTGAAAAGCTTAAGAACAAGTGGGGTAGGTTTTTCTATGTATTTTAGAGTGAAACCTCTCAATACGAGAAACCGAGAAAAACTCAATATCGAAACGCAACAAGTGATTCATGCGAATCCGTTTTCGATGAATCGAGCTTGTCATGAGAATAACCACAATCTCTAAATCACCTCATGGATAAGATCCAAATAACAACCAAGAAAGATGATGCAAGGATACAAAGGTTTGAGCTCTCTCCGAACGATACGATCGAGTTACTCACTCGAGAGCCCTCTTGATAGTACGGCAACTAAACTATAAACCGGTCTCCAACTACACTATGAGACCGGTGAGAAAGAAACCCTATCAAGCAAACCTTATACTTGCGCATTCCACTTGAGCTTGATGACGACGATCTTGACCTCAATAAGATGGAACGCCTTTCTTGCTTGTGCTTGCTTGACGACGAAGTCTTGTGGATTGCTCCCCCATAATCCACCATGGGAGAGCTTCTTCTTCGGCGCATCTTCACATAACCATGACCACCATGTGGATTGGTCCCCCATAATCCACCATGGGAGAGCTTCTTCTTCGGAGCATCTTCACATATCCATGATCACCATATGGATGGCAAGACTCAAGCAAAGGATCTCTTCGAGATGGCTCATCTTGAACTTACACTTCATTCTTCATTCTTCATCATGTTGATGTCTTGAAGTATCTTGAGGGCTCACTTCATCTTCATCTTCAAGACATACTTGACACTTGATATCCTTCATCAAATTCTTCTTATTGCAACCTTGAAGCCAACAAATGGTTCAAGAATTGCCTATGGACAACTCCTACAAATATAACTCAATGCAAACATTAGTCCATAGGGATTGTCATTAATTACCAAAACCACACATGGGGGCTCCATGCACTTTCAATCTCCCCCATTTTGGTAATTGATGACAATCTCTTTGAGAGGGTTTATATAAGAAATTTAAGTAACAAATAAGTTGAATATATAGAGCAAACTCCCCCATAATATATGCATGTGTGAATGATCTTGACTTTCATTGCATATATTGGCATTCAAAGCCTAGTGGAGTTTCCTCTAAATATTCAACTATGCAAAGCAACAAGATGCAATGCAATAAAGGCACATGCTTAAGCACAAAGCAAAGACATAACCAAATTCCCTTAAACCCTCCAAACTTCTCCCCCATTGGCACCAATTCCGAAATGGGTGAAAAATTTAGAAGGCCAATATAGTGAGAGTTCCTCCATAGCGTGTGCATTTCTCATAATTTGAGTGGAATCAAATGCACATATCCAATGACGAATATTCGGAAGGAATCACACTATAGATAGGATCAAAGATTGCAAAAAGATAACAAAGTCAAGAAGCTTCAACAAATGAAGCAAGCAACCAAATGAACCACAAAGAAGATACCAAAAGAAAGATAGATATTATGATAAGATCAAGAAGATTGCTCTAAATAATATGAGGAAGCTCCCCAAGGTTTGTGCACAAAACTAGACAATTTGCATTGGAGTATAAAGTGCACAAACATGGAATCATCACTCCCATAATATCATTCAAAAACAAAAGATACCAAGTGAATCAAACTCTAATGATCACCACAAGATAGTGTTCTAAATCAAATGAGGAAGCTCCCCAAGGTACATGCATAAAATAAAATGTTGCATTTGAATACAATATGCATAACATGGAATCCTCACTCCCTCATTTAAAACACAAACATTTGTAATAGATCATAGATAGAAAAGTAAGCTAAACACTTGCAACAAACAAATAGTTGAGCAACAAGTAAGAGGCACCATAATAAAAAGGCTCAACCAAGAGGATATGTGAAAGGCATGATAAAGCATATTATAAGACTATTACAAGGATGAGCAAAAAGCATCATCATAGTCTTCAATGAATTATATTGCTTAGCATGACCAATCAACACGCAATAAATAAATAAGATATCAAAAGGAGATGTATCATCTCTTATGTGTATAAGTTTCTCTAAGTGGGCAATATCACAAAGATATTTATCCACAAAGAAACATGCACACACAAAATAGATACACAAGAAATATAGCATGATATCCAAGACGAAGTCATGCAATATACCAATAAGAATTTTTGCTTAATAGCATGGCCAAAGGCTCAATTTTATCTTATTGTACATTCATGAACTTCAACCACAAACATCTAAAATACATCACAAATATCAACAAGGGAAAGAAGATAGTTGGGATGCATTGAGAAAGTCAACAAGTATCACAAACGAGGATACCAAAAGAAATAACTAAATTTGCACTTTCATCTATATTGCACATGTGAGAGCCTTGAGGAATTGATATGCAATAAAATTGCTAGATAGGCATAGTTGGGATGGATGAATCATGAGCATGATTTAAAATACTTCCCAACAAATGCACTCATCTCAAATTACTCACATTCACAATAAAGAGGTTTCATTAAGACTTTTGCAAGAAGCACAACATTTGCAAATCAAGAGATTCATGCCAAGATGCAACCATAAGGTTGGATACAATAAAAGTATGCATGAGAAGATACTTGTTACCGAGATAACATTGGTGTGGATGTAGTAGATATGTGTTCGTTGACCATCCTAGCTTGCCTCAAGTTACCATTGAGTCACCACTTCTTTCCAAGAGTGAGACAAGCATTCAATGCATATCCATTGTACCTAACACAAAGGTAAGTACAAAATGGTCCCCAAACTAATTGGGTCCAAAGTAGTTAGACACACTACAACATATAGGACAAACTCCACAATTCTATGTGCATATAGATATGAAATTGAATTTCATGCACATCTTAGCCAAATTAGGATTTGATGGAGTTTACCCTATATATTGGATCAATGAAAGTGACACATGCCATAAGATATACATATATTAAATATGCATGCACAAAACTTTCAAGGACCAAAGGAAGATACAATTTGGACAAAACACCAAATAAATCAAGAGATAATGGTTGCCCAAATTATATCAAAGAATCAAATCAACACAAGATTGACTCCAAAGACTTATCTCATTATAAGAAGCTAATTAAGCCTAAGCACAAAGGAATGAGATAACCAACTCCCAAGAGAGCAAGGTTCCAACAAATAAACCAAACCCTCGACACTTTTTATGATGGCACAAAGTACCAAAAAGAAAATTTATGTCTCCCAAAACCAATTTTTTGATAATGATCAAGAGATGTTAAGCATTCTAACAAATATATAAGAGCTCCCCCAAGATTAGTGCATTATCTAGGATTTTTCATATGAATACAAAATGCACAAAACTAGGATCAACACGCTACCTATATCTACTAAAATGCTAAGAAAGTTTGAATAGACAAATTAGATCCATAAGATACAAGGAAGACACATGGGAGTCAAAGTTCAACAAATTCATGGCAATAAATAAGACAATTTAAACACAAGAGCCAATGTAAATATGATCAATAAAAATCTACCTCATAAAGATTACCAATTGTCCTAGGACAAGAGGTATTAGGAAATATTTCCCGGTGGTAGTTTGTAAGTATTCATAAGATCATATTTACAACGAATAAAGCATATGGTAAAAGATAAGAGTTAACCATCATGCAAAGATAGTTTCTTGATAGCTTCATTTAGTCATACCAACATGCAAGGCAATTAATAGTATTCATACCAACATGCAAAGCAATTAATAGTATTCATACCAACATGCAAAGCAATTAATAGTATGACTTGAAGCACATGGTTTTCCAAAAATGTATTGAGGGACACGTTGTGAAAAAACATGCCAAGAAAAACTTTCACAAATAAGATCCACAAAGATATTAGCAATGAAGCTATTTAAGCAAATTGGAGTTTGTTTGAGCAAACATGCCACATAGGAGAGAGATAATTTACAATATCAATTCTATGTGACACAACCTCAAATGTTCACATTTTCTAGGCTTGTAATATGCACAAAGCTTATTACTCCCCCATAATGTGATAAGGAATTTATTTTCACAAGAGGCAAATAAGATCCAACTAGAGATATTAATGGACATTAGAATTTGAATTTCTCATGAATATGACATACCACATAGAGACTAGATAATCTTGCAATATCAATTCTAAGTGATATTCCTCATGTACACACATTGTTAGGATCATGAAATTCCCAAAGGAATATCACTCCCCCAAAATGGGATAGTCCATTAATCGCTCATAAGAGCCATATAAGATACAACAAGATGCAAAGAGGCTCCAACACAAACACAAATACATGGTGTGCAACCCAACATGCATAGACTTGATTTCTCAAGCAAAACAATTAGGAAGCACAACATATACAAACACATGTTAGGAACAAAACTAACACATGCAAAGGGGCGAGTAACTTTCAATATAAATGAGTTGAGAACATGTTACCGCAAGGAGGAACATTGGATATATGATAGTAGCAAGATAATCAAAAGACTTGGCTTGATATAATATAAATGATGAAGATCCCTTAATTCTTCATGATGTAGCCAAGTCTCCAATGCCCTCCAACAAGCACCTATTGATCAAGTTTTGGATTGTTGGTCCCCAACTAAGTTGGGTCCTAAGAGGTTAGTCACAATAGGCTTGGCAACCCAAATGGTTCTTTTCTTGACACCACTTTGAGCACCAACAAATTTGGCAAACACATTGTCACCCTCATCCTTACGAAGAGAATAAACATCATCAATGGTGATAGAGTTGGATGAGGTACCAATAGTGCAAAAGTAGGAGATGTGGCCCTTCTCACGGCATATGTAGCAAGTTCTTTTCTTCTCCTTCTTCTCACTAGATTTCTCCACAATGGGAGCATTGGCTTGATTCTTCTTGGGAAGTGGCATTTCTTCAACTTGAGGTTGAATATGAGTTTGAGCTTGAGGCCGCTTCCCTTTTTGCTTCTTCTTCAAAGGGCAAGATCTAACATGATGCCCTTCAATTTTGCACTTGAAGCAAACAATCTTGGCCGGTCTTTGACTTGTAATTGGCCCTTCTTAATCTTGTTGTTCTTGGACTTGATCTTGTTGTTGGAGTTGAATCCAAGTCCACTCTTGTCATTGGGGGATTGTTGCACACTTAACATCTTGTCAAGTTTGCATTTCCCTTCATGACCCTTTACCAAGTCGTTCTTCAAAGAAGATACTTGTGCCTTGAGCTCTTTGATTTCCTCTACATGGTTAGTAACAACACAAGTACTAGAGGAAGTAGAACCTTCATTGTTATAGCAACAAGGCAAGGAAGATAATTCATCACAAGATTTAGCAATATTATGAGTGGATGAATTACTAGGACTAGCACATGGCAATAAAACATTTTGAGTAGTAGTGCTAGTACCCACATGAGGCTCACAAGGTGTTGCCTTTGATATGATAGCCTCATGAGCTAACTTTAGCCTATCATGAGAAGCTAGAAGATCCTCATAGGAGCTAGAAAGCTTTCCATGATTTTCTTCCAATTTCCCATAATTGCTAGTTAGCAATTTAAGTTGAGCCCTTAGCTCAACATTCTCCTTCAAGATAGATGCTTCACAAGAAGTAGAGTTAGTAGCACAAGCATCATTATTAATAGCAATGGGAGAAGGCAAGTTGTCATGCTCTTTTAGATAAGAAGCTTTAAGTTGCTCATGCGACTCGGTGAGTTTGGTGAGCGCACTCTCAATGACCCTTGAGCCCTTTTTGAGTTGCTCAAAATCCTCAAGGAGTTTAGCATTAACAAACACAAGCTTATCATTTTTTAGCTTTAGTTCATTTGCCACCTCAAGAGCTCTATCATGGTTTTCCTTTTCTCTAGACAATTCTAGAGCAAAGGTTTCCTCAAGAGCTTCCTTGGTGGTTTGTTCTTCTTCAAGTTCATCCTTTAGAGATGCCACATCATTGGCGTACTCACGTTCAAGAGCACCCATTTTATCAATGGTGTTCTCATGCATCCAAATAAGTTTTTGGCTCTCAATAGCGGTAGTCAAGATTTCAAAGAAAGAGCTAGCAATTTTATCTTTGCAAAGAACCTTGAATACACTCTTACCCTTATCGCGTAGAGAGACAACCCAATCATCTTCTTCATATTCCTCCTCATCCTTATCCCCACGAGAAATATTAGGTTCCATGGTAGGAGGTACTGTGGAACCCTTGGCCATAAGGCATATATGAGAACCGTGTGATAAAGATGAGGAGTTACTTGAGGCTCCTTTCAAGATCTTGTCTTGACCAATAGAATCTTTGGTTTCCTCTACATTGTTAGCCACACAACAACTAGAGGAAATAGAAGCATTTTTATCATGGCCACAAGACAAATCAAGCATATCATCATGAGATTTATTCAAGCAACTTACACATGATATGCAAGGACTATCAACACAAGCATGTAAATCATTTCTAGAGATAGATGTGTTTAAGTCCAAAGATGAAGCATTGCAATGAGATAGAGATGAGGAATCATCAATAGTAAGCTCAATATCAATATTGCAATTTTCATCACCACTCACCATATCATTACCTTGTGTCTTACCACACTTTGGTGAAGTGGATGAAGATGAGAACTCATCACGGCCGGAAGTGGAAGCAATACAATCATCCTCAATAATATTGGACACATCATATTTGTCTTTAAGCTTTGTCCATAATTCATGAGCGCTCCCAAAGGGCATGATTGAAGAAGTAACTACATTGCTCACAACAATGGAAAACACATGAGAAGCAAGAGCATCGAGGCAAGAGTTTTTCTCCTCCTCAAGAGATAAATTTTGAGGATCCTTAGGAGAAGAAAAACCCATGTCAAGAAATCGCTCCATGTCCGGGGACATACCCCGTAAAATTTTAAGCACATAAATTTTCCATAGAGCATAATTTGTGCCATCAAATATAAACAAGTTATTGTGCACTAATCCCCTAACCGACATCTTTACTCTCAAGGCGGTGAAGCCTAAGAATGAGAGACCTTGCTCTAATTGAAAGGACACGGATGTCGCCTAGAGGGGGGTGAATAGGCGATTTAAACTTTTACGAGATGGGCTTAACAAATGCGGAATAAAACTAGCGTTTACTTTGTCAAGCCCAAAGCCTATATACTATGGTTCACCTATGTGCACCAACAACTTATGCTAAGCAAACAACTTATGTGATAGCAAGATATATATATAACTTCAAGCACGATGGCTATCACAAGGTAAAGTGCATAAGTAAAGAGCTCGGGTATAGAATAACCGAGGCACGCGGAGACGACGATGTAGCCCGAAGTTCACACTCTTGCGAGTGCTACTCTCCGTTGGAGCGGTGTGGAGGACAAGTCACTCCAAATGCACGAGGGCCACCGTATTCTCCTCGAGAATTCCCACCAAGAGGGATGTCCTCGATCCACTATGTAACCTTAGGGAGGTTACCGAACCCGCACAAAGCTTGGGGCTATCTCCACAACTTAATTGGAGGCTCCCAACAAATTGCCACAAAGGCCTTGCCCTTGAAGAATCTCCACAACTTAATTGGAGTCCCCAAGAACACCACTAAGATGCCACAAAGGCCACTAAGCCGTCTAGGGTCCAAAGACCCAAGAGTAACAACCTTCTTGCTTTCACTTCCACGAATCACCATGGAGAACTCAAACCGATGCACCAAATGCAATGGCAAGAACACCACAAAGATGCTCAAGTCCTTCTCTCTCAAATTCCAACAAAGCTACAAAAGCTATTGGGGATAAGAGAGGAAGAACAAATAGAGGAGGAACACCAAATTTCTCCAAGATCTAGATCTAGTGGATTTCCCTCACAAAGAGAGGGATTTGATTGGTGAAGATGTAGATCTAAATCTCCTCTATCTATCTCTCAAATAGATGCAAGATTCATGGGAGGGAGAGGGAGATAGCAAGCTCAAAGAAGGTCAACAATGGAGGCAAAAACGAGCTCAAACGGATGGGGAACTTTGGGGAAGAACCCCCTTAAATAGGGCAAGAGAAATCTGTCCGTTATGCACAAAACTCGTCAAAACCGGAACTTCGGTCATTTGGGGCGGAACCTTCAAAGTACCGACCAACTTCCGGGTGAAGTAGGGCGTCCCAAAGCTACGTATGTTTTCGTGCAGAATCGCCATTTCCGGAGTTCACGGAAGTAGGCGGAAGTTCCACACCGGAACTTCCGGCCAACTTCCCAAAAAACTGCTTCACGGAAACTTGAATAACTTTTGCATCCGGACTCGATTTTGATGATCTTGGGCTGTTTCGAAGCTAGTAACAAGCTCTACAAGATCATGCAGGGAACCATCATAGTCCAGTAAGTTAGGATAGAAACAAATGATGAAAGGTTTGACCTATCTAAAAAAGACATACCGGTAAAACCTCCAATCTTGAAAATGCAACAACTTGAGTTAGGAAACTCGGATTTGGGTGAAACCAATTTTGTTGTAAAGAAGATGACAAGAGCTACCCCACAAAGAGTGAAAAGCTTAAGAACAAGTGGGGTAGGTTTTTCTATGTATTTTAGAGTGAAACCTCTCAATACGAGAAACCGAGAAAAACTCCAATATCGAAAACGCAACAAGTGATTCATGCGGAATCCGTTTTCGATGAACTCGAGCTTGTCATGAGAATAACCACAAGCTCTAAATCACCTCATGGATAAGATCCAAATAACAACAAGAAAGATGATGCAAGGATGCAAAGGTTTGAGCTCTCTCCGAACGATACGATCGAGTTACTCACTCGAGAGCCCTCTTGATAGTACGGCAACTAAACTATAAACCGGTCTCCAACTACACTATGAGACCGGTGAGAAAGAAACCTTATCAAGAAACCTTATACTTGCGCATTCCACTTGAGCTTGATGACGACGATCTTGACCTCAATAAGATGGAATGCCTTTCTTGCTTGTGCTTGCTTGATGAAGTCTGTGGATTGCTCCCCCATAATCCACCATGGGAGAGCTTCTTCTTCGGCGCATCTTCACATAACCATGACCACCATGTGGATTGGTCCCCCATAATCCACCATGGGAGAGCTTCTTCTTCGGAGCATCTTCACATATCCATGATCACCATATGGATGGCAAGACTCAAGCAAAAGATCTCTTCGAGATGGCTCATCTTGAACTTACACTTCATTCTTCATTCTTCATCATGTTGATGTCTTGAAGTATCTTGAGGGCCCACTTCATCTTCATCTTCAAGACATACTTGACACTTGATATCCTTCATCAAATTCTTCTTATTGCAACCTTGAAGCCAACAAATGGTTCAAGAATTGCCTATGGACAACTCTACAAATATAACTCAATGCAAACATTAGTCCATAGGGATTGTCATTAATTACCAAAACCACACATGGGGGCTCCATACACTTTCAATCTCCCCCATTTTGGTAATTGATAACAACCAAGAAAGATGATGCAAGGATGCAAAGGTTTGAGCTCTCTCCGAACGATACGATCGAGTTACTCACTCGAGAGCCCTCTTGATAGTACGGCAACTAAACTATAAACTGGTCTCCAACTACACTATGAGACCGGTGAGAAAGAAACCCTATCAAGACCAAACCTTATACTTGCGCATTCCACTTGAGCTTGATGACGACGATATTGACCTCAATAAGATGGAATGCCTTTCTTGCTTGTGCTTGTTTGACGAAGTCTTGTGGATTGCTCCCCCATAATCCACCATGGTGTTATCACCAGAATTTGACCGAGTCAGAGGTGGGCCACGATTGAGATAGACTTGAAGATATACATGGAAGGAAGAACAAGAATTGGCCTTATACGGAGTTGGGCTAGGTGCCCATGTATCGTAATATAGTAGATCGCATCTTAGATTGAAAGTTAGAGTTTTACTCGCACGGTTAGGTGCACGTCCGAATTAGAAAGTCCCCCGGACTATAAATATGTATCTAGGGTTTATGGAATAAAAAACAACTCACGTTCAACCCAAAACAAACCAATCTCGGCGTCCAACTCCTTCATCTCGAGGGTTTCAATCGGGTAGGACATGCTGCCTAGATCGCATCTGCGATCTAGGCAGCACAAACTCCACGTTGTTCATGCGTTGCTCGTACTGAAGCGTCTTTGATGGCGAGCAACGTAGTTATCATAGATGTGTTAGGGTTAGCATAGTTCTTCGTATAACATGCTTACGTAGTGCAACCCTTGCATGTCTAGCCGCCCTCACGCCTATTCAGCGTGGGGAGGCACCCTGCTTGTTCATCGTCTAGTAGATCTGATCCGTTACGATTGCTCCTTGTTCTACAAGGATTAGTTTAATATCTGCAATAGTTAGGCCTTACAAAGGGGTGGAGGATCCAGCGGCACGTAGGGTTTCGCAAGTCCTAAACAGATGTTCCGAGGATCAACGCCATGTTGGTTTTTAGGCCTTGTTTAGGATCGGCTTATGAGCACCGTGCGTGGCCGCGAGGCCCAACCTCGAGTAGGATGATCCGATTATGTGAAAACCCTAAATCGTCGTAGATCTCATTAGCTATATCTTGATCAAGCAGGATCACCGTATCGTGCACCTGTACGAATCATGGGTGAATCCGCTCTTTGAGCCAATTCACAGATAACCCGAGAGCCGACGAGGCTCGTATTTAATGTTCGTGTATGCCATGCAGGAACTAAGCGAGGCATCCCCATCACCTTCCCGACCGGGTCAGGTCAGGTGCTTGCTCTGCCTTGTCGCCGCGTGTGACCAGAAGAATTGCGGGCCGTCGTCCGGAGGGTCTCAGCCCGCCGCAGCCTAGGGCTCTTCCGGCTCTACTAGTGTTGACAGGCCGCTGCCCAGGCACGTTGGCCTTTGGGACAATGCGTCTACATCAACACATCGCCATCTACATACGAGATGGCGGCGAACGCGGGTCACCTCGAGGAGCTCGAACTCAAGAGATACGACGAGATCAGGTCACCTACATCGCTCACCGGTCCCATGGCATCGATGGAAGGGATTCTCACGTGCACTCGATAGCTCGCCCCGTCGAGGAACGCACCACGGCAGAGATCAACTAGCTCACTCGCTACACCGCCACTCTAACTTGGTCAACGTGTTGAGCCGCCCTGGACTGGGCTCGCCCTGCATCGACCATCAGTGTCACCGCAGAATCTCCGCCGGCAAGATCGAAGGACCAGTTCTTCGACGCATCGATAGGAGAGATCCACTCTCCGCCCGGGCTCCACCGCAAGACAGGCGCTGGGGCAGTGCCGGCCACACCGCGCGGTCTCAGCATTGTGCACCGCCACTCGGGCTTCTGACCGAGGCTGCCTCGATCTCCTCAGATCATACGCTAACGATTGTGCGGCCGCAGGCACACCTCGAAACAGCAACATCAGGGGAGAGTTACACAAACGTCGAACAGGGTCCGCCAGTGCATAATCTAGCACAACTAGCAACCCCGGACAAAATCTGCGGCTTACCACTCTAGTGACCATCTTGGCTCATTCGAGCGTGGACAAGGAGAGTTCCTCGAGGATACGTACTCCCGACGGATCAAATGGCTTCCAATGCTTATCCCTTCGCAAACCAAGACGGGAAACATCGGCATATCTTGAGAACCAGGCGGCATGTTTCGCCAAACAGCAGCATGCTCGGATAGAAGGCAGACGAGTAACTTAAGAACGTGCAGTGTCTCGACCTCTCCTCAGCACAATCGTCAGTGAACACGGCACGAGGATTTGAGCGACTCAAGGCGGCCGCCAATCTGGCTAATCTTCGTGCACTCTGCTCTCGCAACGGTGAGCACGGCGCACACCGCCAAAACTCAAACGCGAGAGATCATCTCGTCGCAGACCCTTCCAGACGCAATACCGTGCCGCACACCCATTCGCCGTACCGCGTGAGTACGAGCTATCCTACGCTCCAAAGGAAAATGCTCCCCGGCCAGCCAGATTTCAGCTCAGAACATGGTTGGTAGGCTCAGAGGCAACCACTCGATTTGCAACTAGGCGGCTTCAAGTGTACGAGGATCAACATCGCTCCCGCAGATATCCATCATCGGCGCGCATGGCTATCACACGGGAGAAGCCACCCTTGGAAGCAATTGGAAGAACAATTACATACGACCAAGCTTCCGAGTCTAGCATTGCCGATCTAGCACAACTACGTCAGAAGCGTGGAGAAACGGTGACAGATCCAGCGCTTCAGAATCTTAGGAACCGATGTTATTCTATGAAAAGGAAGCAAGGAGTGCGTGGCCTTGAGCTCAAGGACATGGCCTCCCAAGATATCCTCGGCACAGTTCCTATCGCATGCACCCGGTACTAAGACAGTTCAAGATGCGTCCTGGTCACGGAGGAAGGCTCGGGAGACCAAGAAGTAGCCTGAGTGGACAGGAGCCCCGTGTCCTGCAAATGGGTAAAGCCACCCACGCCTTGATTTTGACGAACAAATCTTCGACCTCCCCGCTCAAGGAGAAACAGCTGACGATTCCTCGAAGGTCTCAAGTTCCCCACGGCGCAAGAGCTAAACGGAAAGTCAGACGTAAATTCCACAACTCGGCCTCCCATGCCACCAACGACTGCAGGTGAGGAGACATCCAAGCGGCGATAGAGAAGGGCGCCTAATTTTCAACCAGACGCCATGAAGGTCGACACCCAACCCTTCCCGCCGCTAACATGGTGGAAGTCACCTACCCCGAGGTCAGCCAGGTCCCACGTTCGGCATCAACATGCTAGGACCTGGGAACCACTGCAAAGATGGAGATGAGGGCAGGCTCTGATAGCAAGGACACAGAGGAGGCCGCTCCACGCGATCGGCTCCATCATGATGGCAAGCGCTACGCCAGGGAGAAGTGAAGAACATAAGATATCAACGACTCTCTCTCGATCACCTCCTCAACAAATATGTGAGTCATGACCAACGCCGACCGTCCAACTATGATGATGGGAGACTCGCCAGCAGAGAACATCGTCGGCAGATCGCGATGAGGAGGAGCACGAGCGACTGCCACAGACAAGTCAAGGGAGCAAGATGACAACGCCAGACACCGGGACTTTTCACACCGCTGGATTCAGGAATGAGCCGATTGCCCACACCGGCAATTGCCCGTAACCAAGAAGAAGGAGGCAGCCAACGTGTCCGTGTCGCGCTTAGGCCTCCCCGCCACAGCAAACGCGCTGAGTCAAGGGCAGATCTTGAGGACTCCGAAGACGAGGGACCGTAAGAAGAAGACAGTACCACGATGGTGCCCCGACGGACTCATGAACGCACAGTTACGCGCCCTGGAGGAAGCCGAAAGGTTATACTTGCACACGCTAAGGAAGGCACGACCACTGCAAAGGTTCAGAGCCCTCGAATGAAGAGGGTCGTCCACGGAGAATGAGTGCGGCCCCAAAAGAAAGCCGATGATGAAACATCGACTGGCACGAACATGGTGTTCATCCTCCCTTCGAGTTGGCTCCAGACGACATCCGTGGCACAACTTGATCGTGCCCACGGTCTGCTATCTTTGAGAAGCCACGAGATAAGAGCTACGGTGCATCTGAAGGCCCTATACTTGCGAGGATATATCGATGGGAGGCCTGTAAATAAGATGTTGGTGGACACCGGAGCGCAGTTAACATCATGCCGTACTCTATGCTACGTCGGCCGGGACGCCTCTAGCTCGGATTTAATCAAGACCAACGTGACATTGAGCGATTTCAACGGCCAAGTGTCCGAGGCACAAGGAGTTCGAACGTGGATCCGACCGTAGGAAGGAAAACTATCCCTACAACGTTTCATCGTTGATAGCACGGCAGCTTATGTCAGTGCTGCCGGGAAGAGATTGGATCCACGCCAATCGTTGCTCCCTCCATGATGCACCAATGCATAATACGGTGGGATGGAGATGAGGTAGAGGTCGTCCAGGCCGATGACTCAGCCGAAATTTCAACGGCTGGCATGAACGCATGGGAAGCAGCAGGCCAAGAACCCCTTTCAGGCATCAACTTGGACGATCGAGCGCATCGATGTGACAAAGGGAAGGGTTAAGTTGTTTTATCCATGGCCTGACCATGTAGTTGAAGCGAAGCGATGTGCAACTTGGCGAGGCTGATCCTTGTGATCGGCCCCAAAGGTCTATGAAGGGACATTACAAACCTTCAGTCAGCGCTCCAATCATTATGGAGGCCGATCCCAGAATCGGCCAAATTTATCCTCACCACATGTTCTGCTTGTGTTCACCCTCGACCCTATCAGGAGACGTGCGAATTACAGAGCCGATATCTGCCATTCTTTGACGCTTCTGCCTCGGGGGCACCTAAACAGGGGAACCGATGCAGGGGCATGTGTGCAATGAATCTGGGGGCCGATAGGAAAAATCGGCCAAGAAAAATAAAAATTTACAAAATGCAAGGGCATCGACTTTAGAATTGAGAGGCAGCCGATGCGCAGCCATCGACTTTAGTGGAATTATGCAACGTTTATCGAGTCTCCACCAAATCCAGACCAACGGCGGTGCCTTCTGTTGCCTCAAGGGAGTATAACAATGGAAACTTCTTCAGCTGCTTCGAGCCGATCCGGGTTCCTGAACCTTTTTTGTCAAGGATTTCCAATCTTTGGAGCTAGTTTAGCTGAAACGGAAGATTATCGGCTGTTGGAGGAAGAAAGAGGATCGGCTATGGCGCATTCTCTCTGACATTCTCGCCTCGAGTGAGGCTCGGGGGGCAGCAGGCCTGGTGGATACTTTGTTTAAAGAACCGATGGGGATACCATCGGCTGATCCTTCATTGCAACCTTCTTCACAATGATGGGTACTGAAAGGATTATTGGGTTTGGTTGGAAAAGTTTAAAGGTTTTCCTGAAGATCCTGCATTTTCTACCAGATTTAGAAAATCATCAGCTGAAGAAGAGAAGGGTGAATTTCAAAGGACCGATGCGGTGCGATCGGCTCATTACGCATTGGCAAAGGGGACGAATCGGCAAGGTCAGTAGAAGAGGGAATCGGCTCAATTAAACTCAGAAGGAATCGGCAAAATCAAAATTGGGGAAAAGTTCTTCATTGATTAGATGAGATTTCTTACATAAAGAGCTAATTGCTCTCAAAAGGGAAATACTAGGGGATCCATTGCCCCATCTACTACTACTGGCCCTATTCTAGAGGCCCTATCTATGGGCCGTCACGCCCTCGTCGTCGCCGTCGTCGCCACTATCGCGCCGCTTCTCCTGGCGGGCTCCCGTCCGTCCAATGGCCGCCGACCGGGCCCTCGTTGTCTTCATCTTCTTCGTCAGCGGCCCTCGCCGCCGTCGGTCGCTAAGATTGCCCGGCCAAGGGCAGAACCGCTTGGCGGCCGCTCGTGTGAGCTCGCTGCTCCCCTCCTCCTCTTCCCGCTCCTCCTCCCCCGGAAGAGGTGAAGTCGCAGGAGAAGTTGTCGTCGTCACTCTCCTCCTCCGTTTCCCCAACGGCGAGGAAGCGGAGGTCGCTCTCCCCGTCCGTCGAGGATTGGTCGTCCCCGGACCGATGGAGAAGTCGTGGTCTGACTCCTCCCCGGCCGCAATGGCGCGGCGGGTGTTCGCCGCGTGGACCTGCCGGGTTGTACTCCGCGCGTCGGCACGGGATGTGGAGGACTGGTTGGAAGGATCCGATGGCGGAGAGGAGGAAGAAGACATGGTGGCAGAGGGCTTTTGGAGTGCTAAGGCGGAGGAGATGCAGAGGAGAACTGTTCATGGCGGTTAAATAAAAGGGGATATAGTGGAAATTCAATGCCACGGCAGTTTCCGAGGAAGTGGTGCCTAAAGAAAGAAAAAACTGCCGATCACGTGAGAAGTTGAGAAGGCAGACATCATGATGAAGGATATTAACAGCTTCGCCACGACATGACCCGACGAAGAGTGATTTTGGAATTACCAATTCCAAAACCAGGGGGCATGTGTTATCACCAATTTGACCAAGTCGAGGTGGGCCACGATTGAGATAGACTTGAAGATATACATGGAAGGAAGAACAAGAATTGGCCTTATACACGAAGTTGGGCTGAATTGCCCATGTATCTGTAATATAGTAGATCGCATCTTAGATTGAAAGTTAGAGTTTTACTCGTGCACGTTAGTGCACGTCCGAATTAGAAAGTCCTGGACTATAAATATGTATCTAGGTTTATGGAATAAAAAACAACTCACGTTCAACCCAAAACAAACCAATCTCCGCATCGCCAACTCCTTCATCTCGAGGGTTTCAATCAGGTAAGCGACATGCTGCCTAGATCGCATCTTGCATCTAGGGCACAAGCTCCACGTTGTTCATGCGTTGCTCGCACCGAAGCGTCTTTGATGGCGAGCAACGTAGTTATCATAGATGTGTTAGGGTTAGCATAGTTCTTCGTATAACATGCTTACGTAGTGCAACCCTTGCATGTCTAGCCGCCCTCACGCCTATCTCGTGTGGGCGGCACCTTGTTCATCGTCTAGTAGATCTGATCCGTTACGATTGCTCCTTGTTCCCAAGGATTAGTTTAATATCTGTAATAGTTAGGCCTTACAAAGGGGGGAGGATCCAGCGGCACGTAGGGTGGCGTTCGCAAGTCCTAAACAGGATGTTCCGAGGATCAACGTCATGTTGGTTTTTAGGCCTTGTTTAGGATCGGCTTATGAGCACCGTGCGTGGCCGCGAGGCCCAACCTGGAGTAGGATGATCCGATTATGCGGTGAAAACCCTAAATCGTCGAGATCTCATTAGCTATATCTTGATCAAGCAGATCACCAGGTATTCAGGCACCCCGTACGAATCATGGGTGAATCGGCTCTTTGAGCCGATTCACAGATAACCCGAGAGCCGATCGAGGCTCGTATTTAATGTTTACGTGTATGCCATGCAGGAACTAAGCGAGGCATCCCCATCACCTTCCCGACCAGGTATAGGTCAGGTGGCACCTTTGCACTTAGACCGCGTGTGACCAAGAGCATTGCGAGCCGTCGCTCGGAGGGGTCTCAGCCAGCCGCAGCTCTAGGCTCTTCCCGGCTCTACTAGTGTTGACAGGCCGCTGCCCGCCGGTGGGTTTTGGCAGGCAACACATGGGAGAGCTTCTTCTTCGGCGCATCTTCACATAACCATGACCACCATGTGGATTGGTCCCCCATAATCCACCATGGGAGAGCTTCTTCTTCGGAGCATCTTCACATATCCATGATCACCATATGGATGGCAAGAATCAAGCAAAGGATCTCTTCGAGATGGCTCATCTTGAACTTGCACTTCATTCTTCATTCTTCATCATGTTGATGTCTTGAAGTATCTTGAGGGCTCACTTCATCTTCATCTTCAAGACATACTTGACACTTGATATCCTTCATCAAATTCTTCTTATTGCAACCTTGAAGCCAACAAATGGTTCAAGAATTGCCTATGGACAACTCCTACAAATATAACTCAATGCAAACATTAGTCCATAGGGATTGTCATTAATTACCAAAACCACACATGGGGGCTCCATGCACTTTCAATGGGTTGCAGCTACCGGCGTAGGAATGTATGGTAGAGCCCTGCATTGACGTCGTGGTCGGGGTCCACCCTGAAATCTACGGGAATAATGGGACCGGGTGGACCCGGTCGGGGCATGCAACAAAGGGTGGTGGGTGTTCGAGGTAGCGGAGGAACATGATTGGCTAGACCTTATACCGTGCCTCACACCGAAGGAAGTGTGGACGGGAAAGCTGCCCGGCTGGCACCAAGGTTAAGATCTCTTATGGGTAAAGCAACACACCTCTGCAGTGTAAAGAACCGTGACTGTCACTGTTCCGGATATGGAACTGCGAACGCGGTCGGAAAGGAGCTCCATGAAGTTCTAGTAAACCGGTGAAGGCTGACGGACATAGCTCTTTGAAATAAAAGCAACCTCTTGAAGAAATGTTTATCAAAACTGCATTGGTATTAGACTTTCTGGTCTAATATCGTAGCTAGTGCATTAAACACCTCTTATCTATAATGAACTTGTTGAGTACGCTCGTACTCATCCCACTCTTAAATCCCTTGCTTAGATTGTCCGAATCGTCCTGGAGGAGGACTACAACAACCCTGAAGGAGCCAAGATCATCGGCTATGAAGAACCAGACCTCTCTGGAGGTATTGAAGGCGTAGACTACCTCATAGTCTACGGAACCGGGAGGCTTCCGGAGGAGATCAAGCCTAGAAACATCGAGTAGTAGTAGTAGCCGAGCAGCCCGAACTCGTAGTACTTAGCTGCTCGAGAGAATAAATGTATAATTTAATGAGACTTCTATATTGTAAGCTAAGTTGGGTTCGCCTCGAACCCAGGAGTATTCCTCTTAGGACCCAAGAGGAGCTCCGAGACGATATGTGTATGATGATTGTAATATTAAATGAATAAGTTATGGACCTGCTATGTTCTTTTGTACTACTTTGAGGGATGTAATATTTGCGGAATGGTACTTCGTGAATGTTATATCAACGACTGACATACTACAACATGCAGTGGTATGCGGGGTCACCACAGTTGGTATCAGAGCAAAAGCTTTGACCTTAGGTTGGAACCTAGTAAATGGGACCAAACGTTAGGAGTCAAATAGGACTAGTAAAGAATTCTCTAAAAATATGGTGTATATTCAATTGAGAATACAACAATCATCTCTTTTAGTGCGATAATTCTTTATTATCTCTAATATGATGCATTATTACTAATCTTATATTCCTTCTATTTCTACAGCCAACAATGCAAGTTCACGTCCGGGACGAAACGTGAAAGTGATGGATTCCACACTAAGTGAATATGAAGGAGGACTCGCAGATATTCTACGTGCCATGTTACTTAAATTTGGGTGTGATCCCCAGATCCAAGTAAAGAAATACATGTACTATGATGGTACTGTATTGGCCAAGTGTAGGGTAGACTGCGACTTCCCGAATCTTTGGGAATGAGCGTAGTAATGCCAGCAGGTGAAGCCAGAACTATCAACACAGCCTACCATATAGCCGTTACGAGAGCCATCACCGATATTCGGGAGCATAAGACGCAAGAGCTTATGGGTTCCGAATTCACCCACATTCCTCATATGGAGGAGGAAGATGATCCCATGCTTAACCACTTCAAATATGCAAAACGCAAACCAGTAGAAGCTGCAAAATACATGGATAATAGCCGCAACTTACTATCATTGCTCTTTCAGTTGAACCATCATTTGACGGGAGCAATTGATACGATGCTAGAGGAGTTTATGAACCCAAGGAGGAGACTAGGGGGAAAGAACCTATGGAGAATGTGGTGCACACCCAGTTTACTCAGCTGGTGACTACATTAGCATTGACCACCCCGATCGAGAAACTACATCACACCTGGGAACTATTTTAATAGTTCCTATAGAGGCTATGAGGGTGGAGAGGAATCCGAAACAATCAGCATTCCGAGACTCCTATAGAAAACTCCACGGGTTGGCGTTGGGGGTCTGATACTGGAACCCATAGTACTTCAGTGTATTATGACGGAGAGATGAATGAGGACGCCACGACCCAGAACCAGAGTTATCCAGGCAATGGGGGAGTTGATGGAGAGTATCCGATACAGGTTGAGTCGGATACAAATGTTGGAAACACCTATGGTGGAGCTACAGGGGAGTACACCCGATGGGTGGACTATGATGCACTGAATGACCAGTTCGTGAACACAGATTTCTCCCTAGGATCATCATCTGATTCTGACTACCAGCCGACGGGGAGACCTTATGTTCCAGGTTTTGTCAGGAGGACGACACGTTCGACCGGATGGAAGCCTGGGATGTACCGGGAGTGAAGCACGACTAGAGACCACCAAGGGAGGCGAGACTATAGTACACAAGTACCACGTGTATTATAGTATGTAATACTTGTAGAAAATTGTACATATACTTCAATAAGTGAGTTTGCATACTCACAACATCACTGAGTATTGTAATAATACCACTTAAGTATGTATATACATGGTATATGTTTTGTATGATTTGGATTTGCTTCTTGATTTCCATTGCGTGACTAGTTCTGTGCACAAGGTTGAGCTCAGAAAACTTGCGCATGGAGTAATTATGAGTATCATCTTGTGTTGCAGAACTAGGGGGATGTCGGGACCGTAGGAGAGGAGACCGAAGCGCAGCGCATGGAGCGCGAAGCTAAGCAAAAAAGAAGAGGCTGATGAAGCAGCCAGGAATCAGTTTCCACCACCACCACCACCCATGACGCAGCAGAATTTCGTCCAGTATATGCAAATGATGGAAGAGAGACAACGGGTAACGTTGGAGCAGCAGAATAAATTCTTCCAGGAACTGCTGCAACAGAACCGGGTGGAGAGACCCGAGAATCAGGGAGTCACCTTATCAGACTTCCAGAACACCAAGCCTATATCCTTTGCATACGCGCCCGAACCAATGGACGCGGAAGACTGCTTATGGACACCGAGCGAAAGCTCAATACTTGTTGGTTGCAACGACCAGGAGAAGGTTCGTTATGCTACACACTTGTTGTGTGGACCTGCCGCATCATGGTGGGACAACATCGTAGCCGTTTATCCGGCTGGAAAAGTATTCACCTGGGAGGAGTTCAAGAGGAAGTTCAGGGAATCCAATGTCCCCGAAAGTATTGTGGAACAAGCATCGAGAGTTTGAAAGTCTCGGAGCGAAGGACAAGGCCATCCCGACTTATGTCGGGAATTCTCAAAGCTGTCCCGTACGCTGTTGATGAAGTCAACACCGAGGACAAGAAAAAGAAGAGGTTTTTAAGGGGTTAAGTCCCCAGTTCAAGGTACAGCTCCGTATGATGAGAGCAACTGAGTTCCAAGAGTTGGTGGATGCAGCCATCACTCTTGAAGATGACTTAAACAGCTGCAAGAGGAGAAGAGGAAGAAGGCCAAGTTTGAGCCTAAGAGGTTTGTCAGCAACAAGCCCAATACCAGCTTGAGTTTCAAGCCAAGGTACAACAACAACAACAACAACAACAACAACAACAACTACTACTACTACGAGCGGAAGAACCAAGCATTTCATCGCAAATCAAATAGTTTGCAGAAGCTGTGGACTCACAGACATTTTGCCAAGGATTGCAAGAAACCAAGGATTATATGCTTTGGTTGTCGCCAAGAGGGGCACATGCTGAAGGACTGCCCCAAGAGAAATACCGGAGGAGGTCAGTCAGGAGGAGGAGCAAGCCGAGGAGGAAACACCGAGGGAACTGAAGAACAAGAAACCCTTCAAGTTGAACCGCACCAGCTTGGAGGAGGTGGTTAACTCCGATCAGGCGTGATAGGTACGCCAGATACCACTCATCCCGGCAAAGTACTTTTTGATACTGGTGCAACTACATCATTCATTTCTCAGCAATTCATCATCAAACATGGGATTAGTTGCACTAAGTTAGATACACCCATAACCATACTTTCCGCGGGGGGAACGATAGTAGTAACCCATACCAAACAAAACAAGTCATCATGATCAATAAATGCGTGTTTGACGCGGACCTGTTCATTTTACCGATGAAGGACATTGATGTCATTCTTGGTATGAACTGGTTAGAAGCTAACGAGCATTGATCGACTGTGTGAACAAGACTGTGTCTTTGAAAAGCCCCGATGGAAGTAGAATGATCTACCAAGGAGACAAGCATACACAGATTGAAGTTGAGCTACAGTTGAACAGCATGAAGGAGGTAAAGTTGGAGGATATACCGGTAGTAAATGAATTCCAGGATGTGTTTCCTAAGGAATTACCTGGAATGCCACCAGATAGGGAGATATAATTCACTATCGACCTAATTCCAGGAACAGCTTCGATTGCAAAAGCACCATATAAAATGGGGCCTAAGGAGTTGAAAGAACTTAAGGAGCAATTGGATGACTTGGAACAAAAAGGATTCATACAAGAGAGTGTTTCACCATGGGGATCACCTGTAATCTTCGCGGATAAAAGAGATGGTGGTAGAAGGATGTGCGGAGACTACAGAATTTGAACAATGTCACAATCAAGAACAAGTATCCACTTCCAAGAATACAAGATCTATTCGATCAAGTTAGAGGCGCGGGAGTCTTTTCCAAAATTGATCTAAGATCCGGTTATCATCAGATCAAGAAGGAAGACGTTCCGAAAACTGCCTTTGTTTCAAGGTATGGACATCATGAATACCTTGTAGTGCCTTTTGGATTAACCAATGCCCCAGCAATTTTCATGAATCTCATGAATAAGATTTTCATGCCATATATAGACAAGTTTGTCATCGTATTCATTGATGATATCTTGATCTATTCCAAAGACAAAGCCGAACATGCTGAACATCTGAGGTTAGTGTTGCAAACACTAAGAGAACACCAACTCTATGCCAAATTCAGCAAGTGTGAATTTTGGTTGGATCAAGTGGAATTTCTTGGTCATGTCATTAGCAAAGATGGAATAGCTGTTAACCCGAGCAAGGTAGCAGCAGTTCTAGAATGGGAAGCACCCAAGACTGCAAGGAAATCCGAGGATTCCTAGGAATGGCAGGATATTATCTGAGATTCATTGAAGGATTCTCCAAGATAGCAGGACCAATGACGAAGCTGTTAAGGAAGAACACACCATTCGTGTGGTCAGGAGTGTGAGAAGAGTTTTCAAACTCTGAAAGAGAAACTCACCACAGCACGGTGTTAGCAGTTTTCCTGAAGTTGGCAAGGATTACACCGTGTACTGTTACGCATCCAAGCATGGATTGGGTTGCGTACTTATGCAAGATCGGAAAGTGATATCTTACGGATCGAGGCAACTCAGACCTCATGAAGTGAATTATCCAACACATGACTTGGAATTAGCAGCAGTTGTATTTGCACTTAAAACATGGCGACATTTTCTCTATGGAGCCAAGTGTGAGCTCTATACGGATCACAAGAGTCTCAAATATTTCTTCACTCAAAAGGAACTCAATATGAGGCAGAAAAGATGGCTTGAACTAATCAAGGATTATGACTTGACCATCAATTATACTCCAGGAAGGGCCAATGTTGTAGCAGATGCCTTAAGTAGGAAGAGCACTGGCGGAGTGGAACAAGAGTTATCACCGGAGTTGAGGAAGGAAATAAGTCAAGCCAGATACAACTTTGGGAGAAAGAAGCTCATGAAGGACTATCGGCTTTACAAGTAGCCGATGAGCTAAATGTCAACTCGAAGAATGAGATAATGATGGGTCAGCTGGACGATCCATTCATCATGGAGGAGATGAGAAGGATAGATGAAGGAAGACCATCGGAATTTCACCGCGGAGAATCTGGATCATTATGGTTCCAGAAGAGAATTTGTGTTCCGGATATTGCTGAAATCAAGGAAGTAATACTCCGGGAAGCCCATCAAACACCATACTCCATTCATCCGGGAAGTACAAAAATGTACATGGATCTAAAGGAGCTATTCTGGTGGAACAACATGAAGAGAGAAATAGCACAATACGTGGCGGAATGTCATACCTGCCAGAGAGTGAAGGCTGAACATCAGAGTCCGGCAGGGAAGTTACAACCTTTACCCATTCCAATGGAAATGGGAGGAGATAGGAATGGATTTCATCACCGGACTACCCATGACCAATAAAAAGAAGGACATGATATGGGTAATCGTGGACCGGTTGACGAAGAGTGCACACTTCTTAGCGGTGAACCAGCAGGATAAAGGAGAGAAACTCATCGATCTTTACATCAAAGAGATCGTGAGTAAACATGGAGTGCCCAAGAAGATCGTGTCGGATCGAGGATCCGTGTTCACGTCAGCATTTTGGAAGCAACTACACGAAGCCTTAGGATCCAAATTGGATTATAGTACCGCCTATCATCCTCAGATAGGTGGACAAATAGAAAGAACTAACCAGATTCTAGAGGATATGCTTAGGGCTTGTGCCCTAGATTTCGGAGGATCATGGGAGGAGCACCTGCCATTAGGAGAGTTTTCATACAATAACAGCTACCAAAGCAGCATCAAGATGGCACCATTCGAAGCTCTGTATGGAAGGAAGTGTAGATCACTGATATGTTGGTATGAAGCCGGAGCAAGCAAAGAGTTCAACCCTGATTATGTCAAGGAAAAGCAACAAATAATTGACATTATCAGAGATAGGTTGAAGATAGCCCAAAGTCGGCAAAAGAGTTACGCAGATCAGAAAAGAAGAACATGGGAGCCACAAGTTGGAGACATGGTATATCTTAAGGTGAGCCCGATGAAAGGACTTCAGAGATTTGGAGTAAAGGGAAAGTTAAGCCCTAGGTACGCTTCGGACCTTTCAAGATTCTGAGTCAAAACCGTGGGTTAGCCTTTGAATTGGAACTACCGGGAAGGTTATCTCAGGTTCACAACGTATTCCATGTGTCGCAACTCAAAGTGTTTAAAGACCCCAGATGAACCAGATCACATGAAGAGCTCGAGTTACAACCAGATTTGACCTACATCGAGAAGCCAGCGAAGATTCTCGAGGAGAACTGGAAACAACTCAGGAATCGAGCCATAAAATATTGCAAGATACAATGGAAGCATCATCCCGAGAGGGAAGCCACCTGGGAAAAGGAGGAAGACCTGAGGAAAGCATACCCCGAACTCTTCAGGACAACCACAACTTCGGGACGAAGTTTTCTTTAAGGGGGAAAGGCTGTAATGTCCCAGGTTTAGAGGTGATCGAGGGGTAGATTTTAGGAAGGGATGTGCATTGCATGGTAAATTACGGGGAAATTTTGCGCTTTTAAAACAAAACTGCATCGAAGGGGAACAGGTTTCTCTCTCGACACCTTACAGGGTTAGGTTTCGAGAGTGCGATAACTTGTTCTTACTTAACTAGATTAGGGTTTTGAGAAGAGGGAAGAGATATTGCATTGCAATGTTAAGTTACATGATTGAATTAAAAGTTAAGTTATATGATTGAATTCAAACCAAATTTGAATTTGAATTTCAAATTCAAACATCAAATGGATATCACATAATTCAAATTTGAGATAATTCATTAAACAATTATAAATAATACCCAATATAAACAATACAAATAATAAGTAAAGCTCATTAGAGAAAACCTTGAGCTTTATTGATCATCACACAAGAATACATTGTCTTTACAATATTCAGAATTGAATTATGAATTTACAACACATTACATGAAATGAATAAATGAAATAAGAAAAAGGAAAATTACAAGGAATTTAAATGACCTAAACTACATTGTTGATCTTCATGAATTCTTTGATCAAGATGATCTTGAGTTTCATCTTGATCATCTCCAAGTTCCCTGCACACACACAAAGAAGAAAAACAAGTTATGCCAAGTGGCAAAGCCACTTGGCAGATTAGAAAAGAAGTGAATATGGTGGATAATACCACAGCTCTGCCGAGCTGATCCTCCCACCAGCCCAAGTCCCAAGCCACACACACAGGCAGCACACAAGGACTACTGCACGTCCAACACCGCACAAGGCCAGGGAGAGTCACCAAAGTGACTAAGCAAGAGCTGTCGACCAAGGGAGCAAGGTGGGCTAGGTATAAAACCTTTTCACCAAGCCAAAACCCTAGCATCTCCATCGGCAGAATCTCCAAAGGGTAAGAACACCAAGAACAGCAAGAACAGGAAGAACAGCCACTGCTGTTCAACCATTCCACAATCACCAGAATCAAACCAAGCATCAAAGCTTGCAAGGAGGAGCAGGGCAAGCACACCAATTCATCATTGAAGCAATCCTCTACACCAACCATAATTCTTGGAGCTGGAGTGAGGTATACCAAAAAAACATGAGCAAACCATGGTTTTGCTCATAAATAAGCATATGCACCAATCACACACAAGCAAAAGGGTGTGATACCATATTTGTGTCATCATCTGGCTACTAAGCCATATGGTGCAAGCAAAGGTAGTAAAGGCCACTAGGAAATCATCTTATGGGAACAGCAGCTATGAAAATCAATGCATAACTGAAGAAATCCAGCAAGAGATGAAGACACAGCTAGCCTAGCTACACACTTAGCACCTACAGCTAGCTAGGCCATCAGACATTAGAAAAATCATTGTCTATTTGATTTCAACATCAAAAGCTACTGGAAATCCAACAAAAGGATCACCTAGAAAGCATCTAGTGAGCCACAGCAAGCCAACAAGAGGGGAGCTACCCAAAGGCAGTATATGATTACTGCTAGGGTCACCTCAACCACTAAAACAGCCAAACCACCAAGCCCAGCACTTGTATCATCACCCAGATGGGTTCAAAGAGGAGCTAGGGTCCCCAACCACTGTTGGCATCCCTCTAGCTCAATCAAGCTAATTATAAGAGTCATCACTGCAAGCAGTTCATCTCATTTATCCAATAAACAAGGACAAGCTATACAGATAAATGAAATTCACAAATCACCAGTAACTGGAACACTTACACATGATCTAATTGATCACTGCAAGCAACAGCAATTGCTTGAGTCAACCACAGCACACACCAGCACAAGGCATGGTGATACACAGTCACTAGGATAAGCCCAGACAGGCACATGCAGTAAGTTAAGCAAGCAATAAACAAGCAGCTGATGATCACTTGATTACCAGAGCTTGCTAAAGCATGCTAGAACCAACTCTAGCATCAATACATTGACCATATAAATTAAACAGACACATTACATAATGAATTGCATCACAGATAAGCAAATGAGCTAAACACAATTATATCCAAAAGCACACCATCACTGGATGGTGCTGCCTAGCCAACAAACAGGTTCAATGGAGCATTTCCATGTATTATAGCACAAGGGATAGCACACCAGGAGCACTGGCTCTTGCAAAATTGCAAGAATTACACACAGTAATTAAGCCAGGGCAAGTAATTGAATACACTTGAGGATCTAGCAGAAGTAGCATCAAGAACAGAGTCACAGGGATAGTTTCAAGCAAGAAATGCAAGCATAAGCAAGCACATGGCTTTAGAAAAATTGCACAGAAGCATGCATAGCAAAGATAGCACAGCCTAAGCTAGGCCATGGAGAGTAGAGCAGCAGCCACCAGTTCACAATTGCAGCAGCAGAGAGCACAACCATAGCAGCTAGCATCAACCAGCAGTAGCAGCAGCAGCATAAGCACAGGCATGGCCACAGAAGCTGTGGTCATGGCAAGCAGAGCGCAGCAGTAAGCACAGCAGCAGTAGCCAGAAGCATACCACAGAAGCAGCAGCACGGCATGGCGGCATCTCCAACAGGAGGAGGAGCCATGGCTAGAGCGAGAACAAGAAGAAGTAAGGCAGGCAAAAGAGAGAGGGAGGCGCACACACCTGGAGCAGAAGCAGCGCAGCGTGCCCATGGCGGCACGGCGGCACGGGCCGATTACGGCAGCGCCAGGCCGCAGCCAGGACAGGCGTCGCCGGGCGCCAGAGCCCCAGCATCACCACAGCGAGGCACACGGCCGCGTTGTGACGCCAAGATCATCGACGGTGGCAAATCGCCATGGATTCCCACGGCCAGGGTCGCAGGCGAGTTGAGGCCGCGCGGTGGTGAGGACGAAACCCAAATCGATGCGGACCACCGTGCCCGCCGTCGAGAGGCGGATCAGATCCACCTAATATCGCCGGCGGCGACGGCCGGAGATGGCCGGAACAATTCCGAGAAGACGGCGGCGACGCGAATCGCCAGAGAGCGGTTAGGGTTAGGGTTCAGACACGCGCGAGAGAGAGAGGGAGAGAGTGAGGTGGTCGGGCCGGACCAGGTGGGTCGGCCGACCTAACCCGTTGGGCCACCCTGACAGGGGCCCAAGGGCAATTTAGCCATTTCACAAATTCATAAAATGCTGAAACTTTGAAAATCAATATTAAATGTTTAAAAGCTCTAAAAAATAATTAAAAATAAGCAAATTGATCAGCATAAAATTCTCTATCTAAATAAAATATCAAAGAGAATTTTTAAAAGACAATTAAGAATAAGTCTTAATTGATGATTTAAATAATGATTTAAATCACACATATTATTTTCAATAATGAAAATAAGTCCATTAATGCAATTGGACTTTAAAAACACCTTGACAATATTTCAAGGTTGTATTTACTTTAAACAGAGTATCTCCAAATCAATCTTAGTATCAACCTCTTACATAAAATAATAATGTCATCGGAAGGGGGAACAAACCCTAAAACAGGAATCATGCATAATTGCTTCTTTAACCATTGCCCTTATCGGACAATGATGCTATTTTTCAAACAGAGGACAAGGGTCAGTCCACACCTTCCACCGCAGAACTTTGCAGTGTTCATGCAAGTTCATCACTTGCTCATGTCATTTGAGTATTTCTATCAAATTACTTGCAAAGTACTATGATTATCACTATTGCATAAAAACCAAAACCACTACTTTCATAACTATGAATATGACTATGTGGTGGGCAATGGAACCATGGATTGTGTTGATATGGTGGAGGTTCCATTGCAAGGGTTTATATCCATCTAGGATTAAACAACAAATGTCGCCAGTGATTCTTGTGCCGTAATACCCGTGTTAACCATAAGATCCGGAGTGGGACGGAGTAGTCAAAAGTGTTTCCACCTCTCGTTCATCAACGGATGCGCTTTACCGTAGTACACTTGTAATCCAAGGGGCAAGCGGTGAGGCTGGGGAGTCCTAAGTCCCCACGGCATTGTCCGTAGTACACTTGTCGCCCGAAGGAGCAAGCGGTGAGGCTGGGGAGTCCTAAGTCCCCACGGTATTGCGGTCTATGATGGGTTGCAGCTACCGGCATAGGAATGTATGGTAGAGCCCTGCATTGACGTCGTGGTCGGGGTCCACCCTGAAATCTACGGGAATAATGGGACCGGCGTGGACCCAGGTCGGGGCATGCAACAAAGGGTGGGTGTTCGAGGTAGCGGAGGAACATGATTGGCTAGACCTTATACCGGGCCTCACACCGAAGGAAGTGTGGACGGGAAAGCTGCCCGGTTGGCACCAAGGTTAAGATCTCTTATGGGTAAAGCAACACACCTCCAGAGTGTAAAGAACCGTGACCTGTCACTCCCTATTCCGGGATATGGAAGCGAACGCGGAAAGGAGCTCCATGAAGTTCTAGTAAACCGGTGAAGGCCGACGGACATAGCTCTTTGAAATAAAAGCAACCTCTTGAAGAAATGTTTATCAAAACCTGCATTGGTATTAGACTTTCTGGTCTAATATCGTAGCTAGTGCATTAAACACCTCTTATCTATAATGAACTTGTTGAGTACGCTCGTACTCATCCCACTCTTAAATCCCTTGATTAGATTGTCTGAATCGTCTGGAGGAGGACTACAACAACCCTGAAGGATCCGAGATCATCGGCTATGAAGAACCAGACCTCTCTGGAGGTATTGAAGGCGTAGACTACCTCATAGTCTATGGAACCGGGGAGGCTTCCGGAGGAGATCAAGCCTAGAAACATCGAGTAGTAGTAGTAGCCGAGCAGCCCGAACTCGTAGTACTTAGCTGCTCGAGAGAATAAATGTATAATTTAATGAGACTTCTATATTGTAAGTTAAGTTCGCCTCGAACCCAGGAGTATTCCTCTTAGGACCCAAGAGGAGCTCCGAGACGATATGTGTATGATGATTGTAATATTAAATGAATGAGTTATGGACCTGCTATGTTCTGTTGTACTACTCTGAGGGATGTAATATTTGCGGAATGGTACTTCGTGAATGTTATATCAACGACTGGCATACTACAACATGCAGTGGTATGCAGGGTCACCACAAAGTCTTCGAATAAGACCCCAACAACAAAACCTCCCATAGGTGGGAAACCTACTCAAGGGGGGAGTCCTACCCAAGGTGGGACTCCCACCTTTCCTAGTGGGGTGGCCGGCCACCTATGGTGGCGTCCACCTGGGACTCCACCCTTAGGGTTTGGCTGGCCATGCAAGGTGGAGTCCCTCCGGACTCCACTTTCCATGGTGATTTCTTCCGACTTTGTGGAACCTTCTAGAACCTGCCATAAATGCACCGATCATTTCCAAACTTGGAATATGACTTCCTATATATGAATCTTATTCTCCACCTTCTCCTCGTGATGTCCTCGGATCCTATCCGAGACTCCAAACAAAACTTCGAGCTCCATTCCTTATTCCATATCTACTTAAACGATCAACCCTAAGTGCCTCATCGCGAACTATGCAGACATGGTTGAGACCTCTCTGACAATAACAATAGGGATCTGGAGATCCATAATGGCTCCCACATATTCAATGATGACTTTAGTGATCGACTGAACCATTTACATACGATATCGATTCCCTTTGTCACGCGATATTTTACTTGTCCGAGGTTTGATCATTGGTATTTCTATACCTCATTCAACCTCGTCTCCTGACAAGTACTCTTTACTCGTACCATGATATGTCATCTCTTATGAACCATTCATATGCTTGCAAGCTAATTAGACGACATTCCACCGAGAGGGCCCAGAGTATATCTATCCGTCATTGGGATGGACAAATCCCCATTGATCCATATGCCTCAACTCATACTGGATACTTAATCCCACCTTTATAACCACCCATTTATAGTGGCGTTTGATGTAATCAAAATACCCTTCCGTATAAGTGATTTACATGATCTCATGGTCGAAAGGACTAGGTAACTATGTATCGAAAGCTTATAGCAAATAACTTAATGACGTGATCTTATGCTACGCTTAATTGGGTGTGTCCATTACATCATTCATATAATGGCATAACCTTGTTATTAATAACATCCAATGTTCATGATCATGAAACTATGATCATCTATTAATCAACAAGCTAGTTATACAAGAGGCTTACTAGGGACTCCTTGTTGTTCACATAACACACATGTATCAAAGTTTCGGTTAATACAATTATAGCATGGTATGTAAACATTATCAAAAACACAAAGATATATTATAATAACCATTTATTATTGCCTCTTGGGCATATCTCCAACAGTTATGTCATTAGGTGAATGATGTAATGGACACACACCCAAATAAGCATAGCATAAGATCACGTCATTAAGTTCAGTTTGCTATTCGCTTTCAATACATAGTTACCTAGTCCTTCGACCATGAGATCATGTAAATCACTTATACCGGAAGGGTACTTTGATTACATCAACGCCACTGCGTAAATTGGTGGTTATAAAGGTGGGATTAGGTATTTGGAAAGTATGAGTTGAGGCATATGGATCAAGAGTGGGATTTGTCCATCCCGATGACGGATAGATATACTCTGGGCCCTCTCGGTGGAATGTCGTCTGATTAGCTTGCAAGCTTGTGAATGGTTCACAAGAGATGATATGCCATGGTACGAGTAAAGAGCACTTGTCGGAGACAAGGTTGAACAAGGTATGGAGATACCGATGATCAAACCTCGGACAAGTAAAATATCGCGAGACAAAGGGAATCGGTATCGTATGTAAATGGTTCAATCGATCACTAAGTTATCGTTGAATGTGTGGGAGCCATTATGGATCTCTAGATCCCGCTATTGGTTATTGGTCGGAGAAGAGTCTCAACCATGTCTGCATAGTTCGCGAACCGTAGGGTGACACACTTAAGGTTTGATGTCGTTTAAGTAGATATGGAATATGGAATGGAGTTCGAAGTTTTGTTCGGAGTCTCGGATGGGATCCAGAACATTACGAGGAGGTCCGGAATGATCCGGAGAATAAGATTCATATATAGGAAGTCACTTTTCAAGTTTGGAAATGATCCGGTGCATTTATGGAAGACGCTAGAATATTCTAGAACCTTCCAGATGAAATCACCATGAAAGGTGGAGTCCCGGTTGGACTCCACCAAACCCAACCAGCCAACCAAGTGGGAGGGTGGAGTCCATGAGGACTCCACCTCCTTGGCCGGCCAAAGAAAGGGGGAAGGGGAGAGTCCCTGTCCCTCTAGGTTTCGTCCATATGGCAGTTTTTGAATTGGGGTCTTATTCAGATCTTTGGGCAAACCCTTGGGTGTTCCACCTATATAATGAGGAGGAGAGGGAGGGGGCAGCCTACACAAGTTGGCCGCACCACCTAGGGCTCCCCAAGGCCGGCGCCCAAACAGCCCCTCTCTCCCAAACCCTAGCCTCTCTCCTCCTCCATCTTCTCCCACAACGCTTACGGAGAAGCCCTATCGGAGATCTCCACCACCACCATCACCACGCCGTCGTGCTGGCGGGATTCCGAGGAGGGTCTACTACATTCGTTGCCCGCTGGAACAGGGAGAAGGACGTCGTCATCAACACCGTATGTGTGACCGAGTACGGAGGTGCTGCCCGACCGTGGCACCGTCAAGATCTTCTACGCGCTTTCGAAGCGGCAAGTGATCGACTAAACACAACGAGATCTAATCTCGTAGGCTTTGGAAATCTTCGAGGGTTAGTCTCATGATCTTCTCGTTGCTACCATCTTCTAGATTGCATCTTGGCTTGTTATTCGTTCTTGCGGAAGGAAATTTTTTGTTTTCTATGCTACGAATCCCATTAGTAAGAACCCGTGCAGCTATTTTGTCTCGTTTGTCGAGTTTTTTCACCTCTGAACCTTTCTGTCATCTCTCTCTACATCTCTCTCTACAGCCTCTGATGAAACACTTCATCAATCTCGGTACTCAATTTATTGGTTACCGTGACACTATCGAAAGTTTGAAAGGTACACCTTCATGTAGTTAAGATGTCTTATTTTTCATCGAGTAGACTATATTGCTGTCTGACTTAATCGCTCCTGTCTTGTTTCCTTCCGCTAGAGGCTCTCGCCAAAGCCAACAAACGCGCCGATGATCTCGCCGTCAAGCTTGAGCAAAGCAAAAAAGCTCGCGAGAAAACTGAACAAGATGCTGCATGTCTACAATTCTAAAACCCTAGTCTACAATCCGTAGGTATTGACAAATCAATACCTTGTCAGCCACGTCAGCAAACTAATGGTTGTCGTGACAGAGTGACCAAACACTCGCGCGGGGCAACTTTGTGACCCAAAATTCATGATCTGCAAGTTCGTGATCAAAACGTATCGTCCGAGGTAACTCATAGATTAAATTCTTTTTAAAAAACATATTTGCATGTAGCTAACATATGTGGGTTCTAAGATTGAAACTTAAATATTTCCATTTGTGGTCTGTGAAAAAATGAAAATTATACGCATTATTGGACTAAGTTTCAAACAATATAACTTGGTCCAAAACTTTGTAACATAGTCCGAAAAGTCTGATCCAAGAAACGAAATGAGAGCAGAAGCTGGATTCACTTGTCTCTCACTCTAGACGATGATTTTCACACTAGTTTTAAAACATACACGGCACCGGATACACGGCCTCGCCTTTTTAACTGATATAGCTCACACTTGCCAGTGGGATCTACGGGTCTAAACACGTAGGTCTTGTCATTACTTATCTTGTGAACTTCCTGCTACTCATCCACTATCCGGGAGGTATGCTTGGCCAGCTGGTTCCTCGCCAGGTCCACCCCGGACCGGCGACTCTGCATCGGCCATCGCCGTGGGCGAGGAGCGTGACAAATAGTCTATGAAAACAGTTTACACACTCCGGGACCTGGTGATTATCATCTCCCACTGAACAGCAAACCACTAGCATGTGGTACTGAGTTAAAAGTATCTTGTTTATTTGTCTTACTCCAATATCTTACGACTAACACGGTAGCACTTACAAGATCTACACCAAACATATTTTTACGCTTTGACACATCTAGCGGAAGTGATCAATGGGACGGCAAGGTATATGCTCGTATATATAGCCGCACCATTCGTGCGAGATTATTGGAGTCATGACTCATGAGTGTAGCTCATCAAGTTTTGGCCCTCTCCCCATACTGTCACGCAGAAGTTAATCTCGGTGCTAACTTCTAAACTATTTCTAGATGAGCAACGAAATCTTTGATCATCTCACGCGGTTCTTATTTCCGATTCGTGATGGGTTTGTTTTCTTAGTCTTGCATACAACTATACAAGTCATCCTGACTAGGTTTAGCATACAACTATACAAGTCATCCCGTTGCACCGTTGCTTTACCGGTCAAAAAAAATTCCTGTTGCTGAAACTTCATGGAATGCAGAATAATAGTTATCGATTGATGTGGAGATGATGCATTACCCAATTAACCGAATTACGTGGGTCTGACGACCCCTTCTCCTCTACCAACCCCATGCGGCGGCCACAAGCGCCCTCGACTCCCTCTCGCGTCCTCCTTCATCTGCCACCGCTGCTAGCACTGTCGCTGGGCAAAGTCCCTACAGCGAGGCAGCGGACCTCGCGGGATGATTCCCAAGATCTCAGCTAGCAGCGGCCCCTCTTTGATCTTCGGTGGTGATGGCGGACGACGGCGATCGGTGGTAGGTCCGCTAGTGGCGGGGCTCTGGCAGGAGGTGGCGCTTGGTGCGCTTGATCTAGGGCCTTGCTTGTGATCGGCGGCCTTTTCTCAACCCTAATGCCTTTTCCCGCCATTAGTCGGTGACGTCGCGTGGAGGCCGTCGAGCGGTCGTGGATGGCCAGTTGCGTGGGAGGCACTGCTTGAATAAAGGCGTCGATGATAGGATACCTCTCACACCATGACGAAGAACTGCTTTTTTCGATATGGGAGCATTGCTCCGGCCTCTGCATCAATAGATGCACACAGCCATGTCTTTTATTAAAATAACGAACGAAGTTCAAAACAGTGTACTTGTTACAATCACATAGAAACTAAAGCTGCAACAAGGAACAGCCACAAAAAGATGAACGGCAAGCAAAATCTATCCATCTTCAATCTTCAATCCTTCTAGTGTGCCGCCATCCAGTAGCCTGGAAATAACAGTCCCGTGCGACCATCAGGATTCGGTTGCATCCAATAGCCATAATATCCCGCTGGTCCTCCGGGAGAAGATACGCCCAAAGTTGAATCCAGTGCGCTGCACGAATAATAACCTGCAAAAAATTAGTTCCCTTTTGTTTATTAATATCATTTCTACTTGTCCATATTGACCAACAAATTGCTGAGATTCCATTACGGATATGCTGTTTATCCTTCTTTTTCACTCCATTAACCAATTGCCAAACATATTCGTGATATTAGCAGGGGGAGGAATGTTATAAGCAAAATATACCATTCTCCAGACTAATTTTGCAAATGGACAAGATAGAAACAAGTGTTCAATGGTCTCATTATTATCACAGAAACAACATTTTTGACTGCCCGTCCACTTCCTCTTTATTAGATTATCCTTAGTAAGTAACACTTTATTACTAAGAAATCACATAAATATCTTTATCTTGAGAGGTATTTTAATCTTCCAAAGATATTTTCTCAGAAATATAGTATGACCATTCATAAGATCAAGGTACATAGATTTAACTGAAAACAAACCCGATTCTATTAACTGCCATAGTTGTACCATCATTAGTCGTTCACATAGGTGTAACCATGAATTCCACTTATGTTCATTAAGATATCTCCTAAAATTAATATTAATAGGAGATTGATTCAATACCGTAGATACCAACACATTTTTTCGTTGGACAATATTATAAAAAGACGGATATTGTTGGGCTAGCGACACATCGCCCAACCAGACATCCTCCCAAAACCGAACCGTCATCCCATTCCCAATTTTAAATTTACCCCTCTTAAAGAACTCATCTTTTACGCCCATCAACCCCTTCCAAATGGGTGAATCAGTGGGTTTCGCCTCCACCTGAGCCAACGTCTTATTTTTAATATATTTGTTATGCAACAATTGCTGCCAAACTCCTTCTTCTGATAATAATTTGAATAACCATTTACTTAACAAACATCTATTTTTCAACTCAAGAACCTCGATCCCTAAGCCCCCTTGATCCTTTGGTCTACAAATAATATTTCAACGAGATAGTCTATATTTCTTTTTGTGTTCACCAGATTGCAAAAAAAAACGAGATCGATAAAAATCAAGTCTCTTCCTCACACCCTTAGGAATCTCCAAAAAAGATAACATGAACATGGGCAGGCTAGTAAGAACGGAGTTAATAAGAATAAGACGATCCCCGTAAGATAACAATTTACTCCACCAACAGCCTAATTTTGCAGAAACCTATTCTCCACCGGATTCCATTCAGAATTACGGAGCATTCTATGGTGGATAGGAATACCAAGATATCTAATCGGTAAAGACCCGGATGTACACCCAAAAATTTCTTTATAGTGGTGTTCCATTTCCGATGCTTTGCCAAAACAGAATAATTCACTTTTATGAAAATTTATTTTCAACCCCGATAGCTGCTCAAAGATACACAGAATGAGCTTCATATTGACCGCTTTTTCTAAATCATGGTCCATAAAAATAATAGTATCATCGACGTACTGTAGTACCGACACGCCCCCCTCGACCAAATGTGGAATAAGACCCCCCACATGACCAGCATCTTTAGCCCGTCCAATCAGAATAGCTAACATATCAGCTACAATATTGAATAAAATTGGAGATAACGGATCCCCTTACCTCAGACCCTTTTTAGTCTAAAAATTGTGCCCAATATCATCATTAACTTTTATCCCTACACTACCTCCCTGGACGAAATTTTTAACACCATCGCACCACACTGGATCAAAGCCCTTCATCCGCAAGACCTGTTGAAGAAAAGGCCATTACACCTTATCATATGCCTTCTCGAAGTCGATTTTAAATAAAACCCCATCCATCTTTTTACGATGTAATTCATGAATTGATTCATGCAAAACGACCACTCCTTCCAAAATGTGTCTCCCTGGCATGAAATCCGTCTGAGTAGGTTTTACTACCTTATGCACCACTACCGACACCCGATTGGTAGACACCTTGGTGAAAATTTTGAAAATCAAATTAAGCAAACATATAGGCCTATATTGCTGAATCTGTACCGCATTATCTTTTTTCGGTAACAATGTTATGATCCCAAAATTTAGCTTGAATAAAGGAAAACCCCCAGCCTAAAAGTGACTAAACACGAAGAACTGCTTGTTGCTTGTTTTCATTGATATGGCTGGAGTGTCGAGTTTCGGAGGGCTCCGCTGCAAAATTACAATGGACGACATGCCGGAAATTGCCAGATCAGATGGTATTCGTTCGCGTGCAACCATGATTTTTTGTCCGTTTAGTTTCAGATGGAGCGATGCGAAGCTCTGCATTGTTGCCATCATGGGACATGTCTTTGGTTACATGGTGAAGTCAGTCCCGTAGAATGGCATGAAAGGCGAGATCTGAGGAATGGTAATGGCGGTTCGAGTCCTGGTGGTGATGATGTTTAGGCTTGGTGATTCATGACTTGGAGCTGTGGCATCGACAACACATGAAAAATTCAGAATCTAAACTTGCTGGGTGAAAACCAAGGTCTAGTTTTAATTGGTTGTGTCTGGCAATGGCCTTGTTGTAGGCATTGTTTTGTGAGTGCGGACTTTCTCCCGGGTGAAACCTATGATCTATGATCAGGACGATGACGACACTTGTGTACTGCTCCCTTCTTTAAAACGTCGTTTTTGGAGAAGATGGATATCTGGTGTTGTCTTTGTGGTGTTTGGTCTGCTGCTACAAGCACGACTTTCTTTTTATGTAATTCTTCACTTTTTTGATTGTGCATCCGTATTGCCATTAGGACAGAGAACGGATGTAATTGTTATCTTCATGTTATTAATATATTTCCTTTATCAAAAAAATGCAGACTAAATTATTACTCTAGGAACATCGTCAATTTGGCCTGAACTTGTGGCTCCAAACCCACCGTGTGATAACTTTGGCATATCCACACCCTGTTTGAGTTTTCGTCATGCAAGGATCTCCAATTAAAGCTCTCATTGAGAACAAGCAACTGCGTACCCCTTTGCCCTATCTGAGGGTGCTCCATGATACGTAGGGAGAAAAAGACCACTCCATGCCATCCGATCTGGAAGCGAGCTCCGCGTCGATCTGAGGCGTTCATTTGTCAAATAAAACCGCCGATGAAAACCCTAGCTTTCCTGCTCGGCCGCCCACCCACCCGTGCCTCCTCTCTTCCCCTCCCGAACAGAGAGCTCTCGGAAGGAGAGGCTCAACCCGCGTCCAGCACGCCCCGGCGCCGGCGACGCCGCAGGTAGGCTCCTCCTCCTCCGTGCTTCCTCCTCCCTGGCACTCTTCCTCTTTGCCCTCATTTGTAATTTCTACCCTAGCTCATCCCTCCCCTGCAGCCTTCCCTAACCCTAGATCGACGGGGCCGCCATCTCATCTCCTCTTCCAGAAGGCGGGAGTAGCAGTGAAGACCACCATGGAATGCTACTCTGTCGGTGACCAAGGACGGGAAAAACAAGGCCGTGTGAGGTGTGGATGGATTTGTGGACGGGCGAAGCCGCATCACGGTATGTTTTCTTCTCTTCTTTCCTCAATCTCTTCACATCTTCATCCTCCTTACGTACCTCCCTTTGATGTGCTCATAATTTTGGTATCTTCGTCCCCAGGTCATGGATCATCTTCCTTCTTATCCCCACCAAAAGTTTCGTTTATCTTTTGGAGGCCAGAAATCTCCCTTCTTATCCCCACCAAAATTTCGTTTATCTTTTGGAGGCCAGAAATATGGTACTGTACTATTTTGTGTATGATAGATTTTCTTTTAATATTGCGCTTGATGAAATTATGAAATAATTTTATTTTTTGTTGTACCTCTATATGATTGAAAAGTGCTTATGGTTCATGATAACGTATGCTGCTCGATGAAATTACCAAAATTTTGATTGTTAATCTTTTGGCAGTAAAGAAACTAAGATGCATATTTTTGGGACAAACTTTTCAGTATGTAATTAGCTTTCAAATATTTAATTACTTCAGTAATAAGATATTTTGATCTTAAAACACAATACGAGATTTACATGAAAGGACAATTGCCCATGGTTCAGGATAACGTATTGTTTGCTACTTGACATATGTATACTCTTTTTCTGTTTACAGTATATACCTTAAGGTCTGATTCAAATAGAGGTTCCCGGTTTGGGTTTGCACTTTGCTCCGTGTTAATAGTTCTTGTATTTTGCATCAGGTATTTCTTTCTATGGAAGACATCAGTTTTGCATCCGAGTTATTCGTTTGAATGGAATGTTTATCTCCTTCACCAGGCTGAAGGATGTTCGCCACAACTTAAAAGCAGGTCAATCATGTTTAAATTGCCTTTCTAAATTGGCTTTCACATGTATGGCAGGCTGGCAGCAGCACCATAGGAATTAGTCCTCAACCAAGGTATTTTACCTATTTCCCTCTATGTATAGTAGATTTGTGGTGGTTGTTTGCCACCATCAGAGCTATGAATGTGCATGACGCAATTGAAATTTTGCATATGATCGACGTCCTTTGATAAGGTTTTTTGTTAAGAGTTTTTCTTGCTGCCCTTTTATCATTTGAGGGTATGAAATACTTTGCATAGTTTGAATAAGGAATTTGATATATGACATTCCTTTCTCCCATGTGGAATTAGGAATTTCGATATACTTACTCATTTTGTAGTTCCTTCCAATATGAACTCAGGCTTTATATTTTTCTGTTTGAGTCACATACTTGTCTGACCTATGACGACAACAATGTGTAACTATGACTTTTTCAGTTTTTTTGTAAGTATCTTGGACATGCAGATCATCATCTGTAAAGATTAGTATTTGTAATACTGTGTTTGGAGTGCAACCTCTCGCTAATAATACCCAAGAATTGACAGACTTGGAATATTTACTCGAGTGAGTACTGAGGAGCACAACTCGGGTCATGCGTGAGAATTAGGAGGGCATCGGTCATCTGCAACTTTAGATCGTTCCCAAGGTGGTAAAGCTTATTCCTTTCCCAAAGCTTATTCATTATTATGCATATTTATTTAACTTACCTTTCATCAGATTAATGCGATTAACACAATCCAATACGAAAAGGTTAGCAATTGCAGAAGGTTCATCTAGATAATTCAATCTCCTTACTATTTATCCAAACAAACATACAGTAATGTTTTATTTTACCTTTGTATAAATCCCCATGCAAAGTTTAGATGACCAATGTGCGCTTATTTTTATTTGGTGCTATGTAAACCTGTATGCAAGTAAGCTTTACATCAGTGTTTTCAAAATATACCAGCGATTGAAAGCAGAGGGTGGATGCAGCTGGTGTTCGTGGTGGCGTGGCCCGGAAGGTGGCACCATGTTTCTCGCCTGCAGCTTCCTACTCTTATTATATCCCATATCTTTCGTTGTGTACAGTCGATTACCACTGCACACCTCTGCTTGCTTCGTCTGTTCAATTATTTCAGCTTTGTCGCGGTTGCGACTTTCCGCTCTCTGTGTTGTGTTTGGATGACAAACGGTTGAAACTGATGATGGTGTTGGCACAAATCGTCTTGGCGTCCAGAGAGAGAAAGTTTGGATGGAAGGGAGCCAAGAGGTAAGATGGTGCACAAGCTTGTTGAAACTTCCTACTATGTAATGGATTGCCTTTAGATGACGTGGATGTTTGATCTTGACCATTTTATAATGTTGTCATTTTTGTTTGTTGCAGCCCAAGACACTGGACGCCAACTTCACTCAAGGCAAAAGGAATTATTTCGTATCTCAGACATGCTTCTATGGTATCGAGTTATCTAATCTTTATAGCATAGTTTGTTGGAGGAAAAAGAAAGTATATTTTCGTGGAGATTGTATTTTATTGTTTTGACAATACTTTTTCGTTGGCTTACAGTGGCTTATTCTCTGAATTGGTTTTGCAGGTAGGAAGGTGTTACTGGACAGCTAATAGCAGACAAAACAATTTACTGTAAATTTCTTCGAAGATCTTGAATCTTACTCAACAGTTTTGATCTCCCTATGACAGTCAAAGGGGTAAATCTATTTGGCAGTCCACATCTTTTGCAAAGCTTCCATATGAGGTTTGGACACAAGCTCAGGCTCATTTGCGTAATTTTTTTTGTAGTTCACCACAAGATATCAATGCCTGCTTATATATCCTCTATAATGTGATAGAAAACCACGATGGTTTTGTGGCCAAAAGTAGTGATAGAATATCATCTTTTGACTTTAGTACTGAATGAGTAGAGCTCCATTCTACCAGAGGAAAGTGTATTCTTTGGTGACATGCAACATGTTGGTTGTTAGTTTGCTTCACCGGTTAATTATTTCTTAGAAAAAAATCAATTTCTACTTTTGAAAAGGGCAGCGACATATTTGAGTTTGATGCTTGCAGTTATAGACTTGTAGTTATTAATTTTGTTTTGGTCTTTATAGTTTCTCTGACCATCCAAAGTATGAGTGTTTATTTATCTAAATAAGTGTAGTCCGAGAGTAGTAGAGAGGAGTAGAGGACACTACTGTCCTGAGCATCTATTACTAAATTACACACCTAAACCTGTTGTAATGTCCAAACATTCAGCGGGCATAGCATCGGGCATGTTCTTGCTCCATCATTTAGCTGATCAAAAGCGATCGCTGATTCTTTTGTGCAGGGAATTTTCATAGTATAATTTTTCATCCATGCCTTTCACAGAGTGCCTTTATGGAGTACCGTGTGTCACCCTTAGGCTAAAGAATTGCCCTATTCTGGCACTATTTTTTTTCTTTGTTTTCTGAGCTGTGTTATTAGCCCCTTCTCCTTCCAAATATCCACACTTCAACTGTTCTAACATTCTGGTGAATATGTATTTGCAACTCTGATTGCTAAGTTATGCTTATCAACAAAGAGGACGTGAAGGCGAACACTCGAGAGGAGGGGGGCTCCCCTCGTGAGGGCATGCTTGACACAACGCGGACCTGCTACTCGAAGTATGTAGTTGTAACATCCATAGCCGTTTTGGCTGCTGCCCTCCAATACCTGATGTTCTATATGCCAGGGCCTCATGACAATGTAATCGTGCAGTATCTTGTGTTTCGTTCTTTTTCGTTTTTGGTATGTCTTCTTTTCAGTTTTGCTTGTTAGTAAGCAATTTTGGGTGTTTTATGTATATTTCTTGCAAGAGCTGTCAATGTTTCCACCTGTATTTGTTGCCAAATACTGATATTCACTGGTTTGGGATTTCTGAACACCTCATCGTAGAGAAAATGGAACGGCAAATGAGTGGAAATGATTACAAGTTTCGTATTACTGTATATGGTTGTGGTCTGTTGCCTTTAATTTATATTGAGACACTTCTGCAATAGAAGCCACCTTATAATAAGGATTTGGACGCAGAGGACTAGCAAGGAGGCGCCCCATGGGGCGCCCCAACCACTAGTTTTCATTGTTTACGGCACTACTTGCATCGTCACGCGGGTGGATTCTGGATTGGGATACAAGGTTTAGATAAATTATGCTGAGAAGGGGGTCTGGGGCGGTGACGAGAGTTTAGAGAGAATTATTAGGTGAGATTCAGAATTTCGTTTAGTAGCATAAGTTTCAGAGTACACGACGCTGCCTTCTTTTAACGGTTACAACTCACGCTTACAAGTGGGGCCCGTCGGCTTAAGAGTATGTTTGGTTTGTGCCCTAAGACTAGTCACAATGCATATTATCATATAAAAGTATCATGCACATGATACTACTACATGTTACTATCTCCATAATGCATGGTATCATGTAGTAGTATCATAGCTTTTTTATATTAATTGATTTGTAGAATCTCAATGTAGATATATGCACACGATTTATTTGATATTAAATTTTCTAGTACCACGCGCTATGATACGGTATCTACCTATGATACTACTATCCTCTCTCTCATTTTTAATTTTACTATCACATCAGCTTTTTGCATGCATGAGATGTATGATACTACCTATGATACTCCTAATGTGGGTAGTCTAACTAGCCCCACTAAAATATCGACATAAAGAGCAAGGGCATGACCAAAATTTTAGTACTCCCTTCGTCCCGATTCATAGGACCGATCGTAAATTTGATTAAGATAATACAAGATATATACTACAAAATATATATCATTAGAAAGTTAGATGTTCTACTTTCTAATGATATATATTTTTATTATATAATTAATATTATGTTGGTTAAATTAATAATATAGAGATATACGTAAGCCCTATAAACTAGGACAAAGATAGTAGGTTGTTGCCGTTTGAAGCTTTTCCGTGCCTGCCACTCGCCCGCGCGCCGGCGAAAACAACACAGACACACAGCGGCGGGGCTGGCTTCTTGGGCGAGCCAAAATTTTGGCACTCAATCAAACAGGGAAGCCAATTTTTAGGTAAGGCTATCATTGACTTCTATCCAAACGCACCCTAAACACCTAGCTCACCCCACTTTTTCTTTCTTTCGAACCACTCCAGCTACGTCCACCCCTCTGTCCGGGAGGAACACTTAGCCAGCTGGTTCATCGCCAGGTCCACCCTCGACCGGCCACTCAGAATACAGTTTGCATAAGTCGCGACCTAGCTACTATAGTCTCCCATTGAATAGAAAACCACTATCATGCTTGACTCAGATAAACGTATCCTGTTTATTTGGCCTACTCCAATGTCTCACGGCGGCATAGCACCTAAGAGATCTGCACCGAACATTCCTTAACGCTTTGACATTTAGCGGAAGTGATCAATGGCACGGCAAGTGTGCCCATATATATAGCCGCACCATTCATACGGACTTACGGAGTATTGGAGTCATGAGGAGTGTATAGTAGCTCATCAAGTTTTGGCCATGTCCTCATGCTGTCATGCAGAAGTGAATCTCGGTGCTAACGACTAAACTTTAATTTCTCAGAAGAGCAACGAAACCTGTGACTGGCTCACACGGTTCTTGTTGCCGACTCGTAATGGGTTTGTTCCCTTAGTCTTGCATGCAAGTAATCCTGACATGGTTTAGCATGGGAAAAGCTTTTACAATCACGTTCCCGTTGCAGCGTTGCTTTACCGGTCAAAAAAACGTTCCCGTTGCTGAAAGTCCATGGTGTCATTTCCTTACGACAAAAGTACACCATAGGCAGAATAATTGTTTGTTGTAGATTGATGTGGAGAGGAACCTACCAATTCACAGCTAGTTTTCCATATGCAGAGTAAATTAGTAATCTAGGAATAGCATCTAGCCTGAACTTGTGGCACTAAACTTGCCATCTGTAATAACTTTATGCGTATGCACACTTTGATTGAGTTGTCGTCGTGCAAGGAGTATCCTCCAACTCAAACTCTCCTTTCCATAGTTTATGGCATTAGTCATAATAAACTAGGAACTCATCACTCGTACGCTGCAAGACCTAGAGAAGTTTGTTACGAATGTCTAGCTAAGCCGCTAATCTTTTATAGTAATATATAAACAGATAAGTTACATCCACTTGGACGGTTTGCTTAATCTCCCTTCAGATGTTAGATTGTGTTTGATGTGAATCAGAATCAGAAAGAGGAGGAATTACCAGATTTTATCCAAATTTAGCTTGCAAATGCCTCCTATACGATTGCATTCCCAATCCTCAAACAGTCAAACTCCATTCTGCCGTTTTCCTTTCAGGACAATAATAACATCATTGACAAGTGGGAGAATAATCATGTATCCAAGTGACACGGGAAACCGCATCATCTGTGCAACGACTATTAAATGCTGAAGATTGATGTGGAGAACACGCCTTAAACACATCACAATTAGCTTGTCAAGTGAAGAACAAATGAACATTATTTAAGTAAACATCATTTGGGACACTCTATTACTTGATCCCTTGATGACTCGATAACCCTCCTCTGGCGGCCGAACATGTGGCTCTAAACCTGCCATCTGCGATAAATTCATCATAAATATAGTTAGATTGAATCGTCGTCATGCAAAGAATCTCCGCATATTCAAACTCTCCTCTTCATAGCTGACTGTATTCAATCATAAACTAGGAACTCATCAACCATACATTAGGTTTCTATAAGAGTCCTACTACTAATTTGGTACTTGGATACAACTTGTTAACCATTGAAAGATAAGTGTATCGCAAGTAGGCATCTCAAGATTTTGTCACTGTACTCATTGGCTGGCTTGTATACTAGGAATCCCAACCAAAAACATGTTTATTCAAAAAGAAAAGAACAATGTTTCTTTCATGGGGACCTCACATGAGCAGTTTGTTTGAAGCATACCTGGGCCATGGGGTACCCAATTGGCTATCTTGGTTGCTGGGAACCTGACCTTTCAAGATGAAGAAAGATTCAGCTCAAGTGTTTGGTGCCTCTTCGTCACAGCAAAAGGCAAAAATCAATTGTGTGATGGATCATTTTTCTTCTTCTCTGAACTCTGTGTATAGTTTTATACATCTATCATCCACTGATAATATGCAGTTAGAATTCAATTTCTGTACATGTGCATGCTTGTCAGACAACTGTACAAAGAGGCGTTTCTGATTTTCTCCAAGCATATACTGGAAATATCAAAGGTCGCAATAATACTTCTGGTCATCAATGGCAACCTCCTTTTTTACATTTCCTTTTTTTAATGCAAATATGTTTGGACACGACTTCAATGTTCGCTGCGTCCATATGCAAAGAATAACAGAACAGAGTTCAACAGTTGCTGCAAATTTTGCATTGTTGTAACATGTGATTCAACAAAGCTACAACTTCCACACAAGTGAAGGATGGCAACCATGGCCACTTTATTATTTTTAATTGGATACTTGAATTCAGATACAGATGGAACATCTTTAACTCAACTCAAACACAAGCAACACTATAAATTATTGTAGAGCAAGCTTCTGAAGCATGCTTTCTTTTCTGTCGTGATAAAAGAACACACAGAAGATACATATATTCGGAGTGGCTCAATTCTGGCTCAATTTGACATTGAGCCAGTGTATGTACAGAAAATCCGGCAATTCTGATGGTCCAATTCTTTCATGTTACCAGTCACAGTGCCAAGTTGCTCTCAATGAAATCATCTTCCTTCCCAGCATCCCAGCAAACCATCTTCCTTCAAACCAGCTGAATTTTGTCATATGAAACTTCACTTCCTCCACCAGTGCCACCATTCCTTTGAACTTCGAAGTCTGAAGTTCAGGCTACCTCTTTCTTACGGAAGATGTTCATTGCGTCACTGTATAAGGCAACAGAGTTTGAGAGAACAGCAAGCACAATCATGGTTACAGCCAAGATCTTGTCACGCTTGGTTGCGATTCCATAAGGATCCCTGGAAAAACAAAAGCCAAGTTTTAATGTCTGTATATGAGAATGTTTACAAAATTGGGAATATATACTTATCAGAAGCATAAAGCATTATCTAGTTACCTTAGTATGACCATGGCGGGAAATATGAAACCAATCAAGACAGCAGCTGTGGCACCAGTAAACTGGAAAGCGTCCCAAATACTTGGTATGAAGATGGCAGCAGTATAAATAACCACAAGGAGTGAGATGGTGATTAATGCAAATCTCTTATTGTCATGAGAAATGTGCCTCGACGTGGGAAAGAGTAGTCCATCCAAGTTGAGCCTAAGGGCAAAGAAGACGATGGGAAAGACAAGCATGACGTGAGCAGCATAGCTCACTCTGACTACATCATTAAAGACAGAGCTGAACGGAATGCCAAGGTCTGAATCGAAGTTGGCTAGCACATCATCCAGTGTACCATCTCCAAAGAGAAGATACGCAAAGAAACTTGTGGCAATGTAAACACTGGAGCAAAGAGCCAGTGATGTTCGCACGATTGGTTGAGTTTGTGTTCTATCTTCAAGCTCATTGTCAATGCTGTGAACTGTAGAATCACGAAAACATGCATTCAGAATCAACATAATTGAACAATGGCAATAATATTTGCATACTGAACAGCATACCGTTATAGTGGCATATGTATGCAGTGACAAGAACAGGGACAGCCGTAAAAAGCTTCCAGATAGAACTAAGATCATCTATCTCTGGGAAAAGCTTGGGCATCGCTACAGTTCCATCGATGAGTTTGATTATGGCAATCCCAGCAGTAATGACAACAAATATCACAGCTAGAGCAACTGATAGGGCAGATGTGTAGCTCAATGAATCTATAGGAAATAACAAGATTGAAAATTAATATCATGCGGTTAATAATAGATAGAAGACATGGTGAAAACTAAATATTTCATGATTTGCAAACATGAATACATACCCAAACGCTTAAAGCTCACCAATGGAGCAAAGACAAGAAGAGTTGTCACAAGAAGAACAACAGCACGAGAATTCCACATCTGAGCTCCAAACCAGCCCTCCAATAAGCCACGATGATGAATACCGTCTGACGTTGTTCCGGATAATACATCACCTGTGAAAGTTCAATAACCAGTGTTACTCACAGTTCATGCAAATATAACTGTTGAATTTAACTATTAAGGTATAATATGTTACTTGAGGAGGCCAAATTGACTTACAGCTGTCTGGTGTTTCTTACAAAATCGTTCAAAGTGACAGTATTATTTCATTGGAAAGATAGCAATGTTCCATTTCTCCTTAGGTACTAAACAACTTGAGGAAGTACTTATCAAGAACTCATGCATGATTTACTAAAGAAACCCAAGTCTTAGCAGCTATGAAATGAACTTTAAAACATGTAAATCTTCAAGAATATTTTGGAAATACTCATGGTTGTCTCCGAGCATATGCCCCAAACCGTGCCATTCACTGGACTAAAGATGTTCTGGTGGAGCACTTGATTATACATAACAAGTTCAGGTTGGCGTATTAAAGTTGCACACCAAATGCTAGAAGAAAAATTGAGAGAACAGAGAGTACAAGTATTGAGCTTAGAGTGAATACCGATGATAATCATGTAAACAATCATCACACCGATGTTGTTTATAACCACAGAGGCCTGCAGCGCAATCCTCCCCCATTGCCCGTACGCCTCACCCATCAGCCACCCATACGACGTGATCTTTCCTTGGTGGCTGCACCTGACAAGCATGTCAATGGATGCCTCAGTGAGCAATGCCACAAAGACGATCATCAGGAGACCAGGGATGAGGCCCAGCATCTTGATGCTGGCTGGCAAGGCCATGATTCCAGCACCAACGATGGTGGTCGAGAGATTGAAAACCGCTCCGGAGAACGAAGCTCCATTGAACTCATGGAACCCGTCCTCCTCTGCCTTGACCGGAAGAAGTGGCGTGGTCTCATCTCGTATTTCCTTGGACTGATCTGTTGATACGTTCCCGGCCCCCATTTTCTAGTTCGCTCTCCTGGAAGGAAAAAAGATTTCCAGTCAACGATATGGTACAATAATTTATTTTATTTTGGTTGGACACGTTTATTTTGATTCCCATTTCTTACGTATTAATAATCTCTTCAAATAAATGAAGCATGCCCTCATCTACCACAAGAACAAGTCAAGTTTGATAACTAGCATTTCGAAGTCAAAGGTCATAATCTAGAGTATGCACGCCAAAGTATCCTGCAGCAGAAGCAATAAAAATAAGGCTGGATGATGAACTTAAAGATCCAGTATTCAGTATAACTAGTACCAAGTTTTAACCTAACGAACATCATCATACAGATGAGGCAACATCACATGGAGAAATGAACTCCAAACTTTAAGATCCAAGCACAGCAAAGTCTGCTGAAGGCTGAAGCTCTTTCACCACAATCTGCGTGGCCAAAATAAATGCAGTCTATGCCGAACACGTCAGAGCACTCATTCTAAGCTGGGACGCAAAATCGAGATAACAGAGAGTACAGTATCCTAAAAGCAACATTCTTTCCACTATAACTCGCTCCGAGTGAACCCAAGTTGGCAGTATCATCAGAAACCACATCACGAGTCCATTCCAAGCAAGAATCACCCCACTCACCGGCACAAAAGTAAAGCAACAATCATCCTGGCCAAGAACTGAGGGTAAAGATAAAGGGAGAAAAGGGTGTTACCTTTTCCAACACACAAGGCTCCCCTTCAGTCGTCTCCCGGATCTGAGAGCTAGAAGAGCAGAGGAAACCAGAACCAATCACAGGGCCGGGAAGAACTTGTGGACGAGGAGGGAGGAGGGAGGGGCCTCTCTCCTTCTCTACCCGCCGCGTTTTATAGCGAAAGCACGCGGAAATGAAGCCAAATTAACCAATCAATCAATGGTTCGATCCAATCCAAAAAGGTCGCTGTCGCCCCCGCTCGCCTCCCGCATGCCCCAGCTGTTGATCGCTTCGACGCCGACGGGAGACAATAGAAAAAGTCCGATCGGAGATCGCGTCGCTGTCTCGCGTTCCTCGGAGTCTTGCGGGCGGGCGGGCGAGCCGGCGAGGTGGGTGTCAGCGGATTGGATTTGGAGGGAGTTCCGTACTGTTTCGCTCCCCCCTGGTAACAGGGGTTGCTTGCCGGCTGCGCTCGCGTTTGTTCGCCGGTGGGAATGGAGTGTGGAGGACGGCCAAAGCGTGGCGCACGTGGACGGACGGAGATGGGCGGCGGCGTTGCCGGAGTCTCGCGCTGCCGGTGGAGCCCGGCGTGACAGTGCCAGCTTAACTAACTCCCTCTCAGAAGTTTTGTTTACTAAATTACGTGTTCACTAAAAGGAAGCGTACCAGAACTTGAGGTACGCCAGCATCACAGTAAAGCGGAATTCATACCTGGCCAAGGGCTATACTTTTAGTGGGCCGGCCCGAAGCACGCGAAAAAACACCGGGTACAGGTCTGATACGACCGTGATGGGCCCGTTTCAGCCCATGAAGCTATTGGGCTGTGCTAGGGCCACGAAATGGAGCATGCGTGCCAGCCCGGCATGGCCCTTTAGGCATCGACCCGCGAGGGCACGCGATCGGCCAGTGTAGCACCCCAACAAAAATCGGAACGTGTGACCTATATCCTCCCACGCCTCCACCTAACCACCAAACAACCGAATTCTTTGTTGATGTTTAGAAACTTGGCGCTTGTTAAAGGGTTTTTCAGAGGTCTGTTAATGATTTCCGAGACTCGCGTGCCTAACGGGTCGGCAGGCTAACTCGGCTACCTTCGGTGCTATGCTCGGGCTTGAGAACGGGGCATGTGGGCTAGCACGACACGGCCCATTAGAGCATCTTCACCGGCGCACCCAAATGGGCGCCGGTAGGTGTGCCAGCATAGCTGTATGGGGGCGAGCCGCCACCTGCTCCATAGTTTAGGGACGGCCAAAACGACACCGACGCGCCCTATACGGCCAACCCTAAAAAAATTGATTTTCCCTTTTCACTAAATTATAAAACTTTATTTTTTAAAACAATAATTTACAGGTTTATACATACAAATTATTCCACACAAAAAGTTTAAAAATACAAATTAAATTGTTCACGCAAGAATTAAATAAATTGCAATCCAACAAGTTCATGAATCATGAAGCACTTCCCCTTCGCACCCACAAATACTCAACTAGATCATTCTGTAGTTAAGTATGAACACCTGGATCTCGAATTTCTTCATGCATCTGGAGAAAAGCGGCAAACTTGGCCAGTACATGCTCAACCTCTGCAAGAGGTCCCTGAAAATCAAACAAATGGTCATCATCCGCTGGTGAGTCGCCCTCATTCTCAATGATCATGTTTCGTATGATCACACAAGTGTTCATCACCTCTCGCATTTGAGACTCCGACCAGGTGTAAGCAGGGTACCGAACAATAGCAAAACACTGTTGGAGCACGCCAAATGATGGCTCGACATCCTTGCGACATGCTTCCTCGCATGTCGCCAAATAACCTTCCTTCTCCGAAGTTGGATCTGAAATTGTATTCACAAATGTAGCTTACTCTAAATAGATATCGTCGGCTTGTTGTATGCGTGGTCATTGATCTCGAAGTTGATCGACTGAGCATGTCCCTCATCTAGCCTTGATAACACCGGAGAGCGCTGTAGAACGTTGATGTCTTTGTTAGTTACTCCCATGCTGAAAAAAACGTGCCAAATCCAGAGGTCATAATCACTCACGGCCAAGTATGATACTACACTGCTAGTGTGTCCCTTGTACATCCCTTGCCAAGCTAAATGGGCAATTCTTCCAACCCCAGTGGATGTAGTGGATACTCACAAGCATCTGAGGAAAATCTCTTGCTGCATTTTGTGTTAGGATCGGAGTTGTATCTTCTTTATTTGGTGCCCACAAATAGTCTGGCCCAAACACTACAACCACTGCCCTGCAAACCCTGGTGACAGTCTGGAAGCATGTCGACTCAGCCGTGCGCAAATAGTCATTGGCTACATCTCTGGGAGCTCCGTATGCAAGACAACGGATAGCAGGCGTGCACTGCTGAATTGATGAGAACCCACATAAGCCAGTGTAGTCTTTTTTGCACATGAAGTATGTGCCATACTACCTGACGCCGAACACAATCTTCATGACCATGTCCTTGTATATCATAAATCGGCGCCGAAAGTCCTTCGGCATATGTGTTGCGTTGTCGGCGAAGTAGTTGAAGTCAAGCGACAGTGCACCGGCTTGCCGATGCCGGTGCTTGTTGGGTGCCTTGCCAACCCTCAAACCGCCACGCCGAGGCGTGCTGACGGCGAGAAGGTTTGCTGGCAACGGTGGAGAAGGTTCACCAACATTAGTAGTTGTCGTTGCCGCTCAACGGTGGCATTGGCTTCCTTCTGCATCAACATCTCCGCCATCATCGTCCATCACAGCAATCCGCCGAACACCTTGTGGGCGGTGGGCGCTAGGGAGATGCCGGGGAGGACGATAGGTTCGGCTATGCGGCAGTGCGAGATGGGGGAGTTGTCGACGTTGGCTACGGGGTGGCGGTTTCTGGGTGGTCGGGCAAAGGCCAGGCACGGGGAGGCGACGACGACAACATCGATGGCGATTTTTTCCGAGCGATGGGAGGCGGATCAGGAGGGGGCAGAACATGTGGGGAATGGTCGGGTTTGGCTGCCAAGAGGGTCCCGCGGGCGAAATCCTACGTGGATGGGAGTGCCGACGCGCCCGTTCGGCACCCCGCGCGTATGTCCAACACGGGGTTGCCGAGGATTGTATAGGACTCCAAACGTAGCAGACTACTATTGAGACACGCTCGTGTGGGCCAAAAACAACGCCGGAGCCCTATTGAGTTTGCTATGAGACGCGCCGGTGGAGATGGCTTCACTGTGCCGGGCTGGGCCGGCCCATTTGCCACTTTTGCATGCAACCGGGAGTACGTATCATGAGCTCGAAAACGTACCACCACATGGGCTGACGGCGTGAGGAGTGGGTGAGTCGGGCCAGTTGCCCTTGGCCCTTGCCCACCAACACGAGACGGAGACGCCACGCCTCACACGACCCGTCGCTCGCGCGAGCCGCGCCACCAACCCCCACCCCATTCCCCTTCCTCCTCCTCCGCCGCCGCGTCCCCGATGGCGGCGTTCGCCGCCGACGAGTTCTTCCTCGACATCGACGAGGACGGGCCGGGGGCGCTCGGCGAGGCCTCCTACTTCTCCTTCTCCGAGGAGGAGCACCAGTTCATCCACTCCGACATCGCCCCCGGCTTCGACATCGAAACCCTAACCCCGACCCCCGGCGGCTCCCCCTTCTCCTTCGACTCCGACCGCGACCTCGCCGGCCTCTCCCCGCCACGCTTCCACATGCGCAGCGCCATCTCCCCGTCCCGCTCCCGCTCCCGCTCCCCGCCCTTCTGGGACTGCCTCGAGGACGACCTCGGCGACAACCTCGCCGACCATATCGACGACGTCCTCGAGTGGGAGGAGATCCCCGACTCCGCCAACGACGCCGACGACGCCGCCGTCCCCATAGGCACCGGCGGGACCGTCCGAGGCCAAGGCGAAGGGATCGGAGAGGTCGACCCCGACGTGTTCGGCTTCTTCAGCGAGCGGGACATCCTGGGCGTGATGGAGGGGATCGACAGCGGCGACGAGTCCCTCTTCTCCGACGAGCCGCCCTTCAACTTCGGCGACCTCGACGACGAGGGCCAGGAGATCGACGACATGTTCCGGAGCGTCGGGTGGGAGGAGGTGATCCCGGCCGCGCTCGACGACGACGACGAGTTCGAGGTGCTGCCGGGCCACATGGTGGACGCGGCGGTGGGGGGCGCGCCGCCCGCCGCGCGCGCGGCGGTGGAGCAGCTCCAGGTGGCGGTGATCGGCGGGGAGGACGCCGCGCAGGGCTGCGCGGTCTGCAAGGACGGGATCGTGCAGGGGGAGCTGGCCACGCGGCTGCCCTGCGCGCACTTCTACCACGGGGACTGCATTGGCCCCTGGCTCGCCATCCGCAACTCGTGCCCGGTCTGCCGCTACGAGCTGCCCACCGATGACCCCGATTACGAGAAGCAGCGGGCGAGGCGGTGCTCTGCTGGCGCCTCAGTGGGTTCGCCTATGCACATATGATCTCGGGTTTGCTTGGCGGTGGTATGTCTTGGCTGCGATTCTGTGGAAGTTAAGTGAGAAACCTCACTCTCTGACTGCCTGGTTAGGATTATTGGAGCTCACTAGCGTCATACTTGTTTGGTTTTCAAGTGTTGGTGTAGCTGTTCTTCATTGGGAATTGGATGGTAAGAACAATGGTTGGTTAGAGCTTCTGTACATATGGTTGTCCTGCTGCTTCAGTAATACTGAAAACCACTTCACGCACGCAATGCTGCTTTTTTATTTGTATTGTCTGTGACAGATTGATTCGTATTATTTCTACTGGACTACTGCTTTGTTTAATGCATTTGTTACTGGCATCTTAATATCAGAAACACCATTCAATAGATGTTACTCTTCTGTACTAGAAAAGTAGAAATCTCAAGCTAGTCTGCTTTAATTGAATCTCACTGTTACTTTTCTGTACTAGATGTAATTATCTATTTGGTGAGGCTACTCATGTGAGCTTCTCTGCTGCACTATAAGTAGTACTATAGGTTCTAATTAGCACATGGTACCAGTTGCTGCTAAGCAGTAATCATAATTTTGGTGAATGTCGACATGGCCCTTCAAAAATTTAAGATCTGGGAAGGAAAGTACAGCTGGATCCACCTGGGATAAATATCTATTTTTAAAACATGGTTTAATGCTTACTGCAAATGTTCATTGAGAATATGGAAATGAATTGGCATAGGATTTGTGTGAAGAAAAGCATCTTCTTGGTCTCATTGAGACCAACACAAATTTTTATGTTTGTTTATTGGCTCATGCTATCTTCTTCAGAGCTAGTGTGCAATTTTCATGGTGTGTCCCTCTCAATCACAGTGAAACATCATTTTTTTTGCAAGATCTGTAAATTAGATGTTACTAGAGTTGGTTATTGGTTACTTAACATGTTTTGCAAGATCTGTTTTTAAAACATGGTTTAAAGCTTACTTCAAATGTTCGGCTTAAGGTTTGTGTGAAGTACATCTTCTTGGTCTAATTGAGACCAACAGAAATTTGTATGTTTATTGATTGGCTCATGCTATCTATTTCAGAGCTAGAGTGCAATGTTCATGGTGAGTCCCTCTAAATCACAGTGAAACATCATCGTTTTTGCAAGATTTGTAATTTAGATGTTACTCAAGAGTTGGTTATTGGTTCTTGGTTACTTAACATGTTCTGTACCAAACAAGCCATGTTTTGTGTTTTAACAAATAAGCATGTAATGTATGTTGCATGTGGGAGGCAAAGTACTGCTAAATCCACCTGCCGGAAACATGATGGAAAAAAATCTTTTATTGAGATACAAGATGAAGCTTAGCAGAATTACTTACTGAAAACGTGAAATCTAAATGGCATAACATTTCTGTGAAGAAAAAGTATTTTCTTTGCTGTTTGTTAGTCATTTAGACCAGCAAATGCTTGTATGTTTATTTATTTGCCCATGCTATCTTCTTTGGAGCTAGTGTGCGATTTTTATGCTATGTCCCCCCTCAATCACAATGAAACATTGGCAATATAGATGGAACTCAAGACTTCTCTATTGATTCATAGTTACTTATTCATGTTCATCAGAACCAAATAAGCCATCAACTGTACATTAACTTTTTTTTTGCGAATAACTGTACATTAACATCATGTAGCTGTTCTTGGTTGGAAATTGGACGGTAAGAGCAATGGTTAGAGCTTCTGTACATACTTCCTGCTGATTCAGTAATACCCAAAACCACTCTACTCACGCAATGCTTGTTTTATTTGTATTAATTTCTACTGGACTATTGCTTTGCTTAATGCATGAGTTACTGGCATCTAATATCAGAACTATCATTATATAGATGCTGGTCATGCTGCTCTTATGTATCTCAATCTAGTCTGCTTTAGTTATACTTACTCTGTTCCCGATTAAGTGTCGTGGATTTGTTTAGATTCACATGTATCTACACATTAAAACGCGTCTAGATACATGCGAATCTAGATAAACTTGTGACACTTATTTTGGAAGAGTGACTACCTCATTGTTACTTTTCTGCACTGTATTTTTTATGTGGCAAGGCTACTTATGTGAGCTTCTCTGCTGCACAAGTACTTTAGGTTCTAATTAGAACACAATACCAGTTGCTGCTAAGCAGTAATCATTGTGCTTAATGTCAACATGGTGCTTGGTTATTTATACTTATTTACTCATACATGTAAAGCACCAAATTTATGATACATCTGGGAGGGGAAGTACAGCCAGTACCTGCGGGAAACATTGGATAAAAATCTATTTCTTAAAACATGGGTTGTATCTTACTGTAATTGTTTACTGAGGATATGAAACGAAATGCATAGGATTTGTCTGAAGAAAATCTTGGTCTCATTGAGACCAGCAAATGCATAGGACTATGTTCATTTATTTGCTCATGCTACCTTCTTCAGAGCTAGTGTGCAATGTTCATGCTGTATCCCTCTCAATCTCAATGAAACACCATCATTTTAATGCAAGATTCGCAATGTAGATGTTCTCAAGCCTTGGTTATTGGTTACTTGTGCACGTTCAGTGCGGAATAAGCCATGAATTGTACTCCCTCCATTCCAAATTAATTGACTCAACTTTGTGTAGATACGCATGTATCCAGATGTGTTTTACTGTGTTGATACATGTGTATCTAGGCAAAGCTGAGTCAATTAATTTGGGACAGAGGTAAGGATGTTGCATCTTGGAGGCATACTACTGCTGGATCCACCTGTAGGAAACATTACGGAAAAACATATTCTATTGATATATGTGATGAGGCTTAGCAGAATTATTTACTGAAAATGTGAAATTAAAATGCCATATCATTCCTGTGAAGAAAAAGTATTTTATTCCTTGTTTGTTACTCATTTCGACCAGCAAATGTTTGTATGTTTATTTATTTGCCCATGCTATCTTATTCAGAACTAGTATGCAACATTCATGGTATGTTTCCTCTCACTGTAAACCTGGAAGGAGAATTAGCCAGATAAATCACAATGAAACATCAGAATTTATTTACAAGACGTGGAATATAGATGGCACTTGATGCTTCACATGGTTTTAACTGATTGTCTTGTTGTTTCAATGTGCCCCCTTGCTCCTAACCTTGTCCCAGTTTAAATCTGAAGCTCCATATATTGTGCTGATGTGATGGTATTGCACAGAATTACCTGTGATCTCAGTAGAAATGGGTAATGAGTCTGCTGGTGGACGTGGACGAATGTTCCATGCCTCAAGTCCAGTCTGACCAGATGTGCTGCCTTGCTGTGAAGAAGTACCAGCTATCTTTGCCTCATTCAGGATGGCAGGACTGGATGCAACATGTCATGCCATTTGCCAATGCGTGTCAATATCGCGCTGTTTTTATGGTTCAGGCTACAGAATGCACCACGGCTGTTAGCAGCAGCAAGTGGCACTGATAACCAGCTGAAAGTCTGTATATCGGAGCAGTGTGCTACTGCCCCGTTGTTCGCTAGTGCTGTTGGCCTGAAAATTCAGGGTTGGCACTTGTCTCGCCGCTATTTCAGTTTCTTGGATAACAGAACACGCACCTTATGAATCCCTGATGCAAGTTCATTTTGCTTGTTGACACGGGCTTATTGCTTCCTGATGGAACGAGTTGCAAACCCTGTAGTATCTAGGTTGGCTGCCGGTCTCCAGCCGGAGCCGTCGCCGGACGAGAACAACTGAACAAGCAAATGTAGCTGACGCCTCTCAACCGACACCATGCCGTCGAACCCATCGATCATTCCAGAGCACAGCTCATGAAGACATGAACGATCTTGTAGCCGACCAAATTAGCGCAGAGAGTTCAAAATATCAGTAGTAAAAAATCCTATGCCAAGAACCCGATTACAACGTAATAATCCAGCAATCTATACACACGTCCAATCCCGTGATTAATCTCCTTGTCATCGTCCTAGCAGCTACTCGTATCATGTAATCGACTATAATCGGCCACCACTTGCTCACGGATCATATCCTAGGGTGTCCTCGCAGCAGCAGCTTCGTCGCCGACGTCGCCTCCGGCTTCATCGGTCTTCTCGGCATCATCGGCGGCGAGCTTCTCCCGCAAGTGGCGCGCCTCCTCCCGGAGCCGCGCGTTCTCCCGCGCCACCTGCGCGTACCTGGCCTCCGCGCGGTTCAGCTCCACGACCAGGCGCTGGTTGGTCGCGCGGAGCTCCGCAGTGATCGCCGACAGCTCGTCCAGCTGCCTCCGCCGCCGCACCCTGGACCGCCTCGCCGACTCCCGGTTCGACGCCAGCCGCCTCGCCTTCCTCGTCTCGCTCATCACCGCGCCACGGCCAGGCGACGACGAGCTGCTGCAGGGCGGACGATGACCATTGCCGCCGCCAGCCGCACCATCACTGGCCAGCAACCCTTGGACGAAGTCGACGTCCTGCGAGCTAGACGAATGGTTCTGCTGGTGCGGCGGCGGCGGCGAGAAGCAGTACGTCGGGAGGCCAGCGAAACCAGCCGAGTGGTACGCCATGCCGGCGGCGATGTCCTGCTGCATCTGCATGATCGATCGGCCGCCGGTGCTGGAAACTCGCAATGCCGGGGTAGGAGAAGATTGCTCACTACATCAGCGGTATATAAAAGGGCCCTAAAGTGTTCAGCCACCACCACGGTGGATGCGGTCAGCAAACTGCTTGCCTTTTGCAGCCATTGCGTCTACGTCCGAGATTAACCTATCCCGCTGATTTTTCTGGGATCCATCGCTATCCACGGCTCGGTTGTGGTAATTTGTTACCATCAATCCTCAAGATAGGTTCTATCCTTCTCCTTTCAGAAGTATTCTTCCCGTGTGGTAGAGTGGGGAGTTAAACCTGTCGATCTCGCGGAGCTTCCACTTTTCATGGGAGAACTTTAATTTGTGAAGGTCGCATTGAATCGCTGAGCGCCATCAATAAACATCAACAATTGCGTGCTTGTAGAGCCTGTAAAGCAAGGATTTCAAATATCCTGCCGTTCATGGAGTAGAGCCGAGCTATTCTGTTGTCGTGGCACCTCGCAAAGCTTTCAAGCATTTTTCTTTGTACAAGATATGGCAGAATAAGAACACCGTATAGCGACGCCACAGAGTAGTGTAAACAGGGCCAAGTGCCAGTACCCCAGCCGTTTGGCCCCCCACTTAGGTGCATGTTTTGCAACCTTTGTGAGGTTTGTGGCACTGTTTGGTCAATCCCTCCTCGTGTAGATACTACCTTTTTTAGTTCTGTTGATATGACGACTTTCAGTTAGGTTCAGACTTCAGAGAGTAACTATACAACCTTGTGGTGCCGCTTATGTGGAGGACCTGACCTAAACACACTGCTTCAGATGGATAAATAACGGCTGTAGATGATCCAGCCAGTAGCATGAATGTTTTTTTCTCAAGATTATCATCATGAGTTCCACCAAGTTAGAAATGTTAATATATACTGTTACCACACCTCTTCCCATCAGCTTAGACTTTTGCATGAGTAGTTTGGTACATGTAAAATGAGTTGGTATCGGAACAGGAGTTCTGTCCTTGTTGCAATATATTGTGACCACCACCACTTCTCAATTCCCATCAGCTAAGCCTTTTGAGTGAGTTGGTTGGTACATATATCCATGACGCGTGGCCGTGGCTACACTACATTTTCTTATGCTAGTTTCCAGTCCTCTGGCCTAAACATATTTGTATGATTTCTCTGTGGTGATACTTTGTTTTCGATAAAGGGAATATATAATCACATGCTGTTAAATAATTCGAGGTAACGGTGTCATGCTGTAGTTAGAGTTAACATGCTGTAGTTAGTATTTAACTTGTTAAAATATAAGAAATAACATATTTGGATATATCATGTTGTCACTAGGTTTTAGGTCCCCTAGCTAGGGCTACTTACTTCATGCTTAGAGCAAGTACAATAGAGTCTAGTCAGCTGACTATAAGATATTAAATAATATATTTTAGATGAGTTGGAAGAGAGAGAAGAGGAGAGAGAAGGGAGGTGGGCTACTATGCAATAGCCAGCTCTTGCACGTGCTCTTAGGTACTTTGTGAGAGTGAAATGTGGGCCATATGTTAGTAAAGTATACTCCATTAGTATAACCAACTATTGTACATGTTAGCTATATGATGACTACAAGTGACATGGCATCTTGTTATAGCCAACAGTTGACTGTACTATTGGAATTGCTCTTAGCAAGCTTTAATTTTCTTACCTACTAATGCCAATAGCGGCAATAATTAATTGTCCCAGTTTGGTGTGTCACATTCTAGGAGCTAAGACAATTGGGCATGCCTAAAGCAGAAACTCATGGAGGAACAAAAAGTTAAGGGTGGTCAGGGTATGTCTAAAGTAGAGTTTGCTAATCAGATGGCAATAATTGTTTGTGGTGACTCTTGTTGACCATCAACTTTTGGAACACCAACCTGTCTTCCTCATTGCTTAGCCTGCCATAAGTAACAAATGCCTCCTAATTTTTCTGCTTTCATGAAGAAAATGCATGCGTGCTTCCAAGAAATTTAGCTCTGTATACCAGTCAATTTCTTGGTTATGAGAATGTGCAATTCCTGGGAAGAGTACATGGCGGACAAACAAACTTTTGCACTTCACACTGGGACAAACCTGACCTCATGTGTTTCTGATTTAGGTTTCTTCATCGGTTTGGTAAGAGATCACAACTAAAACATTTTGCATTTTGCGTGACAAAATATACGACTTTCTCCCACTTTTTCTCGATTTTTCACATTTTTTAAATGTTTTGACATCAATCATCCTCAAGAGACAATCAGTCAGGCTAATATTTTTTCTCCTATCTAGTTGAGTAGCCTTTCAGTTATAAAAATGGAGGAGATATGCTCGCAATTTGTGGGTATACTACCTTTTATCATCCACAACTGCTAGTGGCTTCAACTTTCAGTCCACCCATGGTTCCTTGTTACGTTGGCAAGATCAGCACACCAATGTGGGAAACGTCATCTTGCCAAAGCAAAGTAATGGAAAGATTATTAAGAATGGTTTACCTCCATAAGATTACTAATTAGGGAAATTTAAAAGTGTAATGACCTATCAAGGACTGTGATAGGCAATCCGGTTATAGCATAACATGATAAGTATGGTGATTAAAGCAATAAAGCAGATCATTTGCAAAATAAAGGGAATATCTTGCATATACGAAGAAGAATAAAGACATCACATACGTTATAGTAGTGGTTTATTTTCGGCTAATGATATGGCTCCTCTGATTCAAAGGAATCACGCAATATGTTTGGAGGATGTGAATCCTAACGAATGTTTCTATGTAGGAGGACTTTACAGGTTGAAAATCATCCTTCCAAACCTTGTTTTAGTTTTTTGTATTCCCTGTGTATCAACCACTCTTGGATGCAAATTCCTGAATTTCGCCAGTTCGATAGGATTGAGAGGACATGCCAGTTATATCATTATTCACGTATTTTGAGAATCATGCAGAACACAAGCAGTGTTAAGTACAAATCAGCATATATTCTTGTGTGGAACCAGTTTGCAGTTTTCTTTTGGTAGCTAATAGCCTAATATTGAGTTCTTAAGTTAGTCTCCTTAGTTCCTTAGCACTACGTATACCCAGTTTTACACATGGCGTTTGAGTTTCATTGCAAATAGTCAAAAGAAGTATTTTTGTCAGTCCACACCCTTTTGACCGTAATGGACCCTCTCAACGCTTACATGTGGGACCTTGAGATCTGGGAAAGGTGGGACCTTACCTTACTCGGTGAGACCAACTACACCTTAGAGGTGGGACCTTAGCTTACATGATGGGACCAATTGTACCTAGGACAATGAATCCGTGTGATTGCTTCGGAGCTGAAATAATCCCGCATGATTCGAGCATGGCCCTCGGCTCTATTCAGGTTGATGGTCACACGGCTGAATTGCGATCCTCACCCCGGCCTCTGAAAATCATCGTTCACAATGAGCATCAAAGCCATCTCCAAGTCGTCATCGTCTTCTTCTTCCTCCTCCGATGATGAGTCATCGAAAATCATCTCCCTCAACCTCTTCATCTACAGGATAGTTTTCTTGAGCGCTGAGTGATACGATGCAAGTAGGCGAAAGCATATGAGCATTACGTCGAGTACCTTGAGCGCCAAGGAGGTGGAGTCCGCGGCCGGGACTATTGAACCTGCCAAATGGGCCTCGAGATGCCGTCGGGTCTTCGCTCGACCGTACTATGTACTGCCGGTCGTTGCCATCCCAACACTGGGCAAACGCGACCACCGTACGCCGCGAAAACTTGAGGTCGCCGCTGGGGAAGAAGCTCGTCGTGCTGGCAGCTATTGCAGCGTTGCCGCTCGAATATCATCCGCGGCGGTTGGGCTACAACTCTACCATGCTCTGCCAGCCCTTTTCCCGCAAGAACCGCCTCTCCTCGGTCGGAAACGACCTTGAATCGGTGGCGGGATCCGTCTAAATGCGGCGACTCTCGGGAGCGATTCCGACGACGGCTTGCACCGGCGAGTAGGTAGTAAGGAGGGGAAATGGCCGGCAGTTGTCTCGTGGGGGGTGGCCGTGGAGATTTGTGGTCGGTGGTGTGATAGCCGGCGATAATACGGCGACAGGGTGGCGAGGCTACGACAACGAGGTGGATGAGGAAAATTATAGGAGAACGGCCCTGGGCGAGGATATTTGGGGGTCGCGTAGTCTGATGAGGAAAAAATATGCGCCACTAGCAGCTTCGAGAGATTGCCTAGAGTCGGTCCCGATGGTTAGCATGCAAATATCCTCCTCTAAAACCGTTTAGGGGATCTGTTAGAGATGTTGTAAGAAATCAACTTGTTGTCTCTGAAGAACTGTTAGGGCAACTGGAAGGATCATATGCCGCACCTAGAGGAGGGGTGATTAGGTGCTACCCAATTTTTAGTTCTTTTTCAATTTAGGCTTGACACAAAGGTAAATTCTCTAGATATGCAACTATGTGAATTAACTTAGATGACAAGGAATACAGCTATGCAAGATATAGCTAAACAAGACATAATAGAGCAATCAAGGATAGATCTAACCGAGAGTGGAGCACGCGGAGACACAAAGATGATTCCCGCAGTTCCTTCCTTTTAAGGGGAAGTAAATCTACGTTTGAAGGAGTGTGGTCGCTACAAAGGCCGGACCAACGCCACGAAGGCCTCACTCAGGTCTCCTGTGATCAACGCCACAAAAGCCTATCCCACTTCCACTAAGGGATTACCTCAAGGCGGAAATCGGACCTTTACAAGGTTTTTGGACACACATCCACAACTGAATCGGAGGCTCACAATAACTGTAACAACACAACAAGAACAAGTAAATCACAAACAACTAGAGATCCCAAATGGAACACTAGCAAAGGGGCCTTCAAGCAAATGAGGGGGAAATGCAAATCGCTTTGGTGAAGATGTAGATCGGGGTCTTCTCCTTCGATTCTCCAAAGATCAAGAGCTTTGGATGGTTGGAGGAGAAGATCTAGTGAATCTTGTGTTTTATTTGTGTGGCTCCAATGGTGGATGAACTTGAGATCAATTGAGCAGCCTAAGCTGGAGGAAGAAGGGGGTATTTATACCCCTCGCCAATTGTAGCCGTTGCAGACTTTAGAGCCGGAAATTTCGGTGTGAGTTGGGGCCGGTATTTCCGCCCCCTCGACACAAATGTCCGGCCAAAATTCCGGGGGGGTGTATTGAGAGCCCGGAGCTCAGGTCCTTATCAAAAATTTGGGGGCCGGAAATTTGAATTCTTCCTTTCTTCTTCCTTTTCATCCACCGCTTATTCCCTTTTAATACTTCTCACTTCAAACCATATTGTACATCATATCTGCATACTAAGCCACATTAGATCATCACATATGTTGTTATCAAACACACAAAACATAATTATGGAGAGATGTTCTTTCAGCAACCGCCCCCAAGCTCGTAGGCAGTGTTAACCAAGAACCAAAAGAAATGATATTAGAGTCGATGACTTCTATTCGAGAAAACACAACACTGCTATCACCGGGATTGTCATTCACAAAAGGACGCCAAATCCAACATTCCTCCGCAAAACGGACCACTTTTCGGTTTGTGGGTCCGCATGCGGTGACCCGTGGATAAGAAAAAGGCCACGATCTGTTTGCAGATGGCAGCGGACCTAGAGGTGGCTTGCAAATGTGTGCAGCCTCACATAGTCTAGTAATTTTTGACATGGTTTTGCATATTTCGGTTATGGAAAAGGTGATGATTTCAGGAAAAAAACATGAGGTTTGCACTAGGATTAGCATCCAACTTCATAAAACAAATACAAAGTATAATACAGTATCACATAGTTTTACACAAATGACAATAATTAGAATGAAAATCAAATAAATACCGAGCCCATGTACTCTGGCAAGTGCTGCTCCTGATCATGGATGAGAAAGGATATGGCTATGACGATCTCGGTGTCATCGTTGGACTCGTCGGAGGACATGTCAATGCCATTGTTGTAGAAAAACTCGTCCGAAATGCTAATGGTACAACAAACTATAAGGACCGTATAGCATCCATACTCACTGAAAAAAAAGAGGATGGCGAGGCCCGCAGATTACCTTGCCGACTAGCGAGGAATTCGATCGAACAGGTTGTGGGCAAAGCGGGTGTTGGGCTCTACGGCGCCGGCCAGGCCACCCAACAACTCCGGCGAGGGTCCCGGATGAGGAACGCCCTCTATGCGGCCGAAACTTGTTGCTGAATTGGCCGGTGGAAGCGAGGCGGCGCGGAGGGGCGCGGCAGGGGTGGGAGCTAGAGGAGGCAAGGCAACCTTTGGTTTTTTTGCTGACCGAAGGGCTAGAGGCGCACAAATACTCACGCGTCGCGGACTCGCCGTGAGTCCGCACAACCGTAAACCCGGCCGAAATTCGGATCAAATTTGCTCCCGAACGAACGAGTTCGTGATCGTTGTCTGTTTGCGATCTGCCATTGGACCTCGTTATCGGCCGCGACGGACAGCGACAGACGTCCGTTGGAGTTGGCCTAATTGAATCTCCTTCGCTCATTTTTTTTTTGAAACGAGGCAAAAGCTTTGCCTTTCATTGATATGGGAGAAAAGAGTTGACCCGTTTATGAGGAAAACTGGCCGAAAAACCGTTACAACACGACAACCACACGCCAGCCCCGAGGCTGCGCTCCACACGGGTCGACAACCAACCAGGTCGACACCACACCTCAACGCAACAGGCGGAGGCGAAAGACCGGAGACATCGCTCCAAACTACCACGCCGGCCCCAAGGCCGCGCCCCTCCTGGCCGAAGACGAACCTGACTCCGTCGAACCACCAAAACACTCCGCAAGTCCCACTGTTCGGTGGACGTCCAAAGCGCGGCCCCAAGAGGCAAAGCGACACAAGAGCGCCGCCCACGCCCGATCCCGCTAAGGATCTAGGGTTTCCCCCGGAGAACCCAGGCGGAGATCACGGAACACCCGCTTCGACGACGCCTTCAAGAAGGATGCGGCGCCCACAGGCGTCACCGTCGTCGGTCCTAGCCGGCCGCCAAGACAAAGCTTTCGGCTAGCAAAGAGTCCCAAGACCTCGCGCCCGCCCAACAAGGACCGACACAAACCACCAACTGCAACCACCGCATCGCGACCCCCAGAGAGCCGCCGCACGTACCCCCGTCGGTCGACTTCTTGCAGCAACTTCATGACCAGCCCCTAGCCGCCGCCGCGCTGCACAACCTGTAACCAACGGAGTACCGCCGAAGAGCGCCGTGGGCGCCGCCGGAACGCCACATAGAGGGGGCGCCGACCAACACCGACACGGGGTTCGATGACTGATACGTCCATTTTGCATCACTATTTTATATCATAATTTACTATTATTCATTGATATATTTCATATTTAGAGATGATACTTATGTTATTTCATCTATTTTGCATGTTTCATGATTATTGGAGAATCGCGACCTGAGTCGATTCTGGAAAAAGCACCGTCGAATGCAATATTTTGGAAGATCAGCAATTGACGGAAATTATACGAAAAATCCTATTTTTCCGAGGAAGAAGGGAGCTGGGGAGCCGAGGAGGGCCGCCATGGGCCCACCTCATAGGCCGGCGGGCCCTGCCCCGGCCGCGCCCATGAGGAGGGGCCCACAGCCTCTCCGCCTCTCTCTTCTTCGCCTCAAAACCTAAGCCAGAGGATAGTCGCGAGAGTCACCCGCCTCTGCGGGGCGGAGAACACCGAGAGAAAGAGCTCTCCGGCGGGCAGGAACGGGGAATTCCTCCCGAGGGGGAAATCGACGCCATCGTCACCATCATCGAGCTGGACATCATCTCCATCACCATCGTCATCATCTCCATCATCATCACCGCCATCTCCACCGCTGCACCTCGTCACCGCTGTAACAATTGGGTTGGATCTTGATTGTTTGATAGGGGAAACTCTCCCGGTGTTGATTTCTACTTGTTATTGATGCTATTGAGTGAAACCATTGAACCAAGGTTTATGTTCAGATTGTTATTCATCATCATATCACCTCTGATCATGTTCCATATGATGTCTCGTGAGTAGTTCGTTTAGTTCTTGAGGACATGGGTAAAGTCTAAATGTTAGTAGTGAATTATGGTTGAGTAGTATTCAATGTTATGATATTTAAGTTGCGGTGTTATTCTTCTAGTGGTGTCATGTGAACGTCGACTACATGATACTTCACCATTTATGGGCCTAGGGGAATACATCTTGTATTCGGTTGCTAATTGCGGTTGCCGGAGTGACAAACCTAAACCCCCGGTATATCGATGCAGGAGGGATAGGATCTTAGAGTTTAAGGCTGTGGTTAGATTTATCTTAATTACTTTCTTGTATTTGCGGATGCTTGCAAGGGGTATAATCACAAGTATGTATTAGTCCTAGGAAGGGCGGTGCATTAGCATAGGTTCACCCACACAACACTTATCAAAACAATGAAGATTAATCAGCGTATGAAGCGAAAGCACTAGACTAAATTCCCGTGTGTCCTCAAGAACGTTTGGTCATTATAAGTAAACAAACCGGCTTGTCCTTTGTGCTAAAAAGGATTGGGCCACTCGCTGCAATTATTTCTCTCGTATTTTACTTACTCGTACTTTATTTATCTGCTACATCAAAACCCCCTGAATACTTCTCTGTGAGCATTTACAGTGAATCCTTCATCGAAACCGCTTGTCAACACCTTCTCCTCGTTGGGTTCGACACTCTTATTTATCGAAAGTACTACGATACACCCCCTATACTTGTGGGTCATCAAGACTATTCTGGCGCCGCTCGGGGAGTGAAGCGCTGTTGGTAAGTGGAATTGGTAAGGAAAACCTTTACGTTTGTGCTGATTTTATTTCTTCTGCTGCTATAAGTCATTATGGAGAGATCTTCTCTTGAATTTCTATTTGGGAAATCTACTACTTGCAACGGTAGTGGATGAGGCGCCAGGTGAGGAAGTAATACCATATAAAATACCTATGAAAATTATTGAACGTGTTGTGGATAACCGCTATGAAGGGGATGGAACCGTCCATCCCGGTGATCATTTAATGTTTTTACATGAATTATGCGGGTTATTCAAATGTGCAGGTATTGCTATGGATGAAGTTAGAAAGAAACTATTCTCTATATCGCTGTCTGGTAAAGCAGCGCACTGGTATAAATTGCTGAAGAATAGGGATTCTCTTAATTGGGAGGACATTGTGCCTTTATTTTATTCCAAATTCTATCCTCCAAGTGAAATTCACAAAGATCGGAACCGCATATATAATTTCTGGCCTCATGATGGAGAAAGTATTGCCCAAGCTTGGGGGAGATTGAAGTCTTTAATGCTTAAATACCCCATTCATGAGCTTCCTGGTAATATTAATATTGATAATTTCTATGCAAGATTGTCTTTTCAAGATAAGACTCTGCTGGATACTTCTTGTTCTGGATCATTTACACGCAACAAAGAAGAGTTTAAAAGGGACCTTCTTGATCGGATCCAGGAGAATACTGAAGGATGGGAGAATGACAAAGATAGAGAGTCAGGTATAAACTTTGATTATAAATGCATTGAAGTTTTTATGGATACTAATAAATTTCGTAATATTAGTGCTACTTATGGTCTTGATTCTCAAGTCGTTGCAAATCTTTATAAAGCTTTTGCCTCTCATTATGAATTGCCTAAGAAGAATTTTGATAAGTATCATGAACCGTATAAAGATAAAATTGATTCATCTATAAACAAATGTGTTGTAATTGAAACTGTTGATCATGTTATTCCTGAAGCTTATATTGAAAAAACTCCATTTCCCGCTAAAATGAAGGAGTACTCTGTTATATCTAGTGCGGTTAATAAAAGTGCAAAGAAACCTATAGAACTTGAAGAACAAATTAAGGTTGAACCTGCTGTTGCAATAGTTAAAGATCTTGTGACTGAAAATGTGGAAGATGGTCATATTATTTTCTATGAAGATGCTTCTAATATTGTTTCGCATCCTAATAAGTCTAGGAAAGCTAGTGTTCCTATGCTCTCTATTAGAATTGGTGATCATTGTTATTATGGTTTATGTGACATTGGTGCAAGTATTAGCGCCATTCCTTATGAGCTTTATACGGAGATCATGCATGAAATTGGTTCTTGTGAACTTGAAGATATTGATGTGGTTATTCGGCTAGCTAATAGAGAAACTATCTCTCCTATTGGTATTGTTCGAGATGTGGAAGTTCTATGTGGTAAGATTAAATATCCTGCTGACTTTTTGGTACTTGGTTCTGCTAGTAAGTATTGTCCTATTATTTTTGGTAGACCATTCCTAAATACTTGTGGAGCTGTTATAGATTGCAAGAAGGAAAAGATTGTTACTAAATTTGCTGGTGAATCTTATGAGTTTAATTTCTCTAAATTTGCCAAAACTCCTTATAAAGTTGATTTGCCTAATAATGATTTTAGAGTTGAATGTGCGTCTATTGCTCTTGCTCCTAATAATCCTTTGCAGCAACATTTGGAGAATAGTGAGAGTGAAGTCTTTAGGGAAGAAAGGAATGAGCTTGATGAAATTTTCCTTCGTCAACCTATTCTTAAACATGACTTGCCGGTTGAAGATCTAGGTACAACACCACCACCAAAGGAAGATCCTGTTTTTGATTTGAAACCATTGCCTGATAATCTTAAGTATGCTCATATTGATGATAAGAAAATATATCCTGTTATTATTAGTTCTAAGCTTTCAGATATTGAGGAAGAAAGGTTATTGGAAATATTGAAGAAACACCGAGGAGCTATTGGCTACACTCTTGATGATTTGAAGGGGATTTTTCCTCTATTTGCCAACATGCTATCAATATGGAAGATGATGCAAAGCCTGTTGTTGAACATCAGCGTCGTCTAATTCCGAAGATGAAGGATGTGGTAAGGAATGAGGTATTAAAACTTCTTGAAGCCGGTATTATATATCCTATTGCGATAGTAGATGGGTTAGTCCTGTGCATTGTGTTCCTAAGAAAGGAGGAATGACTGTGCCTAATGATAATGATGAGCTCATCCCTCAAAGAGTAGTTGTAGGGTATAGAATGTGCATTGATTATCGAAAAGTTAATAAGGTTACTAAGAAAGATCATTACCCTTTACCATTTATTGATCAAATGTTAGAAAGGTTGTCTAAAAATACTCATTTTTGCTTTCTTGATGGTTATTCTGGTTTTCACAAATTGCTGTTAAAACTAAAGATCAAGAGAAAACCACTTTCACTTGTCCCTATGGAACTTATGCTTATAGGCGTATGCCTTTTGGTTTATGTAATGCTCCGCTACTTTTCAAAGATGCATGTCTGCTATTTTTCATGGCTTTTGCGAGAGTATTGTAGAGGTATTCATGGATGATTTTTCTGTCTATGGGAATTCTTTTGATAATTGCTTGCGAAACCTCGATAAATTTTTGCAGAGATGTGAAGAAACTAACCTTGTTCTTAATTGGGAGAAATGCCACTTTATGGTTAATGAAGGAATTGTATTGGGACATAAAATTTCTGAGAGAGGTATTGAAGTTGATAGAGCTAAAGTTGAAGCAATTGAGAAGATGCCCTATCCGAGGGATGTTAAAGGTATTCGTAGTGTTCTTGGTCATGCTGGGTTTTATAGGAGATTTATTAAAGATTTCTCCAAAATTTCAAAGCCTCTTACTAATCTTCTTCAAAAAGATGTACCTTTTGTTTTTGATGATGATTGTAAGGAAGCTTTTGAAACTCTAAAGAAAGCCTTAACAACTGCTCCTGTAGTTGAACCTCCTGATTGGAATTTGCCTTTTGAGATTATGTGTGATGCTAGTGATTTTGCTGTAGCGCTGTTCTTGGACAGGAGTAGATAAAAAATTAAATGTTATTCATTATGCTAGCAAAACTCTTGATGCTGCTCAAAGAAATTATGCTACAACTGAAAAAGAATTATTAGCTGTAGTCTTTGCTTGTGATAAGTTTAGATCCTATATTGTTGATTCAAAAGTTACAATTCATACTGATCATGCTGCAATTAGATACCTTATGACAAAGAAAGATGCTAAGCCAAGGCTTATTAGATGGGTACTTCTTTTGCAAGAATTTGTTCTGCATATTATAGATAGGAAAGGTGCTGATAATCCTGTTGCTGATAATTTGTCTAGATTGGAAAATATTGCTTATGATCCTGTTCCTGTTAATGATAGTTTTCCAAATGAACAATTGGATGTAATAAAGGTGAGTTCGCGAGATAGTCCTTGGTACGCTGATTATGCTAACTTTATTGTATCCAAGTACTTGCCTCCAACCTTTTCAGCTCAGCAAAGGAGGAAATTCTTTTATGACTTGAGGCATTATTTTTGGGATGACCCACACTTATATAAAGAAGGAGTGGATGGTATTCTGCGAAGATGTGTTCCCGAATATGAACAACAAGAGATATTGAGTAAATGTCATGGTAGTGCTTATGGAGGACATCACGCCGGAGATAGAACCGCAAAAAGTTCTACAATCAGGTTTTTATTGGCCAACTCTCTTCAAAGATGCAAGGAAGTTTATTTTATCTTGTGATGAATGTCAAAGGGTTGGTAATATCTCCAGACACAATGAAATGCCTATGAATTATACTCTTGTTATTGAACCATTCGATTGTTGGGGATTCGACTTCATGGGTCCTTTCCCTTCTTCAGAAGGTAACACTCATATACTTGTCGTTGATTATGTTACTAAATGGGTAGAAGCTATACCCACAAAAGTGCTGATGGTGAGACTTCTTTAAAAATGCTTTTAGATATTATTTTTCCTAGATTTGGAGTACCTAGATATATTATGACCGATGGAGGTTCTCATTTTATTCATGGAGGTTTTAGAAAAACTCTTGCTAAGTATGGTATTAATCATAGAATTGCTTCCGCTTATCATCCTCAAACTAGCGGGCAAGTAGAATTATCAAATAGAGAGATTAAATCTATTTTGGGAAAGACTGTTAATAAATCTAGAAAGAATTGGGCTATTAAATTGAAGGACGCATTATGGGCTTATAGAACTGCTTATAAAAATCCTATGGGTATGTCACCTTATAAAATGGTTTATGGAAAAGCTTGTCATTTACCTTTAGAATTAGAGCACAAAGCTTATTGGGCTGTAAGAGAACTAAATAAAGATCCTAAACTTGCCGGTAAGAAGAGATTGCTACAATTGAGTTCTTTAGATGAATGGAGAAGTGAAGCATATGAAAATGCTAAACTCTTTAAGGAGAAAGTTAAGAAATGGCATGATAGAAGAATTATCAAAAGAGAATTTAATGTTGGGGATAAAGTCCTATTGTATCGGTCTCGTCTTAGATTCTTTGCAGGGAAGTTGCTCTCAAAGTGGGAAGGACCATATACTATTGTGGAGGTGTATCATTCAGGGGCAATTAAAATTAGCTCTCTGCAAGGTGATGCCACACAAGTAGTGAATGGACAAAGACTCAAGCATTATATCTCTGGAGATTCTTATAATGAAGATGTTGATATTATCTAAGTGGTAAGAAGCTTTCATCAAAGGTCAAGTTGACAGCGCAGAGTTCGACTTTGAATAGGTAACAGATGGTAATAAAAAGTCCGCGTTTTACTTTCCGAACAATGTTTTTGCTGTTTTTGAAAATATGAAAAATTACGAGATCGAAACGGAGTGGAGGGAGCCGCACCACAGGCCGGCGCGGGCCCAGCCTCGGCCGCGCCGCCCCTATGAGACACACCGTTGTCCCTCTCCGACTCTGTTACGGTACTTTCCTTCCGTCGTTATCGCTATATAATCCCCGGATCCCTGGAGGTCCGTATATCGTTTTCTCATCGCGTTTTGTTTCGAGCTGTTTTCTGCCAGGATCAGCACCATGGTCTCCAACAACAAAGACAAGGAGCCTATGGAGGAAGATATTCAAGATTTCGAGCTGAAAGAAGAATTCAAGGAGGAAGTGAAGGAGACGTCATCAATAAAAAGGAAGCGGCAAACTATGGGAGTAAGCCAATATTGGTGGGATCGGTTAACATTGGACGTTCTTTTTCTCATAACTTGGGACCTCTACCGCCTGCTCTTAGCCTCGACTCTTTCCCTTATGTGGAAGAAGCACTACGGGTTACCGATGAGTTTTGTGATCAATACCGTGCGCTGAGAAGGGAAGTGGAGATACTTTGAGGAGAACAACCGACTTCGCAGATGTATTACTCAATTCCTATCACAAGGCCGCCACCGCCACTTTCGGATAACAATGAATCTCTTCGAGTCTTAGTGCAGAATTGCCAAAGAAGCTGAAGTTGAAGGATATCCTTAAGGATCGCATGAACGGACCATCACCATCATCACCGAAGGAGTAATTCATCATCGGTATTGGCATCCCCTTGGTTTGTTCCAAGCTTGGGGAGTGCCGGTATCACATCATCACTATCTTTTACCTTTTTACTATCAAGTAGTGTCATATCATGAGTAGGGAAGTTATCATATAAGATGTGTGCGGTATGGAAGTATCTCTCTTTAGTTGGTTATCTATGTATCCCTTGGTGTGAGTTATCGTTATGGAATATTAATGAGAAGTTTTATCATTTACATATTGCACATCTTATTTTAGTTTGCAATCTCTATTATGTGATTGATCTTGTTGTTAGTATTGGCATCACTTTGGGAGCATTGAGTAAATCTATTTGGTTTTGGCAAACTTAGCATTGGTCAATAACAACAACACTTTGAGTTTAAGAAGAATAGAGAAGAAATACATGTAGATATGTTAGTTCATTGTACTACTTTCTTGATTAATTATGAGCTTGTTATTCTGAAGTTAAAATTGTTTGTGTTTACAAGTAAGATGCATGATTGTTTCTATCACATGTATATTTGTTTGTTTACCTCAACTCTTATGCTTGCTAATCAACCTTGCTAGCCAAAGACCTGTACTGAGAGGGAATGCTTCTCGTGCATCCAAACCTTTAAACCAAAACCCATGCCATGTGTGTCCACTATAACTACCTATTATGTGGTATCTCCTGCCACTCCAAGTAAATACTTCATGTGCTACCTTTAAACAATTCAAAACTTTATTACTCCTTATTTGTGTCAATGTTTTATAGCTCATGAGGAAGTATGTGGTGTCTTATCTTTCAATCTTGTTGGGCAACTTTCACCAATGGACTAGTGGCTTCATCCACTTATCCAATAACTTTCCAAAAGAGCTGGCAATGGGGTTCCCAGTCCCAAGTTAATTAACTTTTGTAATTTTACAAATAGACACTCCTCCATGGTATGTGATTGTTGGACGGCACCCGAGGATTCGGTTAGCCATGGCTTGAGAAAGCAAAGGTGGGGAGGAGTGTCATCTAAATAAAACTAAAATAAAAAGACACTCCTTCATGGTATGAGATTGTTGGCAGGCACCCGAGGATTCGGTTAGCCATGGTTTGTGAAAGCAAAGGTTGGAAGGAGTGTCAACCAAAAATAAAACCTTATGGGAGCCGCTCTTTGAGAGTTTGTCTGGCAAGGGGTTAGAGTACCCACTAATCGTTGACAACAACAAACACCTCTCAAAACTTTACTTTTATGCTCTCTATATGATTTCAAAACTTGAAAAGCTCTAGCACATGATTTAATCTGCTTCCTCTATGAAGGGCCTATCTTTTACTTTATGTTAAGTCAAACCTATTTCCCTCCATCTTAAGCAAGCATTTGAGTTGTTGTGATCCAACCATCTATATTGTGATATATTTAATCATGCCTTTTATTCTTCCTTGTTTAGTACAAGTTTTATCTGATGAATATAGCTTTGAAGATTATCAATGATTATGAGGAGATTATTATGATTGAGTATGCAAGTTGTGCTATATAAGCTTTAATATAAGAGCTCCGCTCGATAGATAAGTATAATCTGTTAACTGTTCTTTGACCAAGAACGAAGTTTGCCATTACCAATTATGATTTCCTATGCACCTTTATTTGTGATCTCCTTTTACTTGTTTCAAGTTGAATCATATTGGGAAGTTGTTCACTAGAATGCCTTGTGTGAATTAATATGATGCTTCTTGTCCGTATTTTATTTATCGACTCTTCACTTCATAAACATGTGGTCTTGTTTACTGAGTCAGTTTTGGGGACAAGCGAAGTCTAAGCTTGGGGGGAGTTGATACGTCCATTTTGCATCACTATTTTATATCATAATTTATCGTTATTCATTGATATATTTCATATTTAGAGATGATACTTATGTTATTTCATCTATTTTGCATGTTTCATGATTATTGGAGAATCGCGCACCGGAGTCAGGATTCTCTGAAAAGCACCGTCGAATGCAATATTTCGAAGATCAGCAATTGACGGAAATTATACGAAAAATCCTATTTTTCCAGAGGACGAAGGAGCCGAAGGGGGAGCGAGGAGGGCCGCCATGGGCCCACCTCAGGCCGGCGCGGCCCTGCCCTGGCCGCGCCGCCGTGAGGAGGGGGCCCACAGCCCTCTAGCCGCCTCTCTTTCGCGTACTTCTTCGCCTCGAAACCTAAGCCCAGAGGATAGTCGCGAAGAGTCATGCGCCTCTGGGGCGGAGAACACCAGAGAGAAAAGAGCTCCGCCGGCAGGGGGGAATTCCCTCCCGGAGGGGGAAATCGACGCCATCGTCACCGTCATCGAGCTGGACATCATCTCCATCACCATCGTCATCATCTCCATCATCATCACCGCCATCTCCACCGCTGCACCTCGTCACCGCTGTAACAATTCGGGTTGGATCTTGATTGTTTGATAGGGGAAACTCTCCCGGTGTTGATTTCTACTTGTTATTGATGCTATTGAGTGAAACCATTGAACCAAGGTTTATGTTCAGATTGTTATTCATCATCATATCACCTCTGATCATGTTCCATATGATGTCTCGTGAGTAGTTCGTTTAGTTCTTGAGGACATGGGTAAAGTCTAAATGTTAGTAGTGAATTATGGTTGAGTAGTATTCAATGTTATGATATTTAAGTTGTGGTGTTATTCTTCTAGTGGTGTCATGTGAACGTCGACTACATGATACTTCACCATTTATGGGCCTAGGGGAATACATCTTGCATCTGGTTGCTAATTGAGTGACAGAAACCTAAACCCCCGTTGGTATATCGATGCAGAGGGATAGCAGGATCTTAGAGTTTAAGGCTGTGGTTAGATTTATCTTAATTACTTTCTTGTATTTGCGGATGCTTGCAAGGGGTATAATCACAAGTATGTATTAGTCCCAGGAAGGGCGGTGCATTAGCATAGGTTCACCCACATAACACTTATCAAAACAATGAAGATTAATCAGCTGTAGGAAGCGAAAGCACTAGACTAAATTCCCGTGTGTCCTCAAGAACGTTTGGTCATTATAAGTAAACAAACCCGCTTGTCCTTTGTGCTAAAAAGGATTGGGCCACTCGCTGCAATTATTTCTCTCGCATTTTACTTACTCGTACTTTATTTATCTGCTACATCAAAACCCCCGAATACTTGTCTGTGAGCATTTACATGAATCCTTCATCGAAACTGCTTGTCAACACCTTCTGCTCCTTGGGTTCGACACTCTTATTTATCGAAAGTACTACGATACACCCCCTATACTTGTGGGTCATCAATGACGAACGCCGAAGACCGCAGACTTGAGCATCCAGCGCACCCACATGGCCGCCACCCCGCCATCCAGCGCCGCGCCCTTCCCAACAGCAACGCTGGAGCAGACCAGGAAGAAGAGCCTCGCCGCAGCCCCGGCGACCACGGCCGAGCCAGCGCGAACAGGGGTGAACCCGAGCCGGCCCGCCGGAGCCCATCTGGGCCCGAGAGCGCGCCGCGACACCTGCGCCGCTACACCTCCGCGAAGCCCCGCCACGCCTGCGCCGCTGCACCGCCGCCGCTCCCCGTCCGCGCGCCATCACCTCCGCCAGCGCACAGCCGCCGGCCCCAGCGCCCGCCGCCCCGCCCCGCCATCACCCTTCGCTCATTCTCATGGTGTTGTGGATATACTTCATAGGTATACCATCGATATGGTCTGATTCCCGCGCATTGAGAGACAGATGGGAGAGGCGATTGATGAGGAATTAGCAGTATCAAATTATGAATAACTTCCCACTTACATACCAAGCTGCGTTGGAAGGGAGGTAATGTTCCTGATCTCGGTGGTATTGGTATCTCTGAGTTGATTATCATGGGCGCCTGGTATATTTGGTGGGAGAGAAGACAATTAGTTAATGGGGAGAGAATTCAAACGCCAGCAAGATCTGAATAGTTGTGTTAGCCACAAACTATAAAATGTCATTCAATAAACCTATTTATAAGCCACAAACTAAGCCCATGGAAGGGTTCCTAAAGATCAATGTTGATGTTGCATTTGAGGAGTACTTGGAAAAATGTGCAACCAGAGCGGTATCAGAGATGGATTCTGCATAGCAGCGTCTAATCGATATTTGCATCATGTGGTGGATAGCTCAATGGCAGAAGCATATGCGTTCAGGGAGGGCCTGTTCCTAGCACAACATATTGGGTGCAACAAGTTTATTGTTCAAACAGATTGTATGCAAGTTGTAGAGACAATGCTAGACGGTGGTTTCTCGGCGACATCTTCAGCTGCGATTTATGATGATTGTTGCATTTTATGGAGTGCGTTTGATCAAGTTAGTATTGATTACTGTAACAGGGAAGCTAATTCGGTGGCACATGCATGAGCTTGCTAGAAATACTTTTCATTCTGGTTTAAATTGTATTTACGTCGATGAACCTCCTAATTATATTATAGCTAAGCTCGTAAACGATGTAACTATGTTTGCTGATCAATAAAATTCGCCGAATGGCTTTAAAAAAACTGGCCGCGTTGGAAGTGTTGGTAGTGCACACACACACAAAAAAGAAAAAACTCTCTCCGATCCATAATTCACTCGTTTCAAAGACAAGTATTTCGGATCTGACGGAATAGCAAACCGCAATGTTTTCTTTTTACAATCTGACACGAGTGCTAAATGGCAGATCCTCCGAACCCCAAAATTACATTTTACAACCATCCCAGAATGCTGTAATCCGTGCAAGCATGGTGCATAGACCTCCGTCGATCCGGTCCCCCGTGGCAGGGCACGGCGGCCGGTTCCCGACGACGGCGCCCACCCCCATCCCAGCGTTTTGCAAGCCAGCTAGCTGCTGCAAGGAGAACGATCGGTAGCTAGAAGGGAATGGAAGATCTAGCTCCATAGTGCACTGTGCCGTGCAGTACCTGCGTGAAATTTGAGGTTTGACTTTGCACGGGCGATCCATTGATTAGCCGCTCCGAGCGACGCTCCCGACGCAAACTGGGCGCAGTATCCGACTGCCATTTACTTCTTGGTTTCTCGTCTTCCTCGCTCGTGTCTCCCGTCGCCCGTATCTCCACCCGGTCAACCGCATTTCTTAATTTCCTTGCCATGGACGTGTGGTCGGCGTTGGTGTCTTACGAAGATCTTACCAATGGAAACAATCGCAGAGTCAACACTGAACAGAGCGAGTGGTACTACATCGCGTAAACGATGTCTTACGCCTTGTGTTGACTCATGATGAACACTGTTGTGGTCATTATCGAACATCGAAAATTTCACTGAAAACAGTTCAGCTAATCAAATATGCATATCTGGTACCAAACGTTAGTATTAGGCGGCGTTTTATTTTTTTCTTTGCACCTGAATGCTTTTGTTTTGTTTCCGTTATGCTCTATAGTGAAAATCGATCCCTGTGATGAGTTTCGATCGGATGGGGTCATGGGGAAAAAATCAAATATGCATGTCTAAATAGTCACTCCAACTGCAAGCAAACTATTCACAGTTGAGTAGGACTATGAATATATCGGCACTTGTTAACAGGGCGACACGAAGTTTTGCCGGGTAATCGGGCTGTCGGCCCAGTTCAGCGCCCCAATGTAAGGCGGCACACGTCTCAAACTTTGGTTTTACTACTGCACTACAACATCATCATCACAACCAAGCCAGTGCGTGCGCATCGCGCATGTAGCTGTCTCCATAAGAAGCTCGATGTCCAACCTCGCCACACCGTCTATAAATACCCATGTCCTTCCTGCTTATCTTGACCATTGTAGCTGAGCCAGAGGGAAGTTAGAAGAGAGCAAGTGTTCTTCAGAAAAGAGATAGATGATGCGTGCAAGAACAACAGTCATGGTGCGGCTCTGCCTTGTGTTCCTTGCTCTCTTGCTGCTGACCCAAGATGTCTACTCCAGGAAGATCTCTGGGGCAGTAGTGCAGGAGGAGCAGAGCCATGGCCACGGCACAGCCACCACGGTCAGCATTCACTTCTCTCTGAAGCTCTCAGGAGCAATTCTGCAGTAGTTTCAAATCCCAATTTTTCATCTTGCTTTAGAAGTACGCAAATGCATAATGAACTGAGAACAGCATATACCGTATGTATTCTTCCTACGAATCTCTGTTAACCGGAGCAGCAGCAGCATTCTTGATGCGAGGATGAACCACATGCATGCATGCTGATAATCCTTAATTATTCATGCTCCTTGATTATCTATGCATACATGCATGCAAGTTTGAGTATATTATACAGTACATTCATTTATCTCTAGAAGTGTGGTTTCGCAATCTGTTAACTGATGTGCCGACCTAATCTTGATTGAGCAGGAACCGCGCGGCGAGGAAGGGAGCAGCGAAGGTGCCAAGAGGGGACAGCCTCAGCGTGAACCGACGAAATGGGAGGAGATCCACACGGATTACATCTACACCCAAGATGTCAAATACCCATAAAATAGCGATCCCCTCTCGTGTCTAGAGAGGAAGGATTAGTCTGGGATTTCTCGTTCAGATTTGAGTCAAATCTTACACTAATCCTTCTCCTTTTTATGTGAGAGATTTGTTTAATCAGTAGTATGTGATCAGTGATCTACTGTATAATTACTTGAGTTTAGCTTGGGTAGATCCCCCTCTGATTAGCTAGTTAATTATCATGTATAATTACCAGTACTATGTTGGTAAATTTGAAAGGTGCATAAATGGCTCGATTTACTTTCCTCTGAGGTCTATTTGATTCAACGAAGTCTTGGAGCTGCCTCTATGATTGTTGCCAGTAGGGGCAGATTTATTTTACCATCAGTCTGGTGGCAGGGGTTTGACATGTTCGCATCAGGCTACATAACACCTTTTTTTTTTGAGATATGCTACATAACACCTATTCTCTTCATAGTAACTATTCCCAAATTTGTTTGAAATGGGAGTTTTTTTTCGATAAAAGTTGCTTTATTACTTTTGGGAAGCAATTACATCCAGCCTTTGCATAACCAGGATGCACACAGCCGTTCAAGTATCTGGATTCAAAGTATATAAAAAACTAGGCGAAATACATATCGAAGCGATGAACCATATAACGCCTAAGATGAAGGTGACGCTACAATCCGTAGACTATGCTGCCACCCATGTAGGGAAAAAGTATCCCTCGCCGTAGCGTCCAACCGTGTACGACCTCCAAATAGGTCTCGGTTCTCCACCCGCCAAGAGGTAACCACGAACGGAGAATACCTGTACATCTGTAGATGACCTGCAACAAAGAACAATTTTTATCATTAAAAATCTTGTCATTTCTACTTAGCTAAAGCGCCCAGATAACTGCAAGCACCCCCACCCTAAGATGCAACTTAAACCTTGAATCGACACCTTGAAGCCAGTTGCCAAAGACATTGGCCACACTAGTCGGGGATACAGGGTAGACGCTACTTGGATGACTGACCATATAAATCTCGCAAAATGGCACTGGAAAAACAGGTGTTTAATAGTTTCATCATGATGACAGAAAACACACCTTGAACTTCCGTGCCAATTCCGCTTAACAAGATTATCTTTAGTAAGAATAACTCCTCGACGAAGGTACCATCCAAAAAATTTAATTTTTAATGGTATCTTCATCTTCTAGATTTTCTTATTATTGTCAACTGGTGTATCAGAATGAAGGATCGCATTGTATAACTATTTGACTGAGAAAGTACCATCTACATGAAGATTCCATCTAAATTCGTCCGGTTCAGGCGATAGGTGAATATCTCCCAGCCGGTGAATTAGATCATTCCATGCCAATAGCCTTTGTCCAAGCAAAATCCATCTCAACGTCACGTTCGGGGGTGAGGTAGCCATTACTATGACAATGGTATCACCTTTGCGACGAACAATACTATACAGAGCAGGATACTGTTCACTTAAGGGAGCATTGTCTAACCAAACATCTTCCCAGAAACGTATTTGTTCTCCATTCTTAATCGAGAAAGTACCATGGTGAAAGAAAACATTCTTTATCGCCATGAGTCCAGCCCAGAAATGAGAATCCCCATGTTTCCAAACCACTTGGGATAACGTCTTCAAGCCAATATACTTTCTCCGAAGGATAGTTTGAAATGGGAGATATCTTTGGCTTTGCATTGATGCATGCAAATCCCTACTAGTTTATTGTCAGTCAATTATTACATGTATACTGACATACTTGTTTTTTCCGATTGCTTGATATGAATGAAAGGGAAAAGGATTTTCCACTAAGCAAATGTATCCTGTATTTCGCATGTTGACCAGACCGCATGTATCATCCATCGGAAACCCACCTCAAGTACTATTAAAGCTCCTATTTCACTACCTATAAGACTTTTTCTTTAGGGTATAATTGCACTTCATTTTATTGTATTCCAACATCTTAGTAACAATTCTATGTTTTTCTCATGCACAACCAACATCCTATGATTCAAGATGGTGTATTACGATTACTTTTTTCCCCTCATCGTTTCAATTGGTTCAAGAAAACAACAACATCCTTCTATTCAATTGGTTCAAGAAAACAACCAATATCCTATGATTCAAGATGGTGTATTACGATTACTTTTTTTCCCCTCATCGTTTCAATTGGTTCAAGAAAACAACATCCTATTCGATGCCTCCTTAGTTCTTTTTTATATAGAAATGGAAATTTCAATGTATTTTCCACATTTCAAAGTTCATAAAATTATTTTAGTATACATATACGTATTTGAAACATCACAGCTCCTGAAAGCTAGCTAATAAAGTTTTCCATGAATTGTTCACGTGTATTGAATAGGATGTGCATGTACTTGTAAATTAACTTTCATGCTGGTAACATGTATATATATACATAAATACAGTGGTCATATTCGTGAAGATGTGCATGTGCATAAATTCATATCGTAACATGTTTCAACAAAAATATGTGTAGAGGAAATGTAATTGTTGGATAAAAATAAGAGCGTAGAAATATGCAAAAAGTGTCTTTGACACATGTGCACCTGTGCTCCCTTTAATTTCAGATTTTTTGAAAATTTTAAAACCTCACACTTCTATGTCTCTAAAAATTATGGTGTTAAATATATAGATAGATATGTACATTATGGATGTATGCAAAAAAAGTCCCATAAAAAAATACTTTGTATTTTGCGAAATATAAAAAAGACAAATTTGTGATAGTAAATGGTAGTACAATAGTATTAAAATAGTATGTCTTTTTGTTAGAAATTTATTTATTTTGTATTTCTCAAAATTTAAAGTATTTTTACCGGAACTTTTATGCATAGACTCCTCCTGTCCATATCTATCTACATATTTAATGCCATGATTTTTGCAGAAATAGAAGTGTGAGATTTAAAAAAAAAAATCTGAAAGTGGAGGAAGCACTGGTGCCCATGTGTACCAAATCCGTATCCTAGAAATATGACCATATTAAAAACTACAACAACTAAAGTAATAAACTAAATTCAAATTTAAAAATCTACTATAGAAGGGAAAATAAAAGTATAGTAAAAAAACCAAAATGGAAAAAAATAAAGAACAAAACGTTGGGCTGGCCTAGTAAGCTTCAGGTTCTGTCATCGGCACTTTCGGACCCGAGAATCGTTGAATTGGATTTCCCACGAGATAGTGCTTTACCATCAAGAAAAGAGCTACTGGAAATGGTTCAAGACTGTCGGCCCACGTTCATTTTCAGCCCATGAGCGTACAAGGTCACATTGCTCATCTGGTTTGCATCGCCTGAAGCGATCAGTGTAGGTGTAGCTAGTACAAATTTGTACAGACAAACCAACGTGGCTCATCCATTGATCCATCCAGCCGACCCGAAGAGCGGAACAGGGGCCGGCCGCTGCATTATTGACCGAGGAATAGCACACTGACGTCCATTCAATCGGTTCATGCAGTCACCCAAACTGAGAAGTGAGGACACCTACACTAGCTATGTTCAAGCATTGCGAGTGATGGTGCGGCCAGCTCAACTCAAGGTGCTCGTGTCGTCATGCATGGCGACACTTCCCCCCTGCGCCGCCCGCTGAACCCTACGGGAAACGCCGGCGAAAAGGGGACGCACTGATGAAGTGATGATAGCCTAGCTAGCAACTAGTACCAGGACATGTCCGAGTCATCACTCTCATCCTTCAGTTAATTACACTACTTGGATCGACACTAGCTCGCTCGCCTGGACGTCTGCTAGTAGCACTACTGCTGGCTCATCGAAAGGATCGCCGGCTTCTGCGTGCTGCCGCGTCCGTGGACGCACTGTATCCATCGTTTCTTCCAGCAGATCAAACCAGAGAAGGCTCCACACAACCGGAATATGCCCCAGGATAATGCTTGTGCCAAGTTCCAACCTCGCCTGCCTTTATGTGACATCCCACACTGACCACACGTACATTGGTAGTGCATGAGTTTAACCTGTTGGAATCGCCTTTCGTCGTCTTTTCTGATCTAGGGGCTATGGAAATTTTGTACTAAGTAAACAAGTTTCTGCGGCATTAGATCCCAATGTTTCAAAACTACCGCTCTCTGAATTTGTATGCAGTTCTACTGTTCCATAACCAGTGCACAATTTCGCCCTTCTTAGAGCAGGTCTAATGACTCGAAAGGCAAACCCGATAATAACCGCCGATTTGAGGTTTCGCCTACCGCCGTCTAGCACGCCCCGTAAAAACGGCCCCCGAATCTTTTTGCTGTTTTACGGAGCGGGTCCGCCCCTACTTGTGCGGTGGGAGCGGGGATAGGGCGAAACCACTATCGCCCACTCCACCGCTGGAAGCATTTCGCCAATAACCCGCCGCGCCCGATCTTCCCCGCGCCATTCCGGCCGGATCCGCCGCCATGGACCGTCCGCAAGAGCGCCTACCGCCGGCGGTACACCTCCTTCGGGGGGTGGATGTCCCCGCGGAGGTCCCCGGCCGCCGGCGTCTTGTCGGCCATGATCGCCACCATCCCCGGAAGAGGAAGAGGATCCCGAAGCCTTCGAAGCACCGGCGGCGGCCGCCGATTCGCGGAAGCGCCGCCGGCTGCCAAGAAGACGGGCCGGGTGAAGACCATGCCCGCCGGGCCGAGGGGTGTGGCGCCGGCCAAGGTGCGGACCAAGGCAATCAGCCGCATCGGCCTCGCGCCTCCGCCGGCCTCCAAGGTCACGACCCCTCCTCCGTCCGTTCCGGCCGTTGCGCTGCCCGCGCCGCCCGCGCCGCCGCCAACCACCATCGACGAGACAAGGTGTTCGATGTTGAGTCCACAACATCGTACTTGGACATGCTCAACGATTCCGCGGTGAATTTGGACGCCGGTATCGGTGCATTCGATGGGGAGTGCAATGTTGAAGAGATTGATGAGGAGGAGGAGGATGAGGGTGACGAGGAGGAGGTGGTTGAGGTTGATCCGGCTGCCGCGGTTCTTCGTCGACGCGGCACGCACGGCGAACTACAGCGAGATCGAGGACGTCTTTGGTCCTTGGAGCAAGGTGGGGATGGATGCGTGCACCGGAGTGGACCAAGGCGGCAAGCGCTATTGGCAGCGCATTGAGGATCAGTACCACCAGCTGAAGCCTCGCACGAAGAGCATGGCAGACAGATCCTACCGCTCCCTTGAAGGCCGATGGAACATCATCAAGGCTTGTTCTCGTTGGAGTGCTGCCATGGATCAAGTGGCCGACAACCCTCCTAGTGGATGCGTGCCGGAGGACTACGTAAGTTTTCCTTGTGTTGATGATGTGAAATATCACGAGCTATCCATATTATGTGTTCATGATGTGGAAACATCTCCTCAAACTATTGTTGTGCAGCCCAAGTATGCTCAAGGTAGGTACAAGGACATGGCCGGCTCAAAGAACAAGGAATTTCAATTTGAACATTGCTTTTCCATCCTTCAACATCTTCCTAAATGGAAGTTGCGGGACAACGAGCCAAAGTGCAAGAAGGAGGCACTTATCACCATGGATGATGAAGCGGAGGACATGAGGGGGAGAAACACCGGCAAGCCCGAGGGCAACAAGAAGGCCAAGGAGAGGGTCAAGGTAGAACTTGAAGCAGCTAGCTTCCGGGAGAAGTTGGATCAACTCATGAAGTCCAAGGAGGCATTGACGATGAAGACGTTGGAGACCAAGCTCCTCATCACCGACAAGAAGAGTGAGGTGAAGCTTGCCAAGGTGCAAGCAAGGAAGGAGCTTGACATGAGGATGATCAAAGCCAAAGAAGCCAAGGCCATGAAGGAGCTCTTGGCCGAGGAGAGGGAAATCATGATGATGCGCACGGACGGCATGGACGAGGATCAGCTGGCGTGGTGGAAGGAGGCCAAGGCGGACATCATTGCGAGGAAGATGGCTGCGCGTCAAGCTCGTGATCAAGGTGAGTCTCCGTGGCTTGAACATTGCCTATGATCGCGTTGTGATGTTAAAACTATGAATTATGCATCATATATTTTGGATGTGCTATGTTTGATGTGAAATTGTTGTGCAAATTGGTGTCTAAAACCTGTTTTGAGGGGTCTCGGACGAGCTAGTGTATCCCCACCCCGTAAAACAGAATATTCTGTTTTACGGGGTGGGGATACGGGCTCTGCTAGCTCGTCCGAGTTTTTGGCCGGTGAAATCCGGATACAGGGCCCTCTACTCGGGTTTTACGGGGCGAAAAAATACGGGGCCTGTTAGACATGCTCTTAAGTTCATAGTACTTCCTTCATCCATAAAATGATATCTTAGATTTGTCTACATTTTTCTTTATATAGAGGTAATACTACATTGAGATCTCATCTGATCAGGTGTGTTCCATTTGAGCTGGCTGTGTAGACGAGGACTCCGGTAAGTAACTTAACAGCAACGATCTAACACAAACTCTGAAGCGGAAAGCATCAAGCAAAGCGCTAAAAGAGCAGCTACGAAAGTGTCCCGACAGCAGTGAGGCCAGGCCGGTAGCTAATACTAGTGATATATCATTACTTTGGTTGTCGCAAGCAATGCAGCGCAGCAGCATCTCTGACTCTGAACTAATAAGGGTCTAAACACTTTCTCGCTGGGAATCATGGCCTCGGCGGTGGGCCGGGTACGGCAACATGGAATGGAAGGACGGCGGAGACGGGAGGAGGAGTCATATGCTCCCGGATATTCTGCACGGCGAAAGTTGAAGAGAATACAACGGATGATGATGATGGTTGGCCGGGTAGAACTGTAGCATCGAGCTAAGCTTCTGGTTTCTGACTAGGCCCCCACTCCCTGAAGAACTTCAGATAGCTCGCATGGACTTTGTAGAATGCTTAAAGTGCGCCGCTTCTACTAGCAACAGGTAACCAGTAAACTCTAACCTCATGCCTACGAACTGGAACAGTTTCACGCTCCTTTGTTGTTCTGTGTTCCCGAACTGAACGATGCGCACGAGTAACAAGTGGATGGAATTGGTATGTAACCCTGATCTGCTCCATGAAATGTCATGTAATTCCCGAATGTAGACACATTGATAAGACTGAGGAACACTTCTGTGCTGGCTAGGCTAGCCATGGAATGTGTAGCTTGAGAATATGGTGACGAGGATGGAGGGAGGAAGAGCACAAACTTTGCTGTCATCACTCACCAGCCACCTACGGGCTCGAGGCGCCGCTTCCAGGCGCCGCTTCCAGGCTAACCTCGCTAAACCTACGGAGGGATGAAGGGGTGACAATTCACCAACTCACATCAACTAAAAACCAAATGCCTTCCCAGGCCGCCCAATAGCAGATGAGAAGCACATCCAGTCAAGCAGACTCCCAGCATACGCCAACGCCTGCGCCATAGAAGTTGCTACCGCCGTCTTCCTCGACTCCATCTTCAAGAGAGATCATCGCATTAACCATGCCAGGCCTGCCATCGATGCCGCCATGGCACCAGACGACTCCACCATCCTGAGCGAGTCCATCACACTGCATCCTTCCCGAGACACCACTGCATCATGCCGCGGCGACTCGACGACGCCGACAACCAGCACACGCTCCACCTCAGCACCCAACCGCCATCCGTTGTCTGCTTCAAAAACGATGCCCTCAACAGGGAGAACGGCGTTGTGCGCCGCCATCGTCTGATCCGGGAGACCCGGGTCTAGGATTTCCCCGCAGCCGGCGCAAAGAAACGCAGGCTGCAGAGATAATGCCTTCAACAAGGTAACGACGAAGCACGCCGCCATCATCCGCCATGACCGAAGTCCGGCGGCCACCGGCAATGCGCTCGCCATCGGGGTTAGGCGACGATCGCGAGATCCGCCACGGCTAGCCACACAACTAGCCGATCTCCTCCGGCGAGAGAGAAGACCACCACCGCGGTGCCACGGTCAGTGGCACCAGACGCCCGCCACCTGCCACCAGGTCGACAGCGTCTCCGCCATCCAGGGCCGCCGCCTTTGGTGTCGTGGTCCCAAACCTTGAGGAGGAGCAGTGCGAGATCCGTCTCCATCACCGCTAGCCCGACGATGCCGAGGCTAAGGCCGCGGCGAGGAAGAGGAGAGCCACGCCCCCAGATCATGGACACGCCACCGCCACCATCACCGGCGGCCCGCGCGAGGGGCCGCGCCGCCAACACCCTCCACGGGCCGGGGCCATCCCCCCGTGCGGAGGCTAGCCTCCATCCGCCGCACGGAGGGATCACGCGAGGAGCCCCGCCACCCCCATCACCGGCCGCGCCCGGCTTCGCCGGCGACGACCTCCGAGGATGACGAGGAGGGCGGGAGGGGGAGGGGAGGACGGCGGCGGCGGCTAGGGTTTGCCGCCCCAGGTCGCCCAGGAGAAGCATTGCAACAACATAAGAACTTTGTTTTCATATTTGATTTCCCCTTTGTTTTCGTTGTATTCTTCGTGTTCCGTCGTGCCCCTCTTGTTCATCCTCAAACCCACCTCCGTGAATAAATGACGATCGGGCTAGACCGCAGGGGTGGAGCTAGAATCATAAATGTGAGGGGGCAAGGATATGGTTATTGAAGAAAAATGAGATTAGTGATTTGAGTGGGGGCAGCTACCCCTTGTCAATAGTGCCTATTTAAGTTATGTTTACTCTACGTGACATAAGATAGATGAAATCACACTCCGTAGGATTTGAACCTACGCCATCGCGTTTTCAAGTTCCGCGTCCTACTGAAATGTACTAAGAGCACTTTCTTTCATTCAAAAAGAAAATATTTTTCTATTTCTAACATATCTCACGTACGTAGTCTCCACGAATTCAAGTTACACCCACTTTACTTTAATCGACTTCTTTTCCATTGTCCATAAAGAAGAAACTAGGAAGCAATGGCGCGGCGGCACGCCGCGCCCGTAGAGTGGCTGTGATGTGGAAGAATAAAATATGGTACTGTACATTATTAAAGAAAACTTGAAATATAAGAGGTAACAATGTCTCACAAACCAGCTGTAGTTCAAAAGTAAAAAAACACACCAGTTATAGCATTTTTAGATCGATTACAGATTGTAGAGCAAAAGTTATCAGGAATTGGAAGAAAGGTGCAAAAATGAGAGTATCTTGTTTATGGTGGTTAGTCTAAGATCTAAAAAAAAGGTATGATTCAGGAGGTTGAGAATGTTGCTAGCTTAGCTTTTGTGACAATTATTTCATCGTAATATCAGAAGGTAGAAAATTTGATACAAAGGGAGAAGTGCAGATTTAAAACATTGCTGGATCAACATGATTATAGTGGTTTCTTGATAACAACGGAAGGAAAAATAATATAAACAAAAGGAGAAGTTTCAATAAGTTGTGGCAGTGGGGTGCCAACGCAGACAGTGGAAGGGAAAGAAACGAACCACCATCGATGCTCCCTGCTCGCCGTCCCGCCTGAAAGCCGACAGCGCCGCCACCACCCCAACTCCCTCCCGAGTTCACGCGGCGGCCAGATCGGCGCTCTCCGTCGCCATGCCATGGCCGGATTCGGGAACTCCGCGTGATGCCACTCCTCCCCGAGTTCTGCTCCCGTCGGTGCTATTTCCGCCATCGTGGTCTCGTTACATGGCTTATCCTGCTGCTCGCCGCCATCCCGGCCAACCTTGAACTCCTTGCAAGCTGCTGCTCGCCGGCACGGCACAGAGTCGGTCTCCTCCACCGACCCCCCACCGCCGCGACGCTGTTCTGCTCTTATTGACGACTTCCAGGGAAACCCTAGTTACCTAGGTCTGTGGCGCGCCTCCCAGCCTCCTCCTACTTCTCAGTATGGCTTTGTCCTCGGCCTGTTCGCAAGGAATCTCGGCCAGGTAGGAGCTACCAGAGGGAAAGCCGGTGAAGGTGGAAGGCAGGGAGGAATTTCATGATCGTGGGGAGGAGCCGAGGAGGCAGGGGGAGAAGGGAGGGAGAGTATGTGTCAGGGCACACACGTACACAATTATTCCCTCTAGATTGATCTAGGATGGGTCCGTCACCGCTTTGACTACCGATTTTTGACTTGAAGCCAATGCGCTAGTGTGGAAAAGAAAGGGAACCGGTTTTCCCCAGCGATAGCAATGCACGGGGCAACGTGAGAATCGGTAACCGGTTACCCTCCGGGTCAAAAAAGAAAGAAGTTGGAAATAATTGATGGAGTAAATCAGTTTTGACCAGGAAACGCAATGACTCAAAAAACCATTGAATGAAGGAAAGGATAAATAACACATGAACAGTGCTCAAATCAATTTGGAGCCCGTAAACTGTTTGAACTTTATATAGTGTAAAATGAAGTAATAGGTAGGGATGACATGATTTGAATATTTGAATGTATCTAGAAGTGAAATGTGTCTAGACCATCCGTATTAGCGACAATTAATATAGATCGGAAGGAGTACTAAAAGTTTGGTCAAATGTTACTGAGCTTGACTTTTGAAAAAATATCTTATTTATTGGAATGGAGTGAGTACTAATTGGCAGCATTTTCTTCAAATAACGATTTTAAACAATACGTCTAGATGTTGTTGTATCTAGACCAAATCTGGCCAAACTGTGTCAACTAGTTTGATGAAGTGTAAAATCAGAAGCATGCATTACAAGTCGGATGTACTCGCGCGCTAGTGTGCACCTGTTGCCCGTTCAGAAAAAAAAAAACATAGTCAGTACTATATGACTATGTATCCACCAGACAAGCATTAGGGAAAGTGAAAACAGAGTAATGTTGAGAAAAATTGGCCATGGCCCAGGGCGCTTTTTTACTTGGCACGATATGACCCAGCGCTTAGTCACGATTCACGATTCAACCCCGCAGATGAATGAAAGGTGCGGAAAATTGAAGCGAAAGTTGATCAAGGCACGCATCATCATGCAATTAACTGAACAAGATGCAAAGCAAAATCTTCATTCGCTTTCAAAAACATAGATCTCGACGCCGCCGAGGCCTCACGCTCTGGTTAAACACTCTATATCTTCCCTGGTTGGTGATTCCTAGCTATTACTAGAGACAAAATCGCGAAGGGGAAGCAAAATCCTGGAGATGTCACGAACAAAATTGGTCCCGCCTCCCGCTGGAGCTCACGGGTACGCGCGCGTGCGGCGGGCCGAGACGCCCCTACGCCGCGTCGGCCTTGCTCGGCTCGCCGGCGTCTACGGCTGTGGCGAAGGCGAAGGGCCTGGCGCTGGCGATGAAGGACGGCATGTGGTCGCCGGGCATGATGACGATGACTTTGGGCTCGCGGTCGAGTGGCGCCATGGTCGCCCCCCGCGCCGACTCTTCCTCCGAGGCGCTCCCGCGCCGCGACGAGCCGGTTGGCTTGCGGCGCGTGCAGAGGAGGATGAGCAGCGCGACCGCCATGAGCCCCATCATGAGCGCGAAGCCGAGCAAGAGGTACGGGGTGGGCGTCCTCCACAGCCCCGGGTGCGCATGGGGGTGGCCCATGTGTCCCGCCGCCGCCGACGCCGCCTCCCTGCCGCCGACGCCCACCAGCGCCGCCGTGGCTTCTCTCACCGGCCTCATAGTGAATGAAACACACGGAGTGATCTCTCTCTCTCTCTCGATCGATCGATTTCACTTTCTCCTTGTGCGTGCTTACACTAGAGGGTCTCTCGTTCTTTGTGGCTGTTGCTGTGAGTGGGAGACTGCGACCGAGGAATGGGGAGAGGAGGGCGCTTTTTATAGGCGGCGAGCAAGGGAAAGGGGAGCCGCGAAAAGAAACCGCGCGCGAGACGCCGGCCTGCCCCATGCATGTAGAGGAAGACAGCTTCGTCGAGCTACGAGCTGCCGCGGCGGCTGGGTTTTGGCACGGCCCTGGTGGTTTTTGCCTTTGGAGACAGCTGGTTTCTGCTGCGACGTGGACCATGCATGTGCTGAAAATGAGACGCGGAGACTCGAGAACGCCGACTCGTGAGCGGTGAGAGTAGTAACGGCAAAAACAAAGAATCCAACGGTAGTAATTACATAAATACATCATAATTACTAAGATTTTTTTTTAGTCAAACCCCATCTTGAAATACGGCTTATTCATAGGAATGGAGGTAGTAGTAATTAGCAACAGAAATATAGTGACGGAATGTGACGCCAAATTTGACGTATAGTCAACTTTTTAGGGGCACGATCATCTCAGCATTTTAGGAGCCGAACTGGAGATCCTAGGCGTCACCAAGGGTGCCGTTTTTTATCTGGCTGGCTAGTCTTGACAAGGGTTGGACGGGTGAGAGGCTGGCGCGTCGTGGCTTTCCGCATGTGTCCAGATTCCCACTTTGTAACCAGTCCGAGGAGACCATGTCACACCTACTCACGGGGTGCCCCTTCTCCAGGACGGTCTGGTACGAGGCCCTCTCGTGGATCCGATCCACCTCGGGGCCTCCTTCTTCGGAGGGTGACTTCGCGGAGTGGTGGTCATTGGTGGTGCGGACTGCCCCTCGCCAGCTGCGCAAAGGTATTTCGTCGACAATCATGCTCACGGCATGGTGGATCTGGAAACACCGGAATCTGCGGTCTTCGGCAACGCACAACCTTCGGTGTCATCCCTATCAGTGACATCAAGACCGAGACGCGGCAATGGGCAGACGCGGGAGCCCGGGTTTTCCGTCAACTCCTCCCATAGACAAGGGTTTCTCTTTTCTTGGGTTGAGTTGCAGTGCGGGGTGGATGTCCTCTTGGGGGCATGTACATATAATTTTTTTCTATCAATGCATCGAAACACAAGGTTTTTGCGTTTTCGCGAAAAATTAAGGTGGTTGTGTTGACGAGGACTCAGGTAGTAAGTGACTTGATCACTGCAACGATCTAACTCGAACTCTGAACTGGAAAGCATCAAGCAAAGCGCGAAAAGAGCAGCTACCTACAGAAGTGTGCGGGTAGCAGTGAGGCCAGGCCGCTGGCCGCTAGCACTATCAAAATCGTTACTTATTTATCGCAAGCAAAAGCAATGCAGTCCAGCAGCATCTCTGACTCTGAATTAATCACAGCCTAAACATTTTCTCCCTGGGAATGATGGTGTGGGGTGGGGCTGGTACGGCAACATGGAAGGACGGCGGAGACGGGAGTCGGGAGGTGGAGTCATATGCTCCCGGATATTCTGCACCGGAAAGGGAAAAGAGGAAAGTACGCGGGGAAAGGATCGTCGGTGGAAGAGCGGATGATGATGATCCATGGCCGGGTAACCAGTGAACCACCATGCATGTACTCTAACCTCATGCCTACGAACTGGCAGAGTTTCAGGCTTCCAGATGCACCGGAATAACAAGTGGAAGTACCTGTAATCCTGATCCGCTCCATGAAATGCCATGTAAGAGCATCTCCAGTCGCGTCCTCCAAAGCAATTTGGGGAGCGCCAGACAGAAAATGCGTTCCAGCCGCGTCCCCCAAAGCCCATTTTTGTCCGGCGTGGCCCGATACGGTGTCCGACGTCCCGAGCCCGTCCCCGTCCTACAGGGGACGCTCCAGGCACGCCAGACACAATGAAAAGCGAGGCGGGGAGTGGCGGGGCCGACCCGTCAGCGACACAGGAAAATTCGTCTCCCACTCCCGCCAAATCCCGCCTCTCCCGCCAAATCGCGTCTATCCCGCCGCGCATTTCAGGCCTCCCAACACATATCCTGCCGCCGATTCATTTCTACTATCCCGCCGATTTCTTTCTCCCTCCCACCGCCCACCCGCCGCCGCTACCCTCTCCACTTGGCGCCTCCGACAGCCCCCAAAAAGATGGCCAAGAAAGCGGCCAAGAAGCAGCCGGGCAATGGGACGAAAGGGGCGAAAGCGACGTCCGAAGCCGCGGAAGGCGCCGGATGCGAAGAAGAAGGAAGGATGGACCGACGATCAATGGCAGCAAGATTGTCTCGGCGGAAGCTATCGACGCGGAGCGGAAAGGACGGAGCGCGGAGTCGAGAAGAAGGCTCAGCGGCGCGCCGCACCAGCACATAACTGGCCGGGTGTACGCCGCCACCAACGCGAGCCCATGGAGTTCGTCCGTGCCGGTGTACGTTCCGGGAGTGATCTTTCCGTCGCAAGCCGCCTTCTACAGGACGGCCCTCCGCCACTCCCGGGTGCGGACGCCTAACTTGTCGCCGCACTACCAGATGCGCTGCCGCACGGCGGCTTCAACCCCAACCACCTCTACTCCCGGCGACGAGCGAGCCAGACCCGTCCCGACGGCGACCCACTGGGCCGCAGGGTCCGCTCGAATTCGACGGCGCCGGTGCTGAGGAGGACGACGGGGTTGAGGAGGAGGACGACGAGGAAGAGGACGGGCATGCGTCGACTCAGGATACGTCGCCGTCGCCCAACCCCTTCTTCTAATTTGCATGCACCACCGGTCTGTAATATGATCGCGCGCCTAGTATTTTAATCGCACACGATCGCGACGATTCGGCGGAACGATCTCTTTTGAATGCATCTATTTGAATTTCTGATTGGGCGACGCTTGACTGCCAGAGCGACGCCCCCAAACGCACACGAACAAAACACGCCTCAACGCGATCTTTGGGGACGCTTTGGAGGACGCGACTGGAGATGCTCTAATTCCTGATTGAATGCAGACAGATTGATGACTGAGGAACACTTCTGCGCTGGCTAGGCTAGCCATAGAATGTGTAGCTTGAGAATATAGTGACGAGGATAGATGGAGGAAGAGCACAAACTTTGCGGTCACCAACCAGGCCACCACTACGGGCTCGAGGCGCCGCTTCCAGGCTAACCAGCAACATGACACAAAAAGCGAGCAGGCGCTCTCTTTTGGAAAGTAGTGGGCTGCCGCAAGGGCCCACGTGAATTGACTTGTTATCCACAATCGCAGTTGGATTTGGACCTCTCTATTTGCTTCTCTTACCCATTTTCTTCTCCTTTTCTTCTTGCTTTCCATTTCATCATAGTAATACAAAATAAATAAAGATCTCTTCAGCTTCTTCAGGATTGTGTCAACATTTCTTTATGGAGACGACAATGGAGCACAAGAGAACAAATCGGCTATTGTGCCATATTTTTACTTATTTGTATATGCCGGGGAATAGGATCAGAACACCTTTGCCAATGACTATACTAATTATAACGTGTTGCTTTCCATTTCATCATACAAATTTAAAAATAAAGCTCTCTCCAGCTTCTTTAGGATTGTGCCGACGACAGTGGAGTTCAAGAGAACAAATCGACTAGCATGCCATTTTTTACCGCTTTATGCCAGGGAATAGGATCGTAGAACACACCTTTCCCAAAGAGCATACTAGTTATATACTCTAATGGTACCTGGTTAGATATGTTTAAGACAGGCATATCTGATTAGCGCGGCAACACGTATATGATTGATCTAGGTTACAAAGTCGCAACAAATATGATATGCTTGGTGGAGCATGGCTGGCATGACATAGGTCATATCACACTTCATAGTGGACAGTGTCATAATCAAGTATATATATAGTTCATGCTCTTAAGTTAATTGTTATCGAAGAGATTGGTAAAGAAAGTCCCAGTACGCGTCGCTCCGCGTCGCCCCCGCGGCGATAGGGGCGACCCCTCCTCCTCCCCGCCTCAGTGCTCCTCCCCCGCCCCTGCCCGCTGCCGCTGCCGGCGCGAGCCGCCGAGCAAAGCCCGCGCGGTGCCGGCGGCGGTGGCTCTTTCTCGGCGCGAGCTGCTGCGGGCCTCGCGGGGCGGTCTTCAGCGGTGTCGACGCCCCTCCCCCTCCGGCCGGCGCGGGGGCGCCTCCGGTTCCCGGCTTGGTGGAGGCGCGGCACGGCGGCCCAGCCACCGGTGCTGGCGCGACCTTGACGCCGGGGCGGCCATGGCCAAGGGTGGCGGCGGCGGGCCCAGATCTGGGCCGGCGGGCCTAGGTCTGGGCCCCATCTGGGCCTTCGCGGGTTGGAGGGCCAGATGCGGCTGGAGCTGCTGGGTGCGGCTCCTCCCTGGCTAGTTGTGCTGGTGGCCGGCGCTGGGCTGCTTCGGCGACCGGCGCGGCCCGAAGCCCTGTACTAGCTGCAGATGCCCATTGGCTAGGGGGCAGGGACATCTTGCACGGTTCTCTCGGGTTTACTCCGCTTGACAGAATCTGGGTTCGTTGGCTGTGTGGGTGGCGCTTCATCGGAGTAGCGGCGATTCTCGTCGCCACAAGTTACTTGGTTCCCCGGCCAGTCGTGACGCTCGTGGGGATGACGCGTTCCGGAGTTGCGGCTGTAGGACTGGTTGGTCCGCGTGGTTTGTCCTGCAGGGACGCTAGTGTGCGCGACGGTGTTTCCGCGAAAGCACCGCAAGGCTACGGCCATTGCCGGCCACGGCGACATCTTTGAATGTCGTTCACCTTGTTGGAGGGTGGCCATGACACACATCCTGCCGCTGGTTGCCTCCCCTGGGGCACTGTCTACGGCCTTGCTGACTTGCGTTCTCTTCGAGGTCCTCCTCGGAATTCCTCTAGTCGATGCCTTGCGTCTTGCTGTGCTGTGACTGGCTTCATATAGACGTGTTCCTCCGGTTTGCGTGGCCTCTCTCGTGCCTAGGGTGGTTGTCGGAGAGTGTGCCGTGGCACCGGGGGACAGCGATGGTTCTAAACAGCCGGTGGCTGTCCTGATGGCAGGTGCAAAGCCTTTGGCTTTCCCTGGGGTGGGGTCAAGACTTCCGCGAAAGCATGGCACGGGTCCCATGTGCCTACAACGGCGATGCTCGTGAGCGCCGTTCCCCTTCCTGGAGGCGTTGTCGTGAAGTTCTTCCCCCCTTTGAACTCTGGAGGATCGCATGCTCACTTGTGCCGTTAGCCAGCTCCCTCGGTGATGGTGGTCCTCTGCAAGGCGGCCTTGTGCCGATTCAGTTTGGTGCGGCTCCACGGAGTGGCGGCTCGTTGCTTGAAGTTTCAGCCGAACTGCCGATGTTTAGCTGTAGTCTCGGGCGCCCTTGTATCTTGGTTTAGGCTATAGCTTTGCATCGCTTGTGCTTGTAGCGTTAGCTGGTAACCCCAGTTTTGTTTTTCTTTCTTTCCTTCGGTTGTTTCGCTGTAACGATGTACTTCACCTGTGTGGCTTTATATATAAAGCTGGGCCGGAGGGCCTTCTATTTAAAAGTTAGTTGTTATCTTTACATTACCGGAAATTCACATTGCGTCCTATATATAGTTACAAAAGTATCATACTGCCACTTCGGTTATTAATTTGTACTCTTGCAATATAACGCTGTATTCTTTTTTATCTTTCTTGGTTTGATGCTATATGGTACATTATGAAAATATGCAATTCCTTACTTTCAATTCTGCGAGATATTTTTATGGTGGCGCTAAATGATACTCGTGTGATACATGCGATACACGCAATGTGAGAGGGCCTAAGGGCTAACAGGAAAAAAAAAAGTGAACTGAATGTAATACTTGTGGTCTCAAGATTCTTTTTTTTCTGCGAAAATTCCAACGATCTATTAATAATCATCAATAGCAGTACAAACTGACAGAAAAGTAATAAAAATTAGAAGTAGGTCTTTCGACCATCTAGCGACGACTACAAACACTGACGCGAGCCGAAGGCGCGCCGATGTCCTCGCCCCTCCATCACCGGATCCGGGCAAAGCTTGTCGTAGTAGAGCTTGTTGTAGTAGACAAACGGGAAGTCGTGCTAAGGTCCCAAAGGACCAGCGCATCAGAGCAGCAACCGTCGCCAAAGATGACAACTTTAGATCGGAAGAGACTGACCTGAAATCACACCAACGAACACGAAACCGATCGGATCCCGCGAGATCCACCGGGCACATGACTCCACGCGCCCTCTGCCGATGCTAGACGCACCACCAGAGCGAGGATAGAGCGAGGAGGACCTTATTCTGACATCAAGATGGAGCCGCCGCCTCACCATCCCGAAGAAGACACTGAAAATAACCTAACAAGGAACGAAACCCTCCGACCGAGAGGCCGTGGTCCGCCACACCTCCAAGGCCCTAAGGCCACCGGAGGCGGAGCGGACCAGTAGCGTCGCCGGCGAGGGGACGGAACCCTAGATGGGTTTTTTGAGCCGCCTGTGGTCTCAAGATTCTTTGATCCAATTGATGCATGTCGCCCATGTAAGCAGAAACAAAGCACCTCACGGGAAAAAAGTTTTCATTGAATAAGAAAGAGAGTTCAAACTATAGTGCCTATCGGGCCTAAATAAAATTACAAAATGCCAGATATTCTGGTAAAATGTTTTCCAAGTGTTTCACACCGATGATTGGCCACATACCCGCCTCCTCTTTGATTCGGGCGAAAATGATCGAGATGGGTGGTGTGCGTGCGCGGGGGGGAGACTCGTGGTACAAACCCCCCACGTTTCTCTCATTACAATAGAAACAATGGCCTCCCAAGGGAAGTTGGGAATGGAACTGATGTTAGCATAGCCAATATTTTTAGCATGCCCGAAATGCGCACCGAGAGGCGACGTCGGAAAAGGAGGTGAGCCCCCACCCCAGGCTCCCTACCGCATAAAGCGCATTTTATATGGTTGGACCAACCCCTCCGCATAAAGAGAAGTTTAATTTCAGAATTTTTTTTGCACAATGGTCTTATTTGAAATATCTCGTCAGTAGAAACGGTAATATGGATTCTAATTCAGACATTTCTTATAGAATGTATGGTTCTATTTAACCGTGAACAAATGAATTGGACACATGGATTATGGATGGGAAGAAGGTAGGTAGACTGCAAGTTGAATTTTGATAAATTAGCATGGTGGCCCTCACAAATGCGAGGGCATCACCTATAATTAATTTTTATAAAAGACAATGTATTTAGTTTGTTCAAATTGATCGAAGTATTAATACATTTATAAATTTATGGAATTTACACTATGCTATAGAAAACAATACATTATACAGCCACCCCCTATATATATGCTAAATCTATATATCACATGCGTCGAGGCATCTATAGTCGTCTTTAATTTATGGGTGAAAGTTTATAATGATATTTCAAAAACACTACATTAATGAACATATGTGAAGTTTGTGTGTGAGACTAAATAGCTATATACAATTAAAGTTTAGACCGTGAGCTACTCCCCCGTCCACTAATAAGTGGACGTGCGGGATTGTCAAAACAAATTAGTAAAAGGAGATAAAATTGTATTGGGAAGATGCAAATCAATATCTCTCTCCTCATTAATTCTTTCACCTCCAATAAGCTAAGAGTGTATGTATAAAATTAAGATAACATGTGTTGAATATTATTGGGTTTGATTTCCGTGCGATGAAAGAGAAATATTTTTTGCTACTTTAAAGTGCATTGGAAACATAGAAGTACACTCTTTTATGGACAAAATTTGAGGCTAAATGTCCACTTATTTGAGGATGGAGGGAGTAGATGGTAGTTTTTATGTGATATTAGATAGGTATGCAAGGCTAAACTTCATATTATTAACATGTCAAAAAAACTTCATATTGTTAAATAATTAGGGTTTGCTTGAGCAATGATCCTACCTTGTTTAAACTATTCTTATGGGACATAAAAGCGGGTTCCTTATTAATAAGCATTGAATTGCATAGCCACTCTACAACCATCTCTCTATTCGCAGAATTAAGGTCGTCCTGCAAATATGGGTGTTTCTTCAGGCATATTTAGCTTGGTACAAGGCCCAAAGCTTTCTTATCAAGGAACCTAGCATCATTAGGGCCGACAAGTTGTTTTCAAAGCCTAGGCACACACTAAGTTTAGAATCGTATCCTCCTAATTTTTTATCTAATCGCCACATATATATGTTATACGGCCATTCGAAAGCTCGGGTAACTACCTGGATTTTAGGGCCGCTGGGTTCGGCATTGCCTAGCACACCTATTTTGATAATACATAATTTGATTAATTAAAGAGTAAGATTTTCAATTCTACTTTTACATGATCTTTCTACTACTTTTTCCTTCATTTGTTGAATTTGACACTCCCATGTGGTTGTGGAATACGTAGCGTCTTGAAAACATATTTTTACGCTCCTGCGTGTTTGTGAAACATGGACAATCTACAATATAGATTTTTGACCATTATTTAAATAATTAAAAAATAAGGTTACCTTTCATTTTAAATTTATCGATCTTACTTTCTTTTTTCATGTTTCAGTAATGTACTTTACGTATCAAAGAAAATAGAAAATATGGATGCAATATCATGTTTAACGTTTTTCTGAAGTGTGCAATGTTAACCTACATTGTCATAGCGCATAGTTAAGGCAGTTTAATGTGTCACTATTTTCTACATGATAACAAATTCCAATTAAGTGTGGTTAGGAGTGTGTTTCTTTGATTATTGGTTCGTCGACTTAATTAGAATCTATTCTCTGAAGTCAATGTCACATATTAATTTTCAAAACATGTGAAATTAATTTAAAATTTACAAATTAAGTATGAAAGTTTTGTATTAACTTCATAATATTTATTTTCTATGTTTAATTAAAGAGTAAGAGTTTTCAATTCTATTTTTATATGATCTTTCTACTATTTTTTCTTTCATTTGTTGAATTTGACACTCCCATGTGGTTGTGATATACCTAGCGTCTTGAAAACATATTTTTACGCTCACCTTGTGAAATACATAATGTCTTGACATGGACAATCTACAATATAGAAATTTGACCATTAGTTAAATAATTAAAAATAAGGTTACCTTTCATCTTAAATTTATTGATCTTACTTTCTTTTTTCATATTTTAGTAATGTACTTTACGTATCAAAAAATAGAAAATACGGATGCAATATCATGTTTAACATTTTTCTGAAGTGTACAATGTTAACCCTACATTGTCATGGCGCATAGTTCAGGAAGTCTAATGTGTCACTATTTTCTACATGATTAAAAATTCCAATTAAATGCGGCGAGGAGTGTGTTTCTTTTATTACTATTGTTCCGACGACTTAGAATCTATTCTCTGAAGTCAATGTCTCATATTCATTTCCAAAACATGTGACATTGATTTAAAGTTTACGAATTAAGTTTGAATGTTTTGTATTTACTTCATAATATTTATTTTCTATAAAATGTATTCAGTGATATTGATATATATGTAATTGCATAACAGTATAATTTCGAGGCTCTCGTATATTTTTTCTGCCAGTCAGTCTAAATTGGGAGTCTCTCATATGATTTTTCTATTAGGATGCCACCGTGTGGTATGAACGATGTCGATTAGCTTTGGATTTATATTCTCAATCCCAGATCAGTTTTGAGTTGGCTTCACATACGTGCTTATGTCTCTCACATGGTTTTTTATGGACGGCATTTATTTAACGCTAATGTCATTCATGATGTCATCGCATGTAGTAATCAACATAACTCCTCTAGGACAGGGTATATGCGGCGAGGCGAAGCTCCCATGTTCACTTAGTTCTATCGAACCAGGTCTAGAACCTGATCACCGTACACCATCGTCAATGCTTATTGTTTCGTCCAGGGAAAAGAAATCCAGCCGATAGTACGCGATCCTTATTAACCAGGAGTACCTCACATAGTAATGCATATGTATGTAGTACATACTATTATTAGTGAATCTGCAAATCGTTTTGCATTATTATTGGAATGTGCCAATTAATGTATAATTTTAATTATCAATTAGGGTAAAAGATCTGCTAGCTAATTAGGGTCGTACCGTCTATATATATACAGATGCAAGAGGTGGTCGTGGCAACAATCGACATTGCCTTGGTCAAGTTCATCAATGAAAAGAGAAATCTCTTCCAATATGAAGGAGTGCAGCCTGGTGTACGTGATTACTCTCGTGCTGATGGTGTGCCTTCTTGTTGGTGGAGAATGTAAGCATATCATCACTGCACTATCATATTGTTTGTATTCTCGCAGCTATCCACTATCTTTAGGAAATCGATTCCTTCATGTATACAAGGTTTATATACTTGCATATTTTGTGAGCTGACAAGTATAGGATATTGCGTATGTAGGTCGTCCTGATACCCGAAGGAACTACCAAGATTCTCGTGCTGACACATTTTCGCTTGATTCATCATCAGATGAGAGCAAGATTAAGTTCATAATGTGTCTCTCTAGGAGATGCAAGAACAAAGGTGAACCAAATACCGATGAGTGCATCTGTTGCCTAACTAAGCCAGACGTACCCTGTTTTAATTCCATAACACAGTGCCAGGCAAATTGCCCACCCTTGAATTCAAAATAAGGACGACCTTCATTGGTACCATGTTAGGGCAATATACTTGTTGTATTACCAGGGGGCCAAAGGCCACAATATATAGTACATGTACAGGTGGACATATGCAGAAAGCTCCCTAACATATGGGGAAACTATAATATACAGATATATACATCTAACACCCCCCCTCAAACTCATGGTGGATCCACAACACTGAGTTTCATGGTGGATCCACAACACTGAGTTTGGAGAGTAAGAAATCATGTTGCGCTCGAGTCTGTGCCTTCGTAAAGAAATCCGCCAACTGCAAATCTGAAGGCACATAATGAACCGCAACAACATCATCCTGTACCTGTGCACGTGTGTAAAAAGCATCAACACCGATATGCTTGGTCAGCTCATGCTTGACCGGATCACGTGCAATACTGATAGCACCTGTACTGTCAGACAAAAGTGGAGTGGGTGTCGTAACAGAGACCCCAAAATCTGCAAGCAACCACCGTAACCAAGTCACCTCAAATCAAGAAAGCCATAGCTCGCAACTCAGCCTCAACACTCGAACGGGAAACTGCGACCTGCTTCTTCGTCTTCAAGCAAAGCGAACCACCAAGAAACACACAAGAAGCGCAGTGAACGATGATCCGTAGGATCACTCGCCCACGTAGCATCCGAATAGCACTGGAGCTGGAGAGAGCTGGAACGGGGAAAGAAAAGGCGACGAGTGATCGTGCCACGAAGATAACGAAGAACACGGAGGAGATGACTATAGTGAACAGTGGTAGGAGATGAGACAAACTGACTTAGAATATGAACAGGATAAGAAATATCAGACGAGTGACAAAGAAGATAGACAAGACTCCCAACAAGATGGCGATAACGGTGGGATCAGGAAGAGGATCACCATCAGTAGGACGAAGCTTAACATTAAGCTCCATAGGAGTATCGATCGTGCGCTCATCCCCAAGAGCAGCACGAGCAAGAAGATCCTGAATGTACTTTTCCTGAGAGATAGAAAAGCCATCAGAAGTGGAGGAAACCTCAATGCCAAGAAAATAGCGAAGAGGACCAAGATCAGTCATAAGAAACTGATCACGAAGACGAGCCTTGACAAAGGCAATATACTCCGGATCATCACCAGTAATGATCATATCATCAACATAGAGAAGAAAGATACGTCCACGAGGAGAAGTGTGAACAAAAGTGCTGGATCACGAAGACTAGGAGAGAAACCAGCAGCAGTCACCACAGAGGCAAAGCTCAAACCAGGCAGAGGGGCCTGTTTGAGACCATAGAGAGAATGTCGAAGACGACAAATCCCATCGGAAAGAATACCCAGGAGGAGGCTGCATGTAAACCTCTCACTCAACTCGCCATTAAGAAAAGCATTCTGAACATCAAGCTGGGAGACACCAGCGGCAACGTGGCCAAAGCAAGAAGGGTACACAAATAGTCATATGAGCCACTGTGGCAAAAGTCTCATATAGTCACGGCCGTGCTCCTGCTGAAAGCCACGAGCCACTAGACGCGCTTTATAGCGCTCAAGAGATCCATCAGAACGAGTCTTAATTTTATAGACCCACTTACACGTGATAGGACGAACACCAGAAGGTGGAGAAACAAGATCCAAGTGCCAGTGCGCTCAAGCGCAGCGATCTCCTCAGCCATGGCAAGCTGCCATTCAGATGACGCTCGGCATCCCGATAAGAAGTCGGCTCGGAAACGACAGAGAGACCATACTTGACTAGGGAGTAACGAACTGGAGCACGACGCTGACGGACAGGCCGTGAAGGGGGAAGGTCATTGTCAACACCCGGATTTTTAAGTCCATGTCATTATGCCATTCTCGCATCGTTGTTTTTGCCGACATAATAGCTTGATATCACAACACATCATTTATTACAACAAATAATCGTCTACAACAAAGGACCTGATCCAGTTTAATACAACATAGTGATCTAGAGATCCTATTACAAAACACATAGCTGAGCTAAGTAACGGTCGTGGTCCATCTGTTCCACAGCAATCGTTGACGTCGGGAGTTCCTAGTTGTCGTAGACGTCTGTTGTCCATCTTCCTCAGACTGCTCACCTTCATAGTCCGCCATTTGAATAGCCAGGGACAAAGCCATGAGTACTTTTAAAGTACTCGCAAACTAATACTAGTGTAAGCACTATTAATTGTAGTAACGGGGATGCTAAGCTCTAGGTTTATTTGCACGAAGCCAAGTTTATTTCATAAACATTTAGTAACGATGCTTGAATCAAATAGACTATCTCAAGTGGGAACATTAGTGTCATTCCCACAACTCAGTTGATTCAATCCCAATCACCATTCTACTTGCAACAGCAAGTCACGACCATATGTCACATTTTTGAAAATGGTCCTGACGGAACAAGATGGCCCTTTCCAATCGTCCGTAACCGTGGACTCTGCTATTCGAATAGTTCTACACTCTGCAGAGGTCGTACACTTGTGCCACAATATTTGCAATAATCCGTCAGGGTTAGCTGGCCCTGATTTATCATACTCCGTATGCGGACTACCAACCATAACCTTTCACTTATATACTCTAGTACAGCACCTCTCCCCATGAGCTTGGCCTCCAGTGAGAACCAACTGTTAACCCGAGAACTGCACAGGCTTGGGCCGGACACTTCACCTCATTCACGTCATTTCGCAATATCTCATATTGCTTTGAAGGCACCCTTGGCATAACCCCTATGACGCTTGTTTAGAGGGAACCCATACTAAAGCACACAAATTTCTAGTTAAGCCCGTACCCATTTTGGGTATTGTGGGGGTACTTTCAAAATTGGAATGGTATCGCATCCCAACCCAACCATCAGTTTTATATCAAAAATCACCATCTTCTCTTGGTCATATTCACCTTCAAGTCATTCAATGGAATGAACCATCATTCCAAGGTTTCAAATTCAGTTCAAAGTCACATGTTCCCATCTAGAGTAGTCAATTTTAATTGATCAGCGATAGCCACTAGATGAGGGATGCTATCTAGCTTTGAGTGTGTAAATCTAAGTCAAGGATTGTTCTACTCTAGACCAAATGAATCATGAATCAAAAGTAAGCTTTGATAAACCAAGGTTAAAAACTTGTAGGTAAAAACTTGGGATAGGATCCTTAAGCATAAATAAAAGGGGATAGGCCCTGCTTGTAGAGCTTTGCCTTATGGTATCTTGCAAGAATATTAGCTTGCCTTGATTGGGGAAGTGATCAAAGTATTCTTCTTCTTCCTCTTGGTAGAATACTTCCTCCTCTTGATAGTCTCCTACTAGCGTCTATAAACGAATACGAGGATACAATCACCAAACAATACTTAAGTACTCTTAATTAGCCTTAGTGGCTCACACAATGATCTAGCATCACTATTTAACATTTCATCACAAGATTATAGGTTTTCTTATTTAATAATAGGAAAATAATTTCTCCTGAGTAAAATAATTTCTCTCATTGAATCTTTCTTAATATTTAATTTCTTATGAATAATATATAATCTAGGTTGACTAAAGTCATCTCTTCATACTTATCATTTGATCAATGAGGTTCCACACTTTTCATTTCATAATAATATGGTAGTGATTGGTGTGTTTAATTCAATATTCAGGATAACTTAAACTAGGATCACTGTCTCATATTGGACTTGTTGAACAAGGTTTAAAGGAGAAATATATCTTCATGATTGATTTATACAGATTTGTTTATTTTTTTTTATTCTGAGGTTTTTAATATTTCAAATAACCAGGGATGATCCATGTTATCAACACTTCACACTTAGTATTTTGAGAAAATGAGTTAAATGAGATTCATCATCTCATGGGATTTAATTTATTTAAATATTATTTAGATTTAAGATTATAAAGGAACAAGTATGAGCTTAGCCAATTAAGGGTCCACCTTACTTCATTTTATTTGAGAAGGATGATTTAAATGAGGTGAGCACCTCATACTATTTTAGTACACCTTGTAATGTTTTAATATTATTAATTAATTAAAAATGAATTTTAATTGATCATGGGATCTACTTCATATTGATACAGTGGAGGCAAGATTTAAATGAGACCAAAGTCTATTATATGATTTAATAAATAGGTTTGAAATATTTAAATACTACTTATGAGAAGGATTAAGTATTTTCAAATATAAACCTACGGGTCATTAATTATGTGTTATTAATTCTTATTGAACTATTTGGACTAATGGTTTATGTGAGAGGCTATACCTCAATTAAGTTAAACTATCCTCTAAATGATTAACCTCTCTAATTAACCAAGCATGAGACTTATTGGATCAAGGTCAGTACCTTTATTTGAATTACTTAAGATCACAATTTTAATGAGAGATAAGCCCTCATATTATTTAGATAATTCTATGTGTATGTATTAAATGAACTAGAATGGCTCCATAGTCTTGATTTAACTCTAGTCCATGATCATGCAAAACAACTATGCTATATTTTTGCATAAACAATTATATTATGTCAAATGTGATTTATTAGAGTTGGAATCAACTTAAAATCATTTCTAGATAATTTCTAATATTTATTTGAAGTCAGAAAAGGTCCTGCCTTGTTATTTTTATCATGTAAATTGAATTTCGAATTTGGACATGAGGCCAGTGACATTGTTTAGATAATTTCATGAGGTTTCCAAATATATAAAATTGGTTAAATTTGGTGTAGTAGATTTCAAACTATTTAATTTTGAAGTGGGCACCAGTATTGAATTTGAACTAAATGGATTAAATCGAATTTGAACTACTGGGCTTGGCGGGAAACACTATTGGGCCGAAACGAATTAAACAGTAACACGGCCCAGCACACAGCCCGTGTGCGCGGGCCGCCTGACGAGGTGGGAGCCACCCGTCCGCGCCTCTTAACCGCGCGGCGGCACGAGCGACGTGATCCGTCCGATCGAACCCGATCGCACGGCCGAGGGCTTCGGCTGCCTCCGACGAGATGCCGCGTGCCGGGCGCGACCTAGGGGCCTGAGGAGCCGGGGTCGGCCGGAGGTTGCTCGCGAGGTTCGAGGCGACGCGGCGATGCGTAGAAGCTCCTGTACAATGGCGAGGCTCGGGGCTGCCCAATCGATGGCGATGGTCTGCGAGCCCGGCGGTGGAGGATTGGGGCTGCCCGGCGAGCTCCGGCGAAATTGATCAGTGGGGAATGCCTGGAGAGGAGGGAGTGGATGGGATGGGGAGAAGGCGCCGATCGTCTCTATTTATAGCGTCGCTTGGTGGCCGTGGTGTGCTGGGAAGGGTCGACCATGGCGCGGCGCGGTGCGCGAAGGGCAAAGGATGCGCGCCGTGTAGCGACAAGAAGTGATGCTAGCGCGCTGATGGCGCTCAAATGATGGCCCGGGCGCCCGGCGACGGTGGTGTACGTGCAGTACCGTGGCGGCAGGTCGGCGATCATGGCGGCGTTGATGGGGCGGGCGCGAGCCAGCGGCGTGTCTAGCGGGTAGAGGGCGGGCAGTAGGTGCTCAACGCGGTGGTAGCCTGGCCAGAGAAGGACGGGAGCGTTCGAGCACTTGGTGTACTGGCGGCGTCCAGGGCGTGGTCACCGCGCGGTCACCGCATGCCTGGCATGGTTCGGGCGTGTCTGGGCGCGCCTGGCTCGGCCAGTGTGATGCGTTCCTTTGCGTAGGGATGGTACAGGCGTCGTCCTTGTGTGCTAGGGGAGCTCGGTGACATGGTGTTGGTGAGAGGGGAAGGCCAGAGAGAATGAGTGGCATTGGGGTGGCATGGTGCACGACATGAAGAAGGAAAAGTGCTCCATTCACTTTAATCAACCAAGGCAAGGACATGTAGGGATGCAGGGGTGTAGAGAGGTGATGATCATCACCAGCTAGAGGTGGTTTAGGCCAAAACCCACTGGACAATAGCATGTGTGCACATATATGATCCATGCCCGCAAGGTGTCACTAAATGGCCGCATGAAACTTTATTTGGATTTTTGCAATTCTTTGGTGGAGTCATTATATAATAATTGTGATTGAATGGGTGGTGGTGGTCAATTTGGTCAAGGTTTACAAGAATTCCAAAATGGGGTTGATCTTCACATTAATCCAAAGTCTCCACTTATCCCTGTCTTTCTGGTCAACCTAGTCAACATTAGCAGAGATGGTCAACATGAAAGTTGTTGAACTTGACATGGTTCTATGACATGCACAAGTTTATCAAGTTTGCTAGAAGAAAGTCAAAGCCAGAGGGGTAAAGAGGGGAACATTTTATAAAGTGACAAAATGACCATTATCACATGTATGTTGAATTTGAGTTTTGCTTTGATTTAATTCTTGATCCAATGATGCAATTGTGTTAGTTTATCATATTGAAGTATTTTAGAAAACAATGGGGCAAGCAAATTTGGCCTTGGTGGAGGATTTGCATTTTGGCATATGTGTATGGAGTGAATTTTGGGAATTCTCTCCCTATTTGATTTCTCTCCATTTGATTTGACTTTGGTTGATTCTAATGTGGTTCTTAGGAGTTTAGAAACATTCTAGGTGCATTGAAACTAACTCAAAGGGTCTTGTTCAAAGATTTGCCAAATTTGCCTTATTACATAAGTAATGAGGTGTCCAATTTTAATAAACTTGCAAAGGGGTTTATCTTGCTTCACTTGGGCATGGGTTAGGGTCCATTTAGTGTCATATTAAGTTTAGAGATGGTTTCACACCATTTGGTCAAGGTTTAGAGACCTAGGTCAATGTTTGATGAAATGCCTATGTGTCACATATGCTTTTATGCATAGGTGATATTTTATTTTTAATTTGACTTGGTTTGGCCCATTGGGTTTTGGTTGAATGTTGAAATGATATATGGAGGTGATCCAACCATTCACACAAGTCCTAGGGTTAGTGTTCTTAAATTCTCATATTTGCTATTTAGCTCTCATATGCCTCTTTTTTTTTTTTAGCTTTTTCTTTTTGGTTTCAACCTAGAGATGAAGTACTATATAAGGTTTATAAAGCTTTTCCAATCTTTTAAATAAAGTGAAAAGGTCTAGAGTAAATATTTATAATTATAGCCATAGGCACATATGCCTTTTTTCTTATTTAATTCCCTTTATTTTATTTTAACTAGGATGGTGAGAAGGGGTGAGTCTTTAGGGTTTATGATTATTTCAAATACTCATAACAAGCAATCATGGCAATAGCACAAGAATTAAGCAAGATTACTATGTACCAAACTGGTTTAAAGTTTTTGTTGGTTCCAAAATTTGAACTAAGGAACTTTGTTTGTTTGTGTTGAATTTCTGGGATGTTACAAACCTTCCCCCTTAAACAATCTCGTCCCGAGATTTTAAGAGGAGTTAGGTTCCTAAGAGAGATTGAGCATTTTGATTAACAGGAAGGCATACTTGTCAGGGTCTGGGGTGCTTCCTGGGCTTGGCAATCATGTGGTAGAAACGGCCGTTGTTGTTATTCGGTCCCTTCTACTTGCGAAGCGGTTTGTTGCTGGGCAGGTGCAAGGCGGCGATCTGGGCAAGCTTCTTGGGCATTCTTTGGAAAAGTGGCCCACAACTCCACATTCATAGCAGCTTAGTGGACTTGTCCTTCGGGCACGGGATGGCATTGCTTCCACCTGCCGTGTTGGTGTTGGGATTGTTCCATGTTGTTGTGGCTGTTGGGGCGCGGTTGTTATGTTGCCTCCGGGCTTGGGGGTCCTCCGTGGTTGTTGCGTAGTTGGGGCGATAAGTCCCATCAGTGGCTGTTGTTTCAGGTGAATCCTCCGAGGAGTTATTGTGCTTCTGGGTATGGGCAATCCACTGGTTCACTCACTCCGCGCTGCGTTCTCATTGGCTGCATGTTTTCCTTCCATCTGATGGCTGACCCACGAGGCTTCTGAGGTCAGCTTAACCATATTCACTAACATGCTTTGCATCTCGTCGTGTAGTCCGTTCTGAATTCTTGCTTTCTTTTCTCATTTGTGTCGGTCTCATCCGGGCGTACCTTGGACAGAGTGAGAACCCTGTATTCCACCACGGACATTCTTCCTTGCTTGAGTTCGGAACTCGCTCTCTCATTTTCTTGATTAATCCTTGGGGCATGGTACTGCTGAACTTTAGCTTGAAGTCTTCCCATGTCATTATCTCCTGCATTCATTGCACGGGCACTAGTCCACCTGAGCTCTGGCAGGTCCCTGACAGTAGTGGTGGCAAAAGATTTTTTTCTCGCGGCTTCAACTCCCAACTTCAAGGTTGTTCTCATTGTCTGAGCCATCATCAGCATCAAGGGGTTCTTCTGCTTGCTAAACATTGGAGGGTTGGTGTTCTGGAAATTTTTCAGCTTTGACCCAGGGTGATCGTGGTTTCCATGGCCTTGATTGTCTGAGCTATCTGCTACATGCGGCAAGGTTTGCTTCCCAGTTTGTTGCTTCCTCGCCATCATTGTTCACAGTTGCATCATGGCATCTGATTTGCGTTGCGGTTTGATCCATCTAAACATGTAGATAGATCATGAGATAAGAGGGAAATTTTCTATGGCTTATTTTGAGTAAGTTTAAAATTAAACTTAGGATATTTCGCAGGATGAACATAACACATATTTTATTTATTACAACAAACATCACACATTACAAGCTAAAGCACTAAGGTTTTAAGAACCCTTCTTCCACAATCTACGACATGGTGCGATACAACTCACACCTACGTAAGGGAAGCTAGTGAAACTATTCCTCATGGTCTTCATCCACATCGATGGGAATGATCCCATCCTCCAGACCAGAAACTCATAGTCTTCCTCATCTAGAACTCATCATCCTCAAAGTCGTTGTCGTCACTCGTGAAGTTATCGCCTTGGATGTCTTCCATCCTCCTCCATCTCGGATCTGGTCCTGTGGCCGACAGTCACCTCTAAGGTGCGAATCTTCTCGCGAAGACGGGTGATAGTAGCGATATTCTTGGCGCCGCGCAGCGGAGGACCGGCGTCCTTGGCGAGTAGCCTGATGGCGTCAGCATGATGAGCCAAAGCCATCTGGGAACGGTGGGCATGGACACGTGTCAGCTCCAGATCCTTCCGGGTCTCATGAAGGATAAATCCAATGCTGCACATGGATCTTGAGCACCGGGTGTGAAGAGAGAGTGCCATGGGTTCCCCCATGGTGTCGTGCCTCGCGCGGCTTCCCCGGAGTGCGCGATGTTCTGTCCACACACCCGAGCAAGTCCCTCCCGAAGGGCGTGAGCAAGACCGTCCATCCACCGAGGCCTTGAAGGAGAAAGGATCTCTCCGAGATGGGAGGTTCCAAGCTTCCTTCAAGTCCGCCGGTGATCATCCACCGCTGTTTCCCAGCGGGGGTGTTGTGGATCGGACTCCGTGAACTGGAGGTGGGCGTTCGAGCTTCTGACACGAGGTACAAGTCGCGCTCAAACACCGGACTTCCTCCGTTTTCCAGATCGTAGGTCTGTCTGGACGTAGGGCTCCATCTGAAAGTGAGATGGATGAGTAGGTTAGAGAGGTCCACAAGTGTGGCAAAATTTTAAATAGATTTATAAGGAGGTGCATGGCTCATTATTTTTAAGAAGAGCTGGTAGAGAAGAAAACGAATAAGTTTTTCACAAATACTCACTTCATTTGTTTTTGAAACTAAAATTTTCCGAACGTCCATTCTAACTAGGGTCTCCTAAGGTCAAACAATGGCTCTGATACCAACTTGTCAACACCCGGATTTTTAAGTCCGTATGCCTATTATGCCATTCTCGCAATCCCAGAATATTGTTTTTGTGGGACATAATACTTGATATCACAACACATCACTTATTACAACAAATAATCGCCTTACAACAAAGGATCACCTGATCCAGTTTTAATACAACATAGTGGATCTAGAGATCCTATTACAAAACACATAGCGGAAGCTATAACGGTCGTGGTCCATCTGTTCCACAGAAACCGTTGACGCTGAGCGCTCCTTGTTTCAGACTTTCGCTGTCCATCTTCCTCGCAGCTGTTCACCTTCATAGTCCGGCCATTTGAATAGCCAGGGCAAAGCCATGAGTACTTTTAAAGTACTCGCAAAACTAATACTAGTGTAAGCACTATTAATTGTAGTAACGGGACAAGCTCTAGGTTTATTTGCACGAAGCCAAGTTTATTTCATAAACATTTAGTAACGATGCTTGAATCAAATAGACTATCTCAAGTGGGAACATTAGTGTCATTCCCACAACTCAGTTGTGATTCAATCCCAATCACCATTCTACTTGCAACAGCAAGTCACCAGTCATATGTCACATTTTTGAAAATGGTCTGATGACGGAACAGTATGGCTTTTCCAATCGTCCGTAACCGTGACTCGCTATTCAATAGTTCTAACACCACAGGTCGTACACTTGTGCCACAATATTTGCAATAATCCGTCAGGTTAACTGCCTGAATCATATCCGTATGGACTACCAACCATAACCTTTCACTTATATACTCTGGCTGAGCACCTCTCCCCATGAGCTTGGCCTCCCGGTGAGAACCAACCTCATAATCCCGGAACTGCACAGGCTTGGGCCGACAATTACCTCATTCACGTCATTTCGCAATATCTCATATTGCTTCGAGGCAGCCTTGGCATAACCCCTATGACGCTTGTTTAGAGGGAACCATACTAAAGCACATAAATTTCTAGTTAAGCCCGTACCCATTTTGGGTATTGTGGGGTACTTTCAAAATTGGAATGGTATCGATCCGAACCCAACCATCGCTTTATATCAAAAATCACCATTTTCTCTTGGTCATATTCACCTTCAAAGTCATTCAATGGAATGAACCATCATTCCAAGGTTTCAACTTCATTCAAAGTCACATGTTCCCATCTAGAGTAGTCCAATTTTAATTGATCAGCGATAGCCACTAGATGAGGGATGCTATCTAGCTTTGAGTGGTGTAAATCTAATCAAGGATTGTTCTACTCTAGACCAAATGAATCATGAATCAAAAAGTAAGCTTTGATAAACCAAGGTTAAAAACTTGTAGGGTAAAAACTTGGGATAGGATCCTTAAGCATAAATAAAAGGGGGATGAGGCCTTGCTCTTGTAGAGCTTTGCCTTATGGTATCTTGCAAGAATATTAGCTTGCCTTGATTGGGGAAGTGATCAAAGTATTCTTCTTCTTCCTCTTGGTAGAATACTTCTCCTCTTGATAGTCTCCAGTACTAGTCTATAAACTAAAGAGATACAACCACCAAACAATACTTAAGTACTCTTAATTAGCCTTAGTGGCCACAATGATCTAGCATCACTATTTAACATTTATCACAAATTATGCTAGGGGTTTCTTATTTAATAATAGGAAAATAATTTCCTCTCATTGAAAAATAATTTCCTCTCATTGAATCTTCTTAATATTTAATTTCTCTTATGAATAATATATGACCTAGGTTGACTAAAGTCAACCTCTTCATACTTATCATTTGAGAAAATGATTTAAATGAGGTTCCATACCTCATGCAATTTAATAATAACCTGGTAGTGATTTAATGTCACCTAATAATTCAATATGAGGTTACTTAAACTAGGATCACTACCTCATATTGGATTACTTGTGAACAAGGTTTAAAGGAGAAATATATCTCTCATATGATTTAACACATAGTGGTGATTTATTTAAAGGACTATTATTGAGGTGTTTAATATTCTCAAATAACCAGGGATGATCCCATGTTGACCAAGGTCAACACTTCACACTTAGTATTTTGAGAAAATGAGTTAAATGAGATTCCTTATCTCAGGGGATTTAATTTATTTAAATATTATTTAGATTTAAGATTTATAAGGGAACAAGTATGAGCTTAGCCAATTAAGGGTCCACCTTACTTCATTTTATTTGAGAAGGATGATTTAAATGAGGTGAGCACCTCATACTATTTTAGTACACCTTGTAATGTTTTAATATTATTAATTAATTAAAAATGAATTTTAATTGATCATGGGATCTACTTTATTAATACAAGGAGGCAAGATTTAAATGAGACCAAAGTCTATTATATGATTTAATAAATAGGTTGAAATATTTAAATACTACTTATGAGAAGGATTAATATTTTCAAATATAAACCTATGGGTCATTAATTATGTGTTATTAATTCTAATGAACTATTTGGATTAATAAGTTATGAGAGGCTATACCAATTGCTGTTAAACTATCCCAAATGATTAACTCCTCTAATTAAACTGCCATGAGATTTATTTGATCAAGGTCAGTACCTTTATTTGAATTACTTAAGATCACAATTTTAATGAGAGATAAGCCCTCATATTATTTAGATAATTTATGTGTATGTATTAAAATGGTCTAGAATGGCTCCATAGTCTTGATTTAACTCTTCCAGTCCATGATCATGCAAAACAACTACAGTTTTCTGCATAAACAATTATATTATGTCAAATGTGATTTATTAGAGTTGAATCAACTTAAAATCATTTCTAGATAATTTCTAATATTTATTTGAAGTCAAAAGTCCTGCCTTGTTATTTTTACCATTTAAATTCAATTTCGAATTTGACATGAGGCCAAGACACTATTGATAATTTCATGAGGTTTCCAAATATATAAAATGTTAAATTTTGTGTAGTAGATTTCAAACTATTTTAATTTTGAAGTGGGCACCAGTATTGAATTTGAAATAAATGGATTAAATCGAATTTGAACTATTGGGCTTCATGAAACACTATTGCCAATATCAAAACTCCCAATCGAACACGTCCAGCACACAGCCCTGAGACCCTCAGATCTTTGGACCTGACTCGTCAGTGCTTCTAACTGCGTTAAGCGGTACGAGCGACGTGATCCGTCCGATCAGAACCTGATCGCACGGTCGAGGGGTTTCGTCATCTCCGACGAGATGCCGGCGTGCTGGCGGCGTACCTAGGGGGTCGGAGGGCGCTGTGGGTCGCCGGAGGTTGCTGGCGAGGTTCGAGGCGACGTTGGCGATGCAGAAGAAGCTCCTGGTACAATGGCGAGGCTCGGGGCTGCTCCAATCGATGGCGATGGTCTGCGAGCTCCGGCGGGTAGGAGCTTGCGATTGGGGTCGTCCCAAGAAGTTCATGAATGGATCGTTGGGAATGCTCGTGGAGAGGAGGGGAGGATGGGATGCAGGAGAAGGCGCCGATCGTCTCTATTTATAGCGGGTGGCCGTGGTGTGCTGGGAAGGGTCGACCATGGCGCGGCGTCTACGGTGCGCGAAGGGTCAGGCTAGGATGCGCGCCGTGTAGGCGACGGCTAGGCGATGCTAGCGCGCTTGATGGCGCTTCAAATGATGGCCTGTGGCGCTCTGGCGACGGTGGTGTACGTGCAGTACCGTGGCGGCAGGTCGGCGATCATGGCGGCGTTGATGGGGCGGGCGCGAGCTAGCGGGCGTGTCTACGGTGGAGGGCGGAGTAGGTGCTCAACGTCGTGGTAGCCCTCGGCCAGAGAAGGACGGGAGCGTTCGAGCACTTGGTGTACTGGCGGCGTCCAGTATGTGGTCACTGGGCTGGTCACGTGGATGCCTGTGATGGTCCAAGGGCACTGGCACGCCTGCCTTGGCCAGCAGGATGCTCCTTTGCGTAGGGATGGCATGTGCGTCCTTGTGTGCTAGGGGGAGCTTTGTGGACATGGTGTTGGTGAGAGGGGGCTGCAGAGAATGAGTGGCACGGGGGTGGCATGGTGCACGGTGCACGAAGGAAGGTGGTGTGCTCCATTCACTTTAATCAACCCAAGGCAAGGACATGGATGCAGTAAGGTAGAGAGTAAGGGATGATCATCACCACAGAGGTGTTTGAGCAAACCACTGACAATAGCATGTGTAAAAATATTATATGATCCATGCCTGCAAGGTGTTCGACTAAATGGCCGCATGAAACTTTATTTGGATTTTTTTCAATTCTTTTTGGTGGAGCTCATTTATATAATAATTGTGATTGAATGGTGGTGGTGGTGGTCAATTTGGTCAAGGTTTTCAAGAATTCCAAAATGGGGTTGATCTTCACATTAATCCAAAGTCTCCACTTATCCCTGTCTTTCTGGTCAACCTAGTCAACATTAGCAGAGATGGTCAACATGAAAGTTGTTGACCTTGACATGGTCTTGCTTAGCACCAGACACCTAGCTGAAGAAAAGTCAAAGCCAGAGAGGTAAAGAGGGGAACATTTTATAAAGTACAAATGACCATTATCACATGTGGTGTTGAATTTGAGGAAAAATGGAGTTTTTGATCCAATGATGCCATTGTGTTAGTTTATCATATTGAAGGGTTTTAGAAGCAAGGGAAATTTGGCCTTGGGGGAGGATTTGCATTTTGGCATATGTGTATGTGAGTGAATTTTGGGAGTTCTCTCCCTATTTGATTTCTCTCCATTTGATTTGACTTTGGTTGATTCTAATGTGGTTCTTAGGAGTTTAGAAACATTCTAGGTGCATTGAAACTAACTCAAAGGGTCTTGTTCAAAGATTTGCCAAATTTGCCTTATTACATAAGTAATGAGGTGTCCAATTTTAATAAACTTGCAAAGGGGTTTATCTTGCTTCACTTGGGCATGGGTTAGGGTCCATTTAGTGTCATATTAAGTTTAGAGATGGTTTCACACTCTTGATGTTTTACGTGTACTGCATGACATATGCTCGATGAAATGCCTGTGAGAATGATGCATAGGTGATATTTTATTTTTAATTTGACTTGGTTTGGCCCATTGGGTTTTGGTTGAATGTTGAAATGATATATGGAGGTGATCCAACCATTCACACAAGTCCTAGGGTTAGTGTTCTTAAATTCTCATATTTGCTATTTAGCTCTCATATGCCTCTATGGCATTTTTAGTTTTCTTTTTATTCTTTTTGGTTTCAACCTAGAGATGATTTAAGAAGTACTATATAAGGTTTATAAAGCTTTTCCAATCTTTTAAATAAAGTGAAAAGGTCTAGAGTAAATGATTATAATGTATAGCCATAGGCAATACAGCCTTTTTTCTTATTTAATTCCCTTTTATTTTATTTTTAACTAGGATGGTGAGAAGAGGGTGAGGTTTAGGGTTTATGATTATTTCAAATACTCATAACAAGCAATCATGGCAATAGCACAAGAATTAAGTAAGATTATTATGTACCAGCCTTTGGTGTTTTTGTTGGTTCCAAAATTTGGAACTAAGGAACTTTGTTTGTTTTGTGTTGAATCTCTTTCTGGGATGTTAATACCATCAAAGCAGAGGACAACTCATCGTAAGAAGGAAGAAGGGACAGTACCAGCTGGATCCGAAGCCGGAGAATCAGAGCATTTAGTGACGGGACGGAGGAGAGGACGGTCAAGGCAGCAAACATCAGACTAGGAGGGGACAGACGGATAGGCAGGCATCCCAGGCAAAGAAAAGAGATATCATCCACCGGGTAAGCACTTTGAGGTGGATTGCAGAAGTATCGCGCCCCCATCAAACGTGACATCGCTTATAGAGAGGATCCACTAGCCCAACGGTCCCAATGAGCTATATCCCTTATGCTCATCACCGTATCCCAGAAAAACACACTGACGCACTGAATGTCGCCAGCACGCGAGAGGAGAAGAACAGAAGCAAACGTTAACCAACAAACGAAGTGTCGAGTAATCCGGAGAGCAACCAGAAAGACGCCGCATAACTTCTGCCACCTCTGAAGGCAAGCTGGCGCTGAATGTTAATGAGGCAGCCCAGACAGCCATGTTTCGCCGGTAAATGTTATAAGAGAGGAAGTGAAAATCATCATAGAAATGGTAGGCCTGTAAGAATATGATTGATACACGCCCACGATGCACCATTTTGAGCATGGGCGCCGGGACACGAGAACGGGGTGCCCTGTTCAGCAAGAACACCACGCAGAGGCCGGGAGACATACTCTCGCAGTAGTCAGCACGAAACACACCGAATGAAGTGGAATACCTGAGTGACAATCATGGTCAGAAAAACGCCGAGTGAAATAGAAAGCACCCAGCATCAAGAGAGTGCATAAGCAACAACCAGGTGTATCGTAAAAAATCATCAATAAACAAATATATATCATAATCTAGCTAAATTAGACCTAACCCAAACATCCGAATGAACTAAATCAAAAGGTCGCCGAGATGCGATGCATTAGTAGATGAGGAAGGAATTGCCTGCCTAGCCTACAACCCCCACACGAATGGGTAAGACACATCGCCTGATAGTTGGAACTTTGTACATCACTCGACGAATCATTGACTATGCTAAACGGGGAGCAGCAGAGGTGACTCACCCCGATGATGCCATCATGAAAGATCCAGCGATGTACAGCAACCGCAGAGAATCAGATGAAGGGCGGGGAGGCGGAACGCGGGTTGACCCGGACTCCCGAGCCGCTGGGACCAAGGCCGCGAGGGCCAGCTCCAACCAGGGCATGTGTACGGTGGTCCCGAACAAGACAAGAATCTCATCAAGAATGACGCAATAACCAGAATGTTCAGGGAAACACTAGTGAAAAACAGATCTGTCTGTAGACTAGGAACAGGAGAAACATCAGGAACAGAGAAAGAGAGAGGGTGCCTCGACTGGAAATAGGGAGAGAGGTACCATCAGCCGTGATACACTACCAAAGCAAGTCATGAGAGAGCTAAGAGCAGAAGAATAGAAGGACGTAGAGGGCACATGGAAAAGAAGCTCCGTAATCCAAGATACTACGGGATGACAATTTGTTCTGTGGAAGGTGGTGGTCGTTGCTGGGTGTTGCAAGGAGCTGTGCATGCACACATGATCCTAGTTTAGAAAGAGCCCACACCAGCGAGCAGACCACGAAGACCACTGGAGCAATGTCCATCAGAGACAACAGCAGATCTCAAGACCACCAATACTTGCAAGATGCGGCGGGCGTAGCGAGATCCTCTCAAAAGAAAGTAGAGACATCGGGCTGTGCCTCGCCACAGTAGGTGCAAGGAGGTGACGTTGAACCACGAGGCGGACGCTGACCCTGGAATGGAGGAGTAGGAAGTGATTTGTCAGGTTTGATACTAACAAGCAAATGGTATAGGAGGTCCAATAAGTGATGGCACAGAGGGCCACTACAGCATAGTTTAGGAACCCTTTAAAGACCAGCACTATTTAAGGATAGCCCTCTCAGCACGAAGCTTTGCTGCACTTCAGATGGAACACACAAACAAAGAAGCTGGTCTCACGTGCCTGCACCTCACGGAGTCGCGACAAGAACTCAAAAACGCGCTGAAACCTGTGATCCGCTGCCACACAGTCGTGACAAACAGTGGAGCGTGGTAACACACAGCTGCACGGAGAATCGCTTGTCGCCAAATAGCAGCAGCACTCCAGTGTAGAACTCATCAATAGTAGAATCCACTCCTGCTGGATGGGTGCTCAAGCAGCCACAGACAGTAGAGATATCCTTAGATTGCTGATATAATAATGAACAACCTAACGAGGCAGAGTGTATGGGAAGGACCACAGAACCCGCACACATCATAAAGAATAACGGAGGTGAGAACAGCAAGAAGACGAGCATCCTCATCTATCCACCGAGTGTAGTCCTGCCGGCAAGTCGCAACGGCAGTAGAGTGGTCTTGGACCTCCGGTCATAATCAGCCAGAGCAGTGTCATCAGCACTCTTGGCTGCATCTCATCCGCCTGAGTAGCATCGTGGCAAGGGCAACAGTATGGGGGCACAGCAATCAGAGGGAGTGAACGTGCGGCGTGACATGAGACCTCGCCGTAAAGAACGCCTAAAGACGAAGACCGCGATGGACGCGCACAGCTGCAGCGAAATCAGGCACTTCTGCGCCCACTAAAGATCACCGGGCAGCGAGAAATCGCAACAGATTTTTGGCATTTTTTTTTATTTTTCTTCTCTTTTTTTTTTTTTTTGGAAGTCAACTCAACAGGGAGATCGGTGGCCTGATCGGTAGCCTGGGAAGATTGCAGCCAGGGAGATCGGCAGCCTTACGCGGGCGGGCCTTGGAGATTGAATCAGGCAGAGAAGCAGCAGCGAAGCAGCAGCGAAGCAGCACTGGCCTCACGCGGGCGATCTGGCCGGATCGAAGCACCAGACGGGCGAGCGGGCGGGCGCCTGGGCGAGCGGGCCAGAGAAGCAGCAGACGGGCGATCTCACGCGGCGTCAGGGAGCGGAATCAGCCTGGCGTTTGCGGGAGACAAGGCGTCGGGGGCGGGGCAGAGTCTGGCGAGATCGAGCGCAGAGTCGGACGGGGGTTGAAGGAGAGCAGCCCAGGCGAAGGAGATCGAGCCGGCTGCCGACCAGATCGAGAACGGAGGACGGACGGCGACGGAACAAGAAACGTCGGCCGGGAATTAGAGGATCAACTTTGCTCTGATACCATGTTAGGGCAATATACTTGTTGTATTACCAGGGGGCCAGAGGCCACAATATATAGTACATGTACAGGTGGACATATGCAGAAAGTCCCTAACATATGGGGAAACTATAATATACAGATATATACATCTAACAAGCATATCATCACTGCACTATCATATTGTTTGTATTCTCGCAGCTATCCACTATCTTTAGGAAATCGATTCCTTCATGTATACAAGGTTTATATACTTGCATATTTTGTGAGCTGACAAGTATAGGATATTGCGTATGTAGGTCGTCCTGATACCCGAAGGAACTACCAAGATTCTCGTGCTGACACATTTTCGCTTGATTCATCATCAGATGAGAGCAAGATTAAGTTCATAATGTGTCTCCCTAGGAGATGCAAGAACAAAGGTGAACCAAATACCGATGAGTGCATCTGTTGCCTAACTAAGCCAGACGTACCCTGTTTTAATTCCATAACACAGTGCCAGGCAAATTGCCCACCCTTGAATTCAAAATAAGGACGACCTTCATTGGTAAAATAATGTCTCAACTTATCCAAATTTGCATGTATCTAAAAACTAAAACATGTCTAGATACGTATGCATATTTTGACAAATTTGAGACATTAATTATAGATAGAGGGAGTAATGTAGAGCTATCCGAATAAAATTATGTGTCGTGTTCAAGTCTTGTATTATGAGAGTAGTTGTACCACCTATCTTGTATTGTGCGTCTCACCGAAATATTCTTTCTTCAAACGGGAGGTAGCATGGAGATATAACTTCTTTGGGCGTAGAAACATTGGCTGGATTGCATGCGATTCTTATGTATGGCATCTATTTTATTTTATACATGCATGTCCGCTAATCCCAATAAGACACGGATCCGTACAGTTTTTTTTTAATTCGGCCATGTGCATAGTCCCGGCAGAAAACGTATGTGTGCCTGGCCTGTTAGTTTCCTTTTAAATTGACGTGTCATGTGTACATGTTTAATGTTGTACGTAACACTTCTATATTTTAATCTCATCCGTTAAATTGCAGATCAACAGAGTATATTTTTTTGCATATGTGGATTAACCTCGTCCTTTTAAATTGACGTGTCATGTGTACATGTTTAATGTTGTACGTAACACTTCTATATTTTAATCTCATCCGTTAAATTGCAGATCAACAGACTATATTTTTTTGCATATGTGGATTAACCTCGTGTCTCTATTTAATACCTCTCTATTTTGCTTTTAGTATGTAATAGATAGATAGATAGATTGCAGGTTGCAGGGCAAACATATTTGCGTGCCCCCTCCGGCACAAGGGACACTATGCCAACCCTTATGTTCCTCTGTCGTGATTGGATTTCTCAAAACCAATTGTTTGAAAACTAGAGGCATGATGCCCTGCGCGCTTTAAACTAATAGAGTGTATGGACGAAATATAGAAGAATATGTAACAGCCTACGACACAACACCCAACTCAAGCAGATAAAGATAAACAAAAAACAAGGCTTGAGCTGAAAATGTCCTCGTCCCATGAACGTCAAGAAAGAAACAACAAAAACTACAATAGATTATCTATGATATTGAGGGCAGCACTATGTGGTCAGCATTGCGTGTCAGCCAAGGAGCACCTTCCTGCTCCATCGCCGAAGAGAGTCCCTTATTGGATATAGTCCCTTATAGGCAAATAATAAACAATATTTATTATTATATATCAACAGTTCATAATAGTTTTGTGTCATGTTGTAACTGCCTTAATCGGAAACATTGATGCACGTGTGGTTTTCTAAACAAACCAAGAGTTCTAGTGAGCATTCACGAACTACTTCATTGTGATTCGATGATCGAGGTTTCCAAATCATGGACATACACATCATTGAAAATGGAGTCATATCATCGAGTGAATGATATGATGGACATTCCCAATGTACAAGTATTGTAACGCGATTAAAGTCATATCAAGTTGAATGTTGCGGTGTTTGTTGCGATGTTTACGAAAGCGTTGTAACTTAATCCTTAAACAGTCCGACCATATTATAATCACTGTCACCGGAGGCTGCTTTGATTGCATCAACCGTCACACTGTAACAGGGTGATCATAAATATGTAGTTGGCCATTCCAATTGGATGGGTTGAAACATATATGTCAAGAGCGGGATTTGTTCATCCACGTGGCGGGGAGATACTATATATGGGCACACTCAGCTCGGTGATATTACATCCAAGTTACAACACATGAAAAGATCATGAGGATGGAATCCAACAGAACAAGTTGAATAGCCTTATCGGTAACGAGATCGAACTAGGTATAATGATACCGATGATCAAGTCTAGGACAAGTGCTGGTGTCGAAGTAACAAAGGGAATGGGATACGACATAATGGTTCACACGGTGATCACATCTTCGTATAATGCATAGTGACTGCTATTGTTCTCCAGAATACCCTAGAATCATATTGATCGAAGATTGTCTCGATCATATTTGTGTCACTCTCGAACCGTAGGAAAATACATTTAAGGGTTGAACGAAACTTAAGATTTTTTTGGATTCAATGGAAACACCGGAGAATAGATAAGAGAGAACCGGAAAGGTTCCACCACAATCCGAAGGATGTTCAGAGTGGTTCGAGACGTGTCTCGGATCATCGGGAATTAAATACTATGTACTATATATTAATTAAGTGAATTAATATTAAATATATTTACTTATTTAATAATAAAAGGCTACAACCTTAATAGTCCACTTCTAGAAAGGGGAACCCTTTAAGGGAGGTGGCCGGCCACCTCATGGGCCAAGAAGGGGGCCAGCTAGTATAGGGTTTTGGGGTCGCGCCGGGTCCATAGTGGCCGGCCGCACCAACCCCTCCCCTTTGTCCCACCTTGTCAACCCTAGCCTCCCACCTCCCCCCTCCCCTTATATAAGGTGGAGGGATTTGGAGGAGGAGGACACACAATTTCTCTTGAGGAAAGGAGAGCCCCCCCCCTTTGGGAGCTCCTCTTCCATCTCTCTCTAGTTCTCTTTCCACATGTGGTTCTTTGAAGAGATGCACACGGAGGGAATACTCCACCTGGTACGTGCGAGCGCTGCGGGGATTTGGATCCATAAGATCTACTCTCGCACCTTAGATAGATCGGAGGCTAGGAGCGTCATTGAGCACCGTATGTGTGCGAAACTACGAGGTGCTTCATTTGCGGCACTGGACGTCACACGAAAGGACTTCATCACGACCCCGAGGTCGGCGAAGAGTATGAATACATCAACCATGTTCTAGCCGAACGTTAACCTCTTTCAGTCTACGATGGTACGCCATCGAAACTTTTACCGTTTCTACATTACTCCTAGATAGAACTATGCAACATGGTTGCGGTTGATAACTTCAATGAGAACTCAGAGAAGCTGTAGAATTCAGAGACACGGAGAAGCCAGAAATTCTCCAGCCAATAGATTCACACTCAACCCCAAGCGAGTTCTGATGCACCACTGTTCTAAGTGTTGACTTAAGAGGGTATGCCAATGAGCCGCTGCAACCCAAATGGATTTTGGGCTTTCACTGGATAGGTGGGGAGGGACCCAGGCAAAATTCTCACCACACGAACGGCGCCCAAGGCTGCTCCATGCATGTAAAATGGTACATGAACTTTGTCCTTTGTCATACATGAATTTCCACATATTTGTAAACATATACATGATAATACTCATATTTACATTGATTATGACGTACAATGATCCTCATATATTGTTGAGAATCACGTAAACAAAAGAAAACCCTGCGTATTTTTTACTTTCGTAGATCAGATAGACTGGAATTGACCTGGGATTTAAGCGTCATTTTTCTATCGGAGAACAGCATGGGACCTGGCTTTCATCAGAGAGTTCGAGGGGCCAAAGAGAGCGCGGCGCGTCGAAGAGTCTAGCCAAGGCCAACGATGCTCTTTCACCGCATCGCCTATTTGCCCCGATTCTTTCAACCGACGTATTTTACCCTAAAACGACTATATATATGACCCCGGAGATTTCTCGGGAGGAGAGCGCCAGAAGAAGGGAACATCAAACAGAGGTCAAAAAAGAAGATTGAGGGAAACTCCGCCGGGATCACCGCTGGAGGGATCTCCACCTTCTCCAACGTTCATCATCATCACCATGACCAAGAGGGAGGACTCCACCTCTGACTACGGCTTGGTGACAGTAGCTTGATCTATTTCTTTCCTCAGGGTTCTTCATAGTACTGTCATATGAGTTGCCCAACATTATTATGGTCATATTTGTAATACCTATGTAGGATCCTTATTCATGATATTGTTTACAGAGATCTGGATCTATTATATTGGGGAGGTGTATTGATAGATGGAAGTTATGCATCCCTGCTCTTAAGTTTATGTTCTATCCAACATCTATGCAAGAGCGTGTGTGTGATGTGTGTTAGACATCAGGGCAGTTTTAGTGAGGATTGACAGTGAAAATATGTTCACATATATTATGTATTTTTACCATTTTGCTACCTCACTAGGGATATATGCTATGTTCATCATATGACAGTAATATGATCTGTTTGTTCAAGGTAGTATATTTGATATCCTCAAACTTCATGTCAAAGAACTGATTGCTATGCTTTGTTAATTCTTGTTTATGGATTACAGAAGTTTTTATTTTTGTATATAAGATAGTTATGTTACCACCTATAAGAACTGATGCCTAGTATATTAATTCCTGATCTAAGAGTATAATATTGTCCGCAGCTTCATATCTCATTGATAAATTTATTTTTGTCCACCACAACTTAACGAGAGAATAGTCAAGTGAAACCATGAACCCCGGTCCACTTTTTATCATAATAAACACCATTATATTGCTTTTATATTTTTTTCTATTTTCTGCACTATTTTAATTCGAAAATACAAAAATATTCACTTTTCTTATTTGCATCTAAAACACAAAAAACAATCAACCTCTTTACAATTTTACTTGGTTATTTTATCTAGTTTAGTTTCTACTTGTTTTATTGCTACTTGTGTTATTTACTTACGCGAAACCTTGTGCTTGACAACCACACAGTGGAGTTGGAGACACAAGGTATTTATTTTAGTTGCAAGATTGCTTGAAGAAGCGAGAAGAGTACACTCTTTCTTTCAGTTCCCCGAGAGTTTGATATAAACCCTTGAGTCACCCTTGTGGGGAAGATACTCCCTTGATACAACAGTCTACACTTGAGTCTCAACGTATCAAGATCTTTTTAGCGTTGCTAGTAGCCGTCATCAGCGTTACTTCAAGAGAAGATCGGAATCAGAGTTCTCCCCGGCCCCAACACACCCGTCAAGGCATCAGGCAAGCCACCGACGTGGTACTGGTAGGGTGAAAATCTGACCTTCGGGGTCTGGCGAGCAGACGAATCCACCCACACTTGATCCACACATGTCGTCGCCCTGTCGCCCATACGGAACATGACGCCGGTCAGCAGCATCCGCAAACGCCATTGCGGCACGGTTAGCGCATCCTCGCCACGCGAGGTTGCAGCCTCGTCGCCCAAAACTCCACTCGCAGGTCGCAGAGGAGCAGATCCTCGATGCCACGTTCACTGGCAGGCCGCGCAAGCTTGCATGGTGCCTTTGTAAAGCGGCCAGTGCTTCCATAGACCCCCAACGTCGAACGGCTATCTCGAGCAGAACACAAGGACGACCCAGATTACTCCGCGGCGAGGGGCAGGATCGTCTTTTCAACTTCGATTCGGGTATAGAAATGCCCGCTCCAAAACCCGCAGGACCCGTTAACCGAGGGGGTACGCGTATCACCGCGAGAATACACGCCGTACCTCTTCCGCGTACACGTACGCCCGTACCTCTTCCGCGTACAATATCGTCTGTTTCTCTTCCGCGTACACACGGGTCCACACAAGGGTCCACGCCCACGCGCAGTTCAAAAGAGCGCTTATTTTAACTCCCACTGGCCATCCTCCTCACCATCCCCATTTCGGCAAAAGGCAGGAGAGCAAACCCTAACCCGATGTCTGACCAAAGCCTCTTCGACTGCATTTCTTTGTCGAAGCACAGATCCGCCATGGACATGGAACTTGGCTGCTACCGCCGCTGGTTTGACGGCGAGAGGAGCTAGCTAAGGGCCGCGCGCTTCGCCAGAGCGGGAGCCGAGCGGTTAGTGATGCTGCGGGAGCGGCTATGGAGCGGCTGCGCTCTCGTCGGTGCGGTGGTGATGGCGGAGCGGGACCGGCTGGTGCTGATTCTGGCGGCGGCGCCGATGCGGTGGTTGGCCGCGACGCCTTGTACGGGCTGCCCAAGACGGCTGAGCCCCGCGAGGTAAAGCTCGTCTCCCCTCTCAGATCGTAACCCACCGCGGTGGTTCACGTGATGATGCGCGCGGATGCTATGTCGATCCGGTAACTGCTGTTGTGTCCGCGAGTAGGTCGAGCTCACAGGCAGACTCACTCCCCTGTCCACAATAAGCGGATGCGCGTGGTTTTGAAGAGACCTTGATCTTTTGTAAAAAAAAAAACCTCATTCGTTCAAATCATTACCTTCGGGAGATTGCGTAAGCTGGTTGCCCGACAAGCGCTACGATAACTAGAGATAGGGCTTTTCAAATGTGTTCGCCGCTGATTGCTTTGTCCTTGATCCATTACCAAACTCCACCTGGCATGATCGGTCTGTGAGTGTTGGTAATGGGCATCAACCTGTCTCTGGTGTATCTCCTCTGCTGAAATTTTATATGTTAAACGCTCCAATTAGTGAATTAATCATATCATTACCTTAGCTAGATCCTATCTGTCGCTTTTTAGGTTTTACTCAATTATATGTCTTACTGCATCCAAGACCCTTTGTGTTAAGGAGTTATTAATCAATAAAGTGCCGTATTCTGTCAAAAAATTTGCTCATTAATCAAGAAGATGCTTTAATTTAGGTGCTTATAAATGTTGTGCATGCTAGTAACCAATAAACAACATTTAAGAAACCAGATAACAAATAAGGCTACTTATTCTTGGCTCCAGTGAAGAACTATTTGTTCCAAAACACATAACAAATAATTAAGGCCTGCTTTCATTTAATTTGCTAATTAATCACATCCTATAATTACTACTTGCCCCAATGCATGCCTCTCTCCTATTTTTTAGGTTGGGTGAAATGCTTTCTTCACATGCAGTGAGCTAAAATGACGATCCACTTGCCCTCTTTAATAGAGGCATTTAAAGGAAAAAAAATCAAAACAAGCTGCTGATTGGTTAAAGCGGTTGAAAAGTGAAAGGTTTCTTTTTCTAACAATGTTTTGTAGAAATTGTCACGGCACGAAATGTATGTATAAATGAACTTTGGGAAAACAAAATTTACAAACAACGAATCATGGGGAAAAATTGGAATCTATGGGCAGAGCCAATTCGGTGATGTGACCCTGATCCTGCAAAGCTAATAAGGAACACACATTTGTCTGTAGTACTATGATGGGAATTTTTACCTACCTCTCGTATTATTGTTAACTACCTGTCATTATTGGCGACCAATTGTAATAGTTATATGTTCCAGATGAAGTATGTTCCAGGTGAGGCATATCCAATGTCTCATCGGTTCTAATTTTCTTGTACGATTATTCCTCATGTGTTGTCTGTTTTGTGCAATGAAATGAATACTGTCCTTGTATTGGTTTACTGTCCTTCCATGTATATATGAAGCACATGACTAACTAATTTTATTTGCAGTACAACACAGATGATGACGTCGACGAGGACAACTTTGAGTCCTACGTGCAGAGGCAGGTCATGGGTTTCGAGTCTCGGATTCTGAAGACAGTGCATAGGGGAAGGCATGCTTGCCCCTTTTGTCCCCAAGCTAAGGACGGTTTGGTTGAATTCTCAAGATGGCTATGACACTCATTGCTACGCCCGAGTGGCAGGGCAAGGCGGACCACGAGGCATTGTGTTAAGCCGCCTGGTCCATACTTTCCTGCTCCTACAGGATCCTCAAGAGGCGTCGCAACATGTGAACCTACCATGCATGCCTCAGCCCGATGCCTCGCCGCCGTATATATGTTATGTCCCTTTGAGCTTATGTCTGTCTGGTTGTAATGGATAACTAAGAACTTTTGGTTTAATTTGTGTATGTAGAACCGTAAGTTCTACTTATGGAATGTCTTAGTAGTAAGAACTTATATCTCCAGTGTTATGCATGAATGCCTTGTTTAGATAAATGCTAGTTATAACTGTTACGCAGGAATGCCTTGTTTACATAAATGCTAGTTATAACTGTTACACATGAATGCCTTGTTTAGATAAATGCTAGTTATAACTGTTATGCATGAATGCCTTGTTTGTTATTCTTTTATCTATATAAATGCTAGTTATAACTGTTATGTATGAATGCCTTGTTTGGTATTCTCATGCATAGATTGTTTTTCACATAGACTGCTCAGTCTCCGTAGCCAATCTTGTTCAATCCCTCGATAACAAAGTCATTGCCACGTAGAGATGTTAGCTAAAATCAACAAGTTTGATTACCATAGAAACTACGGGTAAGAAAGCAGTAAAAAATAGTCACATATTGGTAGAGTTGTGAACCCTTAACAAATAGTCACATATGAGCTTGAGGTAAAAAAATAGTCACATATTTGTGTACTTGTGATTATTTCGACGTTGACTAAATAGACCATATCCCATTCTGTGTTAAGTCTCCTAGGGTTCTCAAGCACAGCAATCCATGCACTCGGGCTTGGACTCACCCCGGCAACCCCATCCACATCCACATCCATGCATCCACTTGATTTGGCATCTCCAGCCACTTGATTTGCCCCCAAAATGCATGGTTTTGGCCTAAAACCCTATATTTGGGGTGTCTGGGGTGCAATTCACCATGGTCTCACCCATATTATTCATGTAGATGCCAAGGGTAGGAGGGCCATGCAATGGTGGACCCATGTGCCAAGTGTGGCCTCACCCTGCCACCTCCAGCCACTCTGAGATTTGCCCCAAAAGTGCATGTTTTGGCCTTAAACCCTATACTTGGGGTGTTTGGGTGCAACCCACCATGGTCTACAATACTTTATATGATTGCAAATTTGTTTTCACATTTATTTCCACTTGTCCACAAAGTAATACATAATTGGGAACGTGGTCTACACGAAGACATAATTAGGAACATGGTTTTCCCTAAACTAATACATAGTTTGAACCATGGTTGACACAAACAAAAAATATTGCAAAAAAATCAAATCAACTAGGCCGTGCATCGAAGGTTTCATGTGTTCGCCAAGAAAGAACACTCGAGGCACACCCGCCTGCTCCGAAATCTCGGAAAACCAGCCGTACGTGTCTCATAGTTTTTGCGAGGACCACCGTACAAACCTCGATGCACGTATTCGCTGCGAAGAACAACACTCTTCATTAGTCGTCCTCCTCGTCGGGTGTCGGGTTGCCGGGTTGTCGTGCTTGTCCCGGGCGTGCAGCGCGTCTCCTCGTCACACCTTGACGTCATGTCCCCGTCTCAAAGTAGGAGAACAGGAGGATGGAGCGGCTTCGAGGCTGTGGCGGTGCGCGAACTTCTCCCAGCCGATGAGGTACATCTTGCCGCGCGCGTCGTCCACCGGTAGAAGCCGGACGAAGCCTCCCGCAGATCGTTCCCGGCGGTCGCGCCGCCGGCGACGTAGACGGCGAAGGAGTCGCAGCTCTCGGGATGCGGCGCGGGTCGCCTTGAGGACGAGGGAGGAACTCGACCAAGACGGGCTCTCAACGTCCATCTCCGCGATGAAGCTGATGGTGGCAGGCGATGGCGAGCTGCAGCTCCGCTGTGGGCTACCACCACACCTGCGAGCTCGTCTGATTCTGCAATTTGGCGAAGGCCACCTGTTGAGATGTAGGCGCAGGGGTTAACAGTTTGTGTGAGAGGGACGATGACAGCGCCCTTTTATAGGCCGGAGGAGTCATGAGCGCAATCATTAACGCCACGCAAGCATAGGCGCGAGAGAAGTTGAATAATATTCGAACATTTAATAAGTCAAGCCAGCTAAGCCCATTAACGTGAGCATGGACACGGGGAAGGAATACTCATGGCCCATCCAACAGGTTCTCTAGTTTTCTTTTGTTTTTTTTTCTCAACTCGAATTTAACTGAAATATAATAGTTTATTTAAATTCAAAAAATGAGAAAACCTTCACACTTCGTCTTAGAATGGAGGCCGAGAGTGTGGCAAAAATTTCTGAGCGTTTCGAAGGCTCAAAATCCACATTTAGAAATTAACCGTTTGGGTTACATCAAACCACTTTTGTAAGCTAGTCGATTTTTCGACCTTCGAAAAAAGTCCAGTTTTTTTTACCCAATATGTCACACGTTTTTGTGAACATAATCCGTTGGTTAAAACTTTTTTTGAATTTTTTGAATTTAACCAGGTTTGCTGCAGATTTATTGAAATCAAAACGAAAAACTTATCAGTTAGGCCGAAAGACATGTAACGCGGTTTGTACTAAGCCCATTAACGTGGAGCATGGACGCGGGTAAGGAACACTCATGGCCCATCCATCAGGGTTCTCTAGTTTTTTTCTGTTTTTTTTCAACTTGAATTTAACTTTGAAATTTAATAGTTTATTTTCACTAAAATTCAAAAAATGAAAAATTTCACACTTCGTCCTGAGTTTTGATACGAGAGTGTGTGCAAAAATTTCTCAAGTTTCTCGAAGGTCCAAAAATCCACATTCTTGTGAAACTAAATCAGTTATTACATCAAACTGATCTTTTCTGCTAGTTGATTTTCTAATCTTCAAAAAAAATCAGCTTTTTACCCAATATGTCACACGTTTTTGTGAAAATAATCCGTTGGTTAAAACTTTTTTGAATTTTTTTTGAATTTAACCATGTGCTGCAGATTTCACCCAAATCAAACTAACTTATCAGCTAGGCCGAAAGACATGTAACGCGGTTTATACTAAGCCCATTAACGTGGAGTATGCGGAGAAGGAACACTCATGGCCCATCCAGCAGGGTTCTCTAGTTTTCTTTTGTTTTCTTTTTCAAATCGAATTTAACTGAAATTTAATTACTTATTTTCACAGAAATTCAAAAATTGAAAAAACCTTCACACTTCGTCTTAGAATGGATATGAGAGTGTGTGCAAAAATTTCTGGAGCGTTTCTCGAAGGTCGAAAAATCCACATTCTTAGAAACGGAACCGTTTGGGTTACATCAAACCACTTTTTCTAAGCTAGTCGATTTTTCGACCTTCGAAAAAAAGTCCAGTTTTTTTACCCAATATGTCACACGTTTTTGTGAACATAATCCGTTGGTTAAAACTTTTTTGAATTTTTTGAATTTAACCAGATGTGCTGCAGATTTATTCAAATCAAAACTAAAAAACTTATCAGTTAGGCCGAAAGACATGTAACGCGGTTTGTACTAAGCCCATTAACGTGGAGCATGTGGTGAAGGAACACTCATGGCCCATCCATCAGGGGTTCTCTAGTTTTCTTTTGTTTTCCTTTTTCTCTTTAATTTAACTGAAATTTAATACTTTTTTTTGTTTGAAATTCAAAAATTGAAAAAACCTTCACACTTCGTCTTAGAATGGATATGAGAGTGTGTGCAAAAAATTCTGGAGCGTTTCTCGAAGAATCCACATTCTTAGAAACGGAATCGTTTGGGTTACATCAAACCACTTTTTCTAAGCTAGTCGATTTTTCGACCTTCGAAAAAAAATCCAGTTTTTTTTACCCAATATGTCACACGTTTTTTGTGAACATAATCCGTTGGTTAAAACTTTTTTTGAATTTTTCGAATTTTTGAATTTTTCGAATGTGGGCCGCCAGACCTCTAACTGCATGTTCGCCTGTAACGGGCCAATGTGGGCCGCCAGACCTCTAACTGCATGTTCGCCTCCCGCCCCTATATCCGCCCAATACTGTGGCAGTTCCACCGTTCTGTCCCAACCCCGGCTGTTCGTCTACCGCATCCCAGTGCTCCCTTCCTCCCACGCTGTCCATGGCATCTGCCTCTTCCTCCGTCGTGGCCGGAGACGAGAAGTCCACGACGGAGAAGTACCGCATCCTTGCGCACGGGAGTACATATATTGACGTCGTCTACACCAATGAGGCAGCGACTGTTGATAGAATTCTTCGTATGTACGAGGGTTGGCTCGACGAGGACGAGGACATGTTCAAGTTCGTTGGTCTGGATCTCGAGTATGACTCTAGCGGACACAAGTTGGCGGTAATGCAAATCGCCATGAGGGAGCACGTTCTTGTATTCCACTACATTAGGTACAAGGATCATTGAATTTTATGTCCCTACATTGAATTTAAAGCGTCCCTACATTTTCATTACAAATACTTGTTGAATTTATTTGTGCTGCTCTTGACAAAGGTGCAAGGATCATTGTCCGCGCCTACTGACTTTTCTCAAGGACAAGCAATACACTTTTACAAGTGTTGATAAAAGAAATGACACAAAAGTTCTTCGTGCGGCCGGTGACATAGGCATCCCAAAGATTAATGGTCAACCGCAGGCTGGAATGGCTGATCTTGCAGCAAAGCTCATTGATCCCAAGTTTGCCAACATGAAGAAGGACGTCAAGTACAACCGGCTTTGGAAGGAAGGGCATGATTTCTGGGAATGCAAGCCACTGTCCTGGATGAACCTCGAATACGCACTATTGACGGCTATCTCAGTTATGAGATATACAACAAGATCTACACGCAGTGAACGAGGCACAAGCTCACCTCCGTAGGATCAGACGCACATCTGCCCCCTGTGAGTAAAAAAATCGGGATGAATCTTCTATCAATGAACAAGCGTCGTAAGCAGCTCGGGAGTGATAAGACCATAAAAAGTACTTCAGTGTGTTTGTGGCTTGTATCATATTTGCGATGTGGGTTCATATCATACAAGATCTCAGGCGTTGTTACGTCCAATTTGCATCACTATTTTGTATCATAATTTGTTGTTATTCATTGGATATATTTCATATTGGGACACAATACTCATGTTATTTCATCTATTTTGCATGTTTCATCATCATTGAGGATCAAACACTCTGGAGCTGCAGGATTCTGCTTTGAAAGCACCGTCGAACGCAAAATATTTCGGAAGACTAACCGTGGAAGGGAATTTCACGTAAATTCCTATTTTTCCAGATGACGGAGGGAGCCGGAAGCGTTGAAGAGAGGAGCCACTGTGGCCCAGACCATAGGCGGCGCGGCCCATGGCTCTGCCGCGCCACACCCTATGCTCCGGGGGCCCCACAGCCCCTTTTCGCCCCTCTTTTCTTCGCTACCCTTCGTCCCAAAACCTAAGCTACGTAGAGGACTCACGGAGGTTACAGTCACAAGGAGAACACCAGAGAGAAAAGAGCTCTCCGGCGGGCGTGAACTGGCCGGGGGAAACTTCCTCCCTGGGAGGGGGAAATCGACGACGCTATCAGCCATCAGAAATGGGACATCATCTCCATCATCATCATCATCATCTCCACTATCTACACTCCATCACCACCGCTGCACCTCTGTCACCGCTGTAACAATTGGCACCTGATTGTTTGATAGGTGGAAACTCTCCTGTTATTCTATACTTTGTTGTAGATATTGAGTGAAAACCATTAGAACCAAGGTTTATGTTCTGATTGTTATTCATCATCATATCACCTCTGATTGTATTCCATATGATGTCTTGTGTGAGTAGTTCGTTAGTTCTTGAGGACATGGGGAAGCCTAAATGTTAGTAGTGAATTATGGTTATAATATTCAATGTTATGATATTTAAGCGTGGTGTCATTCTTCTAGTGGTGTCGGTGAACGTCGACTACACTACCCTTTATGGGCCTAGGGGAGTGCATCTTGTATTCGGTTGCTAATTGCGGGGTTGCCTGATGACGAACTGGCCCTCGTTAGTATATCGATGCAAGAGGGATCGCAGATCTTAGTTGGCTGTGGTTAGATTTATCTTAATTACTTTCTTGTAGTTGCGGATGCTTGCAAGGGGTATAATCACAAGTATGTATTAGTCCTAGGAAGGGCGGTGCATTAGCATAGGTTCACCACACAACACTTATCAAAACAATGAAGATTATTTAGCTAGATGAAGCGAAAGCACTAGACTAAAATCCCGTGTGTCCTCGTGGAACGTTTGGTCATTATAAGTAAACAAACCTGTTTGTCCTTTGTGCTAAAGGATTGGGCCACTGCAATTATTTCTCTCGCATTTTATTTACTTGTACTTTATTTATCTCGCAATATCAAACCCCCGAATACTTGTCTCATGAGCATTTACAAGAATCCTTCATCGAAATCTTTTGTCAACACCTTCTCGCTTCCTGGGTTCGACACTTTATTTATCGAAAGTACTGATACACTCCTATACTTGTGGGTCATCAAGACTATTTTCCACGCCGTTGCCGGGAGGAAGCGCTATTAGTAAGTGGAATTGGTAAGGAAATTTACTGTTTGTGCTGATTTTATTTCTGCCTGCTGCTATAAATCATTATGGAGAGATCTTCTTCAATTTCTATTTGGAAAATCTACTACTACTGCAACGGTAGTGGATGAGCGCCAGGTGAGGAAGTAGTACCCATATAAAATACCTATGAAAATTATTGAACGTGATATGGATAACATGAAGGGGATGGAACTGTCCATCCTGGTGATCATTTACTGTTTTTGCATGAATTATGCGGGTTATTCAAATGTGCAGGTATTTCTATGAATGAAGTGAAAGAAACTATTCACTATATCGCTGTCTGGTAAAGCGGCGCACTGGTATAAATTGCTGAAGAATGGTGATTCTATTGATTGGGAGGACATTGTGCCTTTATTTTATTCCAAATTTTATCCTCCAAGTGAAATTCACAAAGATCGGAACCGCATATATAATTTTGGCCTCATGATGGAGAGAGTATTGCCCAAGCTTGGGGGAGATTGAAGTCTTTAATGCTCAAATGCCCCATTCATGATCTTCCTGGTAATGTTATTGATAATTTCGCAAGACTTTCTTTTCAAGACAAGACCTTGCTGGATACTTCTTGTTCGGGATCATTTACACGCAACAAAGAAGAGTTTAAAAGGACCTTCTTGATCGGATCCAAGAAAATACCGAAGGATGGGAGAACCAAAGATAGAGAATCAGGTATAATTTATGATTATAAATGCATTGAAGCTTTTATGGATACTGATAAATTTCGTAATATGAGTGCTACATATGGTCTTGATTCCCAAGTTGTTGCTCTTTATAAAGCTTTTGCCTCTCATTATGAACTGCCTAAGAAGAATTTTGATAAGTATCATGAACCGTATAAGGATAAAGTTGATTCATCTGTAAACAAATGTGTAGTGGTTGAAATTGATAATGTTATCTCCTAAAGCTTATATTGAAAAAACTCCTTTCCCGGCTAAATGAAGGAGTACTCTGTCATATCTAGTGCTTAATAAAAGTGAAAAGAAAACCTAAAGAACCTGAAGAACAAATCAAAATTGAACCTGCTGTTGCAATAGTTAAAGATCTTGTGACTGAAATGTGGAGGATGGTCATATTTTTGTGAAGATGCTTCTAATATTGTTTCACATCCTAATAAATCTAAACAAGTTAGTGTTCCTATGCTATCTGTTAGAATTGGTGATCATTGCTATTATGGTTTATGTGATATTGGTGTGCAAGTGCTATTCCTTATGAGCTTTACACGGAGATTATGCACGAAATTGGTTCTTGTGAACTTGAAGATATTGATGTGGTTATTCATTTGGCTAATAGAGAAACTATTTCTCCAATTGGTATTGTTCGAGATGTGGAAGTTCTATGTGGTAAGATTAAATATCCTGCTGACTTTTTGGTACTTGGTTCTGCTGTTAGTGATCATTGTCCTATCATTTTTGGTAGACCTTTTCTAAATACTTGTGGAGCTATTATAGATTGTAAGAAAGAGAAAATTTTGACTAGATTTGCTGGTGAACCTTATGAATTTAACTTTTCTAATTTTACCAAACTCCTTATAAAGTTGACTTGCCTAGTAATGATTTTAAATTGGAGCAGTGTGCATCTATTGTTCTTGTTCCTAATAATCCCTTGCAGCAACATTTGGAGAATAGTGAAAGTGAAGCTTTTAGAAAAGAAAGAGATGAGCTTGAGGAAATTTTCTTCGCCAACCTATTCTCAAGCATGATTTACCGGTGGATGATTTGGGTACAACACCGCCACCAAAGGAAGATCCTGTTTTTGATCTAAAGCCTTTACCTCGATAATCTTAAATATGCTCATATTGATGATAAGAAAATATATCCTGTTATTATTCTATGCTTTCAGAGATTGAGGAAGAAAGGTTATTGGAAATATTGAAGAAACATCGAGAGCTATTGGCTATACTCTTGATGATTTGAAAGGGATTTCTCCATCTATTTGCCAACATGCTATTAATATGGAAGAAGATGCAAAGCCTGTTGTTGAACATCAACGTCGTCTAATTCCGAAGATGAAGGAAGTGGTAAGGAAAGAGGTATTAAAACTCCTTGAAGCTGGTATTATATATCCTATTGCTGATAGTAGATGGGTTAGTCCTGTGCATTGTGTTCCTAAGAAAGGAGGAATGACTGTTGTGCCTAATGATAATGATGAGCTTATTCCTCAAAGAATAGTTGTAGGTTATAGAATGTGCATTGATTTTCGAAAAGTTAATAAAGTTACTAAGAAAGATCATTACCCTTTACCCTTTATTGATCAAATGCTAGAAAGGTTATCTAAAAATACTCATTTTTGCTTTCTTGATGGTTATTCTGGGTTTTCACAAATTGCTGTTAAAGCTAAAGATCAAGAGAAAACCACGTTTACTTGTCCTTATGGAACTTATGCTTATAGGCGTATGCCTTTTGTTTTATGTAATGCTCCTGCTACTTTTCAAAGATGCATGTCTGCTATTTTTCATGGTTTTTGTGAAAGTATTGTAGAGGTGTTCATGGATGATTTTTCTGTCTATGGGAATTCTTTTGATAATTGCTTGCGAAACCTCGATAAAGTTTTGCAGAGATGTGAAGAAACTAACCTTGTTCTTAATTGGGAGAAATGCCACTTTATGGTTAATGAAGGAATTGTATTGGGACATAAAATTTCCGAGAGAGGTATTGAAGTTGATAGAGCTAAAGTTGAAGCAATTGAGAAGATGCCCTATCCAAGGGATGTTAAAGTATTTGCCTCCAACCTTTTCAGCTCAGCAAAGGAGGAAATTCTTTTATGACTTGAGGCATTATTTTTGGGATGACCCACACTTATATAAAGAAGGAGTGGATGGTATTATGCGAAGATGTGTTCCTGAATATGAACAACAGGAGATATTTAAATGTCATGGTAGTGTTTATGGAGGACATCACGCTGGAGATAGAACCGCGCAAAAGGTTCTACAATCAGGTTTTTATTGGCCAACACTCTTCAAAGATGCAAGGAAATTTATTTTATCTTGTGATGAATGTCAAAGAGTTGGTAATATCTCTAGACGCAATGAAATGCCTATGAATTATACTCTTGTTATTGAACCATTCGATTGTTGGGGATTCGACTTCATGGATTCTTTCAGGGAAATTACTCTCGAAATGGGAAGGACCATATGTTATTGAGGAGGTGTATCGTTCAGGAGCAATTAAAATTAGCTCTCTCCAAGGCAATGCCACACAAGTGGTGAATGGACAAAGACTCAAGCATTATATCTCGTGATTCTTATAATGTTGATATTGATATTATTCAAGTGGAAACACCGGAGGCCTTTATCAAAGGACAAATTGACAGTCCGCCGAACTGGACTTTGAATAGGTAACAGTACAGGTAATAAAAAGTCCGCGTTTACCTTTCCGAACATTATTTCTGCTGTTTTTGGAAAATATGAAAAATTACGGAATCGAAACGGAGTGGAAAAGACGCGCGAGGGCCCGTCACCACAGGCCGGCGCGGCCCCACTGGCCGCGCCGACCTATGGTGACAGCCCTCGGCGTCCCGTTTCCACTTCTGCATGGAACCTTCCTTTTGTCGTAAATATTTGCTATATAATCCCCCGGACCCCGAGGTCCGTAACATCGTTTTCTCGTCGTGTTTTGTTTCGAGCTGTTTTCTGCCAGGATCTGCTTCGGATCTAGATCCACCATGTCTTCAGGGAACTCGAAGGACAGCTTCTTTGAGGACGTCGTCAACCCGTACATGAACGAGCTGAAGATGCACCCCAAAGAGTTGCAGCTCGTGGATGGAGAGTTGCAGATCAAAGATGTCCAGGGTCCTAAGGGAGAAGGGAGCTTGGAAGACAGGATGGAGAAACTGGAACAAGAGGTTTTCAACTACAAGAAGATGGCTGAGCGTGAAGTGGATATCTTTCACAAGATTGTGTCTGAACTCATTGATGGGCACAAGAAGGAGACTGCAAAGTTGTGGGACGATATCTTCTCACTTCACGACACCACCAACAAACTCCAAGCTCAACTCTATGACGTTCATAATCAAAACTGTGAGTATGAAAACAGGTTTAAGCGCATAAGTCATGCTGCTAGTTTCAGGTTTCCGGAGACCAAGATGTCTTTTGTTGATGGAGGGCCTCTTCCATGGAAGTCTGATGACGACAAAGATTCACCATCATCACCGAAGGAGTAATTCATCATCGGTATTGGCATCCCCTTGGTTTGTTCCAAGCTTGGGGGAGTGCCGCGGTATCACATCATCACTACCTTTATCTTTTACTATCAAGTAGTGTCATATCATGAGTAGGGAAGTTATCATATAGAATAGTATGCAATGTGGAAGTATCTCTCTTAGTTGGTTATCTATGTATCCGTTGGTGTGAGTTATCGTTATGGAATATTAATGAGAAGTCTTATCATTTACTCTTTGCACACCTTATTTTAGTTTGCAATCTCCATTATATGATTACTCTTGACATGAGTATTGATATCACTTTGGGAGCATCAAGTAGATCTATTTGGTTTTGGCAAACTTAGCATTGGTCAATAGCAACAACACCATGATGTTTAAATAGAAGAGGGAAATACACTTAGATATATTGCTCTATTATCTCTATGCTTAGTATTCTTAAGTTAAAATTGCTTGTGCTTATGAGAAAGATTGATACGTCTCCAACGTATCGATAATTTCTTATGTTCCATGCCACTTTATTGATGATACCTACATGTTTTATGCACATTTATGTCATATTTATGCATTTTCTGGAACTAACCTATTAACAAGATGCCGAAGAGCCAGTTGCTGTTTTCTGCTGTTTTTGGTTTCAGAAATCCTAGTAAAGAAAATACTTTTAATTGGACGAAACTTTCGCCAGGGTCCTATTTTTGCACGAAGCTTCCGAAGACCGAAGACCTAAGAAGTGGGGCCACGAGGCGGCGAGAGGAGGCCGGCACCGTGCCCTGGCCGCGCCGACCTACCCTGGGCCCTCGTGTGGCCCCCGCGTGACCTTCCGCCTACTTAAAGCTCCCGTCGCGAAACCCCCAGTACCGAGAGCCACGATACGGAAAACCTTACAGAGACGCCGCCGCCGCGAATCCCATCTCGGGGATTCAGGAGATCGCCTCCGGCACCCTGCCGGAGAGGATTCCTGAGGACTCTCATCGCCATGATCGCCTCCGGAGTGATGAGTGAGTAGTCCACCCCTGGACCATGGGTCCATAGCAGTAGCTAGATGGTCGTCTTCTCCTTGTTGTGCTTCATTGTTGGATCTTGTGAGCTGCCTAACATGATCAAGATCATCTATCTGTAATACTATATGTTGTGTTTGTCGGGATCCGATGGATAGAGAGTACTATGATTATGGTGATTATCAATCTATTGTTCATGTGTTGTTTATGATCTTGCATGCTCTCCGTTTTTAGTAGAGGCTCTGGCCAAGTTTTTACTCTTAACTCCAAGAGGGAGTATTTATGCTCGATAGTGGGTTCATGCCTTCATTGATACCTGGGACAGTGACAGAAAGTTCTAAGGTTGTGATGTGTTGTTGCCACTAGGGATAAAACATTGATTCTATGTCTAAGGATGTAGTTGTCGATTACATTACGCACCATACTTAATGCAATTGTCTGTTGCTTTGCAACTTAATACGGAGGGGGTTCGGACGATAACCTGAAGGTGGACTTTTTAGGCATAGATGCGTTGGATGGCGGTCTATGTACTTTGTCGTAATGCCCAATTAAATCTCACTATATTTACCATGTCATGTATATGCATTGTTATGCCTTTCTCTATTTGTCAATTGCCCAACTGTAATTTGTTCACCCAACATGCTTTATCTTATGGGAGAGACACCTCTAGTGAACTGTGGACCCCGGTCCTATTCTTTACATAGCATACAATCTACTTGTTTTACTGTTTTCTTTGCAAACATCTTCCACTCGATACGTTTAATCCTTTGTTACAGCAAGCCGGTGAGATTGACAACCTCACTGTTTCGTTGGGACAAAGTACTTGGGTTGTGTTGTGCAGGTTCCGCTGCGCCGGAATCCCCGGTGTTGCGCCGCATCACATTTCGCGACCATCAACCTTCAACGTGCTTCTTGCTCCTCCTGGTCGATTAAACCTTGGTTTCTTTCTGAGGGAAAACTTGCTACCGTGCGCATCATACCTTCCTCTTGGGGTTCCCAACGAACGTGTGAGTTACACGCCATCAAGCTCTTTTTCTGGCGCCGTTGCCGGGGAGATCAAGACACGCTGCAAGGGGAGTCTCCACTTCTCAATCTCTTTACTTTGTTTTTGTCTTGCTTTATTTTATTTACTACTTTGTTTGCTGCACTAAATCAAAATACAAAAAAATTAGTTGCTAGTTTTACTTTATTTGCTATCTTGTTTGCTATATCAAAAACACAAAAAAATTAGTTACTTGCATTTACTTTATCTAGTTTGTTTTATTTATGTTGCTAAAATGAATACCCCTGAAAATACTAAGTTGTGTGACTTCACAAATGCAAATAATAATGATTTCCTATGCACACCTATTGCTCCACCTGCTACTACAGCAGAATTCTTTGAAATTAAACCTGCTTTACTGAATTTGGTTATGAGAGATCAATTTTCTGGTGCTAGTTCTGATGATGCTGCTGCCCATCTCAATAATTTTGTTGAACTTTGTGAAATGCAAAAGTATAAAGATGTAGATGGTGATATTATTAAATTGAAAGTGTTTCCTTTCTCATTAAGAGGAAGAGCTAAAGATTGGTTGCTATCTTTGCCTAAGAATAGTATTGATTCCTGGACTAAATGCAAGGATGCTTTTATTGGTAGATATTATTCTCCCGCTAAAATTATTTCTTTGAGAAGTAGCATAATGAATTTTAAACAATTAGATACTGAACATGTTGCTCAAGCATGGGAGAGAATGAAAACTTTGGTAAAGAATTGCCCAACCCATGGACTGACTACTTGGATGATCATCCAAACCTTCTATGCAGGACTAAATTTTTCTTCGCGGAATTTATTGGATTCAGCTGCTGGAGGTACCTTTATGTCCATCACATTGGGGGCGGCTACAAAACTTCTTGATGATATGATGATAAATTACTCTGAATGGCACACGGGCTCCACAAGGTAAGAAGGTAAATTCTGTTGAAGAAACCTCTTCCTTGAGTGATAAGATTGATGTGATTATGTCTATGCTTGTGAATGGTAGATCTAATGTTGATCCAAATAATGTTCCTTTAGCTTCATTGGTTGCTCAAGAAGAAAATGTTGATGTGAATTTCATTAAAAATAATAATTTCAACAACAATGCTTATAGGAACAACTCTTGTAATAACTATAGGCCATATCCTTCTGCTAATGGTAATGGTTATGGTAATTCTTATGGGAATTCTTACAACAATAATAGGAGTGTACCCTCTGGTCTTGAAGCCATGCTTAAAGAATTTATTAGTACACAAACTGCTTTTAACAAATCTATTGAGGAAAAGCTTGATAAAATTGATACTATTGCTTCTAGAGTTGATAGACTTGCCTCTGATGTTAATCTTTTAAAATTGAAAGTTATGCCTAATAATGATATTGATAATAAGATTACTACTACAGCAAATGCCATCCAAGTTAGAATTAATAAGAATATAAGATTAATGGCTGAGTTGCGTGCTAGGTGGGATAGAGAAGAAAATGAAAAACTAGCTAAAGAGAATAATGTAGCTAAAGTTTGGACTATTACCACCACTAGTAATGCTAATTCCTCACATGTTGCTGCACCTCCTACTATCAATGGTAATATAATTGGTGTTGGCAATGTTTCTACTCCTAGTGCAAAGCGTACAAAATTGCCTGAAACTGCTAAAACTACTGCTTGTGATAAAACTGCTGAAATTTTTTCCAACCTTGGAAATAATGATCCCATTGCTGTAGCTCATAATGATTTAGATTTTGATGATTGCCACATCTCTGAAGTTATAAAGTTCTTACAAAAACTTGCTAAAAGTCCTAATGCTAGTGCTATAAATTTAGCCTTTACAAAACATATTACAAATGCTCTCATAAAAGCTAGAGAAGAGAAACTAAAACTTGAAACTTCTATTCCTAGAAAGTTAGAAGATGGTTGGGAGCCCATCATTAAAATGAAATTCAATGACTTTGAATGTAATGCTCTATGTGATCTTGGTGCAAGTATTTCTGTTATGCCTAAAAAGATTTATGATATGCTTGACTTGCCACCATTGAAGAATTGTTATTTGGATGTTAATCTTGCCGATAATGTTAAAAAGAAACCTTTGGGGAGGATTGATAATGTGCATATTACGGTTAACAATAACCTTGTCCCCGTTGATTTTGTTGTCTTGGATATCGAATGCAATGCATCTTGTCCTATTGTGTTGGGAAGACCTTTTCTTCGAACTGTTGGTGCTGTTATTGATATGAGGGAAGGTAATATTAAATATCAATTTCCTCTCAAGAAAGGTATGGAACACTTCCCTAGAAAGAGAATGAAGTTGCCTTTTGATTCTATTATTAGAACAAGCTATGATGTTGATGCTTCTACTCTCGATGTTACTTGATTTGTACTTTCTGCGCCTAGCTGAAAGGCGTTAAAGAAAGCGCTTATGGGAGACAACCCATGTTTTTACCTACAGCAATTTTTTGTTTTGTTGAGTCTTGGAAGTTGTTTAATACTGTAGCAACCTCTCCTTATCATGTTTTTGTGCCAAGTAAAGTTTCTATGTCAAAGTTGATGTTATATTTGGGATCGCTGCGCAGAAACAGCATTGCTGTCTGTCACGAATCTGGGCACAATTCTCTGTAGAAAATTCTAAAAAATCTGCCAATTTACGAGCGTGATCCTCAGATATGTACGCAACTTTCATTAGTTTTGAGTTTTTCCATTTGAGCAAGTCTAGTGCCAGATTTAAATTCGTCTTTACGGACTGTTCTGTTTTTGACAGATTCTGCCTTTTATTTCGCATTGCCTCTTTTGCTATGTTGGATTTATTTCTTTGATCCATTAATGTCCAGTAGCATTATGCAATGTCCAGAAGTGAAAATAATGATTGTATCACCTCTGAATGTGTGAATTATTAATGATGCACTAACCCTCAATGAGTTTGCTTGAAGTTTGGTGTGAAGGAAGTTTTCAAGGGTCAAGAGAGGAGTATGATATACTATGATCAAGAGGAGTGAAAGCTCTAAGCTTGGGGATGCCCCCGTGGTTCACCCCTGCATATTTTAAGAAGACTCAAGCGTCTAAGCTTGGGGATGCCCAAGGCATCCCCTTCTTCATCGACAACATCATCAGGTTCCTCCCCTGAAACTATATTTTTATTCAATCACATCTTGTGTTCTTTACTTGGAGCGTCGGTTTGTTTTCGTTTTTGTTTTTGTTTGAATAAAATGGATCCTAGAATTCACTTTGTGGAGAGAGACACGCTCCGCTGTTGCATATGGACACATGTGTCCTTAGGCTTTACTCATAATATTCATGGCGAAGTTTCTTCTTCGTTAAATTGTTATATGGTTGGAATTGGAAAATGCTACATGTAGTAATTCTAAAATGTCTTGGATAATGTGATACTTGGCAATTGTTGTGCTCATGTTTAAGCTCTTGCATCATATGCTTTGCACCCATTAATGAAGAAATACATAGAGCTTGCTAAAATTTGATTTGCATATTTGGTTTCTCTAAGGTCTAGATAATATCTAGTATTGAGTTTTGAACAACAAGGAAGACAGTGTAGAGTCTTATAATGTTTACAATATGTCTTTTATGTGAGTTTTGCTGCACTTGTTCATCCTTGAGTTTGCTTCAAATAACCTTGCTAGCCTAAACCTTGTATCGAGAGGGAATACTTCTCATGCATCCAAAATCCTTGAGCCAACTACTATGCCATTTGTGTCCACCATACCTACCTACTACATGGTATTTATCCGCCATTCCAAAGTAAATTGCTTGAGTGCTACCTTTAAAATTCCATCATTCACCTTTGCAATATATAGCTCATGGGACAAAATAGCCTTAAAAACTATCGTAGTATTGAATATGTACTTATGCACTTTATATTTTATTGTTGTCGTGCGATAACCATGCTTCTGGGGAACGCCATCAACTATTGTTGAATATCATGTGAGTTGCTATGCATGTCCATCTTGTCTGAAGGTCTATCATTTTAGTGGTTGGAGCATGCAAAATTGTTAGAGAAGAACATTGGGCCGCTAACTAAAGCCATGAATCATGGTGGAAGTTTCAGTTTTGGACATATATCCTCAATCTCATATGAGAATAATAATCATTGCTACATGCTTATGCATTTAAGAGGAGTCCATTATCTGTTGTCCATGTTGTCCCGGTATGGATGTCTAAGTTGAGAATAATCAAAGCGAGAAATCCGAAATGCGAGCATTCTCCTTGGACCTTTGTACAGGCGGCATGGAGGTACCCCTTTGTGACACTTGGTTGAAACATGGCATGCAATGATCCGGTAGTCCAAGTTAAGTAGGACAAGGTGCGGGCACTATTAGTATACTATGCATGAGGCTTGCAACTTGTAAGATATAATTTACATGACTCATATGCTTTATTACTACCGTTGACAAAATTGTTTCATGTTTTCAAAATAAAAGCTCTAGCACAAATACAGCAATCGATGCTTTCCTCTCGAAGGATCTTTCTTTTACTTTTATTGTTGAGTCAGTTTACCTATCTCCTTCCACCTTAAGAAGCAAACACTTGTGTGAACTGTGCATTGATTCCTACATACTTGCATATTGCACTTGTTATATTACTTTATGTTGACCATATCCATGAGATATACATGTTATAAGTTGAAAGCAACCGCTGAAACTTAATCTTCCTATGTGTTGCTTCAACACCTTTACTTTGATTTATTGCTTTATGAGTTAACTCTTATGCAAGACTTATTGATGCTTGTCTTGAAGTACTATTCATGAAAAGTCTTTGCTTTATGATTCAGTTGTTTACTCATGTCATTACTTTTGTTTTGATCGCTGCATTCATTACATATGTTTACAAATAGTATGATCAAGATTATGATGGCATGTCACTCAGAAATTATCTTTGTTATCGTTACCCGCTCGGGACGAGCAGAACTAAGCTTGGGGATGCTGATACGTCTCCAACGTATCGATAATTTCTTATGTTCCATGCCACTTTATTGATGATACCTACATGTTTTATGCACATTATATGTCATATTTATGCATTTTTGGAACTAACCTATTAACAAGATGCCGAAGAGCCAGTTGCTGTTTTCTGCTGTTTTTGGTTTCAGAAATCCTAGTAAAGAAATATTCTCGGAATTGGACGAAACTTTCGCCCAGGGTCCTATTTTTGCACGAAGCTTCCAGAAGACCGAAGACCTAACGAAGTGGGGCCACGAGGCGGCCAGAGGAGGCCGGCGCGGCCCGTGCCCTGGCCGCGCCGACCCACCCCCCGGGCCCTCGTGTGGCCCCGCGTTGACCTTCCGCCTACTTAAAGCTCCCGTCGCGAAACCCCCAGTACCGAGAGCCACGATACGGAAAACCTTACAGAGCCGCCGCGAATCCCATCTCGGGGGATTCAGAGATCGCCTCCGGCACCCTGCCGGAGAGGGGATTCATCTCCGGAGGACTCTTCATCGCCATGATCGCCTCCGGAGTGATGAGTGAGTAGTCCACCCCTGGACCATGGGTCCATAGCAGTAGCTAGATGGTCGTCTTCTCCTTGTTGTGCTTCATTGTTGGATCTTGTGAGCTGCCTAACATGATCAAGATCATCTATCTGTAATACTATATGTTGTGTTTGTCGGGATCCGATGGATAGAGAGTACTATGATTATGGTGATTATCAATCTATTGTTCATGTGTTGTTTATGATCTTGCATGCTCTCCGTTTTAGTAGAGGCTCTGGCCAAGTTTTTTACTTAACTCCAAGAGGGAGTATTTATGCTCGATAGTGGGTTCATGCCTTCATTGATACCTGGGACAGTGACAGAAAGTTCTAAGGTTGTGATGTGCTGTTGCCACTAGGGATAAAACATTGATTCTATGTCTAAGGATGTAGTTGTCGATTACATTACGCACCATACTTAATGCAATTGTCTGTTGCTTTGCAACTTAATACTGAGGGGTTCGGACGATAACCTGAAGGTGGACTTTTTAGGCATAGATGCAGTTGGATGGAGGTCTATGTACTTTGTCGTAATGCCCAATTAAATCTCACTATATTTACCATGTCATGTATATGCATTGTTATGCCTTTCTCTATTTGTCAATTGCCCGACTGTAATTTGTTCACCCAACATGCTTTATCTTATGGGAGAGACACCTCTAGTGAACTGTGGACCCCGGTCCTATTCTTTACATAGCATACAATCTACTTGTTTTACTGTTTTCTTTGCAAACATCTTCCACTGATACGTTTAATCCTTTGTTACAACAAGCCGGTGAGATTGACAACCTCACGTTTCGTTGGGACAAAGTACTTGGGTTGTGTTGTGCAGGTTCCGCGTGGCGCCGGAATCCCTGGTGTTGCGCCGCATCACATTTCGCGACCATCAACCTTCAACGTGCTTCTTGGCTCCTCCTGGTTCGATTAAACCTTGGTTTCTTTCTGAGGGAAAACTTGCTACTGTGCGCATCATACCTTCCTCTTGGGGTTCCCAACGAACGTGTGAGTTATACGCCATCAAAGATGCATGATTGTTCTAGCATATGTATATTTGTTTGTTTCCCTCAACCTTTATGCTTGCTATCAAACCTTGCTAGCCAAAGACCTGTATCGAGAGGGAATGCTTCTCATACATCCATAACCTTAGACCAAACCTATGCCATTTGTGTCCACCATACCTACCTACTACATGGTATTTTCTGCCATTCCAAGTAAATACTTCATGTGTTACCTTTAAATAATTCAAACTATACTACTCCTTATTTGTGTCAATGTTTTATAGCTCATGAGGAAGTATGTGGTGTTTTATCTTTCAATCTTGTTGGGCGAACTTTCACCAATGGACTAGTGGCACATCCGCTTATCCAATAATTTTGCAATAAGAGCTGGCAATGAGGTTCCCAGCCTCAATTAATAACTTTCATTAATAATTCTCTTCACATGTTTTGCTCTGATTCATCAGTAAGCAACTTAATTTTGCAATAGACACTCCTCCATGGTATGTGAATGTTGGAAGGCACCCGAGGATTCGGTTAGCCATGGATTGAGAAAGCCAAGGTTGGGGGGAGTGTCATCCTAAATAAAACTAAAATACATGTGTAAACAAAAGAGAAGGGGGATGATCTACCTTGCTGGTAGAGATGCCGTCCCTCATGGGAGCCGCTCTTGGAAGGTTCGTTTGGCAAGGGGTTAGAGTGCCCGCTACCATTCGTTGACAACAACAAACACCGCTCAAAATCTTACTTTTATGCTCTTTATATGATTTCAAAACTTGAAAAGCTCTAGCACATGATTTAATCCCTGCTTCCCTCTGCGAAGGGCCTGTCTTTTACCTTTATGTTGAGTCAATTTCCCTCTATCTCAAGCAAGCAATTGAGTTGTTGTGAACCAATCATTTATGCTATGATTCAGTTGATCATGTCTTTTATACTTTCTTGTTTAGTACCAATTTTATCTGAATGAATATGACTTTGAAGTTATCAATGATTATGAGGAGATTGTTATGCTTAAATATGAAGGCTCAGCTATAAAATCTAATATGAAAGCTTTGCTTAGAAGTACAATCCGTTAGTAGTTCTCTGACCAAGAACAAAGTTTGCCATCACCAATTATGATTTCCTATGCACCTTTACTTGTGATTTCTCTTTACTTATTTCAAGATGAGTTATATGAGGAAGTTGTCTACTGGAATGTCTTGTGTGAATGAATATGATGCTTCTTGTCCGTATTTTATTTATCGACTCTTCACTCCATAAACATGTGGTCTTGTTTATCAAGCTCAGTTTCGCTTGGGGACAAGCGAGGTCTAAGCTTGGGGGAGTTGATACGTCCAATTTGCATCACTATTTTGTATCATAATTTGCTGTTATTCATTGATATATTTCATATTGGGACACAATACTCATGTTATTTCATCTATTTTGCATGTTTCATCATCATTGGAGGATCAAACACCGGAGCCAGGATTCTGCTGGAAAAAGCACCGTCAGAACGCAATATTTCGGAAGATCAACTGTGGAAGGGAATTTCACGTAAATTCCTATTTTCCGATGACGGAGGGAGCAGAAGGGGAAGAGAGATCGTGGGCCAGACCATAGGGCGGCGCGGCCCATGGCTCGGCCGCGCCACCCTATGCTCTGGGGGGCCCCACACCCCTTTCGCCTCCTTTTCTCGCGCACTCCTTCGTCCCGAAAACCTAAGCCACAGAGAGGACCTCACGAAGGGTTACAGCCGCCTCTCGGGGCGGAGAACACCAGAGAGAAAGAGCTCTCGGCGGGCAGGAATGGGAAATTCTCCCGGAGGGGGAAATCGACGCCATCGCCATCGTCATCGAGCGGACATCATCTCCATCATCATCATCATCATCTCCACCATCTACACCGCCATCACCACCGCTGCACCTCGTCACCGCTGTAACAATTCGGGTTAAATCTTGATTGTTTGATAGGGAAACTCTCCCGGTGTTATTCTATACTTGTTGTAGATGCTATTGAGTGAAACCATTGAACCAAGGTTTATGTTCAGATTGTTATTCATCATCATATCACCTCTGATTGTATTCCATATGATGTCTCGTGAGTAGTTCGTTTAGTTCTTGAGGACATGGGGAAGTCTAAATGTTAGTAGTGAATTATGGTTGAGTAATATTCAATGTTATGATATTTAAGTTGTGGTGTCATTCTTCTAGTGGTGTCGTGTGAACGTCGACTACACGACACTTCACCATTTATGGGCCTAGGGAGTGCATCTTGTATTCGGTTGCTAATTGCGGGGTTGCCGGAGTGACAGAAACCCGAGCCCCCGTTAGTATATCGATGCAAGAGGGATCGCAGGATCTCAGAGTTTAAGGCTGTGGTTAGATTTATCTTAATTACTTTCTTGTAGTTGCGGATGCTTGCAAGGGGTATAATCACAAGTATGTATTAGTCCTAGGAAGGGCGGTGCATTAGCATAGGTTCACCCACACAACACTTATCAAAACAATGAAGATTATTTAGCTACATGAAGCGAAAGCACTAGACTAAAATCCCCGTGTGTCCTCAAGAACGTTTGGTCATTATAAGTAAACAAACCGGCTTGTCCTTTGTGCTAAAAGGATTGGGCCACTCGCTGCAATTATTTCTCTCGCATTTTATTTACTTGTACTTTATTTATCTCGCAATATCAAAACCCCCGAATACTTTGTCTGTGAGCATTTACGTGAATCCTTCATCGAAACTGCTTGTCAACACCTTCTGCTCCTCGTTGGGTTCGACACTCTTATTTATCGAAAGTACTACGATACACCCTATACTTGTGGGTCATCAGCAGTCTGTAATGGTATTCGCAATGTGTGCAAGACATAAGCTGTGCTCTATGTCATTCGTGAACAAAATTGTCCTAGTTGTGTTGCAAGTATCAAAATTCGACCTTTGACAATCTGACCAATGTTTGTACAACAAATAATACACAAGTGAAACAATGTGTATCGATCAAGTAGTGTTGTTCATACTTCCGATGGTTCCTCATATCTGCATTGCATGAAATAACACACAAGTCAGTGGCACATAAAATAGTAGAAGATTAGTGCAAGCGATTTAAGTAGGGCTGAACCAGACACTCACTCCTTATGTAGCCTGCACTTCATCTTGTTGTTTCTGTTATGACCTGGTTGATTGCAAGCAGTGCACAACCTCTCCTTCTTCCGCTCGTCGTGTGCCAGTATCCTGCCATGTTTTCACGTTTGTTGATTTGTATCCTTGTCCTTATAGTACCTCTTGTTTTGTTTAGGTGCTCCTTTGGTCTCAGCTTGATCAGGATCACCCACTACTGGTGCATCTCCTCTGTTTTGTGCGTCCTCATGGTAAGCCGTTGAATGAATCGTCTGGGCGCCTTTTCTCCTGTATATAATTATGCCTTTCATACATTTCATAAGCTCGCTGAAAGATTCTGGGTCATGCAATGTGGCATCAAAAGCTTCTGCTCCAATGAGGGTAAGCTCGCTATGTTTTCTCCGCTCAGCTACCCCTTCCCATCCCCATCCGTACAAATCACTCTCACGTCTCGAGGGCAAACCATACCTTGCATCCTTCGAGAACCTTCGGAGAACACAACAGTTTGGAATTTCAGAGTACCCCACATAATGCAAAACAAACAAGATGTGCTTGCAAGGTAGCCCTTTCCGATACATCCTTCGGCAGCTGCACGTTATTGTTTCCTCTTTGCTTTCAGGTCTGTAATCCACTGAAAACAAATACTTACGGTTATTCATCCATGACACAACGAAGGTTGATACCCCACCAACACATCCAAGTTGATCTACAATCTCTAGGCCCCCAATCTTTTTCAGCTCCTCTTGAACGAGGTAGAAGTTTGCAGCAGTGAATTTACGGGCAGCAGACGTCTCTATATCCTTGTACCTGGTAACTGCAACCGGTAGTGTCTGAGAGTCTATGGCGTCGTGGCGGGCCTCTTCCTCCTGGACACGGCTACTGCTATTCTCGTAGTGCACAACCATATCCACAATTGTCAGTCCAAAGTCAAGGTGGGTGTGTAGGGTGGAGTTCAAACTCTCGCTCCTCTGGTTGCTTTTCATTCCAAGGAAATATCCATTCGCTAGATAAGCGGCTGACCACAACTTCTTCCTAGCATACATCCTCTTCATCCATTCTTTGGTTAATGCCGTCTGGTGCTTCTCGACGAATGCCCTCCATCTCTCCTCGAATACTTGTTCCGAAGTGCTGTAGTACAGCAGCGACCGGAATTCATTGTGAGCCAGGGGGTCTAGGTGCTTCTTCATGTTCTTCTCAATATGCCACGTATAAACACGGTACCACACGCCTGGAAAGACTTTACCAACATCGGCGATCATTGCAGCGTCCCCATCAGTGATGATACTTTTAGGCTTCTGCTGATACATGGCCTTCAGGAATGTTTCTAACAACCACTTGTATGTTTTTTCCTTCTCGTCCGAGACAATGGCGCATGCAAAAACAGTAGTCTGGCGGTGATTGTTTATTCCCACAAAAGGTATGAACGTCATAGCATACCGATTTGTTTTGTACGTGCTGTCAAACACCAGCACGTCACCGAAGTCGGCATAGTCCTGCCGAGACTGAGAATCACACCAGAACAGGTGTAACAATTTTCCACCTTTACCAAGCTTGTAATCAAAAAAGAATTCAGGATCATCTCTCTTCCTCTTCTCCATAATGCCAATGGTTGTGTTGGCGTCACCCTTTGCAATCATCTTCATCTTTTCACGGCAAGACATGTTGTAAAGATCCTTTCTTACAAATCCTACCGTGCTGTATTTTCCACTGTCACTGATAAATGACCTCATAATGTTGAATAATCTCATCCCAGCAGCTCCCAGTGACATGATCCTAGATTTCTGATGATCCTTGATCTTTCTATGAGACCGAAGAAAAGCGATTTGATCAGCTGTAGCGGGCTTATGGTTATGATTGTCGTCAAATCTCAGAACAGTCCAAACACCCTTTTTCTGTTATACGACACACTGAAATGGGCACCACAGTTGCAGCGAGACTCAGGTCGGTGCCTATACGTTCGGTTTTCCATTTCTAAGTACTTGCTTTCACGTTGCCCGGCCCTGGAGCAAAGAAACCACCTATACCGAATGGTGGATATCCCTAATTCATCAAGGCGTTCCTTTTTCTTCTCGCGTCGAATGCTAAAACCATGTTCTTTGGCATACTTGTTGTAGAAGTAATAGGCAGCCTCTTCGGAAAGAAAGATCATGGCCCTTACAGCCTCATACTTTTGTTCATTTCAGCATCAATATCATATGGATCCTTGTAATCTTCGTGCTTAGTATGATCCAGCTGGGAACTTCCTGTCACCTAAACAAATATGACAAACATGGCGTTATTGTTACTAACACTTTGATTTGTTCTATTATGCATTGCAATGCATCAAAAGAAAATCTTACTTCGCTTTTGCATTCAGATTTTGACAGCTGTGAAACCCCCCTTCTAATGATTTTGACTGCTCAGGAACATCCTCTTTATAAGCAAAGTCTTCCAAATCAGAATCCCCGTAGTAGGTAAGCTCACTGTTTCTGATTACAACAACCTGCGCAATTTGTAGGAAAATAGCAAATTACATGTATATTCATCTTCACCTGGAAGAAGGCAAGTAAGATAAAAGAAAACATACATCACTCGTATTTTCAGAAGTGGGTTCATCATGTGTATCACTTATGCTGTCTTCATCATCGATGTCCATCTACAAAATTTGCAACAAGGAGGCAAATATCAAGGACAATATATTCCCATGCATACTGCACTGATAAAATATGAAAATGTGAGTGACTCACATTATCAGACTCAGATACAGGATCACCAAAAATGCTATCATCATCATCAGACGAAGGTACTTCATATTCATCTTCTGAAGATGAAATATCATAACCCTCCCATCTAGAGTCATCAACGTCTGTACTTGCTTTCTCATTGTCAATCCGAGAAACCATAGAGCCGTCCATCTGTCCAAATAAAACAACACCGACCTAATCAACATAAAAATTCGGCTTGGAATTCATTGTGTCATGCAGATTAACAAAAAATATACCAAAAAATTAGTAAAAAATTGAAAAACAAATTAAACACTAAGCACAAATGCGATGATACATCGTTGAAAGTATACATGCCATAAGAAGAGAATAACAGTGTGGCACGGGGGGCTAACCTCTTCTGGGCGTCGGTGGCAATCTGGACAGCCACGGGAAGTTGGGCTAGGCGGTGCTCTGCCTTGCAATGGAACGACCTATATGTCGATCGTGGGGAGGCGGAGGGTGGATGACTCAGACGTTCGCCGCCGTATTGTCGTGCGCACCGCGGTGACGGCCAACCGATCCACCGGATGCGGGAAGGATAGGAGATCGCCGAGGTAACCAGCCAGGCCTGCTACGATTCACCGGGGTACGTGCAAATGGCGGTGGTGAGGGATCGAACGGCTACAACAAGACGAAGGGATCAAAGGCCGGATCAAAACCCTAGGTATGAATGGCGGCCGTGGGAGGGGAGGGGTGGAGTTGGGCCAAGGTTGGACGCCGGATCCTTGCCGCGATCGGCGGACAAGCAATATTCACCGGAGAAGATCTAGATCGGAGAGATCGCCGGGCTGGCGGTTGCGACGAGCTGATCAAGATACGTGAGAATGGAAAGTGACAACCGACGACGATCACCAAGCAGTATCCATCGGACGTATACACCGACACGTACATACACCGAAACGTACATCGTATACCCTTTCAACGAGTACAAGGGTACACCGTATACCCTTTCAACAAGTACACGGGTACAATCGATATGGATCTTCGGAGGCTAACCTAGCCCGACCCGTTAGCGCCGGCGGAAGAAGCACGTGCATAATGATACGTTTATGCAATTGTTGGTTTGGGGGTCTATGGAAGCAGTCGCCAGTAAAGCAACGAGATGGGTAGAGGAGCAAGAGGGAGGTGGCGCTAAATCCCTGAAAGTCCCCCCCCCCCAAAAGGACTTAAAACCAATATTTAATTATTGTCTATTTAAGAGTCTACTATAGTACCTAGCTAGCGAATGGAGATTGTGTGCACATGCATGGGCACGAGCGATCTCTTAAAAAAAAAACTATATTTGAGTTTCAAAAAATTCTGAAAAAAAATTGCATATAAGCAATGATGTTCCTCCAAAAGTAACATACTATCCATTGCATAACTTCTACGCATATATTTGAGTATATATTGGCTGACAAATGCAGGTGAGATGACACCATGGTTTGCTAAAGCGCAGCGTATACTATCCATTGCATAACTTCTACGCGACGTGTCGTCGACGAGCTAGCTATGCTTCGCCTAGTACACCTTTTGGTTATATTACTCGCGCTTAAAGATAAAATGCAGTTCCCTTTCTCATACTTTTGATCATCATAACACAGCGTATGAATACTACTACCTCCGTTTTTAATGAATACGGCATATTGTTTTTAAAAAGTGAACCGTATAAAATTTGACCAAAATTTTATAATAAAAATATTACCATGAAAATTTAAACCAGTATCATTACATCATAATTCATGAAATATATTTCTCTATAATATCTGTTGGCAACGTATTTGTTGATAGAGGCAAAATCGGGAAAATCTCACGAACAAAATTGGTCCCGCCTCCCGCAGGAGCACACGGGTGTGCGCGCGCGCGGCGCGACGCTCCTACGCCGCGTCGGCGTTGCTTGGCTCGCCGGCGTCTACGGCGGTGGCGAAAGCGAAGGGCCTGGCGCTGGCGATGAAGGACGGCATGTGGTCGCCGGGCATGATGACGATGACCTTGGGCTCGTGGTCGAGTGGCGCCATGGTCGCCCCCCGCGCCGACTCTTCCTCCGAGGCGCTCCCGCGCCGCGACGAGCCGGTTGGCTTGCGGCGCGTGCAGAGGAGGATGAGCAGCGCGACCGCCATGAGCCCCATCATGAGCGCGAAGCCGAGCAAGAGGTACGGGGTGGGCGTCCTCCACAGCCCTGGGTGCGCGTGGGCGTGGCCCATGTGTCCCGCCGCCGCCTCCCCGCCGCCGACGCCCACCAGCGCCGCCGTGCCTTCTCTCACCGGCCTCATAGTGAATGAAACACACGGAGTGATCTCTCTCTCTCTCGATCGATCGATCGATCGATTTCACTTTCTCCTTCTGCGTGCTTACACTAGAGGGTGGTTTTAATTTCTTCTCTCGTTCTTTGTGGCTGTTGCTGTGAGTGGGAGACTGCGACCGAGGAATGGGGAGAGGAGGGCGGTTTTTATAGGCGGCGAGCAAGGGAAAGGGGAGCCGCGAAAAGAAACCGCGCGCGAGACGCCGGCCTGCCCCATGCATGTAGAGGAAGACAGCTTCGTCGAGCTGCCGCGGCGGCTGGGTTTTGGCACGGCCCTGGTGGTTTTTGCTGCGACGTGGACCATGCATGTGCTGAAAATGAGACGCGGAGACTCGGGAACGCCGACTCGTGAGCGGGGAGAGTAGTAACGGCGAGAACAAAGAATCCAACGGTAATAATTACATAAATACATCATAATTACTAAGAGATCGTTTGGTATTCATCATTTGGGCCTGAAATCCTGGAATTCATTTTGGAATTCCATAGGTGGGCTGTTTGGTTGCCACAGAATTGTAATGTCATTTCATTTAGGAATTCCAGCAAAATGACTCCATGGGTAAACATGATTCCAAGCTGAGACCTGTCATTTGCAATTCTTTATGTAAGCCTCTACACATTCATTATTGAATTCTGCTGTCATTTGCAATTTCTGTGGCAACCAAACAAGTGTCTATTTCTGAAATTACAATGTAAATGAAATGGATACATGTATTCATTTTAAAATGCTACAAATGAAATGAAAGTCTGGCTTCCAAACGACTTCTAAGATTTTTTTAGTCAAACCCCATCTTGAAATACGGCTTATTATAGGAATGGAGGTAGTAGTAATTAGCAACAGAAATATAGTGACGGAATGTGTGACCCCAAATTCGACGTATAGTCAACTTTTTAATACTCCCTCCCACTAGATATTTAGGTGTCGGACACGTAGCTCAAAGTTTTTTTTTTACAATTTAACCCTCCGTATTTTAAATCTGAAGCGATCAACTCCTGACAGATTGACGGGAGCGACGAGCTCGTTGGGGCGTCGGCAGGAAGAGGACGAGGGTGTGGGGTGGAGGGGTGGAAAATTGGTCAGGAAAATAATGAGGGCTTTTTTGCAAAAACATCGGTCTGACACCTAAATCTAGTCGGAGGGAGTAGTAATAATGGTAAAGCAACATAAAACTAAAAATGTAAGGTAGAATTTGCAGGGCTCCCTTAGAAAAATTTGTCGCAACTTTCTGGTACAGTCTCACCACGGGAGCAAATATATATACCCAACCCGATCTATCGGATGGGAAGTGGTGTCCCAATTAAACGGCGTACAAGAAGTAGTATTTCTCCCAGCAAAACGTAACGTCGCCACCCGCCTTCGCCTCCTTCATAGATTGGTTCCACCACTTCCTGCCGGCCTCGTTAGCATTGAGAGGGGTGGTGAATCCGATCTATGTGTAGATTTTTTGAATAAAATTAGTGTTTCAGTAGATAAGATTAGGGCTTTGACAACTGTTTTCTTCTTTTTAGCCTCCGCCTCAATGAAGATGGTATCACCTATAATAAGTGATCTTCGGCCCTTCGTAAAATGGTGGTGTTGTTACAACTATCTAGGTATGGTCATTCAGATCGATAGATAGTTTCTCATGGCTGATGCGATGAGGATTATCCTTGCAATATTTGTCCCCGCTGCATCTACTGTAACAACTTTAATGGAGATTATCGATAGATCTTTTCTCACGGTGAATCATACTTTTGGCGCCCTGTCGACAACGATCAAGTCATTCAATTATTTTTCCTTGTTATATAGGTGTTGATGCTCTTGCCCATGTTGATTGACAAATTTAATGATTGCGCCCACGCAAGTAGCTCTGGCATTGCGGCTCATAGTAAAATTATGTAAGTATTTAGAGGTAAATATATGATTTGGTATCTATCTTTGGCATCTTTGAGAAACGTACAAGATTATGTCAATAAACAATAAAGAGTTTGAATATCTGAAGATTTGCATGTTTTCTTACAAATTGAAATATTTTGTAATCGTTGAGGGCATCTAGTGTATCTTTACCATGTAACATAGTTACTATGAATATATGTGGTATTGACCGTAAAAAAATGAGATCCCACTTATGCCTCATTTATAATCATTTTGTCTATTGTAGTACTCCCCCTATAAAAATAACTTGTCAACTTTTTTATAATACAGATATATCTACAACTAAATGCATCTTTATACTTTTTAATCTAGATAAAATTATTTTTCGGTGGAGGGATACTTTTTTTTGTAAATCAAAATGAACTATAAGTGAGGTTTAGAGCATCTCTAGTCGGTAACACCAAATATCGTCCGATGGAAACGCCAGATAAAGCGTTTTGCGATGTTGCATGTCTGTTCCCTATTGTGTCCCACACAATAACTAAAAAATTAATTTAGAATGGAAAGACAAGTTTTCATTCAAATTTCTTATATGTTACAAGAATTTGAATGAGATTCGTTCAAATTTAACCCTAAAGTTAAACTAGTGGTTCCTACACCGGTCGTAGTACTGGAAGATGTTGTAGTCATATTCGTCGACAATGTTCGGCATGTTGTCGGGTCAGCAGTGACGGGCTCATCGGCGGGCTTGTCCTTCACCGTGTCGTTGGGACCTACTTCGCCGTCGTTGTAAAGTGTGAGGTCGAAGAGCGGCTTGCCGGAATCGCAGATGGAAATGGCAATGGCATCCTCGCCTCCCAGGCGTTGTGGTTCAACAACGACTTCATCCAGGCGACGCTGAATCCCGACGTATCTTCGGGATCATCACTGCTGCAATGAGGATCTGCTGGTGGAGGAGTGCCGCCACTACACCACGGTATAGATATAGGGGCACTTGTCCTAGTGGCACTTGTCAAAGTGCCCCTAATAGTAGCCAATTAGTGGCACTTTTCCGAAGTGCCCCTAATTGTATACCTATTGAGGCACTTCTCAGATGCCCCAATATGTGTATACCTACTAGGGCATTTTTTGAAGTGCCCCAATAGATGTTGACCTTTTGGGGCACTTTTAAGTGCCACAATTGATCATTACTTGGATAAAACAATGTAAACAATGCTATAGCTAACATATAGTTAACAGGGATAGAAACATAACAGTAGAATATACAAACATCCTATAGCAAGGTGTTAAATAAAACAATGGTGACTTGATTTTTAATAATAGATTAACATACATTGTTTTGTACATAATAGATCAACAACTTACCCCTTCTTTCGTCGAAGGTCGGGTACAACGCCACGAAGAAGATAGAGAATTGCTCCCCGGTCACCGGCGGGAACAAGATTCACTCGCACGAATTTGAGTATTAGTGATCTTCTAGGAATTAGTAGATTTTGTTTAATAAACTTGCATAATTTTTTTAAATTAAAATCAAAATAAACAAATGGAAAAATCAGGGATCATTGTAAAATGGCACCCATAATATTAGCCAATGTTAATAATTATTACTAATGAAAAAACAAGGATCATTGAAAAAATCAGGCATATTAATCAAACACGTGTTAAAAAATCAGGCATAATTATTAGTTAGCCAATGTTTTTAATTGAGATGAACTAATGTTTTTAGGACATCATTTAGCAGAATGAAAACAAATCTGCCAGGGTTGAGATGAACTAAAAAATCTTTATTTAATCTTTCATCATGAGTGAATTAGTTGAGATCTTTAGTTCATCTTGAAATAATAACAAGATTTTTTAACTAATAAAAACATTAGTGAATTAGTTTAGCTCTGCTAAATTTTTAGAATTAGTTCAAATCTGCTAATTTTTTTAGTTAAGGACATATTTAATCTTTATTAAGGACATCTCAACTAACGTGTTAAAAAATCTGGCCTCAACTAATGTTTTTAGGACATCATTTAATTGAAAAATCAAACATATTAAAAAATCAACTCCTCCACGCCACCCACGACGCCATCCTCGCGCTCCATCGCCGTCGCCGCGCCTCGCGCTCCATCGCCGTCGCCGCGCCTCGCCGTCGAGGGCCCAGCCGCGCCTCGCCGTCGCAGTCGAGGTGGTCCTCGCCCTCGCAGTCGACGGCCCAGCCGCGCCTCGCCGTCGCCGTCGACGGCCCAGCCGCGCCTCGCCGTCGAGGGCCAGGCCGCGCTTCGCCGTCGTCTTCAAGGAAATTCCAAATCCAACTCCGGAGCGAGCGCACGGGAGTCGGGAGGAGAGCGGAACTCCAGCCGCTGCCTACACAGATCTGTTGGAGATATGCCCAAGAGGCAATAATAAAATGGTTATTATAATATATCTTTGTGTTTATGATAATGTTTGCATACCATGCTATAATTGTATTAACCGAAATATTGATACATGTGTGTTATGTAAACAACAAGGAGTCCCTAGTAAGCCTCTTGTATAACTAGCTTGTTGGTTAATGGATGATCATGGTTTCGTGATCATGAACATTGGATGTTATTAATAACAAGGTTATGTCATTAGGTGAATGATATAATGGACACACACCCAAATGAGCGTAGCATAATATCAAGTCATTAAGTTCATTTGCTATAAGCTTTCAATACATAGTTGTCTTAATCCTTCGACCATGAGATCATGTAAATCACTTACACCGAAAGGGTACTTTGATTACATCAAACGTCATTGCGTAAATGGGTGACAATAAAGGTGGGATTAAGTATTCGGAAAGTGTGAGTTGAGGCATATGGATCAATAGTGGGATTTGTCCATCCTGATGACGGATAGATATACTCTGGGCCCTCTCGGTGGGATGTCATCTGATTAGCTTGCAAGCATATGAATGGTTCATAAGAGATCACATACCACGGTACGAGTAAAGAGTACTTGTCGGTAACGAGGTTGAACAAGGTATGGAGATACCGATGATCGAACCTCGGACAAGTAAAATATCGCGAGACAAAGGGAATCGGCATCGTATGTAAATGGTTCAATCGATCACTAAGTCATCGTTGAATATGTGGGAGCCATTATGGATCTCCAGATCGCTATTGGTTATTGCTCGGAGAGGAGTCTCGACCATGTCGCATAGTTCGCGAACCGTAGGGTGACGCGCTTAAGGTTCGATGTCGCATAAGTAGATATGGAATATGGTATGGAGACGAAGTTTGTTCGGAGTCTCGGATGGGATCCAGGACATCACGAGGAGGTCCGGAATGGTCCGGAGAATAAGATTCATATAAGGAAAGTTGATTTCTAGGTTTCGGAGAAGTTCGGGATTTTTCCGTGAAAGACCGGGAAGGTTCTAGAAGGTTCCGGGGTCCCACCAGTGGGCCCACGACCCTAGGAGGCCTAGCATGGGCCGAGGGGTGCACCCTAGCCTAATGGGCCAGGGGCACATGCCCCTCAAGGCCCAGGGCCAACCCTAGGGTTTTCCCCAAAACCCTAGGGGGATCAACTTGGGAGGGAAGAATTCCCTCCCCCCTTTGGCCGCCGGCCCTAGATGGGTTTGGGGCATTGGGGGGCCACCCAAACCGACCTCCCCCTATATAAAGGGGGAGGGGGCAGGGGGCGTTCACCCCTTCCACAGCAAGTTCTGGCCGCCCCTCTCTCCCATAGAGCCGCTTGGCGAAGCCCTGCAGCTTTTCTCCTCCACCACCACCACCACGCCGTCGTGCTGCTGGGACAGGGGATCTACCACCTCCGCTGCCCGCTGGGGGGAGAGGAAGGGCTACATCGACACCGTACGCGCGACCGAGTACGGAAGTGTGCCGGATTGCAGCAGGGATCGTCTACACCAACAACGAGATCTGATCTCGTAGGCTTTGAAATCTTCAAGGGTTAGTCCAATATCAATCTCGTTGCTTCGATCTTGTAGATTAGATCTTGGGTGTTCCATAGATTAGATCTTGGATTTATTCGTCTTGGTAGGAAAATTTTTGTTTTTATGCTACGAACCCCATCAGTGGTATCAGAGCCATGTCTATGCATAGATCCTTGCACGAGTAGAACACAATGGTTTTGTGGGCGTTGATGCTTTTGTTGCTTTAGTTTGTGTACTTTGCATCTTGCGGGATGGTGGGATGAAGCGGCCGGGCTAACTTTACATGACCGCGTCTCATGAGACTTGCTCCACGCTTGACATGCAACTTGTATTGCATAAGTGGCTTTGCGGGTGTCCGTCTCTCCCACCATAGTGAAGATTCCAATTTGCACTTTCTATTGTCAACACTAGTATCACCGTTGTGGTTCATGTTCGTAGGTAGATTGGATCTTACTAAAACCCTAAACCACGTAAAATATGCAAACCAAATTAGAGGCGTCTAACTTGTTTTGCAGGGTTTGGTGATGTGATATGGCCATGATGTGATGATGATTATATTTGATGTATGAGATGTTCATTGTTGTATTATGGCAACCGGCAGGAGCCTAATGGTTGTTTTTAATTTTTTTTAAAAGACATGCGTGTCTATTCATCATGTAATAGCTTTATTTCAAGTAGTTGTTATAGTAGCTATAAGTGATGGACAACCATGAAGCGGCGCCATGGACCTTGGTGCAATGCTGGTGATGATGGAGATCATGATCATGTGCTTTGGAGATGGAGATCAAAAGCACAAGAAGAAAGGCCATATCATATCACATATTATGAATTGCATGTGATGTTAATCCTTTATGCATCTTATCTTGCTTAGATCGCGACGGTAGCATTATAAGATGATCCCTCTCACTAAATATCAAGATAATAAAGTGTTCATCCTTAGTATGCACCGTTGCTAAGACTTGTCGTTTCGAAGCATCTCGTGATGATCGGGCCAGATTTGCACACGCGGATACTAAGGTTGCCTTGACGAGCCTAGCATGTACAGACATGGTCTCGGAACACGGGATACCGAAAGGTAGAGCATGAGTCATATGAGTGATATGATGAACACTTTGAATGTTCGCCTTTGAAGCTACATCTTTTCTCGTGATGATCGGACTTGGTGTAGTGGATTTGGTTCGTGTAATCACTAAGACAATGCGAGGGATGTTGTTTTGAGGGGAGTTCACCTAGTTAATTAAAGAATTAAAAATGAACTCAAATTATCATGAACATAGTCTGAATAGTATTTTGAATTAAATTTGTAGAATTGGCATCCGTTTTCTACCATGCGCTAGTCTTGTAATTGAGATAGAAATACTGTTAAGTCTGATAAGTAACTTTACGGACTGGTACCGTATTGTTAAAGAATCAAGATATGATTAAGTCCTAATGCAAACTTTTAGTAAACCTCACATTAATGATTCAAAGAGCAATGGTTTCAATTAGTACCTTAAATCATCTTGTCTCCGTGAAACTTGAAGTTTCAAATCCGTTTGAAAAGTAAGGAGCTGAAAATTTTGTTTTCAGAAATAAGCAAGGTATGAGATATATGTGATATCTAAGACCTTATTGCAAGATGATAGAATATAATCTAGTGAGACTACATAAACTCATAAGTTTTATGGGAATGTACGAAGGTTGAAGACGCCAGGCGTCCCAATCCTCCAACTAGTTGGGCACTAACGATATTCGCATATCCATGAAGTGATCGTCCTTAGTATGCACCGTTGCTAAGACTCATCGTTTGAAGCATCACGTGATGATCGGGTGTGATAGATTCTATGTGTGCATACAACGGGTACAAGCCAGATTTGCACATGCGAATACTGAGGTTGAAACTACAGCCTAGCATGTACAGACATGGTCTCGGAAAGTCGTCATGATATGATGGATAAAATTATGAGTGAAATTGTTCATCATATTACAAAGTTACTAATAGTGAAATCTGGAACACTTGTCATATGATGATCAACTTCAAAGTAAGAACCTCAAGGTTATTGGTATTTGACCAATGGACTTAGAAGTCATTGAAAGTGAAGTGTTTTCTGAGAATGAGGAAAACTAAAAGAGAAACTACAAAAGAAATTTTGGCAGAAAGAAAGAAAAGACTAGAAAGTCTAGCTCAGGTGTATATAGATGATATACATGTTATGAATGTATTCCTTGTTTGGTCACAAAATGGAATTCTTGGGTATTAGTACCATATTGGTTGGTATGAGGTGTCATACGAAACAACGCAATACAAGAATACATTGGCCTAAGTGACTGAAAAGGAATGTGATAGGAATGCACGTCTGGAACAAAAATAAAGTGTTATTATGTTCGTCGTTGGCATTCTATCTAGCCATTCAGATTTATAATAAAGAACTTTATAATTGTTATTCTTGTTCTGGTTAAATGAAAACAATGAGTTGTTCAAATTGTAACAGCATTCCATGTACGATGGATAAGTTATTATAAATCTTTATGGTAAAGCACAACACTGACGCTAAAATGCCATAAGGCAAATGATATGAATTCCACTCATTAGTGGAACCGCCATTTAGGTCATGTTAGAAAGGAACGCATGAAGGAACTCCATGCAAATGGACTTTTGGAGTCATTTGATTTCTGAATCATTTGGCGCTTGCAAATCTCTTCTAAAGAGAATGACTTAAATCCGTTCATAGGCCAAGAGTTGAACGGGCAATTAACTTAGTGGAAACATACATGGTGATGTATATGGTTCACTGGGCATAGTTGTGTGCGGGAGATTCTTCTACTTCATGAAAACTGCTAACAATGAATTGAGTATATATGTGGATATATTCGATAAGGAAGAAGTTTTGAAACATTTGAATGGATTCAAATAAATTTCAGCATAAAGTAGAAATCATCGTAATAGAAAAGTCAAATATCTATGATTGGATCATAGTGGAAATATTTGAATTACGAGTTTTAGCGAACATCTAAGAGAGTTATGAAGTTGTTCTACAACTCACGTTTCTTGGAGTATCATAGTGATGATGGAGGATCCGAGAGATGTATCCAAACCTTGTTGGGTCAATGATGATATAAAATAAATAGATGCCATTATATTTTGTGGATTATGCTTTAGAGACTACCGCTTTTACACTAAATAGAGCATCATCATAATCCGTTGAAATGACACCATACGAGTTATGGCATGGGTATAAACCCTAATAGTCCTTTCTTAAATTTTGGTATGCATAGCATAAGTAAATAAGTTTACAACCAAAATCGGATGAATGTCTTTGTTGGTTATCCCAGAGAATTGATTGGGAATTCTTTTCACTATAAATTCAAAGACAAAAGTGTTTGTCGATGTTTCTTACTTATTTCAAAGAAATTGTTTCTAGCGAAGTATTTGAGTGGGAGGACAATGGAACTTGATAAGGTTTATGAACATGAGCATGATGATCAGAGTAGCACAACATCGGAAATGGTTCCGGAAGCAGCTACGAAGATCATGGCTTCCATGTCTATAAAGTGTTATAGTCATGGAGATCAAAGTACCTATTGAACCTTGTAGATGTGGTTTACTTTGTGATCAAATAAATGATTTGTGAACAAAGGATTGATTTTGAACAATGATAAACCAACTACATACAAAGAAGTTATGATGGGCCCTGACTCCGTTAAAATGGCTATGCGCCATGAAATCCAAGATAGGTGAATACTTTTTGAAAGTAAATGGATCTATAAAATTGATGGACTTGGATACAATATCCTTAAAGAAGCTTGACTTATTGAAAAGTTGTTTACGACAAAGTTCAAAGAGTTGACTACGATAAGATTAGATCTTCCGCAGCAATGCTTATAGTCTATGTGGATTATTCTAGTAATCGCTACATATTTCTTTTATGAGATATGATAGTAGGATGGCAGAAATACATTCCTTACCAGAAGTGTGTATGAAGGATGTATACTAGATACAACCAAGAGTTTTGCTGGTCCGTGGAATACTTGATAGGTATACAAACTTCAATTGGATGAAGTGAGTATCGCGGAGTTGGAATCTTCACCGGATGAAATAATCAAAGAGTTTTGATTTCATCAGGAACGATGAAGATGCTTGCATTTGCAAGAAATTAAGTGGGAGCGTTGAGACATGTTTATAATACTTTATGTAGATGACATATCGTTGATTAAAAATAATGTAATCATGTACTTGATGTGATTAAAAGGTTTCATTGAGAATTAATTTCAATGAAAGGATATGGACTGAAACATATTTAGTGTCAAGATCTATGAAGATAGATTGAAACACATAATAAGTTTAAGTCAAGGTACATAGAACGGATATTGAAGTGGTTCAATATAAAAATGTTAAGAAGGTGTTCTTTTCCATGTGAAGGTTTAACAAGACTTCTGTATTTGACACTCGATGAGTAAAAGCACATGAGTGATTTTAGATCACAAATAATATGTACAAAGTCAGATGTCCTGTGCTCTAAATTGTTACGAGCATATACCAGAATGATTCATATAATGATCATTGGACAACAGTAAGAATATCCCTGAGTCCTTTAGAAGAACCAAGGATATATATGTATAGTTTTTATATGGGGTAGTGACAAACAAATCGCTGTAAGGTGTTGCACCGATATTAGTTTGGTTACATATAAAAATGAAATTTCAATCTCAATTAGGCTAAGTGTTGTTTATAAGGTAGCACAATGAGCTAGAAGAAGTCTATGCTAGATTTAGATCAGTTCTAAATATTGTGACGGATTCTACAAACAAAGGCAGAGTATGTCATTGTTTTGACAATGACTAAGGATGTTAAGTCAAGGAGTTCTTTGAGAACTTGGTGTAGTTCCGACAGTGTCAGAACTTTGAAGCTATATTGTGTGTGTGACAATATTAGTGACTTATTTCAGACCGCGGAATTAAGGTTCCACCAGAGGACTAAGCATATACAATTAATGCCGACTCATTTGGAAAATGGGTGATGCGTTGAGACGCAAATGAATTGCAAAATACATACGTTTCTGTCGATCCGTTGACTAAAACCTCTCCCGTGAGCAAAACATGATAAGCACCAGAAGACCAAGGTGTTATATCTTTACATATGTAAACTAGATTATTGACTCTAGTGCAAGTGGGAGACTGTTGGAGATATGCCCAAGAGGCAATAATAAAATGGTTATTATAATATATCTTTGTGTTTATGATAATGTTTGCATACCATGCTATAATTGTATTAACCGAAACATTGATACATGTGTGTTATGTAAACAACAAGGAGTCCCTAGTAAGCCTCTTGTATAACTAGCTTGTTGGTTAATGGATGATCATGGTTTCGTGATCATGAACATTGGATGTTATTAATAACAAGGTTATGTCATTAGGTGAATGATATAATGGACACACACCCAAATGAGCGTAGCATAAGATCAAGTCATTAAGTTCATTTGCTATAAGCTTTCAATACATAGTTGTCTTAATCCTTCGACCATGAGATCATGTAAATCACTTACACCGAAAGGGTACTTTGATTACATCAAACGTCATTGCGTAAATGGGTGACAATAAAGGTGGGATTAAGTATTCGGAAAGTGTGAGTTGAGGCATATGGATCAATAGTGGGATTTGTCCATCCCGATGACAGATAGATATACTGGGCCCTCTCGGTGGGATGTCATCATTAGCTTGCAAGCATATGAATGGTTCATAAGAGATCACATACCACGTACGAGTAAAGAGTACTTGTCGGTAACGAGGTTGAACAAGGTATGGAGATACCGATGATCGAACCTCGGACAAGTAAAATATCGCGAGACAAAGGGAATCGGCATCGTATGTAAATGGTTCAATCGATCACTAAGTCATCGTTGAATACGTGGGTTTTTGCATTATGGATCTCCAGATCCCGCTATTGGTTATTGCTCGGAGAGGAGTCTCGACCATGTCTGCATAGTTCGCGAACCGTAGGGTGACGCTTAAGGTTCGATGTCGCATAAGTAGATATGGAATATGGTATGGAGACGAAGTTTGTTCGGAGTCTCGGATGGGATCCAGGACATCACGAGGAGGTCCGGAATGGTGGAGAATAAGATTCATATAAGGAAAGTTGATTTCTAGGTTTCGGGATTTTTTCGGTGAAAGACCGGGAAGGTTCTAGGTTCCGGGGTCCCACCAGTGGGCCCACGACCCTAGGAGGCCTAGCATGGGTGCACCCTAGCCTAATGGGCCAGGGGCACATGCCCCTCAAGGCCCAGCCGGCCAACCCTAGGGTTTTCCCCAAAACCCTAGGGGGATCAACTTGGGGAATTCCCTCCCCCTTTGGCCGGCCCTAGATGGGTTTGGGGCATTGGGGGCCACCCAAACCAACCTCCCCCTATATAAAGAGAGGAGGGCGGGGGGGCTTCACCCCAAGACTGGCCGCCCCTCTCTCCTCCATAGAGTTGTTCCGGCGAAGCCTGCGGCTTTCTCCTCCACCACCACCACCACGCCGTCGTGCTGCTGGGATTCGAGGGGATCTACCACACCTCCGCTGCCCGCTGGAACGGGAGAGGAAGGGCTACATCGACACCGTGCGCGCGAAGGGAGAGTGCTGCCGGATTGCAGACTGGGGATGATCGTCTACACCAACAACGAGATCTGATCTCGTAGGCTTTGGAAATCTTCAAGGGTTAGTCAATATCAATCTCGTTGCTTCGATCTTGTAGATTAGATCTTGGGTGTTCCATAGATTAGATCTTGGATTTATTCGTCTTGCGGTAGGAAAATTTTTGTTTTCTGTGCTACGAACCCCATCAAGATCAGGCGAGCTGCTCCGGCCGCCCCCGCCGATCCGCCCGCAAGCCGCGCGCGGATTGACTCGCCGCAAACCCCAGGCCCTCTCCCCGCCTCGCCTCGGCCGGATTCGGCTGGCGGTGGGGGAGCTCCGCCCCGATTCGTGCCGCTCCAATCCGTCGCCAATCCACGGTGAGTTCGGTTCCGCCGCTCCTCTGGGCATGCCGCTCGAATTCGGGGTGTTTCGGGGGCGTCTCTGACCCTGGTGCTGATTCGGGCTAGGGTTTTGCGAGGCTAGCGGCAGATGGGGGTGGAGGACTACCATGTGGTGGAGCTCGTCGGGGAGGGTCCTTCGGGAAGGTCTACAAGGGGAGGCGCAAATACTCTAGACAGGTTCGCATCAAACCCCTCCGTTCTACTGGTTTCCGGTGGTACCTTGGAAGGAGCGGATGATTTGTGAGATTTTTTCTTCTCCACATAAAGTTGGTTTAATCCGTTGTCCTGTCTGAATTTGGTTCAGACGGTTGCCATGAAGTTTATACTTAAGCATGGGAAGAGCGACAAGGACATCCACAACCTAAGGCAGGAGATCGAGGTAACTGCTGCTATAATCATCTCTATTTCAGTCAGTGGGACAGTCACAGACGTGTGTCATGTATGGAACAAGCGATAAGCATATAGCCAGAAATTTACAATAGTTCCCATGTAGGAGTAGCTGCATTTATTATCTCATAACACAGCGTTTATTATCTCAATTTACCATCTCAATGTTTGCTCTCATTAATTTTTGTGTAGATTCTGAGGAAACTCAAACATGAGAATATAATTGAAATGATCGATGCCTTTGAAACCCCTCAAGAGTTTTGTGTCGTCACAGAGTTTGCACAGGTACTCAGCTAGATCTTTCTTATCACAGTGTGCTTTCTCGCCAATGATGGTTTTCAATTGCGTTTTAACTATGCTGGACGGAGATGTGTTGAATTACTCTTATGATCTTATCTTGTTGGTATGTAGCTTGTTGAGGTGGATTAAATATATTGGTTCAACGCAATTTGCAAAGCTGGATCTCTGTTAGGACGGACATCTATATTGTTTCCTTAATTTGGGCCTTTTGTTGTATGTTCTTCTTGTCAGGTTGCAGATGGTGGGGTGTCCGTCCGTGAGGGGCATCACCGCTGATGATGACCATGGCCGCCCCTCAGTCTCTCTCTGCCACCAGGCGGAGTCCCGGAAGAGATAGCGGAAGGAGTCCCGCACGGGGAGCTCGACCTCCTGCTGCTTGTCCTCAACTGGCAGCAAACACATCTATCGTCCATTCGTCCTCCATTATTGGTGAGTCCTGATCTCCCCTCTCTCTCTCTTATATGTTTTCTTGCATCTCTTATTTTCTGGTATTTGCTTGCTGAGCTGAAGATTTGACGACTCCATAGAGGAGGTGAAATTGCATCTCCCAATGATGAAGCTCTCCATTAATCCAGGCCGAGCCTGCAGCACTACCATTACAGGCAGTGTTAAACTACAAGGTGAGCCCTCCACTATGTGATTTTTTATTCCCATCTTGCAGCAGCAAGCAGTTGTCCACATAACAGTTTCTCTTTTATGCACATGCTTTATTTTATTATGGATAATAGCTTTCAGGAGATTTTTGTTTGTTAGGGGTAATGTAAAGTGACTAATTTTGTGTGCTGCAGTAACCACTTTAAGTATCAAAACATACCTTGCATCAGGTTGTGTACTTCCATTGTCCGGGTTACTGCCAAAATAGCAAAACTTAAATGATTTGGTTATAAGATGGAACAAAATAGTACAAGCTAAATCTACGAAACTGGATGCCGTTTAGTTCTTATTCCCTAACCTTAAATTGGGCGAGACATCATAATTTGGTTTGCTGTATGTCCATCATAATTTGGTCAAGAAGTGGATGTCTGCTTCCTCTGATACATGTCAGTTTTATATTGGATATGGTTACTCCTACTTCGGGCATTACAACCTCAAGATCTTAATTGATTCACTGATATCAGAGTTTTTTCATGCAATAGTTCTAATGTGCACGAACAAGCAATGCTTGATATTTGTTCTCTTGCGTATGCTACTGGACCAGACTTTCTGAAATACATCGCAGAGTTTCACAGGTACCTAGGTATGGGCTTACAAAATTGCGGCGCTTATCTATGGGTGTGGTTGCTGTCATCTGGTGTTCCCTGGATGTAAATGTACTCCCTTACTATGATGGTATCATGGGCGCCCTTCTCAAGGACCTTTCAAGCCCAGAGCTTCACTGTCCTGTCAACCCGCTAATTTTGTCATGCATTGGAGATATTGCTCTTGCGATTGCTGAGAATTCTGAGAAATATGTTCTGTAAACTCTGCCTATGTTGCAAGGAGCTGTAGAGTTCTGTTCTCTCGTGGACCTTCTGGATGATGACAGTACGGAGTATCAAAATGAATGCAGGTGAAGCATTTTCGAGGCTTATTCGAGTATACTTCAGGGAATCAAATTCAAAATCAGAGCGAATGGTGCCTTATGCTGGTAATATTTTCCAGTTTGCTGAACTGGTCTTACAAGATACATCATCAAGGTGAGTTCATGATCTATCCTTTGATACGGGTTGTAGTTTTATTTATCAATCATCTTTCATTCTGACACATTCTCAAATAGAACACTAGAGCAAATAGTAGGAAACATGGGCATCATAATAATGATATTTTTCCATCTTGAACATATATGCATTCAACTTGTTTTATGGGCACTTGTACAAAGGAATTCCGATACTGTGTCAAAGGGGTGGATCATGTGGTGATATATTGTTCAAATTACTTGCAGGGATGAGGGTCCAAAGCTGGACTTGCCTTGGTTAGAGATCTCGCCAATACGCTAGGACCTTCTATTAAGGTGCTACTCAAGAATTCTATAGTGCTTTGCTTTTGCATGAACTTATTGGATCAAGTACTTCATCCATCCATTTTAATAACATCTTCACTTCTCTGTAACCCAACATACAAGCCCTTAGCATGTCCAGCATCACTACCCTTGCTCTGCATATTTGCAAATTACAGCGGGCGGAAAAAAATACAAGACATCTAGATTAAACAATACAAGACATCTAGTGTAATATACTGCTACAGCTACTCAGTTTGCATGCTAGGAAAACGTACTTCACATGGGCAGGCTGCTACTTGCATTAATCCAAGCCCCTCTTTCACTTTCTACGGTATTGACATTTAGCTAATATTTTTAATAAGCCATGTGGATACACCAGCTGCATGAGTTTCTGAAGAAATGCATACTGTAGATGGAGATATTGGGTATCTATCTTTGATATTTGTTACTGGAATTGATAGACAACTCTTTTATTACAGAGTTATCCAAATGACTTTAGGACAGTTCATATTGAGCATTTGAGTTTCAGTTAAAAATGCTTTAGTACTGTCTTCTCTTGTTTCATTAGGACATATTTTTCAGCTCTTTCACTCAAAATAGGGGTCTCTATGCTAGCGTCAACTTACTCATGCTCCTTTGTGCCACATTGATGTATGCAACAAGGCAAGTTTTTAGCATCCACCATGTGCACATGACCAAACTACTTGGTTTACTACTTACTGTCAGCATCTGAGCATGGACACTGCACTTCTATTTTTCATCTCCGTTTTGCTGAAACATATTACTGCTTCTCTCACGGTACAATTCTGAATACTCAAGGTGATGGTGATCACTGATGCCGCACCATCTCAGTCGTCTGGGTTCAACTGAAGGTGATGCTGATCAGTTATGATGTTCAAAGTCGAAACATGGTGATGATTTGACAGTATACAAACTGAGAGTGTCATAATTTTCGTCTCCGTTTTGCTGAATCAAATTACTACAAACTGAGTCATAATTTCTGTCTCCGTTTTGCTCTGTGAGACATAGTGAGATATTATGTTGGACGCGATAAAGTGTATTGGATTCTTGTATGACAGTGTGTACGACAATATATATGTTGGTACTGTGTGTTCTTATTCTTGTATGACAGTATGTGCTCATTCTTGTATGAAATAATGTTCATATTGTGTGCTCATTCTTGTATGACAGTGAGCAGCACATGAAATGGTATTTGCGGAATTTTGGAAATTGCCACAGGTTATGGGGCACATCTCAAAGTATCCCTAATTGCATTTAGTGGCACTTGGTAAAGTGCTCCTAATTGGATTTAGTGGCACTTGGCAAAGTGCCCCTAATTGGGATTTAGTGGCACATCTCAAAGTGCCCCTAATTGAATTTAGTGGCACTTGGCAAAGTGCCCCTAAATGGATTTAGTGACACTTTTAGAAGTGCCCCTAATTGGATTTAGTGGCACTTGGCAAAGTGCCCCTAATTGAATTTAGTGGCACTTGGCAAAGTGCCACTAGGTAGTGCCCCAAATATTTTTAGAGACGCAAGTAAAGGTGGCACTTGAAAAAGTGCCCCTATAACTAATTAGTGACACTTGGTTCAAATTTGGGACACTTTGAAATGCCCCAAATCTTATACCGTGATGTAGTGGACAGCTGGTTTCTGCTGCGACGTGGACCATGCATGTGCTGAAAATGAGACGCGGAGACTCGGGAACGCCGACTCGTGAGCGGTGAGAGTAGTAACGGCAAGAACAAAGAATCCAACGGTAATAATTACATAAATACATCATAATTACTACTACCTCCGTTTCAAGGAATAAGGCGCACAGGTATTTCAAGACGAACTTTGACCATAAAAATTAAGCAACAAAATCTTGATTATATTATATGTATTTAGTATCATTGGATTCGTATTGAAAAGTACTTTTTAATGATACTAATTTCATACAAAAAATCTTTGTATATTTAAAGTAATTCTTGGTCAAACAAAAAGCTCGTAAAACGAGGGCGCCTTATTCCTTGAAACGGAGGTAGTAAGATTTTTTTAGTCAAACCCCATCTTTAAATACGGCTTATTCATAGGAATGGAGGTACTCCCTCCATTTTTTAAAAGAGGGCGCACCTCAAATATCTCTGGGACCAAGGTACTTGGCGATTGGATGATTTCCGTTAGCGTGGGAGAGGAAAATCAGTTCGCTAATTAAGGAGACATGCCTAACGAAGAGGAAAGAAAACGCCTAGTAACCCCCACGGCCAATGAATAAGCAGTTATCGCATGCAGAATTGCAAAGTATGGCATGCATTGGTGGAGACCAAATTTTCGCCTCCGAAATAGCGAGTTTCTTTCTCCCCCGCGCGCTTTCCTTCTTCCTCGCGCGAATTGCTGACGAAAATTTCGCCTCAAATCCTCCCGCCGATGATCCCCGCTACCAAATTGAAATTCGAACAGAAATTAGAGGCGCGATTTCTGCTCTATTTATACCTACGGAGATTGGCAGTCGAGCAGACAGCGCCCAACCTCTCTCCTCCTCGTTCCAATGGCGCCAGGAGATGATCGCCGGCCTCCTCCTCCTCTTGGCCTGCGTGGTCTTTCAAGGGTGGCCTTCCAACCCAGATCGCCGGCGGCAGGAGGACTTCCACCTCTAGGTCTGACAGGACGCGGACCGGTGCCCTCCTTCTCCATTGGCACGGCTGCCTTCGAGCCGGTGGCTGCGGGTCCATCAAACATCCCACGGCGCCGCGTCGGACTTTCCCGTCCATCTCGCCCTCCGGCACCTAATGAGGCCGGTTCGTCTAACTGGGCGGCGTTCATCGGCGGCGGGAGTGGCAGTGCCAGCAACGCACGATCTTCTTTCGTGGGTTTTAGTCTGGCTAATGGCAGCGGCGGGATCTCCTTTGGCGGTGGCGGCGGGATATCGTTTGGCGGCGGCGGCAGCGACTCCCTGGGAAATACGTTCAGTACCCGCGTCGGTGGCAATCAGCGACAAGGTATTTGCTGTTTTTTCTGAATGATCATGTCGTGAAGTAGATCACCAAGTTTCGGATGTCCTTCTGTTTCTGTTATTTGCCCATGCTGATCTGATATTGTTTTGAACTTCTATTTGTATGCTAATGAACTTCTCTCCTTAAGCTACTGAACTTGTTTCTGTAACATCTATGTATTTCTGTACTTGTAAGAATTTAGCCAGACGATCATCAAGCATTTTTTGCTTTGCTTGTCACATGCAGCACAATCTGTAATCATGTAATCGTGTAATCGAAATTCAGCACTTGAACTCTAGATGAATTGTAATGGAAATTGGGCACTTGAACTCAACATGACTTGTAATGGCAATTGAGCTGAACTTCTCTGTTAATTGCTTATGAACTTCTCTGTTAATGGTTATGAACTTCTCTGTACATGCTGCTGAACTTCTTATGCAATGTTATATTACATGTTAATTGGTTATGAACTTCTCTGTTAATGGTTATGAACTTCTCTGTACATGTTGATGAACTTCTCAGTTTCTTCCTTAGCATGAACACAATCCATTGCGACAGTACATAAAGGGCAAATAAATTCATTCCATATGATCAACATGAACATAATCCATTGTGACAATACATAAAAGGCTAATAAATTCATTCCATTGTTCACATCCAAGATCAAGTGATGTCTTTCTCTTCCCCAACTAATTGAACTCGGTTTCAGGCACGAATTCATTATCTTCTTCGGCAAGTGCAGTGGTGTTGCGACCGCAACGGGAGCACACACCGTCTTCACCTACTCCGATAGTAGTCGAGCAATCCTTGCACCAGTAGTCGTCATAGAGGAGTGGATTTGCACACACCTCACAAGGTAGCACGTCCATAGGAACCGGCATAGAGCAAGCAAGGCAACGGAATATCGAAGAATCGCCACGGACACCACACTTACGGCACATTGGAGGGAACATGCATGCATCACATGAAGATTGGAACGTCGCCCTCCGTCGCATTGCGAGATTACTTGTGCGGATGTACCGTGCCCTCGCCGATATCCTTGAATGACCAGCTCCCAGATTAGTTGCAACATCTATTTTCTCAAACAGATCTTCAATGGTTGTGTAGACCCTCTGGAATTCGTCCTCCAATTCTTCCACTTGGCCTTCTGTCAGCTCCACCTCCTCATCAGAAGCCTCCACCTCGCCGTCGACGCCATCAGAAGGCTCCACCTCGCCGTCGACCTTGCCGTGCTCGCCCGACACCTTGCCGTGCTCGCCCTCCACCTTGCCGTGCTCGCCCTCCACCTTCCTGTTCTCGCCCTCCACCTTGCCGTGCTCGCCCAAGACCTTGCCCTCCTCGTCCTCCGCCTTGCAGTGCACCTCCTCAACATCTCTTGGCTTCTCCATGTTGGCTTCTTGCTCGTTGAAGACGAACGAATGGCTCCAGAGGGTCACGGTGGAAAAAGAAACCAACAGTTTGCACTTTTATACTACATGAACGGAGAGGACACGGTGGAAAAAAGACACCAACAGTTTGCATGCAACTCATCCCTTTTCACACCTCCACAATTCTCTACCTTGTTCCCACTTGCATGCACACAACGGAAGGAGAAAGGAAACAGAGAATTAATCACCAGTAGTTAATGGCAGGCGCCTCATTTCTGAAAAATTTTGGAACTGGAGGTGCGCCCTCTTTTAAAAAATGGAGGGAGTAGTAGTAATTAGCAACAGAAATATAGTGTCGGAATGTGTGACGCCAAATTTGACGTATAGTCAACTTTTCAATACTCCCTCCGATTAGATATTTAGGTGTCGGACACGTAGCTCAAAGTTTTTTTTACAATTTAACCCTCCGTATTTTAAATCTGAAGCGATCAACTCCTGACTGATTGACGGGAGCGACGAGGTCGTCGGGGCGTCGGCAGGAAGAGGACGAGGGTGTGGGGTGGAGGGGTGGAAAATTAGTCAGGAAAATAGCGAGGGCTTTTTTGCAAAAACATCGGTCTGACACCTAAATCTAGTCGGAGGGAGTAGTAATAATGGTAAAGCAACAAAAACTAAAAATGTAAGGTAGAATTTGCAGGGCTCCCTTAGAAAAATTTGTCGCAACTTTCTGGTACAGTCTCACCACGGGAGAAAATATATATACCCGACCCAATCTATCGGATGGGAAGTGACGACGTACAAGAAGTAGTATTTCTCCCAGCAAAACGTAACGTCGCCACCCGCCTCCGCCTCCTTCATAGATTGGTTCCACCACTTCCTGCCGGCATCGTTAGCATTGAGAGGGGTGGTGAATCCGATCTATGTGTAGATTTTTTGAATAAAATTAGTGTTTCAGTAGATAAGATTAGGGCTTTGACAACTGTTTTCTTCTTTTTAGCCTCCCCCTCAATGAAGATGGTATCACCTATAATAAGTGATCTTCGGTCCTTCGTAAAATGGTGGTGTTGTTACAACTATCTAGGTATGGTCATTTAGATCGATAGATAGTTTCTCATGGTTGATGCGACGAGGATTTATCATTGCAATATTTGTCCCCGCTGCATCTACTGTAACAACTTTAATGGTGATTATCGATAGATCTTTTCTCACGGTGATTCATACTTTTGGCTCCCTATCGACAACGATCAAGTCATTCAATTATTTTTCGTTGTTATATAGGTGTTGATGCTCTTGCCCATGTTGATTGACAAATTTAATGATTGCGCCCACGCAAGTAGCTCTGGCATTGCGTCTCATAGTAAAATTATGTAAGTATTTAGAGGTAAATATATGATTGGTATCTATCTTTGGCATCTTTGAGAAACGTACAAGATTATGTCAATAAACAATAAAGAGTTTGAATATCTGAAGATTTGCATGTTTTCTTACAAATTGAAATATTTTGTAATCGTTGAGGGCATCTAGTGTATCTTTACCATGTAACATAGTTACTATGAATATATGTGGTATTGACCGTAAAAAAATGAGATCCCACTTATGCCTCATTTATAATCATTTTGTCTATTGTAGTACTCCCCCTATAAAAATAACTTGTCAACTTTTTTATAATACAGATATATCTACAACTATACTTTTTAATCTAGATAAAAATATTTTTCGGTGGAGGGATACATTTTTTTGTAAATCAAAATGAACAATAAGTGAGGTTTAGAGCATCTCTAGTCGGTAACACCAAATATCGTCCGATGGAAACGCCAGATAAAGCGTTTTGCGATGTTGCATGTCTGTTCCCTATTGCGTCCCACACAATAACTAAAAAATTAATTTAGAATGGAAAGACAAGTTTTCATTCAAATTTCTTATATGTTACAAGAATTTGAATGAGATTCGTTCAAATTTAACCCTAAAGTTAAACTAGTGGTTCCTACACCGGTCGTAGTACTGGAAGATGTTGTAGTCATATTCGTCGACGATGTTCGGCTTGTTGTCGGGTCAGCAGTGACGGGCTCATCGGCGGGCTTGTCCTTCACCGTGTCGTTGGGACCTACTTCGCCGTCGTTGTAAAGTGTGAGGTCGAAGAGCGGCTTGCCGGAATCGCAGATGGAAATGGCAATGGCATCCTCGCCTCCCAGGCGTTGTGGTTCAACAACGACTTCATCCAGGCGACGCTGAATCCCGACGTATCTTCGGGATCATCACTGCTGCAATGAGGATCTGCTGGTGGAGGAGTGCCGCCATCTTCGTGGCGTCGTCAGCCTCCATGTACTCCGCCATGACCTCCACCTTCACCTCTAGCTTTCGGGCAGCAAAGGCCTCTGCTGCGACCATACGCCGCTTGCTATGTTTGCTCGCAGATCGTGATGACGTGGTTGCGCCTCGGTGCAGGCGTCGTGTACTCCTCCTTCACCTCAAGCTTGATCACGGCGAAGGGGGAAACGCGACAGGATGAATGCACAGAGTGCACTGGCCATGAAGAAGACGAGTAGGAGAATGACGAGCGTAAACTCGTCCCCCTCGTAAGGCAGTCGGATTCATGCGGTGGTGACAGCGGCCGGGACGGTGACATCTCTAGTCTGGGAGCGCCGCGACACTGTCGACGACGGCAGGGTAGAGTGTGGTTTGCCTTTTTCAACTGCATCTACGGCCCGATGGGGCCATCGAGCCGTTGCAGGTCTTCATTCTAGCGCACCTCGAAGAAATCGACCCACCTGGCGTCATTGCCGATGACCAGACTGGTGGGATCATCCCACTCCTCCAACTAAATATGGTGGCGTTGGTCCTATGTTTTGTGAAACCAGCGCCTGATAGAGGCTTTTGGACGGACGGTTTGGGACGCTTAAGTATCCGGGTCCCAAAACTCTTTGGGACCTCCAAGTTGAGATGCTCTTAGGTGGAATCCTAATTGCCACCCTGGTCATCACATCACTAACTAAACCACATGCATGGAACACATGGAGTATATGCGTCTTTCTTCTTGGCCGCATCCAGCAGGATAGTATGACTGAACAATGAACATGCAGGACACGTACGTGTAGGAGCCGTGTTTCCCACTCCACAAGGTCATGGCCTCTGCTGCACGAGCTAAAGTCGAACACTTGAAGCGCTAACTGACAGGGTATGCACAAGACTTGCGTACGCCGCCGCAACACCGAACCATACGCGGTGCCATGAACCGAGCTGGCTGGGTTTCATCGGGGAAAGTTCTCGCACGTACTACGCCATGGCCAGCTCAGCAATGCATGCGTGGGACGCCTGACGTCTCGAATGAAGCAAGCAAGGTATCCGCAGCTGCGATCGAGAGCATCATCAGCTGCTGCATCGATCCACGGTCGCGCATTTGCTTTGCTAGCTAGCAAGCCTGCTTGGACCCCGTCCTGCTAGCTCAGCTGAGCTGGTCACCCTCACCACCTACGTAGATCGTTTGTTGGCTGGATTTTCACGTGAAATATCGAACCATGAATACGATGCGTGTCGTCCTCTGCATATCCTATAGGCTTCAGCTGATGCAAGTGACAGATGGGCAAAAGTGGGTTTTTTTTTCGATAAAGAGCGTTTTTATTATTTGAACAAGTAATTATACTCAGCTTCTGCATAATCAGAATGCACACCGCCGTTTATAGGTCTCAAAGTACGAATAAAAGGGAAAATGCGAAATAAATATCGACACGAGAAAATGTAAAGCGCCTATGTAGTAGGTGAAGCTTCAATACTCAGGTTATGAGGCTACGCATGTAGGAAAAAAGTATCCCTCGCCGTAACCTTCGATTGTTTACATACCTCCGTAAAGAGGTTGCGATTCTCCACCCGCTGAGGAGGCAACCACAAACGGAGAATACCGATAGATATGTACATAACCTGCAAGATAGAACATATTTTACGATTAATTTTTTTTTAATCATTTCGACATAGCGGGCGAAAGTGGTTGGACGAATAGACCGTCTATATTGCACGACCTGGCTATGGCTTCATTCCCATGGCTAACCTGGGACATTTTTGCAGCAGCGGACCGACATTACCCATGGCGCGTATCAACAAAGTGTGCAATGGGTATCCTGCATACCCATGACACACTACATTGCGATGGGCCATGGGTAACTGTGCCCGCCCCTGCTTGCCAAGCCGACGAATAGGCGTGACGTGCGGCACAGGTGGTTGTGAACGCGTGACGCACCACTTCACACTACTAGTAAAGGGCTTATAAGCCCTGAGCTACTGCCGGCGCGTCAAAAAAAGTGGTCCGCCGACGATGATATACCGCCAGCGCACCAAAATTATGGGCGCCGGTGATGTCTATGTACCATTGGCGGACAAAATATTTTGTTTGCCGGGGTAAGGGTCACCTAGGTCCCAGCCAAGCTAGAGCCACGCGCCGGCAGTAAAATGGCTCTCGAGGTTACATACGAGTTTCGATGAAAAAAATTATATGAAAATGTATATAAACGAAAGAAGTTACATCTGATTCAACGGCCAACAGCCGTTTACCCACTTTTTAGAACCGTAAAATCAAAAAGTAAAACAGTTTTTTCGAGGTTTTAGATTTTGCTGCAAAATAATTAATAACGGGGGGCACTTACCGCCGGCGGGCCCTTCTTTTCTTTCTAACTTTCTCCCCTTCTCCTCCTCTTTCCATCCTTATCATCTTCACCTTTTCCTCCTCTTCCTCCTCTTTCACTTCTGCACTTTCTTCCTCCTTCCTCTCCCTCCCTCGGGCGACCTATCCTCTTCATCCCTTCGGCGACACTTTGTTGACCACCTCCCTGACCTCCCTCCGGCGATCACCTCCTCGACCTCCCTTCGGCGAGCTACTCTCGGCGACCACCTCCTCAACCTCCTTTCAGCGAGCTACTCCCGGCGACCACCGCGTCGACATCCCTCCGGTTGCTACTCCCGTCGACCACCTCCTCGACATACCTCCGTGTAGCTACTCCTGACCGCCTCCTCCTCCGACCTCTCTCCGACGAGCTACACCCGGTGGCCACCTCCTCGACTGCACTCCCTCCGGCGAGACGGGCACGACAACGAACAACGATATCAATATCTATTTCTATATCTACATCTATATCTACATCTAGATCAGTTTTTTTGAATTCTGGAAAAAATACCGCCGGCGCACTAGGCTTGTGCGCCGGTTATAAATCGCGTTACCGCCGACGGACCAGGCTGTTGCGCTGGCGCTAAGCCTTTACCACCGGCGGGCGCCCGCGCACCGGGAATAGATGATTTTGGTGCGCCGGCAATAGACATTTCTCTAGTAGTGTTACGGTGCGTTGCGGGTATGTGCCCATGGCGCACCACTCGACAAGTGCACCACAACTAAGTGTTAAATACAATATAGTTTCCTAGTCCTTCTCCATCAGATCGGTCTTTTGGTTAAACTGGCTAGAGCAGACAAATTCTACATGGTATCAGAGCTGCAAGGTTCCAAGTTCAAATTATAACCAAAACAGTATTTAAAATAAATATTTGTAGCCTCTCTAAAAAAATCAAGGATAGGCATCTAAGACCCGTGCGAGATCTAAGAAAAACGGTCCTGTGGCCTAGACATGAGGGGAGCTGTTGAATATAATTGTCTAGTTCTGTTCTATCAGATCGATCTTTTGATTAAACTGGCTAGCTCATGCAATTTCATGCTAAGATGATTGTCTATAGCTATTTTTCTAGTAGTCAAAGATTTCCTACTCCTACCACAAGTGAACAAAGAACACCAGATTTAGAAAAGTTTGGATGTGTGTCTATTGTCTAGATGCATCCAGGTTCAGAAAAAATAAAAAACATCATGTATTCAACTTTTTTTTAAAGAAATACGGTAGGGAAAGCCTCTACATTGATTTTGTTTTTGAATAATAAGAACCTAAATTCGCGTTACTGGGGACTTGAACCTGAATGGCTAGGTTGTACATTCACTTCCTTAAAAATAAGAACCAAGTGAGTTAGACTCCCTTCTTCATCTGTATTTAATGGAGGGGTAACTATTTTTTCATAAATTTTACAAGTCTCTAAAAATTGTTTGTAAATTAGTACCTCTTTTTACAACTGGAAGATTCAACTGCAGGTGCATATCGATGCACACGGTCGCGCATTGCTTTGCTAGCTAGCTTTGGACCCCTGTCCTAGCTGGTCACTGCCTACCTAGATCGTTTCTCGCTAGCTGGATTTTCACGAGAAATCAATGAAACCAACGATGCGTGTCGTGCTCTGTTTGTATGCATATCTTCATGGCAGTCTTCAGCTGATGCAAGTAAAAGAGAGAGAGACAGCCGGGGGAGAAGTGGTTACACGTACGAATCGAGGTGCCGACGGCCGCGGGCCCTCGGCGTAGCCGTTAGAGGCCGTCTGCATAGCCTACGCTGACGGCTAGCTTACGGCGAGGGCTGCCGTCGGCGTAGCCCCTCGGCAAAGGTCTGCCTTGGCGGAGACCAGGCGGCCCTCGGCGTAGGAGCGGCCCTCGGTGTAGACGCCTGATGCCGATGGCCGTCTCTGCCCCTCGGCGTATGGGCCCTCTGCGTAGGCTGGCGGGCGACGCCGTCCGTTAATGGACGTTGGCACTACGTCGACGACCTGCCCCTCGGTGTAGGTAGCCACGTGGCGCGCGCAGCTGACTCCGGGCGGAGCCCTACCTAGATGCCGACGGCAAAGTCCTTGGCATCGCCCTGCCTACGCCGACGGCAAGGCCCTCGGCATAGAGGTGCCATTTAGTCTAGGCCCAGGGAGAAATGGCGGAAAAACTTGGCAGGAGAGAATGGGCGGGAGAAAAGGTCGGGAGCGAAAGGGCGGGAGAGTTTGGGGGTAAATTGGGCGGGAAAAAGAAAAAATAAGGTGAGGCTATGCCGAGGGTGGCCATCGATGTATAGGATAGCTGTGATGTCACCTGGCGGGAAAAAAGAAAAAAAGGGGAGGCTATGCCGACGACAGCCCTCGGAATAGCCCTGGCGCCGTGACAGGGCTGTCACGGCCTGGCTGAGGTGGGCCGTGGACTCAGGCCTACGCCGACAGCCACAGAGGTTCCGAGGGCAGCCGTCGGCTTAGCCCGGCATACGTTGTACGCCAAGGACCTTTTTGGCGGGCTGGCCTGGCCAACCCATACGCCGACAGCCCCGACTTTTGGTTCTCGGCGTAGGACCAGACCGTCGGCACCTCGGCCCATTCGTGTAGTGTGCGCGGCCTGGCGTCGTTGTCTAGTTTTTGATCATGTCGTCATTCTCCACACTTTATGCATGCACCTACAGAAGTTGTTAGGCTAGAGATCAATCGAAGACGTCGTCGCCAATTTGTTTCCAGCTTTTGACATCAGGCATACAAATCTAAAGTACTCCCTCCATTCACTAAAATTGTCTTAACTTTATCAAAATTCGGAATTATACGACACATTCAAATTTTGATAAAGTTAAGACAACTTTGGTAGGACAGGGATTACTAGGATTACTAGAGGCGGTGCACGCTAATGGTTTGTTATATGGCCTTGGTAAAACTAAAGCGGGAGGTATGAATTATTGGCATCACTTTAACAGTTATATATAATGATTAAATAGCTTGACATTTAGCAGAAACAAAGTTAGTCAGGCCTACCATTCTGGAAGAAAGAATAATTAACCCGGATTCGTAGCACTACCCTGGTAGATTATCCGGGGCCGGGATACGTCCGGCTCTTGAGATTATCCAAAAGATAAGTAAGTGTGGTTTAGAGAATGGGGTGACACCTTGACAGGAAAAGAACTAAAGTAAATAATGTCTAATCACTACACATAGTTGTGGATTGAGTAGGTGCTGTCCGATAAGAAGCGAAAGAGAGAACCAGGGGAGAGGTCTCCAAGATAATTAAGCAGGACATGTAGTTGACGAATTACGACCAAGTATATTAAGAAGAGACCCCCTTTTAAAAAAGAAGAAGAAGAGACCCCATTAAGAAAAGGAAAAGAATGAGCAGAGAGGAGATCTCTGATCTATACTACTCAAGCTAATTGGAGCAACATGACGTTGGGCTGCACTGCTCAGCGTGGCTACTGAAAAAACACTTGAGATGTCTATGGATAGACTGTCGCGTGCGTCGAGTCGAAAAGAGCCGGCCGTTCTTATTTTTTTACGATAATTAGTGAGAAAATCACACTGCAATTTTTATATAGTATAACAAAGCACCGGTGCAAAGTATTTGCATAATTACAAAGAAGAGGGAGAATCTCTTCAAGGAAAAAAAAAGCTATCTAAATTTGAGATTGAAGCCACTCCTTTAATGTATCGGCATGCTATTTCTTCATCCTATGAGTCAAAAATCTTATCTCCTGAGAAAAGATGACCTTCCAATTTGCAAAAGTTGACGTATGGTCACTGAAAATTTTATTAGTTCTTACAATCCAAATGCCCCAAGCAGCCATGCTGGCAAAAAGGTAATCTTAGTTTATTCTAAATATCTGAGAAACTTTTAAAATGGAAAGATTTTTCACTCTTTGTGTACAAATATTATCCCAACATTACATATCAAATGGACAAGATCGGAATAAATGAACCAATGTTTCTTCTTGCAGAGTTGTGCATGAGTAAGACTGAAGCTGAAAGTTTTTCCTCCTCAACAAGTTTCTGGTAAGCCGGCCGTTCTTAGTGCCGATCCTTGACAAATAAATCAAATATATCAAGAAGCGTCACTCTCACGACGATTCGGCGATGGGCGTGCCGGCGGCTCAACGGACACTTTTACACACACAGAGAGAATAATGATCACACCAAACAAATTCCCTTCATCCCCTGTTAATTTCGAATGAAGTGTTCTATGAACGGCGAGGTCAATTTCGAATGAAGTGGTCAGCCCCTCTTTTGGAGTGCCCCGATTCCTCTACACCATCCATGTGAAGAATAGGCAACCTTGCACTGCCCGTGATCCACGCAGCCTTCCTCGACCAGGATCGTGTTTAGCCTCTCTCACACGGATCAACCCACAGAGGTGAAAAGTGCATAATTTGAAACAAAAATTGATGGAGACGGATTGGAGGAGATCAGTCAAGCGCAGGCATCATCATTCATTAACTGAAGAGGATGCAAGGAAAAGAACTTGGTTCGCCTTCACGATCACGGATGTCGAAGCCACCGATCGAGAGCTCTCACGCTCTGGCTGGCTACCTATATCTTCCCTGCTTTCTAGTACTTAGAAACAAAATTACGCTGGGAAAATCCTAGAAATCCCAGGAACAAAATTGGTCTCGCGTCCAACGCGGGTGTGAGCCTAGGCTCCTACGCCGCGTCGGCGTTGCTTGGCTCGCCGGCGTCCACGGCGCTCGCGAAGGCGAAGGGCCTGGCGCTGGCGATGAAGGACGGCATGTGGTCGCCGGGCATGATGACAATGACCTTGGGCTCGCGGTCGAGTGGCGCCATGGTCGCCCCCCGCGCCGACTCTTCCTCCGAGGAGCTCCCGCGCCGCGACGAGCCGGTTGGCTTGCGGCGCGTGCAGAGGAGGATGAGCAACGCGACCGCCATGAGCCCCATCATGAGCGCGAAGCCGACCAAGAGGTACGGGGTGGGCGTCCTCCACAGCCCTGGGTGCGCGTGGGCGTGGCCGATGTGTCCCGCCGTGGCGGCTGCCGCCTGGTCACCGCCGCCGACGCCCACCAGTGCCGCCGTGGCTTCTCTCACCGGCCTCATAGCTGGTGAACGAAACACACGGAGTGATCTCTCTCTCTTGTTTCACTTTCTAGTTTCTACGCTAGAGGGTGGGTTTAATTTCTTCTCTGGTTCTCTGTGGTTGCTGGCTGCTGTTGTGAGTGGGAAACTGCGACGGAGGAGTGGAGAGAGGAGAGCGGTTTTTATAGGCGGCGAGCGAGGTTGGGGAGGGAGCGGGGAAAAGAAACCGCGCGCGAGAGGCCCCAGGTGCTATCTCCTGCTGCTGTTGCTGGTTTGGGTTCTGCTGACGCAGCCGCATGTAGAGGACGACAGCTCCGTCTACCTACGAGCTGCCGCCGCGGCTGGGTTTTGGCCGCACGGTCATGGTGGTTTTTTCCATTGGAGACAGCTGGTCATGCATTTGGTGAAAATGAGACGCGGAGACTCGGGAACGCCGACTCGTGAGAGTAGTATAACGGCAATCAGCGGTATTAATTACCTATTAATTAAGAGTTTTTCAGTCAAAGATTATTTTGAAATACGCGTACGATCTATTCATCGAAACTACCCCCAATTAAATTAGCAACGTAACAAAGTGTCGCAATATGACACGACCTTTGACGTATGGTCAATTTTGTTTAGGGTATTGGTAAAGCAACAAAAGATATACACACCAGCTAGAATTTGCAGGGATCCCAATTAAACAACGCGAAGAAGAAGTAATGTTCCTCCTAGAAAAACCTAGCTCCGCCACCCACCCTCCGCCTCCTTCATAGATTGTTTTCACCTCTTCCCGTCAGCCTCGTCAGCGTCTGCAGGGATGGTGAACCCCGATTTATGTGTGGAGTTTTTAATGAAAAAAAGTGTTTTAGTAGAAAGATTAAGGATTTTATAGTCGTCTTCTTTTTATCCTCTGCATTGGCATCGTCTACAATAAGTGATATTTGGCCCTTTTCGATGATGAGATCTCCTTCACGATGTTAATCGTGGTGTTGTTACAATTCTCTAGATATGGTCCTTCAGATTGATTAATCTTTTCTTATGGTTGGCACGAGTAGGATTATCCTCGCAATATTTATCCCCGCTACCACGTCTTCGACAATGGTGATTTGTACTCTCGGCTCCCCAACAACGTCCATCATGTTGTTCAGTTATTTTTCCGCGTTACACTGGTGTTGATACTTTTGCCCATGTAGTCTTTGACAGCCTTTAGAAAAGTACATGATTATGTCATGGAATAAGAAAGAGTTTGAAGATGTTGAGGATTTTCTGGTTTTTCTTTAGACTTTATTATTTTGTAATCGTTGAAGACAACTCGTGTATCTCCTATTGATTTTCAAAAAAGGTAAAATCACACTTATGTCCCCTTTATAATTAATTTTGACTATTCTAGTACTTTCACCGTCTCAAAATAACTTGCTTAACTTTTTTTTACATATGCATATATCTAAAATGAAAATGCGTTTATATACTTTTCTATATAGATAAAGTTAAGTAAGTTATTTTCGGACGTAGGGAATACAAAAAAATTTAAAACCAAAATGAACAATAAGTGAGGTTTAGAGAATCTCGAGTCGGTGCCCCCAAACAGCGTCTAACAGAAGTCCCAGATAGAGCGTTTGGGTGCCGCTGCATGGTCCCACTTTTGGGGCGCATATGTTCTTTCGCATCCCACAAGCAATCAAATTTAAAATATAAATTTGAACGAAAGACAAGTTTTTATTCAAATTTATTATATATTACAAGGGTTTGAATGAAATTTATTCAGATTTAAACCCAAAGTGAAACTAGTGGTGCATGGGTCGGCCGCTGCGGTCGTAGGTTGTAGTACTGAAAGAAGTTGTAGTCGTCTTCGTCAACAATGTTATGCTTGCCGTGGGGTTCGACGACGGCGGGCTCATTCTTCACCATGCCATTGGTACCTGCTTCTCCTCCGCCGTTGCACGTGTGGTCAACGAAAGGCCTGGCGGAGTCGCGGATGGACATGGTGATGATGTCCTCGATGTTCCCCTCTCAGGATATGTAGTTGTCCAATGGCACCATCTAGGCGATGTTGAATCCTGACGTGTCTCAGGATCATCGTTGCTAGTGATGTGAGGCGCTGCTAGCGGAGGAGCGCCGCCATTATCATGATGGTGTCAGCCTACTCGTCCTCCACCTTCACCTCTGGCTTCAGGCGGTGAAAGTTGTTGCTACCGCCGGGCACCGCCTGCCGCATCGGCTCGCGGATCATGATACCACGGATGTGCCTCCCTCGGACCAGGCGTCGTGTACTGGTCCTTCACCTCGTACTTGGGAACGACGTAGTGGGATACGCGGTAGGACGAAGGCACGGAGCGCGCCGGCCCTGAAGAAGACGAGTATGAGGAGGACAACCACGAACTAGCCCCCCCTCATAAGCCAGATCAATTGATGTGGTAGCAACAGCCGCGGGGCTGGCACGTGATATGTCCCAAACGTATCTATAATTTTTGATGCTCCATGCTTGTTTTATTACAATTTTTATATGTTTTATGTGCACTTTTCCATACTTTTTAGCATGTTATGGGACTAACTTATTAACGCAGTGCCACAGTGTCAGTTCTGTTTTCTGCTGTTTTTGTGTTTCAGAAAAGTTGTACATGAAAGTTTCTCGGAATTGGACGAAACAAAATCCCAGAGTCTTATTTTTTCGGGACGAAGACGGGGCCAGAAGGACAAGCGCAGGAGTGCTGCCACGTGGCAGTACATAGGGCAGGTGTGGCCCCACCCTTGGTCGCGCCTGGCCCATGTACTGGCACCTCGTCGCCTCGTTTTCTCCGCCCTTCCGCCTATTTATTCCTCGTATCGGGAAAACCCCGGGAACGAGAGCCTCCATCCACGAAAAGTTCTGACGCCGCCGTCAACCGAAACCCCAGTTCGGGAGGGTTCTGCAGTCCATCCCGGCACCCTGCCGGAGAGGAAAATCACCGCCGGAGGCCTCTATATCGCCATGTCTTCATCCGAGGTGATGCGTGAGTAGCCCTCCACGGGACCATGGGTCCATAGCAGTAGCTAGATGGCTGTCCTCTCCTTGTTGTGCTTCATGTATAGATCTTGTGAGCTGCCCAACATGATCAAGATCATCTATTTGTAATTGCTACATGTTGGTTTGATGTGGATCCGATTTATAGAGAGATTGCTTTTGTTGATATTATGTATTATGTTATTATGATCTTGCATGCTCTCTGTTTCTAGTAGATGCTCTGGCCAAGTAGATGCTAGCGACTCCAAGAGGGGGTATTTATGCTCGATAGTGGGTTCATGCCTCTATTTAACCATGGAAAGTGACATTGTTCTCTACGGTTGTAGATGTGATGTTGCTACTAGGAAGAAAACATCGGTGTTCTATTGAAGGGTAGTTTCATCGTTTACTTTACACATATTGCTTAAAGCGATAGTCCGTTGCTTGCAACTTAATACTGGAGGGTGTCGCGGATGCAATCCTGAAGGTGGATTATTAGTCATAGATGTAGTTGGATTACGGTCTATGTATATTGTTGTAATGCCCGCATACTTTCATAGCATGTATTCTACACCAACCATTAGCGTAGAATCTCTGTTTGTCAATTGCCCATCTGTAATTTGTTTACCCAACATATTTATTTTATTGGGGAGGCGCCTCTAGTGAACTGTGGAGCCCGGTCATTCTTCTTTTAATTGCAATCTTCTACAACATTTTTCTGTTATGTTCTCTGCAAATAATTCTTCTTCCACACGGTTCGTTTAATTCTTTGTTTTCAGTAAAACCAGTGAGCTTGACAACCTCGCTGAATGTTGGGGATAAAGTAATTGGTTGTTTGTGTGCAGGTCTCTACGTTGCTGCTGACGCCGGCAGTGCGCCCTGCCACGAGTTGGTTCGCAACACCTCGGAAGAGAACGTTTTTCTCCTACTGGTCGATTAACCTTGGTTTCTTACTGAGGGAAAACTTCCTGCTGTGCTCATCATACCTTCCTCTTGGGGTTCCACTCAATGTTGCACATAACTTCTCCTTCATCAACTTCGCGCTCAGCAAAGACTTTTTCTGGCGCCGTTGTCGGGGAACTGAAGAAAAGCTACACCACAAGGATTTCTAACTCCCACGGCAACTTCACACCAGCAGCACGCCGTAGAAAAGATGGTGAACGGCTTTGTTCCACTAAGTATGTGGCCCGATGAGGCCATGGATCCGGTGTTGGTATTCGTTCTGGTGTGCCTCGAAGAAATTGACCCATGCCCACCAGGCGCCCAGGTGGGATCGTCCCTCTCTTCCTGCCGAAGAATGCAATGTTGGTCCCAGATTTCGTGAAACCAGCGCTCGGTCTAAGCAGTGGCCGCCGGAGGGATGCCAACGCTTTTGATGACCATCTTCCATCTGCCGCTGCTGGGCAGGCTCATGTCCCGCGACACCGGGTAGCCTGACTTGTGCAATGCACACGCCTTAGCGATGGTGAGACTGCCACGGCCGAAGCCGTTCATGGCGAGGACATTGCGGCTGCTCCTCAAAATGCTGGATCTAGAGGTTGGTGACGGGTTCGAGGGCACAATGAAGGAGAGAGCGACGAGAGTGTTGGGAGAGAGGGGAGAGAATGAGGATGCCTATTATACGTCGGAGTTAGGCAAAGATACAGGCGGGGCGCGCATTAACAACTGAGCGGATGACCATGAGGCCATGCGCGACGAGACATACCCCTGGGCCGCTTGAGGAACCTAGGAAAGATGCACGTCCATTAAAGACGCTTGACTAGAGGTAGGCTATGGGTTAAACCCGCGCGTCCATACCTCCGCGCCACTGGCACGATGGGCTCGCCATTCTCCACGCCGCTTCGCGTCCCATCTGGCGCCCCCGCAACAACTTCTGTTTAGCAGGGACGGGATCGGGATACCGAACAACATAATAGATATCGCTGGACCGAAATAGTTTTTGGGACGTGCGGTTGGGCGTGGTTAAGTGTCCGACGCCCCCCAAAATATCTTTTAGGACCTCCAAGTAAAGCTGCACTTAGGTGAAAGCCCACTTCATAGTTTTTTTCGATAAAGAGAATATATTAATATCTGAAGATACCAATTTACATCCAGCCTCTGCAATAACGCAACACCCTAGTACCACTACGAATGCACACAGCTAAAAAAGAGAAAGAAAAAACTAAAAAACAAAAGTGAAATGCATTTCTTCTTGGCCGTATCCAGCATGACATGATTGAAGATGCAGGACGTACGTGTAGGAGCCGTGTTTCCCACTCCATGCATTCCATGCCACGCCACAAGGTCATGGCCTCTGCTGCACGAGCTAAAGTCGAACACTTGAAGCGCTAACTGACAGGGGTATGGCATGCACGACGGCTTCTGTACGCCGCCGCAACACCGATCCATACGCGGCGCCATGAACCGAGCTGGCTAGGTTTCATTCATGGGCAGAGCAGCGAAAGTTCTCGCACGTACTACGCCATGGCCAGCTCTGCAATGCATGCGTGGGACGCGTGACGTGTGCATGTGGCGTCTCGAAGCAAGCAAGCCATGCATCCACAGCTGGAACCACGGTCGCCTATTGATTTGCTAGCTAGGCTTGGACCCCCGTCTCGCTAGCTAGTCACCGCCTACCTAGATCGTTTGTTGGCTGGATTTTCACGAGAAATATCGAACCATGAATACGATGCGTGTCGTCCTCTGTATGTATGCATACTACTCGTATCTTGAGAGACACACGGGCCGGGGAAAGTGGTTTGCACGAATCGATCGTCTGTTATTTCGCGACCTGGCGTCGCCGTCGAGTTGAAGATCACGCTTATAGATTGTTGGCAGTTGGATAGCACTTCACATTTCGACTTTCGAGGACAGAAATCCACCACATGCTGTCCAGGTTTTCTCACGAAACACTAAACTAGCTTTAACACAAATTGGCAACAATTCTACTCTCCCTGAGCAAATCTTCATAAGGTTTAATTTTTTTGGTGAAGAAAATTTGGATTGAACCCTGAGCAAATCTGATACAATAGTTTTGAATCTGTTAGCACTTATAAAAGGGTATGGGTATGTAATTAGAGATAGCATGTATTGACTTCTCACACATGGTGCCGCTCCCGCTCGGGCGACACCGGAGGACCCCCAACCCTAGCGCGCCCCCATCTCTCCCTCCCCCGCCGCCACCCGAGGAGACGCCGGGCGTGTCCGCGTAGGTGCTGGTGAAGGTGGCGGCGAGGCTCCAATCGCCCCGTCTCGTGGCGGGGGACCAGGATCTGGGCGGCAGCGCCCTGCGGCGAGCGTCGTGGCGAGCGGCTTTTGTGATCGTCCTCGACCTTGCCGGAGGTGAGGCGGCGGTGGGCCTCAGCGGCAGCGTGGAGCTCCTTCCGCGTCAAGATCTAAGATAGATGCTCTCCATCTTCTCCCCGCCTACTCCGGCTGAAGGTGGGCAAGAGGTGCTGGTAGGATGTTCGGGGTAGGGGAAACCTTGGGCTGGCTCGTCCGACCCAGCGACATCGACGCCCTTGGGTGACGGGTTCCTCGTTGGAGGCGCCGCAGTGACCTTGTTGGAGGTGTCACCTGGGGAGATTCGGGGTTTGGGTGGGGAGTTGAAGGTGGGAGCTTTGGGCTAGTTGGCCAATACCCTTGATCCGCTGTTGTGCCCGGTGGCTTTCCCATCGCTCTAGGATGTTCAAGGGGGCGGTAGTGTGGCCGGTGTGGTGTGCACTTTTTGTCATGGTGGCCGTATGCCAGATCATCTTTGGTTCTCGAGGTCAACACCTCTCCAGCTCTCGGGTGAGCTTTTCCCATGTCCGATGGTTCGATGCCTCCGAGCCATGGTGAGAGGGTAGGAGCCTTCTTCGGCATGAGAGCAGTAAGGTGGTTTTGACGCTCTTAGTCCCGGATTCTCCTAGTTCAAGACCTCCTCTTTGCTTCTAGCAGTGCTTCGTTGTGCTCCGCTGGTTGGTGTCCTTGGTGCCGATGAGCTGCGGTCTTCGCTTCTGCAAGTCGTAGTGCTTGTACTCTAGTGTAGTGTTGTAAGCTTGTTAGAGTGTGCTTTTGTATCTTTTGGCCGATGTAGTGTGGTGTGGTGTGGTGTGCTGTTGTGTTGTATGGAGGGACTTGTGTAATCATGGCCGGTTTAGGGCTTTGTTAATTCAAAGTCGGGATTTCGAGCCTTATGTTTATAACTTCTCACATGATAAAGGTAGTGGAGATCATTGACATATTTGAAGCTGAGAAGGTTTTGCATACCATTGAATTAAAGAAGTATGATGTATGGGCCACTTGAATTGAACATGGAAGAAGGAGGAGCTCATGTAATGAGTGAGCCAGCAGTGCTTTCAGTTGACATAGATGGTGTCAATTACATTTCAGAAGATGAAGAGCCGGTTCCGGTGGCTATTGCCTTCTCATGTGCTTATGTTTGCACACACCAGAGCTCCAAATTGCAGAAGGGAAAATAAATAGTACATGTTGGTGTCATTTCTGTTGAAGATGATTTTTTAATGAGCTCCAATATAGACTTGAAGAGCACAACAAAATGGTTAAAGAGGAACCAGAATTAATTGAGAAAATGAATAGGCGAAAAAAAGAAAGAGAGCAAGATCGTAAGGTTGAGCTCAACACTGGTATCTTATTACTAGTGCAGTATATCACTTTTATCAATTGTATGGGTAGATGGTTATTTCATCAAATTGACCACTAGACAAAAAATTCTTGTTGCAACTAAGAGGGATAACAACTTTTTCCCATTGCTTTTGGTGTAGTTGGCAAATTCTTCCTAACCCCTAACCCCTCCCGCGGCGCTCCCCAGGGCGCCGCCGGGGGGCCGATCTCCTTCCTTCCGCCGTCCCATCCCTCCGTTTCTCTCCCTCCGCCACTGCCGTCGGCGCTAGCCACGGTGGCGGCGGGCCCCGATGTCAAAGTTCCTAGGGGGGTATTGGAGGCGGCGATCGGCAGTGGCGGCTGGGGCAGCGACCTTCGGCATGCTCCGCGTCTAGGGCGGCGTCCTTGGATGTGTGGCGGCGGCTCCTCCTCCATGACCTCCGACGATGGATGCTGGTGGCGGCGGTTGTTGGATCTTGTGCCCGCCGAGATCCATCGTCGGCTTCTGCTGGCGGCGCGAGGAAGGGGGCGGCGATGTGCGGGGCGAGGATGGTGTGGTTGCGGCTTCCGCCGTCCATCGGTTTCTCCTTTGTCGGTGTTGGTCAGCGGATGGCGGCGTGGGGGCCTATTCGTCTGCTTCGGTTTTGAAGGTGGTGGTCCTAAGGTTCTTCTTCTGCGAAGATGAAGAACTACCAGATGCTGATCCTTTTCATCTAGCCGGAGTGTTGAGTTCCGGAAGGCTCCGCCGGCGAATGCATCAGCGCATCTTTTGCCTGTAGTTTGATGGATCGGGTGGTATTCGGTCGAGCACACCCATACTTTTATTCCGACCGTTTGGTTCTGGAGGGAGCGGCGCGAAGCTCTTTTTCTGTGTTGACATCAAGTGACTATGGATCCATGATGAAAGTCGGAAGAAGAGAATTTCATGAAGGCCGGATGGGAGGACTAGCTAAGGGAGGTTCAAGTCTCCGCGCTGTTGAGAGACTTGCTTGGTGTTCCGGGCTTCACAGCAACGGTATGAAAGTGGGGGCGACAACAGAGGTGAAGTTTAGAGTCCTACCGTTCAGGGTGAAAACCTAAGGTCTGGCCTTAACTCGTTGTGCCTGACAATGACCTTGTTGGATGCATTGTTTTGAGAGTGGGGACTATCTTCAGGGTGAAAACCTAAGATCTTTGATCGGGCGACGACGGTGTTAAAGCATTGTTCCCTTCTTGAAGGCGTCGTTTTTAGAGAGTTTGTATTTCAGGTGTTGTCTTGGTGGTGGATGTATTGCTGTTGCTAGGTTCGAGATACTGTAGCGGGACTTTTGTTTCTTAGTTTTCTTTTCTATTTTTTGGCTGTGTGCATCCGTAGTGCCATTAGGATGGTGCGTTGTTGCAGAGGCTGGATGTAATTGGTATCTTTTAAAATTAATATATTCCCTTTATCGAAAAAAGGTATTTCATTGGAGTGTTTAAAAGTTACACAATCATACTAGACAGGCAAAAGGTTAGTATGTGTACTCCATTTGCATTACTGCTTTATTTTTATTATATGTCCTGCATAATATTTACTAACCATTTAAACTTTTTTTGAAAGGAATACGGTAGGGGAAGCCCCTACAGTGATTTTTGTTTTTAAATAATAAGAACCTAAATTCGCGTCCCTAGGGACTTGAACCTGGATGGCTGGGTTGTTTCCCTAACCAAGTGAGCTAGGCTCACTTCTTACTAACCATTTAAACTTATGCAGGGACTCGTGTAAGCAATTTCTTAAGTGTTCTCAAACTCTCCACAAAGATTTTGTCTTAGACATATTTGTGCCAATTTTCAATCAGCCGGATTTGGAGGGCCAGAGCTTAAAAAATATATAGATGCCTAAGAATGGTTTTGATCTTGCAATGGAAGGTCTCAAAATAGATTGTGTGAAAGCATACAATTGGATTGTGCAAATTCCCCCTGAAACTTGGGCTAGACAGCTGTTTGATAGTACTAACTTCAGCTGTTTGATACTAACCCCATTCACATTAAAGAGTATATGTTGATACATCAATCTACTATTTTTGATAATTATTTTAAATCGGAGGGAATATTATTTTAATTTACAGCTGGAGTTTCCTGTTGCAGGTGCATCGATCGACGGTCGGGCATTGCTTTGCTAGCTAGCCTTGGACCCCCGTCCTAGCTGGTCACTGCCTACCTAGATCGTTGCTAGCTAGCTGGATTTTCACGAGAAATCAATCAAACCATATACGATGCGTGTCGTGCTCTGCATATCTTCATGGCAGGCTTCAGCTGATGCAAGCGAAAGAGAGAGACGGATGGGGAAAAGTGGTTGCACCTACGAATCGATCGTCTGTTATTGCGCGACCTGGCGTCGTCGTCGCCATTTTCGCATGCGCAGAAGTTGACAGGCTAGATATCGAATAAGACGTCGTCGCCAATGCTTCGTGTCCAGCTTTTGTCATCAGGCATACACATCCAAAATACTCGGCGCGGTGCACGCTAATGGTTTGTTATATGGCCCAGGTAAAAGTAAAGCGGGAGGGATGAATTATTAACATCACTTTACTAACAGTTAATGATTAAATAGCTTGACATTTAGCGGAAAGAAAGTTAATCAGGCCTACCATTCTGGAAGAAAGAATAATTAACCCGGATTCGTAGCACTACCCTGGTAGATTATCCGGGGATACATCCGGCTCTTGAGATTATCCAAAAGTTCAGTAAGTGTGGTTTGTTTGATTCTATCGTCACTTACTCACTTTACTCTGGAATGAGATTATCCGGGGATATTCTATCCTGGTTTGTTTGAACTACAGTGGCTGTATATGCTGTTTGGCACATTTGGAAGGAGAGAAACAGAAGAGTTTTTTAGAATATCACATCAAAACCTGAGGACCTGATATTCCAGATTAGGGATGGGCTGGCGAATCTGAAAGCCGCTCGCAGCGAGTAGTCACAGTTTTGTAGTTTCCTAGTTTTCCTTTTGCCCTATCCTGGCTTTTACCTTTGTAAAGTTTTCCCCCTTCTATTAATGAAAAAGGAGAGCTCCTCCTGTTCACGTAAAAAAAAAAGAGAATGGGGTGACACCCTGACAGGAACATAACCAAAATAAATAATGTCTAATCATGACATATAGTTGAGGATCGAGTAGTGTTGTCCAATAAGAAGGGAAAGAGATAACGATATTTCACAAAAAAAAAGATAACGATGGGAGAGGTCTCCGGTCAAATTAAGCAGGACATGTATAGTTGACGAATGACGACCAAGTACATAAAAAGAGTTCCCATTAAGAAAAGAACTTTTTCTTTTGAAAAAGAGGCAAAAAATTTGCCTCATTCATTAATTAAGAAGAGAGTGGCCAGTTTTTAGAAGAAAATAGGAAGAAAACCTATAACAATATATTTGAAGGAGATCTGAACTATACTTAAGCTTAGCATATATTCATGTGGTTCATACATCTCAACTATCATCTCACACGAAGGAAAATTTCTTCCGAAGCCTCTCGTTCTCTCCAGCCCTCGTTGAGAGTCACGTTTGCATGCCCGACTAGCTCTGCTCCTCTCTCCGACGATGATGTCGGCTGGCGTGGTGAAGGGAGTGTAGCGCGGTGGTCCCATGTAAATAGTAGCCTTAAGTTTAGTCTAGGGTTTGTAGCTAGGTGTTGGTTTGACTCTTTGCCGTTGTCTCGGGTGCTCCTAGCGATTTCGAGCTGCAGTTAGGATCGGAGATGTTGGTCTTTGTCCTGCTCCCGGAGCTCCATAGATGGGAGGAGGAGGTGGCGGTCGGGGCTGGTCAAGTATCCTGCTAAAATAAGCTCGTGGGCCACCCTCTAGATCCAGATCTGGGGCATGGTGTTGTGTTGACGAGGTGGTTGCTTCGATTTGGCATCTGTTATTCAGCCATCAGGCTTCGTTCGGTTCATCCCGACCCCGCCGGGATTCTTGTCAAAACCCCGTGGATCAGCCGGGATCCGTTGCACCGGGAATTTATCCCTGCCCGCTTTCTATAGCGCGTTCGGTTACACCCGCCCGGGATCTGACCCCGGTCCAATCCCTCGCAATCCCGCCCAGTCGACCGGGATAAAAAACATCTTGTCCCTACCTGTGGAATCTATCCCGAACAGTTATGCTGGAAAAAAAAGTAAAGAACCGACGGCTCCCGAGTGCAGGAGATCAATTGTAGTACTTTTCAATAAAAAAGGTTGTCGAACCCACGAGAAGCTGAATGTATTGGTTAGCAGAATCGACAAGAAAGCAATAATAATAAGTAGTAGTTTTGGCGTTTTTGGGTGTATAGTTTGCGATAAAAATAAATTGCAGAAAGTAAATAGCAAGTAAGTAAATGCTCTCGATGAGAGAAAATCCCAATCCTCTATGCAGCAAGTAGATAAGCTCAAGTGTGTGTGTTTATATGAGACTAAAGTTTCCGAGGGCGACATGGATTTACTAGCATCTGAGTTCTAAACAACATGGTAAATATTTTGTCAATCTTTAATCAATTAGGGGGGGAGCCTAAGTTAGATGCAGCCATAGATATGTGCAAACACACCCCTTATGATGGGTCCTAGAGGCATTTTCATGTGTAAGTATAGGAATCATTAAGACATAAATGTCTCACCATAGCAATAAGATCATCTGGACCTTCCAACACTAATGCATTATATTAAAGTGTAGCCCTATGAGTTCATATAGGTGAAGTAATAAGCAGTCGACGTCCGCATAAAACTAACATACAACAACATAAAAAATAGAAAACTTGACCAAATACTCATTGCAAATCATATAGAATCATAGCCATATTATCATATGCCCTAAGGAATGTGGGGAACTACTCACATGTGTCAAACATGATATGGACCTGAGACATAATGATTACAACATAATCTGAATATATAATCTGTCCACTAAATAATTCACCACAAACCTATGAGGGGGATGTCGTTGATCTCGTAGATGAAGATGGTGGTGATGATGGTGCTGGTGGAGATGTTGATGGAGATGCCTCGTCCCAAGCCAAGGAGGAGTGGAGATGGCTATGGCGTGGATTTTCCCTTCACCGAAGGCACCGGTACAGCAGGATCTGCCTTTCGCCTCCATCGTCTCCTCAATAAATCTCCGAAAAATATGGCTTCGGTTTTAGCGAAACGGAGCTTCTAGTATAAATGGGGGGGGGGGGGCGAGAGATGCCTGAGGCGCAAACGACCTCGGGTTGCGCGTCCAGACATGTAAGGCCCATCACCTGGGTCCGTTTGGCCCTCGTGGCTCCCCTTGCGTATTTCTATCGCTCACGGTCCTTCTCCGGGCAAAAAACTGATCAGGTATTTTTTTCCTTGATTTTTAGCGATCCAGAAAGTCCTGATATAAATAAAATACGAAAAATGAGATTTTCTGCCTCCCATAAATTAAATACCAATGAAGAGGACTTTGTAGGAAAGTGCTAGAAATCGACTAAAAGTGCATAGAATATGATGTATGAAGGCAAATAATAATGAAAACTAATCATATATGTAGCTATAATGATGATGTAAAATGCACGTATCAAGAACCAGCCCCTTTCTTCTTCGATCCCATCTCCCCCGATTGTGCCGCCGGCAGCAGTGGGGGCGGCGGCGGCGAGAGGAAGGAGACGAAGACGCCCGCTTTGTTTAACGGAGGCAACATCTAATTACCTCTCGCTCGCGCAGCTTAGTCGCCTCTCCACATGGCAGCAACCTAGAGGCGACGTCGACGACGGGGCAACCATCTGGCCGAAAGCAGCAGCGGCCGGCGGGATCACGGAGGCGACCTTGAGGTCAGTGAGCTCGGATGAGACCTTGATAATTCACCTCCGGCGCCGTATCTTTGTCTTTGATAAAAATCAGGTGCTCTTTGTTATTTTCCCGTGCTCTTGGCTGCCAGGAGGGAGGAACCGAACAAAGTTTGACATGCAGCGTATTGTGTGAAAGGGACTAGTGAGGGTTCGGGTGACACACGGGGGGCAATCCAGTTCCTATGTGGGTTGGATCCATGCGGGGGATGAGCCCCTGACAACCGAGCGAGGCCTCAAGGGGGTGGAGAGGGGGAGTGGTGGAGAGAAGCTCAGACTTCTTCGGCGCATGGCAGGAAGCTGCTGTCTTAAGTGGAAGTCATCAACTGAGGTGAGGTGATGCCTCGGCTATCCTTGGTCGATGGGACCTCTCCTTGCTGCGGTGTCGCGTGCTCGGCAGCGTCTTCAACCCCATAGCCGGTGCGCCGACGTGGAGGCCCTTCAACGACTCCATCACGGCGCTTAGCGGCTCAGCGCACGCGCCAAGTTGTTCCGTCCTCGGTGGCGGTGCAGGCGGCTGTAATGTCGGCTTCTTCGGTGGAGGACTGGATTGCATTCTCAAATATATTTTGAGGGTCCTTTTCGCAAAAGTTGAGGACTGGGTTGTAATTTCCATTTCTTCTGTGGTCCTCCTTGTAAGATGTATGCCCACCGTTTAATGCAGCTTCGGACCCTTTGAGGTCCTTCCTTTGTTCCAAAAAAAAAAATCGATGGAAAAAGTTGTATACGTACAAAACACCTTGGGTGAATTAAAAAAATCTTACAGAACAGAGGGAGTACAAAATATTAATGCTACCTAGTTTCGAAGGCAGAAAATAGGAATAAGACTAGTGGTAAAAATTCGATTCGAACCATGATGCTTGGCTGTACTGCTCAGCGTGGCTACTGAATTAACACTTGAGATGTATATGGATGGACTGTCGCGTGCGTTGAATCGAAAGGAGACGTCCGCCCTTAGTGCCGATCGATCCTTGACAAAATGACAACAAATCCAATCAAGAAGCGTCACTCTCACTACGATTCGGTGATGCGCGCGCGGCGGCTCGAAGGACGCTTCTACACTCACAGAGAGAATCATGATCACACCAAACACATTCCCATCATCCCCTGTCAATTTCGAATGAAGTGTTTTACGTTGCCGAGGTCAAATACAAACACCGAGAGAATGATGATCACGGCTTCGATAGGCTCCACTAGTTACCTAGTACTCTAGTAGGGGCATCTCGCTGGATTCCACGCGCAGTTTGGACATGGTCAGATGCACTTCTGCTCCGGTGTTTCTCCCTTGACAAAATTGTGAGCGCGTAAAATACAAGGATGGTGAAGATCTTTCTATGCCTCTACGTAAGCTTAAAGCTGTGGCACGATAGTAAAATCACCAAATCGAACATGTATGTACAACTATGTAGAGACTCGTATGGCCCGTGTTGTCTTGCACGAGCAAATCCCGTACATATGGCGTACTCATACCGTCACGTGCGTGCGTGACACAATATTTACCGAAAAGACACCACATATAAAAGAGTATAGATACTGTATCTATATATACGGGTATACATGGGCTGGATATAGATTTTGGAGGACCCAACGTAGGAAAAAAAATCAAATATAACCGCTCAACTTCAGTTAAGGGGGAGCACTGAAGCAGGGCTCGATCAGATGATAGTTGTGGGCTTGTGGCTGATAGATCCATCAGTCATATCTCCCTATTTGGAGCTGCTAGGTAGCTATGTCACTTTTGGTGATGCGGCGATCGGCCATGGTGGCTTTGGTTGGTTGCCGATGTGATCTCTGCCCAGGAAATTGTTGCCGTCTTTTTTTTGAGGATAGGTATGTTACACGTTGTGATCTCTGCCCAGGTGTGGCTTCCAAGGGGTGTGATCGTGCAGACGCATGGCTTTGCTGAAAGGTTTTTCTTGTCTCCATTTTTGCTTGACAGGCACTATTGTAAGTGCTGCTTGATTTTTTGATTTGTTCAGTACTGTATATCAAGTATGAAAGACATATTCTATCAAATCTTTTCTAACATACATCCTAGAAGATGTACCATAGGTTGTAGATGGACTGTCAAGAGGCAAAGCTACAAAGCTACCCGCACTAATGCCAACTCTCCAAGCAACCATGTTGATGTTGGCAGGAAGAACCCGTACACCTCTCCTCGGAATAGACCTGCGGTCTTCCACGTCTTGTTCTCCTTTCAAATCATTTGGACGATTGTGTGATCCGCCGGCCTCTCCATGTTGAAGACCACATTGTTGTGATGCCTCCAAATACACCAGAAAATGCGGGCAATGGCCTCCCAAAGATCGTGCCAGCCCCTCTTACCGCGACTCTTATCCACCTATCATTCCTTTTGCAGAGAGTCAACTTCTGTCACCCATTTCGGCTTGTTCCAGTGGTTGAAGCTTTTTACGGTACAATTTACTAGTCCTATGGACTAGTAGTATTTTGGATAATCTACATGTAAGAAAATCATGACAAAGATTTAGATTGATCTTTTACCATCCAAGTGTAATTGTGCCACATCAGATTTTGATACACGGATGCTACTTATCAAGCATGCATGTGACACGAATTGAATTGTTCACACCAGCAATTTCGCTACGTTCACACCTAGCAATCCTTTTGTTCATAACACCTAGCACATGTACAAAAAAGATGTGACCATTTTTTTGAGTGCACCGTTGTTTCGAGCCTCGGTTTATGTTGGTTTTTTTCACGCATGAATTTACTAGTATTTTTTCAGTAGATACTCAAAGGCTGCAACTAAAATTAAGCAGCCTGCTTTGAAAAAGTTTCAAGAAGATTTCATGCAACTTTTAGATAAATTCTATTCAAATTAAAAATGTGAAAATTCAAAATGTTTTACTTAAATACCCAAATTTTGGTGGGTACAAAATTTTATCTCTATAGGAAATATTTTTCCTTGGTCCTAAGAACATACCAGCCACGACCCGAATCTGGTGTTGCTGGAGGACTAAACATAAGCCGTTGTCGGTGCCACATCTTTTACCGGCATATGGGCCAGCTATGTCATTGGCACAGAGCGGTTCAGCCTAATTTAATGCTGGCGAACAACCGTTTAGCTTTGCTTAATGCGGCGATAATTTTGCAGGCGGTGGCACGAGGCGTCATGTCATTGCTGCGGCTTTCCCATGCATCGTTGTTAATGCGCGTCGCCGTCGTATAACGTACCTACGTCGGTTAAATAGGATCTTGCACACCCCCTCCCGCGCATACTCCCAAAGCTCACAACCTACAACCTCGCCTACTAAAATCAAAATAGTAAACACTAGCAAGGTTGACGGTGTATTTGTGCGTAATGGAATCCTCTATCACAACGGTGGCGCGGAGGTGAACATCTTCGGACCGCAATTTCACAGTGGACAAGGTGTGGGCGCTCATCCAAAACTAAGAGGAGGATATGATGGACAAAGAGCATGGCTCCGTCGGTGGGATGCCAACAACACATGGAGCACTGATGATCGTTCTGCCTACAACTGGCTTTGGAGCTCATCCGCTACGACGAAAGCTTGGTCCCCCGAAGAACAAGATCCATGAGGATTGATGGTGCTTATCGTAACGCAGACTTCACATTGTTGGGGAAACCCAAGAGGAAGGTATGATGAGCACATCAACAAGTTTTCCTCAGTAAGAAACCAAGCTTTAATCGATCAGTAGGAGAAATGCGTGACTTCTGAAGGTGTTGCTAGCTGACTATTGGCAGGGTGCACTACCGGCGTCAGCAATAACGTGGAACCTGCACACAACACGACCAAAATAATTTTCCCCAACTTACAGTGAGGTTGTCAATCTCACCGGTTTTGCTGAACACAAAGGATTAGACGTATCGAGTGGAAAGAGATGTTTGCAGTAATTAAAGAGAACATTGCTTGCAATAAGTAAACAGAGCAGGATTGCAGTGGATGAATTTATCAGTGTAATGGAAAGGACCGAGGTCCACAGCTCACTAGAGGTGTCTCTCCATAAAGATAAATAACATGCTGGGTGAATAAATGACAGCTGGGCAATTGACAGAATACCGACCTTACATGACAAGATGATTACTATGAGATTCGTTTGGGCATTACAATATAATACATAGACCGTAATCTAACTACGTCTATGACTAACAATCCAACTTCCGGTTATCGTCTGAACCCCTTCCAGTATTAAGTTACAAGCAACAGATTATCGCATTAAGCAATGTGTGTAAAGTAAACAATAGAATTACCCTCGGATAAAACATTTTTGTTTTCTCCCTAGTACCAACATCACATCTACAATCTTAGAAGTTATTGTCACTCTTCCAGAAAACTAGAGGCATGAACCTACTATCGAGCATAAATACTCCATCTTGGAGTCACAAGCATCTACTTGGCCAGAGTATCTACTAGCAACAGAGAGCATGCAATATCACAAATAACATATGACAAGAATATATAATCAATCTCAACATAGTATTTAATATTCATCGGATCCTAGCAAACACAACATGTAGCATTACATAAGGATGATCTTGATCATGATAGGCAGCTCACAAGATCTATACATGAGGCACAAATTGGAGAACACAACTATCTAGCTACTGCTATGGACCCATAGTCTAGGGATGAACTACTCACGCATCACTTTGGAGGCGGGCATGGCGATGTAGATGCCTCCGGCGATGATTTCCCCCTCTGGCAGGGTGCCGGGAAGAGCTTCAGAACCCTCCCAAGCTAGGGTCTGCGATGGCGGCCGCGACGGAACTTTTCGTGGATGGTGGCTCGGGTGTTTAGGTTTTCCCGAGATCGTGAATAAATAGGAGGAAGGGCGAGCTTGGTGGAGGCCAGGGGGGCCCACACCATCCCTTGGCGCGGGCACAGGCCTGGCCGCCCTGTGGCTCCTCTTCGACCCCCCTCTAGACTCTGTCTTTGTTACGGAAAAATAGTGACTTCGGCTTTTGTTTCGTCCAATTCCGAGAATATTTTCTATACAACTTTTCTGAAATATAAAACAATAGAAAACATGGAATTGGCATTGTGGCATCTTGTTAATAGGTTAGTGTCGGAAAATGTATAAAAGTGCAACGAAGTGTAAGCAAAACATATATAAATGGAATTTCTATTTTCGTGCCCTCAGGTCCTTAGTTGTACTCAGTTTTCCCCAGCTCCTTAGTTTTTTCTCAGTTTTCCCCAAGCCCTTGTCTGAACCGCAGAAGGAGCTCGGACGGAAGGAATCCGTTAAGTTGACCGTTCCGTTGACGAGTGGGGTCGTGTCGTTTGTGGGGTCGCGTCGTGTGGGACCGCGTCGTGTGGGGCTGGTAGGAAGGGACCGCGTGGGACAGGACGAGGCCGTGTTTGTGTGGCCGTAGCGTGTGGGGCCGTAGCGTGTGGAGCCGTGTGGGTCCGGGACGGGGGCACGAGTGGCTTCTGTCTCTTTCGCCCAGATTAGCAGTTTTCAATGTACCTTTTTCCTCTCTATCGCTCGATCTCATTCATATTTGATCGCCCAAATTGGTAGCAAATCTAGAGCAGCTTCTCCTTCTGTTTTTAACGCCATTCGTTTCTTTATGCCTTCGTTTTTACCCAATCAGGTAGGAAATCTAGGGCACAAATCTAGAGAAAATATAGGATAAGCTGCATACATCAACCAACATAGCATAGATATATTCAGGACAGATCCAAAAGTAGTACCGATAGATCCAACATAAGCTACATTTTACATGAATTTAAGCTGCTCTACAGAATCTAGTGCAGTAGGCACGTTCAATGCCTCCAGGTAGCGCGTGTGACTCGCTTGGAGGTTGCGCAGGTGAATCCCAAGTGCTTTGTGTTTGGCCATGTACGCATGCACGTTCACGGTCCTTCCAACTCTAGCGCCACATCTGCCAATGGATTCAGCATGGTTCACCAGGGAGTTGAAGTCGGTGGCGCGGAGCTTCCTGTTGCAGAAGGGCACTTGTAAATGCCTCGAGCAAAGGGGCCATCGTAATGGCCGGACTGCAGCCTCCTGAGGACGTGACGAGTCTTGGTGTGGAAGGACTCGTCGTCGTCGTGCCTCTGCACCTGTCACGTAGCACCAAAGATCGTGCAAAAACACGGAGTCAATTGCAACGATGATGGAACAGAGAGTGAACAAAAAATCATGCATGATAATATGGGCTCGAAAAAAGAGGTAGCCTCAGTTACATTGGACACACTTATATCCGGGATTTGAGTCGTAAACCAAAGATCATGCACAACAAATTTGTACATACCAATTGTTTACTGACCAAACCCTGAATCAATTTATGCCCAAATATTCATCATCATCGGCACAAATCTTAAAAAAAAGCAAATCACAAACACTAATAACGCAAGATCTAACACAAAAGGATCGAACTAGGAACAGACGAAAGTAATACGCAAGATCTAACACAAAAGGATTGTACTAGGAACAGACGAACAGTAATAACTCAAGATCTAACAAAAAAGGATTGAACTAGGAACAGACGAACCATAATAACGCAAGATCTAACATAAAAGGATTGAACTAGGAACAGACGAACCGTAATAACGCTAGATCTAACACAAAATGATTGAAATGAGATAAGAACAAGGAAACAAAGGGTTACCTCCGGCTCGTTGTCGACGATGGTGGTGTCGTAGGGGTTCTCCGGCGCGTCTGCTGCTTAACGGGTACCAATCGACGGGATGGACGGTGGCGGGCGATCGCCGGCTGCTACGTTGGAAGCAGCGACAGGGGCTGGACGGGGCGGCGGCCGATCGCCTACGTTGGCAGCGACAGGGGCCGGGGGCGGCGGCGCGCCGGCGCTACGTTGGAAGCAGCGACAGGGCCCTGGACGGGCGCGGCTGATGTGCCGACAATGGGCATCTCATTCTTCTCCATCGCGCGGTTTTCTTGGGGTTTCTTCGGTTGTGGAGAAGATGATGGGACAGAGAGGCGGTTGCAGGTGAGCCAGTGAACGTGCGTCGAGGGAGAGAAAGAGGGCTCTATAAAGAAAGGTGGCGTGTACCGCAACACGCGTCCGCTATGCACGGCTGCAGCTGCACGTGCTACACGAGTCTAACCCTGGGACGTTTGGTGTACTCGGTTATAACCTCAGGCCTTATACAGAAATTTTATCGTACTCAGTTTTCCCCTCGAGGACTTAGACTGGCAAGTGCAATATACTCAGTTTTACCCTCAAGTAGCTGGTCAACAGAGAGTCAACAAATGAGATTAACATAGCTAATTGAGTCATTTCATGCGCAAAAAAATCAAAAAATAAAAACATAGTGGCAACTACTCATGGAGTCTTCCTACGCAACCTAGAAAACCTTAACAAACATATATAAATCAAGTTTTACCACAAATTGCCACTTCTCAGAATCACTAGTGTAGCTATGAAGATGCATGGTTTTCCACCCAAACCCCTTTGCAAAACATCTTTCCCAAAAACATAGTTTGTCTAAATGATGCCATAATTGTCACACTCATGTATATTTGAATTGCAAATAATTTGATGTAGCCCAATATGAATTATATTGTACAAAACACACATTTTTATTTTGTAATTCTTTTGTTTGAATCCCTTAGTCTATTTACTATTTATGTGCCCTTGGATTCTTAGTACTACTCAGTTTTGCCCTCAAGTACTGTCACAAATGCTCTGAGAAGCCCAAACTTATCATGATTGGTTGAGCCGTTGTCACACGGATCGACTCCACGAACCGTTGATCCACCGTCTCTTCGTGGCAACCTCTCTCTCTCTCTCTCTCTTCGTGGCCACCCCCTCTCTCTCTCTCTCTGTCGGTGGAGAATGCAATAACGAGTTTGCCACTTAATATAGTTTGGGATATAGTATTGGTATAAACATGAGGCATACATATTTGCGGATTTCGGTGATTGCATTATTTGTCACCCCTCTAACAATTATCAACTATCTTGAGCTGTCCTTTTCTTTTAGGGAATATAGTTTGGGATATAGTATTGGTATTTTGAAATGGCCTAAAAGTGGTATAATTTTGGTATAAACATGAGGCATACATATTTGCGGATTTCGGTGATTGCATTATTTGTCACCCCTCTAACAATTATCAACTATCTTGAGCTATCCTTTTCTTTTAGGGAATATAGTTTGGGATATAGTATTGGTATTTTGAAACGGCCTAAAAGTGGTATAATTTTGGTATAAACATGAGGCATACATATTTGCGGATTTCGGTGATTGCATTATTTGTCACCCCTCTAACAATTATCAACTATCTTGAGTTGTCCTTTTCTTTTAGGGAATATAGTTTGGGATATGGTATTGGTATTTTGGAACGGCCTAAAAGTGGTATAATTTTGGTATAAACATGAGGCATACATATTTGCGGATTTCGGTGATTGCATTATTTGTCACCCTCTAACAATTATCAACTATCTTGAGCTGTCCTTTTCTTTTAGGGAATATAGTTTGGGATATGGTATTGGTATTTTGGAAAGGCCTAAAAGTGGTATAATTTTGGTATAAACATGAGGCATACATATTTGCGGATTTCGGTGATTGCATTATTTGTCACCCCTCTAACAATTATCAACTATCTTTAGCTGTACTTTTCTTTTAGGGAATATAGTTTGGGATATGGTATTGGTATTTTGGAAAGGCCTAAAAGTGGTATAATTTTGGTATAAACATGAGGCATACATATTTGCGGATTTCGGTGATTGCATTATTTGTCACCCCTCTAACAATTATCAACTATCTTTAGCTTTCCTTTTCTTTTAGGGAATATAGTTGGTAATTTCGGTGAATGCACACACTAACTTTGAAAACAACTACAAGTACATGTAACTGAATAATGGATTTGTAACAAGGTATCCCTTGTAACAACTTCTAGCGCCTGGTGAGCAATGATAAGAATCCGATCGTAATTATACAACAAAAAAAACAACCAGCCATCATATTAGCTTTCTTCTTCAACTCGATCAGCTGCCTTAACTGCTTGTTCATTTTCTTCAGTTCTCCCTTCACTTCCACCAGTTCTGCATTGGGAGCATTAGGCATAATCGGAAGGTCCCTAATCGGAATGGCTCCTCTCTCCGCCGCATTCTCTACAGCAAGTCCCCCTCCCAAATTGCGCCCCCAATAGCGCCAATTGATTCACCAGCTGAAGCCTCTGAACGTACACATCGATCCACTCGAAATGCCTGCATTTCTTCAAGATCTGAAAACAACAACGTGAACCCTAAATCCCAAATTCGAGGGAATAACAAGAAAATCGAGAGAAAACAGAGAAATTGGAGCGAGATCTAACCTTATCCCCTCTCTATATGGCAAGCTCTCGCATGCAACGAACTCACGTCCACGGTTGCCGTTCTCGTCCGTCTTACAGATCGACCGCTTCAGAGGCTCTGGCGTGGGCAGTCAGGGCATCTTGTCAAAGGCACGGGTCCACTGCGGCCATGAAGAACGGGAGGTCGAAGAGAAACTAGACATCACCCGCGTGCCGGAGAAGGGCTGCCGCTGGCGGAGAAGAAGAACAATGGGGCGCGGAGAAAGAAAGGGAAGCAATGGCACGGGCACGGGCGCGGGGCTAGCTCGGGCTCCCATTTTGCAACGGTCACATGGGTAAGCTGTGGGTCCGGCGCGCTAACGTGGACAAGTTGTGGGTCCCAAGATGATCTGGATAAGTGGAGACGTGTCCACTGCGGGGCACCAACAGGCCCCACTTGCGGCACCAACCAACGTCAACTAAACGGGATTCCTTCCGTCCGAGCTCCTTCTGCGGTTCAGACAAACGCTTGGGTAAAACTGAGGAAAAACTAAGCAGCTGGGGAAAATTGAGTACAACTAAGGACCTGAGGGCACGAAAATAGAAATCCCTATATAAATTGGTGTAAAACAAGAATGGAGCATCAAAAATTATAGATACGTTTGCAACGTATCAGCATCCACAAGCTTAACTCCTGCTCGTCCTCGAGTAGGTAAGTGATAACAAAATAATTTTTGAGGTGACATGAAGTCAACACAATCGTGATCAAGTTATTGTAAAAGCATTGTCAACTGGGATCAAAGTACTCTAAATATAGGCATGATTGATATAATTCTAACAATAGAACTTAGCAACTATGATATAACATGATAAGTAACTCAAACAAAGGATCATGAATAATATTGCATTGAAAGCAACTATTTGTTTATGAGCATAGAGAAAACATAGCAAAGTGATACTCATCATGTCCTTTATGAAGTAGCAAAACATAAATGCTAGGACACCTTAAAGTTCAAAGGATGACTAGATACAAGTAGTTAAGAACAAGCAACAGCATACTCATGAACCAATCAATAATAATTTAAGACTATGCACATTGCACTAAGAATGACAACTATGCTCTCTTAATTGTTGCATAAAGAAGAAGATGAAGACTTAATATAAAAGTAAAAGAAAGACTTTGCAGAGTAAGCAAGATTAACAAGTTTTATGAATCTTCCAAAACGTATGGTACTCATTAGCTTTGAGCTCTCATTGCCCCGATCAAAAGCATCTTGAATGATTAAAGTTAATGTGATGGCAAATATGACCTATATGCTTGACAAATCACAATTTGAAAATCTCGTGCCCCTTGAATACGAGTACCTAAACCTCATGCTACTCAACTTAGGTCCGAACTAAGTTCTTGTCATTGTAAGTATACATGTATCATCGAGAACCGTCAACGGGGTACCTCCTGCCCCATGATATGGAAGTACTCTTGTAGGAGCAATCCCATGCCAAAATGACAAGACAAACAGACAATGACCAGCTCAACAATCTTTTTATTTACTATGGGTATATCTTTTTATTGAAGATGCTTCACATAGTGCCCACTATGGTTCGCTGTAAATTTCCACCATGAATGATGCATGACTTAGATTAGCGGCCCAGACGTTTCTCTAACATATATGCAAACTCCATGGACTTACAAATTTCCATTTTATTTCGCACCGCTAGGCATCCATAAACAAAAGAACATGACATCAGCTAAATATGAATAAGTGCAATGTTGAAAGTGTTCCCCATGAAAACATAGTTGTGCTAATCCCAACTCGCAATTTACAAACATATAAACTTCATAAGATAGTCACAATGATCAAGTTTATTAAGTGCAAGAAAGTAAATGTGACATCAAGTTTGTGAGAGCTTTACTAACTAATTTTCTCACGCCAAAATTTAATTTGGGAGATAGATAAAAACATGATCAATATACTTGCTATAGCAATAACGCCAATAGGTAGATATGGTGGACAAATTGTCAAACTTTGGTTGTTGGTGATTGGATGCACGACTAAAGTTCATACTCAGTACAGGTGAAGGCTAGCAAAAGACTGGGAGCGACCAACTAAGAAAGCAATAATGGCCATAATCATGCATATTGACAAAACATTATCAATCAAAGCATAAACTGATATTGCAAGTCACAAACTAAATGATCATAGAGGCTTTAGTTGTCTGGTTGTAGTCATAACATGGTATAAGCATGTGCCAAGTCAACCCAATAAAGCATCAAAGGAGAATACCATAATATTATGCTTTTTATGATGGAAATAATACATGATTCGTTCAATGGCACATTAAGCACTCTCTGATATTTGAGACAAGTCATGCTACAACAATAAATACTAAGCATATGACAACAATAACATCCAACATGCCAAAGTCTATGCCACAGTCTAGACAAGCTTCCTTTTGCATCACAATAGTCATGAAACACTTTACTCGTCTCCAACACCAATCAACTTATTTGAAATAGCTCTCAGAGATGAAAATCAATATGCACCAGAGAGCTAATCATAAATAAATAAATAATAACTAACGAGTTCTGAACAAAATTCGAGTGAAAGAACAAGAGCTAAATACAGTAATAGAAAACTAGAACAACACAGAACAATAACAACGAAAAATAGAGCGTTCCATGCGATTAAAATGGAGTGTGTTTCTCTCCAAAACAAATATGATGGGGTCCAACCATATTATACATCAAATAAAACTAAACTAAACTAAAAACAAAAATAAAGACGCTCCAAGAACAACATATAGCGTATGAAGCAATAAAAATATAGCGCATAGAGAGATGACCTGTTGCTTTTTTGGGGATGCCTTGGGCATCCCCAAGTTTTGACGCTTGTACCTCATGGATATTTCTTGGGGTGACATGGTCATTCCCAAGCTTGAGCTTTTGTCCATTCTTCATCTTATTACATTATTCTTCTAAGAAAAGCACTCTTGGGAAATAACACATGTTTTATTTCTGTATTTTTTCTTTTGTTGAGTCTTGGAAATTGTTACCTATGTAACAACCTCTCCTTATCCTTTTTATTATGTTTTTGTGCCAAGAATAGCCTCTAATAGGAATAAGGTAAGATTTGGGGAAGCTGCTGTCCCGAAACAGATTCTATGCTGCCACCAGAAAAATAATTACTCTCAGCCAGAACGTCGGAATGATTTTAAATTTTTTGAGAACCTGCCCCGGGTTATTATCTAACTTTCATTAGTTTTGCACTTTTCGATTTCAGCAATAGAGGATTTTAGAAAAAACCGATATTTAAATGTTGTTCTGTTTTGACAGATTTCTGCCACTATTTGCATTTGCCTCTTAATGTTTTTCTTTTTGAGTTCTTTTGAGAGAAAGAACTTTTAAAAGAAGTAGCTACAGTAGCTAATGTTCTAATGGATATTTGACTTGTGTTAAAACTGAACCAAAGTTCATTTATTATCTTGAATACACTAATGTTGCTAATAAAAAGTGTGTGAAGTTTTGTGTGAAAGAAGTTTTCAAGTGTAGGGAGAGAAGAATGATGTGTTGAGATGAAGGATGGAAAAAAGCTTAAGCTTGGGGCTGCCCATGTCACCCCAAGAAATATCCAATAGGCACAAGCGTCAAAACTTGGGGATGCCCAAGGCATCCTCTCCTTCATCAACAAAAATATCAGGTCATCTTTCAAGACACAATATTTTTATTGCTTCATATACTATGTGTTGTTCTTGGAGCATGTTTATTTTTGTTTTTAGTTTTCTTTTGTTTTGTTTTCTGTAATAAACTTGGTTGGATCCTAGCATTCTTGTGTGGGAGAGAGACACGCTCCGCTTTTTCATGTGAATACTCGTATTCTTCACTTATATTTGTTGAGTATTCTTGTCTAGCTACTGCAATGCTTTTAGCTCCTATTTTTTCATGCATCTCTTGTTCAGAGCTTGTTAGTTTTCTTTACTTAGGTATGATTAGATCTCTGGTATTTATTTATAAATTATCATGAGAGTTGTTTCAAAAAAATTTGATTGGTGTTGAAGAAGGGTAAAATATTTCATGCTTATAGTGGTGCAAAAGGAAGCTTATTTAGACCGTGGCTTAGACTTTAACATGTCATGTTAGATATTATTTTCATTATATGCTTAGTAGTTATTGTTGTAGCATGACTTTTCTCAAATATCCGAGAGTGTTTATTGTGTCATTAAAAGAATCATGTGTTGTTTTAATCATACAAAAGCATAATATTGTGGTATTCTCCTTTAAATGTTTTATTTGGGTTGACTTGGCGCATGCTTACACCATGTTATGACTACAAACAAGTGACCTAAAGCCTCTATGATCATTTAGTTTTTTACTTGTAATATCACTTTATGGTTTGATGAATAATGTTTTGTCGCTACGCATGATTATGGCCATTATTGCTCTCTTAGTTCGTCGCTCCCAGTCTCTTGCTAGCCTTCACCTGTACTGAGTATGAGCTCTACTCGTGCATCCAACACCAAAAAATCTAAAGTTTGACAAATGTGTTCACCATACCTACCTAGATGTGGTATTTCACCGCCACTCCAAAGTAAATTGCTTGTGTGTTACATTTAAAACCTTCAAAAGCTATTAGCTGTTTTGTGTCCCTGTTTTAGCTCATGAGGAAGTGTTGGATGCTTTTTAGTGCCATTCATGATTATTTGGCTTCACACCTTGACTAGCATGCATAATGTGCTAGTCCCTAATATTGCAAAAATAGCAGGCAAACGGGTGCCCAGCTCACTCAATATAAAATAAACAAATAATCAAATAAATCTCCTAACACTATGGGCTTGAGAAATCATGAACTTATAGCTTGTTCAAACAAAGGAGAAGAAGAACTTTATTGTTCTCTCTATGGGAGCCGCTCTTGAAGCCATTAAACATGAAAGGATGATAAATCATTTGATGCCATTCGTTGACATATACATACATACCTCTTAAAATATATTTTCAACACCTATGTTTTATTCAAAATAAAAAGCTCTAGCACATGAGTAATCTCTGCTTCCCTTTGCGAAGGGCCTTTCTTTTACTTTTATGTTGAGTCTTCATCTTCTAACTTTATGCACCAATTAAGAGAGCATAATTGTCATTCTAAGTATAATGTGCATAGTCCCAAGATTTATTATTAATTGATTCATGATTATGTTATTGCTTGTTCTCAAACTATTTGTATCTAGTCACCCTTTGAACTTTAAAGGTGTCCTTGCATTTATGTTTTGCTATTCCATAAAGGACAAGATGAATACCACTTTTCTATGTTTTCTCTATGCTCGAAACAAACAAATAGTTTTCAATGCATTATTATTGCTGATCTTTTGTTTGTGTTACTTTTCATGTTGCAACATAGTTGCTAAGTTACATTGTTAGAATTTTATCCATCATGCATGTGTTTAGAGTACTTTGATCTCAGCTTGCAACGCTTTTACAATAACTTGATCAAGATTGTGTTGGTTGCATGTCACCTCAAAAATTATTTTGTTATCACTTACCTACTCAAGGACGAGCAAGAGTTAACCTTGGGGATGCTGATACATTTCAAACGTATCTATAATTTTTTATGCTCCATGCTTGTTTTACACCGATTGCTATATGTTTTGTTTTCACTTCGTGGAATTTTTATGCATTTTTTAAACTAACCTATTAACAAGATGCCACAGTGCCAGTTCTTGTTTTCTGCTATTTTTTATTTCAGAAAAGTTGTTCTAAAAATATTCTCGGAATTGGACAAAACAAAAGTTGAAGTTCCTACTTTTCTGTCACGAAGACGGAGTCCAAAGGGGAGACGGAGAAGAGCCGGGAGACAGCCAAACCACCCCTAGGTGCGGGCCCCCCTGGTCATGATGGGCGTAGATTGCACACCGTTGGGGAACCCCAAGAGGAAGATATGATGAGCATAGTAGATGATTTTTTCCTAAGTAAGAAACCAAGGTTTAATCGACCAGTAGGAGAAAGGTGTGACTTCTGAAGGTGTTGCTAGCTAACTTGTGGCAGGGCGCACTACCGGCGTCAGCAACAACGTGAAACCTGCACACAACACAACCAAAATACTTTGCCTCAACTTAACGTGAGTCTGTCAATCTCACCGGTTTTTCTGAAAACAAAGGATTAACCGTATAGTGTGGAGAAAGATGTTAGTTTGCAGTGGAATTAAAAGAGAACGGTGATTGCAGTAAGTAAATAGAATAGGATGATTTTATCAGTGTAAAAGAAATTACCAGTGTCCACAGTTCGCAAGAGGTGTCTCTCCATAAAGATAAATAACATGCTGGGTGAAAAAATAAGAGCTGGGAAATTGACTGAATAAAGATCATACATGACAAGATGATTACGATGAGATTCGTTTGGGCATTACAACATAATACATAGACCATTATCCAACTGCATCTATGACTAATAATCCACCTTCCGGTTATCATCCGAACCCCTTTCAGTATTAAGTTGCAAGCAACAGATTATCGCATTAACCAATGTGTGTAAGTTAAGTAAACAATAGAATTATCCTTAGACAAAACATTGTTGTTTTCTCCCTAGTAGCAACACCACATCTACCATCTTAGAAGTTATTATCACTCTGCCAGATTACTAGAGGCATGAACCAACTATCGAGCATAAATACTCCCTCTTGAAGTTACAAGAATTTACTTGGCCAAAGCATCTACTAGCAACAGAGAGCATGCAAGATCAAAAATAACATATGAAAAGTATATAATCGATCTCAACCATAGTATTCAATATTCATCGAATCCCAGCAAACACAACATGTAGCATTACATAAAGATGATCTTGATCATGATAGGCAGCTCACAAGATATAAACATGAAGTATAAAGTGGAGAAGACAACCACCTAGCTACTGCTATGGACCCGTAGTCCAGAGTTGAACTACTCACGCATCACTTCGGAGGCGGGCATGGCGATATAGAGGCCTCCGGTGATGATATCCCTCTCCGGCAGGGTGCCGGGAAGAGATTCTAAACCCTCCCGAGCTAGGTTCGGCAATGACGGTCGCGACGGAACTTTTCGTGGATGGAGGCTTAGGTATTTAGGTTTTTCCCGAGACCGTGAATAAATAGGCGGAAGAGCGAGGTCGGTGGGTGCTTGGGGGCCCACACCACCCCATGGTGTGGCTAGGGCTTGGGCCGCGCCATGGCCTGGTGTGGCCGCCTCGTGGCACCACTTCGTCTCTCCTCCGGACTCCATCTTCGTTACAGTAAAATAGGAACTTTGGCTTTTGTTTCGTCCAATTCCGAGAATATTTCATGTACAACTTTTCTGAAATACAAAATAGCAGAAAACAGGGAACTGACACTGTGGCATCTTGTCAATAGGGTAGTTCCGGAAAATGTATAATAGTACAACGAAGTTGATGACCCACAAGTATAGGTGGTGTATCGTAGTACTTTCGATAAATAAGAGTGTCGAACCCAACGAGGAGCAGAAGGTGTTGACAAGCAGTTTCGATGAAGGATTCACGTAAATGCTCACAGACAAGTATTCAGGGGTTTTGATATAGCAGATAAATAAAGTACAAGTAAATAAAATGCGAGAGAAATAATTGCAGCGAGTGGCCCAATCCTTTTAGCACAAAGGACAAGCCGGTTTGTTTACTTATAATGACCAAACGTTCTTGAGGACACACGGGGATTTTAGTCTAGTGCTTTCGCTTCATACGGCTGATTAATCTTCATTGTTTTGATAAGTGTTGTGTGGGTGAACCTATGCTAATGCACCGCCCTTCCTAGGACTAATACATACTTGTGATTATACCCCTTGCAAGCATCCGCAAATACAAGAAAGTAATTAAGATAAATCTAACCACAACCTTAAACTCGAGATCCTGCTATCCCTGCACCGATATACTAACGGGATTTGGGTTGCTGTCACTCCGGCAACCCCACAATTAGCAAACGAATACAAGATGCACTCCCTAGGCCCATAAAGGTGAAGTATCATGTAGTCGACGTTCACATGACACCACTAGAAGAGTAACACCACAACTTAAATATCATAACATTGAATACTACTCAACAATAATTCACTACTAACATTTAGACTTCACCCATGTCCTCAAGAACTAAACGAACTACTCACGAGACATCATATGGAACATGATCAGAGGTGATATGATGATGAATAACAATCTGAACATAAACCTTGGTTCAATGGTTTCACTCAATAGCATCAATAACAAGTAGTAATCAACAGGGAGAGTTTCCCCTATCAAACAATCAAGATCCAACCCAAATCGTTACAGCGGTGACGAGATGCAGCGATGGAGATGGCGGTGTAGATGGTGGAGATGATGGTGATGGCGATGGAGATGATGTCCAGCTTGACGATGGCGATGGCGTCGATTTCCCCCTCGGGAGGGAATTTCCCCGGATTCCTGCCCCGGGGAGCTCTTTTCTCTCCGGTGTCTCTCCGCCCCAGAGGCGACTCTGTCAATTCTCCGTCACTCCCCGGGTCTTAGGTTTCGGGACGAAGAAATGCGAAGGAGAGGCGACGAGAGGGGGCTGTGGGCCCCCCCCCACAAGGCGCGCGAGGCCGGGCCCGCGCCTATGGGGGCCCATGGCGGCCTCTCAGCCCCTCCTTTTGGCTCCTCCGTCTTCTGGAAAAATAGGAATTTTCGTATAATTGCCGTCAATTGTTGATCTTGAAATATGGTGTCCTGACGGTGGTTTTTCCAGCAGAATCCCGACTCCGGTGAATAATTCTCCAATGATCATGAAACATGCAAAATAGATGAGATAACATAAGTATCATCTCTAAATATGAAATATATCAATGAATAACAGCAAATTATGATATAAAATAGTGATGCAAAATGGACGTATCAACTCCCCCAAGCTTAGACCTCGCTTGTCCCCAAGCGAAACTGAGCTCAATAAACAAGACCACATGTTTATGGAGTGAAGAGTCGATAAATAAAATACGGACAAGAAGCATCATATTGATTCACACAAGATATGCTAGTAAACATTCTCTTTATATAACTCAACTTGAAATAAGTAAAGAGAAATAACAAGTAAAGGTGCATAGGAAATCATAAATGGTTATGGCAAACTTTGTTCTTGGTCAGAGAACTACTAACGGATTGTACTTATCTTCTAAGCAAAGCTTTCATATTAGAATTTATATAGCAGTGCTTTCATTCTCAATCATAACAATCTCCTCATAATCATTGATAACTTTCAAAGTCATATTCATTCAGATAAAATTTGTACTAAACAAGAAAGTATAAAAGACATGATTAACTGAATCATAGCATAAATGGTTGGTTCACAACAACTCAATTGCTTGCTTAAGATAGAGGGAAATAGGTTTACTGACTCAACATAAAAGTAAAAGATAGGCCCTTCGCAGAGGAAGCAGGGATTAAATCATGTGCTAGAGCTTTTCAAGTTTTGAAATCATGTAAAGAACATAAAAGTAAGATTTTGGGTGGTGTTTGTTGTTGTCAACGAATGGTAGCGGGCACTCTAACCCCCTTGCCAAACAGACCTTCCAAGAGCGGCTCCCATGAGGGACGGCATCTCTACCAGCAAGGTAGATCATCCCCCTTCTCTTTTGTTTACACATGTATTTTAGTTTTATTATGGATGACACTCCCCCAACCTTTGCTTTCACAAGCCATGGCTAACCGAATCTCGGGTGCCTTCCAACATTCACATACCATGGAGGAGTGTCTATTGCAAAATTAAGTTGCTTACTGATAAATCAGGGCAAAACATGTGAAGAGAATTATTAATGAAAGTTATTAATTGGGGCTGGGAACCCCGTTGCCAGCTCTTATTGCAAAATTATTGGATAAGCGGATGTGCCACTAGTCCATTGGTGAAAGTCGCCCAACAAGATTGAAAGATAAAACACCACATACTTCCTCATGAGCTATAAAACATTGACGCAAATAAAGAGTAATATAGTTTGAATTATTTAAAGGTAGCACATGAAGTATTTACTTGGAGTGGCGCAAAATACCACATAGTAGGTAGTTATGGTGGACACAAATGGCATGGGTTTGGTCTAAGGTTATGGATGTACGAGAAGCATTCCCTCTCAATACAGGTCTTTGGCTTGCAAGGTTTGATAGCAAGCATAAAGGTTGAAGGAAACAAACAAATATACATGTGATAGAAACAATCATGCATCTTTCTCATAAGCACAAGCAATTTTAACTTCAGAATACTAAACTCATTAACATAGAGTAATATATCTAAATGTATTTCCCTTTTTTACTTAAACATCATGGTGTTGTTGCTATTGACCAATGCTAAGTTTGCCAAAACCAAATAGATTTACTTGATGCTCCCAAAGAGATATCAATACTAATGTCAAGAGTAATCACATAATGGAGATTGCAAACTAAAATAAAGTGTGCAAAAAGTAAATGATAAGACTTCTCATTAATATTCCATAACGATAACTCACACCAACGGATACATAGATAACCAACTAAGAGAGATACTTCCACATTGCAAACTATTCCATATGATAACTTCCCTACTCATGATATGACACTACTTGATAGTAAAAGATAAAGGTAGTGATAATGTGATACCGCGGCACTCCCCCAAGCTTGGAATAAACCAAGGGGATGCCAATACCGATGATGAATTACTCCTTCGGTGGCGATGATGGTGGATTCTTCTCGTCCTCAGACTTCCAGGGAAGAGGCTCTCCATCAACAAACGATGTCTTGGTCTCGGGAATCCTGAAACTAGCAGCATTGCTAATGCGTTTAAACCTGTTTTCATACTCAGGTTTTGATTCCAAGCATCATAAAGTTGCGCCTGAAGTTGGTTGGTAGTGTTGTGAAGTGAGAGGATATCGCTCCACGCTGCGGTCTCCTTCTCGTGTTCACCAATGAGCTCGGACACAATTCTGTGGAAGATGTCCACTTCACGCTCAGCCATCTTCTTGTAGGTGAAGACCTCTTGTTCTAGTTTCTCCATCCTGTCCTCCAAGCTTCCTTCTCCCTTAGGTCCACGAACATCTTCTATGCAACTCTCCATCTACGAGCAGCAATTCCTTGGGATGCATCTTCAACTCGCTTATGTACGGGTTGACGACGTTCTCAAAGAAGTTGTCCTTCGGAGGCTCCGATGAAGACATGGTGGCTCTAGATCTGAAAACAATATCTGGCAGAAAACAGCTCGAAACAAAACACGACGAGAAAACGATAAACGGACTTCTGGAGATCCGGGGATTATATAGCAAATATTTTTACAACAAAAGGAAGGTTCCAGGCTGAAAAAGAAGCGGGACGCGAGGGGCTGTCCCCATAGGGCGGCGCGAGGGTGGGGCCGCGCCGGCCTATGGTGGCCCCTCGCGCGTCTCCTCCACTCCGTTTCGATCCCGTAATTTTCATATTTTCCAAAAATAGCAGAAATATTGTTCGGAAAGCTAAACGCGGACTTTTATTACAAAAATTGTTACCTATTCAAAGTCGGACTCTGCAGAACTGTCAATTTGATCTTTGATGAAAGCTTCGGAGTTATCACTTGAATAATATCAATATCTTCATTATAAGAATCTCCAGAAATATAATGCTTGAGTCTTTGTCCATTCACTACTTGTGTGGCGTTACCTTCCAAAGAGCTAATTTTTATTGCTCCTGAACGATATACCTCCTCAATAACATATGGTCCTTCCCATTTTGAGAGTAATTTCCCTGCAAAAATCTGAGACGAGACCGATACAATAGAACTTTATCTCCAACATTAAATTCTCTTTTAATAATTCTTCTATCATGCCACTTCTTAACTTTCTCTTTAAAAAGTTTAGCATTTTCATAAGCTTCACTTCTCCATTCATCTAAAGAACTCAATTGTAGCAACCTCTTCTTACCGGCAAGTTTAAAATCTTTATTAAGTTCTCTTACGGCCCAATAAGCTTTGTGCTCTAGTTCTAAAGGTAAATGACAAGCTTTTTCATAAACCATTTTATAAGGAGACATGCCCATAGGATTTTTATAAGCAGTTCTATAAGCCCACAATGCTTCCTTTAACTTACTAGCCCAATTCTTTCTAGATTTATTAACAGTCTTTCCCAAGATAGCTTTAATTTCTCTATTTGATAATTCTACTTGCCCACTAGTTTGAGGATGATAAGCTGAAGCAATTCTATGATTAATACCATATTTGGCAAGAGTTTTTCTAAAACCACCATGAATAAAATGAGAACCTCCATCAGTCATAATATATCTAGGTACTCCAAATCTAGGAAATATAACATCTACAAGCATTTTTATAGAGGTCTCACCATCAGCACTTTTTGTAGGTATAGCTTCTACCCATTTAGTAACATAATCAACAGCGACAAGTATATGAGTGTTACCTTCTGAAGAAGGAAAGGACCCATGAAGTCAAATCCCCAACAATCAAATGGTTCAATAACAAGAGTATAATTCATAGGCATTTCATTACGTCTAGAGATATTACCAACTCTTTGACATTCATCACAAGATAAGATAAACTTCCTTGCATCCTTGAAAAGTGTTGGCCAATAAAAACCTGATTGTAGAACCTTTTGTGCGGTTCTATCTCCGGCGTGATGTCCTCCATAAACACTCCCATGGCATTTACTCAATATCTCTTGTTGTTCATATTTTGGGACACATCTTCGCATAATACCATCCGCTCCTTCTTTATATAAGTGTGGGTCATCCCAAAAATAATGCCTCAAATCATAAAAGAATTTCCTCCTTTCTGAGCTGAAAAGGTTGGAGGCAAATACTTGAAACAATAAAGTTAGCATAATCAGCATACCAAGGGCTCTCTCGCGAGCTCACCTTTATTACAGCCAATTGTTCATTTGGAAAACTATCATTAACGGGAACATGATCATAAGTAATATTTTCCAATCTAGAGAAATTATCAGCAACAGGATTATCAGCACCTTTCCTATCTACAATATGTAAATCAAATTCTTGCAAAAGAAGAACCCATCTAATAAGCCTCGGCTTAGCATCTTTCTTTTCCATTAGGTACCTAATTGCAGCATGATCAGTATGAATTGTGACTTTTGAATCAACAATATATGGTCTAAACTTGTCACATGCAAAAACTACGGCTAATAACTCTTTTTCAGTTGTAGCATAATTTCTTTGAGCAGCATCTAGGGTTTTACTAGCATAATGAATAGCATTCAATTTTTTATCTACTCGCTGTCCACAACACCTATACAAAATCACTAGCATCACATAATTTCAAAAGGTAAATTCCAATCAGGAGGTTCAACTATAGGAGCAGTTGTTAAGGCTTTCTTTAGAGTTTCAAAAGCTTCCTTACAATCATCATCAAAAAACGAAAGGTACATCTTTTTGAAGAAGATTAGTAAGAGGCTTTGAAATTTTAGAGAAATCTTTAATAAACCTCCTATAAAAACCAACATGACCAAGAATACTACGAATACCTTTAACATCCCTAGGATAGGGCATCTTCTCAATTGCTTCAACTTTAGCTCTATCAACTTCAATACCTCTCTCGGAAATTTTATGTCCCAATACAATTCCTTCATTAACCATAAAGTGGCATTTCTCCCAATTAAGAACAAGGTTAGTTTCTTCACATCTCTGCAAAACTTTATCAAGGTTTCAAGCAATTATCAAAAGAATTCCCATAGACAGAAAAATCATCCATGAATACCTCAACAATCTTTTCACAAAAGCCATTAAAAATAGCAGACATGCATCTTTGAAAAGTAGAGATTACATAAACCAAAGGCATACGCCTATAAGCGTAAGTTCCATAGGGACAAGTGAAAGTGGTTTTCTCTTGATCTTTAGCTCTAACACAATTTGTGAAAACCAGAATATCCATCAAGAAAACAGAAATGAGTATTTTTAGACAGCCTTTCTAACATTTGATCAATAAAAGGTAAAGGGTAATGATCTTTCTTAGTAACTTTATTCACTTTCCTAAAATCAATGCACATTCTATACCCTACAACTACTCTTTGAGGAATAAGCTCATCATTATCATTAGGCACAACAGTTATACCTCCTTTCTTAGGAACACAATGCAGGACTAACCCATCTACTATCGCAATAGGATATATAATACCTGCTTCAAGAAGTTTTAATACCTCATTTCTTACCATATCCTTCATCTTGGGAATTACGCTGATGTTCAACAACAGGTTTTGCACCATCTTCTATATTAATAGCATGTTGGTAAATAGCGGGAGAAATCCCCTTCAAATCATCAAGAGTATAGCCAATAGCTCCTCGGTGCTTCTTCAATATTTCCAATAACCTTTCTTCCTCGATATCAAAGCTTAGCACTAATAATAACAGGATATGTTTTCTTCTAATCAATATAAGCATACTTAAGATTATCAGGTAATGGTTTCAAATCAAATACAGGATCTTCCTTTGGTGGTGGTGTTACACCTAAATCTTCAACCGGTAAGTCATGTTTAAGAATAGGTTGACGAAGGAAAATTTCATCAAGCTCATCCCTTTCTTCCCTAAAAACTTCACTCTCACTATTCTCCAAATGTTGCTGCAAAGGATTACTAGGAGCAAGAGCAATAGATGCACACTGTTCAACTCTAAAATCTTCATTAGGCAAATCAGCTTTATAAGGAGTTTTGGCAAATTTAGAAGTTATACTCATAAGATTCACCAGCAAATTTAGTAACAATTTTCTCTTTCTTCCAATCTATAATAGCTCCACATGTATTTAGAAAAGGTCTACCAAAAATAATAGGACAAAACTTACTAGCAGCAGAACCAAGTACCAAAAAGTCAGCAGGATATTTAATCTTACCACATAGAACTTCAACATCTCGAACAATACCAATGGGAGAGATAGTTTCTCTATTAGCTAGTCGAATAACCACATCAATTTCTTCAAGTTCACAAGAACCAATTTCATGCATAATTTCCGTGTAGAGCTCATAAGGAATGGCACTAATACTTGCACCAATGTCGCATAAACCATAATAGCAATGATCACCAATTCGAACAGAGAGCACAGGAACACTAGATTTCATAGACTTATTAGGATGCGAAACAATATTAGAAGCATCTTCAAAAAAAAAATTTGACCATCTTCCACATTTTCAGTCACAATATCTTTAACTATTGCAACAGCAGGTTCGACTTTTATTTGTTCTTCAGGTTCTATAGGTTTCTTTGCACTTTTATTAACTACACTAGTTATAACAGAATACTCCTTCATAGCAGGGAAGGGAGTTTTTTCAATATAAGCTTCAGGAAGAATATGATCAACGGTTTTTATTTCAATACATTTACCTTTAGGTGAATCAACTTTATCTCTATATGGTTCATGATACTTATCAAAATTCTTCCTAGGCAATTCAAAATGAGAGGCAAAGGCTTTATAAATATTTGCAACAACTTGAGAGTCAAGACCATAAGTAGCACTCATATTACGAAATTGGTATCCATAAAAGTTTCAATGCATTCATAATTATAATTTATATTCCGATCTCCATCCTTTGTCGATTTCTCCCAATTCATTATTCTTCGAAATTCGAACACTCTACCCTTTAAACATCCGTAAGTGTATCATAAGAAGATCATTTAATTATCCCCGGCGAAAATGAATCCAGAACGTTGATCAATAAGCAATATTCTCTTTTCATGAAGGCCAGAGCATTAAGATTCAATAATATTACCAGAAGCTCATGAATGGGGCATTTGAGCATTAGACTTCAATCTAGCTTGGGCAATACTCTCCATCATGAGGCCAGAAATATATACGGTTGCGGTCTCTGTGAATTTCACTTGGAGGATAGAATTTAGAGTAAAATAGAGGCACAATATCCTTCCAATCAAGAGAACGCCCATCCTTCAGCAGTTTATACCAATGCGCCGCTTTACCAGATAGCGACATAAAAAATAATTTCTTCCTAACTTCATCCATTGAATACCTGCACATTTGAATACCCGTTGCAGTAGTAGTAGTAGATTTCCCAAATAGAAATTCAAGGGAGGATCTCTCCATAATGACTTATAGCAGCAAGCAGAAACAAAATCAGCGCGTACAATAAAAGTTTCCTTACCAATTCCACTTACCAATAGCGCTTCACTCACGGCACGGAAAATAGTCTTGATGACCCACAAGTATAGGGTGTATCGTAGTACTTTCGATAAATAAGAGTGTCGAACCCAACGAGGAGCGAAGGTGTTGACAAGCAGTTTCGATGAAGGATTCACTGTAAATGCTAATAGACAAGTATTCAGGGGGTTTTGATATAGCAGATAAATAAAGTACAAGTAAATAAAATGCGAGAGAAATAATTGCAGCGAGTGGCCCAATCCTTCAGCACAAAGGACAAGCCGGTTTGTTTACTTATAATGACCAAACGTTCTTGAGGACACACGGGGATTTTAGTCTAGTGCTTTCGCTTCATACGGCTGATTAATCTTCATTGTTTTGATAAGTGTTGTGTGGGTGAACCTATGCTAATGCACCGCCCTTCCTAGGACTAATACATACTTGTGATTATACCCCTTGCAAGCATCCGCAAATACAAGAAAGTAATTAAGATAAATCTAACCACAGCCTTAAACTACGAGATCCTGCTATCCCTCTGCTGATATACTAACGGGGTTTGAGTTCTTTATCACACAATTAGCAAACGAATACAAGATGCACTCCCTAGGCCCATAAAGGTGAAGTATCATGTAGTCGACGTTCACATGACACCACTAGAAGAGTAACACCACAACTTACATATCATAACATTGAATACTACTCAACAATAATTCACTACTAACATTTAGACTTCACCCATTGATACGCGTAGATGCACACGTCCGTTGGGAACCCCAAGTGGAAGGTATGATGCGTATAGAAGCAAGTTTCCCTCAGTATGAAACCAAGGTTTAATCGAACCAGTAGGAGCCAAGAAGCACGTTGAAGGTTGATGGTGTGCGAAATGTGATGCGGCGCAACACGAGGATTCGGCGCCAACGCGGAACTGCACAACACAACCCAAGTACTTTGTCCCAACGAAAGCAGTGAGGTTGTCAATCTCACGGCTTTGCTGTAACAAAGGATTAAACGTATCGAGTGGAAGATGTTTGCAAAGAAAACGGTAAAACAAGTAGATTGTATGCTATGTAAAGAATAGGACCGGGTCCACGGTTCACTAGAGGTGTCTCTCCCATAAGATAAAGGCATGTTGGGTGAACAAATTACGGTCGGGCAATTGACAAATAGAAAGGCATAACAATGCATATACATGATATGATAAATATAGTGAGATTTAATTGGGCATTACGACAAAGTACATAGACCGCCATCCAACTACATCTATGCCTAAAAAGTCCACCTTCGGTTATCATCCGAACCCCCTCCGGTATTAAGTTGCAAAGCAACAGACAATTGCATTAAGTATGGTGCGTAATGTAATCAACAACTACATCCTTAGACATAGCATCAATGTTTTATCCCTAGTGGCAACCATCCACAACCTTAGAACTTTCTGTCACTATCCCAGATTCAATGGAGGCATGAACCCACTATCGAGCATAAATACTCCCTCTTGGAGTTAAGAGTAAAAACTTGGCAGAGCCTCTACTAATAACGGAGAGCATGCAAGATCATAAACAACACATGAACAATAGATTGATAATCACCATAATCATAGTACTCTCTATCCATCGGATCCCGACAAACACAACATATAGTATTAGATAGATGATCTTGATCATGTTAGGCAGCTCACAAGATCCAACAATGAAGCACAACAAGGAGAAAACGACCATCTAGCTACTGCTATGGACCCATGGTCCAGGGTGGACTACTCACTCATCACTCCCGGAGGCGACCATGGCGGTGTAGAGTCCTCAGGAGATGAATCCCCTCTCGGCAGGGTGCGGAGAGGCGATCTCCAGAATCCCCGAGATGGGATTCGCGGCGGCGCGTCTCTGGAAGGTTTTCCGTATCGTGGCTCTCGGACTTGGGGTTTCGCGACGGAAGCTTTAAGTAGGCGGAGGGTCAGCGCGGGGGCCACACGAGGGCCCGGGGAGGAGGTTCCGGGCGCGGCCGGGGCACAGGCGCCGGCCACCTGGCTGCCTCATGGCCCCACTTTGTTATCTCTTCGGTCTTGGAAGCTTCGTGCAAAAATAGGACCCTGGGCAGTTTCGTCCAATTCCGAGAATATTTCTTTACTAGGATTTCTGAAACCAAAAACAGAAAACAGCAACTGGCTCTTCGGCATCTTGTTAATAGGTTAGTTCAGGAAAATGCATAAATATGACATATAATGTGCATAAAACATGTAGGTATCATCAATAAAGTGGCATGGAACATAAGAAATTATCGATCGTTGGAGACGTATCAGCATCCCCAAGCTTAGTTCTGCTCGTCCCGAGCAGGTAAAACGATAACAAAGATAATTTCTGAAGTGACATGCCATCATAATCTTGATCATACTATTTGTAAACATATGTAATGAATGCGATCAAAGCAAAGGTAATGACATGAGTAAACAATGAATCATATAACAAAGACTTTTCATGAATAGTACTTCAAGACAAGCATCAATAAGTCTTGCATAAGAGTTAACTCATAAAGCAATAAATCAAAAGTAAAGGTGTTGAAGCAACACAAAGGAAGATTAAGTTTCAGCGGTTGCTTTCAACTTATAACATGTATATCTCATGGATATTGTCAACATAAAGTAATATAACAAGTGCAATATGCAAGTATGTAGGAATCAATGCACAGTTCACACAAGTGTTTGCTTCTTAGGTGGAGGGAGATAGGTAAACTGACTCAACAATAAAAGTAAAATAATGGTCCTTCAAAGAGGAAAGCATCGATTGTGTATTTGTGCTAGAGCTTTTATTTTGAAAACATGAAACAATTTTGTCAACGGTAGTAATAAAGCATATGAGTTATGTAAATTATATCTTACAAGTTGCAAGCCTCATGCATAGTGTACTAATAGTGTCCGCACCTCGTCCTACTTAACTTGGACTCCCGGGATCTTTGCATGCCATGTTTCAACCAAGTGTCACAAGGGGTACCTCCATGCCGCTTTGTACAAAGGTCTAAGGAGAATGCTCGCATTTTGGATTTCTCGCTTTTGATTATTCTCAACTTAGACATCCATACCGGGACAACATGGACAAGAGATAATGGACTCCTCTTAAATGCATAAGCATGTAGCAAAGTTATTGTTCTCATATGAGATTGAGGATATATGTCCAAACTGAAACTTCCACCATGATTCATGGCTTTAGTTAGCGGCCCAATGTTCTTCTCTAACAATTTTGCATGCTCCAACCACTAAAATGATAGATCCTTCAGACAAGACGGACATGCATAGCAACTCACATGATATTCAACAATAGTTGATGGCGTTCCCCGAAGCATGGTTATCGCACAACAAGCAACTTAATAAAATATAAAGTGCATAAGTACATATTCAATACTACGATATTTTTTAAGGCTATTTTGTCCCATGAGCTATATATTGCAAAGGTGAATGATGGAATTTTAAAGGTAGCACTCAAGCAATTTACTTTGGAATGGCGGAGAAATACCATGTAGTAGGTAGGTATGGTGGACACAAATGGCATAGTAGTTGGCTCAAGGATTTTGGATGCATGAGAAGTATTCCCTCTCGATACAAGGTTTAGGCTAGCAAGGTTATTTGAAGCAAACTCAAGGATGAACAAGTGCAGCAAGACTCACATAAAAGACATATTGTAAACATTATAAGACTCTACCATGTCTTCCTTGTTGTTCAAAACTCAATACTAGATATTATCTAGACCTTAGAGAAACCAAATATGCAAATCAGATTTTAGCAAGCTCTATGTATTTCTTCATTAATGGGTGCAAAGCATATGATGCAAGAGCTTAAACATGAGCACAACAATTGCCAAGTATCACATTATCCAAGACATTTTAGAATTACTACATGTAGCATTTTCCAATTCCAACTATATAACAATTTAATGAAGAAGAAACTTCGCCTTGAACATTATGAGTAAAGCCTAAGGACACATGTGTCCATATGCAACAGCGGAGCGTGTCTCTCTCCCACAAAGTGAATGCTAGGATCCATCTTATTCAAACAAAAACAAAAACGAAAACAAACCGACGCTCCAAGCAAAGAATACAAGATGTGATTGAATAAAAATATAGTTTCAGGGGAGGAACCTGATGATGTGGTCGATGAAGAAGGGGATGCCTTGGGCATCCCCAAGCTTAGACGCTTGAGTCTTCTTAAAATATGCAGGTGTGAACCACGGGGGCATCCCCAAGCTTAGAGCTTTCACTCCTCTTGATCATAGTATATCATACTCCTCTCTTGACCCTTGAAAACTTCCTTCACACCAAACTTCAAGCAAACTCATTAGAGGGTTAGTGCATCATTAATAATTCACTCATTCAGAGGTGACACAATCATTATTTTCACTTCTGGACATTGCATAATGCTATTGGACATTAGTGGATCAAAGAAATAAATCCAACATAGCAAAAGAGGCAATGCGAAATAAAAGGCAGAATCTGTCAAAAACAGAACAGTCCGTAAAGACGAATTTAAAGTTGGCACTAGACTTGCTCAAATGGAAAAACTCAAAACTAATGAAAGTTGCGTACATATCTGAGGATCACGCTCGTAAATTGGCAGATTTTTTCGAATTTTCTACAGGGAACTGTGCCCAGATTCGTGACAGACAGCAATGCTGTTTCTGCGCAGCGATCCCAAATATAACATCAACTTTGACATAGAAACTTTACTTGGCACAAAAACATGATAAGGAGAGGTTGCTACAGTGGTAAACAACTCCAAGACTCAACAAAACAAAAAATTGCTGTAGGTAAAAACATGGGTTGTCTCCCATAAGCGCTTTTCTTTAACGCCTTTCAGCTAGGCGCAGAAAGTGCAAATCAAGTAACATCGAGAGTAGAAGCATCAACATCATTTTTCATGCAAACACAACTTGTTGCAGAGGGTACTTTAGGTGCTCCATTATCTAAATTCTCTATGGTGGTGCTAGGGGTTTTAGAAATTTTAGGCCTATAATAATTCTTTTGTTTAGGCACTTTAGAGGCGTACATGAATTTTTGCTCTTTACCCACATAAGCTTTCTCATTCTACTTGAGAGAAGAAAAGGTTGAACCCAAGGTTCCCATAGCTTTTCAAGTTCATCAATCCTATTGGTTTGATTATCATGGATAACACAAGTTCCTAGGACACTAATTCTTTCATCAATTCCTCCTAGGGATTTATCAAGTTCATCAGTTTTATCCAATAACATTTCCAATTTAGTTTCAATACTTGGAAAATTTTTCTCTATGGTTTCAATTTTTTCATAACATTCTCAAGAGAGATTTCTATTTTAACTTCATTAACAGGTGGTATTCCAACTAGACTCTCAATGATGCAACTAGCTTCTAGAGCGGGAGTACCTAGGAAATTACCTCCGAAAGAGTATCAAGAACATATCTATTCCAACTAGATAAACCAACATAAAAGTTCCTAAGAAGGATAGTAGTGGAGTGTTTCTTAATGCACCTATGATGAGCATTACTAATTCTATACCAGGCATCTTTAAAACTTTCTCCACCTTGTTGCTTAAAAGAACGAACTTCAACTTCAGGATTACTCATTTTAGTAGCAGTAAAATAAAACAAACTAGATAGAGTAAATGCAAGTAACTAATTTTTTTTTGTTTTCGAGATAGAGAGCAAGACAGTAAATAAAGTAAAACTAGCAACTAATTTTTTTGTGTTTTGTTTAGGTGCAGCAAACAAAGTAGTAAATAAAATAAAGCAAGACAAAAACAAAGTAAAGAGATTGAGAAGTGGAGACTCCCCTTGCAGCGTGTCTTGATCTCCCGGCAACGGCGCCAGAAATTTAGCTTGATACGCGTAGATGCACACGTCCGTTGGGAACCCCAAGTGGAAGGTATGATGCGTATAGAAGCAAGTTTCCCTCAGTATGAAACCAAGTTTTAATCGAACCGGTAGGAGCCAAGAAGCACGTTGAAGGTTGATGGTCGCGAAATGTGATGCGGCGCAACACCAGGGATTCCGGCAACGCGGAACCTGCACAACACAACCCAAGTACTTTGTCCCAACGAAACGGTGAGGTTGTCAATCTCACCGGCTTGCTGTAACAAAGGATTAAACGTATCGAGTGGAAGATGTTTGCAAAGAAAACAGTAAAACAAGTAGATTGTATGCTATGTAAAGAATAGGACCGGGGTCCACAGGTTCACTAGAGTGTCTCTCCCATAAGATAAAGGCATGTTGGGTGAACAAATTACAGTCGGGCAATTGACAAATAGAGAAAGGCATAACAATGCATATACATGATATGATAAATATAGTGAGATTTAATTGGGCATTACGACAAAGTACATAGACCGCCATCCAACTGCATCTATGCCTAAAAAGTCCACCTTCAGGTTATCATCCGAACCCCCTCCAGTATTAAGTTGCAAAGCAACAGACAATTGCATTAAGTATGGTGCGTAATGTAATCAACAACTACATCCTTAGACATAGCATCAATGTTTTATCCCTAGTGGCAACGCACATCCACAACCTTAGAACTTTCTGTCACTGTCCCAGATTCAATGGAGGCATGAACCCACTATCGAGCATAAATACTCCCTCTTGGAGTTAAGAGTAAAAACTTGGCCAGAGCCTCTACTAATAACGGAGAGCATGCAAGATCATAAACAACACATGAACAATAGATTGATAATCACCATAATCATAGTACTCTCTATCCATCGGATCCGACAAACACAACATATAGTATTACAGATAGATGATCTTGATCATGTTAGGCAGCTCACAAGATCCAACAATGAAGCACAACAAGGAGAAGAAGACCATCTAGCTACTGCTATGGACCCATGGTCCAGGGGTGGACTACTCACTCATCACTCCCGGAGGCGACCATGGCGGTGTAGAGGTCTCAGGAGATGAATCCCCTCTCCGACAGGGTGCTGGGAGATCTCCAGAATCCCCAGAGATGGGATTCGCGGCGCGCGTCTCGGAAGGTTTCCGTATCGTGGCTCTCGGTGCAGGGGTTTCGCGACGGAAGCTTTAAGTAGGCGGAGGGTCAACGCGGGGGCCACACGAGGGGCCCGGGGAGGTAGGTCGGCGCGGCCGGGGCCTAGGCCCGGCCACCCCCAGCTGCCTCGTGGCCCCACTTCGTTATCTCTTCGGTCTTACGGAAGCTTCGTGCAAAAATAGGACCATGGGCGGAGTTTCGTCCAATTCCGAGAATATTTCTTTACTAGGATTTCTGAAACCAAAAACAGCGAAAACAGCAAGCGGCTCTTCGGCATCTTGTTAATAGGTTAGTTCCAGAAAATGCATAAATATGACATATAATGTGCATAAAACATGTAGGTATCATCAATAAAGTGGCATGGAACATAAGAAATTATCGATACGTTGGAGACGTATCACCCATGTCCTCAAGAACTAAACGAACTACTCACGAGACATCATATGGAACATGATCAGAGGTGATATGATGATGAATAACAATCTGAACATAAACCTTGGTTCAATGGTTTCACTCAATAGCATCAATAACAAGTAGTAATCAACCACATCATTCAAGATCCAACCCAAATCGTTACGGCGGTGACGAGATGCAGCGGTGAGATGGCGGTGTAGATGGTGGAGATGATGGTGATGACGATGGAGATGATGTCCAGCTCGATGGCGATGGCGATGGCGTCGATTTCCCCCTCAGGAGGGAATTTCCCAGCGGATTCTGCCGCCGGAGAGCTCTTTTCTCTCTGGTGTCTCTCGTCCGCGAGCGTCTCCATTCTCCGTCCTCCCCGGGTCTTAGGTTTCGGGACGAAGTACGCGAAGGAGAGGCGGCCGAGGGGGGCGTGGGCCCCCCTCCCCACAGGCGGCGGGGGGGCCGCGCCCGGCTGTGGGGGGCCCATGGCGCCCCTCTCGGCCCTCCTTTGGGTCTTGGAAAAATAGGAATTTTTGTATAATTGCGTCAATTGTTGATCTTGAAATATGGTGCCCAGCGTTGCTTTTTCCAACGAATCGACTCAGGTGAATAATTCTCCAATGATCATGAAACATGCAAAATAGATGAAATAACATAAGTATTATCTCTAAAAATGAAATATATCAATGAATAACAGCAAATTATGATATAAAATAGTGATGCAAAATGGACGTATCAGAAGTGCAAATAAAACATGTAGAAATTGGTGTAAAACAAGCATGTAGCATCAAAAAATTATAGATACGTTTGCAACGTAGCAGCATCCCAAGCTTAACTCATGCTCGTCCTCGAGTAGTTAAGTGATAACAAAAATAATTTTTGAGGTGACATGAAGCCAACACAATCTTGATCAAGGTATTGTAAAAGCAGTGTGAGCTGGGATCAAAGTCCTCTAAACATAGGCATGATAGAGATATAATTCTAACAATAGAGCTTAGCAAATATGTTATAACATGAGAAGTAACTCAACTAAAGGATCATGAATAATAGTGCACTGAAAGCAACTGTTTGTTTTTGAGCATAGAGAAAACGAAGCAAAGTGGTACTCAGCTTGTCATTTATGAAGTAGCAAAACATAAATGCCAGGAAACCTTTAAAGTTTAAAGGGTGACTAGATACAAGTAATTTGTGAACAAGCAATAGAATAATCATGAATCAATCAATAATAATTTTGGGACTATGCACATTATACTCAGAACGACAACTATGCTCTCTTAATTGGTGCATAAGGCAAGAAGATGAAGACTCAACATAAAAGTAAAAAAAAGGCCTTGCGCAGAGGGAAACAAGATTACTCATGTTCTAGAGCTTTTTGTTTTGAATGCAATAGAGGTGTTGAAAATATATTTTGAGAGATATGCATGTCTATGTCAACGAATGGCATCAAATGATCTATCATCCTTTCATGTTGAATGTCTTCAAGAGTGGCTCCCATAGAGAGAACAATTAAGTTCCTATTCTCCTTTGTTTGAACAAGTTAAGTTCATGTTTTTTCAAGTACATAGAGTTAGGAGATTTAAATTATTGGTTCAATTTATCTTTTGTGGGTGGGCACCCGCGACCGCTCTTTTGAAAAATTAAGGACTAGCACATTGTGCATGCCAGTCAAAGTGTAAGCAATAATAAACATGAAAGAGATGATAAAGCATTCAACACTTCCTCATGAGCTAAAACACAACACAAAACATGTAATAATATTTGAAGGTTTAAAGGTAGTACACAAGCAATTCACTTTGGAGTGGCGGTGAAATACCACATATAGGTATGTATGGTGGACACAATAGGCAAACTTTGGTTTTTCGTAGTTGGATGCACAAGTAGATCTCATACTCAGTACAGATGAAGGCTAGCAAAAGACTGGGAGCGACCAACTAAGAGAGCAATAATGGTCATAATCATGCATAGCGACAAAACATTATTAATCAAAGCATAAAGTGATATTACAAATCAAAAACTAAGTGATCATAGAGGCTTTAGGTGACTGGTTTGTAGTCATAACATGATCTAAGCATGTGCCAAGTCAACCCAATAAAGCATTAAAGGAGAATACCATAATATTATGCTTTGTATGATGGAAATAACACATGATTCTTTCAATGGCACATTAAGCACTCTCAGATATTTGATACAAGTCATGCTACAACAACAACTACTAAGCATATGATAAAAATAACATATAACATGACATGCCAAAGTCTATGCCACAGTCTAAACAAACTTCCTTTTGCATCACTATAAGCAGGAAAATTTGACTCATCTCCAACACGAATCAACTTGTTTGAACCAACTCTGGTAGATAATAATCAATAAAGACCAGAGAGCTAATCATACCTAACTAAAGAAAACTAACAAGTTCTGAACAAAATACGAGTGGAAAAACGAGAGCTAAACGAAGTACTAGCAAAAGAGAACACTCACAGAACAATAAGAGCGAAAACTAGAGTGTTCTATGCAATTAAAATGGAGTGTGTCATTCTTCAAAACAAATGTGCTGGGATCCAACCATATGCTACGGAAAACAAAACAAAATAAAACTAAAAATAAAAATAAAGACGCTTCAAGAACAACACATATCATATGAAGCAATAAAAATATAGCGTCTTGGGCATCCCCAAGCTTTGACGCTTGTACCTCTTGTATATTTCTTGGGGTGAAATGGGCATCTCAAGCTTGAGGTTTTTCCATATTTCATCTCATTAGATTATTCTTCTCTCCCTACACTTGAAACCTTTTTTCATATAAAACTTCACACAATTCTCATTAGCAGTATGCACTAGTGCAATCAAAATAACAAATTCACTTGGGTTCAGTTCTAACATATATCAAACATTCATTTAAACATTAGCTACTGTAGAAACTTTTAAAAAAAGCTCTTCCCTAAAGAAAAACTAAAAAATAAAGAGATTAAGTGGCAAATACAAATAGTGGCAAAAATCTGTCAAAACAGAACAGCAGGTAAAGATCATTTTTTTTGAAAATCTTATGTTGCTCAGATCGAAAAGTGCTCAACTAATGAAAGTTATATAATTACCTGGGGCATATGCTAGAAAATTGGAAGCTCAAAAATACGTTCTGGGTGTGAATACAAATTTTTATTGTGACAACACAGAATCTGTTTCAGGACAACAACTTGTTCAAATCTTAATTTTTTTATTAGAGGCTATTCTTGGCACAAAAATAAAATAAAAATGATAAGTAGAGGTTATTAAAGAGGTAATAACTTTCATGACTCAACAAAAAAAATTTACAGAAATAAAACATGGGTTATCTCCCAAGAGTGCTTTTCTTTAACGTCTTTCAGCTATGCGCAGAAAAAGAGCTAGCATCAAGTATTTTCAAGTGAAGAAGCATCAACATCATAACTTGTTCTAATAATAGATTCAAAAGGCTACTTATTTATTTTTCTAGTAAAGTGTTCCATACCTTTATTGAGTGGGAATTGATATTTAATAATCCCATCTCCCAGATCAATAGCAGCAACAACAGTTTCAAGAAACGGTCTTCCCAAAATAATTGGACAAGAATCATTTTATTCAATATCCAAAACAAAAAAATCAACAGGGAAAAAGTTATTATTAACCATAATAAGATTATTATTAACTCTCCCCAAAGTTTTTTTCTTAAGAAGATCAGCAAGATGCACATCAAAATAACATTGTTCCAACAGTGGCAAATCAATCATATCATAATTTTTTCTAGGCACAACGAAAATGCTCGCACCAATATCACATAAAGCATTTCTATCAAATTCATATACTCTAATCTTAATGATGGGATCCCAACTATCTTCTAACTTTCTAGAAATATAAGCTTCACATTTTAATTTCTCTTCTCTAATTTGCATGAGAGCATTTGTAATATGTTTTGTAAAAGCCATATTTATAGCACTAGCATTAGGACTTATAGCAAGCTTTTGTAAGAACTTGATTACTTTAGAGATATTGCAATCATCAAAATCAAAGTCATTATTATCAAAGGTAAAAGGACTATTGTCTCCCATACTCCAAAAAATTTCAGCACTCTTATCAGAAACTGGTTTAGTGGTTCTAGGCAATTTTGTAGAAGGAGCGGAAGCTTTTCGTACACCAATTATTTTACCATTAATAGTAGGAGGTTTGCTAGCATTTGAGACTTCAGTATTACTAGTGGTGGTAATGGTACAAACTTTAGTCATATTATTATTTCTAACAATTTCATCTTCCCTTTCCCACCTAAAATGCAATTCTGCCAACATCCTAACATTGTCATCAATTATAACTTGAATGGCATTCAAAGTTTTGCTTTCTTTAAAATCATGGGGCATAACCTTTAATTTAAGAAGTTCAACATCAAGAGCAAGGCTATCAACTTTAGAAGCAAGAACATCAATTTTGCCAAACATTTCCTCAACAGATTTATTAAAAGCAGTTTGTTTACTAATAAAGTCCTTAAGCATGACTTCAAGATCAGAGGGTGCACTTTTATTGTTGCTATAGGAATTACCATAAGAATTGCCATAAGCATTACCATTATTATAAGTATATGGCCTATAATTATTACTGCCAAAATTATTTCTATAAGCATTGTTGTTGAAATTATTGCTTGTAATGAAATTCACATCAACATGCTCTTCTTGAGCAACCAAAGAAGCTAACGGAATATTATTTGGATCAACATGTGCTTTACCATTAACAAGCATAGACATAATGGTATCAATCTTATCTCTCAAGGAGGAGGTTACTTCAACATAATTATCTTCTTACTTTGTGGAGCCCTCTCGGTGTGCCATTCAGAATAATTTATCATCATATCATCAAGGAGTTTTGTTGCAGCTCCCAAACTAATGGACATAAAGGTATCTCCAGCAGCTGAATCTAGAAGGTTTCTTGAAGAAAAATTCAGTCCTGCATAAAAAGTTTGGATGATCATCCAAGTAGTCAGTCCATGAGTGGGACAATTCTTTCCCAAGCTTGAGCAACATGTTCATTATCAAATTGTCTAAATTTCATTATGTAACTTCTCAAAGATATAATCTTATAAGGAGGATAATTTTTTTCAATCAAAAAATCTTTGCATTTAACCCTAGAATAAATAGTATTTCTAGGCAAAGATAGCAACCAATCTTTAGCTCTCCCTCTCAAAGAGAAAGGAAACAATTTAAGTTTATTAATGTCACCATCTACATCCTTATATTTTTTCATCTCACAAAGTTCAACAAAATTATTAAGGTGTGCAGCAGCATCATCAATACTAATACCAGAAAATTGCTCTTTCATAACAAGGTTTAACAAAGCAGGGTTTCATTTCACTGAAAGCTGCTTCAAGTGCAGGTGGAGCAATAGGTGTACAAATAAAATCATTGTTGTTTGTGCTAATAAAGTCACACAACTTAGTGTCTTCAGGAGTACCCATTTTTAGCAAAATTAAACAAAGCAACAGAAATAAAAGCTATAATAGAAAGTATTTTTTTGTGTTTTTTATATAAAGAAGCAAACAAGACAAAGTAAAATAAAATAAGCAAAACAACAACAAAGTAAAGAGATTGGAGATGAGAGACTCCCCTTGCAGAAATCCTCTTTCTCCCCGACAACGGCACCAGAAAAGTAGCTTGATGAGCGCAGATTGCACACCGTTGGGGAACCCCAAGAGGAAGGTATGATGAGCACAGTATAAAATTCTGAAGATGTTGCTAGCCGACTTGTGGCAGGACGCACTACCGGCGTCAGCAACAACGTGGAACCTGCACACAACACAACCAAAATACTTTGCCCCAACTTACAGTGAGGTTGTCAATCTCACCGGTTTTGCTGAAAACAAAGGATTAACCGTATAGCATGGAAAAAGATGTTTGTTTGCAATGGAATTAAGAGAGAACAGTACTTGTAGTAAGTAAATAGATCAAGATGATTTTATTAGTGTAAAAGAAAGGACCGGGGTCCACAGTTCACTGGAGGTGTCTCTCCATAAAGATAAATAATATGCGGGTGATACGTCTCCAACGTATCGATAATTTCTTATGTTCCATGCTACTTTATTGATGATACCTACATGTTTTATGCACATTATATGTCGTATTTACGCATTTTGGAACTAACCTATTAACAAGATGCGAAGAGAGTTCTTTGTTTCTGCTGTTTTGGTTTCAGAAATCCTAGTAAGGAAATATTCTCGGGTGGACGAAATCACCGCCCGGGTCCTATTTTTGCACGAAGCTTCCAGACCGAAAGGGATAAGAAGTGGGCGACGAGGCGCCGCCACCATAGGGCCGCGCGGAGGGGCCGCGCCGCCCTATGGTGTGGGCCCCTCGTCGGCCCGACCTACCCTTCCGCCTACTTAAAGCCTCCGTCAAAACCCCGATGCGAGAGCCACGATACGGAAAACCTTCCGGAGACGCCGCCCCGCGAATCCCATCTCGGGGATTCGGGAGATCGCCTCCGGCACCTGAGGGATTCATCTCCCGGAGGACTCTTCATCGCCATGATCGCCTCGGAGTGATGAGTGAGTAGTTCACCCCTGGACTATGGGTCCATAGCAGTAGCTAGATGGTCGTCTTCTCCTAATTGTGCTTCATTGTTGGATCTTGTGAGCTGCCTAACATGATCAAGATCATCTATCTGTAATACTATATGTTGTGTTTGTCGGGATCCGATGGATAGAGAATACTATGTTATGGTGATTATCAATCTATTGTTTATGTGTTGTTTATGATCTTGCATGCTCTCCGTTATTAGTAGAGGCTCTGGCCAAGTTTTACTCTTAACTCCAAGAGGGAGTATTTATGCTCGATAGTGGGTTCATGCCTTCATTGACACCTGGGACAGTGACAGAAAGTTCTAAGGTTGTGATGTGCTGTTGCCACTAGGGATAAAACATTGATTCTATGTCTAAGGATATAATTGTCGATTACATTACGCACCATACTTAATGCAATTGTCTGTTGCTTTGCTACTTAATACTGAATGGGGTTCGGATGATAACCTGAAGGTGGACTTTTTAGGCATAGATGCAGTTGGATGGCGGTCTATGTACTTTGTCGTAATGCCGGATTAAATCTCACTATATTTATCATATCATGTATATGCATTGTTATGCCCTTCTCTATTTGTCAATTGCCCGACTGTAATTTGTTCACCCAACATGCTTTTATCTTATGGGAGAGACACCTCTAGTGACTGTGGACCCCGGTCCTATTCTTTACATAGCATACAATCTACTGCAATACTTGTTTTACTGTTTTCTTGCAAACAATCATCTTCCACACAATACGGTTAATCCTTTGTTACAGCAAGCCGGTGAGATTGACAACCTCACTGTTTCGTTGGGGCAAAGTACTTTGGTTGTGTTGTGCAGGTTCACGTTGGCGCCGGAATCCCTGTTGTTGCGCCGCATCACATTTCGCCACCATCAACCTTCAACGTGCTTCTTGGCTCCTCTTGGTTCGATTAAACCTTGGTTTCATACTGAAACTTGCTTCTATACGCATCATACCTTCCACTTGGGGTTCCCAACGGACGTGTGCATCTACGCGTATCAAGCTAAATTTCTGGCGCCGTTGCCGGGGAGATCAAGACACGCTGCAAGGGGAGTCTCCACTTCTCAATCTCTTTACTTTGTTTTTGTCTTATTTTATTTACTACTTTGTTTGCTGCACCTAAACAAAACACAAAAAAATTAGTTGCTAGTTTTACTTTATTTACTGTCTTGCTCTCTATATCAAAAACACAAAAAAATTAGTTACTTGCATTTACTTTATCTAGTTTGTTTTATTTACTGTTGCTAAAATGAATACCCCTGAAAATACTAAGTTGTGTGAATTCACAAATGCAAATAATAATGATTTCCTATGCACACCTATTGCTCCACTGCTACTACAGCAGAATTCTTTGAAATTAAACTGCTTTACTGAACCGGTTATGAGAGATCAATTTTCGGTGTTAGTTCGATGATGTTTGCCCATCTTAATAATTTTGTTGACCTTTGTGAAATGCAAAAGTATAAGGATGTAGATGGTGATATTATTAAATTGAAAGTGTTTCCTTTCTCATTAAGAGGAAGAGCTAAAGATTGGTTGCTATCTTTGCCTAAGAATAGTATTGATTCATGGACTAAATGTAAGGATGCTTTTATTGGTAGATATTATCCTCCGCTAAAATTATATCTTTGAGAAATAGCATAATGAATTTTAAGCAATTAGATACTGAACATGTTTCTCAAGCATGGGAGAGAATGAAAACTTTGGTAAAGAATTGCCCAACCCATGGACTGACTACTTGGATGATCATCCAAACCTTCTATGCGGGACTAAATTTTTCTTCGCGGATTTATTGGATTCAGCTGCTGGGGGTACCTTTATGTCCATCACATTGGGGCGGCTACAAAACTTCTTGATGATATGATGATAAATTACTCTGAATGGCACACGGAAAGAGCTCCACAATGTAAGAAGGTAAATTCTGTTGAAGAAACCTCTTCCTTGAGTGATAAGATCGATGTGATTATGTCTATGCTTGTGAATGGTAGATCTAATGTGGATCCAAATAATGTTCCTTTAGCTTCATTGGTTGCTCAAGAAGAAAATGTTGATGTGAATTTCATTAAAAATAATAATTTCAACAACAATGCTTATAGGAACAACTCGGTAATAACTATAGGCCATATCCTTCTGCTAATGGTAATGGTTATTGTAATTCTTATGGGAATTCTTACAACAATAATAGGAGTGTACCCCTGGTCTTGAAGCTATGCTTAAAGAATTTATTAGTACACAAACAGCTTTTAACAAATCTGTTGAGGAAAAGCTTGATAAAATTGATACTATTGCTTCTAGAGTTGATAGACTTGCCTCGATGTTAATCTTTTAAAATTGAAAGTTATGCCTAATAATGATATTGATAATAAGATTACTACTACAGCAAATGCCATCCAAGTTAGAATTAATGAGAATATAAGATTAATGGCTGAATTGCGTGCTAGGTGGGATAGAGAAGAAAATGAAAAATTAGCTAAAGAGAATAATGTAGCTAAAGTTTGGACTATTACCACCATTAGTAATGATAATGATTCACATGTTTCTGCACCTCCTACTATCAATGGTAAAATAATTGGTGTTGGCAATGTTTCTACTCCTAGTGCAAAGCGTACAAACTGAAATTGCTAAAACTGCTGAAACTGCTTGTGATAAAACTGCTGAAATTTTTTCCAACCTTGGGAACAATGATCCCATTGCTGTAGCTCATAATGATTTAGATTTTGATGATTGCCACATCTCTGAAGTTATAAAGTTCTTACAAAAACTTGCTAAAAGTCCTAATGCTAGTGCTATAAATTTAGCCTTTACAAAACATATTACAAATGCTCTCATAAAAGCTAGAGAAGAGAAACTAAAACTTGAAACTTCTATTCCTAGAAAGTTAGAAGATGGTTGGGAGCCCATCATTAAAATGAAATTCAATGACTTTGAATTTAATGCTTTATGTGATCTTGGTGCAAGTATTCTGTTATGCCTAAAAAGATTTATGATATGCTTGACTTGCCACCATTGAAAAATTGTTATTTGGATGTTAATCTTGCCGATAATGTTAAAAAGAAACCTTTGGGGAGGATTGATAATGTGCGCATTACGGTTAACAATAACTTTGTCCCCGTTGATTTTGTTGTCTTGGATATCGAATGCAATGCATCTTGTCCTATTGTGTTGGGAAGACCTTTTCTTCGAACCGTTGTGTGTTATTGATATGAGGGAAGGTAATATTAAATATCAATTTCCTCTCAAGAAAGGTATGGAACACTTCCCTAGAAAGAGAATGAAGTTGCCTTTTGATTCTATTATTAGAACAAGTTATGATGTTGATGCTTCTCTCGATGTTACTTGATTTGCACTTTCTGCGCCTAGCTGAAAGGCGTTAAAGAAAAGCGCTTATGGGAGACAACCCATGTTTTTACTACAGTACTTTGTTTTATATTTGAGTCTTCGAAGTTGTTTACTACTGTAGCAACCTCTCCTTATCATGTTTTTGTGCCAAGTAAAGTTTCTATGTTAAAGTTGATGTTAGATTTCGGATCGCTGCGCAGAAACAGCATTGCTGTCTGTCACGAATCTGGGCCTAAGTCTCTGTAAAAAATTCGAAAAAATCTGCCAATTTACGAGCGTGATCCTCAGATATGTACGCAACTTTCATTAGTTTTGAGTTTTTCCATTTGAGCAAGTCTGGTGCCATTTTAAAATTCGTCTTTACGGACTGTTCTGTTTTTGATAGATTCTGCCTTTTATTTCACATTGCCTCTTTTGCTATATTGGATGAATTTCTTTGATCCATTAATGTCCAGTAGCTTTATGCAATGTCCAGAAGTGTAAAGAATTATTGTGTCACCTCTGAATGTGTGAATTATTAATTGTGCACTAACCCTCTAATGAGTTTGCTTGAAGTTTGGTGTGAAGGAAGTTTTCAAGGGTCAAGAGAGGAGTATGATATACTATGATCAAGAGGAGTGAAAGCTCTAAGATTGGGGATGCCCGTGGTTCACCCCTGCATATTCTAAGAAGACTCAAGCGTCTAAGCTTGGGGATGCCCAAGGCATCCCCTTCTTCATCGACAACATCATCAGGTTCCTCCCCTGAAACTATATTTTTATTCAATCACATCTTGTGTTCTTTACTTGGAGCGTCGGTTTGTTTTTGTTTTTGTTTTTGTTTTTGTTTGAATAAAATGGATCCTAGCATTCACTTTGTGGGAGAGAGACACGCTCCGCTGTTGCATATGGACAAATATGTCCTTAGGCTTTACTCATAATGTTCAAGGCGAAGTTTCTTCTTCGTTAAATTGTTATATGGTTGGAATTGGAAAATGCTACATGTAGTAATTCAAAAATGTCTTGGATAATGTGATACTTGGCAATTGTTGTGCTCATGTTTAAGATCTTGCATCATATGCTTTGCACCCATTAATGAAGAAATACATAGAGCTTGCTAAAATTTGATTTGCATATTTGGTCTCTCTAAGGTCTAGATAATATCTAGTATTGAGTTTTGAACAACAAGGAAGACGGTGTAGAGTCTTATAATGTTTACAATATGTCTTTTATGTGAGTTTTGCTGCACCGGTTCATCCTTGAGTTTGCTTCAAATAACCTTGCTAGCCTAAACCTTGTATCGAGAGGGATTACTTCTCATGCATCCAAAATCCTTGAGCCAACTACTATGCCATTTGTGTCCACCAAACCTACCTACTACATGGTATTTCTCCGCCATTCCAAAGTAAATTGCTTGAGTGCTACCTTTAAAATTCCATCATTCACCTTTGCAATATATAGCTCATGGGACAAAATAGCCTTAAAAACTATCGTAATATTGAATATGTACTTATGCACTTTATCTTTTATTAAGTTGCTTGTTGTGCGATAACCATGCTTCGGGAACGCCATCAACTATTGTTGAATATCATGTGAGTTGCTATGCATGTCCGTCTTGTCTGAAGGATCCGCCTTAATGATTGGAGCATGCAAATTGTTAGAGAAGAACATTGGGCCGCTAACTAAAGCCATGAATCATGGTTGAAGTTTCAGTTTTGGACATATATCCTCAATCTCATATGAGAATAATAATTGTTGCTACATGCTTATGCATTTAAGAGGAGTCCATTATCTGTTGTCCATGTTGTCCCGGTATGGATGTCTAAGTTGAGAATAATCAAAAGCGAGAAATCCAAAATGAGAGCTTTGCTTTGTAAGGCGGCATGGAGGTACCCCTTTGTGACACTTGGTTGAAACATGGCATGCAAAGATCCGGTAGTCCAAGCTAAGTAGGACGAGGTGCGGGCACTATTAGTATACTATGCATGAGGCTTGCAACTTGTAAGATATAATTTACATAACTCATATGCTTTATTACTACCGTTGACAAAATTGTTTCATGTTTTCAAAATAAAAGCTCTAGCACAAATACAACAATCGATGCTTTCCTCTTTGAAGGACCTTTCTTTTACTTTTATTGTTGAGTTTCCTATCTCCTCCACCTTAAGAAGCAAACACTTGTGTGAATGTGCATTGATTCCTACATACTTGCATATTGCACTTGTTATATTACTTTATGTTGACAATATCCATGAGATATACATGTTATAAGTTGAAAGCAACGCTGAAACTTAATCTTCCTTTGTGTTGCTTCAACACCTTTACTTTGATTTATTGCTTTATGAGTTAACTCTTATGCAAGACTTATTGATGCTTGTCTTGAAGTACTATTCATGAAAAGTCTTTGCTTTATGATTCAGTTGTTTACTCATGTCATTACCTTTGTTTTGATCGCTGCATTCATTACATATGTTTACAAATAGTATGATCAAGGTTATGATGGCATGTCACTTGAAATTATCTTTGTTATCGTTTTACCTGCTCGGGAGCAGAACTAACTTGGGGATGCTGATACGTCTCCAACGTATCGATAATTTCTTATGTTCCATGCTACTTTATTGATGATACCTACATGTTTATGCACATTATATATCGTATTTACGCATTTTGGAACTAACCTATTAACAAGATGCCGAAGAGCCTTCTGTTTTCTGCTGTTTTTGGTTTCAGAAATCCTAGTAAGGAAATATTCTCGGAATTGGACGAAATCACCGCCCAGGGTCCTATTTTTGCACGAAGCTTGAAGACCGAAAGGGATAAGAAGTGGGCGACAAGGCCGCCACCATGAGGCGCGCCGAGAGGGGCCGCGCCGCCTATGGTGTGGGCCCTCGTCAGCCCCCCGACCTCCCGCCTACTTAAAGCCTCCGTCGCAAAAACCCTGCGAGAGCCACGATACGGAAAACCTTCCGAGACGCCGCCGCAATCCCATCTCGGTGGATTCGGAGATCGCCTCCGGCACCCTGCCGGAGAGGGGATTCATCTCCGGAGGACTCTTCATCGCCATGATCGCCTCCGGAGTGATGAGTGAGTAGTTCACCCCCTGGACTATGGGTCCATAGCAGTAGCTAGATGGTCGTCTTCTCCTAATTGTGCTTCATTGTTGGATCTTGTGAGCTGCCTAACATGATCAAGATCATCTATCTGTAATACTATATGTTGTGTTTGTCGGGATCCGATGGATAGAGAATACTATGTTATGGTGATTATCAATCTATTGTTTATGTGTTGTTTATGATCTTGCATGCTCTCCGTTATTAGTAGAGGCTCTGGCCAAGTTTTTACTCTTAACTCCAAGAGGGAGTATTTATGCTCGATAGTGGGTTCATGCCTTCATTGACACAGGACAGTGACAGAAAGTTCTAAGGTTGTGATGTCTGTTGCCACTAGGGATAAAACATTGATTCTATGTCTAAGGATGTAGTTGTGATTACATTACGCACCATACTTAATGCAATTGTGCTTTGCAACTTAATAGAATGGGATTCGGATGATAACCGAAGGTGGACTTTTTAGGCATAGATGCAGTTGGATGGCGGTCTATGTACTTTGTCGTAATGCCGGATTAAATCTCACTATATTTATCATATCATGTATATGCATTGTTATGCCCTTCTCTATTTGTCAATTGCCGACTGTAATTTGTTCACCCAACATGCTTTTATCTTATGGGAGAGACACCTCTAGTGAACTGTGGACCCGGTCCTATTCTTTACATAGCATACAATCTACTGCAATACTTGTTTTACTATTTTCTTGCAAACAATCATCTTCCACACAATACGGTTAATCCTTTGTTACAGCAAGCCGGTGAGATTGACAACCTCACTGTTTCGTTGGGGCAAAGTACTTTGGTTGTGTTGTGCAGGTTCCACGTTGGCGCCGGAATCCCTGTTGTTGCGCCGCATCACATTTCGCCACCATCAACCTTCAACGTGCTTCTTGGCTCCTCTGGTTCGATTAAACCTTGGTTTCATACTGAGGGAAACTTGCTTCTATACGCATCATACCTTCCACTTGGGGTTCCCAACGGACGTGTGCATCTACGCGTATCAGGGCGAACAAATTACAGTTGGGCAATTGATAGAGTAAAGACCATACATGACAAGATGATTACTATGAGATTTGTTTGAGCATTACAATATAATACATAGACCATAATCCAACTGCATCCATGACTAATAATCCACCTTCTGGTTATCATCCGAACCCCTTTCAGTATTAAGTTGCAAGCAACAGAGTATCACATTAAGCAATGTGTGTAAATAGAATTATTCTTAGAAAAAACATTATTGTTTTCTCCCTAGTAGCAACAACACATCTACAATCTTAGAAGTTATTGTCATCTTCCAGATTACTAGAGGCATGAACCCACTATCGAGCATAAATACTCCCTCTTGGAGTTACAAGCATTTACTTGGCCAAAGCATCTACTAGCAACAGAGAGCATGCAAGATCACAAATAACATATGACAAGTATATAATCAATCTCAACCATAGTATTCAATATTCAACGGATCCTAGCAAACACAACATGTAGAATTACATAAAGATGATCTTGATCATGATAGGCAGCTCACAAGATCTAAACATGAAGTATAAAGTGGAGAAGATAACCATCTAGCTACTATGGACCCATAGTCCAGAGATGAACTACTCACACATCACTTCGGAGGTGGGCATGGAGATGTAGATGCCTCCGGTGATGATCTCCCTCTCCGGCAGGGTGCCGGGAAGAGCTTCATAGCCCTCTCGAGCTAGGGTCGGCGATAGCGGCCGCGATGGAACTTTTCGTGGATGGAGGCTCGGGTATTTAGGTATTTCCGGAACAGGTGAATAATATAGGCAGAAGGGCGAGGTCGGTGGTTGCCTGGGGGCCCACACCACCCTATAGCGCGGCCAAGGCCTGGGCCGCGGGATGGCTTTCTGTGGCCGCCTCGCGGTACCACTTCGTCTCTCCTTCGGACTCCGTCTTTGTTACAGTAAATAGGAGCTTCGGCTTTTGTTTCGTCCAATTCCGAGAATATTTCCTATGCAACTTTTCTGAAATACAAATCAGGAGCAAACAGGGAACTGACACTGTGGCATCTTTTCAATACTTTAGTTCCGGAAAATGTATAAAAGTGCAACAAAGTGTAAATAAAACATGTAGAAATTGGTGTAAAACAATCATGGAGCATCAAAAATTATGGATACGTTTGCAACATACCAGGCAGCGCCTAGCCCTGGTGTGGGCCCACCGGGCGCCCACCGATATCGCCCTTTCGCCTATATATTGCTCCCGGCGTGAAAATCCTAATGAAATCAGCCTCCATCTAGGAAAAGTTCCATAACTCCGCCGTCATCGAAGCAAGTTTTGGGGGACAAAAATGTCTGTTCCGGAACCCTGCCGGGACGGGGAATTTCCCCCGGAGCCATCTCCATCGACTCCACTGCCATCTTCATCGCTGTTGCTGACTCCCATGATAAGGAGGGAGTAGTTCTCCCCGAGGCTGAGGGCTTTACTGGTAGCTACGTGGTTCATCTCTCTCTCCCATGGTGTGATCTTTATGTGATCATGAGCTTTGTAATCTAGTTGAATAAGTAGATGTTACTCTTCATATATTATGCTACTCAAGTGATTTTATTAATGTGATAACCGGAGACACCTTGTCCCATGGTGTGAAGGTGACAGTGTGCGCATCGTGTGTGTATCTTAGGCTAAACATTACAGAAATACTTATCATGAGTTATAAATTGTGTTGGATTTCTCTATTAAATTTTGGTGTTTGTTAGTACTATCTTTGGATGCCCAAAGTGACAGAGTGGGGTGTCCCTAGGTTTGGAATGAGAACTTTAAGGTGTGCTTTTGCAGCCCTACGCGGTGAATTCGTGTTCGCTATCCAACCGGAGAGTGGTTCAGAGTAGCATAGTGAAGAGAAGATATTTATGTATACAATTATGATATCATTGTTGAGAGTGTCTACTAGTGAAAGTAAGATCCCTAGGCCTTGTTTCTAAGCATTGAAACACCGTTTACAACCAGTTCTGCTACATGTTTGCTTGCTGCCATTTTTATTTCAGATTGCAATTACCACTTATAATCATCCATATTACTTGTATTTCACTATCTCTTCGCCGAACTAGTGCACCTATACACCTGAAAAGTGTATTGTGTGTGTTGGGGACGCAAGAGACTTCTTGTATCTTAATTGCAGGGTTGCTTGAGAGGGATATCTTTGACCTCTACCTCCCTGAGTTCGATAAACCTTGGGTGATTCACTTCAGGGAAACTTGTTGTTGTTCTACAAACCTCTGCACTGGGAGGCCCAACACTGTCTACAAGAATAGAAGCGTGCGTAGACATCACCTCTTCACTAACAATAAACTTTAGCGGGTTGTTTTCTTGCAGTAGGATTTCTTCAGCAACCCCCTAGGGCGACCAGAACTTGGACGCCTACTGCCTGCGTCTCAAGGCTATCTCCGATGAGATTCACGACCTCGGGTTCGCATCGGCGACGAGCTCCTTCTCTCCACCTCACGGCCAGCCTCAGTGAGGACCTCAGCAACGCCGCCTCCAATCTCACCCTCATGACCAACCCCACCTTCGAGCGCGCCTTCAACTACCTCCGCCTTGAGGAACGGCGCCTCAAGGGTGTTCGTGCATGCGCCGTCCACTCCTCCCTCGTTGTCGGGATCAGCCATGGCACTCCACAGCCACCTCGCCCTCCGACGCCCACCGCTCCCGTCCCCGCGCCTCAACAGCAGCCGGAGCAAGGTGGTGGCGGCGGCGGCCGCAACCGCTGTCGCGGCCGTGGTGGTGGCCGCGGAGGTGGTCCTCGCCCGGGGTACTCGCAGCACCCGCCGCCATGGAGCGGCGGCTACAACCCCTGGACAGGGGTTGTACACGCCTACACCATGCCGGTGTCCCGCCCTCCTGCCCCCGGCATCATCGGACCACGTGCGCCCTCATCAGGCCTTCTTCGCCGCACCACAGCAGGCCCCTGGCGGCCTGCCATTCACCTCCACCTACGGTGCCCTCACGCCGTACGCTGCCCCACCGCCGGCCGCGCCGTCGCCCTGGGATCCTGCACTCTACACCCCCTGCAGTACGCGCCCCCTCCAGGCTCCTACATCGGCGGTGGTGACTGTACTGGTTCATGGACATCGATACTTCCTCCCACATGGCTCCTCACCCAGGTAACCTCTCCACTTTCTCACCGACTCCCACTTCCTCTCGCATCTTTGTCGGTAACGGCGCTGGTCTCCCCATCTCTCACATAGGTTCCACTAATTTTCCGTCTAATTCTAAACCTTTATCTCTCAATAACGTTATTGTTTCCCCCAACTTGTTCATAATTTAGTCTCCGTTAAAACTCTCTCTCATGACAACTCTGTAACTGTGGAATTTGACGAGTTTGATATTTCTATAAAGGACGTCCGTACCCGGATGGTTCTGCACCGCTGTGAGAGCCTTGGCGATCTCTACCCCGTTCAACCGGCTCCTTCCTCTCACGCTGCACCTCGGGCCCTTTCCGCCGGCGTCAATCTATGGCATACTCGGCTTGGACATCCTAGCTCCTTCGCACTCCATCAAATAATGAGGAGTTTTTCATTTTCTTGTAATAAACTGGACGCTCACGCGCCTGTGGAGGCGTGTCGTAACAAAACCTGGCAGTGCAAGGCTTTATTAATTTAAAGCCAGACACTTGTCTCGTTTTGATTTTTAAAAAAGGCACCTTAATTTGCTAAAGACGTGTGGACGAGGCGCGTGCTAGCTATACTCGCCAAGTAGAGCGTTTTCTTTTTGCAAGAGACATGATTAGTGCAGTTCTCTTTTTTTTTTACGACTTAAGAGCTTCATTAACTATAGCAGAGTTAGAATTCTTCGCAATGATACTAGCTAGAAATTGTGGGTTATAGTTATAGTTGACCCAGACACATCTCCTCCTCACTTCATTAGCTCTATGAGCACAAGCATGGGCTACCATGTTGGCAGATCTACCCACACGACTAATATTAGTGCAGTTCTCTGTTTTGTTCGTACATCGCATATCTGAGGTTGTTTCTGCTGGTCTGTCCAGGGTCCAGCTCTATGTGTATACATGTATATTGACCAGCCATTTAGAAAGTTAGTACGGCCGCTTTGTCACTTGGCACAATCTAGAGTTGGGTGGTTACTTTTTTGTCACGAATCAACCCACCCTTGAGATGAAATTCACAGAAAATTGAAGTGAAAGTTGATCAAAGCGGATAGGAGGGCGGCAAAGCACGCATCATCGATGATGCATTAGCTGAAGAAGATGCAAGCAAAAACGGACTTGGTTCGCTCCCACAGCCACAGGTCTCGACGACCCCGGCCACCAGGCGCTCACGACGGCCACCAAGAACAAGTACTCTACAACTTCTCACGAGCAAAATTGGTCCCGCGTGCCGCTGGAGCACACGTACATGTGTGCGCGCGCGGCGCGCCTAGGCCGCGTCCGGCTTGCTCGGCTCGCCGGAGAAAGACAAGGGCCTGGCGCTGGCGATGAAGGACGGCATGTCGTGGCCGGCCATGATGACGACGACCTTGGGCTCTCGGTCGAGCGGCGCCATCGTCGCCCCCCGCGCCGACGCTGACGCCTCCTCCGCGGCGCCGCTTCCCCGCCGCGACGCGCCGACGCCTGTTGACGGCTTGCGGCGGGTGCAGACGAGCATGAGCAGCGCGACGGCAATGAGGCCCATCATGAGCGCGAAGCCGAGGAAGATGTACGGTGTCGGCGTCCTCCACAGCGCCGCGTGCGCGTGGGCGACGTGTCCGGCCGGGGATGCCGCTGCCGCCTGGTCGTCGCCGCCGTCGATGCCCACCAGCGCCGCCGCGGCCTCTGTCACCGGCCTCATAGTGAACGAAATACTGCCGTTGATCCTTCTCACTAGATCTTTCTGCGTGACTTGCTTGCACTGCAGAGTGGTTTCAATTTCTTCTCGTTTTCTCTGTGGCTGCTGTGGTGTGAGTGCGACCGACGAGAGGGGCGCTTTTTATAGGCGGCGAGCGGGGACGAGAAAAGAAACCGACGGCTGCTGCCACGTGGACCATGCATGCATGCATGCCTGAGGTGGAAACGAGACGCGGAGGCTCGAGAGCGGCAAGTGTTAAATCGACCGACACGTCTGTGCACCGGCAGAGATCGCCGGAGATCAGCTCCGCGCGCACGGGACGGGAGTGAAGAGATTCACTGAACTTGGCCGTGTGGCTAAACAAAAGCGTGCATGCTCCGGTGAACTTGGACCAGGTGGTCGGGCTGATCCAGTTTTGACACGTTTTTGGAAACACGATTGCCAACTTTGCACTGCGCCGTCAGCTGTGCGCCGAAGTGGTTGCCGTTTCAAGGCTGCTGAGTTAAGCCCATGCGCAGCGAGGGTAATCAATGAAGTGATCGGTGTAGTGATCATACTACTGGACAGGTCGACCGCGATTCAATGAACCTTGCCGTGAATAGGATGGAGTTGACGGACCCGGTCCAATGGCCCCGGAATATCCGTATTATCACAGCTTTGGTACTCCCTCTATCCCGAAGTATTAAATTTGTAAACTTAGATGTATCTAGATGTTAAACAGTGTCCAGATATATCTATTTGTTAATAAAGTTAAAAAATGCTTTATAAGAGACGGAGGGAGTACTAAAAATAAGATGGAGTCTAGACTTGTTCGGAACGAAAGATACACGAGTGGCGAGCAATATGGCCTGATTTCGATGACCGTTGTTAATTAATGTACTCCAAGCAAGTTTTTTATATTTGTCAGGCAACCTTTTTCAAGGGTGCCGGAATTGACGGTTTCCGCGAAATCTTGAAAATCTCAGTGTTTTAACCCCCACTTGATGAGACCACCGCTACAAAGAACCAATCACTAGGCTCGCAGGAATCATGTGTGCAGGTTCGGACGGGACCGCAGCCATGCCCGCACAACAGACTACAAAGAAATGCCTTCATCGCATCTAAAACCCCACAAACTCTACATTACTAAGAAGTCTCTAACTCGATATGAGCCATCTTAGACCTTCTGGTCTTCCAAACATAGTCGTTGTAAAATTACTCGAGAACTTGGTTTTCTTGGTTATTTTTCACGAGAGCCGGCCTAACTCATACCTACAAACCTGCTAATAGTCAGTTATGATTAAGTTGTGCATGAGCATGATTGTAACTACTTAATCTTTTTTTTAACGAGTAAGGCCTGGAAGTTTCTAGAATGTGCATTAATGCGGTCGTGTGAAAAATTATACATGAAGGACCTCCAAGAAAAGGACAACTACAACATGGTCCAACATTTGTTGCACCAAGAACCCTAAAAGACATCGCAAAAATGCGATCGAGTCCATGGATGCCACCGATGAAGTTGGGCCTCCAGACACACAATCCTTGCCTCCGTCGGGGACAACACCACTTTGCGGAAGCTCGGATTTCCGTGGTTGCATCGAAGGAGGCGAAAATCCTCTGGAGGGGGATGAAGAAACTCAAGAAAACTTCGAGCTCGAGGGAAGTAGGGTCATCCGCATGCCAAAATATAGCAGCGGCTAGATTATACTGTCGCTTGGAAGTTGTTGTAGGGTTTGTACATTGCACCTGCTCCCATGACCACCTCCATCTCACACGGGCCATTGTACGTCTCTTCTCCGTCGTCCCGTCAACACAGCCACCATCAGAGAGAGAATAGTCGCACTGTAACTTTTGATGAAGAAGTATTCATTGAGAAATCGCAAAGGGGCCTCATTGACGGCGTGGATCTTCGACTCACCCACCGTCACCTCCGGCTCTGACGAAAAAAGCACCGCGACAAAAGCTTGAACTAATTAATGCTATCCTCCTGACAGAAGGCCAAACTATGGCATAAAGCAAATGTATATCCCTCTACCTAGATCTAAGCAGGATCCACTCCTTTGCCACCTCAGGCCAGCTATTATGTAAGAGAGGCTCGGGAGCAGCCCATCTTCCCTTTGGCTACTCTCAATAGGCCGGAGAGGAGGGGAAGGGAGTAGGGAGAAAGTTGTAACTAATCAATGGGCAACCCAAACAATGTTAACCTACCTCAGCATGATCATATAACTGAACCATGTGGAACACATGCGTATACACTTCGGGCCTGTTTGGTTGTCCGCATGTTTTTTCTGCATCTGTGGAACTTGGCTCCGTAGAAGTTGTAGGAGGTAATGCAACCTCACAGTCACATTGTGCAACTAGATTAGTAGCCAACACGGCCTAAAGTTACATCCTAGCAGAAGCCCATGCCCGTTGTTTGGTTCGGCTCTTTTTTCCATTTCATGTTTTTGGCATGTGTTTAGTTACGAGCCGTTCCAGCATATGGTTACCACTTCCTCTTCGTGGTGACCTTACCAAAACGATCAGCGCACTACTCGACAGAATATCATTTTGGACAGAGCAACATAAACATAGTTCTAGTAATGGATTAGGTTTTTGCACCAAGAGTCTACGGTCAATTGCTCTTGATGCAACATAAATTCATCAACCGATGGATTAGTACATACCTCCTCGTCATACCTAGCTAACACCAAAAGTATACAAACTTAGCATCAGTTTTCATCAAACCTAGCTACTCCCAAAATATACATCATCATCATCAAATCTAGAACGAGCACCACAACAAGAACCCAATACTTTGGCTCCTCAAAGCTAATACTTTAGGAAGGCAATAATCCAGGACATCCAGCACTCACGGCTCATCGCAAGGTACCCGGTGGCGTGTGCCTTGTGATGCATGAGGTGCCTAAGAGCACACTTGATCGCAGTGGGAGAGATGGGTGCTTGTGGAACATGTATGTCGTAGATCATCTTCATCTAAGCATAGTTCAGGATGGGCTGGTTGATGAGATTATCATCCCTAGGGTGCTTCTGCAAACAAGAAGAGAGTTAGTCTTGTCAAAGCTTACGATTGAGTGCATGATTGCAAAATTAGGTGCATTGATCCATCCTTGATGTGGGGAAAGTCGGCATCATCATCCATCATGATTAATGTGGTCTCTTCCACCAAGCGCATGCCCTCAAGCCTTTTGACCTTGCTCACATCAACCTGAATCGGCTCCGGTGCCTCCGACGCCTAAGATGTTTGTAATTCTGCTCCGGTGCAACTACACGACCACATTACCTGAATCAAAGGTCCACTCTAACCCCTTTCTTGATGAGGTCACATACCCTATTCAGAACGAACATAGTAGAGCAGGTGGCCATGTCATGATGTTCTTCTTCGTCAGCGGGCATCACTTGTCAGGTGGCAACCACCGAAGCGGCACCGCCACCTCTGACTGCAGCACAGAGTTCGGAGACAGATCTGGCAAGTTTTCCTTCTCCTACAACACAAATGAAAATACCAGAGCACAAATTAATAAGCTCTTAGAACATATCATGCATCAAACACTTAGCAAGCAAGCATATTTACGAGCTGTTACAACATATCATGCATCAAACACCTGACATGCAAGCATACTAACACGGTCTTACAACATACCACGCATCAAACACCTTGCACACAAGAACAATAACAAGCACTTACAACATAGCACACATCAAACACCTTACATGCAAGAATACTAGTAACAATCTTGTTTTCTTGGCATGTATCAGTCCAAAGCTGGTACAAGGAGAGCACATAGTTGTAGAAGCAATCCTTGCACCAACTATTGCACTTATACGTGGCCTACACATCAATGAAGATCACACTCGCAACGAACACAAGCAGAAGACATTGACCTTCCAGTAGCAAACGCTTTGGCAACAACCTACAGATCTAGCATGAACTAACAACTTCCAGATCTAAGCAAACTAGCTAAATCTAAGCAGACAAAAGCATGGAAAAATAGATCTAAGCTAGGATTCTATGTTACTCACCTAAATCTGACATTCCGAGGAGGCGGAGGATGTCAACATGTCGGTGAGGAAGAGGAGAATGACTTGCTGTGGTGGGGCTACATCGGTCGGAGAAGATACAACAGCGAGTAAAGTCTGAAAAAAACCCTAAATTCATAGAGGATGTTGAGATCGCACCCTGAACTTCCAATCCCGAAATTTAGCGCCCTAAACTTAATATTCCCGGTCTTTACTTCGCCAAGCTCGTTTCTGCCCAGAATTTGCTGATGTGGCAAAAGTCAACGCCAGGATTGCTGACTCAACAAATCTAAATGTAGAATCCGCCCATCTTCACTACCCCACGTCCCAAGATTAACGGCACTTTGGTGTCAGCGTTTTAGCAAATTGCCGCTAATAATAGGTTTGCACGGCAGTTTATAACTAGTGCCGCCAATAGTGCAGTAAGAGCATCCAACAGACGCACTAAAAATCGGCGCGCTAAATCTTGCTTCTGTCGCGCTGTAAACGGATAACGCGCGCTGCGCGGAAATTTGCGCCGCCGGATGCTCCATTTTACAGCGCGTGTTCGGGCGGTAAAAGTGTTCCTCCGCCGGGCGCGCCATTATGCAGCGCGCGGCGCGAACGACTATTTTGATCGTTTTTTGTTCGAAATAGATCAGACAAAACACGAAAAATTAACTGAAAATACGAAATATATTAAAAGCTCGACGGTACAGCGACATTTTATTTAAAACTACCCTAAAACTTACTACGAGTCTCAGTCGAAGTCCGAAGAGTGGGTGTTGTCCGACGTCAGAGTAGTGTCGGACACCGGAGTAGATGTCCACTCGAAGGAGGACGAGGAGGAGAGGACGATCGTTGACGGTCCGGTTTTTCTTCTCCTCCGCCCTCCTCGCCGCATTCTCCGCCCTCGCCGCCGACTCCACCCGACGCTTCTCGCGGTCCGTCTTCTTCTTCTTCTTCGCCGCCGCCTTCTGCTCCTCCTTCTGCGTGTAGAACGCCTCCATCGTGGCGACGTCCTCCGGGAACTGGCGCGCCCACTCGAGGCGGAGACGCTCGTCGCGCTCCGCGATGAGGAGCTGCTGCTCGAGCTTGCGTTGGCGCCGTTTCTGCTCGTGCGTGACAGCTGGCGACGGCGGCACGAGCGCCTCTGCCTGCTCCCGCGTCCACACATCGTGGAAGTTCATTGTGCGGCGGGAGCGGCCGAGGCGCCAGGCGGCGACGTCGTAGGAGCGCGCCGCCTCGTGCTCTGTGTCGAAGGTGCCGAGGCAGATGCGCTCCTCGCCGGAGCGAATCTCGGCGTCGAAGCGGCCGTTTGGCCGCGCGCGAACGCCGCGGTAGCCGAAGGCGGAGCGGCGGCGGGGAGGCATCTTGTCATCGGAGACGGAGCGGCGGTGCCGGCGCGACGTGGGAGGCGGAGCGACACGCGGGGTGATTGAAGGTTCCAGACGGTTGGCGTGCGCGCCCATGTGGCGTTTATAGCACGCGCGCCAGCCGAAGTGCCAAGTTTCCCGCGCGGGATAGCGCAAAAGCGCGGGCGCGGTAAAGTCGTTGCCGGTGGCCGCCCAGGTTGGATCGGCCCGCTTCCCGGCGTCGAGTGCAGACCGTCGGGCCCTGATGGCATCCCTCCAGCGCTCCGTGCCCGGCGACGGCGGCGGCGGGACGCCTAGGCCGTTCACGGCCATCCTCCAGCCGCTGCTGCTTGGCAGGCGCATGTCCGGCGGGACGGGATATCCCGCGCGGTACAGCGCCCACGCCTCCTTCACGGTGAGGCTGTCGCGACCGAAGCCGTTCGCCGCGGCGATCTTGCGGGAGGACGACGACATTTCTTGGAGCGGCGAGGAGAAGATCTGGAGACGGTTTAGGGGACGAGACTGGAGGTGCTCTGAGGAGGAGGGGACAACGGGAGGAACGTGAGGCCACTGTGCAGGAGGGGAGGGAGTCGTTGACGCAGGGAGAAGAAGAGCCGGTGCGTGCTCTAATTTGAATAGGGGAAAGAGCGAAAAGAGATGCAGGTAAAGATGATGCGGGTCATTGATGTCAGTGAGAAAGAGATGAGAAGCCCTGGCCACGTCACAAGAATCCCTGTTTGGAAACTTCCTAAATGCAAAATTTGACCGGGAATGCTAAGTTTGGGGTGCTGATTTCCAGGATTGGGAGTTGGGGGTTTGATTCCAATATCCACTACGACTTCAAGGTTTATTTCAAACTTTACTCTACAACAGCATACCTGCTTGTCGGTGAGAAGCTACCCTAGACGAAGAGCTCGAAACACTAGTAGGAAAATGCATATATGTGGCTCACGATTTTTGACTTTCCTTGGTAAATATTCCATGCGCCACACAGGTCACGTCACTAAATTTTATTTCTATAGCGCATATCTAAATGCGCCACATAATTATCAAATTTGTGTGGCATATGTCCACGATATGCGCCACAAATTTCTCAAAAAATTCAAAATTTCAAAAAAATCAAGGAAATTTTAAAAATTCAATAAAGTTCAATAAAAACTAAAAAATAAGGAAAACAGGAAATGAAATAATCTTGAAAAAAACCAATTTTTATTTTATTTTTTGAACATCTAGTAAGACTGCGAGCATATCTCAAATGATATTGAAATGACGGCATCCCAGTAGATAGATAACCCATCATCAAATTGCTCCTACCTAAACATACCTAACTTTAAAGTTTTATTTAACTGAGCTACCCTTATGCTAGTGTAGTTCCTATTAATATTATTAGTACCATATCAACCCTCTTAAGCTAAGAATTTCAAAAGGAAATTCAAAAAAATAAAATTTTTAGAAAAAATAAAATGTTTAAATAAAAAAAAATTAAAAGTTCATAAAAATAAAATTTTAAAAATATAGAATTTGTAGAAATTTTAAATTTGCAGAAATTAAAAAGAGTAAACTTTTCAAAAATATCAGAAAATTTCTTAAAGTACAAAAAATAGAAAAGAATCAAAAAAATTTCAAAAATATCAAAAGAATATAAGAAACTAAAAAATATTCAAAAAAAAACTAAAGGAATGGCGCAAGGCACCGACGGCCTACTGATACGCCGACGGCCAAAAGTTGGGGCCGTGGACGTATGGCCCGGCCAGCTGGCCAGCCCGCCAAATGAGCCCTCAGCGTAGCGACGCCCTCGGCGTACTCCGGGCTGTCGGCGTTGTCATGGCTCCATGGTTGGGCCATGACTGCGTTGTCACGGCGTCAGTACTACACCGACGGCCAGCCTGGGCATAGCATCCTCCCCTTTTTTTTAATTTGCATCGACGACCACCCTCGGCGTAGCATTGAACTTTTTTCCCTCCACTCACCCTCCCTGTAGATTGCCTATTTAAGTTTCAACTGAATCGTAGAAAATGATAAAAAAAACCAAAAAATAAAATCCTTTGAGATTCTCAATAGTCCAAATGGAAATATGAAAGCAGTAAAATTTAAGTTTTTGCCAAAAATTCAAGATTATATTTTTTTAAGAAATAAATTAATAATTTCATCCTACATAAAGATTATTATTACTTAACTATTGATGTTTATTTAAATAATTTTTTAAAATTCAAAATAATAAAGAGTTGTGATATCACGGTCTAAGGGTTAATAGGATTGATATAGTAGTATTATCAACAATGTTTTGTTTCCTTCATGGAAGCTCAACCAGAAGTAACGAAAATGTTAAGCGTCCTATGGCTGGAGTAGTGTGAGGATGGATGACCAAATTGGAAAGTTTACCATGAGTGATCTAAGAATAAGTGTAGTTTGAGTTAAAATAATCCATGTGAGATATTGAAAACATTTGTAAAAAAAATTTAAATTTTTTAAAGTTAACGGACGGCGTGGCCTACGGTGATGGTCTAAACGCCGACGGCTTCCAGCCGTCGGCGCCTTGCACCATTCCTGTAGTGATATAAATTTTTAAAAAATTTAAAACACTAATATATAAAAAATCCTAGAAGTTCAAAAATTGGAAAAGATTTTAAAAATTCTAAAATTTCAAAAAAAATCTAAAATTTACAAAATCTAGAATTTAAAAATCCAAACAATTTTTTTTGTGGCGCCCGACATTTTGTGGCGCATATCAGAAATATATATTTCTGTGGCGCATATATCAATATGTCCCATAGAAAGCCTTAATTCTGTGGCGCATATTTTTTTATGCGCCACATAATTCCAACAAATTAGTGAAGCATTTTTTTTATGCGTCACAGAAATATTTTTGTGGAGCACGCCTTTTTAAATACGCCACAAAATCTATTTCTATCTAGCTATAAGTATTTTCCTAGTAGTGAAAGTGGGGAAATGGCGGTGGGGGATTTATTGGTGAGAGCGGCGGTGTAAATAGGGACCGAGTTTTGGCGGGAGCTGAGCGAATTTCTCCCTCGGGATTGTTCCGTACGCGCGTGAGCTCCCACCATCTCTCGCTTGCACGAGCTCGGCGCAAATTTTCCCCCACGAGCGCAAGAAGAGCTTGGCTCGTCAGAAACGTCCGAATCGAGTGTGCCTCCTCATGCATACAAGATCTACGGTGCGTTTATGATCGTGTGAAACAGAGAAGTGGAAAAAGGTGAGGATCCAAAACTACCAATTCATGCGTGAGCACAGCCAGGAAACCACTTCGGACCCGTGCATGCTCCGTTGGACATAATTAAACATTCGCTGCGCGCATGCTCCGTGTCGTACATGCATGCATACAAAGAACACGTACATACACGAGCCGTGCTTCCCACTCCATGCTTTCCTTTCCATGCCGAAATTTTGACAGATCAGACCACCTGCCCCAGTGAAATGCCAGAAAAGACCACCTCTGAGTGCAAATGTCAAAACTACCGGGGCGGCACGCTGGCCAAGCGACACGTCGCACATGCCGCCGTAGCTGGTGGCGGCGCCGCCGTGAGTGGTGGCGGCACGTTGGACGAACGTCGGGTGGTGGGCCCTGCCGCCACCGGCTGTGGCGGGCACGCGACGTGCCATGCCACCGGGCGTGGCGGCACGCGGCGTGGCATGCCACGTCAGCGTGCCGCCCAGCCCGGGGCATGTTGCCACGTCATGCCGCATGGCCGGTGGCGGCAGCTCCACCCGACGTCGCGGACGAATCTTCCCAACGTGCCGCCACCACTCACGGCGGCAAGCCCCAGCTACCGCCACCGGCTGGCGCCACGTGTCTTTGACGTGCCGCCACGGTGACCTTTCAGGTGGTCCCATTTCAGGGCGGTCTAATCTGTCAAAATTTCTTCCATGCCACGAGCGGCTGCTGCTGCATGCACGAGCTAAAATCAAACTCTTCAAACGCTATCCGACAGGGTATGGTATGGAACTTGCGTGCGCCGCCGGGAAGCAAGCCGCCCGCTAGATGTAGCTATCCACGATCACGCATTGCTTTGCTAGCTAGCGTCGGACATATCTCCAGGCTTGGGCTGATGCAAGAGACAGAGGGAGACACATGGCTGGAGGAGGGGGCAGAAAAAGTGGTTGCACGAATCGGACTTTTATATGGCGCGACCTGGGGTCGTCGTTAAGCTGACGCGCGACGATCGTGCTAAAGCAATCGCCATTTTCGACACGGGGTCATTTTTGACAATCGGGCAAACTATATTGACCCATAATCAGTACGGGACACATCATCATTTTCATCACACAAGAAAATTAACATGGTATCAAAACGGTTAGTCTCACGCCAATTGTAGATTTATAACCATTTCTGCATCACGCACCGTCCTCGGCAGAGGCGGACCCAGAACGAAAACAACCCGGTGTCACTCTTTCAGTTATGCATATTTTTTAGCTTGATTTAGGGGTGTCACACATTATAAATGAACAAAATTTACAAAGGATAGCATGTTTGACCCGGGGTCCTGTGACTTCTGCTAGCTTAAGGTAGGTCCGCCCCTGGTCCTCGTGAACTATCTCCCCGGGGGACGGCACCTGGTCTTGATCAAGTTCTTTAGTTTTTCCATATTTTTTTAGATCCATTTAGCTTCAAATAAAATCACGTCATCTCCAACATCTCCGCTGCATCAAGCCGAACTACAATGAGTCGAACCACAACATAAGCTACACGACTACATTGGGCCAGCAGTCAAGATCTTCGTCGAGCACATGTACGACAAGCGACATAAACATCATCCACACGCAAGCGGTGCGGAACACTAATTCTTTGACTTCTTAGATGCAGCATATGTCAACATCATCGTTACCACAAGGGACGCCTCACAACGACGCATGATTGCCAACGGAGATGCTGGTTCGACATCGCCGACACATTATCGCCAAGGTCTACATCAGCATGGTCATCATCAACAAAGCAACCTCGTCAGCACGCCATCGCCGCTACATCGCCCACAAGGATGGACATGTGGCCTCTAAGACGCGACACAACATCGATGACGGTATTGATCATGTTCGACGTAGAGCAACTGCATCGACATACCGTTATCATTATTGTGATAACCCCTACACGGCGCACACGGTTTTGGAAAAACCGTTATGTGTGGTAAGCTTTTCCGGTCTTGGCAAAACTGGGAATGTCACCTACAACCGCGTCCTCTAACATCTGCAAGACGCCCCGGAATGCATCCTCTGACATCCGGAAGGTTCCTCTTCCACGACTACAGCTCTGTCCAAAAAAATTGCGCATTTTTTTGCGCCTCCAGCAATTACGGCTACACGGACTATGACGAATTACATCCACCATGACTACCACGACCCCAACTACATCATCGGCTACTTCGACATTGACATCAGGCTACGTCTACATCGACACGTCAGCAATAGTTCCAGTCCACAACATGCGCGTATGCACTTGAGTCAATGACACTCCCACTGTGACTGCGGGGGGAAATAGGAGAGACATGGAAGGCACCGAAAGGGGACGAAGTTTAGAGGAGTTCTGATTACAAGAGGATGTTAGGATATTATATCTTTGCATATATGTAACGGAATATGCTAGTAGCATAAATCATATTCTGATGGATCGAGATCGAGCAGCTAGCTTCGCTTTTGGTGATGCGGCGATGGTGGTTTTGGTTGGTGATGTGATGTGCTGTGATGTGTCCGTGCTAGGCATCCACCGGGTCTCTAGCTTCCTGCGAAACGCATGGCCAGAACTGGAAGAGAGTGACGAGGCAACCGGCCGGCAATGTCCGTTGCATCTGCCGAACATCTCTCATGTTTCACGTTGCTATCGTGCAGATGCATGGCTTTGCTGAAAGGTGTTTCCAACCGGATTAGCATCACTTTAACAACAGTTAATGATCAAATTAATAGTCTGACATTCAGCGGAAAAGAGAGTTAATCAGGCCTACCATTCTCGAAGAAAGAAGAATTAACCCTCGTTGCACTACTATGGTAGATTATCCGTGGATGCGTCCGGCTCTTGAGACTATCCAAGAGTTAACTCAACGTGGTTTGTTTGATTCCATCGTCGCTTCATCGGTGAAAGGGAATGTGGTGACACCCTGACAGGAATACAACGATGATAAATAATGTCTAAGCATGGCATATTTACTCCAATAAGAAACGGAAAGAGAATGAGGGGAAAGGTCTCCAAGCAGATTATGGGAGACATGTAGTTGACGATATAAGGAGACGAGATCTCTGATCTACGCTGAAGCATATGTTCATGTGGTTCATACAATCATACATGATACATCTCAACCTATATATCCTGTCAAAAGAAATAAAAAGCAGCCGTACGTGTACAACAGCTCCAGCCTTTTCAACTACTACTAGTGGCGACGGCAGAAAAATAGAAGATCGGAGTGCTAAAAAATTCGATTCGCAACAGGATGCTGCACTGCCCAGGGTGCCTACTGAAAAAATATTTGAGAAATCCATGGATGGATTGTCGCGTCGGTTGAGTCGAAAGGAGCCGGCCGGCCCCTCTTAGTGCCGATCTTGGACAAATTCAATCAAGAAGCGTCACCGTCAAGATGATTCGGCGATGCGCGCGCGGCGGCTCGACGGGCAATACAAACGCGCACACAGAGAGAGATTAATGGTCAAATACTAACAGCAAGATTATCACGGCTTCGATTGGCTCCAGTAGTCCAGTTGGGTATAGTTTTGACGTGATAGATTTGCCTGAAGCCAGCTGATGGATCGAGATCGAGCAGCTAGCTTCGCTTTTGGTGATGCGGCGATGGTGGTTTTGGTTGGTGATGTGATGTGCTGTGATGTGTCCGTGCTAGGCATCCACCGGGTCTCTAGCTTCCTGCGAAACGCATGGCCAGAACTGGAAGAGAGTGACGAGGCAACCGGCCGGCAATGTCCGTTGCATCTGCCGAACATATTCTCTCATGTTTCACGTTGCTATCGTGCAGATGCATGGCTTTGCTGAAAGGTGTTTCTTGTCTTCCTGTTTGCTTAACAGGCTGCATAGTTAGTGCTGCTTGATTTCTTTTGATTGTTCAGAATGAAGTATGAATATATTCCACTCATCATCCAGGTGTTTCGAAAAAAATCATCCAGGTGAGTACATGATGTCGTTTAAAACATGTTTTACACTGAACTGTCTGAACACGGCCACCAGATCAGATGTGGTGATCTCTCGTCAGACACTGGCAATGCGATTAGTGGCGGCATGAGTTTGTTACTGATGTGATGCCCACACACACTAGTCGATCGGCCGGTCCAACAAGACCGGTTTTATTTTTGCCTTTGGTTTTTAGAAAGATTTCTTTGGTGTTCCATCGAGAGCCGTCCGAGTTTGTAGCGGATCCATCATTCTCTCAGTTTTTCTAGAGGCGGAAGGGCGATGATATGGATGGAGAGGACCTCGGTAATGATAAGGATGATGATACCACTGGCTCATCTGGGGCACCATTGACCGAGACTTCTAATATGGAGGTGGACTCTTCTGCGCTCTCTTCCTCACATGGTCAAGGAAAGTCGGTACCGGTTTCTCATGTTTTATGTCCAGCCATTACTCCATATAATGCAAGTCCGAAGACTCCAAGAGGAAAGGAGATTGTCGACAGGATTCGTAGAGTGTCACCGCAACTAGTGGGGCGATCGGCGGTGTCTCCGCTGGTGTTGGATGTTCCCGTGGCCTCGCAGGAAGTGCAGGGGACCTCGGGGCCGTGTTCTTCCCCACATCGGTGTGCGGCGGCTCAGCAGGTGGAGCCGGAGGAGAGGGGGACTGTTTCGACGCCGCCGGTCCCTCCTATATCTGCTTCGACTCTGTTGGAGGGGGAGACCGTTGCGCCTTTGCCTTCCCTTACAGATCATGCGACAGTGGTTGAGGGGGCTGCTACATCGCCTGTGCCCCCTCCCACGGTCTCAGTTGCTACGGCGGGGGTGTCGATGGAGAAGGGGTGTGTAGAAGATGAGTTGGTGGTGGTGTGTAGGGTTTCTACATCGACCTTGCCCCACACCACCGCGTTTGCGACGTCGACCCTGGGAGGGGTGCGTTTGGGGCCGGATGCTGCGGTGGCAGGATCTGCCCCGGCTCCCCATCCTACCTCACCGGCGGTGTCACCTACCTCACCGGCGGTGTCACCTACCTCATCGACGGCGTCGTCTCCCGCGATGACTGATGACCCACAAGTATAGGGGATCGCAACAGTCTTCGAGGGAAGTAAAACCCAAATTTATTGATTCGACACAAGGGGAGACAAAGAATACTTATAAGCCTTAACAACTGAGTTGTCAATTCAGCTGCACCTGAAAAATCACTAGTGACAGGGGTGATGTGAAAGCAGCAGTAATATGAGAGCAATAGTAAGTAACACAACAGCAGAGCGTAACAGAGGCAATGGCACCAGAAAATAGTTGATACTACTTCTAATGGCATATAGGACCGAGTGAGTATTTGATGATGAAAGATGGACCGGCGTTCCCAGCTATCTACACTAGTGGTAACTCTCCAATAACAAGTGTTGGGTGAACAAATTACAGTTGGACAATTGACATAATTATTATAGCATTAACATAGAACATCTAGTTTATTAATCATGTAGACATGTTTTCCATATATAGTCATACGTGCTCGCAATGAGAAATTTGCATAACATCTTTTGTCCTACCAGCCGATGGGGGCCTCAAGGGAATCTACTGGTAATTAAGGTACTCCTTTTAATAGAGCCCCGGAGCAAAGCATTAACACTTGGTGAAAACACGTGATCCTCATATCTAAGCCATCCCCTCCAGTTATCCCATTGCTGTCACTCTGGGGCCTCGGGTTCCGGACATAGACATGTGCAAACAACTTGTAGATACAATCTAAGCAATAATTATAGAGCTTAAATCTAAAATCATGCCACTCATGCACTAGTGACAAGTATTAAACACAACAAGATTGCAGCAACAATAACTTCACAAACTTTATAGATAGACTGATCATAATGTAACAATTCATTGGATCCCAACAAACACAACACCGATTATATTAGATGGATCTCAATCATGTAAGGCAGCTCATGAGATCATTGTATTGAAGTACATGGGAGAGAGAGTACGAACTAGCTACTGCTAGAACCCATAGTCCATGGGGGAACTACTCACGGAGCATGATGGAGGCGGTTGACAAAGGATTAACTTGTCAATGCCTACAGATTGTAGACTAGGGTTTTGCTAGAAGTAGAGGGCAAGTAGATCTCGAAGGTTTAGGCGAAAAGTACTCGGCGATTATCAAAACTAGGGTTATGTTGACGTAGATTCGATCCTTTCTTTGTCCCTCGACTCCCCTTATATAGGAGGTGGAGCCGAGGGTTTCGTATTATACAAATTACAGAGTGGGACGGTTTCTAACTCGTCCCGCCAGATTACAAAATATACTTTCTATTACAACTCTAGCTTTCCTTAATATATCTTGGGCTCCCGAATCTTCTTATTCTTCGGATAGTGGGCCTTCGTAAATCCCGGGTACCATCTATGGCAGGCCCATTTGGGGTGCCTATGTCAGTAGCCCCCGAGATTTTGCTTGAATCGCAGAGTCAGGGAAAATCTCTCCCGTTTATTTTTGTTCGAGAACTGTTATTTATACTCCACATAAAATTCTATGTTGTACAGGGATAATGGTATTTGGGGCTAGTTCATCTGACGGATCAGGTACTAGTTAACTGCTCTAGTGGCAATCCAAAAACCTACTTCAAGATCACGTCGGACATGATCTCGGGATACGTGTAAACTTCGACAAGTGCCGCTTAAGGTCTTACCATTCTGTCAAGTCCCAGTCAAGTTTATCGGGTACCTAACGCGTCCGTTAGGATTTTTCTTCGTATCTGTGATACGGATAAAAGTAGCAGAGCGCGTCTTTGGCGATGCCACGCCCAGAACGGATCTGGGGTCTTACCTTCGCAAATTTGCGGCATTCAGAAATTGATCGCAACTTTGGCGTTCTGAGAATATATTGTCGAGTGCTTTTCGCCTTTGGAATAGCACATTTTATTGAGTCATATTTGATGACTTTATTTTGTCTTCCCAATGGGAGTGTATGTAGAGTTATTTGTGTAACTCGAAATATACTCACTTCTTTTTCTCTATTTCTGATCAAATTCATCGGGCACGCGAACAGCGTTCCCGATGGGAGTAGCCCCCGAGGCTACAGCCAAGAACTTGTGCTTGGGTGTAGGCTCCACAGATTAGCATCCTTTGCCGCTATATTTATAATCCTTCTCGATATTTATATATTTATCGGGTGCGCGACCAGCGCTCCCGATGGGAGTAGCCCCCGAGGCTATGGACAAATTCTTGGATTTGGTCATAGGCTCTCGCCATTTCTATATTGTCATATTCGAAATTTTCTATTTTTCCAGAGTAGCCCCCGAGCATTTGGGCAAAAACTTGTATTTGATCAAAGGCTCCAAGAGTATTCGAATATTTAACCCTGTCGCCATTCTCTTTTTATTTTTCTTGTCGACATACTTTCCCTTGTCGAATTCTCTTCATCTCTGTCAATAATTGGGATTTTATTTCTGCCTTGTGGGTCCACTATTCCCACCATGTTGACACGTCGTGCAAGTGGGGGACACACGTCCTCCGCTTTTCCTGGCGCACGTTCTGTAACCTCGTCAATGTTGAAATACTAATTTGCCCTCGTTGCCACGTGGTAATCATCTCCTGCATTCTTTCTTCATCCAACGGTTCCGTCGCTTCACCGCACCTCTATATAAGATCTCCTTCTTCTTCCTCGAGCACTTCCGCTCGCGCCGTTCTCTGCTCTCCTCTGCAAAATCTTCCCTTGCGCTCCACTGCTGCCAAAGCTCTTCTCTTCGCTGCTCCTCGCCATTGCCGTTGTTGATGCCACCGCGTCGCTTAACCAGGCACAGCACTCCTGATTCTTCCATGGCCGCCGCAGATCTAGGAACTGCGGAGTGGGAGAGGTCCAAGATCACAAACCAAGACCTGAACCTCCTGAAACTGGGAATCACCGCGAAGCCCAAAGCGGTTTGCTTCCCAGTGAAGAAAGCTACCCAGCCCCTCCAATGGGGTACCGGGTAAGTTTTGTCGACCATCTCATCCGTGGTTTATCCACCCCCATCCATCCTTTCCTCCGTGGATTACTCTATGTCTACGGTCTCCAGCTTCACCACCTCACACCAAACTCAATCCTCCACATTTCTATTTTCATCACGCTTTGTGAAGCCTTCCTTGGCGTCTCACCCAATTGGGCGCTTTGGAAGCGCATTTTGTCGCCGCAATGCCTCTCCCAATGTCGCCTATAATATAGGCGGCGTTGTTATTTCCATTCGCTCCACTGCTGATTACTTCGACGTCAAGCTCCCCGACTCCGTTCAAGGTTGGCGCAAGAGGTGGCTATACATTCGCGAAGAAAACGATGGCTGCCTCGAGGATAATATTCCTCCTTTTGACGGTGCCGAGAAAATTCTTCGTCGCCGTTCCTGGGATGCAGAGGCTACCGAGGAAGAAAGAACTTCGACTGAATCCCTGATGGCTCGCATCCATGAGTTGCAAAATACTCGCGGCAAAGAATTGTCAGGTATCCAGATTATAGTGTATTTCCTTAAGAGTAGAGTTCAGCCTCTTCAAGCTCGCAAATTCCCTCTCTGGAAATATACTGGCAACGAAGACGTGGACCGGCTGTCGGTGGATTTGGAAGTCAAGGACCTGGAGAGGCTTGTCCGAAAAATCACCTCCCTCAAAAAGATGCCATCCCTTCTTCTTGTCGCGTAAAACCATACAGCGCCACCCATGCGCTTCCTAAGGTAATCATTGTCGCGCAATTTTTTACTGCCTTGCTTTTTTGCATTGTTTGCTCCGTTCTGATATCCTTCCCTCTTTTTGGACAGAATCATCCAAATCTTGTTTCACTTCCTCCTCTTCCTGAAGGTGGGGAAGTCGAAGAAAGGACCGTTATCTCTAATGATAACCAAGAGGCCTCCTCTTTTGTGAATGAACCCGCAGATTCTCGTAAATCTGCGGGATCTGCAAAAGATCTGCTTCTGAAGACACTACATCGGCCCAATCTCCTCCTCCGCTGATTCTCCAAAGAACAAAAGGAAGAGGGGTGATGTCGAAGATTCCGGGACTTCTAAACCCGAAGAAGCTGCTCCTTTACCGCAAAAGGCAGCTTACGACCCATATCTTGCGAGTATCATCAGTTCGTAAGTTCCCTCTTTTATTTTCCTATTCGAAGAATTTTTGCTTGCCTTGCTTTTTACACTGCCACCCTTTTGCAATAGTGATGATGACGAGGAAACGCCAGCTTTGGATGTGGCTGCTCGAACGAGTATGTCACATACCCTAGTTATTTCAGAGCCACGAGTTGAAGGAGAGGAATCCTCGCCTCCTCAACAAAACATCGGCGCTTCTACTCCTCCTTCGAGCCCCCGAGCCCCTTCACCGAAAAGGGCAAGGACGGAGATTGTCTCGGAGCCTACTCTCCAATTGAGTAGCTCTTCGAACCTTCTCATGGAAGATGTAAGTTCTTTACTTTTTTGTCAGTGTCTATGTTTTCTCTGTTTGCTTCTGTGCATCACCATATTTTTCTCATACCCCCATTTTCTCTTTGTTTTCTCTTTTTGGTTAACAGCCTGTGATCAAGGATCTTCTTCGCATCGGTGCCCAATTTGTTGGGTACCGTGAATATGCGAATAAAGCTGAAGGTAATGATCTGCTCCTTCTTTTTGCCTCTGTTCTTTTGTTCCTTCTTTGTTGTCGAGATTTGTAACTATATTTATCTTCCATTGTAGAAAAACTGGCGGAAGCCAATGATCGTGCCAATACACTTGCTCAGCAATTAGAGCAAAGTGAAAAGGCTCGCAAAAAGGCTGAGTCAGATGCTATTGATGCACGAGCAGAGGCTGATAAAGCCAAGGCTGACGCTGCTGGTGTCGAAGACCTTAGAAAGAGGCTTCACACCGCTGAAACTTCCCTGAGCGATCACATAGCCGCCCAATCTGCTCGCGAGGAGGCGATCCGTAAGCGTTTAACGACGCAAAGTCGCCGCTTCGTAGGTAAGTACCACTCATTATTCTCTTGTATTTTCTTCTCTGCACTCGTTTGTTGCTCAATTTTTCTTTCTTGACAGCTAGAACAGCTCAAGAATTTCAACTTGATGAACCCGCCAATGATTCTCTTCTTGACGCCCTTTCACTCCTTGAAGTTCATGGATCAGAGGCACGCGGAGGCATTGATCAGGCTAAAGCGGGGTTGTCGCGGCTTTTTCCTTATTTCTTCCCAAAGAAAGAGGAACCCGCAACTTTCCTTGACCTCGCCAAGTGTTTCAATCCGTCTGAAGATCTTGGGTTAAGGGTGCGCCATGAGAATATGAAGATTGCCGTGGAAAATACTGTCGCCTTGGTTGCTGATAGCCAACAATCTATCGACGGTCGAAAGTTGGCGACACGATCAGATAGAACAGTCAAGGTGGAGGTCTTTAATCAAGGCAGCTAAGCCCAACACGAGGAAAATCCTGGCTTATATCGGGATCAAGCCATCTTCGACTCCTAGCTCATCAAAACCGGAGGTCTAGTTGAATGCCTCTGCTTTTTCTTTTGTAGCAATCCTCTTTCTTTTGGCTTTGTCGCCGTAGTGTTATTGGCGAGAACTATTTCAGTATCCCTCTAGAAGGTCCTTCTTTTGTAATAGACATGTATATATTATGGAGATGAATGAAAATCTATCTTTTGCTCAGTGATTGATGTCGAAATATTTCTTTTTCCAGTTAATTTTTGACAATTATACGCCAGCTCCTGGTTCTTCCAATATTTTGCCTTCTCCCCCAAGGAGAACTCCTGCTGATGCTTCGTCTGCCGAGGATTCCTTGCCGCAAGATTTAGACGAACTTCGACACCAACTCAGTTCGTGAAGAAGCAATCACTTGTGCTGATGGAGAAAGCTCGTAAGTCATCTGAAGCCGAAGAAATTGCACTCCAACAGGCACAAACTGCCATTGCTGAAAAGGACTCTGCTGTTGCTGAAGCGCGGCCGCATCTCGAGAAAATTCTATCTGCACTGCTAACAGATGCTAGTTTGGATATGGCGGGTAAGTTTCATTGTCCTTATCTCGCTTCTTCGTTTTCCTTTGCTGCTTGCCTGCCCACTGAATTGTTTTATGAAACCATAGGTGCTTTTTTGGATCCTATAACGAAGATGAACGTGTCGAGGCTCGTTCCAATGTTCTCCTTCGGCTTGCACATGAGCACGGATCGACTTTTTGGGGTACACCTGAGCGGACCCGCCAAATCGTGAGATTTCAAGATCGTGCACTTCAGGTTCACGAATATCTTGACTTCTGTACAAGAACTTTGTCTCTGGTGTATGGTACCATGTTTCCTCGCAATAAGATGCCAGAAACCCTTCCTGCATTGATGGACAAATTTCGAGATGCTCCTCGCATCCACGGCTTTGTACGAGCCCAACTAGCTGCTGGTGCAAGGTTTGCGATGATTATGATAAAGATTTGCTACCCGAAGTTAGATGTAGGGCAAATTGTCCCAAAGTGCCTGGAGAAGATGTCGAAGAGGAAGAGGAACTTCGGCAAATATGATGACATAGTTACTCCTGTTGCTGAAGATATGATGGATGAACTTCTTCGGATGGATTCCGAATTCTTCGTGAAGGGTAGCTATGCTGAGCATAGTACTCGCGCTGTAAATAACGAGCGCTTAACCATAGATAATATATTGGGAAATCCTTGACATTTATTCCGAACTTTGTATCCTGTATAGACGAGCTATATTGTAAAGTCATTGTATTTTATTTTTATCGCCAAGCCCCCGGGCGTTTTGATTAACTTGTCAATGCCTACAGATTGTAGACTAGGGTTTTGCTAGAAGTAGAGGGCAAGTAGATCTCGAAGGTTTAGGCGAAAAGTACTCGGCGATTATCAAAACTAGGGTTATGTTGACAGTAGATTCGATCCTTTCTTTGTCCCTCGACTCCCCCTTATATAGGAGGTGGAGCCGAGGGTTTCGTATTATACAAGTTACAGAGTCCGGGACGGTTTCTAACTCGTCCCGCCAGATTACAAAATATACTTTCTATTACAACTCTAGCTTTCCTTAATATATCTTGGGCTCCCGAATCTTCTTATTCTTCGGATAGTGGGCCTTCAGTAAATCCCGGGTACCATCTATGGCAGGCCCATTTGGGGTGATGTCAGCGGTGGCGTCGATGGAGAAGGCTCCGGGGGTCGATCCCCATCCCGGCAGGGTGCCGAAACAGGAACTTCTGACCCCCGAAACTAGGTTTCGCGATGGCGCGCGCTCGGGAGTCTTTGGAATATGATCGATCTCTGTAGAGTTTAGCGACGGAAGGAATATATAGGCAAAAGGGCGGCGCGAGGGGTGCCCGAGGGCCCACCCCATATGGCGGCGCGCCCCTCCGGGCCGCGCCGGCCTATGGTGTGGAGGCCGTGGGCCTCCCCAGCTTGCCCTTCGGCTCCGTGTGTCCCTCGGAAAAATAGGAGTTTGGCTTTTGTTTCGTCGAATTCGAGAATATTGCCGAACAACTTTTCTGGAACCAAAAACAGCAGAAAACAGGAACGGCACTTGGCATCTTGTTAATAGGTTAGTCCCGGAAAATGCATAAAAACATTATAAAGTGTGCACAAAACATGTAGGTATTGTCATAAAACTAGCATGGAACATAAGAAATTATAGATACGTTGGAGACGTATCAAGCATCCCCAAGCTTAGTTCCTACTCGCCCTCGAGTAGGTAAACGATAAAGAATAATTTCTGAAGTGACATGCTACCAACATAATCTTGATCACTACTATTGTAAAGCATATGAGATGAAATGAAGTGACTCCAAGCAATGGTCTATAGTTTGCTAACAAAAATATAATGACTAAACAATTGAATCATATAGCAAAAACTTTTCATGAATAGTACTTTCAAGACAAGCATCAAAAAGTCTTGCATAAGAGTTAACTCTTAAAGCAATAGATTCTTAATATAAAGTTTTGAAGCAACACAAAGGAAGATTTAAGTTTCAGCAATTGCTTTCAACTTTCAACATGCATATCTCAGGGATAATTGTCAACACAAAGTAATATAATAAGTGCAATAAGTAAGCATGTAAGAATCATGTGCTAGAGCTTTTTAAGTTTTGAAATCATATAGAGATCATAAAAGTAATGTTTTGAGAGGTGTTTGTTGTTGTCAGCGAATGGTAGTGGGCACTCTAACCCCTTGTCAAACAGACTTTCAAAGAGGGGCTCCCATGAAGGACGTTATCTCTACCAGCAAGGTAGATCATCCCTCTTCTCTTTTGTTTACACATGTATTTTAGTTTTATTTATAGATGACACTCCTCCCAACCTTTTGCTTTCACAAGCCATGGCTAACCGAATCCTCGGGTGCCTTCCAACATTTCACATACCATGGAGGAGTGTCTATTACAAAATTAAGTTGCTTACTGATAATTATTAATGAAAGTTAATTAATTGGGGCTGGGCACCCCGTTGCCAGCTCTTTTTGCAAAATTATTGGATAAGCGGATGTATATGCCACTAGTCCATTGGTGAAGTTGCCCAACAAGATTCAAAGATAAAACACCACATACTTCCTCATGAACTATAAAACATTGACACAAATAAGGAGTAATAAAGTTTTGAATTGTTTAAAGGTAGCACATGAAGTATTTACTTGGAATGGCAGAAAAATACCACATAGTAGGTAGTTATGGTGGACACAAATGGCATAGGTTTTGGCTCAAGGTTTTGGATGCACGAGAAGCATTTCCTCTCAGTACAAGGCTTTGGCTAGCAAGGTTGTTTGAAGCAAACACAAGTATAAACCGGTACAACAAAACTTACATAAGAACATATTGCAAGCATTATAAGACTCTACACTGTCTTCCTTGTTGCTCAAACACTTTTACAAGAAAATATCTAGACCTTAGAGAGACCAATCATGCAAACCAAATTTCAACAAGCTCTACGGTAGTTCTTCACTAATAGGTTTAAACTACATGATGCAAGAGCTTAAACACGATCTACTTGAGCTCAAAACATTGCCAAGTATCAAATTATTCAAGACAATATGAAGCATTTTCTGTTTCCAACCAAATATCAATAAGTGATTCGGCTTTCAGCTTTCGCTATGAACATGAAAAATAAAACAAAGAACACAAGTGTTCATATGAAAAATCGGAGCGTGTCTCTCTCCCACACAAGCATGCTAGGATCCGATTTATTCAAACACAAACAAAAATAAAAGCACACAGACGCTCCAAGTAAAGCACATATGATGTGGAAGAATTAAAATATAGTTTCACTAGAGATGACCTGATAAGTTGTTGATGAAGAAGGGGATGCCTTGGGCATCCCCAAGCTTAGACGCTTAAGTCTTCTTGAAATATGCTTGGGTGACCCACTGAGGCATCCCCAAGCTTAGGCTCTTCACTCTTCTTGATCAGATTATATCACCCTTCTCTCTTGACCATTGAAAACTTCTGCCACACCAAACTTCTCATAAACTTCATTAGAGGGGTTAGTACTCAAAAAACTTCAATCCACTTTAGTTCTGTAGTGACACATTGCAAGAACTCAATAAAACATTAGCTACAGCTCTCCACGTCTAGAAAGCCTTACTTAAAGTCCACAAGAGACAATGCAAAAACAGAGACAAAATCTGTCAAAATAAAACAGCCAGTAAACATGATTTTTTCGAGGTACTTCCGTTGCTCAAATCAGAAAACTTAAAACTAATGAAAGTTGCGTACATATCTGAGGATAACGCATGAATTTTTTCAGAATTGTTAGATTCTTCTACAGAGAGAAAAGCTCAAATTCGTGACAACTAAAAATCTGTTTCTGCGTTGAAATCCAAATCTAGTATCAACTTTCTATTAGAGACTTTACTTGGCACAACAATGCAAGAAAATAAAGATACAAAGGAGTAGTTACAGAAGTAAGCAAACTCCTTGACTCAAATAAAAGAAAAATTACAGAAATAAAACAATGGGTTGTCTCCCATAAGCGCTTTTCTTTAACGCCTTTAGGCGCAGAAGATTTTAATGATGCTCACATGAAAATAGAAAATGAAGCAAAAGCAGCATCAAGAAGCAAATTCAAAACACATTTAAGTCTAACCCGCTTCCTATGCATAGGAATCTTGTACACAAATAAATTCATGAAGAACAAAGTGACAAGCATAGGAAGATAAAATACGAGTAACTTCAAAATTTTCAGCATGTAGAGAGGTGTTTTAGTACCATGAAAATTTCTACAACCATATTTTCTCTCTCATAATAATTTCCAGTAGCATCATGAACAAACTCAACAAAATAACTATCACATGCATCATGCTTTTCATGATCCACAAACACATAATTTTTATCAAGCTCAAAAATAATGGGATTAAAACTTTCAAACCCACTTAAAAAAAATCTATAACAAGATGATTGATCATTCTCAAGAGATATGGGACTCCTAGATAAATTCAAGACCTCTCCAATCCCATTTTCATTAGTAGTACAATTAATATTATCAAGTAACATAGGACCATCATCTAGAGATTTATCATAAACATTTGCTAAGTAAAACTCTTTAGTACCATGCATTTCGATATCAGGCACAAACAAAGCATTATCATAAGATTTATCAAAATAGCATGGATTATCATAGATAACAGTAGCATAATTATTCTCACAAGTTTTACTCATATGTAATATTTCAAGAGAATTCACAGGAACATAACATTCATCCTACCTTGGTAAGCATGGAGGACAATCAAATAGTGTAAGAGATAAAGAGTTACTCTCATTAGAAGGTTGGCATGGGTAGCTAATCCATTCTTCCTCCTTTTGTTCATCACTCTCCTCCTCTTTTTCATCCAATGAGCTTTCAGGTTCATCAATTTCTTCTTTCACAGGTTCCTGCAAATTGTGAGTGCATTCTTGTGCATGAATGAGTCTCTCTTTATAATCAATGATATAAGGATTATTGCTGTAATGTTCTATGCAATAATCAAGGATAGAAGAGACATAATCTTTAAGATTATTACAAGCAACACATGTTTCATAATTTTTAGACATGAAGGATTCTATTTCAGAAGCTCCCATAAATAAAACAAATTGTTCTACTTCTTCGAACCCAAGATGAATATAGTTATTCCAATGATAGTTCACAATTAAAACTTCTTCACTAAAGCCACATTGGAATTTAAGATGTTTAGTATCTGTTTAGAGCAACAGTTTATATCATGGCGTTTAAGCAAAATTTTAGCAATGGTATTCAATTTTTCTAACACGGCACTCATGACTTTACCCTTTCTTGATTCTCTATAATTAATATATAATTCTATAAGCTCCATACAGGTTGTGGGTTCTTCCATAACAACAGTTTTTAATTTTTCGGTTTTTCAAAATTTTATGGATTTTCGGGTATATAAGAAAAATAAAACAAGACAAAAAAAACTAGACAAAAGTAAACTAAGCAAAATAATACTAGATAGAAATAAACTAAGCACAAATAAACTAGATAAAAGTAACTAAGCAAAACAAAATAAAATAAAAACAGAGAGAGAGGTAGAGTGTACTCCCCAGGTGAACTTATGAGTAGAGCTATGCTCCCCGGCAACGGCGCATAAAATAGTCTTGATGACCCACAAGTATAGGGGATGCAACGTCTTGAGGAAGTAAAACCCAAATTTATTGATTCGACACAAGGAGACAAAGAATACTTATAAGCCTTAACAACGAGTTGTCAATTGTGCACTGGAAAAGCACTAGAGACGGGGGTGACGTGAAAGCAGCGATAATATGAGAGCAATAGTAACGTAACACAACAGCGTGTGATAATACGAGCAATGGCACGAGAAAATAGTTGATACTACTTCTAATGGCATATAGGACCGAGTGAGTATTTGATGATGAAAGATGGACCGGCGTTCCCAGCTATCTACACTAGTGGTAACTCTCCAATAACAAGTGTTGGGTGAATAAGTTACAGTTGGGAAATTGACATAATTATTATAGCTTTAAGATAGAACATCCAGTTTATTAATCATGTAGGCATCTTTTCCATATAGTCATATATGCTCGCAATGAGAAACTTGCATAACATCTTTTGTCCTACCAGCCGGGCCTCAAGGAATCTACTGGTAATTAAGGTACTCCTTTTAATAGAGCAGGAGCAAAGCATTAACACTTGGTGAAAACATGTGATCCTCATATCTAAGCCATCCCCTCCAGTTATCCAGTTTTGTCACTCGGGGCCTCGGGTTTCGGACATAGACATGTGCAAACAACTTGTAGATACAATCTAAGCAATAATTATAGAGCTTAAATCTAAGATCATGCCACTCGTGCACTAGTGACAAGCATTAAACACAACAAGATTGTAGCAACAATAACTTCACAAACTTTATAGATAGACTGATCATAATGTAACAATTCATCGGATCCCAACAAACACAACACCGTTACATCAGATGGATCTCAATCATGTAAGGCAGCTCATGAGATCATTGTATTGAAGTACATGGGAGAGAGAGTACCAACTAGCTACTGCTAGAACCTGTAGTCCATGGGGGAACTACTCACGAGCATGATGGAGGCGGTGGCGTCGGTGGAGAAGGCTCGGGGTCGATCCCCGTCTGGCGGGTGCCGAAACAGAACCGACCCCAAAACTAGGTTTCGCAATGGCGGCGGTGCTCGAGTCTTTCTGGAATATGATCGATCTCTGTAGGGTTTCGCGACGGAAGGAATATATAGGCGAAAGGGCGGCGCGAGGGTGCCAGGGGCCCACCCCATATGGCGGCGCGCCCCTCCTCTTGGCGCGCCGGCCTATTGTGTGGAGGGCCTCCCACGCCTTACGGCTCCATGTGTCCCTCGAAAAATAGGAGGTTTGGCTTTTGTTTCGTCGAATTCGAGAATATTGCCCGAACAGCCGGAACCAAAAACACAGAAAATAAGACGGCACTTCGGCATCTTGTTAATAGGTTAGTCCGGAAAATGCATAAAAACATTATAAAGTATGAACAAAACATGTAGGTATTGTCATAAAACTAGCATGGAACATAATAAATTATAGATACGTTGGAGACGTATCAATGAGTCACCTTCCACACCATCGGCTGCATCTTCCTCACTGTTGCCGGTTCTGTCACCTTCCCCGCCCCTACGTCTACGACCCCGACGACGCCCTGTGTGTCGCTTTCACAATGACATAGGGGGCTGTTGTTCAGCCGTCACCCAATCCTGTACCATCGAGTGAATGCCATTGTGGGTATGTCACTCCGGTTAGGAGGAGTGGGAGGTTTGGTGTGGATGCGGGTGGTGGGACGGTGATGGACGAGGATTCCATGCAGAAGGCGATGCGTCGTAAGGCGGCGAAAAACCACGACTTCGATGGTATGATTTCTTCTCATAAGTCTAAATCGTTTTTATCTTTTTCATCACCTGTTATTTGTTTTAGACTTAATGGTTTAGGAGTTAGTCTTGGTAGTTCCGAAAAGGAGATATCTGTTTCAACTAGAGTCTTGAAGCATATGGAATTTGATTGTATCACGGTTATTACAAAAGCTTCGACTAGGTTGGCCTCCACTTACTTGGATGAGGATGAAGCGATTGCCACATCAGATGGTCAGCTTCTTTCTCATCTAGTTGGTGAGGTGTCAGAGGTGGGTTTGTATGAGGACGACATGTACTCTTTATATGACTTAAGGGCATCTCGTCGGAAATCCAAATCTCCCTCTAGCAAAAAACCGCGGAAACGGTCAAAATCCCAAATATCCAATTGTTTCCCAATGAATGGCATGTTCGCGAATAGCAGAGGTCTTGGTGACTTGGCTAAACACTTACATTTTGCCGACTGCATTAGGGATCATAATTTGGATTTTTTGGCTATTTCTGAGACGGGGCGACGGGATTTCTCGCAAAGTCTTCTGAACCGTATATCCGGTGGTATAGACTTTACTTGGGTATTCTGTCCGTCCCGTGGGCGCTCCGGGGGGATCTTACTCGGTGTCAAAACAGATTCTATGGAAGTGTTAGCACATTCGGTTGGCGAATACCATATCAAATTCCACATCCCCAATAGAGCTGACAATTTCATATGGAGTCTTGTAGCAGTGTATGGTGCTGCCCAGGAAGCTCATAAGGCCGCCTTCCTTCGCGAGTTGGTGAATCTAGAAAAGGAAAACCCTCACCCTATTCTCATAGGGGGGATTTTAATTTGCTGAGATTTCCATGCGAGAAGAGCAGAGGCAGTTTTGACAATCATTGGCCTTTCCTGTTCAATGCGGTCATAGACAGCTTGGATTTGAGGGAGGTGTCAATGACTGGCAGACAATTTACTTGGGCTAACAATCTTCCAGAGCCAACATATGAAAAGCTAGATCGCGTACTAATGGATACCGACTGGGAATTGAAATTTCCAATGGTGACGGTATGCGCGCGAGAACGTATTGTTGGGTTCTCGGATCATGCTCCCATATTATTATACACTGGTTTACCTAGACCTCCGAATAGCCGCCGTTTCAAATTTGAACTCGGTTGGCTGAATCGAGAAGGTTTTCAACCCATGGTTAAAAAGGTATGGGATAGGCTGGTTGTGGGTGTGTCTCCGATACAGAGGTGGAATAACAAAATACGCGCAGTACACAAGAGATACAACTGGCATTCTTAGAAAAGAAAAACAGCGACTTTCATCTATTATAGATGACCTTGAAGCTAAAGCAGAAGTTAGACCGCTTTCCGCACAAGAGATTGAGCAAAAAACCAATCAAATGTGGAAATCGCAAAACTTCTGTGCGAAGAGGAGCTGAAATGGTACCAACGATCTAAGGCCCAATTTATTCTGGAAGGATATTCGAATACAAGGTACTTCCATTGTGTGGCCAATGGCAGGCAGGAAGAAGCTTATTCGTACTCTCGTTCGGGATGAGGGTACGATTGAGGGTCATGAGCAGCTAAAGTCGTTTATTACAAGTTATTACAAAGGGCTTTTTGGTGCTCCAGATGAAAGCAATTTCTCGTTGGATGAGACAAGAACGGAGGATATCCCCCAAGTCTCTCAAGCGGAGAATAATTTTCTCACTTCGCCTTACTCTGAGGAGGAAGTAAGAAAAGCTGTCTTCCAAATGGAGCATAATAAAGCCCCTGGCCCTGATGGTTTCCCAGCTGAATTTATCAATCTTTCTGGGATGTCATCAAGGCTGATTTGCTGGCTCTTTTTGCGGATCTGCATGCTGGGCAACTAGAGCTTTTTAGGCTCAACTTTGTTGAAATTATCTTATTGCCCAAGGTTAATGAGGCAGAAAGGATTCAACAATACCGTCCTATTTGTCTTCTTAACGTGAGCTTTAAAATATTCACTAAGGTTGCCACGATCCGATTAAATTCGGTGGCAGATCATGTGATTAGGCCCTCTCAAACAGCTTTTATGCAAGGACGGAATATTCTGGATGGGGTTGTAGTCCTCCATGAAACTGTTCATGAATTGCATAGAAAGAAGTTGAATGGCGTCATTTTAAAGATCGACTTCGAAAAAGCATATGATAAGGTCAAGTGGCCCTTTTTGTAACAAACTCTCAGAATGAAAGGTTTCTCTGATGAGTGGCGTGCGTTAATCAATAGTTTTATCTCGGGAGGAAGTGTTGCCATTAAAGTCAATGATGACGTGGGCAAATACTTCCAGACTAAGAAAGGACTAAGACAGGGAGATCCATTATCGCTAGTGCTATTTAATATAGTGGCTGATATGCTTGCTATCTTGATTGAACGTGCAAAGTCTCAGGGCCAGATTGAAGGGGTTATTCCTCATCTGATTGATGGAGGTTTATCCATTCTTCAATATGACGATGATAAAATTCTTTTTATGGATCATGACATAGACAAGGCTCGGAACCTAAAGTTAATTCTTTCTGCGTTCGAGCTTTTGTCTGGTCTGAAAATAAATTTCGATAAGAGTGAATTGTTTTGTTTTGGCGAGGCCCAAGACCATGTTACAGAGTATGCTGAACTTTTTGGCTGCGGCCAAGGCCAATTTCCAATTAGGTACCTGGGAATTCCGATTCACTATCGGAGACTTACCAATGTTGAGTTGAAATTAGTTCAGGAAAGACTTCAGATTAGATTAAGTAGTTGGAAAGGTAAATTGCTGTCCTTGGGAGGAATATTAGTTCTCATAAATGCGGTACTGAGTAATATGGTACTATATATGATTTCTTTCTTCCAACTTCCCAGAGGAGTCTTAAAACGGTTGGATTATTTTCGATCAAGATTCTTCTGGCAAGGGGACTGCGAGAAGCGTAAATATCGGCTGGCTAAATGGAGTGTGTTGTGTCGGCCCAAAGATCATGGAGGACTTGGTATTCAAGACCTCCAGGTCAAAAATAGGGCACTTCTCGGTAAATGGTTGTATAAACTACTTACCGAAGAGGGCATATGGCAAACACTCCTCAAGAGGAAGTATATTGGCTCAAAGGCTTTATCTCAGGTTATTTGGAAACCAGGAGATTCACATTTTTGGGCTGGTCTTATGGAAACAAAGAAGTTTTTCTTTCCATATGGATCTTTCTCTATTAAGGATGGATCGGAAATTCGTTTCTGGGAGGATATATGGTTGGATAACACCACGCTCCGAGAACAGTATCTGGGATTGTACAATATAGTGCGCCATAAAAACGATACTATCGCTAAGGTGTTGGAAGACTTCCCACCAAATGTGGATTTTAGAAGAAGTCTCATCGGTCCCAGACAAACCTCGTGGCAGGAATTGTTACAGCGTCTTGAGTTAGTCCAACTGACGCAGGGACCGGATGTATTTCGTTGGAACCTTACCGAGAATGGTTCATTCTCAGTGGCTGTCCATGTACAATGCTTTAATTCAGCCAGAACTCCCGGTCGATAATAATTCAAAGATTTGGAAGATGAAGATACCACTGAGAACAAAAATCTTTGTCTGGTATCTTCGTCGGGGGGTAATCCTTACTAAAGATAATCTTGCCAAACGCAACTGGCATGAAAGTAAAAAGTGTTTCTTCTGTCATCAAGACGAGACGATTAAACACTTATTCTTCCAATGTAAGTTAGCTAGGTCTATATGGTCAGCTGTCCAAATAGGGTCTACCTTTTACCCACCACGTAGTGTTGTCAATTTATTTGGCAACTGGCTCAATGGTGTGGATGTTAGGTTTAAACGTCATATTAGGATGGGAGCGATTGCAATTATCTGGTCGCTATGGCTACGTAGAAATGACAAGATTTTCAATAATATTTCTTCTTCTTTTTTGCAGGTCATCTACCGATGCACGACTTTGCTCCGATCATGGATACCATTGCAGCGTGTCGAGCACCGGGACCTCTTTACGGAGGTATCTTCACGGTTGGAGGATACGGCGAGGAATATTTTCTCCCAACATGGGTGGCAGCGTGATCTTCAGCTAGATCCTCCTAGTTATTCTTTGTTCTGTCTTTTGAACCTATTTCCATTTGAACACCTTTCTGGTTTTGTAACGAATTTGTGTGCGGCTGTGTGCATCTTAGTTATGCAATGGCCGGGTCTATTGCGCAAGTAATAAAGTGCCCATTTTCGAAAAAGAAAGATTTCGTTGGTGAGCGCCTTAAAAGATTGATTTCATTTTCGATTTGGTGATTGTTTCTTGCATTTAATTTCCATTCATTTTACTTTTCATAATCATAATTAGTTACTACGAAAATACGTAGACAAAATGATAGAGACAAAAAAACATTATTCATTCCATCTATTGTTCTCGGTTTCCATGTTTTACTTCTACTATTTGTGATTTGTATTTTTTTCTCGTTATTTAGCATATAAGGATTTACAACACAACGTATTAAATATTTACTACTTGTCAAACTGTTCATGAAAGTTAGCCAAAATAAATACATATTTTGAGATCTATATTGAAAAGGAAAAAGGAAAAAGGAAAAAACTTTTCAGCAGGAAGCACCAAATTGAGGCACTTCTACAAATTTTCATGGCGCATGCAATTATTTCTTGTCAAATATGAGCTCCCAAGCATAACTCCCACATACAACAATGTTGGCGAGCCCTAGCGGTTTTAAATATCAAGGCACACCGCCACCCCAAAGAGGCACATATTCTGGGCTAGCTGTCCTTTCATTGTCGTCGTCGTCGGTTCCCCGAGGGTCCGTGCCCTCAACCTGCATCCGCTACTAATCGCCCCCCCCCTCTATGCTGTGGTCCCAAGTTGAGGCTTGCTCTTCTTCCTTCTCCCTGCTAACTTGCTGGGATGTCCTTGCTTTTAGTTCCCCTCTCTTCTGCTCGATTGGCTTGTTCTCATGGTTTCCCTGTTGTTTGTTTTCGTGGCACATTCAGACTGTTGGCGTGAGTTGAATTGGGTAACCTGTGGCTCAAGAGATAAAGGAATCAGACGATATGGGGCATAGGAGACCAGACGAGCTAGGGCTCGGGAGACCGTGTGACCTAGGGATCTGAACGGTCAGGAGATGGGTGTGGAAGTTCAGCATAGGGCTGAGATAAAAGCTAGGTGGGGGCGGAGGAGTTGCTGGGATCGCGATGACAATTCAGATCAAGTTCAATAGTATAGCCAAAATGTGTAGGGATTCGAAGCATAGAAAACAAAAAATTCTACCGCAAGAACGAATAACAAGCCAATATCTAATCTAGTAGATGGTAGCAACGAGGTGAGATCAACATACCCTCGAACATCGCTAAGCGTTAACGAGATAAATCTCGTGGATGATGTAGTCGATCACTTGACGCTCTCAAGAGCACGTAGAAGAACTTGACGGTGCCAAAATCCAGCAGCACCTCCACACTCGGTCACACGTACGGTGTTGATGAAGACGTCCTTCTTCCCGTTCCCGAAGGCAACAAAAGTAGTAGATCCTCCTTGGAATTCCAGAAACACGACGGTGTGGTGACGGTGGTGGTGGAGAACTTCGGCAGGGCTTCGCCGTAGCCGTGCGGGAGATATGAGGAGGAGGGTGTCGCTAGAGGTTTAGGGAGAGAGGGCTAGGGCGCCGGCCAGGGTGCCCTTGGGTGGTGCGGCTCAAGTGGTGTTCGGCCCCTCCCCTCCTCTCCCCTTTAAATAGGTGGAAAACCCTAGGGTTCAATCAAAATCCACATGGGAGTCCCATTGCAAAACTTACCATAATGGGAAGCCTAGACAAGGTGCGATTTCTCCCTTTCTTTTTCATGTGGCTGGCCAAGGAGGTGGAGTCCATGATGGACTCCACATTCCCACCTTGTGGGTCAGCTAGGGCTGGTGGAATCCTTCTGGGACTCCACCTGCCATAGGGAATTATTCCGGATGATTCTAGAACCTTTCAGAACATTCCATAAATTCACCGGACCATTCCCAAACTTGGAATGTGACTTCCCACATATGAATCTTATTCTCCGAACCATTCCAGAACTCCTTGTGATGTCCTGGATCCCATCCGAGACTTTGAAAAATATTCGACCTCCATTTCATATTCAATATCTACTTAAAACAACATCGAACCTTAAGTGTGTCACCCTACGGTTCGCGAACTATGCAGCCATGATCGAGACACTTCTCCGATCAATAACCAATAGCGGGATTTGGAGTTCCATAATGGATCAAACATATTCAACGATGACTTCGTGATCGAAAGAACCATTAACATACGATACCGATTTCCTTTGTTGCGCGATATTTTACTTATCCAAAGTTTGATCGCCAGTATCTCTATACCTAGTTCAACCTCGTTATCGATAAGTCATCTTTATTTGTACCGTGATATGACATCCCTTGTGAACCAGTCACATGCTTGCAAGCTAATTAGATGACATTCCACCGAGAGGGCCCAGAGTATATATATCCGTTATTTGGATGGACAAATCCCACTAGTGATCTACGTGCTTCAACCTATACTTTCCGAACACTTAATGCCACCTTTATAACTACCCATTTAGGAATTAGTGTTTGATGTCATCAAAGCATCCATCCGGTGTAGGTGATTAACATGATCTCATTGTCGAATGATTAGGTTACTATGTATCTTAAAGCTTGAAGCAAAACGAACTTAATGACTTGATCATATGCTACGCTTACTATGGGTGTATGTCCATCACATCATTCACCTAATGATATGATCTTGTTATTAATAACATCCAATGTTTATGACCATAAAACTATGATCATCTATTAATTAACAAGCTAGTTTAACAAGACGCTTGCCAGGGACTCTTTTATGTTTACAAAACACACAAGTATTAATATTTCCGGTTAATACAATTATAGCATGGGATGCAAACATTTATCATAAACACAAAGATATAATAATAACCATTTTATTATTGCCTCTTGGGCATATCTCCAACAAAATGCTAGTTATAATCCAAGTGTCATGTCATCTATAACTAAATTAGAGATAACATATACGATATTGAGCTATAAAAATATACTAATTTATTAATGTATGACCCACCTTTCACTCTCACAAAATGCATGGGAACACGTGCTAAAGTTGGCTCTTGCATTAAAGCTCACTCCTTTTCTCTCTCCTCATCTCTCCTCCTCCAGCTAGGCAAATTATAACCAGCTCACTAAAACTTATTATGCTTACAATGGGAGAGACCTGAATTATTATGTTTTGACACGAGGGAGTAGTATTTATTAAACTCGGCTATGTAAGTTGTTGTACCACTTAGCTTTGTGTGTGCCTTGTTTAACCAGACAATTTATATGTGCCTCTGAAAGCAAGCCTTCGTTACCAAATATAGGTGATGGTACCTTGGTCTGTAAAGCGCAATGCATACTTAGAGCATCTCTAGTCGCGTCCTCTAAAGCATTTTCAAAAGGTTTTTAAGGCGTGTTAGATATTTTATCGGTTTCAGTCGCGTGTCCCAAAGCCCCATTCTGTCTAGTACGTGCGGCCCAATACGCTGTCCGGCGTTCCGAGCTCGTCCCCGCTCCACAGGGGGGGACACCCCGGGCACGCCGGGCAGAGCGAGAAGCGAGGTAGGGAGTGGCAGGCCTGACGTGTCATTGACACACGAATGACACCTAAGCGTCGCCAACCTGGAGATGGATGTTGTTGGCGCGCAGCGATGGTGCGGTTTCCACAGAGGCGCAACGATACGTCTCGTCGCGCCTAGCTCTCTGTGCCGGCGTTAATGCGCGTCACCGTGATACATCTCAAATGTATATACTTTTCAAAGAACTTTGCTCAAAGATTTGCTCTGGAATCTCACCATACTTGGATAAAAACTGCTGAATCTAACGCTGTTTTTAGCAAAGTCTCGTTTTGTCAGTTTTCACAGGAAATAAAATCGAGGAAAATACCACGAGGCCCAAACGGAGCCGGGTGGCGTGCCCACCTTCATAGGGCGCGCCACCAGGGCCCTTTTGGCCCTCGATCGTCGTCTCTCCCCCTCCCTTCGCGTGGTGCCTTATATACCCTGTTTCGCGAAACAAAGTGATGCCGAGATCACGATCTTTGTTTCGGGAACCAGATTGATCTTGCTTTCCACCCCGGAGAGAGGGATTTCTAGGGCTTCTTCATCATCACCGCCGCCAACATCATCACCAACACCCATAGGCTCACTCTCCTTCACCATGAGTGAGTAGTCCCCTGTAGGTATAAGAGGTAGATGGGTTTTGGATGAGATAAATCATGTAATCATTCATATGTATCGTGATTTGAGGTGTTTGTCTTGAGGATATTCATGTATGAGTGTTGGTACACCTTTGCTATGTTTAATGCTTGTTATAGGGCCCGAGTGACATGATTTTAGTACTGAACCTATATTGCTTTATTATATATATGAGTTTGGTATTTATTTGCAAGGTGTGTTACTTATTATTATGTTGACACTGCTAATCTCTAAGGTAACATATAGGAAAAAACAAGGGGAATATGTGATAGTTCGAGGATGATGTATGTTCATAAATCTTAATGCTTTGTTACGGGATATTTGAAAGGGTAGACCTTAATTGCTTGTAGTTCCAAGTTGGCACCGGTAAAATGGGCAGGCGGGATAAGAAGATGTTAAGCAAATTCTCCTAGTTAATACGCATGACTATATTTGGATCACACACCTACACACAACTGAATTAGAGATGAATGCTATGTTGGTTGGATTACATTATATGATCAATATCATCCACACATTACCCCATTGTTGCCTCATGCCTACGCTTTTAGCCACTGAAAGTTACATACAACTACTTCCGGTGAAAATTGGAAATCTGCTACTTTTTATTTACTGTCTACTTTTACTGCTTTGAATCAACTGCTATAAAATCACAACTTGCTTTGTGAGTTTATTGATATACAAGTGTGGTTGATATTGACGTCTCAATTGCTAAATTCTAATTGGTATTCGTGTGTTACCCTTGAGTCGAACTACAAATTTGGGTAATACTTCTCATCGAATATTTCAGCGATCCCCTATACTTGTGGGCATCACACCGCTCCCTCGCATCCCTCTGGCGTATAAAATGGGGCGTTCGCGCATCGTCCCTCACACAAACACTAGAGTCTCTCTGCCCAACCTTAGCCGCCACCATCTCAGGAGACGAGGGCGAATCAATGGCTAGTAGAGGTCGTGGACATGGCCGCTATAGCCGTGCTGGAGCAGCAACGCCTCCACGGTAGTCGTCGCCTTCGCCATCGTCGTCTTCCGAGGGGGAGTGGGAGTTCAAGTTCATCGTTGTCCTCAATAGCGACCCACTCGGCATCTAGAGCCTACCGGACAAGTTTGTTGAGTTCTTCGCCGGCAAGGAGCCTGCCACATTGTCGCTGTGGGAGGCTAGCTACGGCTTTTGCCGGTGGCCGGTGAACGTGCTCTTCGACGGGTGCGGCAAGATGTACCTCCACACCGACTGGGAGAATTTCACGCGCTCCCACGACCTCCAAGGCGGCTGCGTGCTCATGCTACCAAGGCAGCAAGGAGATGAGTGTGAAGGTGTTCGACGATATGTCCTGCCACCGGCAGTACCACAACGACGACAATGAAGACGATGATTGAACATGGAGAGTGTTATTTCTTTCTAGCCAAGATGGCCGCCGGCCAATTGAAGCCACTAGTGTAGGTTTCTAGATGTTCTTCCTGCATATCGAAGAACATCAACCGGGCACTCTCAACCAGCTGGATTTTCTAGTTTGGATGACTGAGAGTGCCTGAGAGTGTTCTTTCCTGGCAGAGAACATACAAAATGTGCGAGGCCAACAATAGTTAGGTTTTCTCATTTTGCAATGTTTTAACCATGTTCCATACTATGTTTTAGTTTGTGTAATGTTCCGTCTCTCCATTGAACTGAAAATGCAAAAAAAAAAAAATGAAAAAAAGTTATTTTAATGTTTGGAGGCGTGTTTGAGGGGCGCGGCTGGGGAGCGACGCGCCCCAAACATGGCACGAAGAGGAGATGTCCCCCCAAACACTCACTCCGACGCCGTTTGGGGGCCGCCTTGAGGGACGCAACTGAAGATGCTCTTAGGCCCGGCCCTAGAGGGGCCCCGGGCCTGAGATCCAAGGGGCCCTGCTAGGTATGGCATACACACTAGCTCGGTAGGCGGGAGTTCATGCGCGCTACCGAGTAGGTCGAGATCCAGTTTATTGTCTAACCGTCATCCATCGTCGTATGTTTAAGGTAGGCAAAGGATGAATGGTTATACCTGTTACTTTTCAAGTGGGCTAATATTTGGGCTTTGTTTCCTTTGTTGCTTGAGCTTTTCTTTTTGGCTTTGAGCCCGGCCTTTTCTTCTTTGGTGTTAGCTATGAGAGTACTATAAGTTGGGTAGGGTTGGTGAGTATAGACAATCAACTCGTTTCTCTTTTCATACCGCTGATTATTCTAGTTGTGTTTTGTTAGTTGCTCTAATCATCGTCAAAAGTAGAACAACTAGCGTCTAGAAAGGAAAAGCATAACCCTACGCAACGAGCATAATAAAATAAAATTAAATTCGCTGGTAATCTCATCTGAGGCTCAACAAACGGATCTGAAAGGCTATGGCGCGCGCAAGGACAACCATAGATGATAGTAACCAGTAGGCGGTAGTGGCAGTTGACGGTCGTACAATATATGCTCCAAACCAAAAATTATGTAGTAGAATTTTAGTTTACATAGCAGATGAGAGGAAGAACAAGAAATGGAATACTCCCTCCGGTTTAAAGTAATTGTCTAAAAATAAATGTATCTACACATTAAAATTACATACAAAACCAATTGTCTATGTTGTGTTCTCTACGAGGACGATTTCATCGTTCCCTATACACAAGCTAGGGTCGAACCATCGTTGGTCCTGAGGGGGACATGCCTAAAGGAGACCTTAATTATTTTGTCCAATGATCATTGGGGCGACACAATTCAGGGCAGAGCAAATGTGATAATCAATAAGAGTAATATTGATATACCATCATCAGTGAGTTTGCATCTACTTATGTTTAAACATATTTAAACATTATATACCCTCCGTCTATAAATAGATGTCTCAACTTTGTCAAAATTTGAATGTATCTAGACCCATTTTAGTATCTAGATACATTCAAATTTATCCTAAGTTGAGACATCTTTTTATAGACGAAGGTTAGTATATAGTATTATATTTTGGAATTTGCACTGCTTTTTAATCAAAGTGTCATAACATTAACGGAAGTATTAAGGCCGGCCCTCAAAATCTCAGGACCAGCCCTGCGCATACTATCTGTTGCATAAGTTCTACGCGACATATCGACGATGCGCTAGCTACACTCGCCAAATACACCGTTTGGTTTTTTTTTTAGCATGTTCGCATTTAAAGACAAGAGACATGATTAGTGCACCCCACCACCCAGATGAAAGGTGCCGAAATTTGAATCCAAAATTGATGGAGACGGATTGGAGGTCAGCCAAAGCACACGCATCATGGTGCATTAACTGAAGAATATGCAAGCAAAAAAACTTCATTCGCCTTCACAATCACAGATCTCGATGCCGCCGAGCGCTGGCATCTACCTCACCAAGAAACTCAAAACTAGAGCACTAGTAGTGACAAAATTACGAAGAGAAAGAAAATCCTAGAAATCTCACGACTAAAATTGGTCCCGCGCTTGTCCCGCACGGGTGCGCGACGTGACGCTCCTACGCCACCTCCGCCTTTCTTGGCTCGCCGGCGTCCACGTCTACGGCTACGGCGAACGCGAACGGCCTTGCGCTGGCGAGGAAGGACGGCATGTCGTCTCCGGCCATGATGACGACGACCTTGGGCTCCCGGTCGAGCGGCGCCATCTGAATCCCCCGCGCCGACGCCGACGCCGACTCCGCGGCGCCGCTCTCGCGCCGCGACGCGCCGGACGACGGCTTGCGGCGCGTGCAGAAGAGCATGAGCAGCGCGACCGCGATGAGGCCCATCATGAGCGCGAAGCCGAGGAAGAGATACGGCGTCGGCGTCCTCCACAGCTCCGCGTGCGCGTGCCCGACGTGTCCGGCCGCGGACGAAGCCGCCGCCTGGTCGCCGCCCACCAGTGCCGACGCGGCTTCTCTCACCGGCCTCATAGTGAATGATACACGCGGGATGGTTGATCCTTCTCCCTGTTTTCTTTCGCTCTGTGTGGCTTGCTTGCGCTAGATCAGTGGTTTTAAGTTCTTCTCGATCGTCTTCTCTGTGGCTGCTGTGGTGCGAGTGGGAGACTGCAACGACGAGAGGGACGCCATTTATACTAGACGGCTAGCTTGGTGGGGAGATTTGGTTTGGTTAGGATGCGTAGACGCGGGGACTGGAGAACGTGTTGGCAAGAGTTAAATCCATCGACTCGTGTACGTGCTGGCAGAGAGATCGCCGGAGATCGGCTCCGGCCGCGCACGGGAGTGCACCTGGCCGTACGTATGGCTAAATTAACCAAAGCACCTGGCCCAGGAGCTCGGGCAGATCCAACAACCGACACATTTTGGAAACACGATCGCCAACTTTGTACAGCGCCGTCTGCTGTAAGTACGATGAGTACTGCAGAGATGCGACGAATCGGTTGCCATTTCAAGGCTGGCGAGTTAAGGCCATGCCAATTAATCGAGGGAAATCAATGAAGTGCTCGGTAGTGATCATATACAACTAGACAGGTCCACCGCGCGCGATTCACCGAACCTTGCTGTGAATAAAACGGACTCGACGAACCTGGTTCAAGGGCACGGGAATATCCGTACATGCACCGTTTTTGGTAATCATGCATGGGTGGTTTGGTATGGCGCCGCTAGCACCTCAACCCCCGGCCGAACTGATCATCACATCACTAATTAACATAACACATGGAACACATGTGCTTCATCTCTTCGCCGCATCCACCAGCGAACATGCACTGAACGCTCTGGGTATTGCATGCCTCCATGACACGTTTTCAGTGCTGAGGTCACAAGTGAGGTCCACATGTAACTCCTGCAGATCGGGCATGATCTGGATCGCCATCATGATCCTATTGATGCCCTCGTATTCAGCTGGCATATCGGGCTGCGATAAAGTGTAGGCTCAAAGAAACATTCCTCTCCAACCATATTTGTCGCGCTAGCTGGTCACTGCTTATCTACCTAGATCGTCTGGAATTTCACGAGAAATCTATCAAACTGCGAAACGGTGCACGCCGTGTCATGTCATGTACTATTTGCATCTTGTCATGCTAGGCTTCGACCGATGAATTGGTTTCGCAAATTAACCGTCTGTATTTTTTTTTTCAAAAAATTCGGTTTTATTATTTAAAAGGTTTAAGCATTACACGCAGCCTCTGCATAACTATAATGCACACAACCGTTCAGGATCAACTATATGGAAGCTAAAATAAGGAGCTCGATACAAGAAAAGAACATGAGACTAGATCGACTCCTATGATGGGGAACCAATCTTGAGATTAAGCTTCACTTTGTTGATGATTAAATAGTTTGACATTTAGCAGAAAGAAGGTTAATTAGGCCTACCCATCTGGAAGAAAGGATAATTGACACGGATTCGTTGCACAAATTCGTGGATTCGTCCGCCTCTTGAGACTATCCAGAAGTTAACTGAAGGTGATTTGTTTGATTCCCGCGTCACTACACAGGGGAATGGGAATAGGATGACACCCTGACAGGAACAGAACAATGATTAATAATCTCTAAGCATGACATGTAGTCTTTTTATTTTTTGTGAATAGCATGACATCTAGTTGAGGATCGTCGAGCAGTGCCATCCAATAAGAAACGAAAAGAGAACGAGGGGATAGAGGTCTCCGAGCTAATCAAGCAAGATATATATAGTTGACGAATGATGATCTGGGAGTAAGAAACGAAAAGAAAGAGAGAAGATATATCAGATCTATACATGCTTTTATGACAATACTTGAATGTTTTATACATACTTTACATCATTATTATACATTTTTCGGCACTAACCTATTAACAAGATGTCGAAGCGCCAGTTGATGTTTTCTGCTGTTTTTGGTTTCAGAAATCCTACAAAGGAAATATTCTTAATTGGACGAAATCAACGCCAGGATCCTATTTTTCCACAAAGCTTCAGAAGACCGAGGGAGAACGTGGGGCCACGAGGCGCCGACACACAGGGCGGCGCGGCCCAGCCCTGGCCGCGCGGCCCTTGTGTGGGGCCCCGTGACCCCTCCGACTCCGCCCTTCCGCCTACTTAAAGCCTTCGTTGCGAAACCCTCTGTACCGAGAGCCACGATACGGAAACCTTCCAAAGACGCCGCCGCCGCCAATCCCATCTCTGGGATTCAGAGATCGCCCGGCACCCTGCCGAGAGGGGAATCATCACCGGAGGGGCTCTACATCATCATGCCCGCCTCGGATTGATGCGTGAGTAGTTCATCCTTGGACTATGGGTCCATAGCAGTAGCTAGATGGTTGTCTTCTCCGCTTGTGTTATTATTGTTTAGATCTTGTGAGCTGCCTAACATGATCAAGATCATCTATTTGTAATGCTACATGTTTTGTTTGGTGGGATCCGATGAATCTAGAATACTATGTCAAGTTGATTATCAATCTATCATATATGTGTTGTTTATGTTCTTGCATGCTCCGTTGTTAGTAGAGGCTCGCCAAGTTGATACTTGTAACTCCAAGAGGGAGTATTTATGCTCGATAGAGGGTTCATGCCTCCATTTAACTCAGTGAGAAAGTTCTAAGGTTGTGGATGTGTGATACTAGGGATAAAACATCGATGCTTTGTCTAAAGATATTTGTGTTGATTACACGCACCATACTTAATGCAATTATCTGTTGTTTACAACTTAATACTGGGAGGGGGTCGGATGATAACCCGAAGGTGGATTATTTAGGCATAGATTCATGTTGTATAGCGGTCTATGTACTTTGTCGCAATGCCCTGATTAAATCTCATAGTAATCATCATTGATATGCATTGAATCTTTATTTGTCAATTGCCCTGTAATTTGTTCACCCAGCATGTTAGTTATCTTATTGGAGAGACACCACTAGTGAACTGTGGACCCCGGTCCATTCTTTTACATCTGAATATAATCTACTGCAATCATTGTTCTTACTGTTCTTTGCAAACAAACACCATTTTCCACTCGATACGTTTAATCGTTTGTTTTCAGCAAGCCGGTGAGATTGACAACCTCACTGTTACGTTGGGGCAAAATATCTTGATTGTGTTGTGCAGGTTCCACGTTGGCGCCGGTTTCACTGGTGTTGCGCCGACTACACTCCTCCACCAACAACCTTCACGTGTTTTGGCTCCTACGGTTCGATAACCTTGGTTTCATCTGAAACTTGCTTCTATACGCATCATACCTTCCACTTGGGGTTCCCAACGGACGTCTGCTTCGCGCGTATCAAGGATCTTCAAGCACAACATCCCCTTCATAGCGGTTATCCACAACAAGTTCAATAATTTTCATAGGTATCTTGAAAGGAATATTTTCAGTAGGTGGATTTAAAATATCACAAGCATCATTAGAGTTATCGTATATGGGAGATAAAGTATTATCAGAACAAATTTTCTCCCCTAAAACTGGGAAGCTAAAAGGATCATAAAAACTAGCTTCCCCAAGCTTAGACTTTTCCATAGCATTAGCAGTAATTGCGTTCATACTAATAACATTGCTACTAGCATGCAAATAAGGTTCCATAGGTTTTTTAATTTTCGCATCAAACAATTCTAACTCGGAAAAAGATTAAAAAGCTCACTAATTTTTTTGTTGTTTTCCATTATGCCTAACTAGTGAAAATAAAAACAAGAGACAAAAAGATAAAATTGCAGAATCTAAAGGAGATAGCGAGCACTCACACACCACCGGCACGGTGCTAGGAAATAGCTTAGTAGTCGGAGGATGTGAATACCTTTTACCTTACCTCTCCCAACGGCGCCTGGAAAATAGCTTGATGTCTACTCACGGTTCTATTCCTGTGCATGTTGGGCCTCCAAGAGCAGAGGTTTGTAGAACAGCAAGTTTCCCTTAAGTGGATCACCCAAGGTTTATCGAACTTCAGGAGGTAGAGGTCAAAGATATTCCTCTCAAGCAACCCCGCAATTAAGATGCAAGAAGTCTCTTGTGTCCCCAACACACCTAATACACTTGTCAGATGTATAGGTGCACTAGTTCGGCGAAGAGATAGTGAAATACAAGTAATATGGATGATTATAAGTAACAATTGCAATCTGAAATAAAGATGACAGCAAGCAAACATGTAACAGAACTTGTTGAAAACGGTGTTTCAATGCTTAGAAACAAGGCCTAGGGATCCTACGTTCACTAGTGGACACTCTCAACATTGATCACATAATAAATAAATAACTTCTCCTCACTTGTGCTACTTTCAAACACTCTCTTGTTGGATAACAAACACCATTCATTGTGTAGGGCTACAAGAGCTCCCTCAAGCCGGAGTAAACAAGCTCCACAACATCCGGGGTTCATATTAAAGTAACCTCTAGAGTGCATAATAGACCGTTGCAATTTAGACCGAGTACTAACATAGCATACACACTGTCACCAATAGCTATGAAAGGGGAATAGATCGCATCAATACTATCATAGTAATAGTTAACTTCATAATCTACAAGAGATTACAATCATAACCTACGCCAAGTACTACATGATGCACACACCGTCACCTTTACATCATGGAGGAGGAATAGACTACTTTAATAACATCACTAGAGTAGCACATAGATTAATAGTGATACAAAGCTCATCATATGGATCTCAATCATGTAAGGCAGCTCATGAGATCATTGTATTGAGGTACATGAGAGAGAGATTAACCACATAGCTACCGGTAGAGCCCCCAGCCTCGAGGGAGAACTACTCCCTCCTCATCATGGGAGACAAAGAACGGCGATGAAGATGGCGGTGGTGTCGATGGCGATGGCTCCGGGCAATTCCCCGTCCCGGCGGCATGCCGGAACAGAGACTTCTGTCCCCCGAACTTGACTTCGCGATGGCGGCGGCTGCGTAACTTTTATTGTCCCGTGGCTTATTCTTTTAGGATTTTTGCCCCTGGAAGACTTTATAGGCGGAAGGGCAGCCTCGGAGGGGTCCCGGGGGGCCCACACCATAGGGGGGCGCCCCCCCTTGGCCACGCTGCCACGTGGGGTGGGGCCCCCTGGGCTCCCCTCGGTCCCTCTCTCGTTCCGAAGCTTCCAAAAATAGGAAGTATGGCTTTTGTTTCGTCCAATTCCGAGAATATTTCCTGTGTAAGATTTCTGGAACCAAAAACAGCAGAAAACATGAACTGGCACTTCGACATCTTGTTAATAGGTTAGTTCCGGAAAATACATAAAAATGATATAAAGTGTGAACAAAACATGTAGGTATTGTCATAAAACTAGCATGGAACATCAGAAATTATAGATACGTTGGAGACGTATCATGGACTACGACATAGTCTACGATGTTGAAGAGGTCAGGTATAAGCGGTAGGAAGAGATCGAGTAGCAGAGTAGCAGTAGAGGAACCGACCAGCCTAGAACCTTACTTAAATAACTTGTTGAGTTCCAATGGTACTTAGTTCAGTACTTTCGCTGGTTCGTAAGTTGTTTATAGTCGGAGTTGAGTCAGAGTGGTATCCTCCTTGGACCAATGAGCATATCGAAGAATTTGTACACTTTTGGGTTGTAATAAGAAGCGTTTGATATGTGGATCCGCAACATTTCTATTGTATTACTTCGAGGGATGTGATATTTGTGAATAAGTATTTTCACATGTGTTATGTCAACGACTTGCATACTACAACATGAAGTCGTATGCTGGGTCATCGCACCATCAATATCTTACTATATATGACACGACTAGATTTGTCCTAATTTGCAGTAAACAAGGCGTGTCAACACCTCCTCGGTGTACTCATTGGTAGGCAATCAAGCAGATATTACACTATGTAAATGCTACTCTCTATTGCACCCTTCTACAACTATTGTTCTACCATTCTTTTCTTCCTTTTCTGATGCCGATTGGACTGGCAACTATGATGACCTACGATTAACAAGAGGATTTGCAATCTTCTATGGAGGTAATATTGTTTCTCACATTGCTCGAAAGCAAGCTAGAGTATCTCGCTTCTGCTCAATACAGTGCACTCGCAAATGATAATGTTGAACTTATTTGGGTAAAAGCGCTTCTTAGCGAACTTTGAGTGTTACAGAAGAGCCCACCTTTTTTTTCGATAAAGGAGCTTAGCCCCAGCCTCTGCATCAATAGATGCACACGGCTTGCTTTATTAATCTTTAGTATCAAGTCACCAGATGTTCATCATCACTTATTACAATCATGGAAAGGCTAAGGTCGATACATGAATCAACCAACTAAAAATATGGCACTCAGAAAAGCTATGCATTTGCTATTCTATTAAGATGCCGCCACCCAGTAGCCTGGAAAAAGAAGTCCCCAGTAGAAATGTTCCATCCATAACCATACCTCCCGCTGCTCCACCGGGAGAAGGAAAACCCATTGCTGAATTGAATGAGCAGCTCGCCGGATAACCTGCAAAAAGTTAGTTCCACTTTGTTTGTTAAACACCAAATCATTTCGAGTCCTCCAAATAGCCCAACAAATGGCCGACACACCAATACGAATCTTTTGTTTGTCATTTTTGTTCACACCATTCAGCCATCTTCCAAACATATATTAGCTGGCGGTGGAATGTTATATGAAAGATATATCATACGCCATACTATCTTCGCAAAAGGGCACTGAATAAACAAATAATTAACGGTTTCAGTAGAATCACAAAAACAACACTTTTGACATCCTTTCCACTTCCGTTTAGCTAAATTGTCTTTAGTTAATAGTACCTTATTACTCATAAACCACATAAAAATTTTAATTTTCAAAGGGATTTTTAACTTCCATAAATATTTACGAAGATAGATAGCATGCCCATTCATATAGTCAAGGTACATAGACTTAACTGAAAAGATACCCGATTCAGAAAGCTTCCAAATGAACTTATCAGGTTCCGATGTTAAGTTAATTGTAATTAGTCGTTGATACAAGTGTAACCATTGTACCCACTTGGTGTCATTTAAACCTCTTCTAAAATTTATATTATTAGGAACAGTTGCAAGCACGGTCGACACTAATACATTCTTATGTTGAACAATGTTATATAGAGCCGGATATTGATGAGACAAAGGAGTATCTCCCATCCATACATCCTCCCAAAACCTAACAGATGTTCCATCCCCCACTTTGAAAGAACCTCTCTTGAAGAAGTCATTTTTAACATGCATAAGACCCTTCCAGAAAGGTGAATCAGTCGGCTTAACCTCTACTTGTGCCAATGTTTTATTTTTAAGATATTTATTACATAAGAGCTGCTGCCACATACCCTCCTCGGATAGAAGTTTAAACAGCCATTAGCTCCAGCAAACATTTATTTTTCAATTCCAAAACCTCAATTCCTAACCCACCTTGATCCTTCGGTCTACACAAGATATTCCATTTAGACAGTCTATATTTCTTTTTGTGTTCATCTGATTGCCAAAAAAAGTTCGATCTATAGAAGTCTAGCCTTTTCCTAACCCCAACTGGTATTTCCAAGAAAGAGAGCATAAACATCGGAAGGCTAGTAAGGACCGCATTAATAAGAACCAGCCTATCTCCATAAGACAACATTTTACTCCTCTAACACCCCAATTTAGACGCAAAGCGGTTTTCAATAGGATGCCACTCCGCATTCCGCAGTGTCCTATGATGCACCGGAATTCCCAAGTATTTTATCGGTAAGGTTCCAGACTCGCACCCAAAAATATGTCTATACTGGTCCTCCATATCCTTAGCCTTACCGAAACAGAAAATTTCACTTTTATGAAAATTAATCTTTAATCCCGATAGTTGTTCAAAAATACATAAGATTAATTTCATAATAACCACCTTTGCAATATCATGTTCCAAAAAGAGAATAGTATCGTCCGCGTATTGTAAAATGGAGATCCCCCCATCAATTAAATGAGGCAACAAACTCCCCACTTTACCCTCCTCCTTAGCCCTAGCAATAAGAATTGCTAACAAATCCGCGACAATGTTAAAAAGAATTGGAGATAAAGGATCCCCCTGCCGTAGGCCTTTCCTAGTTTGGAAGTTATGTCCTATGACATCATTAACTCTGATACCAACACTCCTCCCCTGCACAAATTGCTTAATTCTATCGCACCAAATAGGATCAAACCCCTTCATACGTAAAACTTGCTGTAAAAAAGGCCATTTTACCTTATCATATGCTTTTTCAAAATCAATCTTGAAAAGCACCCCATCAAGTTTCTTCCTATGTAATTCATGTATCGTTTCATGGAGAACAACTACTCCCTCTAGGATATGTCTACCGGGGATAAAAGCCGTCTGTGTCGGTCTAATCACTTTTTGTGCTACCTGAGAAATTCTATTTGTTGCCACTTTAGTAAAAAATTTGAAACTCACATTAAGCAGACAAATCGGCCTATATTGCTGTATCTGTGTCGCATTCTCCTTTTTAGGCAGCAGCGTAATCACTCCAAAATACAATTTATATAAAGGCAACTCTCCTTTCTGAAAGCTCTCAAAAAGAGCCATTAAATCAAATTTAATAACACCCCAAAAGTGTTGATAGAATTCTGCAGGAAACCCGTCTGATCCAGGTGATTTATTATGTTCCATTTGAAAAATAGCGTCATGAATCTCCTCCATTGAGAAATTCGCAATTAACGCTCTATTCTCATCTGCCGACAATTGCGGAATATCAGCGGTCCTACCCTCATCCAGAGAAACCGAACTAGGATCAGGATTACCAAATAATTTTTTATATTACTCCGAAATGTACACCCGCAAATTATCATCCCCAACAATAGTCCCCTCATCTTGCTCAAGTTGATATATCTTCTTTTTCCTATGCTTACCATTCGCTATTAGGTGGAAATATCTAGTATTATCACCCTCTTCCTGAATATATTTTACTTTAGCCCTTTGCGCCCACTTAATTTCTTCCTCTTGTCTGAGCTTATTCAATTTTTCATTAGCGTGTTTTAGCTCATTGCGCTCGACAGAAGACAACGGCACCGTTTCAGCTTTAATATCAAAAGTATCAATAATATTCTAAAGCCTTTCCTTCTCCCTCTTGTACTGTCCACTTAAATTTTTAGCCCAACCCCTTAAAAAACTGTGTAAATGCCTAATCTTATTTTGCCAAGTTTGAATCGGCGTTTTCCCAAGGGGCCCTGCCGCCCACTCCTTAGCAACTATATCGTAAAACCCCTCGTGTTCGAACCAAGCTAACTCAAACAGAAACGCGGCTTATTACCCAAATATGCTTGAATCCCTGCATCAATCAAAAGCGGGGTGTGATCAGATCTAGAGCGAGACAAGGCTCGGACCGTGACCAAAGGGAATTTTTGTTCCCATTCAACACTTGCTAACACCCTATCCAGTTTTTCATATGTAGGAGTTTCTCGTCTACTAGCCCAAGTAAATTGGCGTCCAGACATCGCAATTTCTCTTAAATTTAGATTCTCAATAATCGCAATAAAAATAAAAGACCACCGAGGATTGAAGTTAGCATTACTTTTATCCTCAGGTTTTCTCAAGATGTTGAAGTCCCCAGCCAATAATATCGGTATAGTTTCAGATTCACACGTCCTAACAAGTTCTGCAAGAAATTCATGTTTATTTTTATCTTGTGCCGCCCCATACACAGGCACAAGTAACCATTGGAACCCATCCTTTTTTGAAGTAATAGACAGCTTCATTCGCAAAAAAAGAAGTAATAGACAGCTTAACATAATAATCTCCACTGTCTACCCTATTGACCACCAAAGTAGCCGTATTAATTCCAACCAAAATGCCACCCGATCTCCCAATCGGCGGCAAGCAAAACCACGCGAACTCCTTTCCGACTGCTAAATCTCTAAGGAAGGGTACCGCAAAATTAGATCTTCCACTCCTTTCCGGCTGCTAAACCCGGTCTTTCACTCTTGTATAAAGCATATTAGAAGAGTCCACCTATTCGTGAATGGGCTGTTTAAAAATTGATTCAAATCATACTTATCTACTTCAAGGATTAGCTAGCCTGATATCTTCACTAAGCCTCTGCCGCTACCTATATTTGCTATGTCCAAGCGTAATCTCAATCTTCATGGATTATTTAAGATAGGGAGAGGGCGAAAATGACGAACGGAACCTGGCAACGCGCGAGGATGAAAACCACCCAATCAGATAGCACCACGTGTGTATCAACATATGTATTCTCGTAACATATATGAAGTGTATTTCCACCATGTCTGACAGCACGCATTAACTTCTCCCTCTCCTCCTCCCCAGCAACTCCTCCCCCGGGCCATCCACTTTCCCCATCCCTCCGTTCCCACTTCACACCACCAGCTGCTCGCCGTCTCTCTCCAGCGCGCCTCCTCGCCCTCCTCAACCAGGCCCCCTCTTCTTCCTTGCCGTCCTCAAGCAGGCCGACCGGCAGCGCCTCCTGCTCGACCCGAGACCAGGCGGAGAAGAGGGCGACCCTGACCCTCAGGATCTAGCGGCCGGAGTGCTCCAGCGCGCGGTGATGCCGCAGCGGCAGTGCGGCGATGTGGGCTAGGTCGGCTGGCGGAGGAGGGATTGTTGGCCGATCTAGCTCTAGTGGCGGAGGCCAGCGGCGGTGCGCTGCGGCCGTCAAGGTGGTGTTCGGCGGGACGCAGCGGCCGTCAACGGTGAGTCGCCGCGTCCAGATACTCACCGGCACGCGCGCCCTCGAGCTCCAGCGCGCCTCCTGGCCAGCGTCGGCCGCGGGAACGCCGTGGAGTGGCCCAAGGACCGCCGGCTGCGGGAACACCAGGCGCGGGGGCGGGAACGCCGAGCGACCGGTTCTGGTGATTGGCTCGAGGACCGCCGGCCGTGGACGCGGGCGCGGCCACGGGAACAACGTGGAGTGGCTCAACGACCAACGGCAGCGGGAACGCCGGGCGACCTGGTACATGGAAATTGTCTGCAACTTTTTTAGTTGTTTAGTCTGTTTCTCCTCTCAGTCAGGATATGTCCGTCTGCATCCTCTCCAATCCCTTTTCTTTCTCATGATGTTCGCGTGTAATGTTCTTATATTTGGATTCGTGGCTTACTGCGTGCATCTGATTAGCTAGCAACAGCTTAGCAATTGCTTTGTGAACTCTGAAAAATCAATGGATCCCATTGTCAGAAAGCATCGCATATTCAGTAATCTGTAAATTAGCAACATTTTTTTTAGTTCTTTCATTTTCAGTTGGTCTCGGTTTCACTATTCAAAGTTATAATTAGTCTATTAGGAAAATGCTGTCAGATTCATAACCGCTAGTTTACATGTAATGTGCTAATGATGATGCTGTCTTGCAAGTAATCATTTTCAGTAATCCAGCCTCATATTTCGATCAACTTTTTTCCTCGCGTGCAAAGCTGAGAATCAATTCAGCAACTCCTATGTAAAATAAAAGGACATTGTACTACTCTGACAAATTATTGTTATAACAGGGACCATTAGTACAAAATACTTGATTTGAACTAATACAAAATCACATTTTTTACCAGATGCACCATTAGTACAAAAATGTTCATTTAGATTAGTCCAAACTAACTTTTCTACTATTTGCACCACTAGTAAGATATATTTGATTTGGATTTTTTTTCCGTCTGTACCATTGATAAAAAAAAGTGTGTTTAAGAATTTGTGTTTCAAACTAATCATTTTGACTATCTCCACCATTTGTTAATTGTCATAGCTGTCAACAAATCTTTCCATATACTAAAAAAATAATGCTTTGTTATTGTCCAAATTACTGCTAGTAAAATATCGGAGATAAAATAATTATTTGAGAATTCCTTGAGGGAAAAAATCTAGATGCAGAATTCTTAGCCATCGGTGTTACTACTAACACTATGTGTAGTTAAGGAAGTAATCCAACTTAATTTGTCGGCAGACATTTTCTCTATAAGCTATACAAGCTCCATCATTAATCATTCTTGTACGGGGAGACGGGCTACAACATCGTTGGTACGGTCCTCACCGTACCGTTGATATTAAAGCACTGGCACATGCATACGCACCGGGATGTATAAATCTGCGTATCTGGCTTACTAAAGAAGAGTAAAAACGCATATAGACTAATCGCTATATTAGGTGCTAATCTTGCGGCAGACATGGATGCGTGGGATATCGACCTCGCGCGTTGCCAGGTCCCAAACGTCCGGGTCGGAGGGAGAGGGTCATAAACTATGACTATAGCTTGTGTAATGCGGTATGGTTACGTACAAGACCTCCTGTACACCTTGTTGTATTCTACCCCCACGTAATACACTATACATACACGAAGCCGGCCCAAGGAGTGCCGAGTACATTACACCCCGTACACGATCCAATCTACCGATTCTTTCAGCGCTGGTGCAAGCGGATAGAAAAGGGCCCCGAAAATTTGCTGCACGAGTCGAGCGTCCGTATGGCGCGACCTGGCATCGTTGTCGAGTTGACGATTGCGCTGAGCTGTCCCCATTTTTGACAGGTAGTCAGGTTAGAGACGATCGTTCAGTACACACGCATGCACAGAAGTTGCTAGACAACAGATTGAAGGCGTCCTCGCCAATCTGCGGAGTATGCAATCGTCTGTATGGCGCGACCGCCGACCAGCAGGCGTCATCATCGAGTTGAGGATCGTGCGAAAATTTGTCGCCATTTTTGACAGGTCGTCAGAACAGAAACAACCCGTTTCTTCCACACAAGCTAGACATCGTCATCGTCGCCGTCGGCAATTTGTAGATTAATTAGTTGTGTGTCCAGCTTTTGACATCACGCATACAAATCCACTCGCCGTGGTGCGCACCACCTTAACTACTCCATTATGTTGGTGATGGCGCGCCAATGGTTATGGCCCTGGCAAAGGCAAAGAGGTTATCATCACTTTATTTAAGTTTCCAACCGGATTAGCATCACTTTGTTAGCAGTTTATAATTAAAATATTTGGCCATTTAGCAGAAATAAGGATAATCGGGCCTACCATTCTGGAACAAAGAATACTTAATTAACCTGGATTCGTTGCACTAATCTGGCATATTATTGTTGGGTTCGTCCTGCTCTCGAGCAGAAATAACTAAACGTGGCCATCGGCGCTCGAGGCGGCCTCGACGTACGCTGCTTCCGTCACCAGGGGGGCCTGCACCATCCACTCCCCCCTAAGGTGGCGGCCTTGCGGCGCACTTTGCCTGTCACCCCATCGCGTAGGAGTACGCGGCATGGGGTGGCAGCGGATGGCGCTGAGACCACGGATGAAGATTTGTTGGCCAAGGCGATGAGGTGCAATGCGGCGTCAAACCTCGACCCCGTAGGTATTGTTTCAAGTGATAAATCCTTTCTTTCTTTTTCCACGCCTCAGATTTCTTCCAAGTTAAATAATCTATGCGTTTCGTTGGGTACTTCTCTTGATTTAGTTTATGTTTCGACTAAAGCACTAAAACACATGGAGTTTGATAGATTAAAATGTACTCCTGTGTTGAAGAGCAAGCCGGATATCTCCCATAAAAGTGATGATGACGATGAAGCGTACGCCATTTCGGATGGCCAGCTTCTCTCACATATTGTAGGGGAGGTATCAGGGGTTGGGCTAGACGATGCGATGCTTAGTTCATGCTATGAACTCAGGGCAAAAGATCGCAAGTCTAGAACCTCTTCTATTAAGAAAAGCGCTTGGCCTAATAAAAAGGCAAGAGTGTCCAAATCTTCTCATGTTTCCAAATGAATGACATGTTTAAAAATAGCAGAGCTTTTAGTGACTTGGCTAAACACTTACACATTTCTGACTCCATTCGGAATCATGCTTTAGATTTTATTGCGATATCTGAGACTGGGAAGCGTCACTACTCCACAAGCTTTCTAAACCGCCTTTCTGGTGGTGAAGATTTTGCTTGGGTGTCGCGGCCCCAAAGAGGTTGGTCCAGGGGTTTAGTTGTAGGCGTCTGAACTTTGACTATGGAAATATTAGATAATTCTGTTGGTGACTTTCATATAAAACTTCACATTCGAAATAAATCTGATATTTCATTTGGAGTTCAGTCTCTGTCTATGGGGCGGCCCAAGATGCCCTCAAACCAGCCTTTCTGCGTGAGATGGTTAATCTTGCAAAGGATAATCCACACCATATTATCACAGGAGGGGATTTTATTTTGCTTAGATATCCACACGAGAAGAGTAAGGGCATGTTTAACAGTCATTGGTCTTTCCTTTTCAATGCTGTCATAGACAGTTTGGACCTAAAAGAAATATCAATGACCGGGAGGCAATTCACTTGGGCTAATAGTCTTTCTGATCCAACATATGAGAAGCTCGATAGAGTACTAATGGACTCAGACTGAGAATCAAAATTCCCTCTAGTCTCGGTACGTGCTCTTCCTCGAATCGAATCGTTGTCGAATCATGCTCCCATACTATTAACTACAGGGACCCCTTCTCCACCTCGTAAACGTCCGCTCAAATTCGAACTAGGATGGCTACATAGAGAGGGGTTCTTGGACATGGTTAAAAATGTATGGGACCAGCATTTTGTCGCGGGCTCTCCAATCCAAAGGTGGAATAGCAAGCTTAGGGCTGTGCGGAAATACCTTGGAGGATGGGCACGACATATGGCTGGACAGCTCAAACAAGAGAAGCTCGACCTTTCGACGTCAATTGACGATCTAGAAGCAATTGCGGAATACAGACGGTTGACGATGCATGAACTTGATCTAAAGAATCAATACAATGCGAAGTTAGCTGCATTATTACGCGAGGAGGAACTCAAATGGTACCAGCGATCAAAGGCTTAATTCTTATTGGAAGGGGACTCGAATACGAGAGACTTTCATAGTGTTGCTAATAGCAGACACAAAAATAAACGTATTCATTCCCTTATCCAAGATGATTTCATGATCGAGGGACATGAGCAATTAACGTCTTACATTACATCTTATTACAAAAGTTCATTTGGAGCATCTGAGGATTCACATATCTCTTTGGATGAATCCAGAGTAGATGATATACCACATGTGTCCCCTCAAGAGAACGCTGTCCTTTCCGCTCCATATACGGAGGTGGAGATTAGGAAAGCGGTTTTCCAGATGGAACACAACAAGGCACCGGGTCCTGATGGTTTCCCAGCTGAGTTCTATCAAACATTCTGGGATACTATAAAAAATGATCTCCTAGAGTTGTTTCAAGAGCTTCATGATGGGCAATTAGATCTCTTTCAAAATAACTTTGGGGAAATAATTATCCTCCCTAAGGTTAACAACGTGGATCGTATCCAGCAGTTCAGACCGATTTGTCTACTCAATGATTGCTTTAATTTTTTACAAAGGTTGCTACTATTATACTTAATTCTGTAGCTGATCAAGCAGTGCGTCCTACTCAAACAACGTTCATGCAAGGTCGATACATCTTGGATGGTGTCGTGACGTTGCATGAGACGATACATGAGATGCACCGCAAAAAGTTGAGTGAAGTTATCCTCAAAATCGACTTTGAAAAGGCTTATGATAAAGTCAAATGGTCTTTCCTACAACAAACACTTCGGATGAAAGGCTTTTCTCCGAAATGGCGCACTCTAATTAATAACTTCATCTCTGGTCAAAGTGTCGCCATCAAAGTCAATGACGATGTTGGCAAATACTTCCAAACAAAGAAGGCGTTACGGCAAGGAGATCCAATGTCTCCAATGTTATTTAACATTGTGGCGGATATGCTTGCTATTCTAATTGAGCGTGCTAAGGAAGATGGCCAGATTGAAGGAGTGGTGCCCCATCTGGTTGATGGGGGACTGTCTATTCTACAGTATGCCGACGATACAATTCTTTTTATGGACCACGACCTAGATAAGGCAACAAATCTGAAATTAATCCTCTCAGCTTTCAAGCAGTTATCTGGTCTAAAGATTAACTTCTATAAGAGTGAATTGTTTTGTTGCGGTGATGCCCAAGACGAGGCCGACCAATATGCCGAATTATTCGGTTGTGGTTTAGGCTCTTTTCCAATTAGCTACTTAGGTATTCCGATACATCATCGGAGACTTACTCTAGCCGAATGGAAAATGGTCGAGGAAAGGTTACACAAAGACTAAGTAGTTGGAAAGGAAAATTGCTATCTCTTGGTGGAAGATTGGTACTCATGAATTCGGTACTTACAAATATGGTACTATATATGATTTCATTCTTCCAGTTGCCAAAAGGAATTCTTCATAGATTTGATTACCTCCGATCAAGATTTTTTTGGCAATAGTGAGAATAAAAAATATCGGTTGATAAAATGGAGTGTTGTATGCCGTCCCAAAGATCAAGGTGGACTTGGTATCCACGATCTAGAATTTAATAACCAGGCCCTACTAGGTAAATGGTTGGCTAGGTTCTTAACCGAGGATGGGGTCTGGCAAAACTTGTTGAGGAGGAAGTATGTAGGCTCGAAAGCGTTGTCTCAGGTTTCTTGGAAACCCGGAGATTCACATTTTTGGGCTGGCATTATGGCTACTAAGAAGCACTTCTTTCCACATGGGTCATTCTTCATTTGGGATGGGTCGGAAATTCATTTCTGGGAGGATAAGTGGTTGGGGATAACTACGCACCGGGAACAATATCCAGCTTTATATCGGATCATACGTCATAAGGATGTAACCCTTCAAAGGGTGATGGAAACCTCTCCACCATCTATGACTTTCAGACGTAATGTAGTCGGTCCCCGCTTAACCAATTGGAACGAATTGCTACAGAGATTAGCTTTAATCCAATTGGTCCAAGGGAAAGATTTATTCCGTTGGGAACTTACCAAAAATGGTAAATTCACAGTAAGATCCATATATGAAGCGTTAATTCAACCTATTCAACGGGTTTATAATAATAAAAGGATTTGGAAACTGAGGATACCACTAAAGACGGAGGTCTTTGCTTGGTACCTACGCCGTGCTGTTATCCCCACCAAAGATAACCTTGCAAAAAGGAATTGGCATGGATGTAAGAGATGTGTTTTATGTCATAAAGACGAGACAATTAAACACCTTTTTCCAGTGCCGTTGCCAAAGCTATATGGTCAATCATTCAGATAGGATCTAGCTTATACCCTCCCCGTAGCGTTGCGAATATTTTCGGCAACCGGCTAAATGGGGTAGAGGTTAGGTTTAGGAGTCTTATCAGGGTGGGAGCGTTAGCCGTTATATGGTCGCTCTGACTATGTAGAAATGACAAGGTTTTTAATGACAAGAATTCTTCTCTTATACAGGTAATTTACCGATCTACGACTACGTTCCGTTTATCGTCGCCGCTTCTGCACTTGGAGGACCACGATCTCTTTATGGAGGTGTCTACACGATTGGAGAATTCGGCCAAGGAGTTTATTATCCAACATGGGTGGTTGCATAGTCCGAGGATAGCGGCTCCTCACTAGTAGGAAAACCCTTATAGGCAGAGCTTTTCTGTGGCGCACCACAGAAAATGCGCCACAATATTTTTGTGGCGCACCCAGCATGCTGCGACAATAGCTTACTTTTGTGGCGCACCGAGGAACCGCGCCACAAAAACATGGTGGGCCCCACCAGCTGACACCCCCAATCATTGGTTTTACTATTTCTATGGCGCATGTACAAGGGTGCGCCACAAAAATAAGCTGTGGCGCACGACCACAGTGCGCCAAAAATAAGCTATTCGTGGCGCAGTTGGCTCGTGCGCCAAGAAATAAGGTATTCTGTGGCGCATATGTTCAGGTGCGCCACAGAATTAGCGAACTAGATATACAAAAGTGAGTCAACCTCCCACCTACCACACTACACAAGCCATTCTTCTTCCTCCATCTAGCTCGTCCCCCTTCTCTCTCATACCATTTTGACTCTACTTTTCACTTGCTTTGGTATTTATTGCACTTAGTTTGGTTGATACTTAATTGGAGTTGAGGAGAAGGCTCTCCATACTCTCTCCTCCTCTCGAACTCATCGATCGCGGTCTCGTCTCGGTATCGAATCTAGAAGGTGAGTAGTTGGAGGAGGCATACATATGCTTGGAGGAGACATGCATATGCTTGTAGATCTTGTGTGGCCGTCGTGTGTATGGATGGTTGTTGCAGGTGAAGCGCTGTGTGTGTGTGCCGGTGTGGTGCATGGATGTTTGCCGAAATGTTGATTCATTTCCGTTTCGGCAAGTTTTGCACTACCCATATGTCCTACTTTGAGGAGAGGTCATGCCGAATTTTTCCGCTCCATGTAATACCTTGAGGAGAGGTACGGCCCATGTGTGTGCATTTGGTGCGGTTCTAATTTCCTGTTCTATGTATACCATTTGCAGGCAAGCATGGTCCTCTCGATGAGTTCCGCTCGAATCTCTAGATACAAGATAGACGCGAAGGAGGACATGATTCGGAACAATAGGCGCCAGATAAGATGTCCGTGTCGATCATGCAAACTCGAGCGTTGGATCAACCCTGATTCCGGACAACTGGAGGAGCACCTGCTGAGGCGCGGTTTCATGCAAGACAACCAGGCGCGGCCGGCCCCATCAAATGGTGCGCATGAAGACCATGTAGAGCGAGATGACTATCATCATGAAGAAGACTATCATCATGCCGACGGGGACTATCATCATGAAGAAGAAGTCGGCGGAGAAGATCATCATGAAGAAGAAGATGCCGGCGGAGAACATCATCATGATGAAGAAGAAGATTCCGGCGCGACCCCGCTAATTTCGGCCTTGCGGGACTCTCATGTTCAAGATCTTCTCCTCCAGGAGACGAGCAACGATAGAGTTGCAGCTAGAGAGAGAGCCAAGCTGTCGCAAATGGAGAAAGACGGGATGACTCCGATCTTTCCTGGGTGTCGTCCGCAGGATACATGCTTGCATGTAACGCTTGATTACCTGCAGATGAAGACGCAGAACAAGTGGACCGATTCCAGCTTCAGCAAGAACTTAAAATTCTGGCACGATCGTCTCCCGGAGGGGAACACATTGCCAAGTAGTACCGAGGAGGCCAAGAAAGTCGTGTGTCCCCTTGACCTACCGCATGAAAAATACCACGCCTGCATTAATGATTGTGTGATTTATAGGTGCGAGTACAAGGACAGAACCACATGTCCGGTGTGTGGCCACGGACGGTACAAGGTTGGGAACAAGAAGGTACCTCGAAAGGTGGTATGGTACTTTCCTATCACTCCCCTCAGCGGTATTTCGTGGACCCTAAGGAAGCAAAGCTCATGCAATGGCACGCGGAAAGGCAAGAAGAAGATCCGGAGATGGGCTATATGCTGACACACCCTTCAGACGCTGGACAGCAAGCATTGGACATCGCCTTCCCTAGGTTCGGGGGCGACGCAAGGAACATCAGGCTGGGTATGAGCACCGATGGACTCAATCCGTTCGGCAACCAGAGTAGCACGCATAGCACCTGGCCTGTGTTTGTATGGCCTTACAACCTACCCCCGTGGCTGTGCACCAAGCAAAGGTACATACACCTGAGTATTCTCATTCAGGGGCCGAAACAACCAGGTGTCGACATGCATTTGTATCTCGGCTGAAAGAGGAGTTAGACACGTTGTGGAAGACGCCACCCCGTACGTGGGACGCCTACACTAGAACTTATTTCGATATGAGAGCCGCGTTGATCACGACGGTCACGGACTATCCTGGTTACGCATATGTATCTGCCTGTGGGCCACGGATTCAACGGCTGTGTGAAGTGCATGGACGATACCCCGCATCTACAACTACCAAGGGATCCCGGGTCCTCGAAAACCATCTACCCAGGTGCTCGAAGGTGGCTTCGCTTGGATCACCCGTGGAGAAAACGCGGTGATCTATTCAATGGTAAAGATGAGCCCGATGGACCCCCACGCCCGAGGAGCGGAATCGATGATCTTCTGAAAAATTGGAAGGAGTGCCCAGCGCCGGGAAAGAAGCGACCGAAGCCGGAGCCGCTGCTCGGTGTATGGAAAGCGAGGTCTGTTTTCCACGACTTGGAGTACTGGAAGGTCCTCCACACGCCCCACAGCCTCGATGTCATGCACATTACGAAGAACGTTACCGAGAGTCTGCTTGGCACTCTTTGCAACTCGAAAAGTCCAAGGATGGGCCGAAAGCAAGATATGATCTGAAACATTTTGGCATCGGGAAAGATCTTCAAGCCCCCGATACTGCGACGACGATGATGATGATGAACAGACGGAAGGGACTCAACGTCTCCGTAAAAGGGCCAAGAAGAACGCGGTGCAGCTTCCCGCTGCCTGCTTCACAACGAGTCCGGAGGAGCTCGAGCAGTTTTCAGGTGCCTCCTAGGAGTGAAAGTTCCTCACGGTTACTCGGGGAATATAAGCAGATATCTGGACGTAGCGAAGAAGAGGTTCACCGGGATGAAGTCTCACGATTGCCACGTGCTAATGACGCAGATACTTCCCGTTGCGATCCGAGGCATAATGGACGAGCACGTCCGTGATACGCTGTTTGGCCTATGCAACTTTTTTGACGTTATCACCAGGAAGTCGATCGGCGTGAGGCAGCTCAAGATGCTACAGGATGAGATCGTGGTGATACTATGTGAGCTCGAGATTTACTTCCCGCATTCTGTGATATATGCGTCCATCTCCTTCTCCATGTCGTTGAAGACATCAAGCAGCTCGGCCCAACGTTCCTCCACAACATGATGCCTTTCGAAAGGCAGAACGGTGTCATGAAAGGATACGTTCGCAATAGGGCCCGTCCAGACGCAAGCATGGCCAAGGGGTTTCTAACCTACGAGTGCATCTTCCTTCTGCATTATCTAAGCACCGAGGACGACGAGGATCATGTTGGTCTACCCCCAGGACGCACTCGGGAGGCTCGCTGGAGTCGGTCACCGCGAGGGCTACCGCTCAGTCCATGTCGGCATTGAAAATCGACGCGACGACTTTGACAGGGCTCACCGGGTCGCGCTACAACACTTAAAACTGACCGAACCTTTCGTGCAAGAGCACAAAAGCATGGTCGAGCAGAATTACATCGATATGGGCCGGCCGAGGAAGATGGGAGACGTAACCAAAAAGCACAACTCCAGCTTCACGCGTTGGTTCAAGCAAACTCAACTGGTTGAAGCACAGAGAAATACGCCTTCTACCGAAGATGAAAAACTCATATACACCTTATCACGGGGACCCGCGGGCATAACGTAAGGACCTATCAGGGGTACGACATCAACGGATTCTACACCGAGGAAAAGGACAGAAATAGTGAAAATCAAAACTCAGGAGTAACTATGCTGTCATACGCCGATGACGAGACTAATGTCAAGGAAAGATTTTTTGGAAGGATCGAGGAGATATGGGAGCTCAATTACTATGGAGAGACGGTGCCAATGTTTCGTGTGAGATGGGCCAAGAAGGTCGAAAAAGAAGGCCGATATTTCACAACCATGGTTATACCCGATGCAAAATCGAAGAACGCATCCGCGAAAAATGAGCCATGGGTACTCGGTAGCCAAGTTGACCAATGCTTCTTCATCACCGATCCGTCGAGGCCTAGCCGTGTTGTCGTGAGGAGGGGCAAGAGGAGCATCATAGGAATGCAAGGAGACGCCAACGAGGAAGACTTGGACAAGAACGGTGACCCGAAGATGGAGGAGGAATTCGACAGGCACTTCGACATGCCTACTACTAGTAAAGTAAGAAGGAAGACCTCCCTACCCTCTAAAGGTTGTCCGTTCACGCGAAGAAATCTCAAGGTGGCCGGCATAAAGTATTCAACTGCCAACAACCGAAAGGGCAAGAAGATTGCGAAGAGACGCTAGAGCTCGGAGCCGGGACGAAGAAGATCTTTTTTTGGTCTATCACATGTGTGTGAGTGTGTGTGTTAGACAAGTACATGCATGTGTGTGTGAGAGAAACAAGAACATGTTTGTATGAGACAAGTAATTTATAATTCTCTCTACTAATTACTAAATAATGTTGTGTTATTTATTGAAATGTAACTAAAATATGAAAAAAAGGAAGAAAAATTGTGTGGCAGCCAGGGTTCGAACCTGGCTACTAATGGCCTAACATTGGCCTTAACCACTAGACTAGTACTATGTATCTGTCAGGACACAGCAGTAACCCGTTTTGAATTCTGTGGCGCATGCCCCTTTAGGTGCGCCACGAATTAAGGAATTCTGTGGCATGGAAGAGCGATGCGCCACAGATTTAATTCGTGGCGCACTTAGAGGGTGCGCCACACAGACACTTGGTGAAATAACGAACCTTTCTTCCCCACTCCCCACACTAACAGTTTCTTCCCCGACAACCCTAGCGCAACCACCGCCACCGCCAAGCGCCGCCACTGCCGCGCCGAGGAGGAGGAGGAAGGGGACCGCCACGCCGCCGCCGAGCAGGACGCCCAACCCGAGCCGCCGCCGCAGATCAAGGAGGAGGAGGACCACGCCGCCGAGGACGACCCGAGACGCGGCGGAGGAGGAGGCCGCCGCACCTCGAGGAGGAAGAGGAGAGGCCACCGTCGTCGCTACCGTCACCATCCACCCTCTCTCCTTCCCTCCACCTTCCCCCTCCCCTCTCCCTCCCCTCTCCCCTTCCCTCCACCTTCCCCCTCCCGGCTAGGGTTCCTGCTAGTTAGGGTTCATTGGAGTTCATAGTCTCTGTTTGCAAATTGAAATGCTTTAGGGTTCCTGCTAGTTAGGGCGAATTCTCATGCTCATGCTCATGCTCACTAGAGATTTTGAAATGCTACTGGTTGCAAATAAAGATTTTGAAATAAAGATTATGCAATATTGTGGTCAAATGGAACGAAACAAGGGACAAAGCAACATGATTGATCCATCTATCAAATGCCTAATGCAAATGCAAATGAAAATGCCTAATGCTACTTGCAAATGAAGTAGGTACTGGTTGATATAGCAATAAGTAGTATTTTTAAATGAACAACCATATTGCAATTATCAAGTGCATGATTATGCCAATACTATTTAGTGTGTTACAGTAATTAAACCAGTGCATGCTTGCCATAAACTGCTACTGCTTATTGGTGCTGCTGTGGGCATGCTGATGCTCATAACAATAATGAAATGAAAAAATGCTTGTTCATGCTCATGCTTGCCATAAATTGCTACTGGTTCAAATTGCTTGTGATAGCAGCTTTTGTTTTCTTTATTCATTGCTTGCTGTTTGATTTTTGGGTGAGCTGGATGTTGTTTGATTTAGGTTCTCTTGTTCATGCAAATGATGCTACTGGTTTAAATGTAAATGCAAATGATGCAGTCAAATGCTATTTAATTTATTGCTTGCTATTTTTTTTAATTCATTGGTTGCTGTTTTTTTAATTCATTGCTTGCACTAGAGCTAATAAAGTTCTTGCTATTTTGTTGGCAGTAGAAAATTTAGGTTTAGAAAAAGAAAATGCTTGGGTTAATAAAATGAAATGCTACTGCCTAGGATTTGTTAATAAAATGAAATGCTACTGCCTAGGTTTAGAAAATGAAATTGCTTGGGTTAATTAACCTCTGGCCACCTCTGCCCTAGCAAGAATATTCCTCTGAACCAAAAATGCCTCTGCCTAGCAAGAATGGACAGGCTCTCCTGACCCATTTTGGGGAATATTCCCAATGGCTTGTCTCTGACCCATTTTGGAGAATATTCTCCCTCTTGTGGATTGACATCACAATTCAAAAAAAGAAACTGATGGCATTGTCCTATGTAACACAACTGTTCAGCTTGTGTTCTCATACCCTCTGTGCATGCCCTCCATCCTATATAAATGCCTAGTGTAGTGAACCTGAAAACCACACCAAACATGGACAACCTGTCCTGGAGTGCAAAGAGGAGGAGCACTGGCTCCCTTGGTGCCTCTGGCTCTAGGGATGCCACTCTTTCCAAGACTTTTTCTATGGGTAGGGCAGACAAGGAGTTGCTAGTGTATCGTAGGAGAAGTGTGCAAGAGAGGGAAGCTTCTGCTGCCAGGTTCAGGGAAGAAGAAGCAGCAGATGGCTTGAACCAGCTAGGTGTGTTCACATACACTACAGAAGTTCTCCCAGTTCCAAAATCCAGACCTAAGGGCAAGATCAAACTGAAAAAGTATAAGCATCAGTTGAGGGAAGGAGGACCCACAGAGGTGTTGCCCTACTATGTAGAACCAAATCTTGAAGAAAAGGTTAAAGCTGGAGTTATCTTGTGCTGGCTGAGGAAGGGCATTAAAAAAATCAAAGATTTGGTATCCTAGTTTGTTGTAGTTAGTTGTAGTTTCAGCCATCTAGTTTTAGTGTGTCCTAGGTTGTCTGAATAATTATGTAATGTAAGGGTTGATGTAATGCTTCCATGCAATGATGAATAAAAGGGTTTATGTAATGCTTCTATGCAGATGGTAGGAAATAATGTATGTAATGTAAGGTTAAATGATGCTCATGCTCAAATGTTGGCAGTAGCTACTGGTTGGCTTGCTCTATACTGCCTTTTTAAATTTAAGTAATTATCTACTAAAATTTGATTAGCTATTGGTATAATTCTCTTTGAATTTATAAAAAATTTAAGTCACTAGCTACTGCCTTTTGTAATGTATATTTATGAGTAATAGCATTTTCATTTGAAGTCACTAGCATTTCCATATGATGCTCAAGCTTCTGCTATTTAATTATATCTGGAATAATAGCATTTTCATTTGAAGTCACATGTTGGCAGTAGCTACTGGTTGGCTTGCTCTATAATCTTGTATGCTTGTTTATGCTCTATAATGCTACTAGTACATGAAATGCTACTATTTGAATTCATTTATGAAATGATCATGCTCATGCTCATGCTCATTATCTTGTATATGCTTTTGTGCAGTGTTCTCTATATGCTGTACCAATGGTACTACCCATATATAATGAATTAATGTTAGCTAAAAACTTGAAGTGCAGTTCTCTGGTTTGAAGTGCTAGCTTTAATGTACTCTGGTTTTTGTAGTGCTCCAGGTTGTGTAGTGCTCCAGTGGTAGTGCTCCAGGTGGTAGATGCTCCAGGTTAAGAAAGTCATTGTTGTTGTACTGCTTCAGGTTAAAAAATATGCTGAAATAGATGCTCCAGGTTTATGTTGGCTTTTGTTTGATGTATTGTAGATGGGCAAGTTTGTATGGTCGATATATGGTGGATATTTTTGCAGGGATTTCATTGAGTTGCCCATTTCTCCCGAAGCGTTGATTAACTTCCGTTTCGGTTGAGAAATGGGCACTCCTACGTAGAAAAATTAGCAAAAGTCATGCCGAATTTTTGGTTGACTTTTGTACTAACTTGTTGCCTCTTTTTAATGAAGTGCAAATAAACATGTCGGGCAACACTTCTAAGCCAGGAGCCAGAACGAAGAAGCGAGAGAGGCCAACAAGGACTTGGGAGGGCTACGAGCAGCCCGGAAGGCCGCGCCGAGTCGCCCGATGATGAGGAAGAGGGCGGGACGCCGCCTCCGAGAAGGGGTCCGCCGCCGACACCGGCGACGATGACGATACCTGGGACGACGCCGCCCAGACCGGTGAAGAGACGACCGGTGAAGAGAACGCGGCCAACCGCACGGAAGGTGATAGCGGCGGCAACCCTCGGGAGGGTAAGAAGAAGAGGACGGCGAGGAGGCCAAGGAGGGATCGGAGGCCGCAAGTGCTCGCCAACGTCACCGATGCTGTCACGGTAGTCTCCGAAAGTGGCCTACCGATGGAGCCTTCGTGGGTTGCCAAAGGGTACGGCATGCAACTAGGGTGCATCGTCCGTGAAACCGTGCCGATCCTAACTCGGGACCTCAGAAGCAAGGAGAACGAGGCTATCGCCCAATCCCTCCTCCGGAAGCTTCACCAACGATACACGTTCCCGGAGCCGTTCAATAAGAAGGTGGACTCTTTAGCTCTCACGAAGATGAGCACCGCCTTGAGCAGCTGGAAGAACCGGCTGAAGAGAAAGATCGAGGCCGGTGAAAGCTGGGAGAGGATAAGTAGCAAAGACCCGTCGCTCTCCTTAGAAGACTTTAATGCATTCAAGTCTTACTTAGAGAGTGACGCTGTTAAAAATGGACCGCCTGGGGGAAGAAAATGTGGGATTTGAACTTAGGGACCCACCATTGCGGAAGCGGCGGTTACCGAGGAAAACAGCCCACTTGGGACAAGGAGGATGCCGAGATGGTACGTCTGGGGAAAGAAACCCCTGGCACAAAATCCGGATGAACAGGCTAGGAACTTTGTCCGATCCCGCTACTACTTAGACTGGAAGACGGGGGAATTTATTACGGATCACGAAGACGTGAGGGATTTCGAGAAGTACCTGGTAAGGATAGTTCTATATTATTTCGCTCATCTTATTAGGCAATGAAGCCAAATGAGCTAACCTTAAGTTCCTTTGTCTGAAGGATGAAGAGTTGACGAAGGCTGGCCCGTCGTCCCAGGGGTCGACGGAACCGTGGGACACGCCTTTCAACAGGGCGATGAACAAATACAAGGAGAGGGAGCTAGACAAGCCACCGACGTCGGGTGGCCGTGTGTCCGGCTTTGGCACAAGTATGAAGCTATCCGAGTACTACGGATCGGATGCCAAGACGAGAAAGCTGGAGAGGAGGTCATCGGCTAAGGATAAATCCGAGGTTCAGGAGCTGAAGAAGAAGGTGGAGACACTAGAGAAGCTGGTGGCCGAAAAGCCTGTGGAGAACACGGAGATGATGAAGAAGTTATTGGACGAGAAGATCCGGCAGATCATCCCCCTGGGTTGATGGAGGGGTTAGCTGCTTGGAATGCGGGAGGTCAAGTGGGGCCGATACATGTGCCCAGCATCAGCGGCAGCAACTCAAGCTTCCACGTGTCGCCGACGGTGCCGCTCCACCCGACGCCGGCGGGGCTCCACGACGCCGCCGCAGCTCCAACCGCCGCCGAGCTCCAAGTCGCATCGACGCCCCCAACCGCCGCCCTTGTATCGACAAAGCCGAGATCGACGCCATCAAGGAGGTAAACTCATTAGTTACTCCTTCGCGTCATCTTCTTTAACTATATATGCCGTGACATCTCACGATGCCCAACATGGCGCCCCTGACTCAGGATGAACCATGCATACTTCGCAAACGGTGGAGCCCGGCGGCAAGTTGGTGGAAGTTGCTAGCGGCCTTGTCATGGCTTCCCGCGTTATGCACGGCGCTAGATTGGCGGACGACGTGGCGAAGGTCAAGTTGGTAGTGGTAGTGCCGGAGTACCGCTACGCCATCCCCCCCTCCGGGCACAGACGAAGGCGACGTTTTGCCCCTTGGGGATTGCACCTCATGGCTTATGACATGGCCGAAGAACCAGATTCGTCTGGGGGGGGTCTTCCGAGTGGTAAGAAAAGCACCGGCGCCACCTCCCCTATCATCCGGCCCAAGATCGCCGCGCCGACGACACCCTTAAGGAAACGGCGGTCGCCGCCCCACTACCCTGAAGGAACCGCGGTCGCCGCCGCCACCGGAAGGAACCGACGATCGCCGTCACCACCAGACGCCACAAACAGTTGTTGGGAGCGCTACCGCAGCGACCGTCTACTAGACGCACGGTACGCCAAGCGACGGCATCGCAACCGCCACCACCTAAGGTCCAGGACATGGCGCCACTTGATGGCAACGATGTAGAGGATGATGATGACATCGATGCCTACATCAACACTGGCGCCTGCAGCCAAGATATGTACATGCCTCCTATGGATGAACAAGCCTTCCGCACACACAGCGATCAACTTAGTCGTCCCCCTCACGAAGCAGCGCCTGGTCTTCACGGGTCTTTCTCAAGACACTCCTCCGGATGCTGGCAATCCAGCTCAACTCAAGCCTGCTACCGTTTTCAGCCCTAACACGCTGCGTAAGACGATCATCGGGAGCCACCCAAATCAACCCCAGAAACCTCAGAAGCACCACCAGCACCGAAGCACCACCATCAGCACCACAAGCACCCCCGTAGGTCAGGTGAAGAAGGGAAGGAGAGAGGAGCCAAGAAGGGGCTTCATCCAGCCTGCTCCTAAGAGGATCCGGGCCGACGACATGGTACCACCTACACCGGATGGCTTGCCCGGTGTCATGAAGCTAAACCTATACTGCCTCCGGACATGGAACACCTCGCAAGTGGACCAATGCTCCCTTTGCAGCACTCTATTCAATATCAAGAGAGCGTCCTTCTTAAAGAAAAGGATCCAAATTACCCGGTGTTCTCGGTCAAGGTGCCGTCCGACCAGCACTTCGTCAATGAAGACCCCGCGGATATCTTCCTCATAGCATTCGAGGACGTCTTCAATCTATTTCACTCGAAACGGCTCGACTATAACTTGGTCCGCCTATACGCGATCAATCTTCAGATGAAGATCACAGAGAGAGACCCCCCACATTGCGGTAGCGGATCCCTACTACATGCGCGATAGCCAGCTCCAGGACGGCTCAAGCACACGGACCAAGGCGGTGCGGTACCTCGAGAGCTTCATGCTCATGAACAAAGAGAAGAACACCATTCTTCTGCCTGTCTTTCCCGAGTAAGTACACATCCGCTCACGGCTGTCGTAACTTATGCTTTCTTATATATTTCTTCCATTGGCGATCCTTTTCCAACATTCCATTTCAATTGCATGTGTTGAGCAGGGACAAATATGCACACTCATCATCCTTTGCCGAAGTGGTCACTAGCCCAGTATTTCGACTCGTCGATACGACGACGAAGAAAGACTACAGGAGAATAAGGGGTGTTCTCGATGAGGCTATCCTTGGCTACTCCAAAAATGGAGGCACCTTCGACAAGAAAGGGGAATTTGTCAGGCCGGACACTAAAAAGCTCGGGTTCAAGCACGTGATCGACTTCCCTTGCATCAAGCAGCCAGCTGGCAGCATTAAGGAGGCCTTCTATGTCCTCCATCACCTTAAAGGGTTTGTCGAGGATGCAGAGATGATGTCTCTGCCACCTAGCAAGCGAGACCCCATTAAAATGTCGGGGGAGATCAACGATGATGATCTTAGAGAAGACTTCCATCGCCTCCAAGTAAAGCTCTCTGAAATTATAGTACACGATGTATCCAACGCATCGGGGCTCTTATACCAACTCAGAGGGTTGTGTAAGAGGGATATCGAAGAACGCCTACATAGGCAGGGTGATGGAAGGACATGGACGACGAAGGCCTTGTACAAGCCGTTCCCGGAGCCGCTCAAGAAGAAGTCTCGTTGACCGAGACCGGTGTGCTTAGCATTACTTTGAATCGATGGACAATTTGTACTGTGTTGTAAACTAAACTTGCTTAATTTGCTCGAAACGGTGGTCGTTGTTGTTGGACTTCAATTACTATTGTAGTCGTTGTCGTTGAACTTGATTACTTATGTGATACCGATGCTATATGTCTTTTAGGTTTATTATTATTTCCTTGCTTTAATTCTTGTGAATATGTATGCATGTGAACTCTCTAACTCTTTCCATTGCGTTATATACTAATATGCCTTGTGTCCATGCATCGAGATGACGTACTACGTCGTGTTCGAGGGGCGGGTTCCAGGAGTGTACGAGGAGTGGGAGGAGTGCAAGAAACAGGTGCACAAGTTCAGCGGCAACTGCTACAAAGGGTACCCGACTAGGCACGAGGCGGTTGCCAAGTGGAGGGCGCACCAAGCAAAGAAGAGCAAGATGAAGACCTTCCTTGTGCTCTCGCTCTTGCTCACCATCGTCGCGGCGGTACTCTATTTCATCCTAGTGTAGGCGGCCGGTGTCACTTCGTTTGTATCTAGAGATGATGAGAACTTTCTTAATTTGCATGCATTATGAGTGTATGGAGCTATATGTATAACTCGATCGGGCTCTAAGTAATGTGATGATGATGTGATGATTATATATGTCCATATTATATCTGTCTATATTATATCAGTATATAACCTGCATGTAGTGTATAAAATCAGTATAAAACCTATATAGTACACCAGGGAGCACAAAATCGAGTATACCTGTAGATAGTTCTGTGGCGCACCAAAAAATAATTCTGTGGCGCACCTATTTCTGTGGCGCAGCTACATCACATGCGCCAGAACTACTTATTTCTGTGGCGCACACTGTGCGCCACAGAAACCTTATTTCTGTGGCGCACGGCCTGGTGCGCCACAGAAAGCTTATTTTTGTGGCGAGAATTCTGTGGCGCACCTCCCATGCGCCACAGAATCGTTTTTTCGTGCGCCACTGATGAGGCTTTTCCTACTAGTGCCTTCACCATGATTTGTTCACCTTTTTATGAGAGCTATGCATTTAGTTGAACCTTTTATGTTTGGTTGTATCCGCGAACGGCGGTGGTGCATCCTATTTATGCAAAGACCGGTGTATTACGTCAAACTCTGAAGTAATAAAGCAACCTTTTTCGAGAAAAAATTGATTCTGGCGTCACTTTACTCAGGAAAGCCGAGACGAGATCTCTGATCTATGCCACTTAAGCTGAGTATATATTCATGTGGTTCATATATCTCAAGTTCTCAACCTATACTCTAAAACGAAATAAATTAACAGCCGTATGAAACAGATATTGTCTTTTCAGCAACCAGTCTGAAGATCAATTTTGAAAAAAATTGAGATTTTGTTGGTTCTAGAGCATGATGAAAATATTTGCGAGAAGATGGTGTTTTTGGTGCAAATCATAGAACTAGTGATTCAGCCCTGTGGACTGATATGTTACGGGTCAACAATCTGTATCAAAGTGTAGAAAATGCAAGTTGAAAATGTCAGATGGGCTGATTTTTTATAAGATACTTGGTGTGGCTTGAAATATAAATTTCCTGGTCTCTTTAAGATATGTAATGAACAAGATGTGTCGATTTCTTCTTGCCTAGAATGGTTGGAGATTCACTTTCAAGAGGTGGCTACTTGTGGATTTGCAAGAACGAGGGGGTTGCACAGGATCTTGTGTGGGGTCAGGCTGTCAGATGAGAAGGACAAACCAATTTGGAAGTGGACAAAAAAATGGAAATTTTAGTGTGAAGTTCATGTATAAGAATTTCCGCAGCATTAGGATAAACAGGTCATCCGGAAAGGAATAAAAAGCCTCTTATAATTAAATTTTGGTTATTGCTCATTTTGAACAATGCTATCCAACAAAAGACAACATGGTTAGAAGGAAATAGATGAGAAATATCTAATGTCAGTTATGTGACTCGCGTTTGATTGACAGTGCTGGCTAGGGGGAGGCGTGTGTCATCGACGGCACAGAGCACGCTGGCACGGACAACGACGAACAAAACAATGTTGTGATGGGTGCCGCCCCTAGGAAGCCACCGCACTGATGGAGATGGCAGTGGCCACCGTGGCATCTCCAGTCGGGGATCACCGCGCCGGATCCCATCCAAGACGGCCTCTAGGATGCGGCCGGGCACGCCGAAGAAAAGGTGGCGCCCCGTTGCATTCTTCTGCGTTGACAGCCCGATGAGGCCGATGGAGCCGCGCCAGGTCTTCTTCTTGCTGCGCGTCAAAGAAGTCTGCCCACCAGATGTCATTGCCCATGGGCGCCCAGGTTGGGTCCACGGGTCCGCCTCAAATTAGCCCGCCACGGTGGTCATGGTTCTCATACCACCAACGCTCGCTTCCCGCCCTGGGCGCTGGCTGGATGCCGACATCATTGACGGCCATCTTCCACTCGCCACTAACACATGTCACTGGGTAGCACGCCTCGTACAATGTTAAGTACACTGTGCAATTTCGTTACACTAAGTACAAACAAACATGGCATTCCGATATTTTTAAATAAACTATTTTCAAACCTTGTGCTATCGAGACACGTAAACGTAAGTTGAAAGATGGATACAACACATAGGCGACAATGGTGAGGTGGCCGGCCAGTCATTTCAAGGCATTACGAATTATAGTCATGACCACTTAAATTGTTTATAATCTGCTAAAGACTGGGACGTAAACTGTATCACCTTCTCTAAAACTATTTCATGTAAACAAATTGTAACTTTTCGAACTAAAAAGTCATAATAATTTAATGTTTAGACCCTCTCAAACGCCTTAAGACCAATTAGAACAAAATAATAATGGATGCTTCCGGCTTTCACTCACCACGATTTCTTATAGTGTGCGTGGCTAACCCGGCCCGTGTGAATGGCAGGGGGCACTCCACTCACCATGATGCCTCCGGCGTTGTAGATTAGGGCGTTAAGACCGTGATCTATGTAGCGGGAATGGCCTCGGGATGCCGAACACTGCATTAGGCCAACCGATTACATCTTTGGGGATCGTGGTTGGGTGTGATTTCCTGTCTGACAACTCCCAAAGGTGTTTGGGGAGGTTTTGGCGATGCAACTGGAGATCCTCGAACAATCAACTTACTATTTTGAAAAAGTTAAGACAATAGAGTGCTCAGCAAGTAAGAAAAATGCATAGGTATAGGGTTCCATTTCATCAATACTGGATATACATGATAAGCAGATCATTCATCCAGATAGTCACACAAACACGTAGCAGATATACTTCACAGTAAAAAAAAAATACATAGTAGGTACTATTAAGCAAAATTACCTCCATCGATCCTTACTGAAGATATCTGGAGATTTCACTCGTGCAGTTACGCGTAAGAGTGTAGTCCCTTCCTACAGGAAGCTTGGCAAACCCTTGCAGTCTCTGCTTCCTCATGTCAACAGTAATCACCACATCCATCTGCCCCGTGCGGTATGCCTTATACTGCAGGTAGAGAACGTCATCATCCATGCTTATGGTGGGGAAGCCAACGAGTTCGCTGGTAATGCTGGCTCCGAGGGGTCGTCGTCGGCACTGCGCTGACGCAGCTTAGGCAGCAGCTCAGAATGCATTGGGTCGATGGTGATGTCGGCAACATCAAAGTCGCAGTCAAGATGCCAGTCCTGGCATGGAACGATCGGGATTGGCAGGCTCCATGCGATGGCCTTCCAGCCTCTGCTGGGCGCTCTACGCTGGCGAGCACCAGGAGGGTGGTCATGAGGAGTGCGAACCACCTTTGTCGGTGTGTTTACGATCTCGACATACTTGATGGAATCTCTGAGCAGGTTGACGGTGATGTCCCGGATGATGTGGGGGCAGAATAGGCCGTGGAATCCCCAGTTACCCCTCGCCGGTGGCGGCAGCGGTACGTCGACGAGCACGGGCCTCTCCTGAAGCACGTTGCAGACGAGGATGCCGCGCCAGAGGTCAGCCCAGCCGACCATGCCAAGGGTGGCGCCCCGCCCTAGTATGATCGCCTTTGTCGTCTCGTGATACGTCGCAGAATCCACGGGGCGCACGTTGTCCCTCACCGACACCACCTTGGAGGTCCAGCCCTCGGGGGCTCTGGAGGAGCGGTAAAGGTGGAGATTGAACTCCACCTTGCTAGTTGCCCCAGGCTCCTCATCGTCCTGCTTGGGGTACCGTCTGGTGAGAGCGGCGATGGCGTAGTGGGCGTGGCCGTCGCCGAAGCTGAGTAGGGCGACATCCCGATGTCTGAAGCTGATGGGGTCGTGGTGGTGAAGAAGGTGCAGCGACGGGTTCCGAGGGTGCGCCCGGTAGATGAAGTAGTCATAGTACCGTGAAGGGAACCGGCAGCGCACCGAGACGTAGAAGAGGATGAGATCCGAATCCGAGCTGATAACCCTAGGCGGCCGATGGAAACCGCCGGGTCCAAGATCTGGAGAGTAGACGCAGAAGTGGGAGACTTGGGGTGGGCGGGCGGCGTGGAAGGACACCTGGATGCTTTCGCCGGCGCTCGTGGTGCTCCCGGCGAAGCTGGCGTTGGGGTAGTCAGCCGCGTAGCCAACGATGTCGAGGAGGACCCAGTTTGGGGCGTGGTGGTCGTCTCCCTCGGGAAGTGCATGCGGACTCGTAACGGTGGAGAAGGACGAGGCGGCGGCCATGGCGCGCGTCCAGCAGAAAAAGGTCAGGGTTGGGGACTGCGATCCATCCAGTGCCTTGCTATGCGCTTTGCCTTGCCCCCAAACATCCACCGTCCAGGCAAATCTAACGGCCAGCAAGCGATCAATTCAAAACGAAGTCAGCCACGGGAGGAGAAAGAGAATAAAGCTTCGTCGTCGTTCTCGGGCAAGTCCCGCGGCCGCCAAGTACAAATGGCTTGCACCTCCGCCGCTGCTGCCGAAAAGCCAGGGCAGCCGCGCCGGTCTTGGCGATCCCCTCCGAAGGCTTCCAATGATGTTGCCTTCTGCCCCTTCCGATGCCCCCTCTCCGACCCCTCGACACCAGCCACGACTCAGATTCAGCTCAGCAAGATTAGTAGAGCCTAAGGACATTCAGCTCAGCAAAACAAAGTGTTACTGTGGTACTGAAGATTAATTACGGTTCAGCAAAACAACAACGTTACTCCGTATTACAATACAGCAGGAAAATTGTTCAAATGAGAGAGAAATTGATCAATTCGGTGAAATTGTGTTAACGGTAACAATTTGGATCTTCTTTATCTAGGTTTAGTGTTTTAAGCAATCTTGCTTTTGAATGACAGATCACCATATTTATATGTACTTATTATTATTATTATCGTGGGGTTTCCATGATAGAAGCTACCGGTGCAGCTTACGTGAGTCGTGGGGCGAAGTCTGTTGAATTTTGGCTTGTCAATCCTTGTCCCGAGAAGTAACTGCGAACACATCATAAAAAACTGTGAGGTTATGGACACTGTGTGAAAGTTGGCGGACATAAATTTTCAGAATAAAATCAATATTTTAAAATAATATTTACGACACATGCATTGGCATATGACTTTCTTGTCAAAGGCCACAGTTAGTGCATCAGACACATTGTTCCTTCAATTAAATTGAGATGCTTGAACTGAGTAAGTTCATACTCACCCCCTTTACTTCCAAAAACCATTGCTAGACTGTGAGAACGATGGAGTAGACTACACCAAACAAATCGAAGGCAGCTATGAAGTCTATTACGAGGAGCCTAACCTTTCATGTGCAGTTGAAGGAGTGGACCAGCTATGAAGTCTACTATGAGAAAACTAAATTTTCAGCTGGAGTTGATGGAGTGGACTACGACATAGTCTATGATGTTGAAGAGGTCAGGTATAAGCAGTAGGAAGAGTTCGAGTAGCAGTAGAGGAACCGACCAGCCTAGAGAACCTTACTTAAATAACTTGTTGAGTTCCAATGGTACTTAGCTCAGTATTTTCGCTGGTTCGTAAGTTGTTTGTAGTCAGAGTTGAGTCAGAGTGGTATCCTCCTTGGACAAATGAGCATATCGAAGAATTTGTACACTTTTGGGTTGTAATAAGAAGCGTTTGATATGTGGATCCGCAATATTTCTATTTTATTACTCTGAGGGATGTGATATTTGTGAATTAGTACTTTCACATGTATTATGTCAATGACTTGCATACTACAACATGAAGTCGTATGCTGGGTCATCGCACCATCAATATCTTACTATATATGACACGACTAGATTTTTCCTAATTTGCAGTAAATAAGGCGTGTCAACACCTCCTCGGTGTACTCATTGGTAGGCAGTCAAGCAGATATTACACTATGTAAAGGCTACTCTCTATTGCACCCTTCTACAACTATTGTTCTGTCAATCTTTCCTGCCTTTTCTGATGCCGATTGGACTGGCAACTATGATGATCTAGGATTAACAAGAGGATTTGCAATCTTCTATGGAGGTAATATTGTTACTTACTTGCTCGAAAGCAACCTAGAGTATCTCTCTTCCGCTCAATACAATGCACTCGCAAATGATAATGTTGAACTTATTTGGGTAAAAGCTCTTCTTAGCGAACTTTGAGTGTTACAGAAGAGTCCACCTATTTTATGGAGCTATGTATCTCTCTTTCAATCCGGTCTTTTACTCTTGTATGAAGCATATTAGAAGAGTCCACCTATTCGTGAATGGGCTGCTTAAAAATTAATTCAAATCAGATTTATCTATTTCAAGGATTAGCTAGCCTGATATCTTCACTAAGCCTCTGCCGCTACCTATATTTGCTATGTCCAAGTGTAATCTCAATCTTCATGGATTATTTAAGATAGGGAGAGGGTCATAAACTATGACTATAGCTTGTCTAATGCGGTATGGTTACATACAATACCTCCTGTACACCTTGTTGTATTCTACCCCCACGTAATACACTATACATACACGAAGCCAGCCCAAGGATTTTCTTTTCGAGGTCTTCCTCTCAAGCCAAGGTCCTGTTTGTAATGTTGCCCACCGATTAATGGAGCTTCTCCCTCCCTGTTCCAAAAAAGAAAAGGGCTCCGAAAAATTTGCTGCCCGAGTCAAAGCGTCCGTATGGCGCGACCTGGCATCGTTGTCGAGTTGACGAGCTGTCCCCATTTTTGACAGGTAGTCAGGTTAGAGACGATCGTTCAGTACACACGCATGCACAGAAGTTGCTAGACAACAGATTGAAGGCGTCCTCGCCAATCTGCGGAGTATGCAATCGTCTGTATGGCGCGACCAGCAGGCGTCATCGTCGAGTTGCGGATCGTGCGGAAATTTGTCGCCATTTTTGACAGGTCGTCAGGTCAGAAACAATCCGTTTCTTCCACACAAGCTAGACATCGTCGCCGCCGCCGTCGGCAATTTGTAGATTAGTGGTATGTCCAGCTTTTGACATCACGCATACAAATCCACTCGCCGTGGTGCGCACCACCTTAACTACTCCATTCTGTTGGTGATGGCGCGCCAATGGTTATGGCCCTGGCAAAGGCAAAGAGGTTATCATCACTTCATTTAAGTTTCCAACCAGATTAGCATCAATTTGTTAGCAGTTTATAATTAAAATATTTAGACATTTAGCAGAAAGAAGGATAATCGGGCCTACCATTCTGGAAGAAAGAATACTTAATTAGCCCGGATTCGTTGCACTAATCTGGCAGATTATCCTTGGGTTCGTCCTGCTCTCGAGATTATCCAGAAATAACTAAACGTGGTTTGTATTTGATTCCCGCGTCACTTTACTCAGGAATGGGAATGTGGTGACACCCTACAAAGCAACGATTAATAATGTCTAACCATGACATACAGTGAGGGCTAACTAAGCAAGACATATTGTTGACGAATGACGATCAAGTAGCTAGTAAGAAACGAAAAGAAAGCCGAGACAAGATCTCTGGGCGCTGGCGCGGGATGCCGACATCATTGACGGCCATCTTCCACTCGCCACTGCTGGACAGACGCATGTCACTGGGTAGCACGCCTCGTACAATGTTAAGTACACAGTACAATTTCGTTACACTAAGTACAACAAACATGGCATTCCGTTATTTTTAAACAAACTATTTTTAAACCTTGTGCTATCAAGACATGTAACCGTAAGTTGACAGATGGATACAACACATAGGCGAAATTGGTGAGTGGCCGGCCAGTCATTTCAAGGCATTACGAATTAGTCATGACCACTTAAATTGTTTATAATCTGCTAAAGACCGGGCCGTAAACTGTATCACCTTCTCTAGAACCATTTCGTGTAAACAAATTATAACTTTTCGAACTAAAATGGTCGTACTAATTTAATCTTTAGACCCTCTCAAACGCCTTAAGACCAATTATAACAAAATAATAATGGATCTATGACCATTTCACCCACACTCACTAAAAAAAGGTCACTAGTTAAGACATTTCATATAGTGTGCGTGGCTAACCCTATGTCAATGGCAGGGGGCCCTCCACTCACCACGATGCGCCCGCGTTGTAGATTAGGGCGTCAAGGCCATGACCTATGTAGCGGGAATAGCCCCGGGATGCCGAATGCTGTATTAGGCCATGCCGAACCGATAACATCTTCGGGGCTCGTGGTTGGGCGTGATTTCCTGTCCGACACGTCCCAAAGGCGTTTGGGGACGGTATGGCGATGCAACTGGAGATCCACGAACAATCAACTTACTATTTTGGAAAAGTTAAGACAATAGAGTGCTCAGCAAGTAAGAAAACTAGGCTTGCCAAGAATGCATAGGTATAGGGTTCCATTTCATCAATACTGGATATATATGATAAGCAGATCATTCATCCAGATAGTCAGACAAACACATACCAGATACTTCACGGTAAAAAAAACACATAGTAGGTACTAGTAAGCAAAATTACCTCCATCTATCCTTACGGAAGATATCTGGAGATTTCACTCGTGCAGTTACGCGCAAGAGTGTAGTCTCTTCCTTTTTTCGATAAAGGATGCTTTATTACTTTGATAAGCAATTACATCCAGCCTCTGCATAACCAGGATGCACACAGCCGTTTATAGATCCAAGAGTACAATCTGATAAAAACAAAACTAGGCGAAATACATATCGGAGCGATAAAATATAAAACGCCTAAGGTGTGGATGGAGCGTCAATCCGTAGACTATGCTGCCACCCATGTTGGGAAAAAGTATCCCTCGCCGTAGCCTCCAACCGTGTACAGACCTCCGTAAACAGCTCGCGGTTCTCCACTCGTTGAAGAGGTAACCACGAATGGAGAATAGCCGTGCATCTGTATATGACCTGCAAAAGGGAACAATTTTTGTCATTAAAAATCTTGTCATTTCTACTTAGCCAAAGCGCCCAGATGACTGCCAGCGCCCCCACCCTAAGAAGCAACTTGAACCTTGAATCGACACCATGTAACCAATTGCCGAAGACATTGGCCACACTAGTCGGGGGAAACAGGGTAGACGCTACTTGGATGACCGACCATATAGATTTCGCAAAATGGCACTTGAAGAACATGTGTTTAATTGTTTCGTCATGTTGACAGAAAACACACCGTGTACTTCCATGCCAGTTTCACTTAACAAGATTGTCCTTGGTGAGGATAACTCCTCGACGAAGATACCATCCAAATATTTTTATTTTTAATGGTATCTTCATCTTCCAAATTTTCTTATTATTATCAACTGGTATATCAGAATGAAGAATCGCATTGTATAATGATTTTACCGTGAAAGAACCATTTGCATTGAGATTCCACCTGAATTCATCCGGTTCAGGTGATAGTTGTATATCTCCTAGCCGATGAGTCAGGGTATTCCATGCTAACAGCCTTTGGCCAAGTAAAACTCTTCTGAACGTCACATTCGGCGGTGAGGTAGCCATCACCGTAGCAATGGTATCACCTTTGCAACGAACAATATTATACAAAGCAGGATACTGTTCACTTAAGGGTGCATTGTCTAGCCAAGCATCCTCCCAGAACCGTATCTGTGCCCCATTCTTAATCAAGAAAGTACCATGGCAGAAGAAGATATTCTTTGCCGCCATGAGTCCAGCCCAGAAGTGTGAATCCCCTGGTTTCCAGACCAATTGGGATAATGTCTTCGAGCCCAAATACTTTCTTGTGATAATAGTTTGCCATATCCCATCCTCGGTAAGAAGCTTAAACAGCCATTTACCTAGAAGTGCCGAATTCTTGACTTCCAGGTCATGAACTCCAAGCCCTCCTTGTTCTTTGGGACTACAAACTATACTCCATTTAACCAATCGATATTTTTTTTTCTCGCTGTCCCCTTGCCAAAAGAATCTGGATCGATAATAATCGAGTTTATGCAGTATTCCTTTCGGTACTAGGAAGAATGATAACATATACAGTACCATGTTTGTGAGTACTGAATTAATGAGTACCAATCTTCCACCCAGGGACAACAATTTGCCTTTCCAACTAATAAGACGCTTTTGTAGTCTTTCTTCCACAATTTTCCATTCAGCATTTGTGAGTCTTCGATAATGAATCGGAATACCCAAATAGCGAATAGGAAACTGGCCTTGCCCACAACCAAACAACTCTGTGTATAAAGTCGTATCGTTTTGGGCATCACCGAAGCAAAACAACTCGCTTTTATGGAAATTGATTTTTAATCCCGATAACTGCTCAAACGCTGCTAAAATTAACTTTAGATTGCGAGCTTTTTCGAGATCGTGATCCATAAAGAGAATTGTATCATCGGCATATTGAAGTATAGATAAACCACCATCAACCAGATGTGGAATCACTCCTTCAATTTGGCCTTCAGCCTTGGCTCTTTCAATCAGGATTGCCAGCATATCCGCTACAATGTTAAACAACATTGGAGACAACGGATCCCCTTGGCGTAATCCTTTTCGTGTCTGGAAATAGTGGCCGGTGTCATCATTAACCCGGATTGCCACACTTCCTCCATACACAAAATCATTGATGAGAGCCCGCCACTCAGGAGAAAAACCTTTCATCCTAAGCGTCTGCTGGAGGAAAGACCATTTGACCTTATCATAGGCCTTTTCAAAGTCTAATTTTAAAATAACCCCATGTAATTTTTTAGTGTGCATCTCATGTAGTGTCTCATGCAGAACCGCAACTCCATCTAGGATATTTCTTCCTTGCATGAAAGCGGTCTGTGATGGACGAACAACATGATCTGCTACCGTATTAAGTCTAATGGTGGCCACTTTCGTGAAAATCTTGAAACTGACGTTTAAGAGGCATATGGGTCTATATTGTTGAATCCTTTCTGCCTCATTAACTTTCGGTAACAAGATTACTTCACCAAAATTTAGACGAAATAATTCTAGTTGTCCCATGTGCAAAGCACTGAACAAAGCTAGAAGGTCCGATTTAATAGTATCCCAAAAAGTTTGGTAAAACTCAGCTGGGAAACCATCTGGACCCGGTGCTTTATTACGTTCCATTTGGAAAATTGCCTTCTGAACCTCTTCCTCTGAATAAGGTGCAGTCAGAAGACCATTTTCCTCCATCGAAACTTGGGGTATGTCAGCCGTTAAGTCCTCGTCTAAAGAAAAACCAGTTTCCTCTGGAGGACCAAACAGACCTTTATAATAATTCGTAATGTAAGATTTGAGTTGTTCATGGCCTTCAATCACCCCTTCATCTTGTACCAGAGAGTAAATACGCTTTTTCCGATGTCTTCCATTAGCTACACCATGGAAATATCGCGTATTTGAATCTCCTTCCAGAATGAATTGGGCTTTGGATCTCTGATACCATTTGAGCTCGTCTTCCCTGAGAAGGCATGCAATCTGCGCATTGGATTGATTCTTGAGTTCAATCTCTTGCGTAGACAGCGGTCTAACCTCAGCCAAAGCCTCCAGCTCATCAATCACAGTTGATAAGCGAGCCTTCTCTTTTTTTAAAATACCAGCCATGTGGGCAGCCCAACCAGAGAGATGTTTGCGCATAGCCCGCATCTTATTATTCCATCTCAAAATTGGAGTGCTGCCCCCGACCGGTCTCTCCCACACCGTCTTAACCATCTCATGGAACCCCTCCCGATTTAACCAGCCAAGTTCAAACTTGAACGGCCGTTTACTAACCGGGCGGGGGTTCCCTGTAGTTAAAAGGATAGGAGCATGGTCAGACAATTTTTCAATACGTTCTAGTGCACGGACCGACACCATAGGGTACTTATCTTCCCACTCGGTATCCATCAACACGCGATCTAGTTTTTCGTATGTGGGCTCAGACAAGCTATTGGCCCAAGTAAATTATCGACCGGACATGGACACCTCTCTCAAGTCAAGGCTATCAATGACAGCATTAAACAAGAAAGGCCAACGTCCATCAAAATGGCCTTTACTTTTTTCATGAGGAAATCTCAGCAAATTAAAATCCCCTCCGATCAAAATCGGATAGGGATTGTCTTTTGCAAGATTTACCAACTCACGTAAAAAGTCAGCCTTAAATGCATCTTGGGCGGCACCATACACAGCAACCAGACTCCATATAAAACCGTCTGCTTTGTTCTGAATATCGAGTTTAATATGATACTCTCCATCCGAACTAGCTAGAACAGTCATGGTATCTATGCGGACGCCAAGTAAAATGCCCCCCGATCTACCACGAGGCGGGTGAGAATACCACTGATAGTTAACCCCGCCAGATAATCTGTCGAGAAAACTCTGTGAGAAATTCCGCCTACCCGTCTCAGAAATAGCAACAAAATCTAAATCATAATCTCTACAACAAGCGGCAATGTGAGAATGCTTAGCCAAGTCACCAAGACCTCTGCTATTCCGAAACATGCCATTCATCGAGAAACTATTTTAGATTTATTGCCCTTATTATACCGACGTGATTTCTTTCCAGCCGACGATCTAGAACCACGTGCAGATGCTTTGAGATCATAAACTGAACTAAGCTCCGAGTGCTCTAGATCGACTTCTGAAATATTTCCCACTATAGCCGAGAGAAGCTGATCTAGGATGTCATCAACCTCTTCATCGTCTATTATGGAAGTTTCAGACGCAGTGGTGACATTCAGAGCAACCGTCAGACGGTCAAGCTCCGTTTGTCTCAACACATTCGCCGAAACCGAAATCTCTTCGGACCGACTCCCCAACGAAACACCTAAACTACTCAAATTGGAAGTAATACGAGAATCAGAAAAAGCAGTAAACGACTTCACCGGTTGTTTAGTACCTGCCGTGTCGAGGTTCATCTCCGCCTTTCGACGCATGGCTCTCTGCATGACGTCCTCGTCCGTGGCCCCGGTCCCATCCTCTGACAGCGCATATCTCCCACTCCTCCTCACCTTAGGCTGAACTACAGGTGGAGGGCTAGGGGAGCTAGGCTGCTGCAGGGTGGGGACCGCGGAGGGAGAGCTCGAGTGTGGTGAAGACAACGGCGACGCAGGCACCGAGACCACCGATGCAGGGGTAGGTGACAGAGTAGCCCCCTGCACCGCCTGCGAGGTCGGCTGGCGTGCCTGCGAGTCCTGTCGGTGCGCCGGCGAGTCCGACAGCTGAGCCGGCGAGGCCGGCAGCTGCACCAATGTAGTCTCTTCCTACAGGAAGCTTGGCAAACCCTTGCAGTCTTTGCTTCCTCATGTCAACAGCAATCACCACATCCATCTGCCCCGTGCGGTATGCCTTATATTGCAGGTAGAGAACGTCATCATCCATGCTCATGGTGGGGAAGCCAACGAGGTTCGCTGGTAATGCTGGCTCCGTGGGGTCATCGTCGGCACTGCACTGCCGCAGCCTAGGCAGCATCTCAGAATGCATTGGGTCGATGGTGATGTCGGCAACATCAAAGTCGCAGTCAAGATGCCAATCCTGGGATGGAACGATCGGGATCGGCATGCTCCATGCGATGGCCTTCCAGCCTCTGCTGGGCGCTCTACGCTGGCGAGCACCAGGAGGGTGGTCATGAGGAGTGCGAACCACCTTTGTCGGTGTGTTTACGATCTCGACATACTTGATGGAATCTCTGAGCAGGTTGACGGTGATGTCCCGGATGATGTGGGGGCAGAATAGGCCGTGGAATCCCTGGTTACCCCTCGCCGGCGGCGGCAACGGTATGTCGATGAGAACGGGGCTCTCCTGAAGCACGTTGCAGACGAGGATGCCGTGCCAGAGGTTAGCCCAGCCTACCATGCCAAGGGAGGCACCCCTCCCGAGTATGATCGCCTTTGTCGTCTCATGATAGGGCGCAGAATCCACGGGGCGCACATTGTCCCTCACCGACACCACCTTGGAGGTCCAGCCCTCGGGGGCTCTGGAGGAGCGGTAAAGGTGGAGATTGAACTCCACCTTGCTAGTTGCCCCAGGCTCGTCGTTGTCCTCTTTGGGGTACCGTCTGGTGAGAGCGGCGACGGCGTAGTTGGCGTGGCCGTCGCCGAAGCTGAGTAGGGCGACATCCCGATGTCTGAAGCTGATGGGGTCGTGGTGGGGAAGAAGGTGCAGCGACGGGTTCCGAGGGTGCGCCCGGTAGATGAAGTAGTCATAGTACCGTGAAGGGAACCGGCAGCGCACCGAGACGTAGAAGAGGATGAGATCCGAATCCGAGCTGATAACCTTGGGCGGCCGATGGAAACCGCCGGGTCCAAGATCTGGAGAGTAGACGCAGAAGTGGGAGACCTCGGGCGGGCAGGCGGCGTGGAAGGACACCTGGATGCTTTCGCCGGCGCTCGTGGTGCTCCCGGCGAAGCTGGCGTTGGGGTAGTCAGCCGCGTAGCCAACGATGTCGAGGAGGACCCAGTTTGGGGCGTGGTGGTCGTCTCCCTCGGGAAGTGCATGCGGACTCGTGACGGTGGAGAAGGACGAGGCGGCGGCCATGGCGCGCGTCCAGCAGAAAAAGGTCAGGGTTTTGGGGACTGCGATCCATCCAGTGCCTTGCTATGCGCTTTGCCTTGCCCCCAAACATCCACCGTCCAGGCAAATCTAACGGCCAGCAAGCGATCAATTCAAAACGAAGTCAGCCACGGGAGGAGAAAGAGAATAAAGCTTCGTCGTCGTTCTCGGGCAAGTCCCGCGGCCGCCAAGTACAAATGGCTTGCACCTCCGCCGCTGCTGCCGAAAAGCCAGGGCAGCCGCGCCGGTCTTGGCGATCCCCTCCGAAGGCTTCCAATGATGTTGCCTTCTGCCCCTTCCGATGCCCCCTCTCCGACCCCTCGACACCAGCCACGACTCAGATTCAGCTCAGCAAGATTAGTAGAGCCTAAGGACATTCAGCTCAGCAAAACAAAGTGTTACTGTGGTACTGAAGATTAATTACGGTTCAGCAAAACAACAACGTTACTCCGTATTACAATACAGCAGGAAAATTGTTCAAATGAGAGAGAAATTGATCAATTCGGTGAAATTGTGTTAACGGTAACAATTTGGATCTTCTTTATCTAGGTTTAGTGTTTTAAGCAATCTTGCTTTTGAATGACAGATCACCATATTTATATGTACTTATTATTATTATTATCGTGGGGTTTCCATGATAGAAGCTACCGGTGCAGCTTACGTGAGTCGTGGGGCGAAGTCTGTTGAATTTTGGCTTGTCAATCCTTGTCCCGAGAAGTAACTGCGAACACATCATAAAAAACTGTGAGGTTATGGACACTGTGTGAAAGTTGGCGGACATAAATTTTCAGAATAAAATCAATATTTTAAAATAATATTTACGACACATGCATTGGCATATGACTTTCTTGTCAAAGGCCACAGTTAGTGCATCAGACACATTGTTCCTTCAATTAAATTGAGATGCTTGAACTGAGTAAGTTCATACTCACCCCCTTTACTTCCAAAAACCATTGCTAGACTGTGAGAACGATGGAGTAGACTACACCAAACAAATCGAAGGCAGCTATGAAGTCTATTACGAGGAGCCTAACCTTTCATGTGCAGTTGAAGGAGTGGACCAGCTATGAAGTCTACTATGAGAAAACTAAATTTTCAGCTGGAGTTGATGGAGTGGACTACGACATAGTCTATGATGTTGAAGAGGTCAGGTATAAGCAGTAGGAAGAGTTCGAGTAGCAGTAGAGGAACCGACCAGCCTAGAGAACCTTACTTAAATAACTTGTTGAGTTCCAATGGTACTTAGCTCAGTATTTTCGCTGGTTCGTAAGTTGTTTGTAGTCAGAGTTGAGTCAGAGTGGTATCCTCCTTGGACAAATGAGCATATCGAAGAATTTGTACACTTTTGGGTTGTAATAAGAAGCGTTTGATATGTGGATCCGCAATATTTCTATTTTATTACTCTGAGGGATGTGATATTTGTGAATTAGTACTTTCACATGTATTATGTCAATGACTTGCATACTACAACATGAAGTCGTATGCTGGGTCATCGCACCATCAATATCTTACTATATATGACACGACTAGATTTTTCCTAATTTGCAGTAAATAAGGCGTGTCAACACCTCCTCGGTGTACTCATTGGTAGGCAGTCAAGCAGATATTACACTATGTAAAGGCTACTCTCTATTGCACCCTTCTACAACTATTGTTCTGTCAATCTTTCCTGCCTTTTCTGATGCCGATTGGACTGGCAACTATGATGATCTAGGATTAACAAGAGGATTTGCAATCTTCTATGGAGGTAATATTGTTACTTACTTGCTCGAAAGCAACCTAGAGTATCTCTCTTCCGCTCAATACAATGCACTCGCAAATGATAATGTTGAACTTATTTGGGTAAAAGCTCTTCTTAGCGAACTTTGAGTGTTACAGAAGAGTCCACCTATTTTATGGAGCTATGTATCTCTCTTTCAATCCGGTCTTTTACTCTTGTATGAAGCATATTAGAAGAGTCCACCTATTCGTGAATGGGCTGCTTAAAAATTAATTCAAATCAGATTTATCTATTTCAAGGATTAGCTAGCCTGATATCTTCACTAAGCCTCTGCCGCTACCTATATTTGCTATGTCCAAGTGTAATCTCAATCTTCATGGATTATTTAAGATAGGGAGAGGGTCATAAACTATGACTATAGCTTGTCTAATGCGGTATGGTTACATACAATACCTCCTGTACACCTTGTTGTATTCTACCCCCACGTAATACACTATACATACACGAAGCCAGCCCAAGGATTTTCTTTTCGAGGTCTTCCTCTCAAGCCAAGGTCCTGTTTGTAATGTTGCCCACCGATTAATGGAGCTTCTCCCTCCCTGTTCCAAAAAAGAAAAGGGCTCCGAAAAATTTGCTGCCCGAGTCAAAGCGTCCGTATGGCGCGACCTGGCATCGTTGTCGAGTTGACGAGCTGTCCCCATTTTTGACAGGTAGTCAGGTTAGAGACGATCGTTCAGTACACACGCATGCACAGAAGTTGCTAGACAACAGATTGAAGGCGTCCTCGCCAATCTGCGGAGTATGCAATCGTCTGTATGGCGCGACCAGCAGGCGTCATCGTCGAGTTGCGGATCGTGCGGAAATTTGTCGCCATTTTTGACAGGTCGTCAGGTCAGAAACAATCCGTTTCTTCCACACAAGCTAGACATCGTCGCCGCCGCCGTCGGCAATTTGTAGATTAGTGGTATGTCCAGCTTTTGACATCACGCATACAAATCCACTCGCCGTGGTGCGCACCACCTTAACTACTCCATTCTGTTGGTGATGGCGCGCCAATGGTTATGGCCCTGGCAAAGGCAAAGAGGTTATCATCACTTCATTTAAGTTTCCAACCAGATTAGCATCAATTTGTTAGCAGTTTATAATTAAAATATTTAGACATTTAGCAGAAAGAAGGATAATCGGGCCTACCATTCTGGAAGAAAGAATACTTAATTAGCCCGGATTCGTTGCACTAATCTGGCAGATTATCCTTGGGTTCGTCCTGCTCTCGAGATTATCCAGAAATAACTAAACGTGGTTTGTATTTGATTCCCGCGTCACTTTACTCAGGAATGGGAATGTGGTGACACCCTACAAAGCAACGATTAATAATGTCTAACCATGACATACAGTGAGGGCTAACTAAGCAAGACATATTGTTGACGAATGACGATCAAGTAGCTAGTAAGAAACGAAAAGAAAGCCGAGACAAGATCTCTGGGCGCTGGCGCGGGATGCCGACATCATTGACGGCCATCTTCCACTCGCCACTGCTGGACAGACGCATGTCACTGGGTAGCACGCCTCGTACAATGTTAAGTACACAGTACAATTTCGTTACACTAAGTACAACAAACATGGCATTCCGTTATTTTTAAACAAACTATTTTTAAACCTTGTGCTATCAAGACATGTAACCGTAAGTTGACAGATGGATACAACACATAGGCGAAATTGGTGAGTGGCCGGCCAGTCATTTCAAGGCATTACGAATTAGTCATGACCACTTAAATTGTTTATAATCTGCTAAAGACCGGGCCGTAAACTGTATCACCTTCTCTAGAACCATTTCGTGTAAACAAATTATAACTTTTCGAACTAAAATGGTCGTACTAATTTAATCTTTAGACCCTCTCAAACGCCTTAAGACCAATTATAACAAAATAATAATGGATCTATGACCATTTCACCCACACTCACTAAAAAAAGGTCACTAGTTAAGACATTTCATATAGTGTGCGTGGCTAACCCTATGTCAATGGCAGGGGGCCCTCCACTCACCACGATGCGCCCGCGTTGTAGATTAGGGCGTCAAGGCCATGACCTATGTAGCGGGAATAGCCCCGGGATGCCGAATGCTGTATTAGGCCATGCCGAACCGATAACATCTTCGGGGCTCGTGGTTGGGCGTGATTTCCTGTCCGACACGTCCCAAAGGCGTTTGGGGACGGTATGGCGATGCAACTGGAGATCCACGAACAATCAACTTACTATTTTGGAAAAGTTAAGACAATAGAGTGCTCAGCAAGTAAGAAAACTAGGCTTGCCAAGAATGCATAGGTATAGGGTTCCATTTCATCAATACTGGATATATATGATAAGCAGATCATTCATCCAGATAGTCAGACAAACACATACCAGATACTTCACGGTAAAAAAAACACATAGTAGGTACTAGTAAGCAAAATTACCTCCATCTATCCTTACGGAAGATATCTGGAGATTTCACTCGTGCAGTTACGCGCAAGAGTGTAGTCTCTTCCTTTTTTCGATAAAGGATGCTTTATTACTTTGATAAGCAATTACATCCAGCCTCTGCATAACCAGGATGCACACAGCCGTTTATAGATCCAAGAGTACAATCTGATAAAAACAAAACTAGGCGAAATACATATCGGAGCGATAAAATATAAAACGCCTAAGGTGTGGATGGAGCGTCAATCCGTAGACTATGCTGCCACCCATGTTGGGAAAAAGTATCCCTCGCCGTAGCCTCCAACCGTGTACAGACCTCCGTAAACAGCTCGCGGTTCTCCACTCGTTGAAGAGGTAACCACGAATGGAGAATAGCCGTGCATCTGTATATGACCTGCAAAAGGGAACAATTTTTGTCATTAAAAATCTTGTCATTTCTACTTAGCCAAAGCGCCCAGATGACTGCCAGCGCCCCCACCCTAAGAAGCAACTTGAACCTTGAATCGACACCATGTAACCAATTGCCGAAGACATTGGCCACACTAGTCGGGGGAAACAGGGTAGACGCTACTTGGATGACCGACCATATAGATTTCGCAAAATGGCACTTGAAGAACATGTGTTTAATTGTTTCGTCATGTTGACAGAAAACACACCGTGTACTTCCATGCCAGTTTCACTTAACAAGATTGTCCTTGGTGAGGATAACTCCTCGACGAAGATACCATCCAAATATTTTTATTTTTAATGGTATCTTCATCTTCCAAATTTTCTTATTATTATCAATGGTATATCAGAATGAAGAATCGCATTGTATAATGATTTTACCGTGAAAGAACCATTTGCATTGAGATTCCACCTGAATTCATCCGGTTCAGGTGATAGTTGTATATCTCCTAGCCGATGAGTCAGGGTATTCCATGCTAACAGCCTTTGGCCAAGTAAAACTCTTCTGAACGTCACATTCGGCGGTGAGGTAGCCATCACCGTAGCAATGGTATCACCTTTGCAACGAACAATATTATACAAAGCAGGATACTGTTCACTTAAGGGTGCATTGTCTAGCCAAGCATCCTCCCAGAACCGTATCTGTGCCCCATTCTTAATCAAGAAAGTACCATGGCAGAAGAAGATATTCTTTGCCGCCATGAGTCCAGCCCAGAAGTGTGAATCCCCTGGTTTCCAGACCAATTGGGATAATGTCTTCGAGCCCAAATACTTTCTTGTGATAATAGTTTGCCATATCCCATCCTCGGTAAGAAGCTTAAACAGCCATTTACCTAGAAGTGCCGAATTCTTGACTTCCAGGTCATGAACTCCAAGCCCTCCTTGTTCTTTGGGACTACAAACTATACTCCATTTAACCAATCGATATTTTTTTTCTCGCTGTCCCCTTGCCAAAAGAATCTGGATCGATAATAATCGAGTTTATGCAGTATTCCTTTCGGTACTAGGAAGAATGATAACATATACAGTACCATGTTTGTGAGTACTGAATTAATGAGTACCAATCTTCCACCCAGGGACAACAATTTGCCTTTCCAACTAATAAGACGCTTTTGTAGTCTTTCTTCCACAATTTTCCATTCAGCATTTGTGAGTCTTCGATAATGAATCGGAATACCCAAATAGCGAATAGGAAACTGGCCTTGCCCACAACCAAACAACTCTGTGTATAAAGTCGTATCGTTTTGGGCATCACCGAAGCAAAACAACTCGCTTTTATGGAAATTGATTTTTAATCCCGATAACTGCTCAAACGCTGCTAAAATTAACTTTAGATTGCGAGCTTTTTCGAGATCGTGATCCATAAAGAGAATTGTATCATCGGCATATTGAAGTATAGATAAACCACCATCAACCAGATGTGGAATCACTCCTTCAATTTGGCCTTCAGCCTTGGCTCTTTCAATCAGGATTGCCAGCATATCCGCTACAATGTTAAACAACATTGGAGACAACGGATCCCCTTGGCGTAATCCTTTTCGTGTCTGGAAATAGTGGCCGGTGTCATCATTAACCCGGATTGCCACACTTCCTCCATACACAAAATCATTGATGAGAGCCCGCCACTCAGGAGAAAAACCTTTCATCCTAAGCGTCTGCTGGAGGAAAGACCATTTGACCTTATCATAGGCCTTTTCAAAGTCTAATTTTAAAATAACCCCATGTAATTTTTTAGTGTGCATCTCATGTAGTGTCTCATGCAGAACCGCAACTCCATCTAGGATATTTCTTCCTTGCATGAAAGCGGTCTGTGATGGACGAACAACATGATCTGCTACCGTATTAAGTCTAATGGTGGCCACTTTCGTGAAAATCTTGAAACTGACGTTTAAGAGGCATATGGGTCTATATTGTTGAATCCTTTCTGCCTCATTAACTTTCGGTAACAAGATTACTTCACCAAAATTTAGACGAAATAATTCTAGTTGTCCCATGTGCAAAGCACTGAACAAAGCTAGAAGGTCCGATTTAATAGTATCCCAAAAAGTTTGGTAAAACTCAGCTGGGAAACCATCTGGACCCGGTGCTTTATTACGTTCCATTTGGAAAATTGCCTTCTGAACCTCTTCCTCTGAATAAGGTGCAGTCAGAAGACCATTTTCCTCCATCGAAACTTGGGGTATGTCAGCCGTTAAGTCCTCGTCTAAAGAAAAACCAGTTTCCTCTGGAGGACCAAACAGACCTTTATAATAATTCGTAATGTAAGATTTGAGTTGTTCATGGCCTTCAATCACCCCTTCATCTTGTACCAGAGAGTAAATACGCTTTTTCCGATGTCTTCCATTAGCTACACCATGGAAATATCGCGTATTTGAATCTCCTTCCAGAATGAATTGGGCTTTGGATCTCTGATACCATTTGAGCTCGTCTTCCCTGAGAAGGCATGCAATCTGCGCATTGGATTGATTCTTGAGTTCAATCTCTTGCGTAGACAGCGGTCTAACCTCAGCCAAAGCCTCCAGCTCATCAATCACAGTTGATAAGCGAGCCTTCTCTTTTTTTAAAATACCAGCCATGTGGGCAGCCCAACCAGAGAGATGTTTGCGCATAGCCCGCATCTTATTATTCCATCTCAAAATTGGAGTGCTGCCCCCGACCGGTCTCTCCCACACCGTCTTAACCATCTCATGGAACCCCTCCCGATTTAACCAGCCAAGTTCAAACTTGAACGGCCGTTTACTAACCGGGCGGGGGTTCCCTGTAGTTAAAAGGATAGGAGCATGGTCAGACAATTTTTCAATACGTTCTAGTGCACGGACCGACACCATAGGGTACTTATCTTCCCACTCGGTATCCATCAACACGCGATCTAGTTTTTCGTATGTGGGCTCAGACAAGCTATTGGCCCAAGTAAATTATCGACCGGACATGGACACCTCTCTCAAGTCAAGGCTATCAATGACAGCATTAAACAAGAAAGGCCAACGTCCATCAAAATGGCCTTTACTTTTTTCATGAGGAAATCTCAGCAAATTAAAATCCCCTCCGATCAAAATCGGATAGGGATTGTCTTTTGCAAGATTTACCAACTCACGTAAAAAGTCAGCCTTAAATGCATCTTGGGCGGCACCATACACAGCAACCAGACTCCATATAAAACCGTCTGCTTTGTTCTGAATATCGAGTTTAATATGATACTCTCCATCCGAACTAGCTAGAACAGTCATGGTATCTATGCGGACGCCAAGTAAAATGCCCCCCGATCTACCACGAGGCGGTGAGAATACCACTGATAGTTAACCCCGCCAGATAATCTGTCGAGAAAACTCTGTGAGAAATTCCGCCTACCCGTCTCAGAAATAGCAACAAAATCTAAATCATAATCTCTACAACAAGCGGCAATGTGAGAATGCTTAGCCAAGTCACCAAGACCTCTGCTATTCCGAAACATGCCATTCATCGAGAAACTATTTTAGATTTATTGCCCTTATTATACCGACGTGATTTCTTTCCAGCCGACGATCTAGAACCACGTGCAGATGCTTTGAGATCATAAACTGAACTAAGCTCCGAGTGCTCTAGATCGACTTCTGAAATATTTCCCACTATAGCCGAGAGAAGCTGATCTAGGATGTCATCAACCTCTTCATCGTCTATTATGGAAGTTTCAGACGCAGTGGTGACATTCAGAGCAACCGTCAGACGGTCAAGCTCCGTTTGTCTCAACACATTCGCCGAAACCGAAATCTCTTCGGACCGACTCCCCAACGAAACACCTAAACTACTCAAATTGGAAGTAATACGAGAATCAGAAAAAGCAGTAAACGACTTCACCGGTTGTTTAGTACCTGCCGTGTCGAGGTTCATCTCCGCCTTTCGACGCATGGCTCTCTGCATGACGTCCTCGTCCGTGGCCCCGGTCCCATCCTCTGACAGCGCATATCTCCCACTCCTCCTCACCTTAGGCTGAACTACAGGTGGAGGGCTAGGGGAGCTAGGCTGCTGCAGGGTGGGGACCGCGGAGGGAGAGCTCGAGTGTGGTGAAGACAACGGCGACGCAGGCACCGAGACCACCGATGCAGGGGTAGGTGACAGAGTAGCCCCCTGCACCGCCTGCGAGGTCGGCTGGCGTGCCTGCGAGTCCTGTCGGTGCGCCGGCGAGTCCGACAGCTGAGCCGGCGAGGCCGGCAGCTGCACCAATGTAGTCTCTTCCTACAGGAAGCTTGGCAAACCCTTGCAGTCTTTGCTTCCTCATGTCAACAGCAATCACCACATCCATCTGCCCCGTGCGGTATGCCTTATATTGCAGGTAGAGAACGTCATCATCCATGCTCATGGTGGGGAAGCCAACGAGGTTCGCTGGTAATGCTGGCTCCGTGGGGTCATCGTCGGCACTGCACTGCCGCAGCCTAGGCAGCATCTCAGAATGCATTGGGTCGATGGTGATGTCGGCAACATCAAAGTCGCAGTCAAGATGCCAATCCTGGGATGGAACGATCGGGATCGGCATGCTCCATGCGATGGCCTTCCAGCCTCTGCTGGGCGCTCTACGCTGGCGAGCACCAGGAGGGTGGTCATGAGGAGTGCGAACCACCTTTGTCGGTGTGTTTACGATCTCGACATACTTGATGGAATCTCTGAGCAGGTTGACGGTGATGTCCCGGATGATGTGGGGGCAGAATAGGCCGTGGAATCCCTGGTTACCCCTCGCCGGCGGCGGCAACGGTATGTCGATGAGAACGGGGCTCTCCTGAAGCACGTTGCAGACGAGGATGCCGTGCCAGAGGTTAGCCCAGCCTACCATGCCAAGGGAGGCACCCCTCCCGAGTATGATCGCCTTTGTCGTCTCATGATAGGGCGCAGAATCCACGGGGCGCACATTGTCCCTCACCGACACCACCTTGGAGGTCCAGCCCTCGGGGGCTCTGGAGGAGCGGTAAAGGTGGAGATTGAACTCCACCTTGCTAGTTGCCCCAGGCTCGTCGTTGTCCTCTTTGGGGTACCGTCTGGTGAGAGCGGCGACGGCGTAGTTGGCGTGGCCGTCGCCGAAGCTGAGTAGGGCGACATCCCGATGTCTGAAGCTGATGGGGTCGTGGTGGGGAAGAAGGTGCAGCGACGGGTTCCGAGGGTGCGCCCGGTAGATGAAGTAGTCATAGTACCGTGAAGGGAACCGGCAGCGCACCGAGACGTAGAAGAGGATGAGATCCGAATCCGAGCTGATAACCTTGGGCGGCCGATGGAAACCGCCGGGTCCAAGATCTGGAGAGTAGACGCAGAAGTGGGAGACCTCGGGCGGGCAGGCGGCGTGGAAGGACACCTGGATGCTTTCGCCGGCGCTCGTGGTGCTCCCGGCGAAGCTGGCGTTGGGGTAGTCAGCCGCGTAGCCAACGATGTCGAGGAGGACCCAGTTTGGGGCGTGGTGGTCGTCTCCCTCGGGAAGTGCATGCGGACTCGTGACGGTGGAGAAGGACGAGGCGGCGGCCATGGCGCGCGTCCAGCAGAAAAAGGTCAGGGTTTTGGGGACTGCGATCCATCCAGTGCCTTGCTATGCGCTTTGCCTTGCCCCCAAACATCCACCGTCCAGGCAAATCTAACGGCCAGCAAGCGATAAGTCAAAACGAAGTCAGCCACGGGAGGAGAAATAAAGCTTCGTCGTCGTTGTCGGGCAAGTCCCGCGGCCGCCAAGTATAAATGGCTGCACCTCCGCCGCTGCTGCGTAAAAGCCAGGGCAGCCGCGCCGGTCTTGGCGATCCCCTCCGTTCAGCAAAACAACAACGTTATTACAATACAGCAGGAAAACTGTACAAATGAGAGCGAAATTGATAAATTCGGTGAAGTTGTGTTAACGGTACACCATTACTAAAGGTTCAACTTTTCGCATCACCAATAGCAGCGGCGTTGCACTATTATGGTACACCACTGATTACTCATCCCGCTGAACATAGCCCTAACTCGGCGAAGTGCAGTTGCTGCCACTTATCGCATTGTTGGTGACTTGGTGTTTGACAAGAGATCACCACGTCTGATCTGGCGGCCATGTTTTAGATGGTTCAGTGAAAGTAAACATGTTTTAAACGACATCAGGTTCTCGTCTCCTGCCCAAGTATGTGCTTCATAGTGAACCATCAAAAAATCAAGCAGCACGCCACGCCAGCACTCACAATGCCGCCTGTTAAGAATACAGGGAGACAAGAAACGCCTTTCAGAAAAGCCATGGATCTGCACGATCGCATGTCTTTGAAGCCACACTTGGGCAGAGATCGCAACGTGCAACATGAGTGAATGTTTTTGGCCGATGCAAACGGACAGTTCCGGTGCCCCGTCACTCTCTTCCAGGTCCAGGCATGCGTTAATTTCCCATCTCTGTCACTCTTTTTGGAATTTGGATCGATGCCTGGACATCACCGGACGTTCGTGCACATCACATCACCCATCAAAACCTCCATCGCCGCATCACCAAAAGCAATAGCTAGCAAGAAGCTCCAGATAGAGCTGACTGATCGATCCATCAGGTGGCTTCAGCAACAAATATCACGTCAAAACTGAACTACTGGAGCCGATCGAAGCCGTGATCCTCTAGCAGGGGATGAAGGGAATCTGTTTGGTAGATCATTAGCCGAATCGTCGTGAGGTTGATGCTTGTTGATTAGATTTGTCAAAGATCAGGCACCAAGAGCGGACGGCCGGCTCCTTTCAACAGACGCGACAATCCGTCCATGGATTTCTCAAGTATTTTTGCACTAGCCATCCCGAGAATCGCAGAGCCACGTTGCGATCGAATCGAATCATTTGGCACTCATCGATCTTTTTTTTTCTGCCGTCGACACTAATTAGCGTTAAAGTTCAGTTGCAACTCATGTTACAACTCAAGACCAGCACAAATCATGATGCAAATCGAATGACGTAAGACTTAACTTAGCACGAAGTTAGTTCTCGAAATAAAAAATAGATGTTTATTGAGTAAATGGTTGTTTAAACTTCTTAATGAAGGCGGGGTGTGGCAAGAGCTGCTGCACAATAAGTACCTAAGACAGAAGACCTTATCTGAGGTACAGGCTAAGCCTATTGATTCTCCTTTCTGTAAGGGATTGATGGGGGTCAAGGAGGAGTTTTTTTCTAGAAGTTTCTTCAAAGTGGGTAATGAAGATATTTGATTAGGAAAAACTTCGTTAGCTTCGTCCTTATATAATATTGTACATGACAAGAATATAATAGTAGCTCATGTGTTAGCTCAAATCCCGCTGAATATTACTTTCTGACGGGTGTTGAGTGGTAACAAATAGACTTTATGGTTACAATTATGTCGAAAACTGATGACAGTAAACTTGAATGAAGAGAATGATCGTTTTGTTTGGGATCTGACATCCAATGGTTTGTTTACGGAGAAAGTCTATGTATGAGAATCTTATGAATGACCATACCTTTTTTTTGAGAAAGTATCTCTGGAAGGTTAAAGTTCCTCTTAAGTTAAAGATTTTCATGTGATTTTTGAGTAACAGGATTCTGTTGACTAAAGATAATTTAGCTAAACCTCACTGAAATCGGTGTACGAAATGTGTTTTCTGCCGGGGACCAGGAGACTATTCAATACTTTTCTATTGAATGTCCTTTAGCTAAGTTTTTTTGGCGTACGGCTAATTTCACTTAGGGCATCTCCAGCGGCGCGACGCATTTTGGACGTCCGAAATGTCCGTTTGCATCGCTCGGCGGACGCGAGACAGACCGTTTTTGTCTGCGCTTCCGTTTGCACCTTGGGGTGCCTCTAGCGGCGCGACGCATTTCCGCGTTTGCATCAAATATGAAGTTTCGAAACGACAAAATAAGGAATTCAACGAAGTCATAGTTATTACATTTAAATTTTGAAAAGTCTACATGAAAATAAGATGTTGGCGTCGTAGAACTTACCGAGCTCACCGACGAGGCCGGAGGAGTGACGCCGGCGATCCCCTCTCTGTTGACGAGCATGTAGCCCTCCGCTAAGGTCGGATGGAGGGCTACTTGCGCGACGCTGGTTTTTATCTGCATCTGCCAGGCCTGCTGGTTGGCGGCCGCGGCAGTCTTCATCTTCTGGTTCTTGCGCCGGTCGCGATGTTTCGCGGCCTCGATCATTTTCTCCTCCGGGGAGAGCACCTTCTTTGCCGCCTTCGGCTTTGCCTCCCGGCCGACGCCGGTGGCGGCCCGCTTTGCTTCCGCCGGAGCCTCCATTGTGGCTACGGTCGTGGCTACGGGGGAGTGTGGGGCGGCGGCGGGTGCGAGGGTTTGCTCCGCATCCATGGCGGTGGCTGCGGCGGCGAGGACGTCCATCGCTTCTGGACTGTTCGCACCGGTCTAGTTTGCTTTTCGCGCGGGGAATGGCGAGTGCCGGGAATAATATCGGCCTCACTGCCACTGACGCGCGGGTCCTACGTCTTTTCGGCGGACACTCGGCGCGACCGCAGAGACGCAAACCTGGCGCATATTTGGGCCAGGTTTGCGTCTCCGCGGACGGTCACTTTGCGTCGCCCCGCTGGAGCAGGGCCCAGACGCATTTCCGGTCACGGCGGACGAAAACGGTCGCTGAGCGACCATTTGCGTCGCGCCGCTGGAGATGCCCTTATGATCTTCCGCCTCCAACCAATATTACTAATATGTTTGGTAACTGGTTGAATGGAGTAGATAGATAACCTAAGGATTTTATCCGGATTGGGGTTTATGTTGGTCTATATGGAGGGTCAGAAATGATATCATCTTTAACAGAAAATTCTTTCCACTTTTTGCAGGTTATCCGTATGATGGCACATTGGATTCAGCTTTGGGCCCTCCTTTCGCCGGAGGGACAGCGGGATGCCATGGTTTCTGAATGCACACTGCTTCAGATGGTCGCTCATGATATCTTGTGCCAGACTGGCTGGCGATATACTAGGAGGCTGTGTTGATGTGTAGTCATACTATGTCTTGCTTTTTTCGCTGGTTGATTTTTTTAACGAATTTGAACCTTTTTTAATAAATGGCCGTGTACATCATCACGATGAAGAAGCCGGGGTATAACCCCATTTCGAAAAAAAAACGAAGTTAGTTCTCAGCTCCTTCGTATATTGTACTAGCTGAAAAGACAGGAGTTGTTGTATACGTCTGCCTTTTGTAGAGGATAGTTTGAGATATGCTCAGCGTAAGTCTAGCATAGATCAGATATCTCCTCTCCGCTTTCTTTTCTTTTCTTACTACTATTTGATCGCCAAGTCATCAACTGTTGGTCTTGCTTAATTAGCTCGGAGACCTCTCCCATCACACTGTATGTAATGCTTCACATTATTAATCATTGCTCTGTTCATGTCAGGTGTCGTCTGATGCCCATTTCCCGGTGAAGTGACGAAGGTATCAAATAAACCCAGTTCTTTTAGCTTTTGGATAATCTCAAGAGCCGGACGAATCCACGGATAATCTACGCGACTAGTGCCATGAATCCCGGGTTAACTATTCTCTTTTCCAGAATGGTAGGCCTGATTAACTTTCTCTACGCGAGATGTCAAACTATTAAATCGTTAACTGTCAGCAAACCGTTGCTGATCTGGTTGAAGGAAAAGTAGGAGTATTATTTCTAGGGTAGTCGAAAAAACACGAGATCATCAAACTAGCATTGACATGCTGCGAGCAAATCGGTGTAGCTGGAAACAATGCAAGATCATTACATGAGGTATAATTTCTAGAGTTTGGTCGATTGAAGATTTATGTGATCTTTTAACTGATTGGAGCATTTTGTGAAATTCATATGATCCTCCTTGCAACTACAACTCTATTAAAAGTGACATATACCTATTAAAACATCTAGCCTTTAGAAAATTATGCAAGAGAAAGAGAGCATTAGTACATTGCATATAGTAAGTTACAAAAGAGTACTACTTTATAGCGGGACTTCTTTTTCTTAGTTTTCTTTTTCTTTTTCTATTGTGTGCATATGTACTACCATTAGGGTAATACGTTGTTGCAGAGGCTTGGTGTAATTGGTATCTATCGATATTAATATATTCTCTTTATCAAAAAAGTAATGAAGCCGAATGAAGCTCGGATCCCCTTGTTCATAATATTTGACCGCAAATACGGCTGCATTTCTTTTTCATTCGAGATGATATATAGATTGGGATATGTGAACCACATGAATATATGCTCAGCTTAATTAGTGTAGATCAGAGGTCTTTTTATTATTATTCTTACTAGCTACTTGATCGTCATTCGTCAACTATAGGTCTTACTTAATTATCTCGGAGAACTGTCCCCTCATTCTCTCTTTCGGGCTCTTTCTAATTGTATAGCACTACCTGACCTCAACTATATGTCATGCTTAGAGATTATTAATCATTGTTCTCTTCCTGTCAGGGTGTCATCTTATTCACATTCCCCAGTGAAGTGACGACGCGGGAATCAACCAAAGCACATTCAGTTAATTCTGGATAGTCTCAAGAGCCGAACGAATCCACCAATTTGTGCAACGAATCCCGGTTAGTTGTCCTTTCTCCCAGAATGGTAGGCCTAACTAACCGTCTTTGGCCTGTCTTGAAAGTACTATTCAGCCGGGCTGGGTAGATGTGTCTCACGAAACGCCACGCCTGCTCTGGCGACTCGGGAGGCGATTGGGACCTCGCCCTCCCGGAGCGCCGCCGCCGCCGTTGCTCTGGCCGCACCCAGGGGGGTCGCAGGGCGTCGGCACGAAAAGGCAACAGGTTTGCTGTCCTCTCCCCCGTCTGCTCTGAGGTCGAGGACTCAGAGTCGGACCTCTGCGCGCCGGTCGCCGACGTGACGTCGCCGCCGCCTCCAGCCTCTGCGCTGAATCTGGGAAGATTCTGGCCAGATCCGGCGGGGCGGGCGTCGCCGTCGTCGCCATCGTCTGCTCCCCCAAGGGAGGGGAGCCTCGAGCCTTGCCCCTCTGTTCCGAAGCCGCCGCCGCCGCCATTGGGGTCTGCCCACTTCCCACCGCTCCCTGGGGTCCTGGATCGGGGACGGAGTTCTCCTGCCGCCGGGGGCTCCGGCGGTCAGGTCCCGGGCTCGTCGTCGATCCGCGTCGGTGACCTCGTTCTGGAGCTTCCTCCGTGCCCTGGGCGGCCGGAGTCGAGGGAGGCGCCGCCGCCGCCTCTAGGGTTTGCCCCCAGCGGGGGGAGCCCTGACCTGAGATGCGCGGGGCCTGGTGGGCCGGCCCAGGGACGGGAGCCTGCTACGGAGGCCCAGGTGCATTCTTCGGTGGGGGTGGGGCCGCTTGGGCCAGCCCAACCTCCATCTCTTCTGTTGGACCGCTCTACCCTTTCGATCGAACCGTCGGATCTTCGCCACGTAGCCCCCTGTGAGGATGTGCGGCCTTGCGCGTCTAGGGTTTCTGTTGGGGACGCTTTTACCCTCCCGCCGTCGGGTCTTAAGTGGTTTTGGCTTCCCCCACAAACCCTAGATCTCACTCTTGCCTTCCCTGCATCCGCTCGAGACATCCGCCGCAACCGTCACGCCGCCAAGCTCCTCTCCAGCCACCGCGACCCCTGCTCCGGCGCTCTTGTTCCCCACCTGGAACCCATGGATCGAGATCGCTCCTCCTACGGCAAGCGCCCGTATGATGATTTCCACGGCGGCTACTCCCGCAACCGCGAGCAAGACCTTCGGCAGAAGCTAGACCGTGAGCAGGAGGAACATCGCCGTCAGCAGCGCCAGCGAGACCGCGACCTCGACCGGGCGGGTTCCTCGTCGTGGCGTTCCGAGGGGGAACGCTCACGGTAGGACTCCCGTGCCCCTCCGCCCCCTCCGCCACCTCCTCGCGGCCGCGCATCTGGGAAGAATGCGGGTCGGAGGAATCTCCGTCAGCCCAGCGCTAATCAAGGCCCTCCCTCTGCTCCGCATCTTGGGGATGGCACCGGCTCAGGGGAGACCGCTGTTGCAAACCCATATGCTGCACATATCACATGTTACCATTGTGGGAAACAAGGACATATCCAGGCGGACTGCACCGACGAGCCTTTCTGCGTCAACTGTAAGAAAGTGGGCCATCTCTCGGCCATGTGCGCCGCCTTCGCCAAGGTTTTGGCCCCGTACTGGGCAGGTTTCGGTGGAGGACGCCAGGGGTTCCTCTGCATCGACGTTCCTGAAGAAGAGCTACAACGCCCGGCCTCCAACTCGGCCACCGTCATCCTGGACGGGGGGCGCCTTTCGGAAGAAGAAGTCGAAGAGGAGTTCAAAGACCTGGTTGACGAGAACTGGAACTGGCAGGTGCGACAGCTTTCCGCCTCGGATTTCGCTGTCGTTTTTCCCTCCAAGGAAAGCCTCCGTATTGCGATCCGTGGGGGCGGACTTACTCTGCCGACGAGCAAAATCAAGGCCTTGGTCACCGTTCCGCTGGGTGACCCGCTTGCGTCTGAGGCTCTGGACGAGGTCTGGGTCAAGCTGCTGGGGGTGCCGCCTCCCCTGCGCTTGGCGGAACGTCTGCTGCTGTCCACAAGGGAGGTGGCTCGTCCTATTTCGGTGGACGAGGCTTCCCTTGATCACCTGGAGGCGCCGGTCAGAATGTCGTTTGGATGCCGCAAAGGAGACGTGCTCCCAGAGTACATTACGATCTTCGTCAACCTGCAAGGATACCGTATCAAGATCCTCCGCGAGACTGCTGCTGCTGAAGACTCTCCCCCTCGGGCTCCGCCGAGGTTCCCCCCTGGCGACGACACCGAGGAAAAGGACGACGACTGCGAAGAGACTGACGAAGACCGCTGGGACGGCCGGCGGGGCAAACACCTCAAGGACAAGCGTTCTTCCGCCTCAGCACCAGGTGCAGGAGGGGGTGGACCTCGTAAATCGGTGCCAATGGGGGCCGCGCCGCCCTCGCCGATATCCCCTCCTGCATGTGGCGCGGAACCAATCTTTTCCATCCCGGACTCTGCCCGCAGCCAGTATGGATCTAATCTGACCCGCTCTGGAAACATCTTCCCCCTGGTGGCGCAAATCATCAAGGAGTCGCTCACTTCCCAATCCAAACCCAAGTCGCCTGAAGCTTCTGATACTGATTCGCTCCTGCAGCTAGAAGTTCCTGTCGAGCCCTCGTCGGAGGAAAGGGTTTCTCCGACACCGGGCAAGGCCTTGAGGCTGTCTGAGGCTGATAGGGAGGAGGTGGGCTGGAGCTCTCCTCCCTCTGCTTCGTCCGACCTGGAGTACCGGCGGAACAGCGAACGCAGGAGCAAGAGCAACCACGATCGCCCATCTAGAAAGTTGATGCTGGAAGCGGCGGAGTCTGAGCCCCTGTTGGAGCCCCCTGTGTCTACCCCGCCTCTGGTCCTTCATCAAGCCCCTGCGATCTCTAAGGGCGGCTCGCCTTCCTCGGGCCAACTCCTGATGCTGGACGCCCCAATCCCAGCTCTGGGGGCAGCGGTTGCTCGTGCGCCACGCTCTAAGGCCCCGCCAGCGGAAGCCCTTCGCAAAAGCGCGAGAGCCAAAGGGGCCTCTGCTGGCCCGGTGCTGGAGCGCGCCATGCGGGCCACTGCGGAGAAGAATTCCATGCTCAAGGGCTCCCGTCGAAGCATCCGCTCCCCCGCCCGCCATTGAAGTATCTGCTACCCCGTCCTCCGCCACACCTGCGCCAGGTAACCCTATCTCCCCCTCTTCCTTCGTTGCCTTTCAAGCTTCTTCGGTAGAGCATCTCGTTAAGGTGGCTAGAGACAGCTGTATCTTATTCAAATCTTCGGACGGGTCTCCCGCCCAAGCGGTGGCTCTGCTCCAAGCCCGTGAACGCGCCCAAGCTGAACTGCTCGCAGCTAGAAGAAAGATCGAAGAGGAGACGGCTAAAGCCAAAGAAGAAGCTGCTCGGGCAAGTACTGACCATAGGGAGGAAGGTACTTGCCCAGAGGAAGGTTCCGAGGGGGAACCAACCTCGGGACATGGCAAAGTAAAGAAAAATGCTCCCAAAAAGAAGAGAATCGCCCGCAGACCCACCCCCGTTGGGCACCGACCGATAACCCGCCAAGCACGGGCACTTAGCCTGGTGCGCCAATGAGGGCCCTCTTCTGGAATATCAGAGGGTTCGGCCGTAGGGGGAGGCGAACCCTGCTCAAAGACTACCTCAGGCTTCACCATATTGATCTGGTTCTGTTGCAAGAAACCATTAAACAAGACTTCACGGACGCCGAGCTTGCCAGCCTTGAAGTTGGCGAGAAATTTTTCTGGACCTGGCTCCCGGCGAATGGCCAATCGGGAGGCATGCTTTTGGGAGTTAGAGACAGTATGTTTGAGGTGGGAAGAATGGACAGGGGTCAATTCTTCCTCAGCCTATCTATCCTTCATCGTGCTACCAAGGAAAAGCTCGAGGTCATTGGTATCTATGGTCCTGCGGACTATGCTCGTTCCAGGGGGTTCCTGGCCGAGATTACGGATAAAATCGCCAACTGTGCCCTTCCGATCCTCATGGGAGGGGATTTCAACCTTATCAGAGCGGCTGAAGACAAGAACAATGACAACCTTAACTGGACTCTCATAGACCTCTTTAACAACAGCATTGCCACTTGGGCACTAAGGGAAATTCCGCGCACGGGGGCGCGCTTTACCTGGTCTAACCATCAGCTTAACCCAGTTCGCTCTGCCCTCGATCGAGTTTTTGTTTCTGCTTCCTTCGAAACCATTTTCCCACTTTGCTCGCTTGCTGCCGAGACCAGCCTTCGGTCCGATCACACGCCGCTGGTGTTTGATACCGGGGAGGGTTTCCCCACGCGTTCCAACCGCTTCTTCTTCGAGACTAGCTGGTTCGAGCGCCCAGACTTTGTCCCGCTGATGCAGCTAACCTGGGCCAGGTTGCTGTCCAACGTAGGAGGTCGCGATATCATTGACTGGTGGTCATTCATGTCGACGGGATTAAGACAATACTTGAGGGGTTGGAACCAGAACCTTGGTAGGGATTCCAAGGCTACAAAGAAGGCACTCTTGACGCAGATTGCCCAGCTCGACGTCCTGGCAGACTCATCGGGCCTTGACGAAGACGCCTGGGCATCTAGATATCACCTGGAAGAACAGCTGCTGCACATTTATAAGTTGGAAGAGGAGCACTGGAGGCAGCGGGGCAGAGTCAAGTGGGCGCTGCAGGGAGACGCAAACACCGCGTACTTTCACGCCGTCGCCAATGGCAGAAGAAGGAAATGTAATATCTCAGCACTGATCTCGGACAGCGGGACAATTACAGACCCAAAGCTCATCCAACAACACGTGTATGAGTTCTACAGGAACCTCCTTGGCTCGTCAGCCCCAAGGGTGTGTGGATTGGCGCCGGATACCTGGGATAGGTACAATCGGGTCTCAGAGGTGGAGAATGTGAACTTGTCCTATACCTTCTCTGAGACTGACCTTGAAGCCATTGTTAAAGACATGAAGACTGACACCGCCCCGGGCCCGGACGGTTTTCCTGTTGTGTTCTTCAAGAAATTTTGGCCGCAGGTCAAACTGGGGGTTCTTCACATTCTCAATGACTTTGTGCTGGGGCGCATCGACATCTCTAGGCTCAATTTCGGAATTCTCTCACTCATTTCGAAAGTACCGGGCGCAGACCAAATCACGCAATACAGACCGATTGCCTTGATCAACGTGATTTTTAAGATCGTCTCCAAAGCCTATGCCTCTAGGCTGGATCCGATAGCTCATAGGATTTTATCCCCCAATCAAACTGCCTTTATAAAAGGAAGGAACATCCTAGATGGCCCGCTGGCACTGCTGGAAATCATTCACGACTTGAGGAAGAGAAAGCACAATGGGGTGCTTCTCAAACTTGACTTCGAAAAGGCCTACGACAGAGTGAACTGGGACTTCCTGGGGGAAGTACTATGTTGCAAAGGCTTCGACGAAGGCTACATCCATAGGATTACTCAGCTTGTCTCCGGGGGACAAACTGCTATCTCGATCAATGGTGAAGTGGGGCCGTTTTTCAGGAATAAGAGAGGGGTTCGACAGGGAGATCCCCTCTCACCGCTGCTGTTTAACTTCATTGGTGAGGCCTTGTCGGGTATTCTCACTGCTGCTGCTAAGGCCGGACATATTCACGGTCTGGCTACGCACCTTCTGCCTGGGGGCGTCTCCCACCTCCAGTATGCAGACGACACGCTCATCCTCATCCAGGGTTCCGATGAGGATATTGCCAATCTCAAATTTCTGTTGATGTGTTTTGAAGATATGTCCGGGCTCAAGATCAATTACCACAAAAGCGAGGTTTTTGTGATGGGACAGAGGTTCGTGGAGCGAACGGATATCGCTAACAAGTTAAACTGCAAGTTAGGCACCTTCCCCTTCATTTACCTGGGCCTCCCTATCTCGGACAGGAAACTTACCCTGGAACAGTGGCTCTTTTTGGTGAGGAAACTCGCCACCAAAATTGAACCATGGCTGGGAAGGTTGATGTCGTCAGGGGGAAGACTCATCCTTTCCAATGCGTGCCTAGATAATCTCCCAATGTTTGCAATGGGTCTGTTCCTCCTCCATGACGGGATTCATGCGAGGTTCGACTCGCACCGCTCTAAGTTCTTTTGGGAAGGCGCGGGGCCAAAAAGGAAATACCATCTTGTGAACTGGCCAAATGTGTGCAGACCTATGGAAGTGGGAGGCCTAGGGTTGCTCAATACCAAAAAGATGAATTGGGCGCTTCTTTTGAAATGGATTTGGAGGCTCTATCAGGATGAGGACACGATATGGGCTCGTATCCTCCGTGCTAAGTATGCGGACGCCTCCGATCTGTTTGTGGGTTCAGGTCAGGGAGGGTCACCCTTCTGGAAAAGCCTCCACAAGATCAAGCATCTGTTCAAGGCTGGTGCAAAGCACAAGGTGCGGAATGGTATGAGAACCAGTTTCTGGAAGGACTGGTGGTGGGGGAGGGGCCCCCTCCTAGAGTCCTTCCCTCTGCTGTACGCCATCTGTGACAACCAAGATATTGCGGTTGCTGACGCGTTCTACCAAGACGCTCTGCAAGTTCGCTTCCGTCGTTCTCTTGATCCAGAGGGCCTGCGACAATGGGTCGAGCTTCAACATACCATGGCGGAGGTTATTCTCACCGAGGGCCAAGACCAGATCTCTTGGCACCTGGAACAGTCCGGATCCTACTCAGTGAAATCCATGTACTCTTTGCTTTCGCGGGGCACGTCTATTGCCCACTTTAAGGACCTGTGGGAAGCCCCGGTGCCGCTCAAAATCAAAATCTTCGCCTGGCAGCTAGCGCTTGATAAGCTACCTTCGGGGTTACAGATACTTGCTCGCCACGGTCCGTCCAATGGGCGCTGTCCCTTGTGCGGGGCGCCAGAGGATGCTAGTCATATCTTCTTCTCCTGCTCTTTGGCGATTTTTGCGTGGTCAGTTACACGCCAGATGCTCGGGTGCAACTGGTGCCCCACCAACTTTGCCCAATTTCACGACATTCTTTCTAGCTTCTCGGGTTACCCCAGAAAACTGCTGTGGATCCTGTTCCTGGCCCAATCTTGGTCTTTGTGGCATGTGCGCAATAAACTTGCCATTGAAAAGAAAACTATTGCTAACCCAGCTGACATTATTTTCAAAATCATTATTTTCCTGCAGCTGTGGAGCCTAAAATGCAAATCAAGAGAAAAGGAGGGCTTAAGCTGGATGGCACGCGAGCTAAGGGAGCTGTACGCGACGCTCAAGCCAACGCCGCCGTGAAGGAGTAGGCCGTGCCACGGAACGGGTACCTGGACGGTCAAGACGACTGGGAGCCTTCCTTTGTTCTTCTGCTGTTTGTTCCCTTGTTATCGCTGGAACTTTTATCGTAGGCGCTTCGCTATGTGTGGCCAAGCTGTAATGCCCAGCTGTTGTTCCTGAATTGCTACCTTCGTGGCTTTATTAATTTAAAGTCGGGCATATGTTTGCCTATTATCTAAAAAAAACTAACCGTCTTTCTCCTAAATGTCACAATATTTAATCATCAACAAAGTGATGTTAATCCGGTTGGAAAAAATAATAAAGCGACGGTAATAATTCACACCTCCTGCACACTTTACCTTTGCCAAGCCCATAACAATTGGTGCGCCATCACAAACAGAATGGAGTGGTTAAGCTGCTGGAATTTGTGGGCATTTGGCCTTTGGCCCATGGCCCATTATCAAATTCTGAAACTCACATGGCCCATATCATAAATCAGTGGCAGCACTAGTGGGGGCTAAAGTTTAGTCCCACATTGCTAGTTGGGAGAGAGTTGGAGTGGTATATAAGGTGGGTTGTTCTAGTCCTAGTAAGTGAGTGAGAAGAGAGAGAGCCCTCGCGCACTCCTCCTCCTCCGCCCGCTCGTCGCCACGCCTCGACACGTCACGACGCGCCGCGGGTTGCGGGAATCTCGCCGAGCCGAGCTTATCTTTGTTCGGGAAATTAATTGTGTAATCAATCACAATTATGAGCTATTAACGGACGCGTTAACTCAGCCGTTTTCGTTTTTCTGGATCGTGAACTCGTACGTGGGCTGCGTCCCACGACCTTCCCGAGCCGCACTATATAAGCGCGGACGAGAACCCTAGCCTGCACGTGCCACATATGCGACTACCTGTTTCCAGTTCATTGCGCCGCCGCCTTCGTCTTCCTCATCCCGTCCGTCGGCGTGCACCGACTGCCGGGACAGTAGGCCTCCGGAACCCCTGCCTCTCGTGAACCTGTACGGGTGAGGGGCAATCAGGTTTTTGGGAGCGCCCGCGCGACATCGGCAGCACGACGTCGTCTTCGGACGACGAGTTTCTCCACACCGACAACTTCTTCCGGACCTCAGCGACTTCTTCGATAACCTCAACATGGGCGACAACGACGCTGCTGTGAAGTATGTGATCTTGTCGATTCTCTTTCAGTTTCTATTAGAGCTTCTTGTTCTAGTTTCTGTGGTAGATGCGATCGGTTTGTCTTGTTTAGATGTGATCTGTTCATCTACCTTACTAGTCTGCATGATTAGTTTACCTATTGTTTTCATAGTCATGATTTATCAATTACTCGTACGGATTATTTCATATGGATATTTGCTTATATATTCAACAATCCAAAAACCTGATTTTAGGCAAATCAATTCAAGCAGCATTGCTGCCGCTACTCGACCTCCCTCCTTTGATGGTATGCATTACAAGAGGTGGCGCACGAAGGCAGTCCTATGGTTTACAAACCTAGGTTGTTTTAGCGCCACAGATGCTAGACCTGAGGGGCCTCTCTCTGCAGAGGAGCAGGGAAAGTTTGAGAAGGTCGACGCCATGTTTAAGGCGGCCTTGTTCAGCATTCTTGGGGACAACATTGTTGACCCGTACATGGCTTTCGACCATGGTAAAGATGCGTGGGATGCGCTCGAGGCCAAGTTTGGGGTCTCGGACGCTGGCACTGAACTGTATGTCATGGAGAAATACTATGACTACAGGATGACTGATGAGCGCTCCGTGGTTGAGCAGGCTCATGAGATTCAGTCACTTGCCAAGGAACTCGAGCAGTTTAAGTGTACCTTACCGGACAAATTTGTGGCCGGTGGCATTATTGCCAAGCTTCCTCCTTCGTGGAGGAACTTTGCTACTTCTCTGAAACATAAGAGACAAGAGTTTTCCGTTTCGGATCTCATTGGCTCGCTTCATGTGGAAGAGAAGGCGAGAGCAAAGGACACACGTGCTCGTAGTTTTGAGGGAGGTTCCAGTGCCAATGTGGTACAGAAGAAGAACTTCCAATCTCACAAGTCTAAGAATAAGAACAATGGAAAAGGCAAGTTTGACGAGAAGAACAAAGCCTCCAACTCAACCAACTTCAAAAGGAAGACTCCTTATAAGAAGAAAGGGAACTGCCATGTTTGTGGCGCTCCTGGACATTGGGCTCCTGATTGCCCAGAACGCCATGATCGGCGTGGGAACAGCGGCAAGTCCGCAAATGTTGTTATTGGTGTGGATACTGAGATGAAGGACGTTGGGTACGGTATTTCCCCTCTGTCCTTTCAGTATGTTATTCTCCTGATTGGTGGATAGACACCGAAGCCAATACACATGTATGTTCTGATGTCTCTATGTTTTCTTCTTATCAGGTCGCAAGGACTTCCTCCGTGCTGATGGGAAACGGCTCACGTGCTTCTTTCGTGGTGTTGGTACGGTGGATCTGAAGTTTACTTTGGAAAGACCATCCAGCTGAAGAATGTGCAGCACGTTCCCTCCATTAATAAGAATCTCGTTAGCGGATCGCTTTTATGTCGAGATGGTTTTAAGTTGGTTTTTGAGTCCAATAAAGTTGTAATTTCCAAGTGTGGACAATTTGTTGGAAAGGGTTATGTATGCGGAGGCTTGTTCCGCTTATCTTTGTCAGACTTATGTACTCAAATTATTAATCATGTTTGCAATGATAGTGAGTCCGATATTTGGCATTCACGACTTTGTCATATTAATTTTGGGTGCATGACGCGGCTAGCGAATATGAATATAATTCCGAAATTTGCTATTGTCAAGAAATCCAAGTGCCAAGTATGTGTGCAAGCTAAGCAACCACGTAAGTCTCACAAGACTGCGGAGGCAAGAGACTTGGCACCCTGGAGCTTATACATTCAGATCTTTGTGAAATGAATGGTGAATTGACAAAAGGAGGGAAAAGATACTTCATGACTTTAATTGATGACTCTACTCGATATTGTTATGTGTACCTCCTGAAATCTAAAGATGAAGCTCTTGATTACTTCAAAATCTTTAAAGCTGAAGCAGAAAACCAACTTGATCGAAAGATCAAGCGGCTAAGGTCTGATCGTGGTGGAGAGTATTTTTCCAACGAGTTTGATTCCTTTTGTGCGGAACATGGTATTATCCATGAGAGGACGCCTCCCTACTCACCTCAGTCAAATGGGGTGGCCGAAAGAAAGAACCGTACTCTAACTGATTTGGTTAACGCCATGTTAGATACATCGGGCCTATCCAAGGCATGGTGGGGGGAGGCGATATTGACTGCATGTCATGTCCTGAACCGTGTCCCCACAAAGAACAAAACCATTACTCCTTTTGAGGAATGGGAAAGGAAAAGGTTGAAACTCTCTTACCTACGAACTTGGGGTTGTATGGCGAAAGTAAATGTGCCAATACCCAAGAAGCGCAAGCTTGGACCAAAGACCGTGGATTGTGTTCTTCTGGGATATGCATTTCATAGCATTGGCTACAGATTTTTGATAGTAAAATCTGAGGTATCCGACATGCATGTTGGTACAATTATGGAGTCGAATGATGCGACTTTCTTTGAGGACATCTTTCCTATGAAAGAAACGTCTAGCTCATCAATTCAGGAGATGCCCAGTTCATCTACTCAGGAATTATTTCCTGAACCTACCATGGCTATAGAACACTTTGAAAATCCTGTGGAGGATGACAATGAAGATCCCAAAAGGAGCAAGAGACAGAGGACTGCAAAGTCCTTTGGACATGATTTCATTGTGTACCTCGTGGACGATACTCCCACTTCTATTTCAGAAGCCTATGCATCTCTGGATGCTGACTACTGGAAGGAAGCTGTCCGTAGCGAGATGGATTCCATCTTAGCTAATGGAACTTGGGAGGTGACTGATCGTCCTTATGGGTGCAAACCTGTAGGATGCAAGTGGGTGTTCAAGAAAAAGCTTAGGCCTGCTGGTACTATTGAAAAGTACAAGGCACGCCTTGTGGCCAAGGGTTATACCCAGAAAGAAGGTGAAGATTTCTTTGATACATACTCACCTGTTGCAGATTGACCACCATTCGAGTGCTACTATCCTTGGCTGCCTCACATGGTCTTCTCGTTCATCAAATGGATGTTAAGACTGCTTTCCTAAATGGAGAGCTTGAAGAGGAAATTTATATGGAGCAGCTGATGGATTTGTAGTAGATGGTCAAGAAGGAAAGGTGTGTAAACTATGAAGTCTTTGTATGGGCTTAAGCAAGCGCCTAAGCAGTGGCATGAGAAGTTTGAAAGAACTTTAACCGCTGAAGGCTTTGTTGTAAACGAAGCTGACAAGTATGTATACTATCGCCATGGTGGGGGCGAGGGAGTTATTCTTTGTCTCTATGTCGATGACATATTGATTTTTGGGACCAGCCTTAATGTGATTAAGGAGGTCAAGGAGTTCCTATCTCGTTGTTTTGAGATGAAGGACTTGGGAGTAGCTGATGTGATCTTAAACATCAAGTTGCTTAAGGATGACGATGGTGGGATTACATTGCTTCAGTCCCACTATGTGGAAAAGATCCTGAGTCGCTTCGGGTATAGCGACTGTAAATCTTCTCCAACGCCTTATGATCCTAGTGTGATTATTCGTAAGAATAAAAGAATTGCTAGAGATCAATTGCGATATTCACAGATTATTGGCTCGCTTATGTATTTGGCCAGCGCCACAAGGCCTGACATCTCCTTTGCTGTAAGTAAACTCAGCCGTTTTGTGTCTAGACCTGGAGATGTTCATTGGCATGCTCTTGAGAGAGTTTTGCGCTATCTAAAAGGCACTGCGAGCTATGGCATTCACTATACTGGGTATCCAAGGGTACTTGAGGGTTATAGTGATGCAAATTGGATATCTGATGCTGATGAGACTAAGGCTACAAGTGGTTATTTGTTTACACTTGGAGGTGCCGCTGTTTCCTGGAAGTCTTGCAAGCAGACCATCATTACGAGGTCAACTATGGAAGCAGAACTCACAGCATTAGACACAGCCACTGTTGAAGCAGAGTGGCTTCGTGAGCTCTTGATGGACTTACCTGTGGTTGAAAACCAATACCCGCTATTCCTATGAACTGTGATAATCAAACTGTGATCGTCAAAGTAAACAGTTCTAAGGATAATATGAAGTCATCAAGGCATGTGAAGAGGAGACTGAAAACTGTCAGGAAAATGAGAAACTCCGGAGTTATAGCGTTGGATTATATCCATACGTCTAGAAACCTGGCAGACCCCTTCACAAAGGGACTATCACGAAATGTGATAGAAAATGCATCGAGGGAGATGGGTATGAGACCCACACTATGAGTTGCCCACGGTGGTAACCCACTCTATGTGATCGGAGATCCCGTGAATTAGAACTGGGAGACAAGCTGTTGGTCAGCTGAGAGGAGAGTATATATCCCTATAGCAACTTTACCACTCCGTAAGATGCAATACTCTCCTAATCTGCATGGCAGGTTGATAATTATCTTAATGTGTTCTAAGTGGCTTATTTTAGCAGAGATGTTGTCCTGCAGAACATCTTTTGAAGAACACACCTATATGAGTCTGATTGTCAAACGTCGCAATCTATGAGAGTTGGGTGCTCTCTAGTAAACTCATGAAAGGCCCTGGAGTATGACGTATAAGCTCCAAACCGCGAGGAAGCCTCGCGGCAGCCTAGTATCGGTCTAGGCTTTGTATGAAGCTAGTGCGCAGAAAACTTGTAGTTCAAGGCATAGTCCACTATCCAAGTTGCAATCTAGTGTAATATGAAGCTTTAAGTGGAAGTTCAACTTAACAGTCTCCACGACATACCGGTATATAAAACAATGTTCTGGAAACTTATTGATGAGATGTGCCATTGAGAGTTTGTGGGGGATTGCTGAAATTTGTGGGCATTTGGCCTTTGGCCCATGGCCCATTATCAAATTCTGAAACTCACATGGCCCATATCATAAATCAGTGGCAGCACTAGTGGCTAAAGTTTAGTCCCACATTGCTAGTTGGGAGAGAGTTGGAGTGGTATATAAGGTGGGTTGTTCTAGTCCTAGTAAGTGAGTGAGAGAGAGAGAGCGCACTCCTCCTCCTCCGCCGCCCGCCTCGCCTCGCCACGCCACGCCTCGACACGTCACGACGCGCCGCTGGTTGCGGGAATCTCGCCGAGCCGAGCTTATCTTTTTGCTGTTCGGGAAATTAATTGTGTAATCAATCACAATTATGAGCTATTAACGGACGCGTTAACTCAGCCGTTTTCGTTCCGGTTTTCTGGATCGTGAACTCGTACGTGGGTTGCGTCCCACGACCTTCCCGAGCCGCACTATATAAGCGCGGACGAGAACCCTAGCCTGCACGTGCCACATATGCGACTACCTGTTTCCAGTTCATTGCGCCGCCGCCTTCGTCTTCCTCATCCCGTCCGTCGCGCACCGACCACCGCCTCGGAACTCCGGAACCTTCTCGTGAACCTGTACGGGTGAGGGGCAATCAGGTTTTTGGGAGCGCTCCGGCGCGACTACTAGCACGACGTCGTCTTCGGACGACGAGTTTCTCCACACCGACAACTTCTTCCCGGACCTCAGCGACTTCTTCGACAACCTCAACATGGGCGACAACGACGCTGCTGTGATGTATGTGATCTTGTCGATTCTCTTTCAGTTTCTATTAGAGCTTCTTGTTCTAGTTTCTGTGGTAGATGCGATCGGTTTGTCTTGTTTAGATGTGATCTGTTCATCTACCTTACTAGTCTGCATGATTAGTTTACCTATTGTTTTCATAGTCATGATTTATAAATTACTCGTACGGATTATTCGGCGCCAATCAAATGGATTTGTACGCCTGTGTCAGCTGCCATTTTTTTAATCAGTTCGGACTCTAAAATAATTAGTCATGGTATTAATTTAATATGGCACCAGGGTTACATAGATTTCTATTTCAAATCCCAGCCAATGGAATATTAAAATATATATCTGCGGACACCTTAACCCGTGTTGTAGGCACATGAAGAAAAAGAAGGCCCACATGCCTAGAGGTAAAGCCGAGTGTCAAAAATAATATCATTGCGTCCTCCAAAAGATTGAAAGTTTAAGTTTCTTTTAAGATTTGGAAGAATTATAAGTATCTACCGATGAGAGCATATATCTGATTTTTTTTAAATTTTCGGTCCAGGTCCATCTAATTTCCGTTCGAAACCACAATTTGGTATATCCATATTTGAATCCAAAATGGGTCAAATCCGCTTCAGTCAGTTTACCCCCTACACTCACCGTACCTTCATGCACATCACATCACCAACCAAAACCAGCATTACCGAAATCGATAGAGCTGAATGATGGATCCATCACCTGGCTTCAGCAACATCTATCACGTCAAAATTGAACTACTAGATCCAATCGAAGTCGTGATCCTCTTGTGGTTAGTATATTTGAGCTAGGGGCGTCTGTCAAACGTGACAGGGGATGAAGGGAATGTGTTTGGTGTGATCATATTATTCCCTCTGTTATTTTTTTTTTTGCGAAACACATATTATTTCCGCTGTGACTCTCTCTACAAGTGCCCGTCGAGCGCTGCACGCGCATCGTCGTGACGTCGACGCTTTTTGATTGGATTTGCCCGAGATCGGCACTAAGAGCGGCCTGCCGGCTCCTTTCAGCTCAACGGACGCGACAATCCGTCCATGAATCATTTCTTAATTTTAACTTTCAGTAGGCACCCTAAGCAATGCAGCATCATGTTGCGAGTCGAATTATCTAGAGCTCATATCCTTCCTTTTTTTTCTGCCGTGACACAGTTAGCTTTCATATATTGTATAGCCGAAGAAAAGACGGTGGTTGTTGTAAACGGATGCCTTTTCTTTTTCTGTTTGACATGATAGGTTCAGATATGATTACCACATCGATATATGCTCAGTTTAAGTACTTCCTCCATCCCACGAAAATTGCTTTAGATTTATCAAAATTTAGATGTACCTAGTCACTTTTTTTTTACCTAGATACATTCAAATTTAGATAAACCTCAGATAAGTTTTATGAGATGGAAAGAGCACAATATAGATCAGAGACTTCAGGTCTTTCTTTTCCTACTCCATCGTCTTCATTTACAAAGTTTGAAAAAGTTTGACCAAGATTATAGAAATAAATAGGAGTTTAAATATTCATAATACAAAATACTTACAATATGAAAATATATTTAATCATGTTCTAATACATAGGATTTTTTTTATTGTAGATGTTAATATATTTTTAAAAATGTATGGTTAAATTTTACAAAGTTTGATTTTGGCTAACGCAAAACCCGAAATAATTTGTAATGGAGGAAGTATTGTAGATTAGCGCATATGTAATACTTATTAAAAGAGTTTGCCAACACAGACGGTTCCTTGGCCGTCTCCTCCCCTTCGTCTACAGAGGAGAGAGGCGTTTTTCTGAAACCCACCCGGTCAACCCACCTCGCCGCCGCGGATCCGGCTGTTTCCTCCCCTCCGCCGGCTGCTTCGGCAGCGGGAGGGTGGGGGAACGCCAGATCTCGGTGTGTAAATAGTGTAGGGCTTGCTAGGTCTTCAGCCGGCGGCGTTGGGAGGGCGGTGGCGCTGCCGGTGGTGTGTTTTGCAGGTGGAGATCTTCCCCTTCGACGACGGCGCTCCAGTGGAGCTCCGAAGTGGATCTGCTGCCTCCGTCACGCTCGCAGCTCTGGGCAGCTGCCGTGGGCGACTTCCCCACGCCAGAGGTCGAGGACGACGGCTTTGGCTTTTCAAGATCTGGATTCAGCTCGAGTTGAAGCAAGGGTGCGATGTGGCTGGAGGAGTAGGATGGAGGCTCTCCGGAGTTCGAGTTCCGACGACTTCCCGTCCGCCTGGGGACATCTGCCGATCCAAGGACTGTGTGGCGATGCGGCGGCGGCGCGCCGTCGGTGCGTTCTGCTTTTCGTCGGTGGCTTCGCTTTACAGAAGAAGGGCTTGGTTGTGATCTTATGTTTCATGGAGGTCCTTTCTGTAAACGTCTTGCTTTAATGGTATGGCTGTTTCTTCGCAAAAAAAAAACTTATTAAAGCGCTTCCGTACTGTTATAGTATAGTTAGCTAAAAGCAAGAAGCATCTAGCATGGAACATAAGAAATTATAGATACGTTTGAGACGTATCAAGCATCCCAAAGCTTAGTTCCTACTCGCCCTCGAGTAGGTAAACGATAACACAAATAATTTCTGAAGTGACATGCTACCAACATAACCTTGATCAACATTATTTAAAGCATATGAGATGGATGGAGTGATCTGAAGCAAAAGATTGCTAACAAAAGATAATGACTAAACAAATGAATCATATAGCAAAACTTTTCATGAATAGTACTTTCAAGACAAGTATCAACAAGACTTGCATAAGAGCTAACTCATAAGCAATAAATTCAAAGTAGAATGCATTGAAGCAACACAAAGGATGATTAAGTTTCAGCAATTGCTTTCAACTTGTAACATGTATATCTCATGGATATTTGTCAACATAGAGTAATATAACAAGTGCAATAAGTAAACATGTAAGAATCAATGCACACAGTTAACACAAGTGTTTGCTTCTAAGATAGAAAGAAGTAGGTAGATTGACTCAACATAAAGTAAAAGAATGACCCTTCGCAGAGGGAAGCATGGATTACTATTTTTGTGCTAGAGCTTTTGTTTTGAAAACATAAAAACAATTTTGTCAACGGTAGTAATAATTCATATGTGCTATGCATAATACTTCCTACAAGTTGGAAGCCTCATGCATAGATTACTAATAGTGCTCGCACCTTGTCCTAATCAGCTCGGATAACACGGATTATCATTGCATGACATATGTTTCAACCAAGTGTCACAAAGGTACCTCTATGCCGCCTGTACAAAGGTCTAAGGAGAAAGCACGCATTGGATTTCTCGCTTTTGATTATTCTCAACTTAGACATTCATACCGGGACAACATAGACAACAGATAATGGACTCCTCTTTTAATGCTTAAGCATTCAACAACAGATAATATTCTCATAAGAGATTGAGGTTGTATGTCCAAGCTGAAACTTCCACCATGATACATGGCTTTGGTTAGCGGCCCAATGTTCTTCTCTAACAATATGCATACTCAAACCATTTGATCATGAAATCACACTTACTTCAGACAAGACGAACATGCACAGCATCTCACATGATATCCAACAAAGGTAAAAAGTTGATGGCGTCCCCGAAACATGGTTACCGCTCAACAAGCAACTTATAAGAACTAAGACACATAACTACATATTCATCACCACAATAGTTTTTAAGCTATTTGTCCCATGAGCTATATATTGCAAAGATAAAGGAATGAAATTTTAAAGGTAGCACTCAAGTAATTTACTTTGGAATGGCAGAAAAATACCACATAGTAGGTAGATATGGTGGACACAAATGGCATGGGTTTTGGCTCAAGGTGTTTGGATGCACGAGAAGCATTTCCTCTCAGTACAAGGTTTGGGCTAGCAAGGTTGTTTGAAGCAAACACAAATATGAACAGGTACAACAAGACTTACAAAAGAACATATTGCAAGCATTATAAGAATCTACACTGTCTTCCTTGTTATTCAAACACTTTACCAGAAAATATCTAGACTTAGAGAGACCAATCATGCAAACCAAATTTTAACAAGCTCTACGGTAGTTCTCCATTAATAGATTAAACTACATGATGCAAGAGCTTAAACATGATCTATGTGAGCTCAAAACAATTGCCCAGTTATTCCAAACCATATGAAGCAATTTCAACCAAATAGCAATCAACGAAGCAATTTCAGCCTTCGCCATGAACATTAAAGCACAACTAAGAACACAAGTGTTCCATATGAAAAAGCGGAGAGTAATATATCCAATATAAGGATGGTGGGATCCAACTTTATTCAAACCAAAACAAAAATAAAAGCAAACAGACGCTCCAAGTAAAGAACATAAGATGTGATGGAATAAAAATATAGTTTCACTAGAAGTGACCTGATAAGTTGTCGATAAAGAAGGGGATGCCTTGGGCATCCCCAAGCTTAGATGCTTGAGTCTTCTTAAAATATGCAGGGATGAACCACGGGGCATCCCCAAGCTTAGACCTTTCACTCTTCTTGATCATAATATATCATCCTCTTCTCTTGACCCTTGAAAACTTCCTGCACACCAAACTTCAAGCAAACTCATTAGAGGGTTAGTGCATAATCAAAAATTCACATATTCAGAGGTGACATAATCATTCTTAACACTTCTGGACATTGCACAAAGCTTCTGAAAGTTAATGGAACAAAGAAACTCATTCAACATAGCAAAAGCGGCAATGCGAAATAAAAGGCAGAATCTGTCAAAACAGAACAGTCCGTAAAGACGAATTTTGCAGGGGCACTTAACTTGCTCAAACGGAAAAACTCAAAACTAATGAAAGTTGTGTACATATCTGAGGATCACGCACGTAAATTTCCAGATTTTTTTTGATTTTTTTTACAGAGAGTTCCGCGCGAATTCGTGACAGACAGCAATTTTGTTGCTGCGCAGCAATCCAAATCTAGGATCAACTTTACCATAGAGACTTTACTTGGCACAAAAACATGATAAGGAGAGGTTGCTACAGTAGTAAACAACTTCCAAGACTCAACAATACAGTAAATAAAATGAAACTTGGGTTATCTCCCAAGAAGTGCTTTTCTTTAACGCCTTTCAGCTAGGCGCAGAAATCAAGTATTATCAAGGGATGAAGCATCAACAACACAATTTTTCTTACAAGCACAACTTGTTGCAGAGGGTACCTTAGATGCTCCATTATCCAAATTTCCCATGGTGGTGCTAGGGGTTTTATCAATTTTAGGCCTATAATAATTCTTTGGTTTAGGCACCTTAGAGACATACATGAATTTTTGCTCTTTGCCCACATAAGCTTTCTCCTTAAACTTAAGAGAAGAAAAAGTTGAACCCAAGGTTCCCATAGCTTTTTCAAGTTCACCAATCCTATTGATTTGATTATCATGGACAACACAAGTTTCTAGGACACCAATTCTTTCATCAATTCTTCCTAGGGATTTATCAAGTTTATCAGTATTATCAAGTAGCATTCCCAATTTAGTTTCAACACTTGGAAATTTTTTCTCTATGGCTTCCAACTTTTTCATGACATCCTCAAGAGAGATTTCAATTTTAACTTCATTAACAGGTGGTATTCCAACTAGACTCTCAATGATGCAACTAGCCTCTAAAGTGGGAGTACCTAGGAAATTACCTCCCGAAAGAGTATCAAGAACATACCTATTCCAGCTAGATAGGCCAACATACAAGTTCCTAAGAAGGATAATAGTGGAGTGTTTCTTAATGCACCTATGATGAGCATTACTAATTTTGTACCAAGCATCTTTAAAACTTTCTCCACCTTGTTGCTTAAAAGAACGAACTTCAACTTCAGGATTACTCATTTTAGTAGTAATAAAAGTAAACTAAGCAAACAGAATAAAATAAAGTAAAGACAAGTAACTAATTTTTTTGTGTTTTAATATAGAGCAAGTAAATAAAATAGAAAGTAAAGTAACTAATTTTTTTGTGTTTTTAATATGAAGCAAACAAGACAGTAAATAAAATAAAGTAAAGCAAGACAAAAACAAAGTAAAGAGATTGGATATGGAGACTCCCTGCAGCGTGTCTTGATCTCCCGACAACGGCGCCAGAAATTTAGCTGTGGGAGGCAATTCTCTGTGGTGTAACTTTTCTTCATTTCCCCGGCAACGGCGTAGCTTGATACGCGAAGCACACGTCCGTTGGGAACCCCAAGTGGAAGGTATGATGCGTATAGAAGCAAGTTTCCTCAGTATGAAACCAAGGTTATCGAACCGTAGGAGCCAAGAAGCACGTGAAGGTTGTTGGTTGAGGAGTGTAGTGCGGCGCAACACCAGTGAAACCGGCGCCAACGTGGAACCTGCACAACACAATCAAGATACTTTGCCCCAACGTAACAGTGAGTTTGTCAATCTCACCGGCTTGCTGAAAACAAAGGATTAAACGTATCGAGTGGAAAATGGTGTTTGTTTGCAAAGAACAGTAAGAACAATGATTGCAGTAGATTATATTCATATGTAAAAGAATGGACCGGGGTCCACAGTTCACTAGTGGTGTCTCTCCAATAAGATAACTAACATGCTGGGTGAACAAATTAAAGGTGGGCAATTGAAAAATAAAGATTCAATACATATCAATGATGATTACTATGAGATTTAATCAGGGCATTACGACAAAGTACATAGACCGCTATCCAGCATGCATCTATGCCTAAATAATCCACCTTCGGGTTAGCATCTGCACCTCCTCCAGTATTAAGTTGTAAACAACAGATAATTGCAATAAGTATGGTGCGTAATGTAATCAACACAAATATCCTTAGACAAAGCATCGATGTTTTATCCCTAGTAGCAACAACACATCCACAACCTTAGAACTTTCTGTCACTGTCCCAGATTAAATGGAGGCCTGAACCCACTATCGAGCATAAATACTCCCTCTTGGAGTTACAAGTATCAACTTGGCCAGAGCCTCTACTAATAACGGAGAGCATGCAAGAACATAAACAACACATATATGATAGATTGATAATCAACTTGACATAGTATTCTAGATTCATCGGATCCCACCAAACACAACATGTAGCATTACAAATAGATGATCTTGATCATGTTAGGCAGCTCACAAGATCTAAACAATGATAGCACAAGCGGAGAAGACAACCATCTAGCTACGCTATGGACCCATAGACCAAGGATGAACTACTCACGCATCAATCCGGAGGCGGGCATGATGATGTAGAGCCCCTCCGGTGATGATTCCCCTCTCCGACAGGGTGCCAGAGGCGATCTCCTGAATCCCCCGAGATGGGATTGGCGGCGGCGTCTCTGGAAGGTTTTCCGTATCGTGGCTCTCGGTACAGAGGGTTTCGCGACGAAGGCTTTAAGTAGGCGGAAGGGCGGAGTCGGAGGGGTCACGGGAGCCCCACACGCTAGGGCCGCGCGGCCAGGGCCTGGGCCGTGCCGCCTAGTGTGTCGGCGCCTCGTGGCCCCACTTCTCCCTCGGTCTTCTGGAAGCTTTGTGGAAAAATAGGACCCTGGGCGTTGATTTCGTCCAATTCCGAGAATATTTTCTTTGTAGGATTTCTGAAACCAAAAACAGCAAAAAACAGCGGCGCTTCGGCATCTTGTTAGTAGGTTAGTGCCGGAAAATGTATAATAATGAGATGTAAAGTATGTATAAAACATTCAAGTATTGTCATAAAAGTAGCATGGAACATAAGAAATTATAGATACGTTTGAGACGTATCAATCCTATATTTGAGACCTTTACTTTTAGTGAAAATGATGATATTATATATTCTGGTTTAGATAATCGTTATAGAGATGGATATGACACAGGTTATAATTATCCTTATGAAACTTGTCATAGTTATGATGGGATTGCCAAAAACCATTCCCTTAGTATGCAACTTGTTTACCATGTTCAAATTCTTGATAATGATCCTGCTCCAATTACTATTAATGAGAAGAGTTTTTCTTATGCCAAAAATAATGATACTTTTAGGCATATGAACCATGATAAGAATGTTTTAAGTGATGGTTATATTGTGGATTTCATCAATGATGCTACTGAAAGTTATTATGAGAGAGGGAAACACGGTTATATGCATCTTAATAATATTAAGTTTCCCCTCTTTATGTTGAGAATTTTGAAGTTACTCGTGTTTTATCTTCCTATGCTTGTCACTTTGTTCTTCATGAATTTATTTTTGTACAAGATTCCTATGCATAGGAAGTGGGTTAGGCTTAAATGTGTTTTGAATTTGCTTCTTGATGCTCCTTTTGCTTCTTTTCTATTTTCATGAGAGCATCATTAAAATTAATGAGCCCATCTTAATGGCTATAAAGAAAGCACTTCTTGGGAGATAACCCATGTTTTTATTTTGCTACTGTTTTGTTGTGTCTTGGAAGTTGTTACTACTGTAGCAACCTCTCCTTATCTTTATTTTCATGTATTGTTGTGCCAAGTAAAGTCTCTAATAGAAGGTTGATACTAGATTTGGATTTCTGCGCAGAAACAGATTTGCTGTCTGTCACGAATTCGCGTCCTTCTCTCTGTAGAGGAATCAAAAAAATCAGCGAAAATTCATGCATGATCCTCAGATATGTACGCAACTTTAATTAGTTTTGAGTTTTTCCATCTGAGCAAGTTAAGTGCCTCAGAAAAATTCGTCTTTATGGACTGTTCTGTTTTGATAGATTCTGCCTTTTATTTCGCATTGCCTCTTTTACTGTGTTGAGTGGATTTCTTTGTTCCATTAACTTTCAGTAGCTTTGGGCAATGTCCAGAAGTGTTAAGAATGATTGTGTCCTCTCTGAACATTTGAATTTTTATTATGCACTAATCCTCTAATGAGTTTGCTTTAAGTTTGGTGTGGAGGAAGTTTTCAAGGGTCAAAACAAGAGGATGATATCATATGATCAAGAAGAGTGAAAAGTCTAAACTTGGGGATGCCCCGTGGTTCATCCCTGCATATTTCAAGAAGACTCAAGCATCTAAGCTTGGGGATGCCTGATACGTCCAACGTATCGATAATTTCTTATGTTCCATACTACTTTATTGATGATACCTACATGTTTTATGCACATTATATGTCATATTTATGCATTTTCTGGAACTAACCTATTAACAAGATGCCGAAGAGCCAGTTGCTGTTTTCTGCTGTTTTTGGTTTCAGAAATCCTAGTAAGGAAATATTCTCGGAATTGGACGAAATCTTCGCCAAGGGTCCTATTTTTGCACGAAGCTTCCGAAGACCGAAGAGGGAAGGAAGTGGGGCCACGAGGCGACACCATAGGGCGGCGCGGCCCAGGCCCTGGTCGCGCCGACCTAGGGTGTGGGGCCCTCGTGTGGCCCCCCGCGTTGCCCTTCCGCCTACTTAAAGCCTCCGTCGCGAAACCCCGAGAGCCATGATACGGAAAACCTTCCAGAGACGCCGCCGCGAATCCCATCTCGGGGATTCAGGAGATCGCCGGCACCCTGCCGGAGAGGGGATTCATCTCCCGGAGGACTCTTCATCGCCATGATCGCCTCCGAGTGATGAGTGAGTAGTTCACCCTGGACCATGGGTCCATAGCAGTAGCTAGATGGTCGTCTTCTCCTTGTTGTGCTTCATTGTTGGATCTTGTGAGCTGCCTAACATGATCAAGATCATCTATCTGTAATTCTATATGTTGTCTTTGTCGGGATCCGATGGATAGAGAATACTATGTTATGGTGATTATCAATCTATTGTTTATGTGTTGTTTATGATCTTGCATGCTCTCCGTTATTAGTAGAGGCTCTGGCCAAGTTTTTGCTCTTAACTCCAAGAGGGAGTATTTATGCTCGATAGTGGGTTCATGCCTTCATTGACACCGGGACAGTGACAAAGAGTGTGTTGCCACTAGGGATAAAACATTGATTCTATGTCTAAGGATGTAGTTGTCGATTACATTACACACCATACTTAATGCAATTGTCTTGCTTAGCAACTTAATACTGAATGGGGTTCGGATGATAAACTGAAGGTGGACTTTTTAGGCATAGATGCATTGGATGGCGGTCTATGTACTTTGTCGTAATGCCCAATTAAATCTCACTATATTTATCATATCATGTACATGCATTGTTATGCCCTTCTCTATTTGTCAATTGCCCGACTGTAATTTGTTCACCCAACATGCTTTTATCTTATGGGAGAGACACCTCTAGTGAACTGTGGACCCCGGTCCTATTCTTTACATAGCATACAATCTACTGCAATTGTGTTTACTGTTTTCTTTGCAAACATCTTCCACTCGATACGTTTAATCCTTTGTTACAGCAAGCCGGTGAGATTGACAACCTCACTGCGTTGGGGCAAAGTACTTTGGTTTTGTTGTGATTCCACGTTGGCCGGAATCCTGTTGTTGCGCATCACATTTCGCCACCATCAACCTTCAACGTGCTTCTTGGCTCCTACTGGTTCGATTAAACCTTGGTTTCATACTGAGGGAAACTTGCTTCTATACGCATCATACCTTCCACTTGGGGTTCCCAACGGACGTGTGCATCTACGCGTATCAATGCCCAAGGCATCCCCTTCTTCATCGACAACTTATCAGGTCGCTTCTAGTGAAACTATATTTTTATTCCGTCACATCTTATGTTCTTTACTTGGAGCGTCTGTTTGCTTTTGTTTTTGTTTTTGTTTGAATAAATTTGGATCCCACAATCCTTGTATTGGAGATAGACACGCTCCGCTTTTTCATTTGAACACTTGTGTTCTTAGTTATGCTTTAATGTTCATGGCGAAGGCTGAAAACTGCTTCGTTGATTGCTATTTGGTTGGAAACAGAAAATGCTTCATGTGGTAGTTGGTATATTGTCTTGAATAATTTGATACTTGGCAATTGTTTTGAGCTCTCATAGATCATGTTTAAGCTCTTGCATCATGTAGTTTAAATCTATTAGTGGAGAACTACCGTAGAGCTTGTTGAAATTTGGTTTGCATGATTGATCTCTCTAAGGTCTAGATATTTTCTGGTAAATGTGTTTGAACAACAAGGAAGACAGTGTAGAGTCTTATAATGCCTGCAATATGTTCTTGTGTAAGTTTTGTGTACCTGTTCATACTTGTGTTTGCTTCAAACAACCTTGCTAGCCAAAACCTTGTACTGAGAGGAAATGCTTCTCGTGCATCCAAACACCTTGAGCCAAAACCCATGCCATTTGAGTCCACCATAACTACCTATATATGGTATTTTTCTGCCATTCCAAAGTAAATTACTTGAGTGCTACCTTTAAAATTTCATTCCTTTGTCTTTGCAATATAGCTCATGGGAAAATAGCTTAAAAACTATTGTGGTGATGAATATGTAGCTATGTATCTTAGTTCTTATAAGTTGTTTGTTGAGCGGTAACCATGTTTCTGGGGACGCCATCAACTTTTTACACCTTTTGTTGAATATCATGTGAGTTGCTATGCATGTTCGTCTTGTCTGAAGTAAGGGTGATTTATCATGATTAAATGGTTTGAGTATGCATATTGTTAGAGAAGAACATTGGGCCGCCAACCAAAGCCATGTATCATGGTGGAAGTTTTCAGTTTGGACATTAATCCTCAATCTCTTATGAGAATATTATCTGTTGTTGAATGCTTAAGCATTAAAGAGGAGTCCATTATCTGTTTTCTATGTTGTCCCGGTATGGATGTCCTTAGTTGAGATCTATCAAAAACGAGAAATCAAATGCGATTTATCTCCTTGGACCTTTGTACGGCATAGAGGTACCCCTTTGTGACACTTGGTTGAAACATATGTTATGAAATGATAATCCATGTAAATCCAAGCTAATTAGGACAAGGTGCGGGCACTATTGGTATTCGATGCATGAGGCTTGCAACTTGTAGGAGGTTTTATGCATAACACATATGAATTATTACTACCGTTGACAAAATTGTTTCTATGTTTTCAAAATAAAAGCTCTAGCTCAAAAATAGTAATCAATGCTTCCCTCAAAGGGCCTTTCTTTTACTTTATGTTGAGTCAGTCTACCTACTCCTTTCTATCCTAGAAGCAAACACTTGTGTCAACTGTGTGCATTGATTCTTACATATTTACTTATTGCACTTGTTATATTACTTTATGTTGACAATTATCCATGAGATATACATGTTACAAGTTGAAAGCAATTGCTGAAACTTAAATCTTCCTTTGTGTTGCTTCAAAACCTCTTATTAAGAATCTATTGCTTTATGATTTAACTCTTATGCAAGTCTTATTGATGCTTGTCTTGAAAGTACTATTCATGAAAGTCTTTGCTATATGATTCAGTTGTTTAGTCATTGTCTTCACCATTGCTTCGAATCACTTCATTGATCTCATATGCTTTACAATAGTATTGATCAAGATTATGATAGTAGCATGTCACTTTAGAAATTATCCTTGTTATCGTTTACCTACTCGAGAGTAGGAACTAAGCTTGGGGATGCTTGATACGTCTCCAACGTATCTATAATTTCTGATCTTCCATGCTAGTTTTATGACAATACCTACATGTTTTGTTCAAACTTTATATCGTTTTTATGCATTTTCGAACAAACCTATTAACAAGATGCGAAGTGCCATTGTTTTCTGCTGTTTTTGGTTCCAGATATCTTACACAGGAAATATTCTCAGAATTGGACGAAACAAAAGCCATACTTCCTATTTTCCACGGAAGCTTCCAGAGAGCCAGAGAGGGACCAGAGGGGAGCCCAGGGGGCCCCACCCCCACGTGGCGGCGCGGCCAAGGGGGGGGCCTATGGTGTGGGCCCCCTGGGACCCCTCCGAGGCTGCCCTTCCGCCTATAAAGTCTTCCAGTGGCAAAAACCCTAAAAGAATAAGCCACGGGACGAGAAAAGTTACGCAGCCGCCGCCATCGCGAAGCGAAGTTCGGGGGACAGAAGTCTCTGTTTCGGCACGCCGCCGGGATGGGGAATTGCCCCCGGAGCCATCTCCATCGACACCACCGCTATCTTCATCGCCGTTGCTGTCCCCCATGATGAGGAGGGAGTAGTTCTCCCCGAGGCTGAGGGCTCTACCGTAGCTATGTGGTTAATCTCTCTCTCATGTACCTCGATACAATGATCTCATGAGCTGCCTTACATGATTGAGATCCATATGATGAGCTTTGTATCACTATTAATCTATGTGCTACTCTAGTGATGTTATTAAAGTAGTCTATTCCTCCTCCATGATGTAAAGGTGACAGTGTGTGCATCATGTAGTACTTGGCGTAGGTTATGATTGTAATCTCTTGTAGATTATGAAGTTAACTATTACTATGATAGTATTGATGCGATCTATTCCCCTTTCATAGCTATTGGTGACAGTGTGTATGCTATGTTAGTACTCGGTCTAAATTGCAACGGTCTATTATGCACTCTAGAGGTTACTTTAATATGAACCCCGGATGTTGTGGAGCTTGTTTACTCCGGCTTGAGGGAGCTCTTGTAGCCCTACACAATGAATGGTGTTTGTTATCCAACAAGAGAGTGTTTGAAAGTAGCACAAGTGAGGAGAAGTTATTTATTTATTATGTGATCAATGTTGAGAGTGTCCACTAGTGAAAGTAGGATCCCTAGGCCTTGTTTCTAAGCATTGAAACACCGTTTCCAACAAGTTCTGTTACATGTTTGCTTGCTGCCATCTTTATTTCAGATTGCAATTGTTACTTATAATCATCCATATTACTTGTATTTCACTATCTCTTCGCCGAACTAGTGCACCTATACATCTGACAAGTGTATTTGGTGTGTTGGGGACACAAGAGACTTTTTGCATCTTAATTGCAGGGTTGCTTGAGAGGAATATCTTTGACCTCTACCTCCCTGAGTTCGATAAACCTTGGGTGATCCACTTAAGGGAAACTTGCTGCTGTTCTACAAACCTCTGCTCTTGGAGGCCCAACACTGTCTACAGGAATAGAAGCGTGAGTAGACATCAGTCCACTCCATCAACTCCAACTGGAAATTTAGTTTTCTCGTAGTAGACTTCATAGCTGGTCCACTCCTTCAACTCCACCTGAAAGGTTGGGCTCCTCGTAATAGACTTCATAGCTGCCTTCGATTTGTTTGGTGTAGTCTCCTCCATCGTTCACACAGTCTAGCAATGTTTTTTGGAAGTAAAGGGGGTGAGTATGGACTTACTCAGCTCAAGCAGCTTAATTTAATTAAAGGAACAATGTGTCTGATGCACTAACTGTGGCCTTTAACCAGAAAGTCATACGCCAATGCATGTTTCGTAAATATTATTTTAAAAGGTTGATTTTATTCTGAAAATTTATGTCAGCCAACTTTCACACAGTGTCCATAACCTCACAGATTTTTATGCTGTGTTCGCAGTTACTTCTCGGGACAAGGATTGACAAGCCAAAATTCAACAGACTTCGGCCCAGGACTCACGTAAGCTGCATCGGTAGCTTCTATCATGGAAACCTCACGATAATAATAATACAAAGTACATATAAATGTGGTGCTCTGTCATTCAAAAGCAAGATTGCTTAAAACACTAAACCTAGATAAAGACGATCCAAATTTTTACGATGGTTGCATGTTGCTCGAAAACCAAAATTTAGAGGTGTGCAAATCGAGAGTGTGATAGGTCCAGCGGGGTGACGTGGGCATCACCAATATTATTGTTTTCACCATCCTTGGATAGCTCCTTATTTATTGTTCATCCATTATTTGTTAAAAAACTGCAGTGCAAACTTTCTCCCATTTCTTTTTCCGTGGGGTGACACTGGTGGCTTAAAGATAATATCCGACCTGGTATTCAAACTCCAAATAAATAAGGATCTCTAATTTTCAGAGAGTTTCTTACGTGGCCACCATCTAAAATATTTCAAAAGACTCAAAAAGAATTAAGAAGAAACTCAAAGAAACCACTTTCGCATCCAAGGAGATGATCTGTCAAAAAAAATAGCTGCCGAAAACACAACTATTTCGACCAATTAGAAGTTTCAGAAAGTTTTGACAAATTTTTTTCACACACAGGATGAAAAGTTATAACTAAATTAGAATTTCAGCTCGATCGGAGTTACAATAAAAAACAAAAATATATTTTCTAACAGAAACATGCAGAAATATGCAACTCGGCACATGTTTTATCAACATCACTATCCAAGATGGGACAAATTTACTACTTTGTTAAAAACTACAAGAAAACAAACCAAGAAAGAAACTTTCTGCTACCTTAAGGACTCAAAACAAAAATAGAAACAACTGGACTGCCTCTCGTAAATCACTTTCTTTATAGTGATATACCTAAGCGTCATAACTTGTTTTTAATAGGGGAAGAGATCATGTGAGCACTTCACCTTATTGACCACCTTTTTCTTTCTTGGGAAGTGTTCCATGCACTTCTTATGAGGAAACTGAAACTTCCCATTTCACTCCTTTGGATCAATGATATCACCTATGTCTATCATATAAGATCTACCAAGTATTATGTGACGAGAGGAATTGCTTCCCGTGTTCATTACAATAAAATCTATGGGCATAAAACCCATAAGAAACTCAATCATAACATTATTGACTCTACCTAAAGAGTGATTGTTAGAAGTATCAGCAAGTAAGAGATCAATATCTCATTTTTCTATGGCAGATATTTCCAGTCGATCATATAGTTCTTTAAATACTGCAGAATGACTTTTCCAATAGTTATTTATACATTTGGGATCCATTAGGTGGTATCATCGCTTCTCTATTCTATCTATCTATATTTTCTTTAAGCAGGTGATTTGCAATATAAGAACCAAAACCCGCTTGATGGACATTAATAGGGGTATTCTTCCATTTTTTTAATATAGACATAGCTTCATGCAAGATACACTTATCAAGATCGACTAAAGGTTCAATAATGGTATGACTAAGCATTTTTATTTATTCTACTTATTTGGTAGTTTCACTGTCATTTTCTCATATTCCCATATTCTTCTTCTTTAATACTAATATTTAATTATTTATGTTCATCAAAAGAGGTTGCCTATTCTAAGATTTGGCTTGGCATCCTTTCTCTCACCCTGTGCAGTATGTGTAAATAACTTATGTAATTTTTCCTTTTCATATAAAAATATACCATAGGGGCTCCCTAATTGTTTTACGGTAAAATAGAAATTTGGCTTAGCATAGAAAATCTACTAAGACCATCATCAATGGTTTCATTAAATTTTATTCTTATCTCAAAGGAATCTAAATTACCCACAGTTATTGTAATAGAAATTTTCATATCATGTATAATATCCTGCTTACTGAAGAGTTCTAAGTTATCTAGGTTCCTTTTATCTGGAACACTCTTAGAACAATTCTCTAGCAAGGTTTTAAAATGTTTTATGATGGAAATTATGTTTCCTTCATCTCCTTTCTTCTCTATGATAGTACCAAAAATATTTTTAAATATTAATGTGGATTCTCTAGGGGATGCTAGCACAAATCTTCGTCTAGAGGCAAAATGTAAAGTATTTTTTATGACATGATTCTAACCCAAAGTAGAAGTTTTATTTAAATTGGCATCGCTACATGGGTTCGGATGTTTATCATGCATCTCTTGCATGCTAATCGAAGCATCTGTCAATGACTCACCAAAGTTTTGTTGAAATATTGAACGTGTCATTATTGCTAGCCTTGTTTACTTTCTTAACAGACTTTTTTTACTTTGTTTCTTTTATCCATACTAATATTTTTGTAGTTTTGTTGTTTAATATAAATAAAGGCAAATGCATGCAAAACTGAAAGTAATTATGCAAGAAAACAAAATTAAAGAAACAAAAGAAAGACAAAATAAAATGCTTTGAAGATCAAAAAGAGAAGAAAAGCTCACGAAGATGCACCTCCCCAAGATTGTCTTGATGCACAATTGTTTATATGACTCGAAGAAAAAAACTCTAACAATGTTGTGGAAGGACAACTGGAAGATGAGAAAACTTTAGATGATTCTTATTGTTTCCCCGGCAACGATGCTAACAAAGGCTCTTGATGGCTCCAGATTCTTTAGGATATGTTCGTTGGGACTTCAAACACAAAGTGATGTAGAAAAGGCTTCTTCCCGACACGGCTGACTCGAAGGTTTATATTGAACTCTTAGGGAAACATGTAGAATTGTAATTTTCTTTCATGTTCTAGCAACCTACAAAGCAAAGTAGTGTTTCCTTGTTTCCCCAACTCTACCAAGTGGTTGTCAAGCACAATATTTCGTATTAGAACTAAAAATAAAAATAAAACAAAGTAAAGTAAATATAAGTGAACTACTGGAGTATGAAAGGTAAACTAAATGCTATGCATAAGTAAAATGGTATAATGATGCTAGTGATGTAAACTGCTCTGTGAAAAAACTAAAGGTAAGTATGATAAAAAATTGTATTGTAGGATTAATTAAGTAATGAAATTATAAAGAAATGAAAATATAAGTAAAAGGTGTTTCTTATGATTAAAAATTGACCCACGTTCGTGGGTTCACTTGTCTACGCCCTTAAAAACATGATGCAATCAAAAAGTTTTAAAGAAAGGTGTCATACAAATGTAACTTCAATAGGTTTTTGATAAGTTTTCGTATGAGCACCACATCCTATAGTTCAGACGAGGTAACACATCTCACTAATACTCCTCTAGAAAGACAAAACTCCACATACTATATTTAAGATGAACAGAGTGTTGCATTTGCTTTTATGAATGATGTTTCATATCAAACACGTTACCTTAAACTATATGAGATCACCATTGTTAATCATTTGGTGATAGTAACACATCCATTCATCTGTCCCTAGTGAGGTAACAACGGAAAGGTATAGACCACAACATGACTCAAACATTTTGGTCAATGTCCAGTTCGATACACTACCATGTTACTCCAATTAATCCACATCTCCCCCCTCACATGCCCTATCATACTAGTTGGATCAAAACTTGTACTCAAGAACAGGGAACATAATATACATCTACTCATACATCAAACATAAACTGAAAACTACGATCTCATAAAAACCAAAGGTCTACCACAATCGGGTTACATATAGATGGTCACAATTATGAGGACATCTCATGTGACTCTAGAACATTGATTAAACAAAAGAGGGATAGATCAAGTTATTGCCACAAACTCATAGCAGGGGGTGAAATACTCCAACTTCATCATGGATACAAAGGAGATGTTAGAGAGGTTGGAAATGCGAGCCGACGGTGCTCTGGCGTTGTTCCTCCTCCTATGTTCACTGGTACATCCTCCATTTTGTGTTTCTATTTTGTGGTTCGTCATGCTTCCGTGAAGATGGATGACATCCAAGCCACGAGGGCCAGATGTGCCCCACTCACACAACAGGGGTATCTAGCAATGTGGTGGGCCCTATCTTGTCCACACTCACGCGACAGGGGTATCTAACTGTGTGGTGGGCCCTATATTGGGCCCCCTTTGGCTCCAGGTGAGTTCCAGGTGCTACAAGCCTTATTCTTTCGTAAAAACATGCGTAGAAAAAATCGTAAGTCCTTTTGAGTTTGTGAAGGTCCCTCTGAGTCGAAATACAAAACATGGCTTTTTTGCCCGGTAGGGTTGTAATACAAATAAAAGGAAAATTATAAGAAAATCCCTAAAATCATTTTGAATCATGATTGTAGCACCTTATATGATTCAATTATGATGTAATATGACACAATAAACTACAAAGAACATATATGCGTTTGATGGCGTGGGGCCGGCTCCTGCGGTTGTGAGATGAGAAGGATAAGGGCGATTGGATGTGCTGTTGGGAGAGAGGTATCACGTGGGGCTCTGTTTATTTTTATTTTTCTTTTCCATGTCACTGATCCTTGGGCAGACCTTATGAACCAAGAAAAATTCATCCACCTTTCCCAGGTTTAACATTCGGCAAAGCCTCATTTTGTTTTCCGCTATTCTTCTAGATATAGCCACTTGCAAAAAAAAATCATAATGAGAGTTTGGTGCTTTTCCTCATAGCTAGTACATATATCATAACAAAATTTTGGTTTCCCCCGGTGTACATCGTGGCGCTTGTTCTTGCGAAAAGTCATTCCAATAAGCTTTCAACTTGATCGCCGCTCATTAAAAAAAATAAGAAAAATGTAAACATTTGTGAAACATCATTTTATGTCACATAGGTGCGAGGAAAAATTACAAACCTGGAATATGAAAGTTATTCGTGAAAACCGTTAACAAAATTATCTAACACCTACGGAGTTCTATCACTTTTATAGCAAATGAGCTAGGTCATGACTTTAGGTATGACATAGTTTGCCGGAACGAGCCCATATATTGCATACATGTGTGTGCTTTGGGACAAGAAGCAATGTTAAATCTATGTGTTTTTCTTTTCTTGCCACGAAAAACCCATTTTCATTTTCCAGATGCCAAAACAAGGTTTTTTTTATGAAACGCCTGGAGGAAGAGCATCATGTAATCATTAGAAACATATGCACACAATAGAAGACTACTTCTATATTATGGTTCACACACCATACTGTTGTCTTTTTGGTCACTCCGCCGATTTGAAGCGGGCTAGATTTGAACTAAGCGCCATCTTTCCCTGCTTCGCTTCTTTTTTGGAAAAATCATTTTTTAGGTCCACGGCATGTTGTTTTATCAGACGTACGACGTCGGTTTCGCATGGTTCCCTCTGGTGTGCCCCATGGCCCCCGTTCTTGCAATAGGTCATTCCACGCAGGACCCACCAAAAAATTTAAAAAAGTAAAAAATCCAGCACGAACCATCATTTTATGCGACTTTGGTGCGAGGAAAAATTACAAACCTGTAATATGACAATTATTCGAAAAACCCTTCACAAAATAAGCTACCACCTACGAAGGCTATGCTTTTTTGGGCTGATGAGCTAGGTCATTACCTTACACATGTCATACTTTACCGGAACGAGCCCATATTATGCACATGGGTGAGCCTTGGGACAGGAAACAATATTGAGTTTATAAGTTTTCCTTTCGTAGGCATGTAAAACCCGGCCATTTTGTAATCTCAGGTCTCCGAAAGTGTTATTTTTAAAGCAGCTACCCAAAATGAAATCTACAATGGTACGAAAGATATGGACAAATATAGAAGATCTTCTATACTATGGTACATGCTAATGGCGCTGATTTTTTAGAACTCATGGTATTTTTTACGGTGCAATGCCAAATTCACTGAAAGTGAGCCAAATTTAAACTAAGCGTCATCTTTCACTTGTTTCAGATTATTCTGGAAATAATATTTTTTGGTCCACAACTGTTGTTTTATTAAACAAACGATGTTGATTTCCCACGACTTCACATGAGTGTGAGAGAAAATAATATCGAAAACTAATGTCTTTGTCAAGTGTCAATTCTTGACACTAGGCAAAAATTATGTCTTTACCGAGTGTCCATTAGAGGACACTCGACAAAGGCTGACGGCATTATGGACTTATGGTTCCTGCCAAGTGCGAAGTCAATAGCCATCGTCTTTGCCGAGTGTTGAAAGTCGACAGTAGGCAAACATGGCCTTTGCCGCTTGTCGGATTTTAACAATAGGCTATATTTGCCGTGTATTTTTTAGTTTGCCGAGTGTGTAGCATGTCTTTGTCTTGTACGAAGTATTTGCCGAGAGTACGGAGTACCCAAAATTAACTCGCGACGAATTAAAAGAGACAAGAAAGATATGTTTTCTGATGGTGAGATGTACATAAACCACATGAATATAGGTTCAGCTTAAGTGCTATAGATGGGAGATCTCCTCTCCTCTTTCCTTTCTTTCTTACTAGCTACTTGATCGTCATTTCGTTGGACATTAAATGTAATTAATTGTTATGTTCAATAATTACATGTAATTAATTGTTTTGTTCCCGATACATTATTGGCAATCTCTCTCGCTCACGTGCGACTCGCGAGGGCCGCACTGGGGCGCCCAATCCGCCCTCCCCGTCCTCCTCTACGCTCCTCTCCGCCGCCTGAGGAAGCTGCAGGGCAAAACACGCGCAGCGGATGGTGGTGGTGGGCTCGTCTCCGCCCGCGGCGGCGTGGGTTGGATCTGGATCCAGGGTGGCGGCCCTATTTTGTGGAGGTGCCGGCCACTTCGGCCGCTAGGCGTCGCGGCGGCTAGTCCTGACGGCGACCCGGCTTCCCCTCCGCGGAGCTCAGCCTGGCCACACCAGTATGGTGCGTGGCAGGCGCTGGGCTGGGCAGAAACCCTAGATCCCAGCCAATCTGGCGGGTGACCGTCGGGGTGGGAGGGGAGGCAGGGTGTTGGGCTTGGCCGGTTCTGGCTGCTACCTCCGCGTGGTGTGGCTTGTGCTGTCGGAAGGTGCCGGCCCGTTGGCCGGCAAGAGTGGAGCCATGCGGTGGCGGATGGAGGGCCTCCTGCCATGATCCGGCCGGCGGTGGTCGTGGAGTTCCTTTCCCTTCGACGAAGAGATAAGAATCATCTTCTTGCACTGGCGGCCCTCCATCTCCGTTTTCCGCTACTCCAATGGACCTCGTGGGGGTGAGGGGTGGGCCAGGAGAAATCCCTGCTTCGCACTGACAACGGCGATGCCTACGGGTGCCGTCTCCTTCTTGAAGGCGTCGTTATGGCCTTGACCATGATCCCCCTTCCTCTAGCATCAGGGGAAACCCTATGTCCGGCTTGCTGAACCATGGAGGGGCGTCGTTACCTCGTTGGGGGTGCTATAGGGGTTGCTCGTGGAGTCCCTAGGGCAGCTGCTGGACTTGGCTTTGGTCCCAATTCAAGGCGCGAGTTTTGAGGGCGCAATGTATGCCATCGCTGGTGTTTCCTTGGCGGTGCCTTCATCGGGTCTGGTCCGAGCCTGCCATTCAACTGCCGACTTCTTCTATCTAGGCACATGGGTGGATGGTGTGTTTCTCGTGCTGCTTGAAGTCGTGGCTGTTCATCGGAAGCTTCTAGAACCGGTCGTGACGCGACCTCGATTCTCGGTGGCCATGGTTGTTTGGGTAGTCGTTGTTGGTTTGTGGGAGTTGCTGCTACTCGTGCGGGGCTGGCGTGGGTTGTGTGAGTGGATGAGCCAGGTCCCTGACCTTTATTCTATTGTGTGCGTCAAGTTTTATTTCTATCATAGTAGTAATGCAGAAGACATATGCGATTCTTGTGTTCTTAAAAAAAAATGGCTCTGTTCCCGTCATGGTGTCATCCCATTATGAAGTGATGCGGGAATCAAACAAACCACGTTCAGTTAACTATTGGATAATACGTAGTAATCTAGAGAGCCACACGAATCCACGGATAATGCTACGAATCCGGGTTTATTATTCTTCTTCCAGAATGGTAGGCCTAGTTAACTTTCTTTCAGCAAAATGTCAAATTATTTAATCATTAGTAACTGTTAAGATGCAAAGCGATGCTATGCTAGAATCCGGTTGGAAGAACATGAAGTGGTGGTAATAATTCCTCCTCCCCGCTTTACCATTAGCGCGTCATCACCAACTGATCTAGCTAGTTAATTAAGCTAGCTAGTGCGCACCGCGCGCGGCGAGTGGATCAGTGTACGTGATGTCAAAAGCTGGCGGACACCATCGATCACGCAACTACTTGTGCACAAATTGACGACGACGACGACGTCTTGGATCTCTAGCATGTGTGGAAGGACTTGGAATGTTTCTGATCTGACCACCTGTCAAAAATGGCGACACGATCGTCAACTGGACGACGACGCCCAGGACGCACGATACGGACGGCCGATTCGTGCCACCACTTTTTCGGGCCCCTTTCCCCACCGGTTGTCCCTCTGTCTCTTGCATCAGCCCAAGCCTGAAGCTGGAGTATACGTTTTGATAGATTTCCCGTAAAAATCCAGCTAGATAGCTGCGGTCTAGGTACTATCTTTGACGGGGGTCCGAGGCAAGCTAGCAAAGCAATGCGCGATCGTGGATCGGATGTAGCAGATGACGCTATTGCAGCTGGAAGCTGTAGCTGTGGATGGCATGAATTTGATCAACCTAATACAAGATATATTATCATAACATATATACATCAGTAAAAAAATTAGATGTTGTATGTTTTAATGCATAATTGTTCTTGTAAAAAAATTAGATATGTGGCCGGTCTACACCGCTAGGCCAACACCTCTTGCGCAACATGTGACGGTCATATCTAGTTTAATTCTTGCAGGTTCTCTTCCAACTTAGTCAATACCGAAAGGTAATTCAGTAGTGTTAGCTGTTCAATCATGTACTTCTTAGTTCATTTCATTAACATAGTTCTTGTCTTCGTCCTACATGGTTTGTCTCTATGAGAGGAAGAGAAAACATGTTGATATAATCCAGTCAAAACCAAAAAGTCACTTTGGCACATGAGAACCAGTGCTCCCAATTTTTAAAAAACATAGAAATCTTATGAATGTACTGTAAAAATTTCGGAAGAAAATATGTTGTATTATGAACTATATAAAAAAGACAAATTTCGACAAAAATTGTCCCTATACACAGGCATAAATTTGTTTTTTTTCTGTAGCTAAACGTACAACATAATGTTTACCGAAACTTTGCACGAGTATTCATAACATATGTATGTATTCACGGAATATTTGTTGTGATTTTTTGAAACATAAAAATACAGTTTTCAAATATTTAAAAACCCAGAAGGACCGTTGCTCATGTGCACCAAAACTTCATCTTGTGAAAACTGGTTAATTAGTTATGCAAGCATGTATTACTCAAGACCATTTTTTTAGCTCATGGAATCTTTAATATACATGCTATACCTGTCAATTTTCTATTTTTTTGCAAACGCTATAACTCGCATAGCATTGAGAGAAGGATCAGGCTATTTTATTTTACACGCGGGCGCGCCGGCGTTCTCGAGTCTCCGCGTCTAATTTTCATCGCATACAGCATGCATGGTCCACGTGGCCAAAACCCAGCCGCTGCGGCAGCTCGTCGTAGCTGTCAGCACAAAGAGACGACACGATCCAAACCCAGCAATCTCCTTCCCCTCCCCGCTCGCCGCCTATAAAACGAGCCCGCCTCTCCCCGGCACTGGCTCGCAATCTCCCACCAACGGCAGCACTCAGCAGAAGTAAAACCACTCTCCAGTGTACGCACGCACACAGATAGAAAAACAGAGCCCGAGAAAGAGAGAGAGAAGGATCGATCCCGATCCGTGTGCTATGAGGCCGGCGAGAGAAGCCGCGGCGGCGCTCGTTGGCGTCGGCAGCAACGAACAGGCGACTGCCGCGGCGGCGGGGCACGTCGGCCACGCGGCGCTGTGGAGGACGCCCACGCCCTACCTCTTCATCGGCTTCACGCTCATGATGGTAGCGTGTTAAGGTGGGATCCCGGTGGGATGTCATTTTGTACTATGTAGTTCAAATTTTGATGTCAAAATTTGTACTAAAAAAGTCAAATTATACTACAAGTGGAACAAAAGTGGGATCCCACTTGACACCCTTACATGATGGGCCTCATCGCGGTGGCGCTGCTCATCCTCGTCTGCACGCGACCCAAGCCGTCCGCCGGCTCGTCGCGGCGCGGGAGCGCCTCGGAGGAGGCGTCGGCTCGGGGCACGATGGCGCCGCTGGACCGGGAGCCAAAGGTCGTCGTCATCATGGCTGGGGACCACATGCCGTCCTTCATCGCCAGCGCCAGGCCGTTCGCGTTCGCCACCGCCGCAGACGCCGGCGAGCAGAGCAAGATGGAGGTGGCCTAAGGCGCGCCGCCGACCGGGCCAGCGCGCACCCGTGTGCTCCTGACGTCCTGCGGGACGCGGGACCAATTTTGTTTGTGAAATTTCTAGGAGTAGTATATCTAGCAGAGAAGATATATACTCGATCGGCGGTTGACGTCGTGAGATCTGTGATTGTGAGAGCGAATGAAGTTTTTGCTAGCATCTTCTTCCAGTTTTTACATGTCTGGTGTAGCGAGCTCTCTATTCTTATCTGAACATGCAACAATACGCGCGCAGTGCACAACAGCATGAGTACATACGAGTTGTACTCTAAAGTGTCCCCGGGGTATGTCCATACCGGTGGTGCGGTACTGCGCTTCAGCAGCTGGTATGACCAGCGGAAACAATCTGCGATGTTTGCATCTGATCTACTCCAGCGATGTGGTCATACCAGCGGAAACAAGCTAGTAGGTTATGATAGTATGAAGTGCGATATATCTTTTGTCAAGCCAGACATGCTCACCAAACACGTCATATATGCTGCGACTTCGTAGTCTTGATCAATCATGAATCGTGTTCCTAAGCTAATGTGATATCCCTCATCTTGACTCCGTGGGATGGGCCTAGCTTCTTGAGGTTTTGGCAGCCCTAGGGTTTGGCCTAATTTGGAGGAGCTGGGTGTGCCTCTCCTTCTCGTCTCTCACATCTATAGTGCTCCACAATGACGAACTTGCCCCCGTCCCCCTGTGGCCTACGTCAAGGAAACCCCGCTCCCCCATGCTCTTCATCCTCGCCATCGAGCTCCTTCACTGCATCCTTTCCTTGGCCGCACATTTGGGTATTTTGAGTCACATTCGCTTTAGGACGACTCACTGCCATATCTCGCTATATGTGGACGACGCGGGCATCTTTGTGAACCCACGGAAGGAGGACCTCTGTGCCATCTCATCCATCCTCGACTGCTTCGGAAAAGCTAGCGGACTTATCACCAACATGACCAAGACGGAGATCTTCTCGGTGCGTTGTGTCGGCATTTCCTCGTGGACATCCTCGACTTCCCGGCAAAGATCGTCAGTTTCCCCGGAAAGTATCTTGGTCTACCTCTTCACTTTCGACGTCTTCGGAAGATGGATCTGCAACCTCTCATCGACAACATCACGGGCAAGCTGCCAGGCTGGATTGGGAAGAACCTTGCGTGGCCTCGTAGGGTCATCCTTGCAAAGACGGTGCTCATGGCTACCAGAATCTACCACGCTAATCCCATCCCTCCGCCTAAATGGGCTAGGGATAGGATCAAGAAGATAGCGAGGACCTTTGTTTGGGCAGGAGACGAGGGCGAGCACACGGCCCAAGGAAAAGCGCTGGTGAACTGTAAGATGGTGTGCAGACCTAAGAATCTTGGGGGACTCGGGCTGCTGGATATTGAGAGATCTGGACGTGCTTTGCATCGGCATTGGCCTTGGCTCCAATGGACTAATCCTGAACACACCTGGGCTGGCTCTAAGATCCCCTGTGATGACGTTGACATGGCTCTTTTTAGGGCTTCTACCAAGGTCACCATTGGCAACGTGGATTCGGCCTCCTTCTGGCACGACAACTGGTGCGGCCAGGGCCCCCTCTCTCAATGGGCGCAAGACCTCTTCAAAATCGCCTCCAGGAAAAATCACACGGTTGCCAAAGAGATGAGCTCTGTCACCAGAATTAACTTGCCTATCCAGCTAGCGCATTACATGGAGGTATGGAATACTATTCAATCCGTTTCCCTCATCCTTGAGCAGTCGGACTCCATCTTATGGACCCTCACCACCGACGCGACTTACAGTGCCAGCTCCGCTTACAATGCTCAGTTCTTTAGCGGCCATGCTAGATTTGACACCACAAAGATCTGGTCTGCCCACACAGAGCCCAAGTGCAAGCTGTTTGGCTAGCTAGCCCTTCACAAAAAGCTTCTCACTACGGATATGCTTGCCATCAGGGGTTGGCCCCATGATCCCCTATGTCCCTTGTGTCTCCATGAGCCTGAGACGGCTGACCACCTTTGCAAAGACTGCCCCTACACTGCGGCCATATGGAATTTGGTGAAATCCTGGGACAATGATGACAGCGGCAACCTTCGCCTCGACTACCATTCCATATCTGAGTGGTGGGTCGCCATGATCGACGGAAAGCCAAAGAAGGACCAGAAACGCATCATCGGCCGCTTCTTATACATGCTCTGGAATGCGTGGAAGGAACAAAATTTCTGTATCTTCCCTGGACGCCGGCTCACCTACCTTGAGGTGGCGGATATCGCCAGGGAAGACATCCTTCAGCGGGATCGAGCTTTCAACGGCTTCGGGCCGGCTATCCCGGCTGAATCGGACTAGTTTCCTTTTGTTTTTTCATGGTGATTTTCTGGCATATTACCACTTTAATCTAAATATGCCCTCTCCAATTTGGTTGGGTTTTTCCCCCTTGCACGCAGCGCTTCTGCCCAGTTGCTCCAAAAAAAAAAAGATATCCCTCATCTAAAACACATATAACCAAGTGCTCCCTCTATCCTTAAAATGATGACAGAAATTTGTCTCAATCTTGATGTATCAGATGTAGTACATACAATACATTATAATTAGTATAGACTTTGGCAAAGGTGCTCGGATCCTATTCCTTGGCATATAGCGGTAAGAAATGGGATACTAGATGATTTGTTCTCTCGAGTTCTATTGTTGTTTCCATGCATAAATTTGAGGCAATCCCGAAAAAGTTGAAGAAATCTTTATTTTGTATTCCTAGCATGAAATGGAAAGCAAAGAAAGAGTAGTAATCAGGAAAGAGAGAACCAAACAAAGAAGTGCACACACAACGTCCTCTCTCTCCCCCCCCCCCCATCCCCCTCCCCGAGGGCGGCCGGGCTGCCGCCGCCCCATGCCTACCCGGCACCTACTCCTTTCCCTTCCCCCTCTGCCGCCGGTGGGAGCCGCTGGGTAAAGCCCAGGCGGTGCTGGCGGCAGCGGCCTCCCTCTCTCCCGAGCGCTGTGATGACCCGTCGGGGCAGGCTCGATCCAGCGGTGGTGGAAGGCGCCGGTCCTGGCCCGACTGCCGCGGGATTCCGTCGTGTGGTGCCTCGTTCTTGGGCGCGGTGGTGTAGCCGCTTGTCACCGGTGCTGCACGGGGTTCTCGTGGGGGCGGCCAGATCTTGGCCGGCAGGCCTAGATATGGGCTTGGTGGTCCCATATGTCCTCACATCCATGTCTTTTCCATTGTGCCTCCTGTGCCTGCCATTGTCGCGCGGTTAGGGTTGATGGAGTCGTCTGAGCAGCGGTTTGCCGGTACTGCATGGTGGCTGTAGTCCGGTCGTCCTGCTGAGCTGGGGGTTTCTAGCTGTTTTGACGATGCTGTGGGCGACGTTCTTGTTGGCCATCCGGGATAGGGTCCTTGTGCTAGAGCGTGCTCACCGGGGTAGGCAGCGTGCTCGTTGCTGCAGCTGCTCTCGTGGCTATGGTATGATTTCCCTTCGACTAGTTGGTTCATCATTGTGCGGGTGTTGACGCTCTGGGGATGGTAGGGTCGTTGAGTTGCCACCGATCTAGCGTCATTGACGTCTAAATCTAGGTTTGGCTAGGCACTGCCAGCCAGTTTGCGTTCACCTTGAGATTGAGTCTACTTGGGACTAATTCATAGTGCGTGGCTTCGATTGAGGGCGCATCAGTGATTTATGCTTTGTCTGCTCTACGCCGTCGCGATGGCGTCTAGAACTTTGATCGGGTTTTGGACCTCGGCGAAAGCGGCACATGGTTGTGGCCTGTGCCGATGACAGCGGCACCTGCGGGTGTCGCTCCCTTGTTGAAGGTGTCCCGATGATGTCTCTCATGTTCGAAGTGATGGGATCCGTTGACGAGGGGGCTCCTCGGCAATGCCCACCATGAGGGGATTAGGGTTTACGGAATCATGCATGTTAGCACGAGACATCGGATACCAAATGAATAGAAGACGATATTTACCCAGGTTCGGGGCCCTCAATGAGGTAAAAAAAAAACCCTAACTACTACTTTTCTGATCTTGATTTATCGATGAAAAATGGTTACAATGGGGCAGCCGATAAAATGCGTTGTGGTGAACTCGCAGGAAGGCAAGGTTTCTAGGGTTTGGTGTATGCGAGATTTTGTAGGTTGAATCGGTGTCCTCTGGCAGGCCCTCTCCTGGCCTTTATATAGGAGGCGAGGTCCCAAGAATCCTGCACGGTTTCAACTATGTGATAGTGAAATCTAAGCTATCCTTTCCTTCTTCGATGTTTCCTTGCCTTATTCATCAAGAATCCGCCTCCTTATATCTTTCCTCTATTGCAACCGACGTATTGGTCCATCTTGGGCTGCGGTTATTCTCATGGATCCCTTGTTGGGTCGAAGGAGGTAGACCAATGTTGGGTACCCGAAGGGTAATGCCCACATCAGTAGCCCCCGAGTGACTGGCAGAAGAAAAGCTTCCGGCGGGGACTAAAGTTGTCATCGTCCGAACGTCTTGATCAGCCGATGAATGTTGAATCTTGTGTTTGATGTAAAATTGAAATAATCTGTTATTGGGTGAGCGAACAACGCTCCCGATGGGAGTAGCCCCGAGTCTATGGGCGGATGCTTGCAACCGTTCATAGACTCAAGTTGTACTACTCGAAGATCTTATTGTTGATGTCGTCGTTTTTAAATCTTCTTCTTCATCCGATGTCTTTCAAATATATCGGGTCCTTAAGGAATGTGGACTTAGAGAGAAGCCGAATAACTGATCGTACATGAGGGATAAGAGTAACGAGCCCAGTTTTACTCGGCGGACCGAGATCGGTTAACTGCCGAAACAAAAAAACAGCGTTACCCTACACAGGTTCAAGTCCCCGGACTCGAACCTGGATTGCTAGAACCTTTAGGTCCGTTCTTCCTAGAATATTTTTTTTGTCGACGAGGCTTCTATCTTTTTATCAGGTGCGCGACTAGATGCACACGTCCGTTGGGAACCCCAAGTGGAAGGTATGATGCGTATAGAAGCAAGTTTCCCTCGGTATGAAACCAAGGTTATCGAACCAGTAGGAGCCAAGAAGCACGTGAAGGTTGTTGGTGGAGGAATGTAGTGCGGCGCAACACCGCGAAACCGGCGCCAACGTGGAACCTGCACAACACAATCAAAGTACTTTGCCCCAACGTAATGAGGTTGTCAATCTCACCGGCTTGCTGAAAACAAAGGATTAAGTGTATCGAGTGAAAGATGGTGTTTGTTTGCAAAGAACAGTAAGGTAGAATGTATTCAGATGTAAAGAATGGACCGGGGTCCACAGCACTAGTGGTGTCTCTCCAATAAGATAAATAACATGCTGGGTGAACAAATTACAGGTGAGCAATTGACAAATAAAGATTCAATACATATCAACGATGATTACTATGTGATTTAATCAGGGCATTACGACAAAGTACATAGACCGCTATCCAGCATGCATCTATGCCTAAATAATCCACCTTCAGGTTATCATCCCCCTTCCAGTATTAAGTTGCGAACAACAGATAATTACATTAAGTATGGTGCGTAATGTAATCAACACAAATATCCTTAGACAAAGCATCAATGTTTTATCCCTAGTAGCAACAAGACATCCACAACCTTAGAACCTACTGTCACGATCCCAGATTTAATGGAGGCATGAACCCACTATCGAGCATAATTACTCCCTCTTGGAGTTACAAGTATCAACTTGGCCAGAGCCTCTACTAGCAACGGAGAGCATGCAAGAACATAAACAACACATATATGATAGATTGATAATCAACTTAACATAATATTCTCTATTCATCGGATCTCACCAAACACAACATGTAGCATTACAAATAGATGATCTTGATCATGTTAGGCAGCTCACAAGATCTAATACAATGAAAGCACAAGCGGAGAAGACAACCATCTAGCTACTGCTATGGACCCATAGTCCAAGGATGAACTACTCACGCATCAATCCGGAGGCGGGCATGATGATGTAGAGCCCCTCCGGTGATGATTCCCCTCTCAGGGTGCCGGAGGCGATCTCCTGAACCCGAGATGGGATTGGCGGCGGCCTCTCGAATGTTTTCCGTATCGTGGCTCTCGGTACAGGGGTTTCGCGACGGAGGCTTTAAGTAGGCGAAAGGGTAGGTCAGGGCGTCACGAGGCCCACACTACAGGGCCACGCGCCAGCCAGCCGCGCCGCCTGGTGTGTCGCCACCTCGTGGCCCCACTTCGTCTCCTCTTCGGACTTCGGAAGCTTCGTGCAAAAATAGGACCCTGGGCGTTGATTTCGTCCAATTCCGAGAATATTTCCTTACTAGGATTTCTGAAACCAAAATCAGCAGAAAAACAACAACTGGCACTTCGGCGTCTTGTTAATAGGTTAGTGCCGGAATATGTAAAATAACGTTGTAAAGTATGTGTAAAACACTCAAGTATTGTAATAAAAGTAGCATGGAACATAAGAAATTATAGATACGTTTGAGACGTATCAAGAATCCCCAAGCTTAGTTCCTACTCGTCCTCGAGTAGGTAAACGATAACACAAATAATTTCTGAAGTGACATGCTACCAACATAGTCTTGATCAACATTATTGTAAAGCATATGAGATGAATGGAATGATCTGAACAAAAGATTGCTAACAAAGATAATGACTAAACAAATGAATCATATAGCAAAACTTTTCATGAATAATACTTTCAAGACAAGTATCAATAAGACTTGCATAAGAGATAACTCATAAGCAATAAATTCAAAGTAGAATGCATTGAAGCAACACAAAGGATGATTAAGTTTCAGCGAATGCTTTCAACTTGTAACATGTATATCTCATGGATATTTGTCAACATAGAGTAATATAACAAGTGCAATAAGTAAACATGTTAGAATCAATACACACAGTTAACACAAGTGTTTGCTTCTAAGATAGAAGGGAATGGGTAAACTGACTCAACAATAAAGTAAAAGATTGGCCCTTCGCAGAGGGAAGCATTGATTACTATTTTTGTGCTAGAGCTTTTGTTTTGAAAACATAGAAACAATTTTGTCAACGGTAGTAATAATTCATATGTGCTATGCATAATACTTCCTACAAGTTGCATGTCTCATGCATAGAGTACTAATAGTGCTCGCACCTTGTCCTACTATCTCGGAAAACATGGATTCTCATCGCATAACATATGCTTCAACCAAGTGTCACAAAGGGGTACCTCTATGCCGCCTATACAAAGGTCTAAGGAGAAAGCACGCATTGGATTTCTCGCTTTTGATTATTCTCAACTTAGACATCCATACCGGGACAACATAGACAATAGATAATGGACTCCTCTTTTTAATGCTTAAGCATTCAACAATAGTTAATATTCTCATAAGAGATTGAGGTTGTATGTCCAAACTGAAACTTCCACCATGATACATGGCTTTAGTTAGCGGCCCAATGTTCTTCTCTAACATATGCATACTCAAACCATTTGATCTTGAAATCCACTACTTCAGACAAGACGAACATGCATAGCATCTCACATGATATCCAACAAAGATAAAGTTACCGCTCAACAAGCAACTTATAAAAATTAAGACACATAACTACATATTCATCACCACAATAGTTTTTAAGCTATTTGTCCCATGAGCTATATATTGTAGAGGTAGAGGAATGAAATTTTAAAGGTAGCACTCAAGTAATTTACTTTGGAATGGCAGAAAAATACCACATAATAGGTAGATATGGTGGACACAAATGGCATGGAGTTTAGCTCAAGGTGTTCGGATGCACGAGAAGCATTTCCTCTCAGTACAAGGTTTGGGCTAGAAAGGTTGTTTGAAGCAAACACAAGTATGAACAGGTACAGCAAAACTCACACAAGAACATATTGCAAGCATTATAAGGCTCTACACTGTCTTCCTTGTTGTTCAAACACTTTACCCGAAAATATCTAGACTTAGAGAGAACAATCATGCAAACCAAATTAAACAAGCTCTACAGTAGTTCTTCATTAATAGATTAAACTACATGATGCAAGAGCTTAAACATGATCTAATGAGAGCTCAAACAATTGCCAAATTGCCAAACCATATGCAGCATTTTCCAATTCCAACCAAATAGAAATCTAACGAAGCAATTAGCTTTCGCCATGAACATTAAAGCACAATTAAGAACACAAGTGTTCCATAAGAAAAAGCGGAGCGTAATATCTCCAATATAAGAATGGCGGGATCCAACTTTATTCAAAACAAAAGAAAATAAAAACAAACCGACGCTCCAAGTAAAGAACATAAGGATGTGACGGAATAAAAATATAGTTTCACTAGAAGTGACCTGATAATGTTGTCGATGAAGAAGGGGATGCCTTGGGCATCCCCAAGCTTAGATGCTTGAGTCTTCTTAAAATATGCAGGGATGAACCACCGGGGCATCCCCAAGCTTAGACCTTTCACTCTTCTTGATCATAGTATATCATCCTCTTCTCTTGACCCTTGAAAACTTCCTTCACACAAACTTCAAGCAAACTCATGAGAGGGTTAGTGCTTAACCACAAATTCATATATTCAGAGGTGACACAATCATTCTTAACACTTCTGGACATTGCACAAAACTTCTGAAAGTTAATGGAACAAAGAAACTCATTCAACATAGCAAAAGCGGCAATGCGAAATAAAAGACAGAATCTGTCAAAAACAGAACAGTCCGTAAAGATGCATCTGGACTGGGCACTTAACTTGCTCAAATGGAAAAACTCAAAACTAATGAAAGTTGCGTACATATCTGAGGATCCTGCTCGTAAATTTGCAGATTTTTTCGAATTTTTTACAGAGACTTATGCCAGAATTCGTGACAGACAGCAATGCTGTTTCTGCGCAGCGATCCCAAATATAACATCAACTTTAGCATAGAAACTTTACTTGGCACAAAAAATGATAAGGAGAGGTTGCTACAGTAGTAAACAATTTCCAAGACTCAACAAAACAAAAATTGCTGTAGTAAAATAAACACATGGGTTATCTCCCAAGAAGTGCTTTTCTTTAACGCCTTTCAGGTAGGCGCAGAAAGTGCAAATCAAGTAACATCAAGAGTAGAAGCATCAAAATCATAGCTTGTTCTAATAATAGAATCAAAAGGCAACTTCATTCTCTTTATAGGGAAGTGTTCCATACCTTTCTTGAGAGGAAATTGATATTTAATATTACCTTCCCTCATATCAATAACAGCACCAACAGTTCGAAGAAAAGGTCTTCCCAACACAATAGGACAAAATGTATTGCATTCGATATCCAAGACAACAAAATCAACGGGGACAAGGTTATTGTTAACCGTAATGCGCACATTATCAATCCTCCCCAAAGGTTTCTTTTTAACATTATCGGCAAGATTAACATCCAAATAACAATTCTTCAATGGTGGCAAGTCAAGCATATCATAAATCTTTTTAGGCATAACAGAAATACTTGCACCAAGATCACATAAAGCATTACACTCAAATTCATTGAATTTCATTCTAATGATGGGCTCCCAAACATCTTCTAATTTTCTAGGAATAGAAGCTTCAAGTTTTAATTTCTCTTCCCTAGTTTTAATGAGAGCATTTGTAATATGTTTTGTAAAGGCTAAATTTATAGCACTAGCATTGGGACTTCTAGCAAGTTTTTGTAAGAACTTTATAACTTCAGTAATATTACAATCATCAAAGTCTAAACCATTATGTTCTACAGCAATGGAATCATTGTCACCAATATTTTGAAAAATTTCAGCAGTTTTATCACAAACAGTTTCAGCAGTTTCAGGCAGTTTTGTGCGCTTTGCACTAGGAGTAGAAACATTGCCAACACCAATTATTTTACCATTGATAGTAGGAGGTGCAGCAACATGTGAAGAATTAACATTACTAGTGGTGGTAATAGTCCATACTTTAGCTACATTATTTTCTTTAGCAAGTTTTTCTTTTTCTTCTCTATCCCACCTAGCATGTAATTCAGCCAACATTCTAATATTATCATTAATTCTAACTTGGATGGCATTTGTTTTAGCAAACCTAGCATCTTCAACTTTCTCAGGCATAACTTTCAATTTTAAAAGATCAACATCAAGAGCAAGACTATCAACCTTAGAAGCAAGAATATCAATTTTACCAAGCTTTTCTTCAACAGTTTTATTGAAAGCAGTTTGTGTACTAATAAATTCTTTAAGCATGGCCTCAAGACCAGAGGGTACACTCTTATTATTGTTGTAAGAATTACCATAAGAATTACCATAACCATTACTATTAGAAGGATATGGCCTAAAGTTGGTGTTGCCATAATTATTCCTATAAGCATTGTTGTTGAAATTATTACTTTTAATGAAATTCACATCAACATTTTCTTCTTGAGCAACCAATGAAGCTAAAGAAACATTATTAGGATCAATATGAGATCTACCATTTGCAAGCATAGACATAATAGCATCAATCTTATCACCCAAAGAAGAGGTTTCTTCAACAGAATTTACCTTCTTACCTTGAGGAGTTCTTTCAGTGCCATTCAGAGTAATTGATCATCATATCATCAAGTAATTTAGTTGCGGCGCCCAGGGTGATGGACATAAAAGTACCTCCAGCAGCTGAATCCAATAGGTTCCTTGAGGAAAAATTGAATCCTACATAAAAGGTTTGGATGATCATCCAAGTAGTCAGTCCATGGGTTGGGCAATTCTTTACCAAAGATTTTATTCTCTCCCATGCTTGAGCAACATGTTCATTATCAAATTGTTTAAAATTCATTATGCTACTTCTCAAAGATATAATCTTAGCAGGAGGATAATATTTACTAATAAAAGCATCTTTACACTTAGTCCATGAATCAATACTATTCTTAGGCAGAGATAGCAACCAATCTTTAGCTCTTCCTCTTAATGAGAAAGGAAACAATTTCAGTTTAATAATATCATCATGTATATCCTTATACTTTTGCATTTCACAAAGTTCAACAAAATTATTAAGATGGGCAGCAGCATCATCAGTACTAACACTAGAAAATTGCTCTCTCATAACAAGATTAAGTAAAAGGTTTAATTTCATAGAATTCTAGTAGTAGGTGGAGCAATAGGAGTACATATAAAATCATTATTATTTGTGCTAGTGAAATCACACAACTTAGTATTTCAGGAGTACCCATTATAACAGTAATAAAGTAAACTAGGCAAATAAAGTAAAGACAAGTAACTAATTTTTTTTGTGTTTTTGATATAGAGAACAAGACAGTAAATAAAGTAAAGCTAGCAACTAATTTTTTTGTGTTTTGTTTAAGTGCAGCAAACAAAGTAGTAAATAAAATAAAGCAAGACAAAACAAATTAAAGAGATTGGAAGTGGAGACTCCTGCAGCGTGTCTTGATCTCCCAGCAACGGCGCGAAATTTAGCTTGATACGCGTAGATGCACACGTCCGTTGGAAACCCCAAGTGGAAGGTATGATGCGTATAGAAGCAAGTTTCTCAGTATGAAACCAAGGTTATCGAACCAGTAGGAGCCAAGAAGCACATGAAGGTTGTTGGTGGAGGAATGTAGTGCGGCGCAACACCAGTGAAACCGGCGCCAACGTGGAACCTGCACAACACAATCAAAGTACTTTGCCCCAACGTAAGTGAGGTTGTCAATCTCACCGGCTTGCTGAAAACAAAGGATTAAGTGTATCGAGTGGAAGATGGTGTTTGTTTGCAAAGAACAGAAAAGCAGTAGAATGTATTCAGATGTAAAGAATGGACCGGGGTCCACAGTTCACTAGTGGTGTCTCTCCAATAAGATAACTAACATGCTGGGTGAACAAATTATAGGTGAGCAATTGACAAATAAAGATTCAATACATATCAACGATGATTACTATGTGATTTAATCAGGGCATTACGACAAAGTACATAGACCGCTATCCAGCATGCATCTATGCCTAAATAATCCACCTTCAGGTTATCATCCGAACCCCTTCCAGTATTAAGTTGAACAAAGATAATTGCATTAAGTATGGTGCGTAATGTAATCAACACAAATATCCTTAGACAAAGCATCAATGTTTTATCCCTAGTAGCAACAAGACATCCACAACCTTAGAACCCCTGTCACGATCCCAGATTTAATGGAGGCATGAACCCACTATCGAGCATAATTACTCCCTCTTGGAGTTACAAGTATCAACTTGGCCAGAGCCTATACTAGCAACGGAGAGCATGCAAGAACATAAACAACACATATATGATAGATTGATAATCAACTTAACATAATAATCTATATTCATCGGATCTCACCAAACACAACATGTAGCATTACAAATAGATGATCTTGATCATGTTAGGCAGCTCACAAGATCTAATACAATGAAAGCACAAGCGGAGAAGACAACCATCTAGCTACTGCTATGGACCCATAGTCCAAGGATGAACTACTCACACATCAATCCGGAGGCGGGCATGATGATGTAGAGCCCCTCCGGTGATGATTCCCCTCTCCGGCAGGTGCCGGAGGCGATCTCCCGAATCCCCGAGATGGGATTGGCGGCGGCGGCTCTCGTAATGTTTTCCGTATCGTGGCTCTCAGCAGGGGTTTCGCGACGGAGGCTTTAAGTAGGCGAAAGGGTAGGTCAAAGGCCACGAGGGCCCACACTACAGGCCGCGCGGGGCCAGCCGCGCCGCCCTGGTGTGTCGCCACCTCGTGGCCCCACTTCGTCTCCTCTTCGAACTTCTGGAAGCTTCGTGCAAAAATAGGACCCTGGGCGTTGATTTCGTCCAATTCCGAGAATATTTCCTTACTAGGATTTTTGAAACCAAAAACAGCAGAAAACAACAACTGGCACTTCGGCATCTTGTTAATAGGTTAGTGCCGGAAAATGTAAAATAACGTTGTAAAGTATGTGTAAAACACTCAAGTATTGTAATAAAAGTAGCATGGAACATAAGAAATTATAGATACGTTTGAGACGTATCAGCGACCAGCACTCCCGATGGGAGTAGCCCCCAAGCTTGTGGATGACTGCGAAGTAGTCATGCGTAGGCTGTAAATTGCTGAGTCGAATATCGTAAATTTCTTCGAGTTCCAACAATATTCGGGTGTTTCATCATAGAGGAACTTATAATCTTGATGATGTCATCACCGGCGTGGAAACTGCTGTGGCGCGACTGACAGGATGTGACCTAGTGGGCCCACCCCACATCTGCGCGGTCGGTTAGGAAATGACCGAACCTTGTGTGTTGACTGAGGCGTTTCCTTGATTCTCGTGCGTAGTGGGGGTAGTGGACCGCCTGTTTCTCTCCCCTTGTGACACGTGAAGAGTTAGATTTCCGTCCATTTTTGGCGATGCTGATTTTACGGTTAAGATCTGAAGTAACTTTTTCCTTATAAAAAATGGGTAGAGGTTAACCAAGATTGCCCCTGCTCCATTGCTTGTCTTCCTCCTTGCTTCCCGCTCGCCATTGCCACTGTACTCAAGTCTCCGAAGCTCGAAAGAGAACTCCCCAGCGCCATGGGAAAGAAAAGGACCGTCGCGTCTTCCAGCGCCACCGTGGGCGCCACTGGTTCAAAGGCGCCCACCCCCGCGCAGAGGTCCGCCGCCATCGCCGGAGATCTTCAATGCGACTGGACTACTTCCTCCATCACCAAGCGTGATGAGAATAAAATGAGGAGCTTGGGGCTGATTTCCGCTGACGAGAAGGACGTCCGCTTCTCATGTTCCAATTCTCTCCCTAATCCCCATGCTGGATTTACCGTCATGTTTCCGCCTTCTTGTACCGTGGGCTGTCCCTTGCAGCCCAGAAATTCCTTCGCTACCTCCTATTTTCCTACGGCATTCAACTCTGGCAGTTGACGCCAAACTCCATTTTGCACCTGGTGATCTTTATCACTGTCTGCGAGGCCTTCTCGGCATCGATCCCCACTGGGGTCTGTGGAAGAAAATATTCTTCGTAAAGTGCCACATCGGGGGGCGGCCCCCATGTGGTCGGAGGGGGCGGCTTCATTGCTCGGAAGGAAGTTAACTACTTTAATTTCCCGATGAGAGAATATGTTCAAGGCTGGCGATCAAAGTGGTTCTACCTCAGGGACCGACCGGCTTCGGGTCATCGCTCCAACCTGCCTACATTCGAATATGTCCTAGAGGCAACGCCGAGAAGTCTTGGCGGCATATTTTGACAACCGAAGAAAAGGGGTAGCCGATAATTTGTACGAGAAGTCTTGGACCAGAAGAATGTGGGCGGCCGAATGATGTCTGGTACCAAGGTTGTTGCTTTGTTCCTGAGGCACCGCATCCAGCCAGTGATGTCCAGGGCTCATCAGATGAGGTTGTATACTGGCGCCAATGACGTGACCTGGATCAACGCCGCTGATCTCTCAGAAAAGAAGCTCCTTGATGAAGTTAGGCATCTGATGCACTTCAGCCAAGAAGACTCCATTTCACTGGTAGCTCTCCAAGATCCATATGAGTTCCATCATCTTCCAGCCAGGGTGACTTTATTTTCTGGTTGTTCCATAGTTGATTCGAAGCATGTACCCGATATTTTTATTTTAACCTGATGATTTTCCTTTGTCTCGCTAGGCCTTCACCGTTGTAAGGTGCTATCCTCCTGCACCCGAGACAGGAGTGGCTCCCGAAGATGATGATCTCGTCGGGAACGTTGAGCAAAATGTCGAGGTGGTCGAAGATAGAGACACCTCCGTAGACGAAGGAGAGAAAGTAAGAAGAAGATGACGACGACGACGATAACTCCGTGCCCTTTATTGCAAGCGCTGGAGGGCAGATGTCGATGAATTAACTGATATAGCGGAGTCAAGCCGTAGTGGTCAAAATGACGATGATGCTGATCGAATCCCTCTTTCTGCGGCAGCTCCTGAGGCGTCGACCGCTCCGACACCCAAGAAGTCGTCGGGTTTCTTTGTTGACGAAGATGATATGTCGTCCGGCTCATAAGCATCCTTACTTTCATGTCTTTATTGAAATTCCTAACAATCTTCATCCGTCTAGCCGATGTAATTATATTTGTTTATGCAGTTCTAACGGGGAGATGGATCCTCCACCTTCAAAGAAGGCGAAGACCAGCTCCGAAAGGACAGTGACGACGAGAGTAGAGGTGCGAATTTTGTAGGAAGAGGCGCCGATTATTCCTCCGCCGCCGAATAGGATGCTAAAGAAGCAGAAGGAAAATCTTCTGACAGTTATTTCTTTGGCACATACTCCCAATCCATCGTCTTCGGAAGGACATGTAAGTGTCGTTTTTTTCCCTTTTATGATAGTCGATACTCGAGTAGCCCCCGAGCCTACAGTTGGCTGCTTGCAGCCGAGTGTTGGCTCGATGGTCATTCGTATGCTTAACTAGTATGTTGTTTCTTTACTGTATCCTATCCAAGCCACAGTGGACATGGTAGTGGATTTTGCAGTCCAGTTCATCAAGACCGAAGCCGAGAACGCCCAGCTCCGTGAAACCGCCAATTCTTCATCGGAACAACTCGAGAAGGCGAACAAGCTGGCGACCGAAGCTTGGCGAGAGGCTGCAAAATTGAAGAAGGAGCTAGACCAATTGAAGGTAAAGCTAGAGGAGGAAGATAAGCAGAGGACGGAGGCCCAGACCCGAGCAGATAAGAAGGAGGGCGACCTCCGCAAATCGATCGAGACCCTCCTGGGTAAGTTACTTCGGCACCTTTACTACCCTTAGATGACCCACAAGTATAGGGGGTGTATCGTAGTACTTTCGATAAATAAGAGTGTCGAACCCAACGAGGAGCAGAAGGTGTTGACAAGCAGTTTCGATGAAGGATTCACTGTAAATGCTCACAGACAAGTATTCAGGGGGTTTTGATGTAGCAGATAAATGAAGTACAAGTAAATAAAATGCGAGAGAAATAATTGCAGTGAGTGGCCCAATCCTTTTTAACACAAAGGACAAGCCGGTTTGTTTACTTGTAATGACCAAACGTTCTTGAGGACACACGGGGATTTTAGTCTAGTGCTTTCGCTTCCTATAGTTGATTAATCTTCATTGTTTTGATAAGTGTTGTGTGGGTGAACCTATGCTAATGCACCGCCCTTCCTAGGACTAATACATACTTGTGATTATACCCCTTGCAAGCATCCGCAAATACAAGAAAGTAATTAAGATAAATCTAACCACATCCTTAAACTCGAGATCCTGCTATCCCTCATGCACCGATATACTAACGGGGGTTTAGGTTCTGTCACTCCGGCAACCCCACAATTAGCAAACGAATACAAGATGCACTCCCTAGGCTCATAAAGGTGAAGTATCATGTAGTCGACGTTCACATGACACCACTAGAAGAATAACACCACAACTTAAATATCAAACCATTAAATATTACTCAACATAGTTCACTACTAACATTTAGACTTCACCCATGTCCTCAAGAACTAAACGAACTAATCACGAGACATCATATGGAACATGATCAGAGGTGATATGATGATGAATAACAATCTGAACATAAACCTTGGTTCAATGGTTTCACTCAATAGCATCAATAACAAGTAGTAATCAACACCGGGAGAGTTTCCCTATCAAACAATCAAGATCCAACCCAAATCGTTACAGCGGTGACGAGATGCAGCGGTGGAGATGGCGGTGATGATGATGAAGATGATGGTGATGATGATGGAGATGATGTCCAGCTCGATGACGATGGCGATGGCCCCCTCCGGAGGGAATTTCCCGGCGGATTCCCCGCCGGAGAGCTCTTTCTCTCGGTTCTCCGCCCCGCAGAGGCGGCTCACAATTCTCCGTAACTCCCGTGGCTTAGGTTTTCGGGCGAAGAAGTACGCGAAGGAGAGGAGGCCGGAGGGGGTCCCCCCTCCCCACAAGGCGGCGCGGCAGGCCAGGGCCCGCGCCGGCCTATGGGGGCCCATGGCGGCCCCTATCGGCCCCTCCTTTTGGCTCCCTTCGTCTTCTGGAAAAATAAGATTTTTCATATAATTTCCATCAATTGTTGATCTTCCAAAATATGGTGTCCTGACGGTGCTTTTTCCAGCAGAATCCTGACTCCGGTGAATAACATAAGTATCATCTCTAAATATGAAATATATCAATGAATAACAGCAAATTATGATACAAAATAGTGATGCAAAATGGACGTAGCAACTCCCCCCAAGCTTAGACTTCGCTTGTCCCCAAGCGAAACTGAGCTCAATAAACAAGACCACATGTTTATGGAGTGAAGATTCGATAAATAAATACGGACAAGAAGCATCATATTGATTCACACAAGATATTCTAGTAAACATCCTCCTCATATAATTCAACTTGAAATAAGTAAAGAGAAATCACAAATAGAGGTGCATAGGAAATCATAAATAGTTATGGCAAACTTTGTTCTTGGTCAGAGAACTACTAACGGATTGTACTTATCTTCTAAACAAAGCTTTCATATTAGAATTTATATGGCAGGGCTTTCATCCTTAATCATAACAATCTCCTCATTATCATTGATAACCTTCAAAGTCATATTCATCCAGATAAAATTTGTACTGAACAAGAAAGCATAAAAGACATGATTAACTAGATCATAGCATAAATAGTTGGTTCACAACAACTCAATTGCTTGCTTAAGATAGAGGGAAATAGGTTTACTGACTCAACATAAAAGTAAAAGATAGGCCCTTCGCAGAGGGAAGCAGGGATTAAATCATGTGCTAGAGCTTTGCAAGTTTTGAAATCATATAGAGAGCATAAAAGTAAGATTTTGAGCGGTGTTTGTTGTTGTCAACGAATGGTAGCGGGCACTATAACTCCCTTTCCAAACAGACCTTCCAAGAGCGGCTCCCATGGAGGACGGGATCTCTACCAGCAAGGTAGATCATCCCCCTTCTCTTTTGTTTACACATGTATTTTAGTTTTATTATGGATGACACTCCCCCCAACCTTTGCTTTCACAAGCCATGGCTAACCGAATCGGGTGCCTTCCAACATTTCTCAAACCATGGAGGAGTGTCTATTGCAAAATTAAGTTGCTTACTGATAAATCAGGGCAAAACATGTGAAGAGAATTATTAATGAAGGTTATTAATTGGGGTTGGGAACCCCGTTGCCAGCTCTTTTTGCAAAATTATTGGATAAGCGGATGTGCCACTAGTCCATTGGTGAAAGTCCGCCCAACAAGATTGAAAGATAAAACACCACATACTTCCTCATGAGCTATAAAACATTGACACAAATAAGGAGTAATATAGTTTGAATTATTTAAAGGTAGCACATGAAGTAATTACTTGGAGTGGCGCAAAATACCACATAGTAGGTAGTTATGGTGGACACAAATGGCATGGGTTTGGTCTAAGGTTATGGATGTATGAGAAGCATTCCCTCTCAATACAGGTCTTTGGCTAGCAAGGTTGGGTAGCAAGCATAAAGGTTGAGGGAAACAAACAAATATACATGTGATAGAAACAATCATGCATCTTTCTCATATGCACAAGCAATTTTAACTTCAGAATACTAAACTCATTAGCAGAAAGATAATAAAGCAATATATCTACATGTATTTCCCTTTCCTATTTAAACATTGAAGTATTGTTGCTATTGACCAATGCTAAGTTTGCCAAAACCAAATAGATTTACTTGATGCTCCCAAAGTGATATCAATACTAATGTCAAGAGTGATCATATAATAGAAATTGCAAACTAAAATAAGGTGTGCAAAAACTAAATGATAAGACTTCTCATTAATATTCCATAATGATAACTCACACCAACGGATACATAGATAACCAACTAAGAGAGAGATACTTCCATACTGCAAACTATTCTATATGATAACTTCCCTGCTCATGATATGACACTACTTGATAGTAAAAGATAAAGATAGTGATGATGTGATACCGCGGCACTCCCCCAAGCATGGAACAAACCAAGGGGATGCCAATACCGATGATGAATAACTCCTTCGGCGGCGATGATGGTGGATTCTTCTCGACAAGCTTCTTAACAAGTTCCTTTAGGTCCTCAATCTCATAAGTGAGGTTGCGAATCAGCTCCGAGTTGTGCTAACCACGGCTCATAAGCATGTCAGACGGCGAGTCCCAACTCTTAGAGTTGTTTCCCCACCCTTCAGCTTCAGGTTTCATCTCTCCTGTAGTGTTAGAACGATCTATATCCCAACCACTGGGCAATACTACCTTGGGAGTCCTTTCAGTTTGACGACTGTAGATTAGATTGCGGAAAGGGTGGTGGATGCCTGGAGAAGATGTCCTTGGAGCTAAGAAGCGACGTGGAATTCCTCCTCCGGTGGCGATCCGTGCACTTCTCTTGGTGTTGGACGGATTTGCTATCACGCCAATGCTTGCAACGGTGGGCGCGCTGGTGTACTTGCGGAGTTTCCTCCACTTCTTCCTCATCCTCGCTCTCGACTTCTTCCTTCAATTCGGCGTATTGAATATCTTCCTCCAAAGGCCCCTTGTCTTTGTTGTTGGAGATCATGGTGCTTCTAGATCAAAACAAATCCTGGCAGAAAACAGCTCGAAACAAAACACGACGAGAAAACGATATACGGACCTCCGGTGGGGATTATATAGCAAATATTTTTACCACAAAAGGAAGGTTCAGGCCAAAACGAGTGGAAACGGGATGCCGAGGCTGTCACCATAGGCGGCGCGGCCGGGTGGGGCCCCGCCGGCCTATGGTGACGGGCCTCGCGCGTCTCCTCCACTCCGTCTCGATCTCATAATTTTTTATATTTTCCAAAAACAGCAGAAATATTGTTCGGAAAGCTAAACGCGGACTTTTTATTACTAAAACTGTTACCTATTCAAAGTCGGACTCTGCAGAACTGTCAATTTGATCTTTGATGAAAGCTTCCGGAGTCATCACTTGAATAACATCAATATCTTCATTATAAGAATCTCCAGAAATATAATGCTTGAGTCTTTGTCCATTCACTACTTGTGTGGCATTACCTTCCAAAGTGCTAATTTTAATTGCCCCTGAACGATATACCTCCTCAATAACATATGGTCCTTCCCATTTTGAGAGTAATTTCCCTGCAAAAAATCTGAGACGAGACCGATACAATAGGACTTTCTCTCCAATATTTAATTCTCTTTTAATAATTCTTCTATCATGCCACTTCTTAACTTTCTCCTTAAAAAGTTTAGCATTTTCATAAGCTTCACTTCTCCATTCATCTAAAGAACTCAATTTTAGCAACCTCTTCTTACCGGCAAGTTTAAAATCTTTGTTAAGTTCTCTTACAGCCCAATAAGCTTTGTGCTCTAATTCTAAAGGTAAATGACAAGCTTTTCCATAAACCATTTTATAAGGAGACATTCCCATAGGATTTTTATAAGCAGTTCTATAAGCCCACAATGCTTCTTTTAACTTACTAGCCCAATTCTTTCTAGATTTATTAACAGTCTTTCCCAAGATAGCTTTAATTTCTCTATTTGATAATTCTACTTGCCCACTAGTTTGAGGATGATAAGCTGAAGCAATTCTATGATTAATACCATATTTGGCAAGAGTTTTCCTAAAACCACCATGAATAAAATGAGAACCCCCATCAGTCATAATATATCTAGGTACTCCAAATCTAGGAAAAATAACATCTAAAAGCATTTTTAAAGAGGTCTCACCATCAGCACTTTTTGTAGGTATAGCTTCTACCCATTTAGTAACATAATCAACAGCGACAAGTATATGAGTGTTACCTTCGAAGAAGGGAAAGGACCCATGAAGTCAAATCCCCAACAATCAAATGGTTCAATAACAAGAGTATAATTCATAGGCATTTCATTGCGTCTAGAGATATTACCAACTCTTTGACATTCATCACAAGATAAGATAAACTTCCTTGCATCTTTAAAAAGTGTTGGCCAATAAAAACCTGATTGTAGAACCTTTTGTGCGGTTCTATCTCCAGCGTGATGTCCTCCATAAACACTACCATGACACTTACTCAATTTCTCTTGTTGTTCATATTCTGGACACATCTTCGCATAATACCATCCACTCCTTCTTTATATAAGTGTGGGTCATCCCAAAAATAATGCCTCAAATCATAAAAAATTCCTCCTTTGCTGAGCTGAAAAGGTTGGAGGCAAGTACTTAAACAATAAAGTTAGCATAATCAACATACCAAGGACTCTCTCGCGAGCTCACCTTTATTGCAGCCAATTGTTCATTTGGAAAACTATCATTAACAGGAACATGATCATAAGCAATATTTTCCAATCTAGACAAATTATCAGCAACAGGATTATCAGCACCTTTCCTATCTACAACATGTAAATCAAATTCTTGCAAAAGAAGCACCCATCTAATAACCCTTGACTTAGCATCTTTCTTTTCCATAAGGTACCTAATTGCAGCATGATCAGTATGAACTGTAACTTTTGAATCAACAATATATATAGGATCTAAACTTGTCACATGCAAAAACTATGGCTAATAACTCTTTCTCAGTTGTAGCATAATTTCTTTGAGCAGCATCTAGAGTTTTACTAGCATAATTAATAACATTCAATTTTTTATCTACTCGCTGTCCAAGGACAACACCTACAGCAAAATCAATAGCATCACACATAATTTCAAAAGGTAAATTCCAATCAGGAGGTTCAACTATAGGAGCAGTTGTTAAGGCTTTCTTTAGAGTTTCAAAGGCTTCCTTACAATCATCATCAAAAACGAAAGGTACATCTTTTTGAAGAAGATTAGTAAGAGGCTTTGAAATTTTAGAGAAATCTTTAATAAACCTCCTATAAAAACCAGCATGACCAAGAATACTACGAATATCTTTAACATCCCTAGGATAGGGCATCTTCTGAATTGCTTCAACTTTAGATCTATCAACTTCAATACCTCTCTAAATTTTATGTCCCAATACAATCCCTTCATTAACCATAAAGTGGCATTTCTCCCAATTAAGAACAAGGTTAGTTTCTTCACATCTCTGCAAAACTTTATCAAGGTTTCGCAAGCAATTATCAAAAGAATTCCCATAGACAGAAAAATCATCCATGAATACCTCAACAATCTTTTCACAAAAGCCATGAAAACTAGCAGACATACATCTTTGAAAAGTAGCAGGAGCATTACATAAACCAAAAGGCATAAGCCTATAAGCATAAGTTCCATAGGGACAAGTGAAAGTGGTTTTCTCTTGATCTTTAGCTCTAACAGCAATTTGTGAAAACCCAGAATATCCATCAAGAAAACAGAAATGAGTATTTTTAGACAACCTTTCTAACATTTGATCAATAAAAGGTAAAGGGTAATGATCTTTCTTAGTAACTTTATTAACTTTTCGAAAATCAATGCACATTCTATACCCTACAACTACTCTTTGAGGAATTAGCTCATCATTATCATTGGGCACAACAGTTATTCCCCCTTTCTTAGGAACACAATGCACAGGACTAACCCATCTACTATCAGCAATAGGATATATAACCTGCTTCCAGGAGTTTTAATACCTCATTTCTTACCACATCCTTCATCTTGGGAAATAGACGACGCTGATGTTCAACAACAGGTTTTGCACCATCTTCTATATTAATGGCATGTTGGCAAATAGCGGGAGAAATCCCTTTCAAGTCATCAAGAGTGTAGCCAATAGCTCTCGGTGTTTCTTCAATATTTCCAATAACCTTTCTTCCTCAATATCTGAAAGCTTAGCACTAATAATAACAGGATATGTTTTCTTATCATCAATATAAGCATACTGAAGATTATCAGGTAATGGTTTCAAATCAAATACATGATCTTCCTTTGGTGATGGTGTTACACCTAAATCCTCAACCGGTAAGTCATGTTTAAGAATAGGTTGACGAAGGAGAATTTCATCAAGCTCATCCCTTTCTTCCCTAAAAACTTCACTCTCACTATTCTCCAAATGTTGCTGCAAAGGATTATTAGGAGCAAGAGCAATAGATGCACACTGTTCAACTCTAAAATCACCATTAGGCAAATCAGCTTTATAAGGAGTTTTGGCAAATTTAGAGAAGTTAAACTCATAAGATTCACCAGCAAATTTAGCAACAATTTTCTCTTTCTTGCATATAATAGCTCCACATGTATTTAGAAAAGGTCTACCAAAAATAATAGGACAAGACTTACTAGCAGCAGAACCAAGTACCAAAAAGTCAGCAGGATATTTAATCTTACCACATAGAACTTCAACATCTCGAACAATACCAATGGGAGAGATAGTTTCTCTATTAGCTAGCCGAATAACCACATCAATATCTTCAAGTTCACAAGAGCCAATTTCATGCATGATTTCCGTGTAGAGCTCATAAGGAATGGCACTAATACTTGCACCAATATCACATAAACCATAATAGCAATGATCACCAATTCGAACGGAGAGCATAGGAACACTGGCTTTCCTATACTTATTAGGATGCGAAACAATATTAGAAGCATCTTCACAGAAAATAATATGACCATCTTCCACATTTTCAGTAACAAGATCTTTAACTATTGCAACAGCAGGTTCAACCTTTATTTGTTCTTCAGGTTCTATAGGTTTCTTTGCACTTTTATTAACTACACTAGTTATAACAGTATACTCCTTCATTTTAGCAGGAAAAGGAGTTTTTTCAATATAAGCTTCAGGAAGAACATGATCAACAGTTTTAATTTCAATACATTTACCTTTAGGTGAATCAGTTTTATCTTTATAAGGTTCATGATACTTATCAAAATTCTTCCTAGGCAATTCAAAATGAGAAGCAAAGGCTTTATAAATATTTGCAACAACTTGAGAGTCAAGACCATATGTAGCACTTATATTACGATATTCATCAGTATCCATAAAAGTTTCAATGCATTCATAATCATAATTTATACCTGACACTCTACCTTTGTTGTTCTCCCATCCTTCAGTATTTTCTTGGATTCGATCAAGAAGGTCCCATTTAAACTCTTGTTTATTGCGCGTGAATGATCCAGAACAAGAAGTATCCAGCAAGGTTTTATCTTGAAAAGAAAGTCTTGCATAGAAATTATCAATAATAATATTACCAGGAAGCTCATGAATGGGGCATTTGAGCATTAAAGACTTCAATCTCCCCCACGCTTGGGCAATACTCTCTCCACCATGAGGCCAGAAATTATATATACGGTTGCGGTCTTTGTGAATTTCACTTGGAGGATAGAATTTGGAATAAAATAGAGGCACAATATCCTTCCAATCAAGAGAACGCCCATCCTTCAGCAGTTTATACCAATGCGCCCCAGATAGCGACATAACAAATAGTTTCTTCCTAACTTCATCCATTGAAATACCTGCACACTTGAATAACCCGCATAATTCATGTAAAAACAGTAAATGATCTCCAGGATGAACAGTTTCATCCCCTTCATAGCGGTTATCCACAACACGTTCAATAATTTTCATAGGTATTTTATATGGTATTATTTCCTCACCTGGCGCCTCATCCACTACCGTTGCAGTAGTAGTAGATTTCCCAAATAGAAATTCAAGGGAGGATCTCTCCATAATGACTTATAGCAGCAGCAGAAACAAAATCAGCACGTACAGTAAAAGTTTCCTTACCAGTTCCACTTACCAATAGCGTTTCACTCCCCGGCAACGGCGCCAGAAAATAGTCTTGATGACCCACAAGTATAGGGGGTGTATCGTAGTACTTTCGATAAATAAGAGTGTCGAACCCAACAAGGAGCAGAAGGTGTTGACAAGCAGTTTCGATGAAGGCTTCACTGTAAATGCTCACAGACAAGTATTCAGGGGTTTTGATGTAGCAGATAAATAAAGTACAAGTAAATAAAATGCGAGAGAAATAATTGCAGCGAGTGGCCCAATCCTTTTTAGCACAAAGGACAAGCCGGTTTGTTTACTTGTAATGACCAAACGTTCTTGAGGACACACGGGGATTTTAGTCTAGTACGTGCTTTCGCTTCCTATAGTTGATTAATCTTCATTGTTTTGATAAGTGTTGTGTGGGTGAACCTATGCTAATGCACCGCCCTTCCTAGGACTAATACATACTTGTGATTATACCCCTTGCAAGCATCCGCAAATACAAGAAAGTAATTAAGATAAATCTAACCACAGCCTTAAACTCTGAGATCCTGCTATCCCTCTTGCACCGATACTAACGGGGGTTTAGGTTGCTGTCACTCCGGCAACCCCACAATTAGCAAACGAATACAAGATGCACTCCCCTAGGCCCATAAAGGTGAAGTATCATGTAGTCGACGTTCACATGACACCACTAGAAGAATAACACCACAACTTAAATATCAAACCATTAAATATTACTCAACATAGTTCACTACTAACATTTCGACTTCACCCATGTCCTCAAGAACTAAACGAACTACTCACGAGACATCATATGGAACATGATCAGAGGTGATATGATGATGAATAACAATCTGAACATAAACCTTGGTTCAATGGTTTCACTCAATAGCATCAATAACAAGTAGTAATCAACACCGGGAGAGTTTCCCCTATCAAACAATCAAGATCCAACCCAAATCGTTACAGCGGTGACGAGATGCAGCGGTGGAGATGGCGGAGATGATGATGATGATGATGATGATGATGGAGATGATGTCCAGCTCGATGATGATGGCGATGGCGTCGATTTCCCCCTCCGGGAGGGAATTTCCCGGCGGATTCCTGCCCGCCGGAGAGATCTTCTCTCTGGTGTTTCTCCGCCCCGGAGGCGGCTCAATTCTCCGTAACTCCCTGTGGCTTAGGTTTCGGGGCAAAGAAGTACGCGAAGAGAGGAGAGGAGGCCGAGGGGCTGTGGGCCCCCTCCCCACAAGGCGGCGCGGCCCAGGGCCCGCGCCGGCCTATGGGGGCCCATGGCGGCCCCTCTCGGCCCCTCCTTTTGGCTCCCGTCTTCTGGAAAAATAGGATTTTTCATATAATTTCCATCAATTGTTGATCTTCCGAAATATGGTGTCCTGACGGTACTTTTTCCAGCAAAATCCTGACTCCGGTGAATAATTCTCCAATGATCATGAAACATGCAAAATAGGTGAAATAACATAAGTATCATCTCTAAATATGAAATATATCAATGAATAATAGAAATTATGATACAAAATAGTGATGCCAAATGGACGTACCACCCTTCACTTGCGAGATTGCTTTGATTCATAGTCTGTATCTTCATATCGTTTCAGGAGCTGCTAACATGCCCATCGACCCGCAAACAAGCTTCGGGTCAACTCCATGTACGATGCTATTTCCTTCGTCGTGCACTCGAGCGACCAAATCCAACAACTACTGAAGAAGACCAAGGGAGCACTGGCGAAGATGTTTTCCTTGATATTCCCGAAGTTGGATCAGGAAAAAACCTTGGTAAAGCTGGTGAAAGCCTTCTTCGTCAACACCGATGGCACTATCGAGGTACTAAAACACACTTCAGGCCTCTATGGAGCGCTCCTTGCGTTCCAGCTCTTGATGGGGTATGGCTTCGAAGCCAACATGGAGCAGCTAACGAAAGCTGCCAAAGTACAAGGATGGTACGACCGTCGACCTTGGTATTTACAGCGATCCGGCGCGCAAGTGCGCGCGCCAGGTCCTCAAGTTGGTTGAGGCTCATAAGAAACAAACGGCTTCCGAAACTGCCCCGAGTGCATCAACACAAACTCAGGCCCCTTGAACCTGCTATGTCTTAGTTGTAACTGATACACTTGAATGTCTTTTTATCAATTGTTTTGTAATGAATCATGCTAGCTTTGTTGTGAGCACCTACTTTTCTGAATGGAATGTCTTTTATTTTGATGCTCCCGATGGGAGTTGAAATCCGTGATGCTGTCGTTGATTTTCTGAATATGCTTGCCCGGTGATTTATTGCAGATGGCTTCAACTATTCCACATGCCGATTGTTCTTTGGGTTCTGCAACTGGCAAAGAATCTGAGCTCGTGCAGCAGGTACGCATCAAAATATCTTGAATGGAGAAAGATTTGGTTGGCATTCACGCTATGGCAGCAGTGGTGAAGAGAAGGATGAACTATCCACCGAAGCCGAGCAGTACGCGCTAGACGAACTGCAAAAGGCTACTGAAAAATTGAATTGTAAGTAGTCGATGTTTCTTGTCTCTCAGGTTCTTCAGGTGCCCTTATTCTTTTGTGGATTTATTTTCCTTCTCTTTCGGTATTAATTGCTTTGAACGCACTAGAAGAGAAAAAAAGTGTTCACGGCACGATCTGGACTAGCAGACCAAAAGCTGCAATTATTGCCAAGTTCCAATATCGGGTCGAGCAGGTGCGCGGTTTTTTTGGTAAGTGCCGTGCAAGCTTGACCATGGTGTGGCAAATCATGTTTCCGCTTGATCCGGTCTCTTCAACTTTGTTGGATTTGATGATGAAGTTCAGAAAGCAGAAAGCCCACTTCTCATCCTTGAACTTTTGGCAAAGTTTCCTTTTGGTCCCCAAAATTTTTTTAGTTAAGAATGAACCTTGAACTCTTAGAATAGTTCAATTTTCATCATTTTTCAGTTGAGTTGAGCAAATCTTTAACGTGGAAACTAGAAATGGTGAACCAAACGAATTGGTCTAGAACCATACCAAGCCCAAACTAGCCGAGATGCCGAACCCAACGTCTTAATGCAAAAAAAAAACAATGAAACCCTTGGGTCTCTGAACTAGTCTCTCGCTTGATTTCTCTCCCTTCCAATTTACTTGAAGCGTTGTGCTACAAAGGCCTTCTTGCTTGCCTATCAGCATCGTCCCACATCTCTACCCTTGCACTTTTGCTTTGAGTTTTTGGCCACTGATGGCAGATATTTTCATAGCTCACCGGGATAAGGACTAAAAGTGAATGATTTTGATAGTTAAAGCTTCATTTTAAACCAAATGAAGTTCGAGGGCAAAAAGTGAACTTTTACTAGAACTCAAGGACTAAAAGTGGACTTTCTTCGTTCAGAAATGCTGCCAGTGTTCGAACTTTTGTATGCAATCAACTTCTTACCGGAGCCGAACTTGTCTTTGCCTTTGTACTAGCTCGCTACCCAACGATTGATTTGGAGCTGGTCACCAAGGCTGATGTAGAGTTGCATCAGTATTACCCTACCGCGAGACACCCTGCTTCAATTATAGTCGCCAGGTTGGAGGCGGGCACTCAGACATACTTGCGGGCCCGGACCAATCAAGGGGCAGGAAAGTCAAATTTGATAAATCATATTGATGTCAAGCGTTCGTACACATGGTGCGATACTTGTCTTTTAATTGATAAATCATATTGATTTCTTCGACCCCTCATTGTCGGGTTGTGCTGTAATTTTATGAAAACTTAGAAGCAATCCTTATCACGCAAACGATGTAATTATTACCGAGTCAATTCTTCGCGTCATGACTTTGTTGATAGTGAAGTCTGCAGAAATGATGGAGTCACATTGCCGATTGACCCGTAGTAAACTTTATCGTGACAACGATGTTCTTTTGTAGGACCATATTAGAGGTATCGGGTGTCAACGATAACCCCCGAGTGTTTGGGTGGGCCGTAAGCTCGACTAGGTCATGGCTCAAGTATCGTAAAAATAATGTTTCAGCGCAGAGCTGTATTTTAGTTAGTATAATGTTGACAGTAACTTATGAGTGATCAACTCATGTAGCAAGTTCAACGGATTCGTTGTAACAATGCATATTGCATAGCCGTACTTATTTTTGAATTGTATCAACATTATCCCTCGGGTTGTCGAGGGACTGTACGCGCGACGGACTCGTAACCCACGTATCGTAAGAACGGTGTTTTGGAGTGAGACGTTGTTTATGTAGAATTTTATCGGCTGTAGCTTCCGAATGTTCGGGTGCACTACGAGGCTCAACGGACTCGTAACATTTTTATCGTGAAGACAACGTGTCACTCAAAGCTGTACATTTAGTGTTCGATATTTTATTGGCTGGAGCTCCCGGTTATGCTTGCTGCATCACTTATTTAGAAGATTTTATAGTATGAACGATGTTTATTTTGTCGGCCAGCACTCCCAACGGGAGTAGACGTGGCAATCAAAAAAAGCTTTCAGCAGCTCCCGAGTGACTTCGGGGTGTCTTGATAAAAAAATACTTTTATGGACGAACTTCGAACTCTATTGATAATCTGTAACTGATGTACACATTGTGTTTGATGTGGCCAAGAACCCTTATTGAATGAAATAAAGGAAGGTAAAAGTCCTAAACATAGAATCGTCGTAAGTGCGCAACGTTTTATGGGTTGCCCTCCACCAATCTAGTTGTAGCATTCTTGATGCGGTAGGCACCTCCTGGGATGACTTCGGTGATAATGTAAGGTCACTCCCATGGAGATTCTAGCTTCATATGTCCTTTTTATTTCAGCCGTAACATTAGGTCCCTCCGCCTCAATCTGCGCTCCGTGGGGACCTCGCTTTGGGCATGTCTCTATGGTAGTGTCTTGTGGATCACCTTGTGGCCTCTTGTTGGTGTCGTGGCCCTCTCGCAGCGTCGGCATGGGCTCCCTAGCATCTTTGGGGCCTTTGCTAGGGCGGCGCCTGGTCGTAGCTCTTGTTGGGTGTGCTTATCCCAATGCCAGGGGATGATCCCGTGTTCTTGGTCTACACCTAGCCCGAGCTTCAGGGTGGTGACTCTCGGGTAGGGTGAAAACTTTACTGAACCTTTTGTCTCTTCGGCGACGATGGCGTATTCTAGCACCATTCTTGGTGCGGTGGAGGTTTGTTAGTGCGGACATGGCCGTGATTGCTCCGGTGTTGCGGAAGACAAGCCCCCCTCTTCAAGGATCAAGTTGGTGCTTCAGCGGGCTTGACGTTACATGTGTTGTTTTTGGTTTGGATTTCTGTTTACGCTTGGAGCTTGTGTTGTAATTTCTAGTGTAATTTTTAGCCGGTTGATAGCTTTGTTAATTTAAAGCCGAGCTAATTTCAAGTGGCGCCAAAGTCATGTCAGGTGGGCCCTAGCAGCAGCCCACTACTTTCCAAAAGATAGCGCAGTGCTTTTGTGTCTTGTTGCGGGTTAGAGCATGTCTAACAGACCCTGTATTTGCTCGCCCCATATCGAGCGAGTACAGGGCACTGTATCAAAAAAGTTGGGACGCACGAACCATTCCGTCTAACAGACCCCTTATTTCACCCCGTATTTTTCAAAATTGCAAAACCCGAGAGAATTCATAGATAGTTCTTTACATTGATCATAGATAGTGATATACAAAATTGCGCGATCCTACTGGATCGCGACTTCTACAATGCTAGGGATGCGCCTAGTCGTCGAGGATGATGATTTTTGCAGTGGCGGCGGCCCCCCGAGCCTTCATCTCCTCGACGGTGGCGATGGCCTGCGCCACCTCCTCCGGGTCCGCCCGAGCCTTGTCGGTGGCCTCCTTCTTGGACGCGGACAGCGCCTCCAAGAATAGGGGGTCCTCCCCCTCCTCCGCCTCCTCTTCCTCGTCGCCGGCTCGCGGCGCTCCGCCGTTGGAGATCCCCTCCCATGCGGCCTTCCACGCGCGCTCCTGCTCCCACGTGCTCCGCCACTTCTCTAAATCGCCGCCGCTCATCACCTTCAACGGCGGGTCGACCTTGTGGTAGCGGCCGCCCTCCACGAAGTCCTGGAGCGTCGGCGGCATCCACTCGTAGCCGATGTACTTGCACGCCGCACGACGACTCCCGGCGGCGGAGAATTTGCAGTGGCGGCGTCACGCCTCCTCCACCATGGCCGGCTCGCGGGATCGCTTCGGTCCGGCGGCGGGCGAGAGGCTACTCCTACGTTGTGCGCTCATGGCTGGCGGCGGTGCAAATGCGGCGGCGTGCGCGTGAAAATTGCTCGCCTGAGTGGTTATGGCTGGCGGCAGCGCACGGCGGGGCCAGGGTTGCAAGTGAGGAGTTGGACCCCACTCGCACCTTCACCCTGTATTTGTAGGGGGCGGCGGGGTGGGTTTGACGGGCCCCGTATTCTGTCAATACGGGCTGGCCCGAATACGGGGCCTGCTAGACGGTCCATTTCGCCCTCACCCCTATCCCACCAGAATAATACGGGGTAGCAGCATTTTGAGAGGCCTGCTAGACATGCTCTTAGCCTGGAAGCGGCCCCTCGAGCCAGTAAGTGTTGGTGGCCTGGTTAATTGGTGACCGCAAAGTTTGTCACCATATTCTCAAGCTACATGCTGTAATTACTGGACACTTCATGGAGCAGATCAGAGCAAGTAGTGCTAGGTCCGTTCAGTTTCGTCCTTAATCCTGCTCGTTCTGTTCTTCGTGTGCACTTCTAGACCGAAGAAAGCAAGCAAGTTCCAGTTCCGTATGGATAAGTTTACCGTACATTGTGGTTACACTGTTGCTAGTGGAAGCGGCGCATCGATCGTAAAAAAGTTAAACGGTAGAATTTGTAAGATATATCTGAACTTTATGAGGGAGTGGGAGCCCAGTCAGAGACCAGAAGCAGGAAACGACAGCTTGTGTTGTGTAACCCGACTACAACAGTGCTACCTGGCGCCGGCGGCCATCATCATGATCATTGCCTCCGGCCACCGACGAGCGATTCCTGCGCTTTAATTTGCCGTGCAGAATATCCGGGAGCATATGGCTCCTCCCCCCGTCTCCGCCGTCCTTCATGTTGCCGTACTCATCATTCCCAGGGAGAATTTAGCCCCTGATTAGTAGTTCCGAGTCAGAGATGCTGCTCCACTGCACTCGATTGAGAAAGATAATGGTAGCTGCCCTGGCCTCATTGCTATCGCACACTTTTGTAGCTGCTCTTTTCGCCATTTGCTAGATTAATTGGAGTAGTTTGCGTTGTATCATTCCAGTTAACTTGGCTGATTCGGTGATTCCTCGTCTGCCATCACGGTAAGTGGAAAATGGTGAGATTAAACAAACGCGCTATATAGGCCGCGCGGCATAAAAACGTCCGATATAGCGCGGGACAGAATGTGGCGCTCCAGCAGGGCGGTAAACGGCGCGCGCTGTAAAAAATTTAGGGCGCGCGGCTTTTGCACAATCCGGAGCGGCATATCTGCGCGGCGCGCGCGGCATCGCTCCGCGCGAAAGCCAACGGCTGGAAAATTCCTCCCCGCGCTCGCACTTTCATTTCCCCACCTACCGCGGCGCGAAATCCAGCGCCGCCGGTCGACTCCGCCGCCGCTTCTTCTGCGCGCCGTATAGATCCGCGCCGCCCGCACCTCCTCTGGGCGGACGCTCCACGATGTGTCGCTCGCGGCGCCCCGTCGGCGGGCCTTCTCCGCCCCTTCGCGCCGCCGTCGCGTTCTCCTCCGCGCAGGCGTCGACATGTCGTCCTCGTCGTCCTCGAGCTTGCTTGCAACATGGCGCGCCCATGGTGCTCGCCTATTTGCTCGCAAGGTATGAACCTCCGCCGGCCGGCCTCTATTACTCGCCAAGTAGCTACAATAGTTTATAGTGAAGTAATTTTATACATATGTTTGTAGAGTTCCTCATATGATTCATCGGATGACTAGTTCGACCAAGAAAAAGAGGAGAACATATCGATACTATTAGCATACCGCGCCGTTAAGAGGCCAAAATTTGGTGGATCGGTGTTCGGTAGACAGAAGTTGTGGAGAGAAAGGATTGAAGGGCATGAGAAGTTGATGCGGTCGTATTTCAATGAGAATCCGATTTTCCCCGAAAGCTATTTTCGGCGGCGTTTCCGGATGAGTCTCAACTTGTTCAAGCACATTGCAACGGAGGTCACCAAATATGATCGCTTCTTTGAGCAAAGGAGGAATGCCGCTGGAGAACTTGGCCATAGCACATATCAAAAGGTGACCGCCGCCTTGCGTATGTTGGCATATGGTATACCGGCGGATCTTGTTGATGATCATTTGGCCATGGGAGAGAGCACTTCTATCTTGTGTGTGAAGCGCTTTGTCGTTGCAATTGTCAATGTCTTTGGCTCCACATATTTGAGAGCCCCCAATGCTCAAGACACGGCAAGGCTTTTGGAGATCAACGCCAACCGAGGGTTTCCCGGTATGCTTGGTTCCATTGATTGTATGCATTGGAGTTGGAAGAATTGTCCAGCGGCATGGCATGGACAATTCAAAGGCTACAAGAAGGATGCCACCATAGTACTTGAAGCGGTGGCCGACCAAGAGACTTGGATATGGCATGCTTTCTTTGGAATGCCCGGATCTTGCAATGACATCAATGTTCTTCAACGGTCACCACTAATGACAAGACTTGCAATGCGGGAAGGTCCATTGGTGGAGTTTGAAGCAAATGGCCACAACTATGGCTACTTCCTCGCCGTAGGCATATATCCAAGGTGGCAAACATTTGTGAAGCCAATTATTCAACCAAGAGGTAAAAAGCAAACTCAATTCCACAATGCACAAGCGGCGGCTAGGAAAGATGTAGAGAGAGCATTTGGGATTTTGCAAGCCCAATTTGCCATTGTTAGAGGACCGGCTAGATTTTGGGATCAAGAATGCCTTTGGTATATCATGACCGCGTGTGTAATCATGCACAACATGATTATAGAGGATGATCGCGGAAAAGATGTGGATCATACCCACTACGACTTGATGGGGTTCCCGTGCAAGTGACGAGGTCCGCACATAGGATTGCCCGATTCATTGCCTCATACCATGCCATTCGGTGCAACGACACACATGATGAGCTTCAAAAAGATCTCATGGAAGAATGGTGGAATTGGAATGGACAACAATAGTTGCATATTTGTTGTATTTGTTTGAAAACTATGTGTTGTATTGTCTCAAAACCATGTTGTATTGTTGTATGTTGGACGTGTTGTATTTGGTGCGAAGTATTGTTGTGAACAATGTATTGTATTTAGATGGTACAATATATTTATAAATTTTCATATATTGTTTGATCTTCTTGGATGCATACTTGTGTGTGTTTGTTGTTTGCGCCGCGCCCGCGCGCTGCAAAATGGCGCGTCCGCCTGAGATGCTATTTTACCGCGCCAACGCGCGCTGCAAAATGGCGCACCCGGCGGAGGAGAAATCGATCCGGCGCGCGGCAACGGTTTAGCGCGCGCAGATTTTTGCTTTTAGCACGCCGCGATATAGCGCGACTGCTGGAGATGCTCTTGTATACGATCCAATCCCATCTTGAAGTCCAAGGAGCCGGCTGTCCGCTCTTAGTGCGGATCTTGGACAAATCCAATCAAGGAGCGTCACTCTCACGCCAATTCGGCGATGAGCGCGCGGCGGCTCGACGGACGCTTGTACACACTCACAGAGAGAGAATCATGATCACACCAAACACATTCCTTCATCGCCTGTCACGTTCGACGAGGTCAAATACTAACACAACACGGAGATCACGGCTTCAATCGGCTCCACCACTTACCATCTCGCTCGATGGTTCCGCTCGATACGCCACACACAGTTTTGACGTGATAAATGTGGAGTCTATGCTCAAATACTAACACAAAATGAGGAGTCTATGCTCAAATATACACAAAATTTGTTACCTCACTATCTATCTCCACAACACTTTCAGGTGACCTCTTTTTTACCTCTGCTTTGAAGATATACAACATCGTAAAAGTATTTTCCCAGTTACCATACAATTTTTTCATTGCCCTTTGTTATGCCTTTCATAATATGGTATAATTCATCTTAATTGGGTAGTCTTTTTCCAAATCTGCTTTTAGCTTTTGCAGTATTGTTTGGTGTCTTGACTAAAATAAGCGTGATCTTTACTGCAACCAAAATTTGTGATGTTGTTGATGCTCTCTATGAAGTAGTAATGCAAGTGTGTTCAAAAGAGATTTGATTAACTCTAATGGTACTTCTATCAGGTAGGTGTCTAGTAGAAATGTACCGATTGCAATGTTTGGCTTTCCCGTCAATATATTTGTGCCTAGCATAGATCTTTTTATTACTCCACTAAGACTTTGCATCAAACTTTTTCTAGATGCATAAGTCTTGAAACACATCCTAAATTCAGCCATGCTTGAAAACAGCATCCCTACCGCAATAACATGATTTTTCTTGTGATATACAATTACCATCTTATCATCATGTGCATCATCTACATCATGTGTAGTGTCTCTCATAAACTCTCCATCAACATATTCAAAAAAAGCATGTTACCATCATCAAACATATTGCCTACATACATCCTTCTCTTTATCTTTATCATCTATCGAAGTGCTATTTTTTGATCATCTCTGTGTCAGCAAATTGGTGCAATGACTAAATCAGTACGGTCATATGTCATTCTACTGAATTCCAATCAACAAAAACAACAGCCCCAACATCTGCATCAACACCCTAATTAAGCTATTACTATCACTTCAGTATGTATGGGCACTATATGACTCTCTGAAGCCCAATCACCGACTGCCATATGTGAAGCCAACTTCGAGAGGACATACTCGCTCTTACAATATTCATACCTTAACAAGGCTACTTCTTGCTCTGCATGCTAAAAAATAATCTCCCCAAGTTTCTCCACCACATTCTTCACGTCCTTCTCTTTCATTGTCTGCAGCTCTTGTGGATCAATCTTTGCAAATTCAACCTCCCAACTCACAATTGTATCTCTCTCGATGTACCTCATGTTACCATCAGCTTGCTTCGCCTTAGATGGAATGAATTTGATAGTAAATTGGAAGTAGCTCCCTGTAACATCGACTATGTTTTGAATTTGTCAGTGAGGTGGAGGAATAGATCAAGGACTAGATCAGGTTTAAACTCAGAGAAACAAAAATGCATTTTACCAATTAAAGGGACAACGTGCTATAAAATCCCTTAAGAATTGGATGGTGAGGCTCTCAAAGTATGTATTTTTCATTGTGTGACATGAGCAGGAAAACAAATTATAGGGACAACCCATCTGCCAGCACCAAGACATCTACCCAAAATAGGTGCCGACAGCCAGAAGCCGTCGACATAGGTCCATTTGGTCGTCGGTGTCTCAAGGCGTTGGCCCATGCCAAATTTTTGGCGGCGTAGACTATGACGACAACAGCCGTCGGCACTACCCGGTCAGCATCCCACAGATGACGCTAACGGATGTTTAGGTACTCCGACGACAGCTAAGCCGTTGGCCTCGTTTTTTTTCAATTTTCTTCAAAATTTTCAAACAGTTTGAATTGTTTGATTCACTAATCTCATAAGGGACATCTTTAACTCTAAGTATGATTAAACTCAGGTCAAATTGTTCACTCGTGGTTAAACTTCCTAGTCGGCAGCCATCCATCCTGAAACTGCTCCCAGTCTAGCACTCCTGGTTAAACTTCCAGTCGGTCACTGATAACTCCTAAGTGCAGGTGATCACCGCAGTAGAATTCGATAAGTATTTGAGTGTCGAACCCACGAGGATCTGAAGGCAAACTATCTATTCTCTAAATCCCTATAACCCATTTATATGGCCTTCGATGCAAATCTAAGTACTTTGGTATGTGTATGAAGTAGTTTTTGCTATAAAATTATGAGTGCCGAAAATAAAATGCAAGGAGTTAAACTAATGCAAGAATAGTAAAGTGTAATAAAATAAAGTGGGGTGAAGCGGAGTAACTTAGCAAACTGCTATTTCATTTGTGTGGTTGTGACAACTAGTGAAGCTTAGTAGTTTTTTTTTTGTTTCTTCTATATAGTAGCCATAGATAGGTGTAGCCATATACATGAGAAAATACACCACTAGAGATTGATCTCAAGACCAATTAAGAGCAAACAATGGAACTATTAAGACATAAAGTCCAACTACCGCTGTAAAATTAAATGTCTTCCTAATTATACCCTCGTTGATTAACCACGATGTAGAATCGGGACATGGTTCCTGTCAAGCTCCAGGTGTCCCTTTCCCTATCATCATGAAATGGTGACAACCTCATGTATTTCCCCAACATATGTGTCCATTTATATATCAGTACAAGAGATCATCATAGAAGATAATAAATACTTATATGCAACCATCAAAAAATTATATCACAATTGTCATAAACAAGTGACTATTCAAACAAGGACATAGAGGTACAAAATATCTTGGGAAAGTGATAGATTGCAATACATATCATGTTTTACAAGAGATTACAAAGGTGTAGATGGAACATGTTGATGTAGATGTTCTTGAAGATGCTGGTGATGAAGAGGAGCTGCCCGTGGATGAGATGAGGCGGCGTCGGTGTGGCGCCCCTTTGAGGAGCGCGGCGGCCCTAAGGGGCGCCGGATGCCCTAGGGGTAGCGGCCCCTTGCCGCTTCTTCTTCCTTGGAATTGGTGCTGGCGTGGAGGAGGTTCTCCGCCTCCTTGACGGTTGCCAAGGGAAGGGATTTTCTTCACAATAGATAGATGTCTATTTGATCTGAGGGCTCTTGGGCACCTCTAGAACCTTCCTAGGACTCCTCTATGTCCTTTATAAGTCCACCAAGTCTTGCCTTGGCCCAAATCCCTAAATATGGAACGAGTTTGACTCAATCACGTTACATATTTTCGGGTTCCTAAAACTGCCTATGTACCCTTCAGTAATATGGAAAAAACCTGGGCATCCGAAATTCAATTAAGACGAATTTTATGTCTAAAAGTAAGAGCATACAATTACCCACAACTTTGTCAATTGGCAATTTTTCATTTGACATTGTCTTCGGGGCCTATCGTGGCCAATTGACCCTCTTCAAAAAAAGTATTGCAGGGAAGGATTTTAGAAAACTCCAAATTTCGCTATAATGACCGGTTTCCTTCCGTATTCGCTATTTTCTACACAACAGAGTATAAAACAAGAGCTTGTGCACTTTTAAAACTATTAATAAGTTAGCATCATAAATATAATAAAATTGTAATATAATAAGTATTTTACTATAATAAACTACAAAGTTCATGTATGCATTTAAATGCACCAGTCACCCATCCTGAAGCTACTACCAGTCCAACACGCCTAAATTCCTTGTTCCTATCGATCCTATTATCACTTGGGCCATGATGTCACACGTCTTTATTTTTCGAATTTCAAACAATTATTTGACTAAACAACAATGATTAAGTAATAACAAATCTTGAAAAAATACAATAAATTTTTATTTTTTATTTTCATCAAAATCTAAACGCTGAAAAACTCCTATTTCCTTTTTGATTTTGAGGAATTTAAAAATCGGTAAATGCCCGTAGGTATTGAAATCGGATGTACTTTTTCTGTAGATTCTTTTTCATATAAAAACGGTTTCATCGTGCGTTGTATGCAACCAGAAAAGCAATTTTACCGAAACATGACGTCAGTTTACATAATATATCGAAATCCATATTTGTTAATTTTCCAAACCACTAGAACTCATAATAGATGGTCATCTCAAAATATTTTATTTTTTAAAATTTCTAACATTTTATTATATTTTTTGAAAACTTAAAAAGCAATTTGTGGGTGATGTGGTGCGTGGAATAAAAAAAAAACCCAGTACGCCGAGAGCTTACTTGAACCGATGGCCATGTTGTTGGGATGCCCGGGTTTGGGGCTACGACGACGGCTCGAAAAAAAAACCGTGAGCATAGGTAATGGCCGTCGGCACGTTGTCCTGTACTGAGAGCAGGACACTACGTAGCAGAAAACGGAACATCCCAGCACAACGAAGAGTGCCTTGCAGGTCTTTTTTTTTTTGTGAAAATCAGCATACACATACACTTTGGTTTGTTTCGGTGTACTAGTATACTTTCATTCCCACTTTTGTTCCTTCAAAACTTAGTGATTTTTTTTCTTGTCCCAATACAATACGGGACATTGGAATTTTACGGGTAGTTGAGTGAGTTAGGTGGAGGTATTCGATCACCCAATCTTTTAGATGATTATTCGCACTAATCTCCAAAAAAAATCCCTGTATAAAATAAGGCATTGGGAGATAAAATCTTAAGGATTTGACAGCAGGTTCACATGCATAGCTAGTCTCCTGTTCACTGAATCCCAGAAAAGTAGAATATGTTCATACTTGGCACTGAGCCATCAAAAGATCAAGAAGCACTTACTGTACTGCCTGCTAAGCAAACAGGGATACAAGAAAAAACTTTCAACAACGTGTGCAACGTGAAATAAATTTTAATGCCGATGAACGGACAATTTCCCGTGCTCCGTCACTCTCTTCAGGGTGTGTTTCCCATCTCCCTTTCCTAATCCTAACAACACCCCCGACCCCGATTTATCAGTGCCTGGCACGCGCCGTACCGCACGTACGTGCACATCACATCATCAAGCAACCAGAACCACCATTTCGCCGAATCACCAAAAGCGATAGCTAGCTAGCTGCTCCAGGTAGAGCCGACTGATCGATGAATCGAGCGAGGTAAGTGAAACCGTAATCCCTGCTGTTAGTATTTGACCTAAGCCGGACGTAGGCACGACAAGGGTAGTCGATCGGCCCAACTTGACAGCGAAGGAATGAGTTTCGTGTGATGAATAATTCTCTGTGTGTGTGTGTCGAGCCGCCGCGCGCGCATCGCCGAATCGTCGTGAGAGTGACACTTCTTGATGGGATTTGTCCAAGATCGATCGGCACTAAGAGCCCTGGCCGGCACCTTTCGACTCAACCGACGCGACAATCCATCTATGGAACTTCTTTTTTAATATCCTATCCACCCTGGGGGCTGCTGCATCATGTTGCGAATCGAATTATTTAGCACTCCTCTTCTTCTGTTGTTCTGCCGTTGACACTAGTTAGCATTCACGTATTGTAGCTTTCTTTTTTATGATCTTCGTATATTGTTGCTGAAAAGACATGAGTTTTTGAGTACAGCTGCGTTTTCTTTTTCGTTTGAGACGATAGGTTGAGATCTATGAACCACATGAATATATGCCCAGCTTAAGTAGTATAGATCAGTGATCTTCTATCCTCTTTCTATTCCTTTCTTACTACTTTGATCGTCATTCGTCAACTACATGTCCTGCTTAATTAGCTGGGAGGCCTCTCCCTATATCCTATCTTTCGATTCTTTTATTGGATAGCACTACTCGATCCTCAACTATATGTCATGCTCAATCATTGTTACTATGTTCAGCTGTCAGGGTGTTATCTTATTCCCATTCACATTCCCTGGTAAAGTGACGATGGAACCAAAGAAAATGTGTCTAGTTAACTGTTGGATAATCTCAAGAGCCAGACGAATCCACAAATATCTACCAGACTAGTGCTACGAGTGAGGTTTACCGTTTATATTGATTTTCTTGATAAAGGAAATATATTAATATCGAGAGATACCAACAACACAATACCCTAATGGCAATATGGATGCACACCGCTAAAAAAAGAAAAAGAAATTAGGAAATAAAAGTCCCGCTACGAAATTCCAGACCTAGCAGCAATAATACAACCACCACCAAGACAACACCTGAACTCCAGTCTCTCCAAAAGTGACACATCCAAGAAAGAAACAACGCAAAAACACCGTCATCGTCCGATCAAAGATCTTAGGTTTTCACCCTGAAGATAGTCACCGTTCTCAAAACATTGCCTTCAACAAGGTCATTGTCAGGCAGAACCAATTAAGACCAGACCTTAAATTTTCACCCTGAAAGATAAGACTCTGAACTTCATATGTGATGCCGCCCCACTTACATATTGCTGCTGTGAAACCTGGAACACTAAGCAAGTCCATCAACAATGTAGAGGCTCGAACCTCCATTGCTAGTCCTCTATGATATTCTCCGCCTCTTTCTTCAGCATGGACCAAAATGTCATCTGGTGGCAAGAAAGAACAGAGCTTTGCGCCGCTCCCTCCAGAACCAAACAGTCAGAATAGAAGCATGGGAGTGCACGACCGAATACCACTCATTCCTGTTACATTCGTCGGGGAGCCTTCCAAAACTCAACACGTTGGCCATATCAAGAAAGCCCGATCTCAGGTAGGTCTTCATCTTCACACAAGAGAAACACTAAGACAACCACCTTTATTCAATGATGCAGACGAGCAGGCGCCCACGCCGCCAGTCGCCTCCATGCCGGACTGGCCGGAGAGGAAAGAGGCAGTCCAGGCGCAAGGCTGCTGGTGCCGACGATCCGAGGAGCCGCTAGACCACGTCGCCCCGGCCATGGATGAACCCATCTAGCGAGATCGACCTTGGCCTAGATCTCGGCCCGATGATCCAGCACGCCGCCATGCTCGTCGAAGACTCGCTAGGGGTGCACCACCTCCTCGTCACCGCCAGACCGACGGAGGGCCTCATGCCCCGGCCGGAAAGCCGTGCCGCCCTGTGCTCCCATCGGAGTTCCCCATCTCCCAAGGAACCTAGCGGGCAGCAGCTCGCCATCCCAGTCGTTGTCTTTAACGTGGAGGGCGTCGCTACCGCTGCCGGTGAGGGTAGCGGTAGCGTCCAGTGGGCAGGGCTGGAGGCGACGGGGGGGTTAGAGATGGGAGGGCGTCTCCAGAGCCGCCCGGGAGGGAGCGACCCAGGAGAGAGATGAGATGAAAACCTCCTTTTTATCGATTACACGCAGACTTTTCAACAACATAACATAAATAACTAGTGAAGACAAGCCAAAAAAGAAAAAAGAACAAAGAACAAAGACAAAAAGTTTCTCAACGAAGTGATCAACAAGGTAGTTAGAACTATCACACCAATGGCCGGGCCGGAACACAAAAAATATTCCCCTCCAGAACAATACATCCGAGAATGAGCAAAGCGCAAGCACCGCCGCTGCCAGGACCATGGGTTTTCACCCCAAAAAAAGTTCAAACTAATACCTAACATTATCTTCAACAAAGAGACGAATAATGATTTGTCATATCTGTTATCACCAGATTTTGGCCAAATCAGGAGATGGGCCGTAAGTGAAGATGGGCTTGAAGGATATACACGTGGAGCATCTTTGAAGCGGCCTTGCACGAAGAGTTTGGGCTAGATTGCCCGTGTATCTGTAAATATAGTAGATCGTATTTTAGTTTAGAGTTAAAGATAGAGTTTAACCCGTGCACGGTTAGGTGCACGTCCAAATTAGAAAGTCCCTTGGACTATAAATATGTATCTAGGGTTATCGGAAAAGGAGGACAATTGATACGTCCAAAACATATCTACTTTCCCGAACACTTTTGCTATTGTTTTGCCTCTAATTTGTGTATTTTGGATACAACTAACACGGACTAACGCTGTTTTCAGCAGAACTGCTCTGGTGTCTCGTTTTTGTGCAGAAATCCAACTTTCGGGAAAATCCTCGGAATTTATGCAGAAGGCCCTATTTTCCCAAAATACTGACGGAGCCAGAAGGACAAGTGAGGTGGAGGCCCGAGGCCCCACACCAAGGCGGCGCGGCCTGGGGGGCCCGCGCGGCCCTATGGTGTGGCCCCCTCGGCTGGCCCCGCCCCCTTCGGACTACTTATCGGGTTCGACCTAAAAACGCAGGGGAGAAGTCGAAGTCGCGAAACCCTCCAGAGAGCCGCCACATCGCGAAACTCCGTCGCGGGAGTCAGAAGTCTCCGTTCTGGCACTCCGCCGGACGGGGAATTGGAGGAGATCTTCACCGCCATCACCGCCAACACCTCTCCATCGACCAGCCATGTTTCCCCCATCCATGTGTGAGTAATTCCCCCGCTGTAGGCTGAAGGGGATGGTAGGGATTGGATGAGATTGGTCATGTAATAGTCATAAGATTGTTAGGGCATAGTGCCTAGTATCCGTAGATGTCACTTTTATGATATTGTTGCAACTTGTTATGCTTAATGCTTGTCACTAGGGCCCGAGTGCCATGATCTCAGATCTGAACATGTTATTGATTCATGAAGATATTCGTTGTTTATGATCTTACCTGCAAGTTGTATACACATGTCGCTGTCCGGAACCAATGGCCTCGAAGACAGAAATCGGGACAACCGGAGGGGATGGTAGCGATGTGAGGATCACATGTGTTCACGGAGTGTTAATGCTTTGCTCCGGTACTCTATTAAAAGGAGTACCTTAATTTCCAGTAGTTTCCCTAGAGGCCCGGCTGCCACCGGCTGGTAGGACAAAAGATGTTGTGCAAGTTTCTCATTGCGAGCACGTACGACTAAATATGGAACACATGCCTATTGATTGATTAGTACTTGGATACCGTTTTATTATTATCTGCAAATGTCCCTGCTTTGATTGTTACATGAGTTTCTTTCATCCATGCAACGCCCGTTAAATCCGTCCCTGTGCCTACAGTATTTTAATCCTGCTGATTACTATAATCACTACTGCTGTCTTTATTTCACCGCTGCTGTTATTTCACTATTTCCACTGCTATCAAACTGTTACTACTGATAAACTCTTGCGAGCAAGTCTGTTTCCAGCATCTGAATTGACAACTCGCTGTTAAGGCTTACAAGTATTCTTTGTCTCCCCTTGTGTCGAATCAATAAATTGGGTAATACTTCCTCGAAGACTATTGCGATCCCCTATACTTGTGGGTCATCAAGACTATTTTCTGGCGCCGTTGCCGGGGAGCATAGCTTTATTTGGAAGTTCACTTGGATTGATATTGTTCGCTTCAATTCTCCATCATGGGTAAACCTCGCGATACTAAGATCGCCATATTACCATCCACTACGAGGTACAACTCTTAGTACCTCCGCTGCTCTTGATTCACCATCTGTGATAAGTAAACTTGTTTCACCACCACAAGCTTCAAATGCTGGTACTTCTGCTGAATCTGAAAATTCCTCTCATAATTGTGATGATGCTTCTGCTGTGCTTGATAATGATGGTTCGTTAGGATCTTTTCTAGATGCTACAATTGCTAAGTCTAGACAAATTGAAAATACTGAAACTCCTAATGAAAATGCTGCTACACCTGTTAATTCACCTGAGTCTGTTGAATATTCTAGTGATGATCTTGATGAAGATTATGTAGAGCTTGATGATGATTTTATTGAAAAATGCAATGCTACTACTGATGCAAGAAAAATTAAAAAGTTGCTTGCAGAACATGCTGTTAGATATAAACTATCTCCTGATCCTAAATTTGCCACATCTCCTATAAACATTAGGGATAAAGATTATGATTTTTCTCTTGATCTATCTCATATAGCTATTGTTGAGAAAACACCCTTTTGTGGTACTGAAAAAGAAAGTGTTGTTGAACACATGACTGAGTTATCTACTCTTAGTGGCTTGTTTTCTGATGATATTAAGATGCGTACTTATTTTGTCGCTAAAATTTTTCCTTTCTCATTAAAGGATGATGCTAAAACTTGGTATAATAATTTGCCTCCTGGTTCTATTAAAAGTCCAAAAGAATTGCTTGATGTTTTCTTCCGGAAATACTTTCCTGCTAGTGCTCAACATGCTGCTTTGCAGAGAATTTATAATTTTGACCAGGAAGATGGAGAGAAATTGCCTGAGGCTTGGGCGAGATTTTGCTCTCTTATTAGAGCTCAGCCTGACCATGATTTGGAAAAGCATGATTTACTTGATATATTTTATAGTGGACTAACCATTGAGTCTAGGGCATACCTGGATAGTTGTGCTGGTTTTGTTTTGAAAAGAACTCCAGACGACGCTGAAGAATTATTGGCTAAAATAGGCCGGAATCATGATGATTGGTCTACACCTGAACCAACCCCGACACCGATAGTGAAGAAGAGGGGTATGATTAAATTAAATGATGAAGATATGAGGGAAGCCAAGAAGTCTCTTAAAGAGAAGGGTATTAAACCTGAAGATGTGAAGAATTTACCTCCTATAGAAGATTTATGTGAGATAACTCCCCCTTCATCCATGATCGAGGTACACTCTCTTCAACACTTTACTAGGGAAGATATTCCGTATTCAAAACCTCCTGCTCAATGCTTAGATGAGTTTGATAATTATATTGTTAAGCAAGAAAACTTTAATATGAGAGTAGAGAATCATTTAATGGAAAATTCTCGAGCTATTAGTGAATTGCATGGTATTGTGGAGAGAACCTCCAATGATGTTAAGATACTTGTTAAACATTTTCAAATGGTTCAAACTCAAATTGATCAACTTACTAAAGTGCAAAATGACTTGTTGGGAAATAATTCTAAAGAAAAACATGCTTATGAAGTAACAACTAGAGGTGGTGTTTCTACCCAGGATCCTCTATATCCTGAAGGGCATCCCAAAAGAGTTGAACAAGATTCTCAACTAATTAAAACTAGTGCTCCATCTAAGAAAAAGAAAAAGAAACATAAGAATGTTGTAGAATCCTCTGAACCTGTTAATGATCCTAATAGTATTTCTATTTCTGATGTTGAAACTGAAAGTGGTAATGAACATGAGGAAGATAATGATAAGAATGATACTCCTGATAAAGAAGAGGTTGAAAAAGAACCTGAAAATGCTAAAAATAAAAAGTACACTAAAGAAGATTTTATTACTGAGAAACATGGTAATGAAAGAGAACCTTGGGTTCAAAAGCAAATGCCTTTTCCTGCTAAGAAACTAAAATCAAAGGAGGAGGAACATTATAATAAATTTTGGGATTGGATGAAACCTTTATTTTTGCAAATCCCTTTGACTGATGCTATTAAATTGCCTCCTTATTCAAAGTATATGAAAGATATTGTTACTAACAAAAGGAAAATCCCCAATGAGGAAATTTCCACTATGCTCACTAACTACTCCTTCAATGGTAAGATTCCAAAGAAGCTTGGAGACCCAGGTATACCGACTATTCCTTGTTCCATCAAGAATAATTATGTTAGAACTGCTCTATGTGATTTGGGAGCAGGTGTTAGTGTAATGCCTTTTTCTCTTTATAAGAGACCTGATTTAGATTAATTGATACCAACTGATATATCTTTGCAAATGGCTGATAAATCTACTGCTATTCCTGTTGGTTTATGTGAAAATGTTCCTGTTCAAGTTACTCAGCATTGCTTGATATTAACTGATTTTGTTGTGTTGGAAATGCCTGAAGATGATAATATGTCCATTATTCTTGGAAGACCCTTTCTTAATACTGCAGGGGCTGTTATTGATTGCAATAAAGGCATGGTTACTTTCAATGTTGATGATAAGGAACACACTGTCTATTTTCCCAAGAGGATTGATAAAGTATGTGGAGTTAATACAATTTTTAATGTGAAAACTATCAAAGTGGGATCCATTGATTGTCCTATATATGAGCCTAAAGAAGAATATCAAACTCTTGTGATTGGATCCATATCAATTCAATATAAGGTAACATGATTGATTTGAGGTTTATTTCTTCTTATGTCATATAAAATTTATTTGGTAGCAAGACTTGATCAACCTTGTTAACAAGTATATTTTAATACATAAGAGAGCTAAACAACATTTCTTTCTTTCTTTCTCCCTCCACTTATTTTACTTGCTGTAGCACTTTTTGTTTTGCAATATGCTTTAGTTGTTTAAGATTTTAGAAATCATTTTCCTGCGCAGTAATCATTAATTTAATACCCAGAAATGTGCATTTTTCGAAGTTCTCTAAAAATTACAAAAATTATACCGTTGGTCCTATTTTTCAACGAGGCACCTGGGAGTACCAGAGGATGACTTGTGGGGCACCAGAGGGTGCCACACCACAGGCCGGCGCGGCCAAGGAGGTGGGCGCGCCACCCTGTGGTGTGGGCCCCTCCTTGCCCCACCACTTCATCTCTTCCTCCCAGCATCTTCTCTCTCCCGAAAAAACTTGCACCAAGTTCCTCTCACTCGTGTTTCTGCTCAAGAACTCGCGATTTTTCCATCTCCTTGCTCAGCCCAGATTTCTGTTTGAAATTTGGCACATTTACTCCTTGGTATGTGACTCCTTTGATTGTCCAATTAGAATTTTGTTTGGTTGAGTATATCTTGAATATTTTGCTGCTGTAGATAACATGTTTAGTGAGCTTGCATGCTTGTTCTAAGTGAAATAAACTAGTTTTAATGCATGTTTAGTACTCTAGCAAGTTCCTATAGTAGTTCCCTTCAATTATATACCTTGAAATCAAATTTTATAATGATTGTTGAAAAATTTCAGAAAATGGAAGGGAGTATGCACCAACTTAACCAACAAGAGTTGGAGGTACAGCAAGTCATGAGAGTTCATCGTGAAGAGGGAGTATACCCCTCTTATTACCCATGCACGGATTTTATGCGGAATGCAGGAATCCTGCAAGATGTTCAAACACTGATTTCCAATGCAGGGTTGGAAGGTTTTACTGTTGGTGAACCTCACCAATATGCTAAACTAACGGTGTCGGTTGTGCAGGATTTCGAATTTCACCGGTCTCAAACTAACCCCATGGTCCGGTACAAGATTTATAACAAAACTATCAACTTGCCTTTCAGTGATTTTTGTACAGCAATTAGAGTGCCGCGGTGGGGATCCTGCGAGAAGATCAGGGGAACGCCGCGGGAGCTCTCAAATCTTTATACAATGATTTGTAATGGGAGGAGCTTCTCCAATGATAGTGGTAAGATTAGTAGCATTCAACAGCCAGCTATCCGCTACTTTGCTTATTTCGTTACAAAGTGCGTTCTTGCGAGAAAGACTGGAGGTAAATTATCTGTCCAAGATTTGGCTTTCTTAGCTGCTGCTTTGCAACAGGATAGGACTTATAATTTGGGTGCTTTAATAGCTTGTAGACTTGCTACTAACCGTGAGAAAGGAGGAATTTGTGGAGGTCTTATCGCCTCTCGCTTATTAGCTATGCATGGTGTAGAACCTCACCATTTAGATATTCCGCTTTCTATAGAGAAGCTTGATGTTGTTTCTATGATTAAACGTGAATTTATTTCAGATGCATCTAATTTGAACAACCTGCATTATAGGATAACTTTGTATAAGAAAAATTGGAGTATAACTAAGAAAATTGAAAAACTAGTACGATTGCCTGCACCTGCTTTGTTTAACCTTGATGCCAGGAACGGGTGGTCGATCACAGAAAATGAGCTAAACGCATACATAGAAAGGGAAAGCCGTCGTGCAAGGGAAGATGTGGAGGAGGCCGAGGAGCACCCCGACTCTTCATCCGATGCAGCGAGCTCCTCATATCAACATCATGGGCATGTGGAACCTCCACGATATTCTTCTGCACAGGGGCCCTATTACCACTCCATGTATGATCCACCGGCGTGGAACTCCGACCCTCGTTGGGAATGAACTCCACTTAGGCCAAAAGCCTAAGCTTGGGGGAGGTATACCGGCATCACTCATTCTTTGCATATTATGGTTGCTGGATACTTGTACATACTTGTTTAGTCTCTAGAGTGGTTTTCTAATGAGAGGGAGATGATATTTGGGGAAGTGCTGTCCAAAAACAGATTCTGGGCTGTTACCAAAAAAATTCGTACGCACAGCCAGAACGTTATTTTGAGCTGACAATTTTTGAGCATGTGCCCCAGGTTGTTATCTAACTTTCATTAGTTGAACACTTTTTGGTCTGAGCAATGGAAGATTTTTGTTAATTTCGATTTCTGTACTGCTGTCAGGATTTGGCAGATTTCTGTCATCCTGCTTTTCTGTGTTTCTGTTAGTTTGCATTCTTTTGTTTTCGCTTTGTTTCTTTCCTAAAACACAAAAAGACCAAAAATATTTCTGTTGTTTCTCTTCACCATTTGTTTATTTGGTTCTTTGCTCTTAGTTTACTTTATTTGCTATCGTTGGTTTGCTATGAGAAAACCCAAAAAGATTTTGCTTTGTTTACTTGTTCCTTTCGTTCTTGTTTCCAATTCGAAAACACCAAAAATATTTGCTGTTCTTCTTTGGTTTGTAAAGTTCATCATGAGTTCAATGGTCTTCGGTGGCTGGAGCGTGGTTTTCATTTCATATTATCCAAGCTACACAAGTGAAAAGGCAATAATGACGATCTACAACAATTGGATTGTGGTGAGAGGCTGGTATGAACTCTATTTGTTTTCATTTTTGTACATATACTCATCCATGTGAGCATGCTTAGTTGGTTCATGTGAGGTATATGTTATTTGAGAAAGTCTAGTAGTTCATGATCTCTCATGTTTAGCTCCAATTTATTAATATGAGTAGCATGTCATGGATGTTTGCTTGCATTGTTTTATTCATAAGTAAGTATGGCATTGTGGTATCCTCCTCTGAATAATTCATTTATATCAACTTGGCACATGCTCACGCATGCATATGACTGAACAAAAAGGTCAATTAAGCCTCGATGATTTATATTGCTTCAGAGTTATTGTATCACTTTTATGCCTCCATTAATTTATTTTGCCGCAAGCATGATTATGACATTACTGCTCTCTTGATTTGTCGCTCCCTAGTCTTTTGCTAGCCTTCACTTGTACTGAGCGGGAACGCCGCTCGTGCTTCCAAACACCTGAAAACCAAGTTGTTCCAAAGTGTCCACCATAAATATCTATGCATGGCATTTCAAACCATTCCAAGTAAATTCTCATGCGCTACCTTTAAAACTTTCAAAATGCTTCTCAATTTGTGTTAATGTTTCATAGCTCATGAGGAAGTATGTGGTGTTTAGCTTTCAACCTTGTCATTTACTTTTGACGGACTCTCATATGGACTAGTGGCACATCCGCTTATCCAATAATTTTGCAAAAAGAGCTGGCAATGGGATTCCCAGTCCCGAATTAATTAACTTAAATAGACACTCCTCCATGGTTTGTGATTGTTGGACGGCACCCGAAGGATTCGGTTAGCCATGGCTTGTGTAAGCAAAGGTTGGGGGAGTGTCATCATCATAATAAAACTTAAATAAAAAGGCACTCCTTCATGGTATGTGATTGTTGGCAGGCACCCGAGGATTCGGTTAGCCATGGTTTGTGTAAGAAAGGTTGGAAGGAGTGCCACATAAACATGCAAATAATTCATGGGAGCCGCTCTTGGGAGTCCGGTTGATGAGGTAGTTAGTGTACCCATTACCATTCGTTGACAACAACAAACACCTCTCAAAATAATTTTACTCCTGCTTTACAAATGAAAAGCTCTAGCGCATGTTAATCCCTGCTTCCCTCTGCGAAGGGTCAATCTTTTACTTTTATGTTGTGTCTCCATTCTTTCTTTGAGCACTATCTTGAGAGCACAACTGTCATTCTTAGTATAATATGCTTGTCTCAAAATATGATTGATTGTGGTATAACTTTGATGCTTTTATCTTTGACAATCACTACTTCTAGTCTTTCTATGAACTCCAGAGGTGCCTCGGCATTTATGTTTTGCCGATCAAATACGGGCAAGCGAGATACCACTTTATCATATTCTCTTATGAACATTGCAATCCTGCTTATATACATGATTCATGATGCTTATTATTAATTGTTGGTACCTCTTCATGATTGACATAGCTGTTGGATGATCTTATTTGCATGTATCTTATTATGAACTGCTTAAGTATTAGCCATAGCATGAGAATATATACATCATATGAGCAAATGTGTTCGTGAAAGTTCTTTTATCGCTCAGTTGTTAACTGAATTGCTTGAGGACAAGCAATAAGCTAAGCTTGGGGGAGTTGATACGTCCAAAACGTATCTACTTTCCCGAACACTTTTGCTATTGTTTTGCCTCTAATTTGTGTATTTTGGATACAACTAACATGGACTAACGCTGTTTTCAGCAGAACTACTCTGGTGTCTCGTTTTTGTGCAGAAATCCAACTTTCGGGAAAATCCTCGGAATTTATGCAGAAGGCCCTATTTTCCCAAAATACTGACGGAGCCAGAAGGACAAGTGAGGTGGAGGCCCGAGGGCCCCACACCATAAGGCGGCGCGGCCCTATGGTGTGGCCCCCTCGGCTGGCCTCCGACGCCCCCCTTCGGACTACTTATCGGGTTCGACCTAAAAACGCAGGGGAGAAGTCGAAGTCGCCAGAAACCCTCCAGAGAGCCGCCACATCGCGAAACTCCGTCGCGGGAGTCAGAAGTCTCCGTTCGGCACTCCGCCGGGATGGGGAATTGGAGGAGATCTTCACCGCCATCACCGCCAACGCCTCTCCATCGACCAGCCATGTTTCCCCCATCCATGTGTGAGTAATTCCCCGCTGTAGGCTGAAGGGGATGGTAGGGATTGGATGAGATTAGTCATGTAATAGTCATAAGATTTTTAGGGCATAGTGCCTAGTATCCGTAGATGTCACTTTTATGATATTGTTGCAACTTGTTATGCTTAATGCTTGTCACTAGGGCCCGAGTGCCATGATCTCATATCTGAACATGTTATTGATTCATGAAGATATTCGTTGTTTATGATCTTAAGTTGTATACACATGTCGCTGTCCGGAACCAATGGCCCCGAAGTGACAGAAATCGGGACAACCGGAGGGGATGGTAGCGATGTGAGGATCACATGTGTTCACTGAGTGTTAATGCTTTGCTCCGGTACTCTATTAAAAGGAGTACCTTAATTTCCAGTAGTTTCCCTAGAGGCCCGGCTGCCACCGGTGGTAGGACAAAAGATGTTGTGCAAGTTTCTCATTGCGAGCACGTACGACTAAATATGGAACACATGCCTATTGATTGATAAGTACTTGGATACCGTTTTATTATTATCTGCAAATGCCCCTGCTTTGATTGTTACATGAGTTTCTTTCATCCATGCAACGCCCGTTAAATCCGTCCCTGTGCCTACAGTATTTTAATCCTGCTGATTACTATAATCACTACTGCTGTCTTTATTTCACCGCTGCTGTTATTTCACTATTTCCACGCTATCAAATGTTACTATGATAAACTCTTGCGAGCAAGTCTGTTTCAGCTGAATTGACAACTCCGATGTTAAGGCTTACAAGTATTCTTTGTCTCCCCTTGTGTCGAATCAATAAATTGGGTAATACTTCCCTCGAAGACTGTTGCGATCCCCTATACTTGTGGGTCATCAACAATCACGTTCACAACAAACACAAATCAGGCGCATCGCCACCCCTTTCTTTCGAGGGTTTCTTCCGGGTAAGCATCATGCTGCCTAGATCGCATCTTGCGATCTAGGCAGTACGCGTTTATTCGTTACCTTGTGCTGCTCGTGCTGAAGCGTTGTTGATGGCGAGTAGCACGATTTATCGTAGATGTTTTGGGGCTTGCATGGATGCTTTTCTTATGCATATCTGCTTAGCTATGCCGTCCCTCGATATCTAGCTGCCCTTACACCTATCCAGGTGTAAGGGCAGCCTCGCTTGTTCGTTGTTTAGTAGATCTGATCTGTTATAGTTGCTCCTTGATTCTTCAAGGATTGGTTTAATATCTGTATGGTTAGGCCTTGCAAACGGGTTGAACGATCCGGTAGTGCGTTAGGTATGGTTTGTTAGTCCTAAGAGGGATGTTCCGGGAATTAACTTAATGTTGGTTTTTAGGCCTCTTTTAGGGTTAGTTTTCCATTATCTTTCGTGTCTATTAGGCTCAACTACGCGTAGGATGTTCCGATCATACGGTGAAAACCCTAAACTGTCGTAGATTGGTTTAACTTTATATTGATCAATCAGGAGCCCCATGCCATCGTTAACCCGACGCAAACCATGGGGCGATCGGCTCTTTGAGCCGATCCACAGGGAAACCTGAGAGCCGATCGGGCTCGTATTTAATGTTTACGTGTCTGCCATGCAGGAAACTAATCGAAGCAATCCAACACCTTCCCTGACCAGGTATAGGTCAGGTGGCATGCCCTTGCAACCGCTAGGACGTGTACCGGAACATTTGCGGGACGACGTCGAGGGACCAGGGCCCCGCAGTCTTGAAGCCTCCCGGCTCTTCGTGTTGCTTAACCACTCGCCGGTGGGTTTTGGCAGGCAACACATTCTGGCACGCCGGTGGGACCATCGGGACAATCTTCCGCAACAACCACGTCAACATCTACATCCGAGATGGCGGAAGAACCGATCAAGTACGAAGATCTGCCTGCTGAGCATAAGAAGAAATATGATGATCTCAAGGCCATCTTGGAAGCCGATCACATCGGCTCTTTTGAGAGGACCCGTTCGCACGGCATCAAGTTCAAAGGGTTCCAACCCGAAGGCGTTAGAGGGGCTAGATCTATCTCTCCCTTCGGAGGAACGTACCAGAGCCCTGCGACAGGAAGTTAACTATGCCGTGGCTCACTCTCTTCATCGGCATTCTGAGAGCCTGGTGAACACTTTGGAGCGTGTTGCGCTTAATGTGGTGCAAGAAATCATGAAGCATAAGTATTCTCCGTCAGGTCCTGCTCTAGGAACTCATCAGGGAGAGACACCGCTATACTAGGCCACCACCGCAATACACGTTTGCAGCCCACAACAAGGTTCACCGGCGTACGTCGTCTACAAGGTTGGAGTCGATCCTGGCGATTACCATTCCTGTATGAGCCGCCCAAGGAGATTCCGCATGGATACGTGTGCACGTACGTGCCGGACTGCAACAACTGGGCGAACCATGTTACGGCAGGAGGAGTTGCTGGAACAGGAGTAGTTGCTGGAGCAGGAGGGAGTTCTGGAGCAGATGCTGAGAAACAAGCGTGGCTAGCTAAATATACCACCGGAACAAGTCATGAACGCTCAACCTCTGCAGCTCCTACAGTGGATCAGATCACTGCAATCTTGAGAGATCAGCGGCATCCCGCCGAAGAAGAGAATGATCGGCTACTCCAAGCCGTATCCAACGAGTATGACCTAATCCCACTACCGCCTAAGTATCGGCTCCCTGACTTCACAAAATTCAGTGGATCAGAAGGATCTAGCTCAATTGAGCACGTGAGCCGATATTTAGCGCAGTTAGGCATGGTCTCAGCTTCAGACGAGCTACGCGTGAGGTTCTTTTCACAATCTCTCACGGGTCCGGCCTTTGGGTGGTACACTTCGTTGCCACCAGATTCGGTTCGAACGTGGAAGCAGCTGGAGGAACAATTTCACATACAATATCATTCAGAATTGAAGCTGGCATTGCCGATCTGCCCTGTTCGGCAAAGGCGAGAGAGACAGTGTCTGAATACATTCAGCGTTTCAGACTGTCAAGAACCGATGTTATTCGGTTTGTTTATCTGAGAAGGAAGCAGTCGAGCTAGCGATAGCAGCCTGTCGCCGCCGCTCGTAGATGTGACCTTCAAGCTGACTACAATTCACTGGCGCACATGGTTCAAAAATTGACATCGTATGAACAGCGCCACGAATGTACCAAGACAAGTTCAAGCGCGTCGCCCTGATCGAGACGGACGAAGATGAAGACAGGAGATCAGGAGGTCGCTGTAGCTGAATGGACTCGGGGGGCAAAGCCCGTGTCCTGCAAGTGGGTGAAACAACCAGGGCCTGTGTCGAGGGAGCTCCTCGGCAATGCCCTCCGATAGGGGCTTAGGGTTGATGGAATCCTGCAAGCAGACACGAGACATCGGTACGCAGACAAGCGGGGGGAGCGATTTACCCAGGTTCGGGGCCCTCGATGAGGTAAAACCCTTACGTCCTGCCTGTCTGTTCTTGATTATGATGAAAACAGTGTTACAATGGGGTGCCGAATAGTTCGGCTATGATCTCGTCGAGATAGCTAATCGCTAGGGTAACCTAGGTCTAAGCTTCTGTTGGCTAAGATTGCTAAGATTGATCGTGTCCCTCGATAGCCCCTCTCCTGGCCTTTATGTAGGTGGCCAGGTCCCGAGAGGTCTAGTCGAGTACGAGTAGAATTACAATAGATCTATCTCTAATCTTTCCTTGTTCGGCTTCTTCCGTGTCTTGTGCTTCAAGTAATATTCCGCCGCACCGTCCTAGTGGCCCATCTTCCCTCCGGGTACCTTCATGGGCCTCCTCGTGGACCATATAGAGAAACATTGGTTACCCGAAGGGTAATGCCCATTAGCCCCCGAGTGTCTAGCCGAACATAGTTCGGGTAGAGACTGAAGCATATTTTCTTCCGAAGTTCTTCTCCTTGATCATTCTTGCTTTCCTGTCTTTATCGGGTGCGCGGCAGCGCTCCCGATGGGAGTAGCCCCCGAGTCTAGGTACGGATGCTTGCAATCCGAGCGTAGACTCAAGTTGTACCACTCGAACATCTTCTTCTGCCGAAATTGTTCCTGCAAGTCTTTGTAGACCATCCGATACATTTTATTTATGCAAGGGATACCGAATAACGTGCCCAACTTTTGTTGGTTAACTGCCGATGGCAAAACAACGTTACCCTACACAGAATCAAGTCCCCGGGCATGATCCTGGAGTGCAAAAAGTTGTCGGGCGCATCCGCTCCCGATGGGAGTAGCCCCGAGTCTGGGCGCGGGCATATTACGCCTGGGTGCAGACTTGAGTCAATTATTTCCTTCGAGTCCTCATTTTATCGGGTGCGCGACAGCGCTCCCGAGGGAGTAGCCCCGAGCCTAGGTGCGGGTGCTTGCAATCCGTGCATAGGCTCAAGTTGACCACTCGACCTTTTTGTCTTTTCGTATGCAATCAACGATGCCCATGACGTCACTAATGACACGCTGCTGCTGTGACCTGATTGACAAGACTTGACCCTCCGGGCCCACCCTAGTTCTGCGCAGGCAGTTTTTAGGTTTTGACCAGTGCACGCGCAGCGACCAAGGCGTTTCCTCGATTTTCGCGCGACGTGGGAATAATGGGCCGCCGGTTCCATCCTGTTTTCTAGTGCCACGTGTACAGCTGGATTCGCTCCACCTCCCACGACGCCCACGGAGTTATGGCCATGATCTGATGACAATCTTTGCGGTATAAATAGAGGGCTTCCTCATTTTTACTTTTTTACACCTCCTACTGCTCATCTTCCCCGCGCATCCTCTCCTTCTTCCCGCATCGTTCTCTCAAGAGCTTCAAGCGCCATGGGTAAAAAGAAGGGTGCTAGTGCTTCGGAGGCGGCCAAGGTTAGCCGTGATTGGAGTGCCTCTGCCATTTCCAACCGCGACATCAACAAGTTGCAGTCCCTCGGATTTATCTCCGCATCTGAGGACGATATCCGTCTTCCAGGTGCGGTTTCTCGCCCAAGGCCCCCGAAGGGCTTTACTGTTATGTTTTCTGCCTTTTTGTTCCGTGGCCTCTCCCTTCCGGCGCACGAGTTCCTTCGCTCTCTTCTTTACTTCTATGGGATCCAGCTCTGGCAGCTGACCCCGAACTCCATCCTCCATCTATCCATCTTTGTCACCGTCTGCGAAGCCTTCCTCGGCATTGACCCTCACTGGGGTCTTTGGAGGAAGATCTTCTATGTAAAGCGCCACAACGACAGCAACGGTCCCCCGTCGTCGGTGGCGTCGGCTTTGTTGTCAGGAAGGAGGTCGACTACCTCGATTACCCGATGAAGGAGTCTGTCCAGGGCTGGCGCAACAAATGGTTTTATCTACGAGATCCTTCAGTATCTGGGCGATGCTCAAACCTTCCTCCCTTTGAGGACAAACTGATTGCTAAGCCGAAGAAATCCTGGCAAAACACCCTTTCTCCCGACGAAAAATTGACAGCCGACAGGCTGTTCGATCAAATAGTCACTCTGAAAAACACGGGAGGCTTGACAATGTGCGGCACTGAGGTTGTCTCAGTGTTCCTGCAGCATCGAGTGCAACCGTTAATGTCTCGCCCCCATCAACTGTGGCTTTACTCGGGTAAGGATGATGAGACCAGGGTTAGCTCTGCCGATCTTTCGGCTGATGATCTTCGAGATGAAGTCCGCCGCCTGACGTGCCTTAGTAAGAATGACAATATCGTCCTGATATCAGCTCGTCCTCCCTGCGATGCTGACCATCCTCCAACCGAGGTAATTCTTCGTTTATTTTTACTGTCGACATCCCTTTTTCTGTTGTATCTCATCAATCTCTTTTTCTTTGAAAGGCGCTTGCAGCTGCCCGATGCTATCCTCCTACTCCCGAAAGTGGTGTAGTTTTAGAGGATGATGACGAAGATTCCGATGGAACCGAGGACGCCCCTCATGTCCTTGAGGACAGCGATGTCCAAGGGGAAGAGGCTACTGAAGGTGACGCCTTCATTAGGAGTAGGCGTCGGAAGCAGGTACACGATGACCTTATCGCTTCGGCTGAATCAAGTCCTCGCGGAGGCGATAATGATGCCGATGACGCTGCTGCGCCTCCTCCTGCCAAGAAGAGCTCAACAAGCGTCTTCGCAGGCGAAGATGACCTTGACCTGTGAGTGTTTCTTGCTCCCTCCTTGATTTATTCCTTGTCATCTCGTATGCTAACCGCGCACTGTTTTTAAGTAGCTCTGATGACGATGATGATGAAGTCCCTCTTGCAAAGAGGGCGAAACTGGTCTCCGAGAGAGCCGTATCGGCTAAAGAATCTAATCCTTCACCCGCAAAATCGACACCTCCTTCACGAACGGCCGTAGAGAAGGTTCCAGTGTCGACAGTTATCCCTCCTGGCGACGTTCCTGCTTCATCGGCTGGTCGTGATCATGTAAGTATTTAACTTGCTTCATTTCGCTGGATTCCCTTTTATCGGTTGGATCCTTATGATCTTATCTTGTCGCAGCCGATCTATGCCACAGTCGACGCCGTAGTGGAGTTCGCCGAAGAGTTCACCCGACTAGAGTTAGAGAACTCCCAACTTCGGCGGACTGTCAGATCTTCGGCTGATCAGGTGCTGGAAGCCAACAGGCTTGCCACCGATGCCAAGAACGAGAACATCTTGCTGAAGGAGGAGGTAAAGAAGTTGAAGCAGCGGCTGAAGGATGAACAAGACGCCAAGCATGCAGCAGCAGCTTTAACCGACAAAAAGGAAGGCGCCCTTCGCGAGTCCATCAAGGAATTATTAGGTAAAACCCGCAACTTGCTGAAGGGTGTTTTGATTATTTATTACTGATCTGCCTTTTTCTCAGATGCTGCCGACTTAACCGTCACGCGTCGTCATCAACTTCGAGAGGACTCCATAGCCGATGCCTTGTCGCTTGTTGCCGAGTCTAACATCCAAGTGCTTGGTCTTTTGAAAAAGGCCAAAGGGGCGTTGTCAAGGTTATACTCAATGATCTTCCCGAAGATGAAGGAGGACAAGACTCTTGACGATATGGCGGCTTCTTTCCTCGTTGATCCTTCCGAGCCTGTGGAGGTATTGAAACGCCGCAGCCGTTTATTTGGGGCGGTTCTCACTTTTCAATTGCTCATGGGACATGGGATGGAATCAAATTTGGAGGAGTTGTCCAAAACGTTGCCTGTCGATAGCGACCATAACCTGATCGATCTTGAACCTTACAAGCGATCAGCAGTTACTTGTGCGAACCGACTTCTGAGGCTGGTGGATGAAGCTCAAGCCAAGCCTGCTCCCGAATCCGCCCCTGGCTCGTCATCAGCGAATCCTTGAACTTTTTATTTGACTTGTTGTAAATAAGACCAGTCGCGACTTTGTTGTAGTTTGATTTTACTTCGGATTTGTTGCCAATCTGAACATGCTTTTGAATGTATCGCACATGCCCAGCGCTCCCGATGGGAGTTTTTACTTTGATACTTAATCTGAATTAAGGGTTGCACTGCAGATTCCTCCGTCTTCTTCTCGTGCGGGCTTTTTCCAAATCCTTCGAGTAATGATGAATCAAGCCTCGTTCGCCACTTACGTGACCAGGTGTCTAGTTTAGACAAAGATATCACTTCTCTTCGTGCAGTGGCGGCCTTGGTGAAGAAAAAAGGGGAGATGCCGATAGCTATCGAACAGTATGCTCTTGATGGTCTGCATATTGCTACCGAAAGTTTGGGCTGTAAGTATTAGCCCATGTTTGTGCTTTTCTGCAACAGTTTCAAATATTCCCTTAACTGGTTCTTATTCCTTTCCAGTTGTAGCTTCAGATGCGGCTGAAGAGAACAAAAGGATCCACGAAGAGGTTGAAGCAATGACTGACGTTGCGCACCCGAATCATGGCTTGTGGCTGCATCGTCCGAAGGCTGTCGTCATGGCGAAGTTCAAGTATCGGGTGGGGAAGGCGCATTATTACTTTGATAAGTTCCATGCTCATCTCACGATGGTTTGGAACACCTTGTTTCCCCTGGACCAAGCACCTGAAACCTTATCTGCTTTGTTCACCCGATTCAAGTCCCCCGAAAGGATTCGGCAGTTGGTGCGGAAGGAACTCTTGGCGGGTGCGGAGCTTGCTCTTGCTTCGACATTGGCATGTCACCCGTCTCTAGACTTGGAAGCCGTAGCAAATACTGAGAAGAACTTGGGCCAATATTATGATGCCGCCAGAGGTCCTGCATACACCATCGTTTCCCGGATGGAGTCGTGTCTTGAGAAGGATCTGAAGGCCCATTGGGGCCGGGAGGCTTGACTATGAATGTAATAGCCTTAGTTCCTGCATAAGATTACTTTGTATAAATTTATTGCGTACGTTGTACGCTATGATAGTTGTTGTTTTATTTGTCGAGGGCGGCTGAGTGATCAATTCAACCTGCTCTCCCGACGACTTCGTTGAATTATGCAATGTTGTTGCGAAGCCTTTGTGTAAGTTTTGTAAGAGCGAGACCCGTCGACTTAGTCGAGGGAATTAGACGCTTGGCATCGTCACTCGGTGCACCGGTTTGAGCCTTATTTTGTGATAATGTAACCATCGACAACAGCACTCGCATATTTTCTTGAGGCTTGGATTGGTTGTTTTCTTTTTGTGTGCCACTAATCTTAGCTCTCATTGAGAGTATTTAATTAATGACACTGCGTGTTTTATGGGCCAATGCTCCCGATGGGAGTAAGAGCCGAAGGTAAGGGCCGCAGTCGACCTGTTCAGGTGGTGGGGGCTGAATTGAAGAAAAGGATGCAGAGAACCTGATTAAAAACTTATATTCATAAAGAAAAATCAACCTTAAAGGCTATTGAAATAATAAAAACAATTGCACCCTATGTATAGAACCGTCGCAGGTGTGCGATATTCCATGGGTTTTCGACATCTTTTCCCGAAGTTGGATTTTTGAGCCTGTACGCTCCTCCTGGTATCACTTCGGTGACGACGTAAGGTCCTTCCCATGGAGACTCGAGTTTCGAGGGTCTTTTTTGTTTCAGCCGCAGTACCATATCTCCAACGCCGAAGCATCGATTGCGTATTCGTCGACTGTGGTAGTTCCTCGCTGATATACCGTGGTCCTGGCTAAAGCAATGTCTCGAGCTTCATCTAGTAGGTCAACGGCATCTTGCAGTGCGATGTTGGAAGAAGGTTCTATATATGCCGTCACTCGAGGTGCTTCGAATCGAACATCAGCTGGTAGGACTACTTCGGCTCCATGTACCAGAAAAAATGGGGTGTACTGCGTCGACCTGTTAGGCGTGGTACGCAAACTCCATAGTACTGATGGTAATTCTTCGACCCAAGCTCCCTCTGCGCCTGTAAGGCGTTTCTTGAGGCTGTCCCCTATTAGACCATTGATCCTTTCCACCTGTCCGTTTGTTTGCGGGTGAGCAACTGATGCAAACTTCAGTTTTATGCCCCTGTCATCGCAGAATTCTCGGAACTCTTTGGAGTCGAAGTTGGTTCCCATTATGGACGAACTGTGAGGTACGCCGAACCGTTATCTCCTTGAAGACTTTTTTTATTCTGGTTTCTCCTTGCCTCGATCCACTTTGTGAATTTATCGACTGCGACTAATAGGTACGTGTGTCTTCCAGGCGATGATCTCGGCAGTGGCCCGACTTGATCGAGTCCCCATTGGGCGAACGGCCATGCCAGTGGTATCGTCATTAGGTCTGTTGCAGGGGCGTGCGGTTTTGGAGAGAACCGTTGACAAGGGTCGCACTTCATGACCAAATCTCGAGCATCCGATGCTGCCGTTGGCTAGTAGAATCCTGCCCTGAATGCTTTTGCTACGAGAGCCCTACTTCCCGCATGATGCCCGCAAGTTCCCTCATGTATCTCGCGCAGCAGTGCTTTTCCGTCGTCGATGGCAATGCACCTTTGGAAAATACCAGAAATGCTACGCTTGTAGAGTTCACCGTTTACTATGGTGAAAGCTTTTGATCGCCTGACGATTCGTTTTGCTTCTACTGGATCTACCGGTAGTTCCTGCCTTGTCAGGTACGCCAGGAGCGGTTTAGTCCATAATGGCTCGAGGAGGAGAACTTGTTCGGCTGGGAGAGCTGGAGCTTCATCAGTAACTTGCTGTGGGTTTGCCTCTGCTTCTTCAGTCGATGGTTTTAAAGGTGTCGGCGCCTTTTCTTTAATTGATCGCTGAGTGATTACTTCGTAAAAAACTCCGTCTGGGATGGGAGAACACATGGAGCCGATGTTAGCTAAGGCGTCGGCTTCCTCGTTGCTGGCTCTACCGATATGTTTGAGTTCACACCCCTCGAACTTGGCTTCCATGTTTTGATACAGCTGTCGATAGGCGATCATGTTGTCGCTAACTGCGTCGCACAGGTTCATCGACTGTTGTACCACCAAGTTTGAGTCCCCGTAGATTTCCAGCGAGTCGCCCCACACGCCTTTGCCATCTTCATTCCATGCAGCAGTGCTTCATATTCTGCTTCATTGTTTGTCGGCAGAGGGAAGTTCATACGTAATATGTACTTCATCTTATCTCCTTGTGGTGATATCAGCACTACTCCTGCTGCGGCGCCTGTGCTCCGTTTTGACCCGTCGAAATACAATATCCATGATCCTGACATGTCGGGTGCCACCGGTGTCTGGGATTGAATCCAATCTGCCACGAAGTCTGGGAGGATTTGGGATTTTATGGCCGTTCGATTGACATAAGTTATGTCGTGAGGTGCTATCTCGATAGCCCATTGGGACACTCGACCAGTGGCCTCTGGATTGGTCATTATATTTTTCAACGGTGCCTCGCTCACAACGACAATCGGATGCTCGGTGAAGTAGTGCCGTAGCTTGCGGGCCGATCTCCATACGCATACGCCAGCTTCTGATGATGGCGGTACCTTTGTCTTGCAGGTGTGAGTACTTCACTGAGGTAGTAAACGGGCCTCTCCGCCGTGGACTCTCCCCTGCTTCTTCTCGTTCAACAACCAAGACGCTGCTGAAGACTTGGGCTGTCGCAGCTATGTACATGCAGCGTTTCCTTCTCACGGGGGGTTACAAGGACTGGAGATGTCGACAAGATCTTCTTTAGATTGTCGAAGGATTCCTGCGCCTCCTTTGTCCACTCGAACTTTTCCGATTTTTTCATCAGATTGTAGAAAGGCAAAGCTTTTTCTCCCAGCTTGGCAATGAACCTGCTGAGTGCTGCTAAGCGTCCTAATCGCTGCACTTGGTGCAGATTCTTTGGCGGCTCCATGTCGAGAATAGCTTTGATTTTCAAAGGGTTGGCTTCGATCCCCCTGGCCGAGATGAAATATCCTAGCACTTGCCCCCCTGGAACTCCGAAGAAGCACTTTTTGGGGTTTAACTTGATCTTATACCTGTCTAGGTTGTCGAAGGTTTCCCGCAGATCGTCAACGAGGGTGGCAGTGTGTTTTGTTTTTACCACGATATCGTCGATGTAGACCTCGATGTTTCGTCCGATCTGCTCTCCAAGGCAAGCTTGCATGCAAAGTTGGTAAGTTGCTCCCGCATTTTTCAACCCGAAGGTCATGACGTTGTAGCAGAAAACGCCGTGTGGGGTGATGAACGCGGTTAGCTCCTGATCTTCCTTCTTCAGTTTGATCTGGTTATACCCAGAGTAAGCATCGAGGAAGGAGAGGCGGTCGCATCCGGCTGTGGAATCAACTATCTGGTCAATTCTAGGCAGCGGGAAGTGGTCTTTCGGACAGTGTTTGTTGAGGCCGGTGTAATCGATACACATACGCAGAGCGGTGGTGTCCTTCTTGGGTACCATGACAGGGTTAGCCACCCATTCTGATTCCTTGAGCTCTCGGATGAATCCTGCTTTACGAAGTCGATTGATTTCCTCACCAATTGCTCTCCTCTTGGGTTCTGAGAATCAACGCATCGACTGCTGCACTGGTTTAGCTGTCGGGTCAACATTAAGGGCGTGCTCAGCGAGTTCCCTGGGGATACCTGGCATGTCGGATGGTTCCCATGCAAATATCTCCCCGCTCACGGAGGAACTCGATGAGCGCGCCTTCCTATGCGGCCGTGAGGTCAGCCGATATATTGACCGTTTTCTTCGGGTCGTGGGGTGCACCTGCAGCTTCTTGGCTTCCTTTGCAGCGTCAAACTCGTCGGATCTTACGTTTCGGTTATCGGCTGGTGGTTGCGTATGATCCACTGCTGCGTCGATCGCATTGAGTTCCTCCTTAGCGCCGAATTTTGAAGTGATCTTCTGGAATTCCCTGTCGCAGGTGTCTGACCGAGCAAAACTCCCGTGAACGGTTATCGGGGTTCCGTTGTTGCCTGGCATCTTCAGTTTTAGGTAAGCATAATGGGGTATGGCCATAAACTTGGCGAATGCCGGCCTGCCGAGGATGGCATGATACTGAGACTCCCAGTCGACAACTTCGAACTCGATCTTTTCTCTTCTGAAATTGGTGGGCGTGCCGAAGACCACATCTAATGACGTTTTTCCGAGGGAGTAAGCGGGTCGAGTCGGTATAATGCCGTGGAATCCTGTGTCGGACTCCCTTAGCATATCGACTGTTAAACCCATAGCTTTCATCGTGTTGGCGAACAGTAGGTTTAAGCCGCTTCCTCCGTCCATGAATACCTTGCTCATGTTGTACCCTCCGATCTGCGCCTCGAGGACTAGAGCTGCGTGGCCTGGTCTAGGGACAGCTTTCGGGTGATCTGACCTGTCGAAGGAGATACTTTGTTCTGACCATCGATGAATTCAGGTGTATCAACCATAGCGACTTCTGCGTACTTCACTTCTCGTGAGAATTTCTTGATTTCCCTTTTTGAGAAGCTGGTTTTGTGGATCATGCTGACCTGCCCGCGCGGTTCTGGGAATACCTCGGCTGGCACGTACTCATCCTTCTCCATTGGCTCGTACGGTTCCGGGATATATGGCTCCGCCCGATAGCTGTAAGATCTTGCCTTTTTCTCCATTATGTGAACTCTCGATATAGCTTCACTCCTGAGGTCATCACAGAACTGTCGAATTTCCAGGAAGTGTCGGCAGTTCCTTAATAGGTGACTGGATTTTTCCCGTCCGTCCTTCGGGTCGATATAGGAGTGGGGTAGCATGGCGCATCGAGTTGCTCCGTGGCTGATAGGTGCGGTGAACGGGCGCGGCCATGGATCGATTGCATGCCCTCCTGTTCTCGTTCTCCATAGTATGATTCCCTTCGCCTTTTCTTTCTCCCTGTTGCGTGATCGAGGTTCCCTCGGTTACCTCCACGCATGCTTCCGGGCGGGATTTCCAAGGTTGCTGCCCGGGTATCTTCTGTTGAGACCGAGGGGCCCGAACCGGACGTACTTGTCCTTGGGAGGCGAAGAAACCCTCCGGAGTCGATGATGAAGTGGACGCCTCCAAAGGTGGTGGTCATGTCGTCACTCGATTCTGAAGGGGCCGGGTGCGACGGCTTGAGGTGAGATGCGAACTCGAAGGGCTCGTAGTAGATCGGATCTTTCGGTCCTGGAGGTGTTGGTGACTCGAGCACAAACGCTGCGGACGTGACTGGTACTGCCGATGCCCTGCCTTGTGCCGACAGGGTTCCCACAGACGGCGCCAATTGTCGAGGGAGCTCCTCGGCAATGCCCTCCGATAGGGGCTTAGGGTTGATGGAATCCTGCAAGGACACGACACGCGTACGCGAGGTGGGGGCGATTTACCCAGGTTCGGGCCCTCGATGAGGTAAAACCCTTACGTCCTGCCTGTCTCTTCTTGATTATGATGAAAATAGTGTTACAATGGGGTGCCGAATAGTTCGGCTGTGATCTCGTCGAGATAGCTAATCGCTAGGGTAACCTAGGTCTAAGCTTCTGTTGGCTAAGATTGCTAAGATTGATCGTGTCCCTCGATAGCCCCTCTCCTGGCCTTTATGTAGGTGGCCAGGTCCCGAGAGGTCTAGTCGAGTACGAGTAGAATTACAATAGATCTATCTCTAATCTTTCCTTGTTCAGCTTCTTCCGTGTCTTGTGCTTCAAGTAATATTCCGCCGCACCGTCCTAGTGGCCCATCTTCCCTCCGGGTACCTTCATGGGCCTCCTCGTGGACCGTATAGGGTAGAGCAACATTGGTTACCCGAAGGGTAATGCCCACGTCAGCCTGCGAAAGGGTTTGACTTTGATTTGAGCAAAACGGAGCAAATTTTTGATTTGCTGCTGAAGGAAAAACAGCTGAAGTTACCCGAAGGCCACAAAATCACCACGTTACAAGAGATGAACGGCAGGCCATACTGCAAATGGCATCACACGTTCACTCATGCCACCAATGACTGCAAAGTCTTGCGCGGACAGATTCAAATGGCGATAGAACAAGGCCGATTACTCTTCGGTCAGTTTGCCATGAGAGTTGACAAGAATCCGTTTCCTGACGTCAACATGGTAGATCTCAGCCATTGCATAAGAGCCAGGCTTCTCGTTTGATATCAACATGGCAGGGGCTTGCAGACCACAAGGATAAGCCAGAGAGCAGTCACTCCCGTGGCAAAGATGAAGAGGAGGCCGATCCACGCGACCGGCCCCGCATGATGACAGACGGTACTGACCGAGGAAGAGGTGAGAAGCGTGCGGTATCAACGACCACTTTCCGCGCACCTCCTTAACAAATATGAGCAGCAGTACGACCGACGTCGGTGCTACGACGTAGATGATGAGAGATATCATCGGTCTGATGCAGTCAACAGGAAATACCGACGATACGAAGGGTATGAGCGTCACGCTAGAGGGAGATCAAGAGAGCAAGAGGACATGGATAGGCATTGGAACTGTCCTTTCTTCAAACACTGCTGGGACTCAGAATGAGCCGATTGCCTACAATCGAGAACTGCCCCAATGTAGACAGAAGAGGAAGGGAACAAATGAAGTTTCAGTGTTCAAGCGTCTAGGACCTCTCCCACCTCGTAAAAACAAGCCGAGTCATCTCAAGATGAAGACTTCGAGGAGTCCGAGGAAGAAGATAGATATCACCGGCCAAGGTGGTGCCCCGATGGACTCAGCCACTCCCAAAAGCGCAGAGTGCAACGGCTACGAAACTTGGAGGAAGCCGAGGCGCGCACTGCACACGTTGAGGAAAGCACGGCCCGATCTGGCCGTGAAAATTCAGCAAACGTTGGAGATGGAGACGCGCCCACCAAAGAAAGTGTGGCGCCCTAACATACAAAAGCCGATGCAGAGGCATCGGGTGATACAAACACGGTGTTTATACTTCCATCAGAGTTCTGTGCTCCAAGAGACGAGGAAGTGTCAGTGGCACAGTTCGATTGCGGTCCGCGGCCAGTTATCTTTGAGAAGCCACGAGAGAGGAGCTACAGGCATCTGAAAGCCCTATACCTAAGAGGTTATATCAATGGGCAGCCTATCAGCAAGATGCTGGTTGACACGGGAGCAGCGGTCAACATAATGCCGTACTCCATGTTGCGACGTTTGGGACGATCCAGTGACGATCTGATCAGGACCGCACGCGCGATTTCAACGCCAAGCGTCGGAAGGGTTCTGAACGTAGACTTAACCGTCGGCCGAAAAACCATCCCTACGTCGTTCTTCATCGTCGACAGCAAAAGCACTTACGTTGTCCTGCTAGGAAGGGATTGGATCCACGCTAACTGCTGTATTCCATCCACAATGCATCAGTGCATCATACAATGGGATGGAGATGAAGTGGAGGTTGTTCATGCAGATGACTCGATCGAGATCTCTTTGGCTGGCATGACAATTTGGGATGCCGACGACCAAGAGCCGCTCTCGGAATCAAACTGGACGGCTGTGAGCGCATCGAAGCTTCAAAAAATGGGGTGAGGCTGGTCTTATCCACCGGCCTGACAGAGTAGCAAGACCCAAGTCTATGGACGTACGTGGCAAGGCCGATCCTGCGATCGGCCAAAAAATAAAAAGCAAGGATCTCACCTCAAGCATGCCACGTCGCTATAGCAGAGAACCAAGAAGTTGTAAACCCTCGTTGAACATTGCAATGGAAAAGGAGGCCGATTCTAGCAATCGGCCAAAATTAACCTCAACATGCCTTCTGCCTGTGTTCACCATTGATTTGGCAGGCGATGGAAAGCTGGGGTATGGGTTTACATCAGCTGATGAACTAGAAGAGATTGACATTGGTCCTGGGGATAAGCCACGACCAACATTTATCAGCAAATAGTTGGATCAACAACTGCAAGGGAAGCCGATTCCAGCAATCAGCTAAAATTATTCTCACCATACGTATTAACTGCTGTGATGTTTAGCATGGTGAGTTGTGAGACAGGCTTGTAGTCAGCTCGAAAGCCGATACCTTCAATCACTTGAAGGATTCGGCTCGGGGGGCATACACACAGAGAAGGTACGAGGCCACGAAGTATGTACCCAGGAGGAGCCGATTCATGAAATCGATCGGCTAATAAAAAATCAAAAATACAAAAAATTTAAGCACAGCCGATGCACAGCCATAGTCTTTAGAATTACAGAGCTTCAACTGCCACTTGGGTGGGCCTCTCTGGCCAGAGCTTCAACTGCAGCGTCATTGGGATGTGGAGCTGGATTTCTTCAAGGATGTTCTTCACCTCCTCAGAGTTTTCGACCAATGTCTCAATGGGTGAAGAAAACAGAGCTTTGAAGCATTGGAGTTCATCACAACCCTGACAAACAACAAGAGCAGCATAAGCATGCAGATCAGGGTAAGGGCGAGCCCAACAAGGGAAGCATACCTCTCCTAGGACCATGGGAACAGCCGATGACGATGCAATCGACTGTGACGTTTCTGCCTGGGGTTTGGCCAGGGTGGCGACTTGGTCGACGTCACCTTTAGAGGTTGTTACGTCCAGAGTGGTGGAGGGCATCAGAACTTCATCAACATCCCCACTGGAATCTTCATCAGTCTGCAGGAAAAAGATGGTGAACCAATCTGAGCAGCAAAGCACAAGAGCAGGATCAGAGTGCCATTACATTTGAAAAGATGGTGAACCAATCTGAGCAGCAAAGCACAAGAGCAGGATCAGAGTGCCATTACATTTGAAGCTGCTTGGTTCGAGGAAGGGGTTTGCTGATCCTTCCGAGCCCTCTTGGTGCATCGACTCCTTGTGCGTAGGCTTCCCTGCCCTGTCTAGAAGGGAGCTGGAGGCAGCAGGTCAGGGGCTGACCTTTTCTTGGAAGCCGATGGTAGCACATCTGGCTGAGTTTGCATAGTGGTGTCCTCAGAGGTGCCCGAGCTTGAGCTTCGTCGGCTGGACTGCGTCTCCCCGCTGATATTTTCTTCAGTACTCATACCAACTGGGAGGAAGCAAGGACGGATCATGAGTGTAACTGCCGAGTGCTGTCGTCATCGGCAAAGTTGTCTAAACTGAAGGAGACCAGATTTTCAAAATTTTCAGACTCCTAATAAGGAAAGAAGAGAGGGTCATCCAGGCCCTGGTAAAAAGTCCTGAACCATCCTGATGCTTCCTTGGGTTCAGTTTGATGCCTGGAAGGGTGTACAAGGCTTTGCCCTGGTGATTTGGAGCGGTTAAGGATTGTCGTTTGAGGATCAGAATTTGAGCAAGGGTTGCGGGTTACTGTTTGAGGGGATAACCGAGTTGACCTGTCTCGCAATTTATCGTGAAGGACTGATGCGTTGCCATCGTCTCATTGAGGCGTTGACCACCCTTGACAATCGGAAAATGACAAGATATGAAGTATGATTGGAAATTAAGCTGCAAGAACATCTTCATTGATTAAAAAGGTGATTTCTTACAAAGAGAAGCCGATTGTTCAAACAAAAGGGGAACAGATTGCTATTGCTAATCTTATGCTAGTAAGTCTCTACTCTAAGGGTTGTTGCTGTCTTCGCCGTCGCTGGGGTAGCTGCCGTCATTGTTGCTGTCGATGAGTTCCTCGTCGGCACATCGTAACCTTCGGGGGGCTTCTTCCTCTTCATCATCCGTCGTCATCTGACCAAGCCCAGCCACGGATGCGCTTTGGCGGCGGTTCGTCGGAGGAGGTGTCGTCCTCCTTTTCCTTCTTCGTGTCGGAGGAGATGTCTTCGTCTTCGTCATCCTCTTATTCTTCTTTGGTGGAGGAGGTGAATTTACCCCGGAAGGGAGGGTCGTCGTCGCTCTCCGCCTCCGGTTCTCCGTCAATCGGAACCGGAGGTCATCCTCCCGTCGGTCGTGGGCATGTCGCCATCCGACCGGACGAGGTCCTCGGGTAGGCCCTCTGGCACGAAATCGAAGTCCCACTCCTGCTTATCCCAATGCTTGGGAGCGTGCCTATTGTACGCTTCCATCTGGTTGTACTCTGGAATCGACTCGCTTGAGGAAGAGGATTGGGAGGAGGAAGAGGAAGACATGGCTACAGAGGGAGAGGGTTTTTTGGCCGACGGCTAGTTTGGAGCAGGGGGATGAAGAGGTGAACTGTTCGATGCGGGTAAATAAAAGGAGATATAGTAGGGATTTAATGCTCGAACAGTTTCCGAGGATGTGGTGCCAAAACTTTCAAATCGTGCAGAGAAGTTGAGAAGGCAAGGCGTCATGATGAAGAATACTGCGACGGTTCTGCTCTGCCACGACATGACCCTTCGAAGGAAAACAGAGTGGTTTTGAAATTATCATTACCAAAACCAGGGGGCATGTGTTATCACCAGATTTTGGCCAAATCAGGAGATGGGCCGTAAGTGAAGATGGGCTTGAAGGATATACACGTGGAGCATCTGAAGCGGTCTTGCACGAAGAGTTTGGGCTAGATTGCCCGTGTATCTGTAAATATAGTAGATCGTATTTTAGTTTAGAGTTAAAGATAGAGTTTAACCCGTGCACGGTTAGGTGCACATCCAAATTAGAAAGTCCCTTGGACTATAAATATGTATCTAGGGTTATCGAAAAAGGAGGACAATCACGTTCACAACAAACACAAATCAGGCGCATCGCCACCCCTTTCTTTCGAGGGTTTCTTCCGGGTAAGCATCATGCTGCCTAGATCGCATCTTGCAATCTAGGCGACGCGCTTATTCGTTACTTGTGCCGCTCGTGTTGAAGCGTTGTTGATGGCGAGTAGCACTATTTATCGTAGATGTTTTGGGGCTTGCATGGATGCTTTTCTTATGCATATCTGCTTAGCTATGCCGTCCCTCGATATCTAGCTGCCCTTACACCTATCCAGGTGTAAGGGCAGCGCCCGCTTGTTCGTTGTTTAGTAGATCCGATCTCTGTCATAGTTGCTCCTTGATTCTTCAAGGATTGGTTTAATATCCGTATGGTTAGGCCTTGCAAACGGGTTGAACGATCCGGTAGTGCGTTAGGTATGGTTTGTTAGTCCTAAGAGGGATGTCCGGGAATTAACTTAATGTTGGTTTTTAGGCCTCTTTTAGGGTTAGTTTTCCATTATCTTTCGTGTTTATTAGGCTCAACTACGCGTAGGATGTTCCGATCATACGGTGAAAACCCTAAACTGTCGTAGATTGGTTTAACTTTATATTGATCAAGCAGGAGCCCCATGTCATCGTTAACCCGACGCAAACCATGGGGCGATCGGCTCTTTGAGCCGATCCACAGGGCAACCTGAGAGCCGATCGGGCTCGTATTTAATGTTTACGTGTTCGCCATGCGAAACTAATCGAAGCAATCCAACACCTCCCGACCAGGTATAGGTCGTGGCACGCCCTTGCAACCGCTAGGACGTGTGCCCGAACATTTGCGGGACGACGTCGAGGACCAGGGCCCCCGCAGTCTTGAAGCCTCCCGGCTCTTCGTGTTGCTTAACCACCGCTCGCCGGTGGGTTTTGGCAGGCAACACATTCTGGCACGCCTGGTGGGACTCCCTGATGAGTTCCTGGAGCAGGACCTGACGGAGAATACTTATGCTTCATGATTTCTTGCACCACATTAAGCGCAACACGCTCCAAAGTGTTCACCATGCTCTCATAATGCCGATGAAGAGAGTGAGCCACGGCATAGTTAACTTCCTGTCGCAGGGCTGTACGTTCCTACGAAGGGAGAGATAGATCTAGTCCCTCTAACGCGCCTTCGGGTTGGAACCCTTTGAACTTGATGCCGTGCGAACGGGTCCTTCAAAAGAGCCGATGAGATCGGCTTCCAAGATGGCCTTGAGATCATCATATTTCTTCTTATGCTCAGCAGGCAGATCTTCGTACTTGATCGATTCTTCCGCCATCTCGGATGTAGATGTTGACGTGGTTGCTGCAGAAGATTGTCCCGATTGTCCCACCGGGCGTGCCAGAATGTGTAGCTAATGCGAAGGGGATGAAGAAGGGAACTGCGCCTCGGCTTCCTCCAAGTTTCGTAGCCGTTGCACTCTGCGCTTTTGGGAGTGGCTGAGTCCATCAGGGCACCACCTTAGCCGGTGATATCTATCTTCTTCCTCCGACTCCTCGAAGTCTTCATCTTGAGATGACTCAGCTCGTTTTTCCGAGGTGGGAGAGGTCCTAGACGCTTGAACACCGAAACTTCATTTGTTCCCTTCCTCTTCGTCTACATTCTGGGCAGTTCGATTGTAGGCAATCGGCTCATTCCCGAGTCCCAGCAAGTGTTGAAGAAAGGACAGTTCCAATGCCTATCCATGTCCTCTTGCTCTCTTGATCTCCCTCTAGCGTGACGCTCATACCCTTCGTATCGACGGTATTTCCTGTCTGCATCAGACCGACGATATCTATCACCATCTACGTCGTAGCGCCGACGCGGTCGTATGCTGCTCATATTTGTTAAGGAGGTGGCAAAGTGGTCGTTGATACCGCACGCTCTCACCTCTTCCTCGCCAAGTACCGTCGTCATCATGTCGGGGCCGGTCGCGTGGATCGGCCTCCTCTTTGTCTTTGCCACGGGAGTGACTGCTCTCTGGCTTATCCTTCATGGCGATCTGCAAGCCCTGCCATGTTGATATCAAAAGAGAAACCTGGCTCTCGTCTTATGCAGTGACCGAGATCCACCATGTTGACGTCCGAAACGGCTGCGTGTCAACTCTCATGGCAAACTGACCGAAGAGTAATCGGCCTTGTTCTATCGCCATTTGAATCTGTCCGCAAAGACTTTGCAGTCATTGGTGGCATGAGTGAACGTGTGATGCCATTTGCGGTATGGCCTGCCGTTCATCTCTTGTAACGTGGGGATTTTGTGGCCTTCGGGTAACTTCAGCTGTTTTTCCTTCAGCAGCAAATCAAAATTTGCTCCGCTTTGCTCAAATCAAAGTCAAACCCTTTCGCAGGCCCTGGTTGTTTCACCCACTTGCAGGACACGGGCTTTGCCCCCCGAGTCCATTCAGCTACCGACCTCCTGATCTCCGCAATCTTCATCTTCGTCTGTCTCGATCAGCGACGCGCTTGAACTTGTCTTGATACAATTCTGTGGCGTTGTTCATACGATGTCAATTTCTGAACCATATGCGCCAATGAATTGTAGTCTGTTGGAAGGTCACATCCTTGAGCGCGCCGACAGCGCTATCGCCATCGATCTTTTTTCGATAAACGAACCGAATAACATCGGTTCCCGACGGTCCTGAACCGCTGGATGTACTCAGACACCGTCTCTCTCGCCTTTGCCGAACCTCGACAGATCGGCAATGCCCTTCGTAGCTTCGAATGATATTGTATGTGAAATTGTTCCTCCAGTGCTTCCACGTTCGAACCGAATCTGGTGGCAACGATGTGTACCACCCAAAGGCTGGACCCGTGAGAGATTGTGAAAGAATCTCACACGTAGCTCGTCTGGCCTGAGACCATGCCCAACTGTGCCAAATATCGGCTCATGTGCTCAATTGAGCTGGTTCCTTCGATCCACTGAATTTGTGAAGTCAGGGAGCCGATACTTAGGCGGTAGTGGGATTAGGTCATACTCGTTGGGATATGGCTTGGAATAGCCGATCATTCTCTTCTTCGGCAGGATGCCGAACTGATCTCTCAGGATTGCAGTGATCTGATCCATTGTAGGAGCTGCAGAGGTTGAGCGTTCATGATTTGTTCCGGTGGCATATTTAGCTAGCCACGCCTGTTTCTCAGCATCCGCTCCAGAACTCCCTCCTGCTCCAGCAACGACTCCTGTTCCAGCGACTCCTCCTGCCGTAATCTGGTTCGCCCAGTTGTTGCAGTCTGGCACGTACGTGCACACGTATCCATGCGGATTCTCCTTAGGCGGCTCATACAGGAATTGGTAATCGCCAGGATCGCCTCCAACCTTGTAGACGACGTACGCCGGTGAACCTTGTTGCTGTGGAGCTGCAAACGTGTATTGCAGTGGTGGCCAAGTATAGAGCGGTGTCTCTCCCTGATGAGTTCCTAGAGCAGGACTCGACGGAGAATACTTATGCTTCATGATTTCTTGCACCACATTAAGCGCAACACGCTCCAAAGTGTTCACCAGGCTCGCAATGCCGATGAAGAGAGTGTGCCACGGCATAGTTAACTTCCTGTCGCAGGCTCTGCACGTTCCTCCGAAGGGAGAGATAGATCTAGCCCCTCTAACGCGCCTTCGGGTTGGAACCCTTTGAACTTGATGTCGTGCGAACGGGTCCTCTCAAAAGAGCCGATGAGATCGGCTTCCAAGATGGCCTTGAGATCATCATATTTCTTCTTATGCTCAGCAGGCAGATCTTCGTACTTGATCGGTCTTCCGCCATCTCGGATGTAGATGTTGACGTGGTTGTTGCGGAAGATTGTCCCGATGGTCCCACCGGGCGTGCTTAATGTGTTGCCTCCAAAACCCACCGGCGAGCGGTTAAGCAACACGAAGAGCCGGGAGGCTTCCAAGACGGCAGGCCCTGGTCCTCGACGTCGTCCCGCAAATGTTCCAGCACACGTCCCAGCGGTTGCGTGGGCGTGCCACCTGACCTATACCTGGTCGGAAGGTGTTGGATTGCTTCGATTAGTTTCGCATGGCGTACACGTAAACATTAAATACGAGCCCGATCGGCTCTCGGTTGCCCGTGGATCGGCTCAAAGAGCCGATCGCCCCATGGTTTGCGTCGGGTTAACGATTACATGGGGCTCCTGCTTGATCAATATGAAGTTAAACCAATCTACGACAGTTTAGGGTTTTCACCGTATGATCGGAACATCCTACGCGTAGTTGAGCCTAATAGACACGAAAGATAATGGAAAACTAACCCTAAAAGAGGCCTAAAAACCAACATTAAGTTAATTCCCGAACATCCCTCTTAGGACTAACAAACCATACCTAACGCACTACCGGATCGTTCAACCCGTTTGCAAGGCGTAACCATACAGATATTAAACCAATCCTTGAAGAATCAAGGAGCAACTATACAGATCGGATCTACTAAACAACGAACAGCAAGGCGCTGCCCTTACACCTAGACAGGTGTAAGGGCAGCTAGATATCGAGGACGGCATAGCTAAGCAGATATGCATAAGAAAAGCATCCATGCAAGCCCCAAAACATCTACGATAAATAGTGCTACTCGCCATCAACAACGCTTCAGCACGAGCAGCACAAGGTAACGAATAAACGCGTACTGCCTAGATCATAAGATGCGATCTAGGTGCTTACCCGGAAGAAACCCTCAAACGAAAGGGGTGGCGATGCGCCTGATTTGTGTTTGTTTTGAACGTGATTGTCCTCCTTTTCCGATAACCCTAGATACATATTTATAGTCCAAGGGACTTTCTAATTTGGACGTGCACCTAACCGTGCACGGGTTAAACTCTATCTTTAACTCTAAACTAAAATACGATCTACTATATTTACAGATATACGGGCAATCTAGCCCAAACTCTTCGTGCAAGGCCGCTTCAAAGATGCTCCACGTGTATATCTTTGAAGCCCATCTTCACTTACGGTTAGGTGCACGTCCAAATTAGAAAGTCCCTTGGACTATAAATATGTATCTAGGGTTATCGCAAAAGGAGGACAATCACGTTCACAACAAACACAAATCAGTCTTTAGTTTACAGGTTCTACATTAGGTTCACGAAACGGATACCTATCTACACAGCAAGCTTCTTCAACAGGTCATTAGACATCACCCTCACTTCTTCTAGCAGGAAAGCGCGTTAAGAGGTAAGATCGTACCTCAAGTCAAAGGGCCTCGTTATAGTTGGAGGCAACACAACACACGCTGAACAAACCTCAACTTGCCTATTTTGTGTAATTGGTGGAAACTACTAATTTCCAGTTCATCTTACGATGGTATACGGTGACGGGCCAACCTTCTATACTAGTGCATTCATAGGAGGACGAAGCAGGAATTAGGAAGCCCTACACTTCAACCGGAGCGAACTTCACACTCGAACTTGGATATAGCAAATAGATCAAATAGGCTCAGAGAGATACGGGGCATAATAAAAAAAAGAACCGTTGGAGTGGCAATACAGCTAGATAGATAGATAGAAGGTCTGATTCTAAACTCAGTCTGATCTGTCACACCCAGCCATAAACAACCATTCCAGATTCCCAAGATGAAGTGGAAAGAAAGAGGATGCATTCAGGATCTCATACTTCGGCGAATCTAGGGGCTCAGAAGAGTGTCACCAACGACGGTAAATCGGTGGGCCAAACCAAAGAAAGACTGTCTCTTTGACGACGTGGTCACGGGGATACGATCCGACAAGAGAGATGCTGAAGAATATGCCCTCCTCAAGGGGTCAAGCACTCGATCAGAACTAAATCATCCTGCGGCACTCGCAGCATGAGCACATAGGGCAAGATGAAGAGAAGGATAAACGCTAAAGAGATCGTCAACTTCACCTTGGCATGCTTCCATCAGTGCCTCAAAACATTTGCTATTCTTATCTCTAGAAGGGTGCTTCTATTGTTTTAGTGTTTATAGCGAAAGAGGACAAAAGTCCAGCCGGACACCGTATAACTCCGGTATCGCGTCGCGGGTGAAAAGGGCCTTCATATTTCCTACCAGCAAGCACCCCCACTAACTCACACGTCATTCTTGCATCTCACTGACACTGGGCCCGAGAAACGGCAGAAAGCAAAAGGTGTGAACCTTGTAATCTTTTCTATACAGAAAAACAGACCCTCTTCGAAGCTGAACGTTGTGGGGCACTGCTGTCAGCAGAACATTTCCTAGTGTGTAAGCGAATTTAAAGGTGAGAAAAAGGCAGCGAAGTGTTCCAGCGGCCAGCCACGACGCTCGCCCCACCGTCCAGACAGAGAAACCCCTCACCAAGCAGCGGAGCTCAGCATTTCCACCACACCGACGCCTCCGGTCTCCCCCGCGGTTCCCTTTCCCGAGAAGCAGCTGATCTTGGCCGTTGGATCATCTTCAAAAGCAACTCTGCAAGCAAAAGCCGCCTCACAAGCGCATACCTTTCTCCCTTGGAGCAGAAGTCGTCGTACTCCACTTCAAGATGCTCCTTGGTGGTCGCTCAAATAGATAGTAAGCTGCAACGTCGCTTGAATACGAGACACATCACTCCTCAAGCACGTTTCGAGAAAGCAAGACAACACTAGCTTCTACGACTCCTATCCTAGGTTTCCTATTGGAGGTTCCCAGCGACATGTGCCATATTGAATCCGTTAGTAGTACACGTAGGCGCGCGAGCACTACGATATCAGAACTTACTTTATTATTCCATTTTCGTGCTTAAACAACGATTCGCCCGTGGGATGATCAGTGGGGTTGATGCCCTGTAATCATACATAGTTGGACTTGTGCGTGCCTTGCTTGTACAATCAGAAGCTGCAGGAGGAACCTTCCATGGAGGACAATGTCGCCTTGGAGAATACTCGCTCTTCGCCACCCCTTTCGTTCGAGGGTTTCTTCCGGGTAAGCATCATGCTGCCTAGGAAGTACGCGTTTATTCGTTACCTTGTGCTGCTCGTGCTGAAGCGTTCTTGATGGCGAGTAGCACTATTTATCGTAGATGTTTTGGGGCTTGCATGGATGCTTTTCTTATGCATATCTGCTTAGCTATGCCGTCCCTCGATATCTAGCTGCCCTTACACCTATCCAGGTGTAAGGTCGCCGCGCTTGTTCGTTGTTTAGTAGATCTGATCATAGTTGCTCCTTGATTCTTCAAGGATTGGTTTAATATCGTATGGTTAGGCCTTGCAAACGGGTTGAACGATCCGGTAGTGCGTTAGGTATGGTTTGTTAGTCCTAAGAGGGATGTTCCGGGAATTAACTTAATGTTGGTTTTTAGGCCTCTTTTAGGATTAGTTTTCCATTATCTTTCGTGTTTATTAGGCTCAACTACGCGTAGGATGTTCCGATCATACGGTGAAAACCCTAAACTGTCGTAGATTGGTTTAACTTTATATTGATCAAGCAGGAGCCCCATGTCATCGTTAACCCGACGCAAACCATGGGGCGATCGGCTCTTTGAGCCGATCCACGGCAACCCGAGAGCCGATCGGGCTCGTATTTAATGTTTACGTGTTGCCATGCAGGAAACTAATCGAAGCAATCCAACACCTTCCGACCAGGTATAGGTCGTGGCACGCCTGCAACCGCTAGACGTGTGCCGGAACATTTGCGGGACGACGTCGAGGGACCAGGGCCCCCTGCAGTCTTGGAAGCCTCCCGGCTCTTCGTGTTGCTTAACCACTGCTCGCCGGTGGGTTTTGGCAGGCAACAATATCTAGGTAAAGAACCCCACCAAGAGTGAAATCGTCCGTGTGAAGCTGCCACTCCCACTTGCCGAGATTGCTGCAAAACATCGAGCAGGTGACTCACGGGTGTTAGAGCATCTCCACTCGTCCCCCCGACGAGGCCCCCGGCGAGCCTTTTTTCCATCCGGACGGCGTAATTCGGCCCAGTCGCGCCCCCGGTTCCTCGTTTTCGTCCGGTGGGCCTAATTTCATCCGGCGATCCCACGCCATCCCCGGCCCCCGGGGAGCGCTCGGGGACTCCGGACGAAACGAAAGCGCGGGAAATACCGAGGAAACTTCCCGCGTCTGGTGGCCCCAACTTGTCGGCGAGAGAAACCGATCGTCGTCCTCATCGCATCGTCTTCCGCGGTAAAGCCTGCCGCCGGTCTGCATTCGCCGTCCATGCGGCGAGCATGTCGTCGTCTTCCGCGCACGCATCGTCTCGCGCGCACCCACGCGGTCAAAGGCGCGCCGGCGCCGCCGCGGACGCGCGTCGCACCCACGCCGCATTAATCCCCCGCGCCAGCCGCACCCATATACGCGCCGCTCGCCGCGAGGCGTACCCCGTGATCCACTCTCCCTCCACTCTCCCTCCAGTCTCCGTCCACTCTCCCTCTACCCTCCGACGATGGCATTCTCCGACGACGACGGCGCAGCCAACAACGGCTTCCCCCGCCGCTCGCTCCACGCGTGAGGGGCACCTCCTCCACCAGGCGGGGTACCGCCCGCCGGACACGAGGCCTCCCGGCGGTGGGTGGCGGCTGAGTCGTGGCGGCGTACCAATCCCGCCGCCGCCTCAGGGCGACCTCCTCGACATCGAGATCGAGGAGGCGCGGATGGCAATGACGGATGAGGAGCGCGCCGAGCCACGCCACCACCCCGACAACTACACGGCGTGGAACTCCTACTTCCTGCGGCGGTGGGAGCGGGAGCTCGCCGTACGACGGCCCGCCGCCTCCGCCTCCGCGCAACAACTCCGCGGGCCGCAAACGTTGGTGGAGCGCGCGGGCCGGAATCTCGAGGCCGTCCTCGAGCACATCCAGGGCGGCAACTTCCCGGTGCTCACGATGCCCGCTCCATCGAGGGCATCGGCGAGCCGCCGCCGGAAACGTCGGCAGCCACGGCGCATGGCTGCCAGCTCGTCGTCTCCGGATCGGCGCCGAGGTCATCCTTGGCGCCGGTGAAGAGGGAGGAGGCGACGCCGCCTTCGACGCCGGTGCGCGCCAAGAAGGAGCGGCGTCTCCGCCGCCGACCGTAGCGCAGCAGCGGCGCCCTCGTCATCCGCGACAGCCTTCCGCGCCGCAGAGCGGCCGAAGAGGACGAAGAAAGAGGCCGCCGCAATCCAGCTCGCCGAGGAGGAGGCGCGCGCGGAGGACGCCGCGATGGCGGAGGCGATCGCCGGTCGCCGAAGGACATGGAGGAGGAGAAGCGCGCGACGACGCCGCATCTCGGCCTGGCGCGACCGGGAGCGCTAGGAGGAGGAGCAGCGGCGGGCGGGCCCTGGCCGCCGCACACCAACGCGCCGCCCGCGCCGCTACAACCGCCAACGTCGATGCCGCGCGCCGCCGTCCCGCGACACCTCCTTCCGGCGTCGTTGTCCCCGTCGTCGACCTGGAGTCCTCCGACGACGATATGTACAAGCCATCCCCGGGGTGGGGGAGACGGCCGTGGCAGCAGCAGCCGGCCGCGCAGCGGGACGACGGCGACGACGACGGCGACTACACGGTGTTCTACCGCCATTTAGGCATGTAGAGCGCCGTGTTTTAGAATTAGCATTTGAATTCCCTTGCCGAATTCGAAATATAGTCGAGTCTATGTATGAACTCCGCCCGTTATGTAATAAATATCATTAAATTTAGTCTATATTCACCCGTTTTTAGCCGTAGTTTGTCAAGTTTCCGTTTTTTAAATTCGCCTCGTCGACTACGCCTGGGCACGCGGCTGGGAAACTACTACTCCCCACGCCAAATCTTCCTCCAATCCGGACGAAAATTTCGCCGGATTTGGGCGTAGGGAGCGCCAACGAGTGGGGATGCTCTTACGCACACAGTTTCGACATGGACCTTGCCACACAAGTGAAAACCTCAATTCTAAAGGAGTAGCGAAGCATCGTCTTCGCGGGATGCTTTGTCCTCCTAGATGGTGTTAAATATTCTTTGTTCCAGAATGGTAGGCTTGATAAACTTTCTTTCGGCTAATTGTCAAGCTATTTAATCATTAAGTGAAATGCTAATCCGTTTGGGGAAAGCAAAGTGATTCTAATAAAAAAAATGTGATGGTAATAATTCCTTCTTCCCGCTTTAGCTTTTGCCTGGGCCGGCCATTGTTACAATAAACCATTAGCGCGGCATCACCAACTACCCTAGAGTGCCATCCGCCGCGCACCGCGCGCCTGTCGAGTGGATTTGTATGCGTGATGTCAAAATTTGGTGGAGACCATCACACAACTACTTACTCCACAAATTGGCGACGACATAGCCTAGCAGCTTCCGCGCATGCGTATGACCACCCGACAAATTTAGCAAGATCGTCAACTCGACGACGACGCCATGTCGCGCACGCCAGGAGCGCCAGGTCGACTGGTGCAACCACTTTTCCGGCCCCCTTTCCCCACCGTTTGTTGCTCTGTCTCTTGCATCAGCCGAAGCTTGAAGATATATATAGAGGACGACACGCATCCTAGCAACGATCTACGACGCTCTCGATCGCAGCTAGCTGCAAATTCCAGCTGTGGATGGCCGCACACGTCACGCGTCCCACTGAACTGCTTCGTCGCTCTGCACATGAATGAAAACCCAATTACCCGGGAAACGTATAGCGGCCAGCTCGGTTCGTGGCGCCGCGTACACACGTGCAGACGGATTATATATCACGGCGGCGTAAGCAACTTCCACACTCTGTCGTACTACGCAAGTACTAGTACCGTCGTACAGCAGCCGTTTGTGCATCGTCTTCTGGCTTGGCATGCAAGCACACGGCTCGTCACGTGTACGTGTTGGTTGTATGCTTGCAACACACGGACCATGCGCCGATAATGAAATGAAGCATGCATGCATACATACCAGTATACCACGTGGGAAATTATTATATTATTAAGCTATATATCTAGATATCTCTAGTGTTATAAATGAAACTACATTTTCTTGTGAGTTTGTCAAAGTTATTAAGTTTGACTTACGATATGTTTACATGCACACTTATTTGTGAACGGAAAGAGTAAACTAGTGACAATGAATTAAAAGCATCCCACTCAAGACGGGTTATTGGTAGACGCAAAAACGCATCTACCCATCGATCCAACTCAAGATGGTTATTGTAGAGCTCACCCTCCATGACGACGGACTAGTGGTGCTGGAGAAAAAAAGACACACAATGGGCTTCGAGAACACAAGGGGTTGCCTAGGTGCACTCTCAGTGCCGTCATGCAGAGAATATCTACCACGAGGAAGCTCCACTACATGCTCTGACGCCCTTGCGCCTGCAATGGGCTTCGAGGAGGATGTCGTCGTGCTCGTCATCTTTGTGCTAGCCAATTGACGCCAGTGCCATGCTTTCCACATTTTTGTCGGCCCAAAGTGCGAGGTGAAGGGGGAGCTGATGTGTCCTCCCAGTAAGCTAGCGGCGCCACCACACAGACATATCAGTGGCCAGAAAAGGATCCGAGGCTCCCGATGAAGAAGCCCGCCGAGAAGCAGAGATGGGAGGTGTACGCCCGACGATAGAAGATGTTGCGGTGAATCTCCTCCCGTACGGAGCGCCGATCTCTACCACGCGTTGGCGTTCTCGAGTCTTCGCTTCTCATTCTCACAAAACGCATGCAAAGCATGCATGGTCCACATTGCGCAGCAGAAACCTCGAGGACCTTACGTTCTAACAATTGCGCGTTGGCGTTCTCGAGTCTGCATTTTAGGTTTAGTCAGAATTAAAATTTCACCAAGAATAGAATAAAAATATTAATATTCAAAATACAAAATGCATATAATTTGAATATATACTTTACAACAATTATAGTACAAATTTTTTCAGATTATAGATGTTGATGTTTTCCTAAACTAGCACAGTGGCCCCCGCAAACGCGAGGGCATCATCTTTACCGCCCTAAATATTTTCGAAATAAATTTACACTTCTTACATCGTTCAAGTATACACAATACTTTATAGACATGCATACATTCTCGAAGTTATAATTTAGATATTTATTTAATATGAATATGTTGCCAAACAGTTGAATATTTTCAAAAACCGTAATGAAATTATTTTGAAAAATGGGTCCTAGTAATCTGTTATACTTATATTGTGAAAGTAGAATATGCTGATTGCAGGCATTTTAGAGTGTCTCTTCTAATTTACCATTGATTTTATAAGTTTTAATTTACCCTAAGCCCACTCTTAAATTTATAAGTACAACATTTGTGCACAAATATATTTGCTGTGTCAAGTGATAGTACTAGATGCTTGGGCGATAAAGTCGTCATCACGATCATATTTTTTCTAGCTTATCATAAACACACACGGACACAATATTCATAAAGCTGCCCATTTTAAATAAGTGACTTGGATTTGTGTAAATTCACATGTATCTACACACTAAAACGCTTGTAAATTCTCCTGGATATATAAAAATCCGAGTCATCTAATTTGGGACTGGGGAGTAATGTATGTATCATCGATTTGCTCTCAATGATGACTAAGGATTTTTTTAAACCGCCCGATGCTTACCTACTTGGATGCATATATTTTTGATGCTAATTATACACTATATAAAAGTCATACACTTTTACCTCTTCATATCAATTTGAGTACTGTAGACGAGCTAATTTCCTACGTTTTGCCTGCCCCGTAACATGACGCGTGTGCACCTCAGCTCTGGTCGTTTGGCTATAACAGTTTTCATTCTCTTTTATTTTGAACCGCATAGGCTACCGGTTACCGGCTGAGATCTTCTTCATTCATATCCATTCAGGACTTTCCCGGTCATGTTGCTGGCTCTTTTTTACAGCTATGTTACAGTCTCGACGGAACTGTGCTACTCTTGTTTGACTAACCTAGCTTTGTCGTGAAAAACGTGGCAGCCGCTTAGACAAATCTAGAGATATCTTGGCTCATTGATTGCATTAGGAAACTCCGGTCCTCCACTTCTCTTTCGGTCCTTCCCTCAAAAAAAAGAAAAAAAAACTAAAACTCCCGGCCGCATCCTGCCCTCACCTTTCCATCCTCCTCCGCTACCACTGCTTCTCCCTTCCTTTGCTCACCACCTATGGCCTCTCCCACCTCAAAAATTTCCCACGGCTCTGAACCTCCCGACCATGGCGGCTGGGACACAAGGCCGAAGACGCCTTCTTCAATTTCGTGGCCGGAGGCTGGTGACGGTGTTGGCGAAGGCCATCTGGAGGCTGACCCCATATGGGCGGTTGTCGTCGATGCCCTGGTGCCCGAACCTGCACTCATCACAGCGAGGGGAACAGGCCGACGGGGAGCAGTCCAGGGCTGGGGCGATGCCGTCCCAGCAGGCAGCAGCAGGTCCCCAGCACGCCGCCCTCGCCAGGAGCTCGACCGGGACCGGCGGCCACGAGTCCGAAAGCGACCGTGACTACCTGGCCTTCTGGAATTCGGGGACGGGGAAGATTATTTTGACGGAACGAGGCCTACACAGGCGGCGCGGCTGCTTTGAGCCCATCGTCCTTATCTTCCTCAAGACCAATGAGGGATGCAGAGCTACTGTTCGCAACAGCCCTCTTTGCCTCCAATGATGTGGACAGCTCCAATTGCGGTTGTTGAGCCCCATAGATGATTTGAGGAGTCATTTCAAGGTGAGCCATGGGTTGTTTGATCGTATCTCTGATTAAATTTGGGGATTTCAGATTTTTACACAGATCTCTGAACTCATCCTCTTTCATTGTGTAGGATATTTGGATTAAATGAAAAGGTGGAGCAAAGGTGAACTGTGGCCAGTTTGAGAGAAATACATGGATTTCAACTTGGCATCTCAACCTAGATGTGATCAATACAGTTGTAATGTTCCGTCAGGCTTCAGAAGAATCCTTGCATTTTCTTCCTATTTGTTAATAGTGAAGAGTATGTTCATGTAGATCTCTACTGTTCTTTACTTTAGTACAATGAGAGGTGTTTATGATGATTCAATTGGACTTCGGAATTGCTACGGTATAATTTAGTTGAACATGTAGATGTAGCTGCGTAGTAGTTAGATAGCTCCCATTTAGACCTCATTAGTTGAGCAGTAATTGTATAGCTTCCTTTTAGACCTCATTTGTACTATCTTACAAAACTCCCAAATCATGTCTGCATCTACCGCACATTGAACAAAATGAACAAGGTAGTCGAATGTTTCACAGGCCATGGAAAACTTGAAAGATAGTTTTTATTTTTATTTTTCAACAATAATTTTATAGAGGGCTATGCGCGGATCGACAACTCCAATGGCGGTTGATTTTGATAAGTTCGATAAATATCATGATTTCGCATGCTCTTGGCTAAGAAATTATGGTATATCATTATTTATTATGATCTAATTAGGTGATATTTACATGTTACCAGTTCCCATAATTTAACTGCTTATGAACTAATATGATTCTTAATATCCTTGGTCTTCTAGGGAAGGAGATTTATAGTTCATCTGTATGAGGGAGGTTCCTCAGTCTCTGTTTCACTCGACAATGCTTATGGTCCACAAAGTTCTGTTCTGCATTCCTCCTATTGGCTATTGGGCAATGTGCTGATTTACCGTACATTCCTTCTGTTCGTTTTTGCCGGCCCGTTCCTCCGGTTTCGTCGATTGATCTTTCGGATTATCTTCTTGGTTGTAGCTCAGGGCTTTTTGCTAGATTGGCTGGTGGCACGCCCAATGATTCATGTGCTCTGTATTTCTATTTTTGCCCTCTGTATTTTTTTTATTTTGGATTGCCTCAGGCTGTGTTATTTTATATCTGTTTATAGTCCTTGCTGCTCCTTGTGTTCCTCTTGATATGGCTATGCCAATGTTGGAGGCGCAGATTGATGCAGTAACAATATACTTGGAAGGCTGGTCTGCACCAAGCAATCAGTGCTGTCAAATATAGGATGATGACAAATAATGGGTACGTATTTCTTCAGATTACTTCAGAGTTAATGACCCTACTATACCAGCTATTTGTATCTGGTGTTCAAGCTGTGAGAGGAAAATATTAGCCTCTTTTTACACAGGTTGCCGAAATCGGAAAAGGAGGTTATTCATTGTGAATCAGTAGTATCTAGGATTATTTACATCAGTATCTTTGTAGATCAGGATTTATTGTGCAATGGTTGAACATCAAAAAGGAAATATTTCATTTGTTTGCTTCTCCTACAGTAAGAGGATGGGTCCAACTTTAGAATCTATGGACAGATGTACATTTCCAACCATGGACCTGCAACTCATTTTGTCATTTTCGTGCTACAGAATACAAACCCTGGAAGGTGAAAATTGTTCACATGGCTCCACCTGGACATGCAGGTGTCGACGACTGACATGCTGACTGTCACAGGGTGAGATTACAACCATGCCTGTCGCCTTAGCAACACAGAGTTTCTGCCTTTACGATATAAAAAACTATTCCAAACGTAATGTATTTACTGTAAAGGTTTCATTACAATGTGTATGCAGTAGATGCCTTAGCACGCCATTGTAATTTGGCTTCGAATTTTATGCTGGACAGAACCAACTTCAGCTGCTATGTTTTCCTTTGGTTGTTGACATTAGGTAGTGAATTCCTTTTCAAATCAGCCCACGACCTTGGTGTTTTATCCCATAAAAGGATGATGGTTTCTTTCTTATTTTTTCTGGGGACCAGCCTTAAATGTTGTACCTTTGGGACAAAATAAAGGAACAGATTGCAAAGAGTATTCACCTCCAGTTGTGGTACATGTTGATGTTACTGCTCCATTAAGCTAATTGCCAGAAAGCTAATTACTAGAAGTGGTAGTGTTAAGCAAAACTGCTTGAGCGTGCCTACTTCATTTAATTTGGTAGCATCATCTAAATATTACTGTATACAAACCAATTGTGTTTTCATTCAGAGCAGTGTACCAACCGGTTCTTTAATTTTATCTAGAGTAGTGTACCAACAAGTTAATAATTAGTTTATTTGTCTTCCTTGCGTCATGAATTCAAATGAAGAATTCTTAAGTTTTTTAACTTATTTCTCCCCACGTTATGGCTTCGTACGAACAATCCTCAGGTTCTTAATACTTTTAGGCTAATGGTTCTTCACTCCTGATATCCTATGTCTTTTTTTTTTCCTGAAATAAGAAATTCTTACTTTCTTGAGATCTTTTTGGCCGATGGTTCTTCATATTGTATATGCTTTTCTTCACAATCTACTATTCTGTAACTGGTAATGAATTGTTCAGAGTGAATCAAGAATACATGTACCATTTAGTCATTTAGTTTGTTCTGTTTGGATCTGTTATTGGAATATTTCAAAAAACAAGTCATGATATGTGTGCCTGACTATTTCCACTGCGAAGCAAGTTTGAGCCGGAGGGGAAGATGCATGGGCTGCGCCTGTAAAAAAATGCAGCCCGGAAGTGACATGTTCTTTAGAGGGATATTCAGAATGCAATCCGATGAATTCTGCTTCTGTTTTTTCTTTAAATTGAACAATGTTTGCATTTGAATGATATTTTGCAGTTACAATAGCACGAACCTATCCATCATTCCAGTAAACACAAGCAACAAGTCTATGTCTTTATTTCAGGCCCATCACTCTTCAGATTTTACGCCACGGGTGCGGCGTGCCGCCGCGCCAATGCCTCCTAGTAAACCTTCAAACAAAAATAGATTATTACGACCTAATAGTACTCCTTGGTTCCTAGCACTCTCATTGCACGGAAAGATTGCCGACTCTCTACAAATAAAGAAATCATACGTGTGGAAAAGCAAGATTATTATTCATTTGTTACCTCGCGTGCGGGAATAATGGAACATGCATGGCTTCTGTTTTTTCCCTTTTTGGTATCGCGTGCATGGCTTGTAGTATCGATCCTGGCTGTGCGTGCTTTCAAATGTTTTCACAACTCATGCAATGGCTTGAGTATTGATCCCAGCTGTTCATTGGCCGAGCCCCTGACATCCTGATATATTTTTACTTAACTGAAGCGTGCTGGATGTAGGGCTCAATTGATATGCTTTTCACATTTATCGTAACACATTTGAACTCTGTTCGGTCGATCAGCGCAACAATTGTAAATATACAGAGACTATTCCAAATCTAATAAAACCGACTTACGTAGCATTAGGTGATTATATGCCTTAAATTGTAACCGTAAAATTTAGATCTAAGTATCTAAATAATTTTGACTTGAGATAGAGTAGTAATTGTGATTGTAACCGTAAATTGTAACCGTAAAATTTAGATCTAAGTATCTAAATAATTTTGACTTGAGATAATTGTAACCGTAAATTGTAACCGGAGAATACTCAGATCTAGACAATGTGATTTACCTACTAAAGTACAATACAATTTCTCACGAAATGATTCTACCCGATTAAACGTACAGCCAGAATTAACGTGCACATATTTGATTTGATTTTTTATTTTTCAAATAAATGTCTAGATGTTGTTTTTAGCTTGTCCACATGCTCGTGCATGGATTTATGTGGAATTTAAAATTTCAGAAAAAATATAGTATCATGTGTGCTACGCAGTCTGTAGGTTTGCTCTTTGATCTGCCTTATACACTCAACGGTGGTAGTGGAGGCCAATTTGATTTGGCATTTAGGGCTGCAGCTAGTTTAGTTGGATCGGTGTTTGAGCCAAACGGAAAAAGGATCGATCTTTTTTTATAAATCAGCTTTGTATTTGTTTTTCACGTCTTATCTGTACTGCGGTTTCTTTCAATATTCGGTATGTGTCTCCACCATAAAACGTGTCAGATCTTGATTAGGCTGTTACGTAATAATTATTCTCATATTAAATCCTAACCACATATTTTAGATCTAACTAGCAAAATAATTAAGGTGATGTGGATTAACGTCGTGTCTCTATTTTAGACATCCGTATTTTGCTTTTAGTATATAATAGATATTTGATTAAATTTTACAAAATTTGCCTTTGACTAAATTCAAAACATAAGGTGATTGTGAACGGAGAGTACCGTCTCTGATGGTCCCCACCAGCTGTCTCGAGAGGCCAAACCAGCAGGCGGTGCGGCCAAAACCTAGCCGCCGCGGCAGCTCGGTAGCTGTCGTCTTGTGCATGCGGCCGCGTCAGCAGAACGAGACCAAACCCAGCGAACAGCAGCAGGAGCACCTGGGGGAGGCAGGCAAGCAAGCTCCAGCGCGCGGTTTCTTTTCGCCGCTCCCCTCCCCTCCCCTCCCCGTCCCCGCCCGCCGCCTATAAATACCGCCTTCCTCTCCTCTCCCCTCGGTCGCAGTCTCACTCACAGCTAGCATCCAGCAACAGAGAAGAAGAGAAAATTTGAAACCACTCAGTAGTGTTCAGGCAGAGAGTTCTACTCTACTAGAGAAGAAGATCAAGGAGGGACAAATCCGTGTGTTTCATTCATCATGAGGCCGGTGAGAGAGGGCGCAGCCGCTCTGATAGGCGTCGGCGGCGGGGAGGTGGCGTCGGCAGCCGCGGGGCACGCGCACCCGGATCCGTGGAGGACGCCGACGCCGTACCTCTTCCTCGGCTTCGCGCTCATGATGGGCCTCATCGCTGTCGCGCTGCTCGTGCTCCTCTGCACGCACCGCAAGCCCTCCGGCTCGTCGCGGCGCGGGAGCGGCGCCACGGCGGAGTCGGCGTCGGCGCGGGGAACGAAGATGGCGCCGCTCGACCGGGAGCCAAAGGTGGTCGTCATCATGGCTGGGGACCAGATGCCGTCCTTCATCGCCAGCGCCAGGCCGTTCGCTTTCGGTTTCGCCACCGTCGCCGTCGGAGATGCCGGCGAGCAGCGCAAGGCGGAGGTGGCGTAGGAGCGTCGTGCCGCGTGCCCGTGAGGGACGCGGGACCAATTTTGCTCGTGAGGTTTCTAGGATTATGTACTGCGAAATTTTGTCTCTAATGGTAGGAAGCAGGGACGATGAGGTTCTCTAGTTTTGAGTTTCTTGGTGAGGTAGCGAGCCTGATGCCAGCGCTCGGCGGCGTCGAGATCTGCGATTGTGAAATCGAATGAAGTTTTTTTGCCTGCATCTTGAATAAATGCCTGATGCCTGCTCTGCTAACCGCCAATCCGTTTCGATCATTTTTTGCTTCAAGTTTCTGATTAATTCGTGACTAAGCATTAACGACCTAGCTCCAGATTGATCTGCTATGCTAACACGGAAAAGTTTGTGCGATATGACACACAGCGCACTGGCCCACTTTTTTTTAACTTACCTGGTGGACATGGAGTACATGATGCCACTGCCGGTTGCAAGCAAGTTGAAACGTAGTCCTGTACGGATTGTAGTACATACAGAACTGTACAGTATGTAGTACAATACGGCCAACTTTTTTTTTCTTGAACAAGCAACCGGCAGAGAGAAATTAGTACACGATGGACTAGTGCACAACAGCAGGGAGCACATCCAAGATAAATTTTTTTTTGAACAAGGAGTGCCCCAAAGGGCCAGGAAGCTTCTCATTAAATCCAAACGGTGGAGGTACAAATTATTACAAAGGACCCCATAAGCTCGAAGAAAACATATAGGTCCCTAGCATTTGCAGAAAAGACCTCACTGAGAGATGGAGAAACGCAATCGGATCCTTCTCTTTCTCCACCACCGAGCCAGAGGTCTGCTACGCCGCCGTCATGCGTAGAGGCGGGGACGGAGCCACTTGCCTCTAAGCAGCCGTAGTATGCGGCTGCAGACCTCAGGAGGGGCCTCACAAAGGAGGTTGATTCGCCGGAGTCCTTCGCCGGCTTTTGGATAGGCCATGGATTGGCCTTGGATATCGGACGGCTACCATCCGCCGCCGAGATGTTGCTCCAAAAAATTGCTTCCCAACTCGGCATAACTTGGTCGCAGAAGTAAACACCATAAACGATGTCTTCATCTTCCTCCTCGCCGCCATGGCCGGCCAGGTCAATGTTGATCGAGGATGCTGCTATGCAGCCAACAGTGCTTATTGCAGAGGGCCTTGGCAAGAGAAGCAAACAAAATCCACCCCCACCTGAGGGGCTTGATCTCACCGCTTCTCGGCCGCGCGCCAGTGTCGCACGAAAACACCGGGCGAACGAGGCCGCTGCTCCTCTCTGGTTCCCACCTGCCCAGAATCCTCCCTCCCCACTCCTCACCACCACGGCCGGCCAGCAAGAGAGGGACGAAAAGGGCAAAGGCAGAAACCAGGAAAAAGAGGCAGACCTTGGGCTTATTGATGGAGATCCGTGGGGGAGAAACCAGCGCCGCCGTCTCCGACCACCGGAGCACATCGCCGCGCCGCCACCACCGCCAAACGCACCAGATCTTGCCCAGAGAAGATGGTGCTCTACTCCAAAACGACGGCATCCCGCCGCAAAACCTACATCTACACCTACCACCTACTCCGGCGCGTCCCCCTCCCCGTCTCCGGCCGGCTAAGCCGCCGGAGAAGGGTTGGGTTCGGCCCGGTCTGCCAAGATCTGGGAGCAGAGGAAGGGGGCAGAGAGAGAGGGGTGGAGGGGGAAAGTGAGCGCATTATTTGACCTTCCATTCAAGTTAATTCAAAAGTGCCCCAGCGCTAACGGTGGTGCAGCTGAAACCACCTGTCATGTGTGCATCTGATGTTATTCCCTGCGTCGTATGAAGATTGTTTAAGTTTATTAAGATTTAGATAAATTTTGATAAATCTGACACAATCTTCATGAAACGAAGGGAGTAGATCACTCACTATTTTTGCGTTGAATGGCCACAAATATGAAAAAGAGAACTGCATTTGTCCTGCAGTGGTACCCAAGGTCGGGGTGGAGAGCGCTATATGAAAACGGTGTACTAGACGACTATAACTAGCGTGTCTTAGCTAGCCAAGGTCCAATCACCTCTATTTTGTAAACAAGTTTACTTCTAGAGGCCCAAATGAAAATAGGTATTCCCTACGTTCGCTATTATGAATTATTATAAGATTTTCTTTTGAATTTTTTTATGTCTCTAGACGAATTTCAATGTGTGGGTTCACTCATGCATGCATCTATATCTATTCGATATTATAATATCTAAAACATTTTAAATTATTGAATGGAGGAAAAAAACTACAGTCCCTTAATATCGTGAATCTGTTAATTAACAATGGAAAAAGCTTACCATCCCCCGGACGATCCGTCGCTGCGTTCCTCCGGATGGAGCGTCGTCCGATCAACACGATCGCACGGACAGAATCCCGCCAGGTCCTTCTCCTCCCTGCACCTCATCTCTCCACGTGGCTGTCCCGCACAACACATGAACCTTATCGTTATCTCCTCCCACCTCCATCTTTTCTTTTATTCCCAATCTGGAGATGGACCTCGCCTGCATACCGCGCCGCCGATGCTCCCCACCACCGTACCATGAATTTCTCTCCTTCGCGCGCAGCCGATGCTCCCCACCCTCCGTAGCCCAGGTCTCCCGTGCCTCCAGCCTCAAACTGGCCCTGCCGCCGGCCTCAAGCTCGCGCTACTGCCGATCTCGAGCACGTCCGGGGAGGCCTCTTTGCCTCCTACCTCCGGCGAGAACCGGTGCTTCAAGGTGGCTTCTCTCGCGCTGCGAAGCGGCTCACGCGGCGCAACGACACTGCAGAGGTGGTCGCCGCAACCTCCCCATCGCTTCTATACAAGAGGGAGGCGGTGGCCCGATGGTGCGGGGAAGCCAGGCCATGGGTGCTGCGAGCGGCGGCCGGCGTTGCTACGTGCGTCTCTCGGCATTGCTGCTTGCGGCGGCCGGCGTTGCTGCAAAGCTAGGCGCCGACGGCACGGTGAAGCCAGGATACGGGTCGCTTGAGCGGCGCCCGACGTTGCTACATGCGGCACTCGGCGCTGCTGCTTGCGACGGCCGGCGCTGCTGCAAAGCCAGGCGCCGACGGCACGGCGAAGCCAGGATATGGGTTGCTGCAAGCGGCGCCCGGCGTTGCTACGTGCGGCGCTCGGCGTTGCTGCTTGCGGCGGCCGGCGTTGCTGCAAAGCCGGGCGTTGACGGCACGGCGAAGCCAGGATACGGGTTTCTACGAGCGGCGCCCGATGATGCTACAAAGGCACGGCGGCGGTGCTACCTTGCATCAGCGCTGGTGCTTACTGCGATTGTCGGCAAGGGGAGACCAGGATACTGCAAAGGTTCCGGTGATCTTCTCCGGCACCGGTAGGCGATGCTACCATGGTGGGCGGCGCGCGGTTGCTAACATGGTTGGGGTCGATTGCTACCTTGGTGGGTGGCGATTGCTACCATGGTGGAAAACATATGCTGCGACCGCCCGAGCCGTCTGCAGCTAGGGGCGTGGAGGCCGACCTCGCCGGAGCTGGACGCCGCCTTCGCCGGAGCTAGATGCGTCAGGGGCCAAGCTGTTGCATATGACGACGGGGTTGAGGACCACATGTTCTAGTCAAGCGAGAACGGGTTATTTTGTTTGCCTTTTTTCTGGCAGAAGCGTGGGAATTGTTCTGTAGACGTGGTCCCAGGAGGACACGTGTCGATCGCTGGAGGCGGGGGATCGGGGCATCTGATCCCCCGGGGGACGCTCAGTACGCCCCATTAACAATTGGTTATAAAAAAATCCAATCACCGCAGATAAACTACTGAGCTATGTCAATTAATTTGGATGTATAGTAGACCATTATACCATGAAGCTAGTGCGATATGACTTATTTCAAGCTAGCCAAAAAATATCATATGTGCTGCGACTTTGTAATCCAGAGCAATCATATACGTGTTGCTAAGCTAATCAGATATCGTTCGTCTGGAATATATCTAACAAAGTACCATGACAATATAATTAGCATGCTCTTTGGCAAAGGTGTTTTGATCCTATTCCCCGCCATAAAGGAGGAAAAAATGGCGTGCTTTGAGAGCATCTCGTCGCGTCAGCGTCAAGGATTTGGTGGCGACAAAAAAAGCTGCCAAAGCCCATTTTTATCGGCGCGGCCCGTCGGTGTCCGCGCCCGCCCGTCCCCGTCCCATAGGGGACGCTCCGGGGCGGCGACCACAAAACCGGGCGCCCATATGCATTTGTCCCGCCTCCTCGCGCCTTCCTTCCCTCCGCCTCCACCGCTCCCGGCGGCGCCCGGCCACGGCTGCGATGGGGCTCAGCCGAGCCCGGGAGTCCACGTCGGGCGGGCCGCCGCGTCGCCGACGCGTCCCCGCGCTCACCTCCGCGCAGAATGCTCGACGACTTGCCGGTAGGCGCGATTGGTCGCTGTTTGTTGCGTCGTCGCCTCGGCGCAATTTTAACCATTGATTTTGCTTTAGCCATGGACGACGATGAGATGGTTGCCCTGCTGCTGGAGGACGAGCAAGCGTTCGACGACGACCTGCGGGAGCATTTGCTGATCATCGCGTCCCTCCAGGAAATACCGTGGCACCTTGATGTATCATCTAGCCCTTTTTATTATATTTGATTACTTGTTTTATTGTTTGTTGTAATTTAATTTGAAAACAATCCTCGAAAATATTTTTCTTTCATATGCTACATTTGATATAAATGGTTTATGTGTTAAAAAAATTATTTTTAATGTTTGGGGGCGGCGTTTGGGGGACGCGAGCGACGTCCCCCAAACGAACAAAACACGTCCCCCAAACGCTCAATCCAGCGCGGTTTGGGGGACGCTTTGGGGGACGCGGCTGGAGATGCTCTGAGTTCCATTGTCGTCTCCATATGGAAATCTCGACACGATCTCAAAGAACTGATGATTATTTTTTGTTCTGCACTTCTATCATGGTTGATGAAATGAAAAGCAAGAAGAAAAAGGAAACAAAAGGCAAAAGAGACGGAAAGTACCATGTGCACATGAGCACAAGTGCTCTTTGGACTTTTGGATTTTTGAAAATTTTCAAAACCTCGCTCTTTTATGTTTTCAAAAATTATGGCATTAAATATGTAGATAGATTTAGACACGAGGAGTGTAGTCAAAAAAGTCCCATTAAAAAATACTTTGTATTTTGGAAAATACAAAAAAGACAAATTTCTGACTATAAATAGTAGTACAATAGTACGTATATTTTGTCAGTGTACTGTCAGAAATTTGTCTTTTTTGCATCTCCAAAAATATAACGTATTTTTTGACGAGACTTTTTTTTTTTTTTTTTTCGTATACACATCTATCTACATATTTAATGTCATAATTCTTGAAAGCAGAGAAATATGAGAATCTGAAATTTTCAAAAATCCAAAAGTGAAGGGAGCACTGACTCCCATGTGCACAAAATCCTTGTCCAAAAATCCTTGTCCAGAGACGGAAAGTACAGAGGTCCAAATCCCATGGCGAATTGCTAATACCAAGTCAAGTCACCTGGGCCCTGCAGTAGCCCACTACTTCCCAAAAGAGACGCCTGCTTGCTTTTGTGTCTTGTTGCGGGATAGCCTGGAAGCGGCGCCTCGAGCCCGTAGGTGGCTGGTGAATGATGACAGCAAAGTTTATGCTCTTCCTCCCTCCTTCCTTCTCACCATATTCTCAAGCTACAGGCTAGCTAGGCAGCACAGAACTACGGAAGTGGTCCTCGGTCTTATCAACCTGTCTGCATTCGATCAGAAACTACATGACATCTCATGGATGAGATCAGAATAATAAGCAGCAATTCCGTCCATAACCCTGCTCGATTTGTTCTTGATCTTGTGTATTGCTAGTGGAAGCGGCGCATAGAAATTTGGAGGTTCATGCAAAAGTTGTTTAGGATATAGCTGAACACTTATTCGGGATTGGGGGCAAGAACAGCTTGCTGTGTTGTCTACTACATTACTAGCCGACCTTCTTCATCATTGCCTCTTCCACCGACAAGAGTTTCCTGCGCTTTGCTGTGCAGAATATCCCGGAGCATATGACTTGCGCTTCTCCGCCGTCCTTCCATGTTGCCGTACGCGGCCCACCGAGGTCATCATTCCCAGGGAGAAAATGTTTAGACCCTGATCACTGATTAGTTCAGAGTCAGAGATGCTGATACACTTTTGTAGCTGCTCTTTCCGTCCATTGCGTGATGCTTTCCAGTTCAGAGTTGGTTTGCGTTTGGATTATTGCGGTTGCAGTAAACTGCGGAGTCTTCGTCTGCGTTCACCGCGAGTTAAAAACAGTGAGAACTAATACAAGTATACAACACAACCACAGTTTTGGCTTAATTTAGTGTGATATAAGAGAACTAATGTACAGCACTATACACTCGCTTAAGATGTGGCTTTGCAATTTGCACAAAGGGCGATTCCAACAGGTTGCGCGTGTACGTGCGGCCAGTGTGGGATGTCACATAAAGCTAGGGAAGTAAGGGGAGCTTGGAACTTGGCACAAGCATTATCCTCGCGAATATCCTGGCTATGTACTATGTTGGATGTACCACTGTAATCTCATCTGCTGCAAACGATCGAGCAGTGTGTCCACCAACGCAGCGGTAGCACACTGTAGCGGGCGATCCTTTCGATGACGATGAGCCGACAGCGGTGCTGCTTAGGAACGTCCAGGCGAGTGTGGATCACTGGAGGATGGGAATGACGACTCGGATATAACACCTTTCATCAAAGACGTGTCCATCTGCATGATCGAAGGCCTGGGAAGCGCAATGGACAAATTCTCCTGCTCCGTCACTCTCTTCCAGTTCAACAGGAAGAGACCCGGTGGATGCCTGGCGAACAAAACGACACCACCGCCGTGCATCACCAAAAGCGATAGAGCTGAGTGATGGATCCATCAGCTGGATTCAGCAACATCTATCACGCCAAAACTGTGCGCGGCGAATCGAGCGGCCGAGATGGGTCGTAGGTAAACCGAACTATTGGAGCCGATCGAAGCCGTGATCCTCCTGCTGTCAGTATTTGACCTAGCTAGCCGTGTGTAGGGGGCAGGGAATGAAGAATGTCATTATTCTCTCCATGTGTAGTAGTGGCCGTCGAGCCGCCGCGCGCGCATCGCCGAATCGTCCTGACGGCGACGCTTCTTGATGGGATCTGTCCAAGATCGAGCACTAAGAGCGGCCGGCCGGCTCCTTTCGACTCAACCGACGCGACGATCCCTTCATGGATTTCTCAAGTGTTTATTTTCAGTATATAGCCACCGTGATCGAGCTGTACTGCAGGTTCCGCAGCATCATCTCTGGACATGCGAATCGAATTATTTACTTAGCACTCATCTTCTTCTTTCTTTTCTGCCGTGTCGACACTAGCTAGCATTGATGCTCGGTTTCTATGTTGTAGCTGAAAAGTCGTTGACTAGCTGCATTTGTTAACCGTATGAACGACATGCATTATTTATTTTTTTTGCGAAAAAAGATCCTAGTATCAAGTGAAACATGGAATAGTACAAAATACCTCAATAAAAAAAAATTGCAACAAAATTCATGAGATGCCCTTCGTGTTCAACCTCTAAACCGTGTTGACGGCGCGTCGCCGCTGCCGCTCCTCGCTGATTCGGCCTGTCGTTGTTGGATGCTGAAGGAAATTAAGTCGCCGACATGGTCAAGAAAAACGCATCCGTCCTACAGATGAGTAAGAAGGAATAATCATCGATGAAGCTTCATGATGATCCGAAGATCCTCCCCAGCTAGAAGAGGTGGCTGAAGTTTTATAGATACCATATAAAATATTTTTCTATTATCTATCTAATAATATTTATTTTATATTTTGCATGTTAATAATTTTTGGTAAAAAAGTAAAACTTAACATAGTTTTACTTTCTAAAAATATTATAAGCCTTAACCTTTGGAATAAAGGTAGTATTATGTCGGGTTTCATTACATTCCCAAACCCCACTCACCTAACGCGGGGAATCAAACAAACCACATTCAGTTAACTCTCGGATAATCTCATGAGCCGGTCGAATCCACGGATAATCTACCAGATTGGTGCAACGAATCTGAGTTAATTATTCTTTCCTGGAAATCCTGATTGGCCTTCTTTCTGCAAAATGTCAAACCATTTAGCCTGATTGGCCTTCTTTCTGCAACATGTGCCCCGACGGGTTTACCCCCCTACATTTCTCCGCACGAGGTTCCACCAATGTACTTTTTCATAGGTTTAGGTTTGTTTAGGCCATAGACACATGGAAAACTAGGTTTGATACCCTTTGGCACATTCTACCCTCCGGTATACCCGCGGCGGGACACTCAGCGAAATCTTCCAATTGTTATCGCCCGAATGTGAGTAAGGTCATACCGGGGAGCTATGTATTGCACCATACTTCCACACATATCCTATGTCCACATGCAAGATTTGGTGGGATTTCGAAGCTCTGGTGGTCACTCTCCCCCAAAAAACAGCGGTATGCGTGCCCCGGCGGGTCTACCCCCCCCCCCCCACCTCCACAGATTTCTCCGCGCGAGGTTCCACCGATGTAATTTTTCATAGGTTTAAATTTGTTTAGAAAATAGACACATGGAAAACCAGGGTTGGGACCCTTTGGCACATTCTAATGTAGGGATTCTGTAGCACCCTACCTTTTAATAAAAGTAAGATACATGTGTATAGTGCTATTCCCGGGATCACTGATAGCACACACATTACAAAATATAGTAATCATTGCAACAGTATCAAATTACTACATCGTTGATCCAAAGGGTAAAGTAAAACCTTACAAATTGCATAGTCACATGGACTAACTCAATAAAATGCAGATCATACACAGCGGAACGTAAGTCATCAATGAGCCTTCATCATCTTTATGTGCCACTGGCAGTCATGTTGGAATGTAGACTCGAGATCCTACCACGTACTTCTCCTCCGAAAATCCCGCACGTTTGAATAGGCAGCCCCACGAATGGAGGTCAGTACAATGATGTACTGGCAAATGACACTTATTTGGTGGCAATTATGACATGACTATCTACATGATATTTGGCTGGTGGAGTTTTAGTCAAATTTGCATAAAGCCAATTTTATCCTATATTTTATTTAAAACAAAACATTTTGAAAATATTTGAATGACATTATGAAATCACACCATGGTTAAATCCTCCATGGGTTTTAGAATAATCACATGGTTACATCTCCCATGAGTTTTACAAGGCTGATCAAATTTTAAATACATTCAGAAAAGGTGATGAGATTCTTCCGTACATTCCCTGCCTAGAAAGCTCAAACTCTCCATGACCGGGGACACGGCTAAGATCTTAGGTTTAACTCTCGAGAGGTTGTGCACTTTCACCTTACGACCCACCCTTCCCAAGAGAATAATGAGACAAGACCTTTCAGAAGGAAAATCCAACCATACAAACTAGACCCGTTCCCTTGGCCGTCGCCTCCACCCACTGTCTAGTCAAAAGTTGAATCCTCACAACTTAATTAATATTGGCAGAGCCCATAATACCATAAGGTTGCACTGGAAGCTATCTAAAACATGGACGACTTAGTAATCTCTTTAATCCTGGGTGGCCAACCACAACAACATGCGAACTCTCAGGGATTCACCACTTTAGCCCACTAGCTACGACTACGAGCGTGGGCCTGAGCAGCCACCCACCAATCAATCAATCCACCCATGTGTTTTATTAGGGTTGTTAATTTTAAATTTTCAAACACTCACAACCCATAACGAAACAACATTTGGCATTTGATGTTGCAAAGCAAAAATTAAAGCATCCTAACCATGCATACTAGTTTCAAAACACTAATGCATAAAGAAAATAAGTAGGATTTGAATGTTACTTGCCTTTTGGTAGTTGAAGCGCGTTCACTTCTCTTAATCAAAATATGTGCCTCTTCGTACAAACTATAACATAAAATATGTACAACATAAACACACTAGTCAACAAGAACAACAAAATCAAACAAGACAACAATCAGAAAACGCTCTATGGTACTAAGGTGTGGCATGAGGTTTGGCTTGCAAGATATGCCGGTGAGAGTTTGGATGGCAAATCACATGATTAGAAAGAGATGGATTATCCAAGATATAAATGAAAAAAATTTATGCTTTACAAAAGCATGAAAAGAATTTAGAATGGCTCATGTGAATTTAATCACATAAGTGACAAATAGTGCAACAAAAAATACTACTGAATACGTGTGACAACAATTACTCAAAATAGTATAAATTACACATAGGCTTGGTTATGATTTTGTGATATATTGAATTACTCAATTAACTCATTTATAAATTGAATAGTTCAATATAAGCAAATAAGATTAAGTGGGCATAAGTTTGAATATGTATGAATGATATTTAGAATGATGGTGGCTGCTTGGACCCAAGATTTTCTTGGACAAGGGATTAACTTGACCAGGTTGGATTTGGAAGATATGGTCATGTCAATGTTTAAAATTTTTCTTTGAAGCATTCAACTAGTTTCTAATGCAATTTGACATTGTGTGACAACACTTATCAATGTAGCACAAGATTACACCTAGCATTGGGTAAGAAATAATGGTACATTGAACTACTCAAATAACTCATTTAAAAGTTGAATGGTTCGAACTAAGTGGAAGGGTTGAAGGGCATGAGGTTGTATAGTCATGAATGATATGGGTTTGGTTCGCGGAGCCTAATGTATAACAAGAGTCCAACACATGTAATAGGGGGTAGAGCATCTCCATCCCACTAGAGCAAGGTAAAATCTAAAATAGGACATGTCACACTTTACTTAAACAACTCAATTGTTATTTGAATAACATGAACTAGACAACCAGGGGTACGCTATGCATTATCTGTGAACATGCTAGAGAATTATAACTGGTCCTGAAAGATGGATATGATCATAAGGACCATTTTGGCTAAATGAACTATGTCGAAGCCAGTCATAGGACTACTCTTTTCGCGAAAAGTCATTAGAAGAAGTCTTCCGAATGGAAGACTTTTCTACACAGAAGTTGTAGAGAATTTCATTACAAGCGTATCGCCAAAAGAATCTCTCAGAAAAAGTTTGTAGAATTTATTTTATAGACGATGTTGCAGATTAAAGGGGTGCCGCGAAAACAAAGTGGGCGAAACTGACACGCAAAATATCTAAAATAATCTACGTGATTTGCTGATTCCAACGGTATAGGTTTTGTCGAAATCCAACATATAGAACTCAAGATATGGATTTTACAAAACTACACAGAAGCGTTTACAATTCTAATGGTGTACGAAAAATTGTCCGGACAAGTTGCTCGGATGGAGAAACTTCATACATGAAAGTTGTAGAGAATCTAATTACCAACTTAACGGAAGAATCAGTATTCTAAACGGAGATATAGATCTAAGGATATAAAATTAGGAGGTTACGTACGACAGTCTACATAAAAAAAGCGGAAGTACTACTTCGCGCAAGGGAGAACAGCAGCGTCGGGAACCTATACACCGACCAGGTCGGTGGCTACCGGCCACCGCACACCTCCTGGTCGGGTTTGAGCCAGGCCCAGTTCGCTGTCTTTTTTCGGTGTTCGGTTTTCTATTTCTGTTTCTTTTTTTGTTTTTATTTTTTTCCCTTTTCCTTTTTTTGTTTCTTTCTTATTTTCTTTTTTCTTTCTTCTTTTTATACAAATCTGAAATTTTTTAAAATTTCAAAAATGTTCAAAGTCAAAAAGTGTGCAAATTCGAAAATGTTCAAATTCAAAAGTTATTCAAATTCAAAAATCATTCAATTTCAAAATTTGTTCAAATTCGAAAATCGTTCAATTTCAAAATTTATTCAAATTCGAAAAATTGTTCAATTTTCGAAATTTGTTGAAATTCAAAAATCGTTCAATTCGAAATTTGTTCAAATTTAAAACTGTTCAAAATTAAAACAGAGAAAAAATGAGAAAGGAAAAAAGAAAAACAAACATTGGCCGGCCCAACATACCTGGCTTGGGTGTGCGGTGGTCCGTCCGCACCGAATCCACAGCGAACCAGTCTCAGCGAATCATGGGCCGGCCCAACAAATACCTGGAGGGGGGGTGGTCGGTGGCTGTTATACACCGACCAGGTCGGTGTAAAGCAGCTCCATGTAGCAGCCCTTCGTACGTGTGCTGTAGGGGGCAGCACTGGGTGAGGCTGGGCGTGCGTGCGCGCTGGGCCGTGGTGGCGGAAGATGGCGTGGGTCGAGCTGGGCCAGGCGAGCGAGTTGGGCCGGGGGAGCTGGGGGCTAGGGCTGGCGTGGGAGGCTGGGGCGGCTTGGGCCACGCGACTGGGAGCTGGGCCGCGGCGAGCGAGCGGGGCCGGGGCAGCTGCGCGGGCTGGGCCGTTCGGCCTGGCTGCGTCCTTTCTCTCTTTTTTTTCCAAAAAACATACATATTTAGAGGCTCAAAAAAAATCGGAAAAGTGCAAATAAGGTACCGTTGGATTCCTTATGAAAAATACTTCAATATGAGACTAAATTTGGAACAAAAATATAAAAACTTTATAAAACCAAAATTTGACATACATGTCTATGTGGCTATAGAGCCTTTTTAGGGTTTAATGTTTTCTCAAAATAAAATATTTTATAAGTTTCAAAACCTTCGAACAGAATAGAGTATTGAAAAAAAATCTTTTGAAACTAAGGTTTATGAAACTCCATTTTGGAAATTACTTTAAATAACTTCAAAAAGTTTTAAATCTTTGTGAATTTTCAATCAATTTCAAACAATCAAGCATTAAATTTATTTTTATTTTACATTCCAAAATTTTGAAAATTTCGGGATGTGAAAGATTCGTAGCATAGAAAGCAAAAAATATCTCGTGGTTGATGTAGTCGATCACTTGCCGCTTTCAAAAGCGCGTGGAAGATCTTGACAGTGCCACAGTCGGGCATCACCTCCGCACTCGGTCACACGTACGGTGTCGATGAAGACGTCCTCCCCCGTTCCAGCGGGCAGCGGATGTAGTAGATCCTCCTCGGAATCTGGCCAACACGACGGTGTGGTGATGGTGGTGGCGGAGAACTCCGGCAGGGCTTCGCCTAGACCGTGCGGGAGGTATGAGGAGTGATACGTCTCCAACGTATCGATAATTTCTTATGTTCCATGCTTCATTATTGATGATATCTACATGTTATATGCACACTTTATGTCATATTTATGCATTTTCTGGAACTAACCTATTAACAAGATGCCGAAGAGCCATTGCTGTTTTCTGCTGTTTTGGTTTCAGAAATCCTAGTAAGGAAATATTCTCGGAATTGGACGAAATCAACGCCCGGGTCCTATTTTGCCACGAAGCTTCCGGAAGACCGAAGAGTCGAAGTGGGGCACGGCGCCGCCACCATGGGCGGCGCGGCCCCTGGCGCGCCGACCTATGGTGTGGGGCCCTCGTGTGGCCCCACGTTGCCCTTTCGCCTACTTAAAGCCTCGTCGCGACGAGAGCCACGATACGGAAAACCTTCCGGAGACGCAGCCGCGAATCCCATCTCGGGGGATTCGGAGATCGCCTCCGGCACCCTGCCGGAGATTCATCTCCCGGAGGACTCTACACCGCCATGGTCGCCTCCGGAGTGATGAGTGAGTAGTTCACCCCTGGACTATGGGTCCATAGCGTAGCTAGATGGTTGTCTTCTCCTTATGCGCTTCATTGTTGGATCTTGTGAGCTGCCTAACATGATCAAGATCATCTATCGTAATACTATATGTTGTGTTTGTCGGGATCCGATGGATAGAGAATACTATGTTATGGTGATTATCAATCTATTACCTATGTGTTGTTTATGATCTTGCATGCTCTCCGTTATTAGTAGAGGCTCGGCCAAGTTTTTACTCTTAACTCCAAGAGGGAGTATTTATGCTAGATAGTGGGTTCATGCCTACATTGATACATGGGACAGTGACAGAAAGTTCTAAGGTTGTGTTGTTTTGTTGCCACTAGGGATAAAACATTGATTCTATGTCTAAGGATGTAGTTATTGATTACATTACGCACCATACTTAATGCAATTGTGTTGCTTTGCAACTTAATCTTGAAGGGTTCGGATGATAACTGAAGGTGGACTTTTTAGGCATAGATGCGGTTGGATGGCGGTCTATGTACTTTGTCGTAATGCCCAATTAAATCTCACTATATTTATCATGTCATGTATGTGCATCGCGGTGCCCTCTCTATTTGTCAATTGCCCGACTGTAATTTGTTCACCCAACATGCTTTTATCTTATGGGAGAGACACCTCTAGTGAACTGTGGACCCGGTCCATTCTTTTATATGAAATACAATCTCTGCAATACTTGTTTTACTGTTTTCTTGCAAACAATCATCTTTCACACACGGTTAATCCTTTGTTACAAAGCCGGTGAGATTGACAACCTCACTTTCGTTGGGACAAAGTACTTGGTTTGTGTTGTGCAGGTTCCACGTTGGCGCCGGAATCCTGGTGTTGCGCCGCACTACATTTCGCCACCATCAACCTTCAACGTGCTTCTTGGCTCCTCCTGGTTCGATAAACCTTGGTTTCTTTCTGAGGGAAAACTTGCCGCTGTGCGCATCATACCTTCCTCTTGGGGTTCCCAACGGACGTGTACATCTACGCGCATCAAGGAGGAAAGGCTAGGTTTTGGGAGAGAGGGGGCTTGGGGCGCCGGGCTTGGGTGCCTGGGTGGTGCGGCTGCTTGTGGTGGTCGAGCCCCTCCCCTCTCCTCCTCTATATATAGGTAGAAAACCTAGGGTTCCCCCAAAAACCACTTTGGAGTCCAACTCCAAACTTACCAAAATTGGAAACCTATGATGGGTTTGTTGCATGGAAAAAAATTTCTACCGTGAACATGAACAAAAACCAAGATCCAATCTAGGAAGAAGCAAGATCTAATCGACCAAGATCGAAGCAACGAGATGTATGTGAGACTAACCCTCGAAGATTCCAAAGCCTACGAGATTAGATCTCGTTGTTGATGTAGTCGATCATCCAGTGCTGCAATCCGGACACTTCGTACTCGGTCGTGCGTACGGTGTCGATGAAGCCCGTCCTCTCCCGTTCCAGCGGGCAGCGGAGGTGTGGTAGATCCCCTCGGAATCCCAGCAGCACGACGGCGTGGTGGTGGTGGTGGAGGAGAAAAGCTGCAGGGCTTCGAAGCCGGTACAGCATTATGGAGGAGAGAGGGGGCGGCCGAGCTGGGTCGATGGGTGTGAACGCCCCTGCCTCCCCTCTTTATATGGGGGGAGGTCGGTTTGGGTGGCCCCAATGCCCCAAACCCATCTAGGGCTGGTGGCCAAAGGGGAGGGGAATTCTTCCCCCCCCCAAGTTGATCCCCTAGGGTTTGGGAAAACCCTAAGGGTGGCCGACTTGGGCCTTGAGGCATGTGCCCTGGCCCATTAGGCTAGGGTGCATCCCTAGGCCCATGATAGGCCTCCTAGGGTCGTGGGCCCACTGGTGGGACCCTTGGAACCTTCTAGAACCTTCCCGATCTTCCACCAGAAAAATCCCGAACTTTTCCGAAACCTAGAAATCAACTTCCCTTATATGAATATTATTCTCCGGACCATTCCGGACCTCCTCGTGATGTCCCGGATCCCATCCGAGACTAACAAACTTCGGTCTCCATCTCATATTTCGAATCTACTTATGCGACATCGAACCTTAAGCGCGTCACCCTACGGTTCGTGAACTATGCGGACATGATCGAGACTCCTCTCCAACGAATAACCAATAGCGGGACCATGAGATCCATAATGGCTCCCACACACTCAACGATAACTTAGTGATCGATTGAACTATTTACATACGATACCGATTCTCTTTGTCACGCGATACTTTACTTGTCCGAGGTTCGATCATCGGTATCTCCATACCTAGTTCAACCTCGTTACCGACAAGTACTCTTTACTCGTACCGTGGTATGTCATCTCTTGTGACCCATTCACATGCTTGCAAGCTAATTAGACGATATTCCACCGAGAGGGCCCAGAGTATATCTATCCGTCATCGGGATGGACAAATCCCACTGTTGATCCATATGCCTCAACTCATACTTTCCGAATACTTAATGCCATCTTTATAACCACCCATTTACGCAATGGTGTTTGATGTAATCAAAGTACCCTTCCGGTGTAAGTGATTTACATGATCTCATGGTCGAAGGACTAGGTGACATGGGCATACCCTTTGGGTACCCATTATTAGTATACCTGGCTCGGCCCAATATGAAGAAGACCCAATATGGAGAAGGCCCAACAAGGCAGCCCGAAGAAGTAGTCGACTAGGACTCTTGTAAAACCCTAGGCTGGTTGCATATATAAAGCTAGCCAGGGCACCCGAAAGAGAGGGGAAAAACAGATAGACAGAATATAGACAACATAGCTCCGCTTACGGCGGCACCCTGTAAACACATATATGATCATATAGTGGATTGCTAGCAGCACGTAAGGATCCTCCAGGGGACCCGCTGGTACGTCGTGTGCCTAATCTCGTCCCGGAATCTCCATCGTCGCTCTCTCCCGAAACCCTAGTCTACAATACGTAGGCATTGATGTGTTAATCCCTCGTCAATTGGCGCCGTCCGTGGGGATCGCGGCGGCTGGATTTTGTGATCCGGGCGGGACCCCTCGTCTACGGCGCGTTCAACTTCATCGACAAAAGATCCAGTATTCTGTGGCGGCCAGATCGCATCCGCGTAATGGCGGCCAGGGATTCTACGCTAATCCCGTCCCTCACATATACAGCAAGATAAGTTTCAGCGATCCAAAAAAGCGGGTGCTATCCCGTCGGTTTAGTCTCCAATATTTCATAGTGTAGCTTTGTCTCTCCAAAAGAGGCAAAGCTGAGTTTTACTACCCCTTGCACGTGCATACATATTGCTAGTTTTTTCTTTTTGATTCGTTCACTGTTACTTTTCATGTAACCATGGCAGAGAGAATTAATACTACCATCAGTTAAGAGCGGTCGCTTCCCGGGAGGCTGATGTCCGCTGTGTAGTAGCACGCCTCGAGCAACCAAGTCGTGTTCATATCGAGGGTGCAGGGTTCAACTCAAAATACATCAAAGTCATCTCATCGACCCTGCGTAACCTTGTCTGGGACACGAGGAACAGAAGCTGAAAGCTGGAAAGCTAGGAAGAAATCGTTTGGCATAAAGAGTCAGGCTTCAAGAAAAAAAAAATTCTTTTGTTCAGATCTGAACCAGATCGTGTGAGCAAGTGAATCTAACGATTTGGTCAGACTACTAAGCAAAGCTAAGTACCTGCTACCTCTCATGCTATAAAATCTAGTAATATTCTCATATGAGTTTATATGTGCAATTCACGTCTTCATCTCGCGTTGGTACTGTGAAGCTACACAGGGCATGCAAAGAATCAAACTACTTCTTGCTTGATAGCGGGCAATCGCCATTGCATATATGGCTGTCGCGGATCATATTCACCGCCTGTAGTCATCAAATTGGCATGTCGAGGTTCCGATACATCGGCAGCGTCTTCTTCATCGACTGCGTCACTTTTTCGACTACGTCCGCTGCGCTGGTCACTTCCGGCTAAACGCCACGCGGCTTCGCCATATCAACTACATCCACCTCATCACTACTACTCCCCTACATGGATCAAGCCATCGAGTTCATCAGCGACGAACATCCGACACAGCAATCAGGTGCTATATTTCTAGTTAATTGTTATTCGCAAAATTTATTTGGCCAAATATTTGCTCGGCTTGTGTTGTTACTTTCTCGCAGAATTTTTGCGCCGTAATATCACTGCAGATCAGAACAAACGTCGATTACTTTGCTTCGACAATCCTATTTTGCCATCGCGCATTCGCCATGTTCGGGGGCTTTCTGTCGCGAACTCGACATTGCGCACTCGCCACGTTTGGGGTTTGCCAGTCGTGGATCCACCACAATCAACTACGTCCTCTTCATCGACTACTTCTGGGCAGGCGCCGGCCGAATACATCGACCGTGTCCGTCGCATGACGTGCTTACGCATCGGCTCTGCCATACCCGATAAAAAGGCTAAGTGTTTCTCTTCTAAGAGTCAATTATTATTAATTTTGCCACACCCAAATACTCGGGGGCTGGGCCATTGCAATATTACAGCAAATTCACCCAACACTGGGGGCTACGACATTACTTCGTTACCCAAAATATACTCAGTTACTTGGTGATTTTCTTTTCTTCGGCTCTGGATATATTTTCTCCGGCTCAGTGGAATTATTTTCTCCGGCTCCCGGAATTATTTTCTTCGACTTGGTGGATTTATCTTCCTCGGCTCAGTGGAATTATTTTCTTCGACTTAGTGGATTTATCTTTTTCGGCTCAGTGGATTTATTCTCTCTGGATTACTGGATTGGTTTTCTTTGGGTTATTATTGGTTCATTTATACAATATTACCCGACGCGTTTCCGGGTCAATGGATTCATCTTCTATGGTTATTACTGGAACTATTTTTTCCGGCTCAATGGATTCATCCTCTATTATATCAACGGATTCATCTTTTATGGTTATTACTGGATTCTTCGGATCAATGGATTCATCCTCTATGATATCGGCGGATTCATCTTCAATATATAATGGTGTAATCTTTAATATGGATTCATCTCAAGTACTTCATCTCGGACTTCATCTTCAGTATTTCATCCTTAATGGCCTTCTTTCGGCGACACGGATAACGCTCGGGGGCTCGACAACGATTTCGCCTCGGCTCACGACTGCGACACAACAATCATGACATCACCTCAGCAACGCTCGGGGGCTCGGCTATTTATTCATCAACAATTTCGCGGCATCCACTTTTGCTATTTGGTGGTTTCTACTTTGGCTAGATTTCTTATCTACACTCGAAGACTTCATCGCGCATCGATTCTGTCGTGCCCAATAAGCTAAGTGTTCCTTTATTTTACATAAAGTTGATTATCATTTAATTTCGCCGCACCCGACGCTCGGGGGCTGCGCGTATATTCACTTTACATAACATCGAATCCGAGCATCTGACACCGCATGCGAAAAAGAGAGTCAAGAAAAAGATAGAAAAAGTTTGTTTATTTGTGCAGGAGATAGCAAATTTCAAAGTATATAAGAGAGAATCCGACGAATCTTCTTCAAAAGAGAACCCGACGAAATCAAGAGAGAACCCGACGAAATCTTTTTCAGGGAGGAACCCGACGAAATCTTATTCAAGGAGGACCCGAAGAATTATCTTCAAGGAGGTCCCGAAAAATTATCTTCAAGGAGGTCCCGAAGAATTGTCCTCAAAGAGGACCCGAAGAATTGTCCTCAAAGAGGACCCGAAGAAATTTTCCTGAAGGAGGAACTCGACGAAATTTTCATCAAGGAGGAACCAAAAAAAAGAAAAAAAGGACAAATCTTCGGGTTCATTGACTCGTCATATTGTTCCAAGCAAGAGCATCGGTGATGTACCCGACAATATAGATGAACCAATATATTCGGCTGTCTTATCAAGCCCGAGAGAAAAATAGAAGAACCCGCAAAATGGGTCATTGCATCAGCCGAACAAGGCACTTGACAAAATATTCTCGGAGCGCCAAAGTCGCGAATAATCTCTGAATGCCGCAAAACTCTGCGAAGGTAAGACCCCGGATCCGTCCTGCGTGGCGTGGCATCGCCAAAGACTGCGCTCTGCTACTTTTTTCCGCATCAACAGATGTGAAGAAATATCCCGGCGGATGCGCTGTGGACCGATAACATTACTGGAATTCGGATCATGGTAAGTCCTTAAGCGGCACGTGACGAATTACGCCAGGTCCCGAGATCATGTCCAGGACGTGATCTTGAAGTAGGTTTTGCGGATTGCCACTAGAGCAGTTAACTAGTACCTGATCCGTTAGATGAACTAGCCCCAACTACCATTATCCCTGTACAATATAGATATGGATGTCAAATAAAAATAGCAACGGCCTGGAGTCGATAAAAGAGGGGTTGCGCCCAGAAATATAGTCAAGTTCTTTATCGAGTAGTACAACTTGAGCCTATGCCTAGGTGCAAGCACCTGCCCATAGGCTCGGGGGCTACTCCCATCGGGAGCGCTGGTCGCGCACCCGATAGAAAGATAACTTCGACAGCATCTACGGCAATTCAGGTTTGTAGACTCAACTCGATTCTACGATTCAAGTGGAGCCTACTCCCATCGGGAGCACATGGATTTCATCAAGTCTTCCAGAAATATAGTTAAGTTCTTCATCGAGTAGTACAACTTGAGTCTATGCCCAAGTGCAAGCACTTGCCCATAGACTCGGGGGCTACTCCCATCGGGGCTGCCGCGCACACCGATAATTTCAAGAATCGTCGACATCATCTACGCTACACATGATCTACGACATGGACCTAGCCTTGTATTTCTTCGACTTCGGAGATGGTTATGCTTGGAGTTTCTACGCAAGTCTTCGACTTCCCTATAAACTCGGGGGCTACTGACATGGGCATACCCTTTGGGTACCCATTATTAGTATGGCTCGGCCCAATATGAAGAAGACCCAATATGGAGAAGGCCCAACAAGGCAACCCGAAGAAGTAGTCGACTAGGACTCTTGTAAAACCCTAGGCTGGTTGCATATATAAAGCTAGCCAGGGCACCCGAAAGAGAGGGGAAAAACAGATAGACAGAATATAGACAACATAGCTCCGCTTACGGCGGCACCCTGTAAACACATCTATGATCATATAGTGGATTGATAGCAGCACGTAAGGATCCTCCACCGAGGGGACCCGAAGCTGGGTACGTCGTGTGCCTAATCTCGTCCCCGGAATCTCCATCGTCGCTCTCTCCCGAAACCCTAGTCTACAATACGTAGGCATTGATGAGTTAATCCCTCGTCACTAGGTAACTATGTATCGAAAGCTTATAGCAAGTTGAACTTAATGACTTGATCTCATGCTACGCATATTTGGGTGTATGTCCATTATATCATTCACCCAATGACATAACCTTGTTATTAACAACATCCAATGTTCATGATCACGAAACCATGATCATCTATTAATCAACAAGCTAGTTATACAAGAGGCTTACTAGGGACTCCTTGTTGTTTACATAACACACATGTATCAATGTTTCGATTAATACAATTATAGCATGGGATGTAAACATTTATCATGAACACTAAGATATAACAATAACTAATTTATTATTGCCTCTTGGGCATATCTCCAACAACCTAGAGGAAGAGGGATTCCTCCCTTTCCTTCTTGTTTGGCCGGCCAAGATGGTGGATGGACTCCACCTTCCCACTTGGTGGGTCGGCTAGAGTTGGTGGAGTCCCTCCGGGACTCCACCTGCCATGGTGAATTGTTCCGGATGATTCTAGAACCTTTCGGAACCTTCCATAAATTCACCGGACCATTTCCAAATTTGGAATGTGACTTCCTATATATGAATATTATTCTCCGGACCATTCTGGAACTCCTCGTGATGTCCTGGATCCCATCCGAGACTCTGAACAATGTTCGAACTCCATTCGATATTCCATATCTACTTAAAACAACATCAAACCATAAGTGTGTCACCCAACGGTTCGTGAACTATGCAGACATGATCGAGACACTTCTCTGATCAATAACCAATAGCAGGACCTGGAGATCCATAATGGCTCCCACATATTCAATGATGACTTTGTGATCGAAAGAACCATTTACATACGATACCGATTCCCTTTGTCGCGCGATATTTTACTTATCCGAAGTTTGATCTCGGTATCTCTATACCCAGTTCAACCTCGTTACCGATAAGTACTCTTTACTCGTACCGTGATATGACATCCCGTGTGAGCCAGTCACATGCTTGCAAGCTAGTTGGATGAAATTCCACCGAGAGGGCCCAGAGTATATCTATCCATCATTTGGATGGACATATCCCACTATTGATCCACGTGCTTCAATCTATACTTTCCAAACACTTATTGTCACCTTTATAACAACCCATTTATGAAGTAGTGTGTGGTGTCATCAAAGCATCCATCCGGTGTAGGTGATTAACATGATCTCATGGTCGAAGGATTAGGTTACTATGTATCTTAAAGCTTGAAGCACAACAAACTTAATGACTTGATCATATGCTACGCTTACCATGGGTGTATGTCCATCACATCATTCACCATATGATCTTGTTATTAATAACATCCAATGTTCATGATCATGAAACTATGATCATCTATTAATCAACAAGCTAGTTTAACAAGAGGCTTACTAGGGACTCTTTTATGTTTACAAAACACATAAGTATTAATGTTTCCGGTTAATACAATTATAGCATCGGATGCAAAAAAAATATCATAACCACAAAGATATAATAATAACTATTTTATTATTGCCTCTTGGGCATATCTCCAACATCGCCCCCGATATACCCGCCGCAGGACATTTCCACCTTTGCTATGTTTAATACTTGTTACTAGGGCCCGAGTGACATGATTCAGTACTGAACCTATATTTCTTTATCATGTATATGAGGTTAATATCTATTTGCAAGGTGTATTACTTATTATTATGTTGACCATACGAATCTGTAAGGTGACAAATAGGATAAACAAGGGGAATATGTGATAGTTCGAGGATTATGTGTGTTCATGAATCTTAATGCTTTGTTCCGGGATATTTGAAAGGGTAGACCTTAATTGCTTGTAGTTCCAAGTTGGCCACGGTAAAATGGGCGAGCGGGATAAAACATGTTATGCAAATTCTCTTAGTTAGTACGCATGACTATATTTAGATCACACACCTACACACAACTAAATTAGAGATGAATGGTATGTTAGTTGGATTAAATTATATGAACAATATCATCCATAAATTACCCCATTGCTGCCTCATGCCTACGCTTTTAGCCTCTGAAAGTTACATACTACTACTTCCGGTGAAAACTAGAAATTTGCTGCTTTTATTTACTGTCGAATTTTATTGATTTGAATCAACTGTATAAAATCACCACTTTCTTTGTGAGTTTATTGATATATATGTGCGGTTGAGAGTGACGTCTCAATTGCTAAAGTCTTATTGGTACTCTTGTGTTCCCCTTGGGTCGAACTATAAATTTGGGTAATACTTCCCATCGAAGATTTTAGAAACCCCCTATACTTGTCGACATCTGATATGTGCATACGATTAGTTTTCATTGTTATTTACCATCATACATCATTATCTATGCATTTTTAGTAGATTTCCGGGACTTTCCTACAAAATCCCATTCATTGGTATTTAATTCTTGGGAGGCAGAAAACCTTATTTTTCGTATTTTATTTATTTTAGGACTTTCTGGATCGCTAAAAATCGAGGAAGAAAATACATGATCAGCTTTTCACCCGGAGAAGGGTCGTGAACGAAAGAAATACGCGAGGGGAGCCACAAGGGCCAAACGACACTAGGTGGCACGCCCTACAAGTTTGGGCACGCCACCCATGTCCATTTGCGCCTATGGAATCATCTCTCCCCCCCTTATACCAGAAGCTCCGTTTCGGCCAGAAACCTAAGCCATATTTTCCCGAGATTTATTGAGCCTGCGGCGGAGGCGAAAGTCCTCTCCTACTCCGGGAGAGGGCATATCCTGCTGCATAGGTGTGCCTCCGGTGAAGGGGAAATCAACGCCATCGACATCCCCACTCCTACTTGGCTTGGGAGGAGGCATCTCCATCAAAATCTCCATCAACACCATCATCGCCACCATCTCCAGCTACTAGATCGACATCATCCCCCTCATAGTTTTTGTTGAATTGTACCTTGGATCTTGTTTTTAGTGGTATTGCATGTTTGTGATTGGTACTTTGTCATTATTTGGTGGGGAGATTATATATTCAGATTGTGTTTTAATCATTATGCCTCTCGTCCATATCATGTTTGACACTTGTGAGTAGTTCCCCACATTTCTGTGGGCATAGGATGATCTGGCTATGATTCTATATGTTGTGCAATGAGTATTTGGTCCGATTTTTCTATCTTTTATGTTGTTCTATGATGGTTTTATGCGAACATCGACTGCATATTACTTCACCTATATGGGCTCATAGGGCTGCACTTTGATGTAATGCATAAGTGTTGGAAGGGACGGACTGACAAAAACCGTTTTCCAATACTATGGGTTGCAATAAAGGGGTTTAAGTCGGGGAACAATAATTGTATGGTGGGACATTTATGTCTTAATGATTTATATACTTGCTCATGAAAATGGCTCTAGGATCCATAATAAAGGGTGTGTTTGCACATATCTATGGTTGCACCTAACTTAGGCTCCACCCTAATTGAATAAAGCTTGACAAAATATTTACCATGTTGTTTATAACATAGATGCTAGTGAATCCATGCCGCCCTCGGGAACTTTAGTCTCATATAAGTGATGCATGTAAAATGCATACATGAACATTGTAGTTTATTGCACTAAAATTCTTATTATATTGCAACTTTATTATATTTATTGAGACTAACCTATTAATAGTTTCAAAAGTGCATAATTTTTTGTTTTAAACTTTATTGTGTGGGAAATAGGCAAATATGGAAGGAAACCGGTCATTATGGTGAAATCCGGAGTTTCCTAAAATCTGTCTCTGCATTACTGTTTTTAAAGATGGCCCTGGGGATCCCCGAAGATAGCGTCAAATGAAAAAGGGCCAATAGACAAAGTTGTGGAGAATTTCCATATCTTTAATTTCACATAAAGAACGCCCCAATCTGAGTCTGGATGCTCCCGTGGTCGCGATATTACTGAAGGGTACATGGGCAGTTTCGGAAACCCGAAAATTGGTGCAGTGATTGACACAAACTCTTGCCATATTTGACGAATTCGGTAAAGCCACGACTTTATGGAATCATAAAGTACAGAGGGGATTTCTAGAAAGGTTCTGGAGGTGCCCAAGAACCCTTGGATCAAAGGGGTGATAGCTCCAAATTTCGATGCATTTTACTATAGATTTTCCATCACCTATCTATTGGTTTCATTGGTTTTTCATTGAATTTTGTGTCTCAACTAACGCTAATATCGTGATCCAAGCGAAACCTTGTTTTTAATTGTGTATTTCAGGAAACCATCATATCTAGAGGATCCAAGGACATTTATGGGCTAATTGCAATGAAATAAAGACATTTTCTTTTGAGGCCAAATCAATCCTGGCGACCAGAGGCTTTAACGGGCATCGGTACGGTTGGGGCTTGCCCGTACCGTCCACCTGTACTGACCGGCACCGCCTTCGCCTTATCAAACCGAACCCTTTCTGTGAAGGACACCTCATAGAAAACACGACACATCAGCCACCATTCGCACCAGGACAGAGAAGACCAACCTCGACTCCATCGACGATCAATCTCATCAAGATCATCACCCCATCCCTTACATCCCACTTGTACTGAGAGAGAGAGAGAGAGATATTCATCCTTGTAAGATTAGGGATTTAAACCTCTATTTTATCTTGGTTTGTATTTGATTTGATCTTCAACTATTGTGGCTTGCTACGGTAATATCAAGATGAACTCCATTTACTTTGCTATGATATTGTTATGTTATTCTCCTCTCATGTGTGAGTAGATCCCATTGACGTGGGAGATGTAGGGGATTGTTGAGATGTGATGTACCAATTTTATTCCATCTATTTGTGAACTTATGTTTGAGATTATTACATATATGAGTATGAATGTTTATGTGCACCTAATGTTGTTATCTAATTTAAGGGCCCATATAGCATGATCTCAAGAACTCATAAACAGGAACTTGTTTGCTCGTGAATCGGTGACCCCCGAGTGACACGACCGATATTAAAGAGGATCTAGCAATACTCAAGGAATCACAAGGAGCCACCGAGGTTAAAGCTTTACTCTGGTCTAACCACCTTAATAGATGCGCTGACCATGGCTTTGATAACAGGCAGAAGGATTATTGGAGGAAGATGAAATCTACCAAGTAATTGGTTGCTTCTTTCTCAGATATGAATATGAAGAATCATATTCACTTATCATATTTATTCCACCTGGCACATTCACTATCACCATGAACCGAATCACCCCCGCGCCTACTTTTCCCACCTGCAGAAACTTATTTATTTCTTATTAGTTGTTTACTTTATGCACTTAACTTTACTGCATTACCAATACTCCAAACTCTTATTATTCACACTCACCACTTTCCATTTCAATTCTTGCAATAAATTCACCTAAGACTTGTGACACCTTGGGTGCGACAGAAACACAGCAGATAAACATCCTCTGACGCTCTTTGTTGGGATACGATATAAAATTCAAAAATAATAATTCCACGAAAATATGCACGAATGACCCTGTGTTATTGCAGGCCATCAAGCCTACATGTCAAACTCATATTCTACATGGGACAGAGCCATGAAGCAACAGGTCGGACCCGCCTATCATAGGTGCCAACCTGGCACACCAAGCGACTCACATGCATGTCCCACAGACCCACCTGCTCACTGTCCATTTAAATTATCAAATTTAAATATTGACTAGGGGCCATAGACATGTGGGGACTAATTTTCCATCCCATATTCTTCATGGGACACACTCACTGACCTGATATGCGGGGCCCGCCTATCATAGGTGCCAAACTAGCACACCCACCGACTTGACATGCTAGTTGAATAGACCCACCTGCCCACCATCCATCCTTTATTCAAAAATAATGGAGTCCATAGATCCGAACCAACACACCTCCTTGGTTTTCTTGTATGTATACCTTAGTGGAAATTTATAAATATTAGTTAGTCAGTCCAAGTTCTCCTAGTTTTTTCCTCCATAGGTTTCACACCGACTGGGTCGACAGCCCACAAGCCAATAGAAAGGGCATATATACAAGAAATGTGGGCTTCTTGAGACTATGATCCCAAACAAATGGAGGAAGTTCATTTATTTGTTCAAACTATAGAATAGTAATTTCACTATCAAATTTGCATACGAACTCCAATTAAGTTGATCCTAAAATAAATTTAGTTTATATCTTACCTACTTTTGCAAAATCATAAAAACCACTTAAGTTAGAGAAAATAGCTAGAAAATTTGGAAATTCAAAAGGGGCATTGCACATAATAATTGGGCTAAATTGAGTGGATATTGTGTTAGTGCCATTTTGCATGGTAATCTTGGTACTTGCTTCACAAAATAAAGTAAATCCTGCACCAAAGGTTGAATCTTGCAAAAATCATTGCGGATCTATGATTAAATAGATAGTTGTGAACCTAAAAGTAATTTGTGGAAAAAATCACGAGAAAACTTTCAAGCACATTTAGTTCAAATATGATCCACTTCCTCCTGAATCGTCAAATAATTGTATTTTTTGTGAAAGGGACTACAAATCTTTCGATATGCGAACAATTGGTGTTTTATACATACAATATGGTTAGAATTTTGGGGGAAATGGTTGGCCTAATTTTGGATTGGTTTCTTGGTAGGTGCTTCACAAAAAAACCATTTTTCGCGCTAAGAAAATGAAAAATTACTTTTTTGAGCAAAGAAGAAAACAAAAACCCACAAAATGAACATTTTTTCCATCCCAAGATGGACACATGTGCACAATAGAGGTCATTTTAACAAACTATGACATGGTTGTGGTCGTGACCTAGATCTTTTGGCTTGAAAGGAATGAAAGTGCATACATGATAGCTCATTTCTGAGATGGTTGTTCTAGAATATTTGTGATACTCCATATTTATAATTTTTCCTGGCAACTAGGTAATATAAAATAAAACTTCGCTAAGGATTTCCTTTTTTGATTTGTTTTGAATTACTTATGCTTGATTCAAGATGTTTCCAGAATGGCGGGCATAAATTTTTTATCTAGGGTTTCAATACTGCCAAACTATTTGTGGAACTGTGATGAGATAAATAGTTTTGAACATAAAAATTATTATTGAAAAATAATGAGTATACTATCAAGCACCCGCAGTTCACATTTGACCCATTTCCTAGTAACTCGGCAAATATTGGTAATTTTGGTGATAGGTACATATAATTTTTTTGAGATGTGTGTTGGAAATATGCCCTAGCGGCAATAATAATAAATTTATTATCATATTTCATTGTTCATGATAAGTGTTTATTCTCCATTGTATAATTGTGTTAAGCAGAAACATTAATACTTGTGTGGTTTGTAAACAACAATGTGTCCCTGGTATGACTCCGCTAGGTTAGTTCATTGTTCACTAAGTAGACGAGATTTGTTCCTCCGACGCAGTATTTTTCTAGTTTTATGAGTGGACAAGATTTTTTTTTCCTCTGATGCAATATTTTTGCTCCTTGGGTATATGGGATTTGTTCCTTGGACATACTATTCATGCTCCCTAAGTACATGAGACTTGTTTGGTGATAGAATTTTTTGAATGTGTTGATGAGATTTGTTCCTCGGATGCAGTATTCTTGTTTCGTGAGTAGATGAGATTTGTTCTCGAGACGCAATATTCTTCTTCCGCGAGTAGACAATATTTGTTCCCTGGATGCAATATTATTGTCCCTGAGTAGATGACATTTATTCCCTAGAAGCAATATTCATGTTCCTTAAGTAGACGAGATGTGTTCCCCGGAGGCAATGTTTTCTTATTTCTTGAGTAGACGAGATTTGTTCCTCAGGCGTAATATTTTTCTTGTTCCCGCTGTAGACGGGATTGTTCCTCCAATGCAATATTATTATTCCTGAGTACACGAGATTTGTTCCTCAGAGGCAATATTTTTGTTCCCAGAGTATACATGATTTGTTCCCCGGCCGCAATGTTCTATTCCCTAAGGATACGAGATTTGTTCGGTGATATAATTTTTTCCATGTGTTGACGAGTTTTGTTCCCCAGATGCAATATTCTTGTTTCCTGGGTAGATGAGATTTATTCCCTAGAAGCAATATTCATGTTCCTTGAGTAGACGAGATGTGTTCCCCGGATGCAATTTTTTCTTATTTCTTGAGTAGACGAGATTTGTTCCTCAGACAAAAAAAAATTCTTGCTCCCCGAGTAGATGAGATGTGTTCCTCGAATGCAATATTCTTATTTTTTCCTGAGTATACGAGATTTGTTCCCTGGACGCAATATTATTGCTCCCTAAGTATACTAGACTTTCTCGGTGATATAATTTTTTTCGTTGTGTTGACGAGTTTTGTTCCCCCTTGACGCGATATTCTTGTTCCCCGAGTAGACGAGATTTGTTCCCGGACGAAATATTTGTGTTCCTTGAGTAAACGAGATGTTTGTTGCCGACGCAATATTGTTGTTCATTGTGTAGACGAGCATTTTCAGATTCAGCAGAAGTAGCAGTATGTGTAGAATGTGGATGTGGCGGAGTAAAAAGCTTAGTCATAATAGATGGCGAATCAAGAGCAACAGAGGTGTTCAGAGTTGTACCTCTTGTTGTAGTGGATGGCAATATAGGGAACTTCAATTCAGGAGCTTTCCCCATAATAAATAAATTGCAGCGAACAATATCACCTTCAGATGGGCTTATAAATAAAGCTATGCTCCCCGGCATTGGTGCCAGAAAACAGTCTTGATGATCCACAAGTATAGGGGATCGTAACACATTTCAAGGAAAGTAAAACCCAAATTTATTTATTAGATACAAGGGGAGCCTGATACGTCAATTTGCATCACTATTTTGTATTATAATCCACTGTTATTTATTGATATATTTCATATCTAGACATGATACATATGTTATTTTATCTATTTTTGCATGTTTGATGATTTTCATGGGATTTGCTGCCGGAGCTGGAATTCTGCTGGAAAAGTGGTCATCAGGGTACCATACTTCGGAAGCTCAGAAAATTCCAGAAACTTTCACGAAGATCTTATTTTCCCGGATGACGGAGATAGCCAGAAGGAGGGCCTGAGGGGGGCCACCATTGGGCAATACAATGCCCAGGCGCGGGCCCCGCCGCCTTGGGCATGTCCGCCCTGGCCCACATCTGACGCCGCCCTTTCGCGTATATCATCCCCACGAAAACCTAAGATCGGGGGGAAGCTCGCAGAAATATTCCACCGCCGCTACGAGGCGGAAAACACCAGAGAGAGAAAAGCTCTCCGACGTATAGGAATCTGCTGGGGGAAATTCCCTCCCGGAGGGGGAAATCATCGCCATCGCCACCGCCATCGAGCTGGACTTCATCGTGATCATCATCCTCATCATCTCCACTATCAGCACCATCATCACCGCCATCTCCACCTCGTCCCGCTGTAACTATTTTGGTTGTACCTCGCATATTTCGAAGGGGAAACTCTCCCGGTACCGACTCCTTGTTGTATTTGATGCTATTGAGTGAAACCATCGGATTAAGGTTTATGTCCAGATTGTTATTCATCATTATACCCACTGATCATGTTCCATATGTTGTCCCGTGAGTAGTTCGTTTAGTTCTTGAGGACATGGGAGAAGTCTTGTGTTAGTAGTGGAGCTATGTGAGTAATTTGTATTGATATGATATTTAAGTTGTGGTGTTATTCTTCTAGTGGTATCATGTGAACGTTGAATACATGATACTTCGCCTTTATGGACCTAGGGGAATGCATCGTGTATTTGGCTACTAATTGCGGGGTTGTCGGAGCGACAGAAACCTGAAACCCTGTTAGGAAACCATTGCATGAGGGAGCTTACGATCTCAGAGTTTAAGGCTGTGGTTAGATTTTATCTTAATTATCTTCTTGTAGTTGCGGATGCTTGCAAGGGGTTTAATCACAAGTATGTATCTTATATCTTATATTTACTAATTGGAGGCACCGTAAAAACCTCCACGTTAATCCACATCATTAGAATAATTAAGACAATTAAACCTAAAATTAATGGTTAAGATTAGTTGAAAGAACGTAATTTATTATGTACCATAGAAAGTTAGGTAGTCACGTTAAATCATTATAGGCACGTTATTTTAAAATAGTATCCTAACCTTAAATCTTATTTTCAACTGTTGAGGGCGGATGAGAAACAAGAGGGCGGACCTAATTTCTACATATCGTGTCTCTATAGGAAACACAATCCGTTGACAATAAAAAAATCAAAAGAAATGCATGCCTACAGATATACTAACATCACGGTAATGAATGCAAATTTAAAGGCCATGCACGCCTAGAGATATATATATACTCCATATAATACAAAATTTTCTTGCCCAACAAAACAACGCAATCTCTACAACTTTCCTCCGTTTCCGTTGTTATTTCATCTTCTAGAGGGATCAAGCCGTGTCGGCGGAAGCAGCGCCTGCCGATTTGCCCACATCCCCAAGCATCACGCCGTCTCGCCGGCATCCTATTGTCTCAAGCATCAGTCCATCAGGAACAGATTCACGCACGAACGATCGAAGGCATCACGCCATTAGCAAAATTTTCCAGCACAAAGGTGACTGCACTCTGCAAAGTTTGTATATAAAAGCTACTCCGTACTTTATTATGTAATAGCATAAATCTTCGCATGACTCTTCCATGCTAATTGCAGTACACAACGACACGTACAGGGTAGCAGCACGGGTACAGAGTTGACGATGTCCGGGCCTTCGGGGCAAGGCAGGAGGGCATCCGTGGCCGCAACATCTTACCAGGGAGCATGCCCGGCGGGTGCGCCATACTGGACGAGGTCGGCGAGAGTTGCAGCCGCATACCTAGCAGGAGGCAGGAGCGTGCACTTCCGTCTCAGTCCCACGGCAGTAGCAGGTGTGGTTGTGTGACTAGGGAGATCAAAAGCTGGGGAACTGAAGAAACACCGCGTCTAGGTAGGAGGAGGAGCGCCGCCGCTTGAGTTCAACGCCGGCCGGGGAACACGCAAGCCTTCATGACGGGGAGGAAGAGATCAACGACTTGCAAGCCTCAACGAGACCACCATCCAGCCTCTAGCGGTACGGATTATGCATCTGCAAGCTGCTACTCCTCGAATCCTACTGCGGCTGCTCCTCCGCCGATAACCTGGCCGTCTCCTTTCCAATCACATATTCACATCCCCTTTGGTAGCTTCGTCACATGTACATCCCTATTTCCACATGGCCAGGATCGATCAGGATCCCAACTTGGCTATTTCTTATTTTGATGAATCATGTGTGCATACACGGTCAGGGAGTTCCAGAGTATCAATGTGTGCCTGATGGCGGTGGCTGAACATGACTGCAACCTCGACTAGATGTGTGTTCCTTGCTTTGTGTGTTGATTAAAAGTTGAAAACCCAAAAATATTAGTTCTTCTTCTTTGATTTTGTAAAGATGCTGCAGGGTTCAACGGTCTTTCGTGATTTCATTGGAGCTTGGTTATCATTTCATATTATTCAAGTCACGCAAGTGAAGAGCAACAATGGCGGGACGACAATTCGAGTTGTGGTGAGAGGCTGGTATGAACTCTATTTGTTTTCATTTTTGTACATATATTCATTTATGTGGACATGCTTAGTTTGTTTGTGTAAGGTGTATGTTACTTAATGATGCTCAGTACTTTATGCTCTCTCATGATTAGTTCCAATTTACTAATCTCTACTATTAAGAGCAAACTGGTGAATGCCTGGTGTCACATTTTTAGGATGGACAATAATACCCCCCACGTCACAAGATAAAACGCAACTAACAAAACAACCCATCCTACCATGCGCAGCACCATTAGGCGTGTTCAAAATTTCAAATGGCACAACAAACACCTACTATTTCTCAACTAACACGTCTTTATCCTACCAGCCCGTGGATAACAAACAACTCCACACCATTAGGCGTATCTTTTCAAAATTTCAAATGGCACAACAAACACCTACTATTTCTCAACTAACACGCCATCAAAATTTAAAATGGCACTATCGTCTTCATCACGCTGACCACAACCAGGGTCGCTGCTGACCGTCGTCTTCATCGCGCTGACCAAAGTCGCTGTCAGCCGTCTTCTTCATCTCGCTGACCAGGGTCGCTGCTGACCGTCGTCTTCATCGCGCTGACCAAAGTCGATGTCAGCCGTCTTCTTCATCTCGCTGACCAAAGTCGCCATCGAGTAAAAAGACCTTCGTCGCCAAGCCTGCCGTCTTCACTAGCCAGGTTCCTCTTAAAAGAAATTTCACGGATCCTCTTTGGGCAGAATCGATCATGATGAGCAGCACGTTGAGGGAGAAAATAGAACCTTAGTAGAGATAAAACGATCAAGTAGCCAGGGAGATAAATAAACTGCACAAGTAGCCATGTTAGCAGTTACACGTCCTGCATCTCAGAAGGAATAGCATATTCAGATTGCAAGATATATACCACTGAAATAAACGCGAATCTGGCACAAAATAGAACCTTATTGAGGAAGATAGATAAAACAAACCTGGGTGCATAAGTAGGCTATTGTGGAGAAGAAGTCGTTTCCTGCAGTATAGATGCAGAATGGGTTAAACTATTGCTTTATGTTAGCATATTTCTCAAATTAACTATAGAACAGAGGTGCAACTATTGCTTGATGTCATCGTATCTTTTAAACTATAGAACAGACATTAAGGACGCCTACCAGGAGCATTGCCTACTACATTCAGTGACTTGTTTTTCTTTTCTTATTTACAGGTCATAAAATGTCACACTTTCCAAATCAACTAATTGATAAAGGAAAAAATGGTATGTATATCAGTGTACCTTGTTAAATGGTTTTGAACATTGTCAATGATAAGCTGGTGTGCCCATGTCGACAGTGGTTGCTGAGAATGGCTCTTCAAACCGATCACAAGCCATTGGTTTGTCACGCCCACAAACAGGATTTTTCATACGTGAACCACTGACAGATCAGACAGTTCTGTCATCGGACGATGATGATCAGACACCATTGGCGTGGAGATTTCCAACTCAAAGTAACCTCACAATAAGAGGAACTCCATTGGTTGGGGAAAGCTCAAACGGTATGTCGTTTGACTTAGCTTATTTCACTGCATAAGTTTCAGGATGCATTATCATCGTTAACCGTATGCATCAAACGCAGACATACGAGCTCAAATGAGACTGCCCATTGCAACTCAAAGTACACTCACAATAGGAGACACTCCATCGCCTGGGGGTAGCTCAAACGGTATGACATGAAACCAATTAAATATGTGTATTATTTAAATTTAGCTGTGTGTATTTATAATACTGAAAAGCTCAAACTGTATGTCATCATTGCAGACAGACAACCTCAAAGTCAACAAACGTCAAAGAGCTCGTCGACAACGATTAACTCTTCAGGAGAGGCAAGAGATTAATGCAAATAGACGCGCAAACAGGACAGTGGCAACAACTGCTGAGCGGGAACAAGAGAACGCACGTCGAAGAGATAGTAGGCGCAATCTAACAAGTGAGCAGCGACAAACCATCAATACAAACCAAAGAGCACGTAGGCAGGGAATTCTCAAGATAGGAGGGAGGCAGCGCGGGATCTACGCAAAGCAAACACCGAGGCTAGGCGGAACACCCCATGTTCTCAATCCATCGCAATGCCACGCCCAGATGCAGCTGTCAACCCGGAAGTCACGAAACGCTCCTCACCTATCACAGCTGATTCTACTCCTGCCTCCCCTTCAACGAGCACATCGGCGTATACTCTCGGGACTGATGGTAATATACATCCATATTTACTCACGCAATAATAGGTGATGGTTAACGCCTCAAAAATGTTACACGCAACTAACAAAACAACCCATCCTACCATGCGCAGCACCATTAGGCGTGTTCAAAATTTCAAATGGCACAACAAACACCTACTATTTCTCAACTAACACGTCTTTATCCTACCAGCCCGTGGATAACAAACAACTCCACACCATTAGGCGTAGCTTTTCAAAATTTCAAATGGCACAACAAACACCTACTATTTCTCAACTAACACGCCATCAAAATTTAAAATGGCACTGTCGTCTTCATCACGCTGACCACAACCAGGGTCGCTGCTGACCGTCGTCTTCATCGCGCTGACCAAAGTCGCTGTCAGCCGTCTTCTTCATCTCGCTGACCAGGGTCGCTGCTGACCGTCGTATTCATCGCGCTGACCAAAGTCGCTGTCAGCCGTCTTCTTCATCTCGCTGACCAAAGTCGCCATCGAGTAAAAAGACCTTCGTCGCCAAGCTTGCCGTCTTCACTAGCCAGGTTCCTCTTAAAAGAACTTTCACGGATCCTCTTTGGGCAGAATCGATCATGATGAGCAGCACGTTGAGGGAGAAAATAGAACCTTAGTAGAGATAAAACGATCAAGTAGCCAGGGAGATAAATAAACTGCACAAGTAGCCATGTTAGCAGTTACATGTCCTGCATCTCAGAAGGAATAGCATATTCAGATTGCAAGATATATACCACTGAAATAAACGCGAATCTGGCACAAAATAGAACCTTATTGAGGAAGATAGATAAAACAAACCTGGGTGCATAAGTAGGCTATTGTGGAGAAGAAGTCGTTTCCTGCAGTATAGATGCAGAATGGGTTAAACTATTGCTTTATGTTATCATATTTCTCAAATTAACTATAGAACAGAGGTGTAACTATTGCTTGATGTCATCATATCTTTTAAACTATAGAACAGACATTAAGGACGCCTACCAGGAGCATTGCCTATTACATTCAGTGACTTGTTTTTCTTTTCTTATTTACAGGTCATAAAATGTCACACTTTCCAAATCAACTAATTGATAAAGGAAAAAATGGTATGTATATCAGTGTACCTTGTTAAATGGTTTTGAACATTGTCAATGATAAGCTGGTGTGCCCATGTCGACAGTGGTTGCTGAGAATGGCTCTTCAAACCGATCACAAGCCATTGGTTTGTCACGCCCACAAACGGGATTTTTCATACGTGAACCACTGGCAGATCAGACAGTTCTGTCATCGGACGATGATGATCAGACACCATTGGCGTGGACATTTCCAACTCAAAGTAACCTCACAATAAGAGGAACTCCATTGGTTGGGGAAAGCTCAAACGGTATGTCGTTTGACTTAGCTTATTTCACTGCATAAGTTTCAGGATGCATTATCATCGTTAACCGTATGCATCAAACGCAGACATACGAGCTCAAATGAGACTGCCATTGCAACTCAAAGTACACTCACAATAGGAGACACTCCATCGCCTGGGGGTAGCTCAAACGGTATGACATGAAACCAATTAAATATGTGTATTATTTAAATTTAGCTGTGTGTATTTATAATACTGAAAAGCTCAAACTGTATGTCATCATTGCAGACAAACAACCTCAAAGTCAACAAACGTCAAAGAGCTCGTCGACAACGATTAACTCTTCAGGAGAGGCAGGAGATTAATGCAAATAGACGCGCAAACAGGACAGTGGCAACAACTGCTGAGCGGGAACAAGAAAACGCACGTCGAAGAGATAGTAGGCGCAATCTAACAAGTGAGCAGCGACAAACCATCAATACAAACCAAAGAGCACGTAGGCAGGGAATTCTCAAGATAGGAGGGAGGCAGCGCGGGATCTACGCAAAGCAAACACCGAGGCTAGGAGAAACACCCCATGTTCTCAATCCATCGCAATGCCACGCCCAGATGCAGCTGTCAACCCGGAAGTCACGAAACGCTCCTCACCTATCACAGCTGATTCTACTCCTGCCTCCCCTTCAACGAGCACACCGGCGTATACTCTCGGGACTGATGGTAATATACACCCATATTTACTCACGCAATAATAGATGATGGTTAACGCCTCAAAAATGTTACAGGCGACATTGATGCATTCCTTAGCGGTATCATTGACGACAATGCCATCGCTGACGAACCCAGTGACGAGGAGTACTGCATGTTTTCCGGTGAAGGTACGTCTTCCGGCTGTTTTAGGCGACATTGTTGCCTTCCTTCGCGGTATCATTGACAAGTCTGTGACATGCTATGCCTGTAGGTTCTGACGATGATGGCGTGGAAATCGATGATCCGTCAGACGAATTCGGCGTGGGCTCAGTCGATCCTTTTGACTTTGTGTACTCAAACCTACCAGACAGCACGCACATGTTGGAGAAAGTACCGGATTACATAAACTGCAAGGCCAAGAGGTTTGAGCATGAGCCCCCTGGTTTCTGCTGTCGAAATGGCCAGATCAGACTGGCTGAACAACGTCCTATCCCGGAGCTCATGAGGTTATGGTCCAGCGCGGATGCGGACTCTCGACATTTTCGACAGAGTATCCGATTCTTCAACGGCCACTTCGCCTTCACAACGCTTGGCGTCACCCTCGACAACAGCTGCACGAATATGAGCTCCGGGGTTTACACATTCCGGGCGAACGGCTCTTTCTACCGTAACGTGCATTCTTTCGGGCCCGGCTCTCTTCCTGAACATCTGCAGTTGTACTTCTACGACGACGATCCCAGCCTGACCCATCGCAAGGAAGCTACCAAGCAACTGGACCAGGAGGTTGTCCGGAAGTTGACGAACATCATGAGAGCAAATCCCTACTCCGAGACATTAAGGACGCTGGGTGCCCACAGGGACAACCTCCAGGATTACCGGATAGAACTGAACACCGATCAAAAGCTAGACCAAAGGCGATACAATCTACCGATGGCGTCTGAGGTGGCTGCCATCTGGGTCGAGGGGAGCGACCTGGCAAATAGGTTCAAACGCAGCATTACCCTGCACGGGAACAACAATGAGAGGTACAGCGTCAACGGACCATGGCTTTAATAAATAGTGTATTCAGTCATTTCTTGAATTGTGCGAAGTGGATCTTTAAATATTTTAAGTATTATATATTTATTGTATATACTTTAATATTTGCATGCATTATTTACACGCTTATGCATTTGACATTACATTAAAGGGCCGTGGCGAAGCACGGGCATTCTACTAGTAGTAGGTAACATGTCATATAGATGTTTGCTTGCATTGCTTTATTCATATAACGGTATGACATTATGGTATCCTCCTCTGAATGTTTCATTTGAATCGACTTGGCACATGCTCAAGCATGCATAAAACTAAACAATATTCATTTAAGCCTCGATGATTTATCTTGCCTCGAAGTTCTTGTATTACTTTTATGCTTCCGTTAATTGTGTCCGTCGCAAGCATGATTATGACAGCTACTGCTTTCTTGATTGTCGCTTCCCAGTCTATTGATAGCCTTCACTTGTGCTGAGTATGAGCTCTACTCGTGCATCCAACCACTAAAAATCAAAGTGCCAATTATGTCCATCATACCTACCTATATGTGGTATTTCACTGGCACTCCAAAGTGAATTGCTTGTGTGCTACCTTTAAACCTTCAAAATTACAACCTGTTTTATGTTTTGTTTTAGCTCATGAGGAAGTATTAAGTGCTTTATTGTCCTTTCATGACTCATAACGCGACTAGCATACATAATGTGCTGGTCCTTAATATTGCAAAAAGAGCAAGACATTGGGTGCCCATCCCAAATAAAATATAAAATGAACATATAAAAAAACACTGCTCCGGACATTATGTACTGGAGAGATCCTAAATAATGGTGTTCATTGGAGAACTACATGGGAGCCACTCTTGAGGTCACTATATGAAGGGATGATAAATCATTTAATGTTAGTCGTTGACATAGACATGCATGCTTCTCAAAATACATATTTTTAACACTCCTATTGCATTTGAAATGAAAAGCTCTAGCACATGAGTAATCTTGCTTCCCTCTGCGCAGGGCCCATCTTTTACTTTTATGTTGAGTCACCATCCTTTCTTCGAGCACCTTCTTGAAAGCCTAGCTGTCATTCTTTAATGTGATTGTCCCGGAATAAGATTAATTGTGGTATAACTGTGATGCTTGAATCTTTCGATATTTTTACTTCTAGTATCCTCTTGAACTTCAGAGGTGCCCGGGCATTTATGTTTTGCTCCACAAATAGGGCAAACGAGATACCACTTTATCATATCATATTATGAACATTGCAATCCTGCAGATACTTATGTTTCATGTTGCTTATTATTGTGTTGGTATCTTTTCATGACTTGCAAAACTATTGAGTAGCCTTAGTTGCATGCTTCTTATTATGAATTGCCTAAGCAATTGATCATGTAACGAGAATATATACATCATATGAAGCAAATGAGTTTGTGAAAGTTTCTTTTATCGCACTCAGATGTCACTGAATTGCTTGAGGACAAGCAATAAGCTAAGTTTGAGGGAGTTGATTGATGTCTACGTGTGCTTCTATTCTTGTAGACAGTGTTGGGCCTCCAAGAGCAGAGGTTTGTAGAACAGCAGCAAGTTTCCCTTAAGTGAATCACCCAAGGTTTATCGAACTCAGGGAGGTAGAGGTCAGAGATATCCCTCTCAAGCAACCCTGCAGTTAAGATACAAGAAGTCTCTTGTGTCCCCAACACACCTAATACACTTGTCAGATGTATAGGTGCACTAGTTCGCGAAGAGATAGTGAAATACAAGTAATATGGATGATTATAAGTAGCAATTGCAATCTGAAATAAAAATGGCAACAAGCGAACATGTAGCAGAACTTGTTGGAAACGGTGTTTCAATGCTTAGAAATAAGGCCTAGGTATCATACTTTCACTAGTGGACACTCTCAACAATGATCACATAATTGAATAAATAAATGCTACTCTTAAACACTCTCTTGTTGGATGACGAACACCATTCATTGCGTAGGGCTACAAAAGCACACCTCAAGCCGGAGTAAACAAGCTCCACAACTTCATAAAGGAATCACACACGATGCGCACACTGTCACCATCACACCATGGAGAGTAACTCCGGAGTTCATATTAAAGTAACCTCTAGAGTGCATAATAGACAAGAGTAACATCTACATATTCAACTAGATCACAAAGCTCATGATCACATAAAGATCACACCATGGGAGAGAGATGAACCACATAGCTACCGGTAGAGCCCTCAGCCTCGGGGAGAACTACTCCCTCCTCATCATGGGAGACAACAACGGCGATGAAGATGGCGATGGAGTCGATGAAGATGGATTCCGGGGGCACTTCCCCGTCCCGGCGGCATGCCGGAACAGAGACTTCTGTCCCCCAAACTTGGCTTTGCGATGGCGGTGGCTACGTAACTTTTCGTGGAGGAAGACCGATGCCCCTAGGGTTTTTACTTCTGGGGGAATATATAGGCGGAAGGGCGGCCTCGGAGGGGCCAGCGGGCTCCCTCCCCACATCTGGGCGCGGCCAGGGGGCCACCTGCGCCGCCATATGGTGTGGGCCCCCTGCTACCCTTCCTTGACTCCTCTTCGGTGTTCTGGAAGACTCCGTGGAAAATAGGGCCGTGGGCTTTTGTTTCGTCCAATTCCGAGAATATTTCATGTGTAGAATTTCTGAAACCAAAAACAGCGAAAACAGCGGCGCTTCGGCATCTTGTTAATAGGTTAGTCCGGAAAATGCATAAAAATGATATAAAGTGTGAGTAAAACATGTAGGTATTGTCATAAAACAAGCATGGAACATAAGAAATTATAGATACGTTGGAGACGTATCAAGCATCCCAAGCTTAGTTCCTACTGCCCTCGAGTAGGTAAACGATAAAAAGAATAATTTCTGAAGTGACATGCTACCAACATAATCTTGATCAACACTATTTGTAAAGCATATGAGATGAATGAAGTGACCCAAAGCAATGGTCTATAGTTTGCTAACAAAAAGATAATGACTAAACAACTGAATCATATAGCAAAACTTTTCAGGAAGAGTACTTTCAAGACAAGCATCAAAAAGTCTTGCATAAGAGTTAACTCATAAAGCAATAGATTCAAAGTTAAAGGCATTGAAGCAACACAAAGGATGATTAAGTTTCAGCAATTGCTTTCAACTTGTAACATGTGTATCTCATGGATAGTTGTCAATATAAAGCAATATAACAAGTGCAATAATAACATGTAAGAATCAGTGCACACAGTTGACACAAGTGTTTGCTTCTAAGATAGAAAGAAGTAGGTAAACTGACTCAACATAAAGTAAAAGAAAGGCCCTTCGCAGAGGGAAGAAGGGATTACTCATGTGCTAGAGCTTTTTATTTTGAAAACATGGAAACAATTGTGTCAACCGTAGTAATAATTCATATTGGTTATGTATAAAACTTCCTATAAGTTGCAACCCTCATCCATCGAATACTAATAGTGCCCGCACCTTGTCCTAATTAGCTCGGATTTCCATGGATTATCATTGCATTACATATGTTTCAACCAAGTGTCACAAAGGGGTACCTCTATGCCACCTATACAAAGGACCAAGGAGATAAATCGCATTTGATTTCTCGATTTTGATAGATCTCAACTTGAGGACATTCATACCGGGACAACATAGAAAACAGATAATGGACTCCTCTTTTATGCTTTAAGCATTCAACAACAGATAATATTCTCATAAGAGATTTGAGGATTAATGTCCAAGCTGAAACTTCCACCATGATACATGGCTTTGGTTGGCGGCCCAATGTTCTTCTCTAACAATATGCATACTCAAACCATTTCACTCATGTAAAATCTCCCTTACTTCAGACAAGACGAACATGCATAGCAACTCACATGATATTCAACAAAGGTGTGACGGGTTGATGGCGTCCCCCAGATAACATGGTTACCGCTCAACAAGCAACTTATAAGAACTAAGATACATAAGCGACATATTCCTTACCACAATAGTTTTTTAGGCTACTTTCCCATGAGCTATGTATTGCAAAAACATGGAATGAATTTTTTTGAAAGGTAGCACATGAAGTATTTACTTGGAATGGCAGAAAAATACCACATAGTAGGTACGTAGTTATGGTGGACACAAATGGCATAGGTTTTGGCTCAAGGTTTTGGATGCACGAGAAGCATTTCCTCTCAGTACAAGGCTTTGGCTAGCAAGGTTGTTTGAAGCAAACACAAGTATAAACCGGTACAGCAAAACTTACATAAGAACATATTGCAAGCATTATAAGACTCTACACTGTCTTCCTTGTTGTTCAAACACTTTTACCAGAAAATATCTAGACCTTAGAGAGACCAATCATGCAAACCAAATTTCAACAAGCTCTACTGTAGTTCTCCACTAATAGATTTAAACTACATGATGCAAGAGCTTAAACATGATCTACTTGAGAGCTCAAAACAATTGCCAAGTATCAAATTATTCAAGACAATATACCAATTACCACATGAAGCATTTCTGTTTCCAACCAAATAACAATAAGTGCTGCGGCTTTCAACTTTCGCCATGAATATTAAAGTAAAACGAAGAACACAAGTGTTCAAATGAAAAAGCGGAGCGTGTCTCTCTCCCACACAAGAGTAACATCTACATATTCAACTAGATCACAAAGCTCATGATCACATAAAGATCACACCATGGGAGAGAGATGAACCACATAGCTACCGGTAGAGCCCTCGGTCTCGGGGAGAACTACTCCCTCCTCATCATGGGAGACAGCAACGACGATGAAGATGGCGATGGAGTCGATGAAGATGGATTCTGGGGGCACTTCCCCGTCCGGCGGCGTGCGAGAACGAGACTTCTGTCCCCAAACTTGGCTTCGCGATGGCGGCGGCTACATAACTTTTTGTGGAGGAGGACCGATGCCCTAGGGTTTTTACTTGGGGAATATAGGCGGAAGGGCGGCCTCGGAGGGGCGGGGGCCATCCGGCGCGGCCGGGGGCCACCGCGCCGCCATATGGTGTGGGCCCCCTGCTGCCCTTCCTTGACTCCTCTTCGGTGTTCAGACTCCGTGAAAAATAGGGTCGTGGGCTTTTGTTTCGTCCAATTCGAGAATATTTCTGTGTAGAATTTCTGAAACCAAAACAGCAGGAAACATGAACTGGCGCTTCGGCATCTTGTTAATAGGTTAGTCCCGGAAAATGCATAAAAATGATATAAAGTGTGAGTAAAACATGTAGGTATTGTTATAAAACAAGCATGGAACATAAGAAATTATAGATACGTTGGAGACGTATCATTGATACGTCCAAAACGTATCTACTTTCCCGAACACTTTTGATGTTGTTTGCCCTCTATCTTGTGTGTTTTGATTGCAACTAACGCGGACTGATGCTGTTTTCAGCAGAATTGCTCTGTTGTCTCATTTTTATGCAGAAATTCAACTTCCAGGAAAATTCTCGAAAAATAACGCAAAATCCATATTTCACCCGAAGACTCACGGAGCCAGAAGACGAGATGGAGGGGGTCCACGAGGGGCCCACACCTACTCTAGGCGCGGGCCAGGCTTGGTTGCGCCTAGGGGTGTTTGGCTGCCTCGGCCACCCCCTCGACCTCTCCTTCGCACTATATAAAGCTCCTGACCTGGAAATACTGGGGGGTTGATGTTTTCCGGAAAGAGTTCATTGCTCTGCCCGAAACCCTAGTCGGGACCGAAACTGTTCACCCTGCGGACGAGATTTGGAGGAGATCATCGCCATCGCCATCAGACGCCTCTCCATCAACCATCCATGATTCCCCCATCTATGTGTGAGTAATTCCCCGTTGTAGGCTGTAGGGGATGGTAGGGATTGGATGAGATTGGTCATGTAATAGCTATAAGATTGTTATGGGCATAGTGTCTTAGTATTTTTGACATTGTGGTAACTTGCTATGCTTAATGCTTGTCACTTTGGACCGAAGTGCCATGATCTCATATCTGAACATGTTATTGATTCATGATGATAATTATTGTTTTTGATCATATCTGCAAGTTGTATACACATATTGTTGGCCGGAACCCGAGGCCCCAAAGTGACGGAAATTGGGTTAACCGGAGGGGATGGCTATGATGTGAGGATCATATGTGTTCACGGAGTGTTAATCTTTGCTCTGGTACTCTATTAAAAGGAGTACCTTAATTAACAGTAGTTTCCCTTGAGGCCTCCCTGCAACGGGCTGGTAGGACAAAAGATGGCATGCAAGTTTCTCATTGCGAGCACGCACGACTAAATAGGAACACACGTCTATGGTTATGTTATGCTAGGATGCTTATATTATTGAGTAACAGTATAATGGAACCACCTAGGAGCAACCACAGTAATTTAACTCTCTGGACCGTCCGATTCATTCGTTAGACGTTTCAGATGCATCCTCGTTTCCCGCATCATTGATGAAGTGGTTCCGTTCCTTAAATCGCGCCGAACGGGCCAACCCAACATCAAAGGGCTGCTACTCCGCACGCCGAGCTAGCCCAGTTTTGGTTGATCGGGCCGTGAATAGTTCATGTGGGCTTTTAGGGCTTCATTTTATTTCCTTGCGCAACATTGGCATCGCACCAAACAGTGAACATGGAGACGAAGCGGCCGCGTTTCCTTCCTTTCTCCTCTCTCTCTCTTCTCGTTCCGCCGCGGTTTCCTCTCCGATTGCTACACGCGTGAGTGGTGCTTGCTGCGTGCGATTGGCACCCGCCACGAAACGGGTCAGGCGATGGTCGCACCAATGGATCCCTACTAATATCGAACTTCTTTCGATTTTTCGGGGATCTAGAAGCCCGGCTATTTCGGCCTTTCTTCTCCGGCGACGGTGTCGTGCAGATGGTGTTCCTACAGCAGCTTGGGTTTAGGACATGCGGGCCTGCGCGATGCACGCACCTGTGGATCCCTGCAAATTGCCGCTTAGTTCGATTTCGCATGGATTTGTAAGCCCGCCGACTTTCTGCCCGTCTTCCCCCGGCGCCGGCATGGTGTTACAGTCTGTTTGCCTCCTCTAATCATTTGTTCTACCATATATATGTTGCCTATAATCGGATTTCTCCCTTTCATCTAACCTGCTCATTATTTTTTTGTGAGGGTTAATTTGTCTCCTCAATCCACGCGGGCTGATTTTGTGGCGTTAGCATGACTCTTAAGTGCTGCCCCCACTTGCCTTCCATCTGGTTATGTTTCACTGATGTGACAGGCAGATAATTGATTGCCCAATGACAGCGGCATGGCCGTAGAGGTCGTTCATCTTGTCCTGCAATGTTGCCTATTCGACTATTCGTGGTACACATGTTATGTTGTTCGTTCGTCGCCGCTTCATTATTGTGTGATCCCCAGGCTTGCTTCTCCTGCTCCTTTGATCTCTGGTATAAAATTATTGCATTGTCATATTGATCCTCCTGGTCCGTGTTGGTTCATGGAGGAATTGGGGATCGATATTTACTTCACACTGGTGAGAAAATGACTTTTTACTAGCTATATGGAGCTGATCTTGCATCTTGACAATTTATCAGGTTATATTAGGATGGTTGTTTCCTAGCCTAGGCTTACTTCAATTCGTGTTCTAATTTGTGTTCCTGTTGAGTTTGTAGAGACGTCTAAGATTACCACAAATTTCCTACCACAAATTTCCAATGGTGGGGTTTACTGGCTTGTGAGCACCTCTTTGAGATATGTGCTGATTTGGGGACATGCATGATCTCTCTTTGTATTGTCCTATAGTTTGATGCGCGAAACAGTTTGACAGTTTTTTTTTGCACTGTATATTTTTTGGTATATTGGAACATAAAAGTATATTTAAGTTTTCACCTTTGGCAGTGTTTATTTGATGTCGATATGTTGGCGTGTCTTCATCTGTTATTGGAGCATGAAGTTTCTACTTGGGAGGAAGATTTTGATAGGTTAAATTTTGAATACATGTAATTCTTGGGTAGAGGATTCTCGGCCATGTGAATTAGATCATTTACTTCTCTTCGTATCAATTCCTTTGCTCTTCAAGTTGGAGGTTTCTGTCTTTATTTTTTGCGATTAAGTTGGAGGTTTTGTTCCTAAGATCTGACCTCTTTCCTTTGCAGGAGAGATTAAACCTATGTCAAGAGAGTTGAAATCGATTCAACTTTTGGACCTGCAGCGTGGGAAGCCTGTTAACATGTGGCAGGATCGAGGTCAGCTGAGGCATGGTCGGCACCTCAAGGCTGTTAAGGGCTCCAACAACCTCTGTACCACCATAGAAGGTGTGCTGGTACTCTGCTCCCTTTTATTTAGTACTACAACGAATATGATCCTCACCAGACTCCATAGTTTCCTATTGATTCAGCTAAATGCTTTCATAATTTCCGCAAATACTTAGCAGAAAAAACAACTTTAGTGGAAATATTTAGGGTTACTGAGTTGTATGTTAAATGGAGCCACCAATTTTCATATATGGCCAATTAATTCATTGGAGTTATCTACTTATCGATTTTTCATCCCTCCTACAGATCATTATTTCTCTGACCATTGAAATTTCAGTAAAGTGAACAGTGCTTTTAAAATCAGGGCCTTGATAACTGAAGTTGTCTAGTTCTTGTTTACAGCCTTAGATGAACATTTGGTAGACACTTTTATAAGTATTATTGGATACTAAATACACAATATAGAACCTCAGATGAACTCTTAGTAGCCACTTTTCTTTCCTCGAAAGTATTGTTGGATAAGAAATACACAAAATTTAAGTATTATTTTCTTCACAGGCATACAGTTAAATGCTTAAAGTCTTTCTTTGTCATTCTTTAATTGAAAGTAGTTTTGTTAAGGGGACATAAGCACAAACAAAATATTCTTAATCTTTACACATTTATTCTTGTCTAACTTGCCGTTTGTGTGCCTCACATCCTCATAGCTCCTTTGCAAGATGAAGAAAAGCCTCATCTCTTCCAGGACTTTGGTACATTGCTTATTTGAGGGAATCTCAAGACTACAAGAGTTCTTGATTTGTCAATCAGAAATTAATCCATTGGAAAATTTGTTGCCAGCATTCAAGAGCTTGGAGACATTGAAGTGGCTGTTATGGGATTTCTTGGATGTTTCCATCAATTTGTTCGCTGTTGTGTCAATGCTTACTAATCGGTGAGCTATTTCTAGCCAGTCGACAATATAACTATACGTACAGGCTAAGGGCCCAAAGATTTTTGATACTTTTGCTGAAAGTAGGAAAATTTACATATCTGTGTTACTTTGGTGCCGAAATCTTATGAAATTTGTATGCAACTTAATATGACATGCAGGTGAAACTGATCGATAGTGCGTGTAACAAAACTGATTCATAGAAAAGCAAATTGTAGGCATATTGCAGTAATCACGATGTGTGTTCACATTGACAAATAAAAACTAAATTACTGATATTTAACAACTTTTTTCTTTCAGAAAATGCATTCTTCAGTTATATGGGGAATAACGAAATTAACCATTTGGAAGCACATAAAAGAAATCCTTGGCCTTACTATACTTTATTAGCATGATTATACTTTGAATATCGCTATGATCATCTTATATAACTGATGATATAGTGACTTCCGGAGGAGATGGGTGTGGGTGGATGTAGGTACGGAAGATCCATCCCTGGCTTTCCCCACCGAGATGGCGGAGAAGCGTCCCAGCTGGTGTGCTTTGAAGAAGAGGGATGAAGATGGAGGCGTGCATTGATGAAGATGAATGAAGACGGAGCTTGCCATTCATATGGTGGTCATGGATACATGAAGATATGCCGAAGAATGAGCTCTCCCATTATGGTTTATGGGGGAGCAATCCGCAATACTTCATCAAGCAAGTACAATCAAGAATGGAGTTCTATCTTGAAGCGTCAAGATCGTGATCATCAAGTTCAAGTGGAATGCACAAGGATATGGTTTGTTCTTGATAGGCTTTCTTTATTACCGGTCGCTTGTAGTTGGGAGATTGTTAGTAGATGGTAATATGATACTTCAGACTAAAGTACGAGATTTGACTATTTTTACAATTCTTTCATAAACAGCAAGGGCACACCTTTATTATCAATAGAGAAAGGTAATTTTGCATTACAATGACCCATGTGCTCCTCATATATGTAATATATTTTAGAGAATACAAAACATGGGTAGTTACAATCCAAACCCTTGTGACAATGTACTTCTTATTTTAAAAACTTTACTTGACATATATGACGATAAATTGTTGGTTGGTAGAAGTCTAGAAACTCTCAGAATCGGGTGGCCATGGTTTGTTAACTAATAGAACATGATGTAATTCTGGGGCATGTAGTGGCAAATAGGTTCACCACGCACTCCGCCCAACATCTCAAAGTATTGCTTGTCCCAGTCAGATGTGTTCATGTGGCACATGGTGGTTGTTGTCACGAGTGGCATGCCATTTTTCTTATCCTTGAGTTGCACCCTGAAAGACTGCACTTCTTTCGGCCGATGACAATAAAAGACTTCATACGGAAAATCCATAGGGTGGCATGGCACCATATTAGTGCTTAATGGAGTGATTCTAACCACGGTGTATCTGGAGCTTGGGGTCTCATGGCCATAAATCCTTGTAACGGTTTGTCGTACGCGGACAACTCCTAACACTTTAGTGGAGAACCTTTCCATTGCTCCTCGGGATGAGAAGCACATGTGAGGTTCCTCCTTGTCACTCGGCTTGTCACATGAATGAAGTGTGTCAGCTACCTGCTTTGCCTTTACGGAGTTGTGAGGTATCTTGAAATGTGAAAGGATGATTCCAAAGTACTTTGACTTCAATGGAATAGATACGGAACTATCAGATTTTGGCATACCAACTCGTGTAAACATGGTGCCTTCCGGCAGTACTGTGCCAACATGCAGATTCTTCTTTAGGAACAACATGCCAGTTTGCACTTTTATCTGTTGGTGTCTCATTTGCGCTTGGAGAATAGGGGAATCTGCATAGATATAAACCATCAATTGATTTTTTTTGGCACGATCATGCTCTATTTGCAAATTCAGTATAACTTGTTATATTATGCACAAAATAATTAACAAACTATGACATTATTCAGACATAACATATTCTCATCTTGGGAAGGTAGAACAAGTAATTACACCCGGTTGATGGATTGCATTTTGCCGGATAAGCACTAACACCAAAGTCATCTTCTTATGTAGAAAATTACAAACAATCAGATAATTTATATTTAAAATATTTTCAACGTGTTCAGCTTGCACAACTACTTACGCGAGGTTGACGGATTCCATTTTGCCGGATAAGCACTGACACCAAAGTCGCCTTCTTCTGTAGAAAATAACAAACAATGAGATAATTCAGATTTAAAATAGTTTGAACATGTTCAGCTTGGACAACTACTTACGCGAGGTTGATGGATTCCATTTTGCCGGATAAGCACTCGCACCAAAGTCATCTTCTTCTGTAGAAAATAACAAACAATGAGTTGATTCAAATTTAAAATATTTTGAACGTGTTCACCTTGCACAGCTACTTACGCGAGGTTGATGGATTCCATTTTGCCGGATAAGCACTCACACCAAAGTCATCTTCTTCTGTAGAAAATAACAAAAAATGAACTGATTTAGACTCGGAATATTTTCAACATGGTAAGCTTGCACAACCACTTACCCGAGGTTGATGGAATCCATTTTGCCGGATAAGCACTGACATCAAAGTCATCTTCATCTGTATAAAATACCAAACAATGAGATGATTCAGACTTAAAATAGTTTGAACGTGTTCACCTTGCGCAACTACTTACGCGAGGTTGATGGGTTCCATTTTGCCGGATAAGCACTGACACCAAAGTCATTTTCTCCTATAGTAAATAACAAAAAATGATATGATTTTAGACTTAAAATAGTTTGAACGTGTTCATCTTGCACAATTACTTACGCGAGGTTGATGGATTCCACTTTGCCGGATAAGCACTGACACCAAAGTCATCTTCTTCTGTATAAAGTAACAAAGAATGAGTTGATTCAGACTAAAAATATTTTCAATGTGTTCAGATTGCACAACTACTTACGCGAGATTGATGGATTCCATTTTGCCGGATATGCACTGACACCAAAGTCATCTTTTTCTATAGAAAATAGCAAACAATGAACTGATTTAGACTTAAAATAATTTCAACATGGTAAGCTTGCACAACCACTTACGCGAGGTTGATGGACTCCATTTTGCCGGATAAGCACTGACACCAAAGTCATCTTCATCTGTAGAAAATAACAAACAATGAGCTGATTCAGACTTAGCACATTATAAACTTGGTAAAATTTGCACCTCAAGATGCTTATCGCGGATCTCCGGCTCAGATGGCTTTGTCTTGAATGATTTTATGAGAGTAAAGATTAGATTGGGCTTGGCAATCCATATCATGAAGAAGAATGGGAGCTTTTCGTGGTGCCCAAGATTTTCATGGTTGAAAATGGATAAAGGGAAAACATGGTTGAAAATGGAGAAAGGAAAAATGGTACGGCAAGGATGGCCATTGAAAATAATTCTTGTGTCAACCAAATAGACAAAAATAATAGTCTTGACAAGGACGTCTAACAGTTATGTCACCTTTTGGAACTAGTTCCAAGTTTTCATCTTAATCAACAAGTTTCCAACGTCATCAAATTGATATTTACCGACAATGGAAAATACTCAGCCATATTTGCATACAAGATGCAATTAAAAGGTATGGGAACGTACATTATTTTTGCATTGATGGATATGAAAAATCAGATCCGGATGGCGGATTGTTTAGAAAAAATGGGGTGTCCCAATTGCCAAAATTGCCCCTTAAGCAACCAAGTTCAACTGTTCATGTCACATGTTCTATAAGAATGTAGATGTACCACTAGAACTTGGAGGAAAGTCCTTTAATGGTGTGGCATCCATAGCATCTCTCCTATTTCTTTGGGAAACAAATCTTCGGAAAATGAATGAAGGGCAAAAGGTGCCTTACATAAGGGGAAGGAAAGAAAAGCTATGGCCTCAATGATCGTGCTACTATCTTGGAAAATCTTATAGGAGCATAACATACGCAAGGGTCTTCCATCTCCACTCATCAACTGCAGTCGTTGTTATCGCCAAAATTAAAGATGGGGCAAGAGCGTGTAGTTTAGCAAGATCAAAACAATTCAACAATGCAATACCGAGAGAGTTTGTGTTGTAATATATTGGACTTGTCCTAGGTTGTTGTAACCTTTTAAATTGTTCTATATTATTGAAATGAAAAATATATTGCTTTTACTTAGTTTTTTTGGCAATCTAGCATTTTACTTTTACTTACGAGGAGCTGGAGATTCATCCCCTTCATTCCTTGTTACTGGATTAGCAGTTGTTGCCAAAGCATTTTTTTCTACAAAGAACCACAAACTATTAGTCAAATCTTCTTTCGTAAACTACTCTCCCTGCCTAATATTAACTAAACAAATATAACAGTACATAACACAATGAAGAAGCCTCTACCAGGAATTATATAAATGTTGGTATTATCCGTAGCCCCAGGGAATATGGTGGATCTAGCCAGATTGGGTTAGGAATACTCCACTACATCAACTATCGCTGTAGAAACAAGATTCTATGCCACCATTAAAGGAGAAGTAGAAGGGAAAGATAGAGATAAAGTTATCACCACTACTTCTATAAACATCAAGCCCACCTCTTCCCACTTCCTACTGGCAGCGCGGATAGGGAAGAGGCAAAGTAGATTTCACCAATAAGGACGGCGACAATACCTTCACCACTCAATATATCTCTCTTTTGCTACCGTGTGTACTGCTTTTCTCCATGGAAATTATGAGTTTAGTTGTACTACCTAATTTAAACAAGCGAAGATATAACAAGATTTTACTCACCGAAGGTTAAGAGGAGCAAGACAAAGGCTATTGATACAACCTTGGCCTCCATGTATAGATCACAATGAGTTGAATTGTGTTGAACAAGGAAGAAGGATCTAGGTGCTTATTTATACATCTTGAGGCTCTAGCTTCAATTGATAATTTAAATGTAGCGTAAGGAGAATATTATATTTCGAGAGTGCAATAAAAGGCATTAATAATGTAGTGTTTATTTGGATATTAAGACTAGTCACAATGGGGAGTATCATATAATAGTATCATGCATATGATACTAGTGTACGATACTATCTCCACAATGCATAATATCATGTAGTAGTATCATATGTTACATGTATTTAATAATTTTTAGAATCTCAGTACAAAAGTGTGTACATGATTTGTTTGGCATTAATTTTTCTAGTTCTACGTGATATGATACGGTATCTATCTATGATACCACTATCATCTCTTTCATCATTAATTGATGTGACATATCAGATTTTTGCATGCATGTTGTGCATGATACGTAGTACTAGCTATGATACTCCCATTATGAGTAGTCTAAGATAAAGAGAAACACTATATTATCCAATCAATATGCATTAATGTAGGTAACTGTGCCTATTAAAAGGTATTGGTGTAGTTTAGATTTGGTTTTCTAGCATGATAATGCATTAATGTAGTTTTAATTTTAATATATGTCTTAAATGGAACCATATATTTAAAATTCGTAATAGGTCACTATACCTATTAAAAGGTAATGTTGTAGTTTATATTAGAATTTCAACAATAAATTAAAAAAAAATATTTGGGCAATTATTAGGTTGATTAGCGAAATGAATGACATCGATCTACTCTATATTTGAATAGATAGCATAAATGCAAGCGATATATCTGGAGATGGGTAATAGATCATTGTGACAAAGGCATTTATGTAGTTTACATTAAATATATAACAAAAAGATAAATATAGATGGAGAGGGTAATAGGTCATAGATACAATGGATGTAGGTCTCATTTAAATATACAAGATCGATTGAAAAAAATATTTTTATAGGGTATTGGTCCACTGTGCCAGTTGGAAGTCATTGATGTAGTATTAGTTTCAATATTTGGTGTGAATGCAATCAATATAGTGGGAGAATAATAATATACTATGCAAATGGGTATAAATTAATATAGCATTTCACTGCAATAAATGGTTGACCTGTGGCGTTCCTGTAGTGACCATGGATGAAATCGTCATAGGTTTTTGATGATTACTCAGCAGATGTTCGAAAGTCGTGTGGAAGGGTCAAAACACTTAAAAATTGCGATGATTTGTCTCAAAAGTTCATTGCTTCCCTAGATGAAGTCGTCATAATCTGGATGACACAGGTTATACCTTATTTGTAGGGCATTATGACGATTTTATATCATCATAAGTTCCTTAATAATTTATTTTTCTTCTACAAAGTGTTGACTAGACTGAAGCCTAAGCAATTCGCCTTCGTGTCGTGTCTATGTGGCCATTGAAATTACCAAATTTAAATACTGACGTGATGTCACATACATTTGGAGCCTACATGTCAATCTCATATTCTACATGGGACATGATGACTCAAAAGTATAGGGGATCGCAACATTTTTCGAGGGAAGTAAAACCCAAATTTATTGATTTGACACAAGAGGAGGTAAAGAATACTTATAAGCCTTAACAGCGGAGTTGTCAATTCAGCTGCACCTGGAAAAGCACTAGTAACAGGGGTGATGTGAAAGCAGCAGTAATATGAGAAAAATGGCAATAGTAACACAGCAACAGTAGCACAGAGGAGATGACACCGAAAAGTATTCCAGTACGTAGTTGCTTTTTGAGCAATTATGATGATAGAAGGACCGGGGTTCCCAGCTATCTACAATAGTGGTAACTCTCCAAATAACATGTGTTGGGTGAACAAATTATAATTGGGAATTGATAATTATGAGGGCATGACAATGCATGCTATGATAAGATAAAGGTTAGGGCATTACAACATAATACATAGACTGTAATCCAACTGCGTCTATGACTAATAATTCACCTTCAGTTTATCATCCGAACCCCTTCCAGTATTAAGTTGCAAGCAACAGACTATCGCCTTAAGCAATGTGTGTAAAGTAAACAATAGAATTACCCTCGGATAAAATATTGTTGTTTTCTCCATAGTAGCAACAGCACATCTACAATCTTAGAAGTTATTGGTCACTCTTCTAGAAAACTAGAGGCATGAACCCACTATCAAGCATAAATACTCACTCTTGGAGATACATGCAACTACTTGATCAAGATAACTACAAGTACCGGAGAGCATGCAAGATCTTAAATAACATTAGTATGATAATATGATGAACAATCTGATCACAATTCCACAATTTATCGGATCCCAACAAACACAACACTTACATCATATGGATCTCAATCATGTAAGGCAGCTCATGAGATCATTGTACTGAAGTACATGGTAGAGAGAGTACCAACTAGCTACAGTCGAGAACCCTTAGTCCAGGGGGGACTACTCACGAACAATCATGGAGTCGAAGTGGAGGCGGTGGAGTCGCTGGAGATGGCTCCGAGGGTCAATCCCTCTCCCGACAGGGTGCCGGAACAGGAACTTCTGACCCCCGAAACTCGTCTAGACGATGGCGGCGGCGACAGAACTTTTCGTGGACGGATACTTGTATATTCAAGGTTTTCTCGTGATCGTGCTTAAATAGGCAGAGGATTTAGGTCGGTGGGTGCCTGGTGGCCCCACACCTACCCTAGGCGCGGGCCAGGTCCATGCCGTGCCTAGGGGTGGTTTGGGTACCCTGATGCGCCTCTTCGACCCCCCTTTGGACTTCGTCTTTGTTTCGGTAAAATATTGACTTCGGCTTTTGTTTCGTCCAATTCCGAGAATATTTCATGTACAACTTTCTGAAATACAAAAACAGCAGAAAATAGGAACTAGCACTGTGGCATCTTGTTAATAGGTTAGTGCCGGAAATCATGTAAAAGTGCAACGAAGTGTGAACAAAACATATATGAATTGGTGTAAAACAAGCATGGAGCATCAAAAATTATAGACACGTCTGCGACATAACAAGCATCCCAAAGCTTAACTCCTGCTTGTCCTCGAGTAGGTAAGTGATAACAAAGATAATGTTTGAGGTGACATAAGGCCAACACAGTTGGGCTGATGGCGAGGATAACATATGGAGGCCTCGTCCACGCAGTGACGATGAAGACTACGACCAGCCGAGGCATGACTCGGGTGGCCGAAGAGATCGCTGCAAGAAGAGGAAGGACCGTGGATACGATGACAGTAACATGGTAGCCGTAGGATATTCCGATCGCCGAGACGATCGATATGACGACAAGCGAGATGATCGACAGGACATCAATCGGAGTAACTCTGGAAACCGTGGCAACTACAAACCACGGCCTCCAAGGACCCCCGAGTTATCCTTCGCTGAGCAGATAAACGCCTCCTGCTACCTGCATGCATACATCGATCCTAAGGATGACAAGAAGAAGTCGAGTCATTTGCTTAGAGATTGTCGACAGTTCATTGAGATGCAGAAGCTTATCCAACAGCAGCAGCAGCCGAATCCACCACCACCACCACCACCACCTCAACACCAAGTTCAGCAGGTCCAGCCTCGCAACTCTAACGAGTCCTTCCCTCCACCACGTGGACAAATGAGCATGATCCACAGAACTGGTGTTTCGAGAAGGGAGATGAAGAAGCTCGCCCAAGAAATCAACCTGGCGGAAAGTATCATGGCCAACATTCCTGAATACATCGACTGGTCATCTCAGAGCATTATGTTCAGCAGAGTAGACCACCCGATGACAATTCCAAAGCCAGGACATGCTGCTTAGTAGTCGAAGCGCAAATTGGAGGATTTAATATGAGCAAGGTCTTCATGGACGGTGGAAGCGGATTAAATCTGATATTCCTCGACACAATTAAAAACATGGGAATTATGATGAGGATGCTGGAAGAAACAGATACTTGTTTCCACGTGATTCTCCCCACTTTACCGGCGTACTCTCTTGGCAAAGTTTACTTGAACGTTGTCTTTGAGAAACCCGACAACTTCAGGAAGGAAAAGATCGAGTTTGAAGTTGTAAACTGGGAATCACAGTACCATGCTATACTCGGGAGATCAGCTTATGCCAAGTTCATGGTTGTGCCACATTATGCGTATCTCAAGCTCAAGATGCCTGGGAACAACGGAACAAACATCACAGTCTATGGAAGTTTTTCACGCTCAGATAACTGTGATCGCGAGTTTCAGAGGATTGCTGCCAAGTTTGGATTGAAACAAGAACCTGACAATAAGGAGGATGAACGCGTCAAGTAACTAAAGAAGAAACCGGACGACCTCGCTCTGAAAGCTTCGACAGTAGAACCTTCGGCAGCTAACGGCAAGGCCATTGTCGAAGAAAGCAAAACTCCAGTACTTGCCGCAAGAACTCCTGATGAAACCAGTGATGCCTCCAAAGCCACCGGCACGTCAGAGAAGATCGAAGATAAGAAGAACCCTCCTCTTGTTTAAAAGGATGGGTATCATTATACTAAGTTTTTTCTCTTTCAATAGGGATCTTTTAGCCCCTTAGTTCTCGCTTGCTTTATTAATAAAGACTCAAGTTTCGTTTGTCTGAAGTATTGCAGTAATTCGGGACACCCGAACAAGTTTATCAAGACCTCTTTCCGTATACTACAGCGAACATTGGTTTACTTAAAAATACGCCCAAGATTGCACTCTAAAGCCTCTGAAAATACGAGTGCTACGATGCAAAACTGATGGGAATCTCGCTTTTTATCCTTTGCTACAGACGCCTCAAGAATACAAGAGCGCCGCAGATAGCAAGGATCATGAAACACATACAAAAATAACCCATGTCCGGTACTTTAAACTACAGAAGTACTAAAGAGCGACGGAGTCATCGACAGATCTAGTTCCATCGATTTATTCGGGAGCTGCTGTCAAGTCATACATCGGTTGAAAGCAAAGTTGCAAATACAATAGGTTTAGCAAAACCTACAACACGAGCTGATCACTCAAATAATTTGCTGCCGATAAACATACATATACATCATAATACAGATGTACAACGAGTAATTGAGATTTAATCTATTTAATAAAATTTGCCAACGGCACTTACAAACAATTAAAAGGGACACACATATATACAATTCCCATCGGGTCAATGCACCCAAATATTCGGATGCAACAAGTGTTTATATTACTGAAGCATAAAGGTTTTTCAGGACTCCCCTTCTGGAACCTTTTCGCCTACCTTCGAACTATGTTCCATCCTGTCGGCTACAATGGTAGAAGGAATAAAAACTTTGTAAAAAAGATGGCCTACATCACCATCGGCATTTGCGACAGCCATCAGATCTGTGGCTGGATGTTTCGACAGGAGAAGAGCGAAAGCGGATTGAGCTCCAGCAACCAGTTGTGAACGGACCAACCTTCGGATCTTCCTGGCGTTACCAAATTCAGACATTAAAGCCAAGAATGTTGGAGGAACTACATCTAGGGGGAACATAACCTTCCACGTTATTCTCAGGACAGTATGGCACTTGGTGAAAAATCGATGCACTTGTTGCACTCGATCCTGAAACTTCGCGATAACAGAAGCTTTCGATTGATTCCTCCAGAAGACTTCCTCGAGAGTTCCAAGATGAGTCAAGGCGTTTACACGTTCATGAATACGCTTGTTCTCTTCCGATAAGTTCAGAGCTATAACTGCAGGAGGCAATCAAGAAAAATCAAATTAAGGGATCATTCTTATTCCGGAAGTTAAGAAATAGAAAGATTGAATACTTACAATTCAAGATTTCTGTAGCTTTGTGCAATTCAGCAAGAGCATAGCGATCTGCGTCGGCAGCCGGTTCGTTCTTCTTCCTTATAATAGCAGCCAGGGCATAAATACCACGCATGTCCTTCTCCATTTGAGCGATCCGATGTTTCATACGCTGGAGTCGATCACTTTCAGAGGAAGCACCCGAAGAATCGTCGGTAAAGGAAGGAACAGTAAATACCTGCAAAGTTATGCCATTAATAACACAACGAAGCATATGATATCATTGTCGGGATTAACTCCCATCGGGAGCGTGCAATTGAAAACTTCAAAAGTATTACAGCGCAAGTGTATCGGCAACATTGCCAATACGGAATTCGTTACAACCAAAGAGTCTTATGACAGGAAATTTTCTTAAAAACAAGCAAGATTACAGTCCGATGAAAAAGAAGTCAGGGGGCTTGGGTCTGAGTAGACAAGCTCGGGCCAATAGGTGATCTGTTTGATGAAACTAGCTCAAGAAGCTGGCGAGCACACTTGAGCGCTGAAGTTTTATCTATACCTAATAATAAAAGCAAAAGAGTTTCTCCCTCGGTCGTTCGTCCGACTTCAGAAACTAGCCACAGGCTTCAAAACAATTACTGAATTGCCACCGCCGAGTGAAATAACGTAACGTTTCGGTAAAAAAATCCCACCGCAGTACAGACCACCGCTTGAGCTCGATCCCCACCGCAGCGTTTATACCCCGCCTCTCTCCCAGGTCGACGGCGCCGCTGAGCTCGACCCCCAAACCCGCCTCCGTCTCCTGTGGCGAGCTCCCTACCCACACATGCCTCTGTCCCCGTTCGCCGCCGCTGAGCTCGATCCCCAAACCCGCCTCCGTCCCCTGTCGCGAGCTCCCTCCCCACACATGCCTCTGTCCCCGTTCGCCGGTCAGAGGCGAAGCACGAGGGCGCTTCGGCCGGATCGAGAGCGCACGCCGCGCTGGGCGTGGGAGGCCAGTTCGAGCGCGCACGAGCGAGTAGAGGCAGTTCGCGCTGCTGGGGAGCGACCCCGAAATCATCCCTGGACCTGGAGCGATTGGACCGGGCCGGAGCAGAACCTGAACCTGCTCTGATGTCGGTTGTGGCAAGAATGAAGCGGGTCAGCGGCGCCGGCGGTAGGTGGTGATGCGGTGCACCAAGCTGAGGTGCGGGCGCTGGTGCCGTGCGGCCATGGCGGGGATTGGTGGCGTCCTGTTCATGCAATCAGCCAATCATGCAGCAGCAGCTGCTGCCGATTGATGCAGGGAGTGGTGTCCATGTGGTGATGAGGTGCACGACAGGCAAGGCCTTCTTGCGTTGGAAGGCCATCCCGTCGGCCTGCTCTCTCGATGGAATTGGTTCTGCCCTTGCGTGGTCAAACCAACGCACATATGCGTGAACCTCTTCACGTTCTTCAGACTCTTCAGCGTATTTGCTCTTCACACAGAGAACTAGAAACACGCCCCAACCAGGTTTACGAATTCGTGGTGGAGGAGCGGGATGGCGGCGCATAGGAGGTGAAGGTTCGAGTTGGTGTGCCTCGGCAACAAGATCCAATACGATTTCGAATCAATCTGGTGAACAACACCGGAACCCTCGCCCGCCCGGGCCTCTGTCGAGCTTACACGCCGGCAATCGCCGGTGTCCATCAGGTCGGTCTCAACCTTGCCACGGCGCGGGCCGTCGAGAGCGATGCGTTCCTGCAGGTTGCCAGGAACAAAGCCACGGAGAGTATTTCGTTGAGTTGCTCGAGTTTTCACTGCCGGCGGCGGCATCGACTACACCAGGAACGTGAGCGTCTACTTCGCCAAGGTCATGTCCGTACAGTGCTAATCTATTTGCCTGCTATTTGTCTGTTACCATCCTACACTTCTCGTTCCTTTTTTCCTTACGTTTGTTATAATCCCGTGCATCAGGTCCGTGACATAGTTTGAGGGGATTCTTAGTAAGACCAAGATTGCAGCCATTCGATAGTTGGCTTGGTTTCAAAAGATTGCTAGGACGACACTAACATAGCACTACGTAGGTAAATTATAAGTTCAGCTGTTAATTTTTTTACACTGAAGACATTCCGCAGTTTGTTTAACTTCTGAAAATATTACTATGGGAGGAGATCTCGACTGTTCGAAGACAGATTTAATGTTATTTGTCTTGTACACATTAACTGCAGTGAAAAGGTCCTTTTTTAACAACATGGTTGATCCAAGTTTTTGAATAAAATAGTACTGATTTTAATCTCCCCTTATATGAATTGGCAGTCGATGTTTTAAATTGTTGGTTTATGATAATACTTTTGCATCTATTGTTGTCTTATTGGCACCATCATTGAATCATATTTATTGATTTTGTTCCAAAAGATGAATCGAGATTTCAATTGTAATTTGTATGTGTGTTGGACAAAGTTAATAGATTTGAAGAGAACAAACTAACTCATGACTTGCGTTCCAATGTAGGTAGTCCGTACTAGCAGCAGAAGCTGTGAACAAGTTGAATGAACACCCATTCTTCTTAATATTCTAAGCGCTCAAATGCATGGTTTGGGAAAACCGTGAGGACAACAGTGATATAATAATTAACACACTGGTTTTAGGTTCTACAAGAGGTGATGCTAGAGCAGAAAATTTTCATGCCAACACACGGGGAGGAAGTAAGTTCGAGAGAAAAGGAGAGGGGAGGGTGGTGCAAGCGAGCACGGAAATAGGGCAGAGCCAGGGAGGAGGAATAGGGGTGGAGCCTTGCCGGTGAAAAGTAGGAGGCCACGCATGGGTGGAAGGTGTCGTACACCACCGAAGTTGTCTTGAGGATTGGTTGGAGGACGAAGTTAACAAGTTAACAGAGTTTTCTTGAGGTGAGTGGTATAGTAATATAGTATGGTTCGAGCGAGTCGGGGGGATTATTGATTTTGAATGTAAGAGTTTCCAAATAGCTATATATACATATGTTTTTTTGACGAATTTATATATACATATGTTGGATCACCATCAATGATGCTGAAAAGAGGAGAAATGTCAACACAAATAGTTTGCTGAAACGTTTGAATATTTGTTTTTCCCCGGTGCAACGCACGGGCACTTTTGCTAGTAGACACCTAAGTCAATAAGCTTCCCATCATGTTCTTTTGGCAGCTCCTTGGTCATTTGCTCAATATTGGCTTCGAAGTCGTGACCCATCATAAGTTGAAAAGCTAGGAGAGCGCCGTAGGTGCGTGAAGTGCGTTTGAATACCTCGATAACTCCCTTCGTGTCGACAGCAAAACTATCTATCAGTTGCTCCAGAGTTTTGTTCTGGTCGACCTTGTGGAAAATCATCGAGTGCATCCTCGCCATGACTCCCTTGTTCTTCTCCAGAAGAGCTTGAATAAGCTTATGGGATTCAAGAGCGAGTGTCAAAGCATCGGCGGGCAAGCCATCAGGAAGTTTCTTCAAAACGTCAGCAGAGATATCGGCAGATTCTGCAAACAACAAACAGGGAAAATTTGTTAACCATGATCAAGTTAAGAAAAGAGGGATTTGACAAACAAGTTGGTGAGAATTACTGAGGAAAGCCAAAATGGATTGACGAAGAAGATTATCTTCCTCATTCTTTTGAGCTTCGGCGGCAAGCTTCGAGGTTTCTTCATCCTTCAGCTTGTTTTTCAGCCTCTCCAGTTCCTCTTTCAAAGAATCAGCATTTTGGCGGGCTTCGGCAGCTATTTTGATTGCGCCCTCAAGCTTCGAAGAAGAAGACTAGACCTCCTTCTACAGTCGAGCTTTATCAGCTTCGAGAGAAGTAAATTGGGAAGCGAAGACCTCCAGGGAAGAAATAACCGCTCGAAAATCCTAGGAAAACGAGAAAAGGCGGCTATTAGTAAGCAGTGAGATGATTCTCATAAAATTTATATCCACTCGGGAGTTACCAGAAACAAACGTATTATCAAAGCAGGAAGAGCTTACAGGTTTTTCCGAGGGTGAAGCTGTGACGACATCAGCCGAAGGAATATCCTTCCCTTTAGAGAGGCAAGAAGCTGTAGAGACTTGAGCTACTGGGGTCGTAGCAGGAGCCGAAACCTCAGAGGCTGCCGGGGCTGGCTTACTAGAACTCGTCTTGGCCTTCTTTGGTGGAGGATCTATGAAGCCCTCCTCACTTCAAACATACGAATTAGTTAAAATGGAAGTTGAGTGCAGATGAATTTCGTCAAGACCAGAATTTGGGGTAAAGTAGTAAGAACTTACAGGTCAGAAATATCGTCTTCATCGGCAAAGCCGCAGGACGATCTCTTTGCGGGAAGCGCGTTGGCCTTCTCCGTAGCTGCATCAACAAAGGCAGCGCGGTCAGCACCATCATCATGATTCGACTCCGCTGTATCGCTGGTGTCGTCACCAAGTGATTTACGATCTATGGAAAGAGCTTCAGGATTCATCGGGTCATTTTCTTCGTCTTCTGGATACATATGGGACTTACAGGAACGGAAGGGTTTCTTTCTTCGGGGGCGTTATACGACAATTCTTGAGAACATTTGGGAGCTATCAGGATCTGTCGAAAGAATCGAGTAAGAATAATGAAAACTGTGAAGTTGAAAGTAACAGGTTAATGAAAACACCGAAGAAAGAATTACCTCGGTCGGTGGGTGATCGACATCAAAAGGCGCTTGAAGGGATACGAGTGGAATCGAGTCCTCTTGACTAAAATGGGTGAGGCGCCTAACTTCATCGAGCAGCTCTTTCTCGGATAACTCAGCAGCGTTTACTCTAGTCTCGTCCTTGGGACCTGAATACAACCACAACGGGTGTGCCCTGGACATGATTGGCTAGACTTGACGTTTCAAGAAAACGGTGGCTACCTCGGTGCCTATCATGGTCTGACCGTCGGATTCCTTTATTCAAAGAAATCTCTCGAATAATCTATCGGCCGCTGGCTTTTCCTCGGGTGAGAGGATGTTCTTCCAGGAACTTCTAGGCACAGCCTCCAAGACATCGGCAAATTGAGGAAGTTGAGTGTCGGATGCTGATGAATCCCTGATATAGAACCACTTCAGCCTCCATCCTTGGACAAATTCTTTCATTGGAAAATTGAAGTAGTTAACTTCTTTGCGAACAATAAATCTAACTACGCCAGTGACGAAGGACCCGTTGCTGCAATTGTATCTCTTCACGAAGAAGATCTTCTTCCACAAACCGAAATGGAGCTTGATGCCTGATACGTCTCAAACGTATCTATAATTTCTTATGTTCCATGCTACTTTTATGACAATACTCACATGTTTTATACACACTTTACATCATTATTATGCATTTTCCGGCACTAACCTATTGACAAGATGCCGAAGAGCCAGTTTGTTTTCTGCTGTTTTGGTTTCAGAAATCTTACAAAGAAAATATTCTCGGAATTGGACGAAATCAACGCCCGGGTCTTATTTTTCCACGAAGCTTCCGAAGACCGAAGGAGATACGAAGTGGGGCCACGAGGGCCGTACCAGGGCGCGGCAGCATGGGGCCGCGCCGGCCTATGGGGGCCACCCTGGCTCCTCCAACCCTACCCTTCCGCCTACTTAAAGCCTTCGCGAAAACCTGTACCGAGAGACACGATATGGAAAACCTTACTGTGACGCCGCTGCCGCCAATCCCATCTCGGGGATTCAGGAGATCGCCTCCGGCACCCTGCCGGAGAGGGAATCATCACCGGAGGGCTCTACATCATCATGCCCGCCTCCGGATTGATGCATGAGTAGTTCATCCTTGGACTATGGGTCCATAGCAGTAGCTAGATGGTTGTCTTGTCCTCATTGTGCTATCATGTTAGATCTTGTGATCTGCCTATCATGATCAAGATCGTCTATTTGTAATGCTACATGTTATGTTTGTTGGGATCCGATGAATATTGAATACTATGTCAAGTTGATTATCAATCTATCATATATGTGTTGTTTATGTTCTTGCAGGCTCTCCGTTGCTAGTAGAGGCTCTGGCCAAGTTGATACTTGTAACTCCAAGAGGGAGTATTTATGCTCGATAGTGGGTTCATGCCTCCATTGAATCTAGGACAGTGACAGAAAGTTCTAAGGTTGTGGATGTGTTGTTGCCACTAGGGATAAAACATCAATGCTTTGTCTAAGGATATTTGTGTTGATTACATTAAGCACCATACTTAATGCAATTGTCTGTTGTTTGCAACTTAATACTGGAGGGGGTGCGGATGCTAACCCGAAGGTGGACTTTTAGGCATAGATGCATGTGGATAGCGGTCTATGTACTTTGTCGTAATGCCCGATTAAATCTCATAGTAGTCATCATGATATGTATGTGCATCTCTATTTGTCAATTGCCCAACTGTAATTTGTTCACCCAACATGCTAGTTATCTTATCGGAGAGACACCACTAGTGAACTGTGGACCCCGGTCCATTATTTTACATCTGAATACAATCTACTGCAAACTCTGTTCTCTACTGTTCTTCGCATACAAACATCATTTTCCACACCATACGTTTAATCCTTTGTTTTCAGCAAGCCGGTGCGATTGACAACCTCACTGTTACGTTGGGGCAAAGTACTTTGATTGTGTTGTGCAGGTTCCACGTTGGCGCCGGAATCACTGGTGTTGCGCCACACTACACTCCTTCACCAACAACCTTCACGTGTTCCTTGACTCCTACTGGTTCGATAACCTTGGTTTCATACTGAGGGAAACTTGCTTCTATACGCATCACACCTTCCTCTTGGGGTTCCCAACGGACGTGTGTTTGCACGCATCAAGCTCTTTTGGCGCCGTTGCGTGAGATCAAGACACGTTGCAAGGGGAGTCTCTCACATCCAATCTCTTTACTTTGTTTATTGTCTTGCTTTACTTTATTTTCTGTCTTGTTTGCTTTCTTTATATCAAAAACACAAAAAAATTAGTTACTTGTTTTACTTTATTTAATTTTGTTGCTTAGTTTATCTTTATTACTGTTAAAATGAATACTCCTGAGAACACTAAGTTGTGTGACTTCACTAGTTAGGCTTAATGGAAAACAACAAAAATATTAGAGATCTTTATAGTATTTATCTTGAGTTAGGACATGAGGTGTTTGAAGAGAAAATTAAAAAACCTATGGAACTTTATATGCATGATAATGGCAATGTTATTAGTATGAATTCTTTGAACACCATTGTTGCTAATGCTATGGAAAATTCTAAGCTTGGGGAAGCTGGTTTTGAGGAACATGATATTTTTAGTCCCCCAAGCATGGAGGAGAAAATTCACTTTGAGGATACTTTACCTCCTATATATGATGATTACAATTATGACTATCATATTTTCAGTCCACCTACTATTGAGGAGAAAATTAATTATGATTACAATATGCCTCCTATATATGATGATTATGGTGATGAGAATAATAATGATAGCTATCGTATTGAATTTGCTCCCACTACAATTAATAGTAATGACTATGCTTATGTGGAGAGTAATAACTTTATGTATGATAAGAATGTTTTATGTGATAGCTATATTGTTGAGTTTATTCATGATGCTACTGGAAATTATTATGAGAGAGGAAAATATGGTTGTAGAAATTTTCATGGTACTAAAACACCTCTCTATATGCTGAAACTTTTAAAGTTACTCGTGGTTTATCTTACTATGCTTGTCACTTTATTCTTCATGAATTTATTTGTGTACAAGATTCCTATGCATAGGAAGCGGGTTAGACTTAAATGTGTTTTGAATTTGCTTCTTGATGCTCTCTTTTGCTTCAACTCTTATTTCTTGCGAGAACATCATTAAATTACTGAGCCCATCTTAATGGCTATAAAGAAAGCACTTCTTGGGAGATAACCCATGTTTTTATTTTACTACTGTTTTGTTGAGTTTTGGAAGTTGTTACTACTGTAACAACCTCTCCTTATCATGTTATTGTGCCAAGTAAAGTCTTTGATAGTAGGGTTGATACTAGGTTTGGATTACTGCGCAGAAACAGATTTCTTACTGTCACAAAATTGAGCAGCCCCGTCTGTAGGTAACTCAGAAAATTCTGCCAATTTACGTGCGTGATCCTCAGATATGTACGCAACTTTCATTCAATTTGAGCTTTTTCATCTGAGCAAGTTAAGTGCCCCATAAAAATTCTTCTTTATGGACTGTTCTGTTTTGACAGATTCTGCCTTTTATTTCGCATTGCCTCTTTTGCTATGTTTGATGGATTTCTTTGTTCCATTAACTTTCAGTAGCTTTGTGCAATGTCCAGAAGTGTTAAGAATGATTATGTCACCTCTGAATATTTGAATTTTTGATTATGCACTAACCCTCTAATGAGTTTGTTTTGAGTTTGGTGTGGAGGAAGTTTTCAAGGATCAAGAGAGGATGATGATACAATATGATCAAGAAGAGTGAAAAGTCTAAGCTTGGGGATGCCCTCGTGGTTCATCCCTGCATATTTCAAGAATACTCAAGCATCTAAGCTTGGGATGCCTAAGGCATCCCCTTCTTCATCGACAACTTATCAGGTCACCTCTAGTGAAACTATATTTTTATTCAGTCACATCATATGTGCTTTACTTGGAGCGTCTGTTTGTTTTTATTTTTATTTTTGTCTGAATAAAATCGGATCCTAGCATTCCTTGTATTGGAGATATTACGCTCCGCTTTTTCATATGGAACACTTGTGTTCTTAATTATGCTTTAATGTTCATGGCGAAGGTTGAAAACTGCTTCGTTCATTGTTATATGGTTGGAAACAGAAAATGCTTCATGTGGTAATTGGTATAATGTCTTGAATAATTTGATACTTGGCAATTTTTGTGCTCATATAGATCATGTTTAAGCTCTTGCATCATGTACTTTGCACCTATTAATGAAGAACTACATAGAGCTTGTTAAAATTTGGTTTGCATGATTGGTCTCTCTAAGTCTAGATATTTTCTGGTTAAGGTGTTTGAACAACAAGGAAGACAGTGTAGAGTCTTATAATGCTTGCAATATGTTCTTATGTAAGTTTTGTTGTACCGGTTTATACTTGAGTTTGCTTCAAACAACCTTGCTAGCCTAAGCCTTGTACTGAGAGGGAATACTTCTCGTGCATCCAAAATCAATGAGCCAAAAACTATGCCATTTGTGTCCACCATATCTACCTACTACATGGTATTTCTCTGCCATTCCAAAGTAAATTACTTGAGTGCTACCATTAAAATTCTATTCTTTGTCTTTGCAATATATATCTCATGGGAAAATAGCTTAAAAAAACTATTGTGGTATTGAATATGTACTTATGTATCTTATTTCTTATAAGTTGCTTGTTGAGCGATAACCATGTTCCCATCAACTATTTCACCTTTGTTGAATATCATGTGAGTTGCTATGCATGTTCGTCTTGTCTGAAGTAAGGGCGATTTTCATGATCAAATGGTTTGAGTATGCATATTGTTAGAGAAGAACATTGGGCCGCCAACTAAAGCCATGATCCATGGTGGAAGTTTCAGTTTGGACAACAATCCTCAATCTATTATGAGAATATTATCTGTTGTTGAATGCTTATGCATTAAAGAGGAGTCCATTATCTGTTGTCTATGTTGTCCGGTATGGATGTCTAAGTTGAGAATAATCAAAAGCGAGAAATCCAATGCGAGCTTTCTCCTTAGACCTTTGTACAGGCGGCATAGAGGTACCCCTTTGTGACACTTGGTTGAAACATATGTTATGCAATGATAATCCATGTTAATCCAAGCTAATTAGGACAAGGTGCGGGCACTATTGGTATACTATGCATGAGGCTTGCAACTTATAGGATATCTTATACATAACACATATGCTTTATTACTACCGTTGACAAAATTGTTTCTATGTTTTCAAAATCAAAGCTCTAGCACAAAAATAGTAATCCATGCTTCCCTCTGCGAAGGGCCATTCTTCTACTTTATGTTGAGTCAGTTTACCTACTTCTTTCTATCTTAGAAGCAAACACTTGTGTCAACTGTGTGCATTAATTCTTACATGTTTACTTATTGCACTTGTTATATTGCTTTATGTTGACAACTATCCATGAGATAAACATGTTGAAGTTGAAAGCAACCGCTGAAACTTATATCTTCCTTTGTGTTGCTTCAAAGCTTTCTACTAAGAATTTATTGCCTTATGAGTTAACTCCTATGCAAGTCTTATTGATGCTTGTCTTGAAAGTATTATTCATGAAAAGTCTTTGCTATATGATTCAGTTGTTTAATCATTGTCTTTACCATTGCTTCGAATCACTTCATTCATCTCATATGCTTTACAATAGTATTGATCAAGATTATGATAGCATGTCACTTCAGAAATTATCATTGTTATCGTTTACCTACTCGAGGCGAGTAGGAACTAAGCTTGGGGATGCTTGATACGTCTCAAACGTATCTATAATTTCTTATGTTCCATGCTACTTTTATGACAATACTCACATGTTTTATACACACTTTACATCATTATTATGCATTTTCCGGCACTAACCTATTGACAAGATGCCGAAGAGCCAGTGCTGTTTTGCTGTTTTTGGTTTCAGAAATCTTACAAAGGAAATATTCTCGGAATTGGACGAAATCAACGCCCAGGGTCTTATTTTTCCACGAAGCTTCCAGAAGACCGAAGGAGATACGAAGTGGGGCCACGAGGGCCCGTACCCATAGGGCGGCGCAGCCATCATGGGGCCCGCGCCGGCCTATGGGGGGCCACCCCTGGCTCCTCCAACCCTACCCTTCCGCCTACTTAAAGCCTTCGTCGCGAAAACACCTGTACCGAGAGCCACGATACGGAAAACCTTACTGTGACGCCGCCGCCGCCAATCCCATCTCGGGGATTCAGGAGATCGCCCCCGCACCCTGCCGGAGAGGGGAATCATCACCGGAGGGCTCTACATCATCATGCCCGCCTCCGGATTGATGCGTGAGTAGTTCATCCTTGGACTATGGATCCATAGCAGTAGCTAGATGGTTGTCTTCTCCTCATTGTGCTATCATGTTAGATCTTGTGAGCTGCCTATCATGATCAAGATCGTCTATTTGTAATGCTACATGTTGTGTTTGTTGGGATCCGATGAATATTGAATACTATGTCAAGTTGATTATCAATCTATCATATATGTGTTGTTTATGTTCTTGCATGCTCTCCGTTGCTAGTAGAGGCTCTGGCCAAGTTGATACTTGTAACTCCAAGAGGGAGTATTTATGCTCGATAGTGGGTTCATGCCTCCATTGAATCTGGGACAGTGACAGAAAGTTCTAAGGTTGTGGATGTGCTGTTGCCACTAGGGATAAAACATCAATGCTTTGTCTAAGGATATTTGTGTTGATTACATTACGCACCATACTTAATGCAATTGTCTGTTGTTTGCAACTTAATACTGGAGGGGTGCGGATGCTAACCCGAAGGTGGACTTTTTAGGCATAGATGCATGCTGGATAGCGGTCTATGTACTTTGTCGTAATGCCCTGATTAAATCTCATAGTAGTCATCATGATATGTATGTGCATCTCTATTTGTCAATTTCCCAACTGTAATTTGTTCACCCAACATGCTAGTTATCTTATCGGAGAGACACCACTAGTGAAATGTGGACCCCGGTCCATTCTTTTACATCTGAATACAATCTGTTCTCTACTGTTTCTTCGCATACAAACATCATTTTCCACACCATACGTTTAATCCTTTGTTTTCAGCAAGCCGGTGAGATTGACAAACTCACTGTTACGTTGGGGCAAAGTACTTTGATTGTGTTGTGCAGGTTCCACGTTGGCCGGAATCCCTGGTGTTGCGCGCACTACACTCCTTCACCAACAACCTTCACGTGTTCCTTGACTCCTACTGGTTCGATAACCTTGGTTTCATACTGAGGGAAAACTTGCTTCTATACGCATCACACCTTCCTCTTGGGGTTCCCAACGGACGTGTGTAACTGCACGCATCAATGCCCAGGAAAGCTTCGCAAAGGGTGATAAAGATAGCGAGATGGAGGATTGAATTGGGGGTCAATTGCGACAACTGAACCTCGTAAACCCGAAGGAGGCGCCGGAGAAATTCGTGAGCAGGAAGGGAGAGACCACGATAAAGAAACGACAAGAACATGACAGTAAAACCGGCGGGGGGATTGGGACGTGAAGCCGCACCTAGAAGGATGACGTTCCCCTCGTCAGACGAGATTATCCCAAGGGTTTGAGCCCTCTTTTCGTCGCGCTTGGTGGTCGTGGAAACCGGCCAATCGCCTGGCGCGGGTCCAGCTATGGAGCTTTCCGGCGCGGGCGGCGTAGGAGCCGACGGAGGAACATCCGATGCGCCCTTTTTGGGTGTGCTTGATGAAGCTTTGGTGGCGGCGCCACTGGGAGCAGCGCCAGCGGCGAGAGTGAGGTTCTTCTTCTTCACCATTGTGAGATCTGGGGAAGGTCCAAAAAGCAGCGGCGGCGGCGCAGCGGTTGTAGGTAAGGACGGAGAAAGGGCAGAGGAGAAGGCGTGGAAAGGGTAAAAATTACCCTCTGAGATTATAAACTAAAGGAAGTTTGAGATTGGGCGGCCACGTGTCGTTGATTTCAATTTAATAAAGGACATCTTTTCATCATTAAGCGCGGAAATCTAGGAGACACCTTGGTAACTGCACAAGTATTGGTCATTTCCCAAACTGGACCGCGCAGAAGTGGGGCGGGCCCGTCAGGTCACGTCCTGTCAGTCAAAACCGCAGCAGTGGCGACGTCATCAATGATGTCATGAAAGGCGTCGACTCCGTATGAAGCATCCGAAGAAAAAATTAAAACCATCGGATGGATCGGCTTGAGTCTACACACGTATGAAAGTATCCATGTCTAGACTCGGGGGCTACTACCATCGGGAGCGCTAGACGCGCACCCGATATAATTCAGACTCGAAGACTTTTGCAAGGAAGATCGCATCAGAAGTATCTCAAGAAAGATTGAAATATTCAAACCGTTTGGCCTAAGTCTGCACTCGGTTGCAAGCACCCGCGTCCAGACTCGGGGGCTACTCCCATCGGGAGTGCTGATTGCGCACCCGACGAAACTTTTTTGCACTCCAGGATCATGTCCGGGGACTTGATTCTGTGTAGGGTAGCGTTGTTTTGCCATCGGCAGTTAACCAGCAAAGCTGGGAACGCTACCCGATATCCTTTACGTACTGAACCTTATTTGAAAAAATTAAAGCCCCGATATAAATGTATCGGGTAACCTTTGGAGACTTGCATAAAGCTTTGACAGAAGAAAACATTCGAGTAGTACAACTTAAGTCTACGCACGGTTGCAAGAATCCGTACCTAGACTCGGGAGCTACTCCCATCGGGAGCGCTGGACGCGCACCCGATAGAAGAAAATGCTACTGTTACAAGAAGATCAAGATTTGTTGGGTGAGACGAACATTCGACAGAGGCATGCTTTAGTCCCTGCCCGAAGTATCTTCGGCCAGACACTCGGGGGCTACTGACGTGGGCATTACCCTTCGGGTAACTGTTGTTGCACTACCTCTTGTAGCCCAACCAGGGGCGCATGAAGACACTCGATAGCCAGGTGGGCCACTACGTCGGTTCTGAAGAGGAATTCTTGAAGAACAAGACAAGAAGACGAAGAATACAAGGAAAGTTTAGAACTGGGACTCTTTGTAACCTAGTCGTACCCGGACAGATCTCTCGAGACCTGGCTCCCAATATAAGGGCCAGGAGAGAGGCTGCCGAGGACACACGCAATCTTAGCAATCATAGCCACCATAAGTCTAGAGCTAGGTCCCTGCAGAACTTAGTCTCTCGACGAGATCATAGCCAAAACCTTCGGCACCCATTTGTAACCCGATATTTTCATAATCAAGATCAGACAGGCAGGACGTACGGGTTTTACCTCATCGAGGGCCCCGAACCTGGGTAAATCACTTCCCCCGCTTGTTTGATAACCGATGTCTCGTGTCATCCTACAGGATTCCATCTACCCTAAGCCCCAAACTGAGGGCATTGCCGAGGAGTACCCTCGATAGCCGGAAATCATGTAAAAGTGCAATGAAGTGTAAACAAACCATATATGAATTGGTGTAAAACAACCATGGAGCATTGATACGTCTCCAACGTATCGATAATTTCTTATGTTCCATGCCACATTATTGATGTTATCTACATGTTATATGCACATTTTATGTCATATTTATGCATTTTCTGGAACTAACCTATTAACAAGATGCCGAAGAGCAGTTGCTGTTTTCTGCTGTTTTTGGTTTCAGAAATCCTAGTAAGGAAATATTCTCGGAATTGGACGAAATCAACGCCCAGGGTCCTATTTTGCCACGAAGCTTCCAGAAGTCCGAAGATGAGACGAAGAGGGGCCACGGGGGGGCCACACCCTAGGGCGGCGCGGCCCCCCCTTGGCCGCGCGGCCCTGTGGTGTGGGGCCCTCGTGCCGCCTCTTGACCTACCCTTCCGCCTACTTAAAGCCTCCGTGACGAAACCCCCAGTACCAGGAGCCACGATACGGAAAACCTTCCAGAGACACGCCGCCGCGAATCCCATCTCGGGGGATTCGGGAGATCGCCTCCGGCACCTGCCGGAGAGGGGATTCATCTCCCGGAGGACTCTACGCCGCCATGGTCGCCTCCGGAGTGATGAGTGAGTAGTTCACCCCTGGACTATGGGTCCATAGCAGTAGCTAGATGGTTGTCTTCTCCTTATGTGCTTCATTGTTGGATCTTGTGAGCTGCCTAACATGATCAAGATCATCTATACGTGTAATACTATATGTTGTGTTTGTCGGGATCCGATGGATAGAGAATACTATGCTATGGTAATTATCAATCTGATGTTTATGTGTTGTTTAAGATCTTGCATGCTCTCCGTTATTAGTAGAGGCTCTGGCCAAGTTGATGCTAGTAACTCCAAGAGGGAGTATTTATGCTCGATAGTGGGTTCATGCACTACTAGAAAACAGCTTATTAGTGGCGCACCACTATTTGCTATCAGTGGCGCACCTGTGGTGCGCCACTAGTATCACGCCACTGCTAATTGTTAGCAGTGGCGCACCTAGTAGTGCGCCATTAATATGGGACATAGCAGTGGCGCATGGCTGGTGCGCCATTGGTAAGGCAACAAATGCGCCACCACTGTACTGATAGCGTGCGCCACTAGCATTCTAATAGGGTGCGCCACTGGATACTGATTTATTAATGTTAAAAGGGAGCACGTGGCTGGGTGGCAGGCACTGGTCTGAACATTCACATGTGGACAAAAGTGGCCGGTTTTTATTCTATTATTATATTATTATATAAAGCAAAGCTATTACAGGACCCAAAAAAATACATCAAAAGTTTCTAAACTTTGCACCTAGGACCCTAGGTAAACTTCAAAAAAGCAATCAAGTACGGGGCTCGGACGCAGCCTACGCGGGCCGCCGGAGCCGCCGCTCCCGCCACCGGCCTCCTCAGCAGTCTACGCGGGCGTCCACATCGCCGCCGCCGGCCTCCTCAGCAGTCTACGCGGGCGTCCACCTCGCCGCCGCTGGCCTCCTCCCTCGGCCAATCAGCCGTCTACCTCGCCGTCGCCGGCCTCCTCAGCCTCCTCCAGCTCCGCCGCTAGGAGGGGTGGCGGGAGCGGTCCCTCATCATCGCCGGCCTGCGCGCCTCCACCGCCTCGACGTCCTCCTCCCCCGACTTGCGGAGCCGCGCCGGCAGCCTCGGTAGCACGGGCTCTGCCGCCGCCTCGGACATGCTCCGCGGTAGCACGGGCTTGTCGGCGTACGCACCGTGGGACTCGTCGCCGCCGGCATCGTGGATCTCGTCGCCCCGCTCGACGTGTTGCTGCTGGCGCCGTTGCTTTGGAGGAGATGCAGCACGGGCAGGGGAGAGGACCAGGGCGTGAGGAGCGAGCGGGCGAGAGGACCAGGGCGATTTGGCTCTGCCGACGGGGCCACGCACCTCCGCCGCGCGCCTCCGAGGTCGAGCAGATCCGGTGGGTGAGAGTGTGAGATGTGAGGGGAAAGAGATGCGGTGGGTGGAAGAGATAAGAGAGAAAGGGGAAGAGATGGTGCGGTGGGTGGGGCCGTGGGGGGCGTGGCAGGTGGATGAAGGCACCCCGCGTGGGACGAGCCCGTGTGGATGGGTGCGGTTGGTGGGGACGCGTGCAGTACGGTGGAAATTTTGTGCAGCACAGTGGCGCACCACATTTGTGCGCTATTGCTATTTAACGTAGTAGTGGCGCATCAATATTAGGTGCGTGACTGCTAACCCTAGACCCTGTTTATAATCTAGCCTCACACTTACCAATGGCGCACCAAATACAGGTGCGCCACTGCTACGTCAAGTAGCAGTGGCGCACCTATATTTAGTGCGCCACTAGTAAGTCTGAGGTGGGTGGACCAGGGACAAAAAACATAGCAATGGCGCATTGTTCCTATGGTGCGCCACTATTATTTTCTTAGCAGTGGAGCACCTCAAAGTAGTGCGCCACTGCTATATAGCAGTGGCGCACTAGTATAGGGGTGCGCCACTGCTAGTCATCTTACGGCTAGCCCTTTTCCTAGTAGTGATGCCTGCATTGATATCTGGGGGAGTGACAGAAACCTCTAAGGTTGTGTTGTGCTGTTGCCACTAGGGATAAAACATTGATGCTATGTCCGAGGATGTAGTTATTGATTACATTACGCACCATACTTAATGCAATTGTCTGTTGTTTGCAACTTAATGGAGGGGTTCGGATGATAACCTGAAGGTGGACTTTTAGGCATAGATGCAGTTGGATGGCGGTCTATGTACTTTGTCGTAATGCCCAATTAAATCTCACTATATTTACCATGTCATGTATGTGCATCGCGGTGCCCTCTTTATTTGTAAATTGCCCGACTGTAATTTGTTCACCCAACATGCTTTTATCTTATGGGAGAGACACCTCTAGTGAACTGTGGACCCCGGTCCAATTCTCTTTACTGAAATACAATCTACTGCAATACTTGTTTTCTACTGTTTTCTTGCAAACAATCATCTTCCACACAATACGGTTAATCCTTTGTTACAGACAAGCCGGTGAGATTGACAACCTCACTGTTTCGTTGGGGCAAAGTACTTTGGTTGTGTTGTGCAGGTTCCACGTTGGCGCCGGAATCCCTGGTGTTGCGCCGCATCACATTTCGCGACCATCAACCTTCAACGTGCTTCTTGGCTCCTACTGGTTCGATTAAACCTTGGTTTCATACTGAGGAAACTTGCTTCTATACGCATCATACCTTCCACTTGGGGTTCCCAACGGACGTGTGCATCTACGCGTATCAAGCTAAATTTCTGGCGCCGTTGCCGGGGAGATCAAGACACGCTGCAAGGGGAGTCTCCACTTCTCAATCTCTTTACTTTGTTTTTGTCTTGCTTTATTTTATTTACTACTTTGTTTGCTGCACCTAAACAAAACACACAAAAAATTAGTTGCTAGTTTTACTTTATTTACTGTCTTGCTCTCTATATCGAAAACACACAAAAATTAGTTACTTGCATTTACTTTATCTAGTTTGTTTTATTTACTACTGCTAAAATGAGTAATCCTGAAGTTGAAGTTCGTTCATTTAAGCAACAAGGGGGAGAATGTTTAAAAGATGCTTGGTATAGAATTAGTGATGCCCATAATAGGTGCACTAAGAAACACTCCACCACTATCCTACTCAGGAATTTTTATGTTGGTATCTCTAGCTGGAATAGATATGTTCTTGATTGTCTCGCGGGAGGTAACTTCCTAGGCGCTCCCGCTTTAGAAGCTAGTTGCATTATTGAGAGTTTATTTGGAACACCACCTGTTAATGAAACTAAAATTGAAACCTCCCTTGAGGATGTTATGAAAAAATTGGAAACCATAGAGAAAAATTGTAGTGTTGAAACTAAATTGGAAATATTACTTGATAATACTGATAAACTTGATAAAACCCTAGAAGGAATTAATGAAAGAATTGCTACTCTAGAAACTTGTGCTATCCATGATAATCAAACCCATAGAATTGGTAAACTTGAAGAAGCTATGGGAAAATTGGGTTCAACTTTTTCTTCTCTTAAATTTAATGAGAAAGCTTATGTGGGTAAGGAGCAAAAATTCATGTATGTCTCTAAGGTGCCTAAACCAAAGAATTATTATAGGCCTAAAATTGATAAAACTCCCAACACCCCTGTTAATGATGTTGATGCTTCATCTCTTGATAATACTTGATTACGCTTTCTGCGCCTAGCTGAAAGGCGTTAAGAAAAGCGCTTATGGAGACAACCCATTGTTTTTACTACAGCACTTTGTTTTATATTTGAGTCTTGGAAGTTGTTTACTACTGTAGCAACCTCTCCTTATCATGTTTTTGTGCCAAGTAAAGTCTCTATAGTAAGGTTCATACTAGATTTGGATTACTGCGCAGAGACAGATTTCTTTGCTGTCACGAATCTGGGCCTAATTCTCTGTAGGTAACTCAGAAAATTATGCCAATTTACGTGAGTGATCCTCAGATAGCAACTTTCATTAGTTTTGAGTTTTTCCATTTGAGCAAGTCTGGTGCCATTTTAAAATTCGTCTTTACGAACTGTTCTGTTTTGACAGATTCTGACTTTTATTTCGCATTGCCTCTTTTGCTATGTTGGATTCATTTCTTTGATCCATTAATGTCCAGTAGCTTTATGCAATGTCCAGAAGTGTAAAGAATGGTTGTGTCACCTCTGAACATGTAAACTTTTATTATGCACATTTCGCGAGTCTTCTTAGAATATGCAGGGGTGAACCACCGGGGCATCCCCAAGCTTAGAGCTTTCACTCCTCTTGATCATAGTATATCATACTCCTCTCTTGATCCTTGAAAACTTCCTTCACACCAAACTTCAAGCTACTGGACATTAATGGATCAAAGAAATGAATCCAACATAGCAAAAGAGGTGACACAATCATTTTTTACACTTCTGGACATTGCATAATGCTACTGGACATTAATGGATCAAAGAAATGAATCCAACATAGCAAAAGAGGCAATGCGAAATAAAAGGCAGAATCTGTCAAAACAGAACAGTTCGTAAAGACGAATTTTAAGATGGCACCAGACTTGCTCAAATGGAAAAACTCAAAACTAATGAAAGTTGCGTACATATCTGAGGATCACTCACGTAAATTGGCATAATTTTCTGAGTTACCTACAGAGAATTAGACCCAGATTCGTGACAGCAAAGAAATCTGTCTCTGCGCAGTAATCCAAATCTAGTATGAACCTTACTATAGAGACTTTACTTGGCACAAAAACATGATAAGGAGAGGTTGCTACAGTAGTAAACAACTTCCAAGACTCAAATATAAAACAAAGTGCTGTAGCAAAATAAACACATGGGTTATCTCCCAAGAAGTTCTTTCTTTATAGCCATTAAGATGGGCTCAGCAGTTTTAATGATGCACTCGCAAGAAATAGTATTTGAAGCAAAAGAGAGCATAAAGAGGCAAATTCAAAACACATTTAAGTCTAACATGCTTCCTATGAAAAGGAATATTGTACACAAATAAATTCATGAAGAGCAAAGTAACAAGATCAGGAAGATAAAACAAGTGTAGTTTCAAAAATTTCAGCACATAGAGAGGTGTTTTAGTAACATGAAAATTTCTACCACCATATTTTCCTCTCTCATAATAACTTTCAGTAGCAACATGAGCAAACTCAACAATATAACTATCACATAAAGCATTCTTACCATGAGTCTCATGCATAAAATTATTACTCTCCACATAGGCATAATCAATTTTATTAGTTGTAGTGGGAGTAAATTCAACAAAGTAGCTACCATTATTATTCTCATCAAGTGTAGGAGGCATAGTATCATCAAAGTAAATTTTCTCCTCAGTGCTTGGGGGACTAAAAATATCATGCTCATCAAAGCCAGCTTCCCCAAGCTTAGAATTTTCCATATCATTAGCAACAATGGTATTCAAAGTATTCATGCTAATATGTTCCGTGGGTTTTTTAATTTTCGGATCAAACCATCCATGTCTTAAATCAGGAAATAGAATAAGAAGCTCATTGTTGTCCATTATGCCAAACTAGTGTAAATAGGAAACAAAAAGATGCAATTGCAGGATCTAAACATGATAAAGTAAATGCAAGTAACTAATTTTTTGTGTTTTTGATATAGAGAGCAAGACAATAAATAAAGTAAAACTAGCAACTAATTTTTTTGTGTTTTGTTTAGGTGCAGCAAACAAAGTAGTAAATAAAATAAAACAAGACAAAAACAAAGTAAAGAGATTGAGAAGTGGAGACTCCCCTTAGCGTGTCTTGATCTCCCGGCAACGGCGCCAGGAAAAAGTGCTTGATGCGCGTAGATGTACACGTCCGTTGGGAACCCCAAGAGGAAGGTATGATGCGCACAGCGGCAAGTTTTCCCTCAGAAAGAAACCAAGGTTTATCGAACCAGGAGGAGCCAAGAAGCACGTTGAAGGTTGATGGTCGCGGAATTATGATGCGGCGCAACACCAGGGATTCCGGCGCCAACTTGGAACCTGCACAACACAAACCAAGTACTTTGTCCCAACGAAACAGTGAGGTTGTCAATCTCACCGGCTTGCTGTAACAAAGGATTAAACGTATCGAGTGGAAGATGTTTGCAAAGAAAACAGTAAAACACAAGTATTGCAGTAGATTGTATTCATAAAGAGAATTGGACCGGGGTCCACAGTTCACTAGAGGTGTCTCTCCCATAAGATAAAAGCATGTTGGGTGAACAAATTACGGTCGGGCAATTGACAAATAGAGAGGACACCGCGATGCACATACATGACATGGTAAATATAGTGAGATTTAATTGGGCATTACGACAAAGTACATAGACCGCCATCCATGCATCTATGCCTAAAAAGTCCACCTTCAGGTTATCATCGAACCCCCTCCGTATTAAGTTGCAAACAACAGACAATTGCATTAAGTATGGTGCGTAATGTAATCAACAACTACATCCTCGGACATAGCATCAATGTTTTATCCCTAGTGGCAACAGCACAACACAACCTTAGAACTTTTGTCACTGTCCCAGGTATCAATGCAGGCATGAACCCACTATCTAGCATAAATACTCCCTCTTGGAGTTAAGAGTAAAAACTTGGCAGAGCCTGTACTAATAACGGAGAGCATGCAAGATCTTAAACAACACATATGTAATAACTTGATAATTACCATAGCATAGTATTCTCTATCAATCGGATCCCGACAAACACAACATATAGAATTACGGATAGATGATCTTGATCATGTTAGGCAGCTCACAAGATCCAACAATGAAGCACAATGAGGAGAAGACAACCATCTAGCTACGCTATGGACCCATAGTCCAGGGGTGAACTACTCACTCATCACTCCAGGCGACCATGGCAGTGTAGAGTCCTCGGGAGATGAATCCCTCTCCGGCAGGGTGCGGAGCGATCTCTGAATCCCGAGATGGGATTCGCGGCGGCTGCGTCTCGGAAGGTTTCCGTATCGTGGCTCTCACGGGGTTTCGTCACGGAGGCTTTAAGTAGGCGGAAGGGCAAGTCGAGGGAGCACAGGGGCCCCACCACAGTGCGCGGCCAAGGGGGGGCGCCGCCTAGGGTTTGGCCACCCTGTGGCCCCACTTCGTCTCGTCTTCGGTCTTCTGGAAGCTTCGTGGCAAAATAGGACCCTGGGCGTTGATTTCGTCCAATTCCGAGAATATTTCCTTACTAGGATTTCTGAAACCAAAAACAGCAGTGGCTCTTCGGCATCTTGTTAATAGGTTAGTTCCAGAAAATGCATAAATATGACATATAATGTGCATAAAACATGTAGATAACATCAATAATGTGGCATGGAACATAAGAAATTATCGATACGTTGGAGACGTATCATGCATGTGTTCCACGTTGGCGCGGAATCCTGGTGTTGCGCCGCATCACATTTCGCGACCATCAACCTTCAACGTGCTTCTTGGCTCCTACTGGTTCGATTAAACCTTGGTTTCATACTGAGGGAAACTTGCTTCTATACGCATCATACCTTCCACTTGGGGTTCCCAACGGACGTGTGCATCTACGCGTATCAAGCATCTTGCAACGTATCACACACCCATGGACCTACGGGCGGGACCCCCTATCATAGGTGCCAACATGGCACACCAACTGACTCACATGCATGTCCCACAGACCCACCCTGCTTATTGTACATTCAAATTATCAAATTTAAATACTGACTAGGGGCCATAGATGTGTGGGGCCTACTTGTCCATCTCATATTCTTCATGGGACACACTCACTGACCTGATATGCAGGGTCCACCTATCATAGGTGCCAAACTAGCATACCCACCGACCTGACATGCAGGTCGAATAGACCCACCTGCCCACCATCCATCCTTTATTCAAAAATAATGGAGTCCATAGATCCGAACCAACACACCACCTTTGTTTTCTTGTATGTATACCTCAGTGGCAATTTATAAAGATTAGTTAGTTATTCCAAGTTCTCCTGGTTTTCTCCTCCTTAGGTTTCACACCAATTGGGCCGATAGCCCACAGGCCAATAGAAAGGGCATATAGACAAGAAAGGTGGGCTTCTTAAGACTATGATCCAAAACAGATGGAGGGAGTTCATTTATTTTTGCAAACTATAGAATAGTAATTTCACTATCAAATTTGCATACGAACTCCAATTAAGTTGATCCTAAAATAAATTTAGTTTATATCTTACCTACTTTTGCAAAATCAACAAAAACCACTTAAATTATAAAATAGCTAGAAAATTTAGAAATTCAAAAAGGGCATTGCACATAATAATTGGTCTAAATTTAGTGGAAATTGTGTTAGTGCCATTTTGCATGGTAATCTTGGTACTTGCTTCACAAAATAAAGTAAATCATGCACCAAAGGTTGAATCTTGCAAAACACATTGTGGATCTATGATTAAATAGATAGTTATGAACCTAAAAACAATTTGTGGAAAAAAATGACGAGCAACCTATCAAGCACATTTAGTTCAAATTTGATACACTTCCTCCTGAATCGTCCAATAATTGTATTATTTTGTGAAAGGACCTAGAAATCTTTCGAGATGCGAACAATTGGTGTTTTCTAGATACAATATGGTTAGAATTTTGGAAAAAATGGTTGGCCTAATTTTGGAATGGTTTCTTGGTAGGTGCTTCACAAAACTAAACCATTTTTTGCGCCAAGAAAATGAAAAATTACTTTTTTGAGAAAAGAAGAAAACAAAAACCCACAAAATGAACATTTTTCCCATCCCAAGATTGACACAATAGGGTTCATTTTAACAAACTATGACATGGTTGTGGTCGTGACCTAGATCGTTTGGCTCGAAAGGAATGAAAGTGCGTACATGATAGCTCATTTCTGAGCAGGTTGTTCTAGAATATTTGTGATACTCCACATTTATTGTTTTTCCTAGCAACTAGGTAATACTCCCTCCGTTCCTATATATAAGCCATATAGTTTTTTGAGAAAAATTCCAGAATATAAGGTTTATTGCATTGCCCTACTTGTATGGACAATATTTTTGGAGATTTGATTAGGTTTACTTATCTTATGCAAAGTCCTCTATTAGCTCACGGCAATTACTTACGGTTAACCCTAGCCATACATGGTGTAATTTTTTCTAAATATGCGTTTCTTAATTTCCGTGCCAGAAATTATATGGCTTATATTTAGGACCAGAGGGAGTATAAGATAAAACTTTTCTAAGGATTCCATTTTTTTGACTTTATTGAATTACTTATGCTTGCATTCAAGATGTTTCCAGAATGGGGGGCATGAACTTTTTATCTAGGGTTTGAATCTTGCACAACTATTTGTGGAACTGTGGTGAAATAGATAGTTTTGATAATACAAATTATTATTGAAAAATAATGAGTATACTATCAAGCACCTGCAGTTCACATTTGAGTACTTGACCTATTTCCTAGTAACTCGGCAACTATTTGTATTTTTGGTGATAGGTACATAGAATTTTTTTGAGATGTGTGTTGGAAATATGCCCTAACGACAATAATAATGAAGTTATTATCATTTTTCATTGATCATGATAAGTGTTTATTCTCCATTCTATAATTTTATTAAGCGGAAAAATTAATACTTGTGTGGTTTGTAAACAACAATGTGTCCTTGGTATGACTCCGCTAGACTAGTTCATTGTTCACTGCCTAGACGAGATTTGTTCCTCCGACACAATATTTTCTAGTTTTATGAGTAGACAAGATTTTTTCCTCTGATGCAATATTTTTGCTCCTTGAGTATATGGGATTTGTTCCCTGGACACAGTATCCATGTTCCCTAAGTATATGAGACTTGTTTGGTGATAGAATTGTTTGCATGTGTTGACGAGATTTGTTCCTCGGATACAATATTCTTGTTCCGCGAGTAGACGAGATTTGTACTCGAGACGCAATATTCTTCTTCCACGAGTAGACGATATTTGTTCCCGGATGCAATATTCTTGTCCCTAAGTAGACAAAATTTGTTCCTCAGGCGTAATATTTTTCTTCTTCCCAATGTAAACGAGATTTGTTCCTCCGATGCAATATTATTGTTCCCGAGTAGACGAGATTTGTTCCTCAGATGCAATATTTTTGTTCCCTGAGTATACAAGATTTGTTCCCCGGACGCAATGTTCTTATTCCCTAAGTATACGCGATTTGCTCGGTGATAGAATTTTTTCCATGTGTTGACGAGTTTTGTTCCCTAGATGCAAAGTTCTTGTTCCCTAAGTAGACGAGATTTATTCCCCAGAAGCAATATTCATGTTCATTGAGTAGACGAGATGTGTTCTCCGGATGCAATGTTTTCTTATTTTTTTAGTAGACGAGATTTGTTCCTCGGACACAATGTTTTTCTTGCTCCCCGAGTAGATGAGATGTGTTCCTCGAATGCAAAATTCTTTTTTCCTGAGTATACGAGATTTTTTCCCCGGATGCAATATTATTGTTCCCTAAGTATACTAGACTTTTTCTGTGATAGAATTTTTTCGATGTGTTGACGAGTTTTGTTCCCTTGACGCAATATTCTTGTTCCCCGAGTAGACGAGATTTGTTCCTGGACGCAATATTCATGTTCCTTGAGTAAACGAGATGTTTGCTCCCGACGCAATATTGTTGTTCGTTGTGTAGACGATATTTGTTCCTCGGGCGCAATGTTTTCTTGTTCCCTGAGTAGAAGAGATTTGTTCCTCGGACGCAATATCTTCTTGTTCTCTGAGTAGAAGAGATTTATTTCTCAGATGTAATATTCTTGGTCCTAAGTATACGAGAGTTTATCGAAAACAATATATTCTTGTTTCATGAATAGATGTGTTGCCCGAACGCAGATTTTTTTTCCCTGAGTAGATGTTATTTATTTCTCGAACTTAATATTTTCCTTGTTCCTAGACTATACGAGATGTGTTAACTCAACCAGCTAGGACCCCTCATAGTGATTAAGCGCTCCTCACCATCGGATGTCGTGTATGTACAGTAAAGATCTCCCTATGATAAGGGGTTGCCCGATCTTCTCAGTAAGCACGGTGGTGATGATGATCACGAGATGTACACAACGGAGATAACTTGATGATGAAGTGGATGATAACTTGTATGACGCAACGAGATCTCTCGATTGGTCCCTGTCGCCAATGCAACAGCTCTCAACCCTGCAAGATATTCGCAACTCCACACACTTGCGCACGTAGCCGCCGACCACGAAGCGGTAAGTTGCAACCGTCTAATTCCCAATGGAACAGCAGATCACACAAGACTTTTTCAGGATCTACACCAAATCAAGGCAATATGGTGTAGAGATTCAATAGAGTTGCAAATCAATCAACTATGAACTAGGGTTTATCTTAAACAGGGTCTAAACCTAATTTGGGGGCATCCTGGGCACTTATATAGGGGTTCAGGACGACCAGGGTTCGAGAAAATACAAGAATAACCGACCCAGATCGGGATCTGGTCGAGACAGACTCGAACTCGGGCTCGGAGAGCGGCCGAGGTAGGGCCGGCGGTCCGGTTTGGACCGGGCACGGGGCCGGATCGTGACCGCACACTGAGATGAGAAACAGAACGTCCCCGGCTGGCACCAGTGTAGGATCCGGTCGAAACCGGGCTCACCCGGCGTGGGGGCCGGTTGGACCGGGCCTGGCGCCGGGTCAGCCGACGTAGCGGCCGATCGGACCGGACATGGCGTCGGGCTGGACTGCTTCTTCTTCTTCCCTCGCACATGCCTCCCGCTCCTCCCTTGCGCATCCATGGGATGTCTTCATGTCCAGCTCCATGTCCAGCTGCTCCTCTCCTCCTTGTGCGATGCTTGCTCCCTCTTCGTACCTGATCATACATAAGTAATAGGACTTAGGCAGTATAAAGTTCTCATCGATCAAAGTATCACTTAGGAACAAGTTCACCTGTTGTTTGAGTAGCTTCGCACGAGCTCGTGTTATTGGTCAAATCCTGACTTCATTGGACTTGAGCTTCACAACAACATCGTCTTCATCTTGCAATGACGGAGGTAGTAGTGTAGTAGGGATGTCCTCATCACCCCCCCCCTTCAAAAGGGGTCGACCTCGACGCTCCAAGGTCTTCTCCGTCATATGGTGTCAAATCAGCCACATTGAAAGAATTGCTGACACCAAACTCATCAATTGGAAGATCTATAGAGTATGCATTATCATTGATCTTGGCAAGCACTTTGTAAGGACCAGCACCACGAGGAAGCAACTTGGACTTCCGTAGCTTCGGGAACCTATCCTTGCGAAAATGTACCCAGACCATATCACCAGGCTTGAACAACATCTCCTTGCGCTTCTTGTTCACCCTTGCAGCATTGTTCTTGCCTTTCTTCTCTATCAACTCTTTAGTCTTCACATGAATTTTGCGCACAAAATCTGCCCTCTTTGATGCCTCCATATTGACTCTCTCATGTATGGGCAAAGGCAACAAATCAAGTGGAGTAATGGGTTTGAAACCATATACCACCTAAAAGGGACACAACTCTGTTGTAGAATGTACCGCCCTGTTGTAAGAAAACTCCACATGCGGCAAACAATCTTCCCACTCCTTCAGGTTCTTCTTGATCATGGATCTCAACAGTTGTGACAATGTTCTATTCACCACTTCAGTTTGACCATCAGTTTGGGGATGACAAGTAGTGCTGAAAAGTAGCTTCGTCCCCAGCTTTCTCCATCTTCCAGAAGTAGCTCATAAACTTCACGTCACGATCAGAAACAATAGTCTTCGGGACTCCATGTAGACGTACAATCTCCCTGAAAAATAGGTTAGCAATATGCGACGCATCGTCGCTCTTGTGGCAGGCAATAAAGTGTGACATCTTAGAGAATCTATCCACTACCACAAATATAGAATCATGGCCTCTCTTAGTACGTGGCAAACCCAACACAAAATCCATACTAATGTCTTCCCAAGGTGTAGTAGGTGCCGGTAAAGGAGTATACAAACCGTGAGGCTTCAGCTTGGACTTGGACTTGTTGCAAGTAATGCATCTCTTCACATATCTGTCCACATCCCGCCTCATCTTTGGCCAATAAAAGTGATCGGCGAGCATGAGTAGCGTCTTCTCACGCCCAAAGTGACCCATCAAACCTCCAGCATGAGATTCCTGCAATAAGAGCAAACGCACAGATGATTCTGGAACACATAGTTTGTTAGCTCTAAACAAGAACCCATCATGTATGTGATATTTCTCCCATGCTTTACCAATAGCACACAAGCGATATGGTTCAGCAAAATCATGATCAGTAGCATACAAATCACATAGTATCTCTAATCCAGGAATTTTAACATCAAGTTGAGTTAATAGCATATTCTTCCTAGATAAAGCATCAACAACAATATTATCTTTTCCCTTCTTATGCTTAATAATGTATGGAAAAGACTCAATGAACTCAACCCACTTAGCAAGACGCCTATGCAAGTTAGATTGAGCTTTCAGATATTTTAAAGCTTCATGATCAGAATGTATGATAAATTCTTTTGGCCACAAGTAATGTTGCCAAACCTCAAGAACTCTAATTAAAGCATACAATTCTTTATCATATATTGGATAGTTCAACTTAGCACCAGAAAGTTTCTCAGAAAAATATGCAATTGGGCGACCCTCTTGCATCAACACACCACCAATTCCAATACCACTAGCATCACATTCAATCTCAAATTGCTTATTGAAATCAGGAAGTGCAAGCAACGGTGCAGAAGTTAACAATCGTTTCAGTTCATCAAAAGCATGATCTTGGGCTGCGCCCCACTCAAAGACAACACCCTTTTTAGTCAATTCATTCAAAGGTGCATCAATAGTACTAAAATTGGGCACAAATCTTCTATAAAACCCAGCAAGACCATGAAAACTTCTTACTTGACTCACATTCATGGGAGTAGGCCAATTTTGAATAGCTTCAATTTTAGACACATCTACCTCTACTCCATGCTTAGAGACAACATAACCCAGAAATATGACCTTATCTTTGCAAAATGTGCACTTCTCAAGATTACCATAGAGTTTATTATCATGCAACACTTGCAAAACATGTCGAATATGTATAGTATGATCAGATTCATTGCGGCTGTAGATTAATATGTCATCAAAGTACACAACCACAAACTTGCCAATAAAATCACGCAAAACATGGTTCATTAGTCTCATGAAAGTGCTAGGTGCATTAGTTAAACCAAAAGGCATTACTAACCACTCATATAAACCAAATTTTGTTTTAAAGGCTGTTTTCCATTCATCCCCCTCTTTCATCCTAATTTGATGATAACCACTACGCAAATCAATTTTAGAGAAAATAGCAGCACCACTCAATTCATCTAACATATCCTCTAAACGGGGAATAGGATGACGATATCGAATAGTAATGTTGTTTATCGCTCTACAATCTACGCACATACGCCATGTACCATCTTTCTTAGGAACTAGAATAACAGGAACATCACAAGGACTAAGGCTTATGCGGATATAACCTTTGTCGAGTAGCGCTTGTACTTGCTTTTGTATCTCCTTCGTCTCTTCGGGGTTCGTCCTATATGGCGCCCTATTGGGCAGCGAGGCGCCGGGGATCAAGTCTATTTGATGCTCAATACCACGCAATGGTGGCAATCCTGCGGGCACCTCCTCCGGAAACACGTCGCTGAATTCCTGCAAAACACTAGAAACACCAAGAGAAATAGGGGTCATGTCGTTAGAAACCAAAACCTCACCCTTGTACATAAGCACAAGAGGCATGGCTGTAGGATCCTCACTAAATTCTCTCATGTCCTCTTTGGTGGCTAATAAGACTAAGGAATTCACTCTCTCACTTTTCGTTATATCACTCACGGCATTACAATTCTCTCGCCTATCTATAGGTGCATCCTCCAAGTTTACTTCAACTTTCTGACGAGATTCATTGACAATTTGTTGTGGTGACATAGGCTGCAAGTTGATTTTCTTGCCCTTGAACTCCAAGTGATATGTATTGGCGCGGCCATTGTGTTGCACAGAACGGTCATAGAGCCATGGCCGACCCAATAATAGATGACACACCGTCATAGGAACCACATCAAAATCAATGGAATCCTTATACGGTCCAATCTCAAACTCAACACGCACCATGTGGTTTACCTTCATCTCACCATTGTCGCTCAACCACTGAATATAGTATGGATGCGGGTGCGGTAGATACTTCAACTTCAGCTTGATACACAATGATACGTCTCAAACGTATCCATAATTTCTTATGTTCCATGCTAGTTTTATGACAATACCTACATGTTTTGTTCATACTTTATATCGTTTTGATGCAATTTCCGGAACTAACCTTTTGACGAGATGCCGAAGTGCCAGTTGCTGTTTTCTGCTGTTTTTGGTTTCAGAAATCCTACAAAGGAAATATTCTCGGAATCGGACGAAATCAATGCCCAACATCTTATTTTCCCGGAACCTTCCAGAATGACAAAGGGGGACCAGAGGGAGCCCTGGGGGCCCCACACGTGTGGGCGGCGCGGCCCAAGGGGGGGCGCGCCCCCTACTGTGAGGGGCCCCGTGGCCCTTCCGACTCCGCCTCTTCGCCTATTTAAGCCATCCTGACCTAAATCTTCGACTCGGATTGACGAGACACCAGAAAACCTTCCAGAGCTGCCGCCATGGTGAAACTCCAATTCGGGGGACAGAAGTCTCTGTTCCGGCACGCTGCCGGGATGGGGAAGTGCCCCCGGAATCCATCTCCATCGACACCACCGCCATCTTCATCGCCGCTGATGTCTCCCATGATGAGGAGGGAGTAGTTCTCTGATGACCCACAAGTATAGGGGATCGCAACAGTCTTCGAGGGAAGTAAAACCCAATTTATTGATTCGACACAAGGGGAGACAAAGAATACTTGAAAGCCTTAACAGCGGAGTTGTCAATTCAGCTGCACCTGGAAACAGACTTGCTCGCAAGAGTTTATCAGTAGTAACAGTTTTATAGTAGTAGCAGTAGCGAAATAACAGCAGCAGAGTAACAAAGACAGCAGTAGTGATTATAGTAAACAGCAGGATTAAAATACTGTAGGCACGGGGACGGATTAACGGGCGTTGCATGGATGAGAGAAACTCATGTAACAATCAAAGCAGGGGCATTTGCAGATAATAATAAAACGGTATCCAAGTACTAATCAATCAATAGGCATGTGTTCCATATATAGTCGTACGTGCTCGCAATGAGAAACTTGCACAACATCTTCTGTCCTACCAGCCGGTGGCAGCCGGGCCTCTAGGGAAACTACTGGATATTAAGGTACTCCTTTTAATAGAGTACCGGAGCAAAGCATTAACACTCCGTGAACACATGTGATCCTCACATCACTACCATCCCCTCCGGTTGTCCCAATTTCTGTCACTTCGGGGCCATTGGTTCCGGACAGCGACATGTGTATACAACTTGCAGGTAAGACCATAAACAATGAATATCTTCATGAATCAATAACATGTTCAGATCTGAGATCATGGCACTCGGGCCCTAGTGACAAGCATTAAGCATAACAAGTTGCAACAATATCATAAAAGTAACATCTACGGATACTAGGCACTATGCCCTAACAATCTTATGACTATTACATGACCAATCTCATCCAATCCCTACCATCCCCTTCAGCCTACAGCGGGGGAATTACTCACACATGGATGGGGGAAACATGGCTGGTCGATGGAGAGGCGTTGGCGGTGATGATGGCGATGATCTCCTCCAATTCCCCGTCCCGGCGGAGTGCCAGAACGGAGACTTCTGGCTCCCGAGATGGAGTTTCGTGATGTGGCGGCTCTCTGGAGGGTTTCTGGCGACTTTGACTTCTCCCCGTGCGTTTTTAGGTCGAGGCCAATAAGTAGTCCGAAGGAGGGCGGAGGCCGACCGAGGGGGCCACACCATAGGGCCGCGCGGGCCCCCTAGGCCGCGCCGCCTTATGGTGTGGGGCCCTCGGGCCTCCACCTTCCTTGCCCCAGTATTCTGGGAAAATAGGGCCTTCGCATAAATTCCGAGGATTTTCCCGAAAGTTGGATTTCTGCACAAAAACAAGACACAGAGCAATTCTGCTGAAAACAGCGTTAGTCCGTGTTAGTTGTATCCAAAATACACAAATTAGAGGCAAAACAATAGCAAAAGTGTTCGGGAAAGTAGATACGTTTTGGACGTATCAACTCCCCCAAGCTTAGCTTATTGCTTGTCCTCAAGCAATTCAGTTAACAACTGAGCGATAAAAGAACTTTCACGAACACATTTGTTCATATGATGTAGATATTCTCATGATATGGCAAGTACTTAAGCAATTCATAATAAGATACATGCAAATAAAATCATCTAATAGCTATATCAATCATGGAAAAGGTACCAACAAATCAATAATAAGCATCATGAATCATGTCTATTAGCAAGATTGCAATGTTCATAAAAGGATATGATAAAGTGGTATCTCGCTTGCCTGTATTTGATTGGCAAAACATAAATGCCCGGGCACCTCTAGAGTTCATAGAAAGACTAGAAATAGTGATTGTCAAAGATAAAAGCATCAAAGTTATACCACAGTCAATCATATTTTGGGACAAGCATATTATACTAAGAATGACAGTTGTGCTCTCAAGAAAGTGCTCAAAGAAATAATGGAGACACAACATAAAAGTAAAAGATTGACCCTTCGCAGAGGGAAGCAGGGATTAACATGTGCTAGAGCTTTTCATTTTTATAAAGACAGAAGTAAAATGGTTTTGAGAGGTGTTTGTTGTTGTCAACGAATGGTAATGGGTACTCTAACTACCTTATCAACCAGACTTTCAAGAGCGGCTCCCATGAAGGACGTTATTTCTACCACCGTGGTAGATCATCCCTCTTCTCTTTTGTTTACACATGTATTTTAGTGGTGTGGCACTCCTTCCAACCTTTCTTTCACAAACCATGGCTAACCGATTCCATCGGGTGCCTGCCAACAATCTCATACCATGAAGGAGTGCCTTTTTATTTTATTTTTATTATGATGACACTCCTCCCCACCTTTTCTTTCTCAAGCCATGGCTAACCGAATCCTTCGGGTGCCGTCCAACTTTTCACATACCATGGAGGAGTGTCTATTTGCAAAATTAAGTTGCTTACTGATGAATCAGAGCAACACATGTGAAGAGAATTATTAATGAAGTTAATTAATTGGGGCTGGGAACCCCTTTGCCAGCTCTTTATGCAAAGTTATTGGATAAGCGGATGAAGCCACTAGTCCATTGGTGAAAGTCCGTCCGGAGTAAATGATAAGATTGAAAGATAAACACCACATACTTCCTCATGAGCTATAAAACATTAACACAAATTGAGAAGCATTTTGAAGGTTTAAAGGTAGCACATGAGAATTTACTTGGAATGGTTTGAAATGCCATGCATAGGTATTTATGGTGGACACTATGGAATAACTTGGTTTTCAGGGATTTGGAAGCACGAGCAGCATTCCCGCTCAGTACAAGTGAAGGCTAGCAATAGACTGGGAAGCGACAATCAAGAGAGCAATAACTGTCATAATCATGCTTGCGGCAAAATAAATTAATGGAGGCATAAAAGTGATACAAGAACTCTGAAGCAATGTAAATCATTGAGGCTTAATTGACTTTTGTTCAGTCATATGCATGCGTGAGCATGTGCCAAGTCGATTCAAGTGAATTATTCAGAGGAGGATACCACAATGTCATATCTATCTATGAATAAAGCAATGCAAGCAAATATTTATGACATGCTACTCATATTAATAAATTGGAGCTAATCATGAGAGATCATGAACTACTAAACTTTCTTAATTGACATATACCTCATATGAACCAACTAAGCATGCTCACATGGATGAGTATATGTACAAAAATGAAAACAAATAGAGTTCATACCAGCCTCTCACCACAATCAGATTGTCGTAGATCGTCATTATTGCCTTTTCACTTGTGCAACTTGGATAATATGAAATGAAAACCACGCTCCAGCCACCGAAGACCATTGAACTCATAATGAACTTTACAAACCAAAGAAGAACAGCAAATATTTTTGGTGTTTTCGAATTTGAGAACAAGAACAAAAGGAAACAAGCAAACAAAGCAAAATCTTTTTGGGTTTTCTTATAGCAAACTAGCAATAGCAAATAAAGCGAAACAAATGCAAGAAACCAAGATAAACAAATGGTGAAGAGAAACAACAGAAATATTTTTGGTCTTTTTGTGTTTTAGGAACAAAAACAAGAGAATGAAAACTAAAAGAAACACAGAAAAGCGAGATGGCAGAAATCTGCCAAAACCTGACAGCAGTACAGAAATCGAAATTAACAAAAATCTTCCGTTGCTCAGATCAAAAAGTGTTCAACTAATGAAAGTTAGATAACAACCTGGGGCACATGCTCAAAAATTTGCAACTCAAAATAACGTTCTGGCTGTGCGTACGAATTTTTTTAGTAACAGTCCAGAATCTGTTTTCAGGCAGTACTTCCCCAAATATCATCTCTCTCTCATTAGAAAACCACTCAAAGAGACTAAACAAGTATGTACAAGTATCCAGCAACCATAATATGCAAAGAATGAGTGATGCCGGTATACCTCCCCCAAGCTTAGGCTTTTGGCCTAAGTGGAGTTCATTCCCATCGAGGCCATGATGTAGTATCCCCGTAGTACGACGAAGATGGATCATATTCCGGGTATGTGCTAGAAGAAGCACCCGGATACGTGACGGTGTAGTCGTAGGAGGGCTCGGCGTCCTCGGAGTCATGCTGCTGGTGGAAGTCTTGTATCTTCATATGTTCTTCCACCTCCTCCTTAGTGCGCGACCATGGTTGCCTGTCAATACAGAACAAACCTGGCTGGGGAAGAGGGATTTCTTTCTCATCCCCGTCAGCAAACAACATTCTATAGACCATGTTATCTATAGTGGAATCAGTAGTAACAAAATGATGGCTTTTCATAGCAGTGATATCAAGCCTCCTAGGGGTTAATGGCACATCATTAGGATCAATAGGAAGTCTTAAATGTGTTAAAATGCGCAATGCAATAGTTCCTCCAAAAATAGGCCCCCTGTTAGACAGGCGGCGAGCAATAAGAGAACCAAGATGATAAGATGTCTGTCCAGTAAGTGCAATATTCAAGAAAGCAAGATGGTAGCTAGAAATATTGCTAGTGTTCTCCCTACCAAGAATGCTAGTGGCAATGTAATATGCAAAATATTTAATGGCGGGGAGTTGAATGTTCCTTATCTTGCCCCGCTGAATGGTGCGACAATCATCATTGGTGATCCCTCGATAAAGCTCCAACAAGTCCCGGGGGTTGTCATCAATCCTCCTTGCTGTACCTACAGGGGCAATATCCAATGCACGACAAAATGTTTCCAATTCCATAGTAATAGGGTTATCATAAATCTTGAATGCAACTGTCGGCTCATATTGCGTGTTTTGGAACTTGAAGCTCTCGACGAAGATTTTGGTGAGCATGTAGTATTGCTCCCTTTCGTCTCCCACGTAGGTGGCTAACCCCGCCCTGTTGACAAGGGTGAAGAAGTCATCCAATATCCCTGCATTTGTCAGAAAATCATAACATGGGAAGGATGAGGCATTAGGAGGCCCATTGTCCTCTTCGGGCGCGAAGCTAGGCGCGATGATGTCCTCATTGTACGATCGCCTAATTTGGGTGGCGGTCCTAGAAGGCCTCCCGGTGCTGGTTGTTCCTTTCTTGAACAATTCTCCAAATTTGAACTTCTTCATCTCTTTTCTGAAATTTTCAACAAACAATATAAAACTTGATTTGGTGACATATAATTGAGGGAAACTACCATAGGAACTTGCTAGAGTACTAATCATGCATCAAAACAAGTTTCTACCAATTAGAACAAGCATGCAAGCTCACTAAACATGTTACCTACAGTAGCAAAATATTCAAGATATACTCAACCAAATGAAATTCTAATTGGACAATCAAAGGAGTCACATACCAAGGAGTAAATGTGCCAAATTTCAAACAGAAATCTGGGCTGAGCAAGGAGATCGAAAAATCGCGAGTTCTTGAGCAGAAACACGAGTGAGAGAAACTTGGTACGAGTTTTTTCGGGAGAGAGAAGGTGCTGGGAGAAAGAGATGAAGTAGTGGGGCAAGGAGGGGCCCACACCACAAGGTGGCGCGCCCACCTCCTTGGCCGCGCCGGCCTGTGGTGTGGCACCCTGTGGTGCCCCACAGGTCATCCTCTGGTGCTCCCAGGTGCCTCGTCGAAAAATAGGACCAACGGTGTAATTTTCGCGAATTTTTGAAAACTTTGAAAAATGCACATTTCTGGGTATTAAATTAATGATTACTGCGCAGGAAAATGATTTCTAAAATCTTAAACAACTAAAGCATATTGCAAAACAAAAGTGCTACAGCAAGTAAAATAAGTGGAGGGAGAAAGAAATGTTGTTTACTTCCTCTATGCATATAAAAAGTATTTGTTAACAAGGTTGATCAAGTCTTGCCACCAAATAAATTTTACATAGCATAAGAAGAAATAAACCTCAAATCAATCATGTTACCTTGTATTGTATTGATATGGATCCAATCACAAGAATTTGATATTCTTCTTTAGGCTCATATATAGGACAATCGATAGTTCCAACTTTGATAGTTCTCACAGTAGAAATAGTATTAACTCCACATACTTTATCAATCCTCTTGGGAAAATAGACAGTATGTTCCTTGTCATCAACATTGAAAGTAACCATGCCTTTATTGCAATCAATAACAGCCCCTGCAGTATTAAGAAAGGGTCTTCCAAGAATAATGGACATATTATCATCTTCAGGCATTTCCAACACAACAAAATCAGTTAATATCAAGCAATGCTGAGTAACTTGAATAGGAACATTTTCACATAAACCAACAGGAATAGCAGTAGATTTATCAGCCATTTGCAAAGATATATCAGTTGGTATCAATTTATCTAAATCAAGTCTCTTATAGAGAGAAAAAGGCATTACACTAACACCTGCTCCCAAATCACATAGAGCAGTTCTAACATAATTATTCTTGATGGAACAAGGAATAGTAGGTATACCTGGGTCGCCAAGCTTCTTTGGAATCTTACCATTGAAGGAGTAATTAGCAAGCATAGTGGAAATTTCCTCATTGGGGATTTTCCTTTTGTTAGTAACAATATCTTTCATATACTTTGAATAAGGAGGCAATTTAATAGCATCAGTCAAAGGGATTTGCAAGAATAAAGGTTTCATCCAATCACAAAATTTATTATAGTGTTCCTCCTCCTTTGATTTTAGTTTCTTAGCAGGAAAAGGCATTTGCTTTTGAACCCAAGGTTCTCTTTCATTACCATGTTTCTCAGCAATAAAATCTTCTTTAGTGTACTTTTTATTTTTAGCATGCTTTTCAGGTTCTTCTTCAACCTCTTCTTTATCAGGAGTATCATTCTTATCATTATCTTTATCGTGTTCATTACCACTTTCAGTTTCAGCATCAGAAATAGAAATACTATTAGGATCATTAACAGGTTCAGAGGATTCTACAACATTTTTATGTTTCTTCTTCTTTTTCTTAGATGGAGCTCTAGGTTCAATGCGTTGAGAATCTTGTTCAATTCTTTTGGGATGTCCTTCAGGATATAGAGGATCCTGAGTAGAAACACCACCTCTAGTTGTTACTTCATAAGCATGTTTTTCTTTAGCATTATTTCCCAACAAGTCATTTTGTACTTTAGTGAGTTGATCAATTTGAGTTTGAACCATATGAAAATGTTTAACAAGCATCTTAACATCATTGGAGGTTCTCTCCACAATATCATGCAATTCACTAATAGCTCTAGAATTTTCCATTAAATGATTCTCTACTCTCATATTAAAATTTTCTTGCTTAACAATATAATTATCAAACTCATCTAAGCATTGCGCAGGAGGTTTTGAATATGGAATATCTTCCCTAGTAAAGCGTTGAAGGGAATTTACCTCAATCATGGATGAAGGGGGAATTATCTCACATATATCTTCTATTGGAGGTAGATTCTTCACATCTTCAGATTTAATACCTTTCTCCTTGAGAGACTTCTTGGCTTCCCTCATATCTTCATCATTCAATTTAATTAAACCCCTCTTCTTCACTATTGGCGTTGGAGTTGGTTCAGGTGTAGTCCAATCATCATGATTCCGGCCTATTTTAGCCAATAATTCTTCAGCGTCGTCTGGAGTTCTTTTCCTGAAAACACAACCAGCACAACTATCCAGGTATGCCCTAGACTCAATGGTTAGTCCACTATAAAATATATCAAGTAAATCATGCTTTTCCAAATCATGGTCAGGCAGAGCTCTAATAAGAGAGCAAAATCTCGCCCAAGCCTCAGGCAATTTCTCTCCATCTTCCTGGTCAAAATTATAAACTCTCTGCAAAGCAGCATGTTGAGCACTAGCAGGAAAGTATTTTCGGAAGAAAACCTCAAGCAATTCTTTTGGGCTTTTAATAGAATTAGGTGGCAAATTATTATACCAAGTTTTAGCGTCATCCTTTAATGAGAATGGAAATATTTTAGCAACAAAGTAAGTACGCATCTTAACATCATCAGAAAACAAGCTACTCAGAGTAGATAACTCAGTCATGTGTTCAACAGCACTTTCTTTTTCAGTACCACAAAAGGGTGTTTTCTCAACAATAGCTATATGAGATAGATCAAGAGAAAAATCATAATCTTTATCCTTAATGTTTATAGGAGATGTGGCAAATTTAGGATCAGGAGACAGTTTATATCTAACAGCATGTTCTGCAAGCAACTTTTTAATTTTTCTTGCATCAGTAGTAGCATTGCATTTTTCAATAAAATCATCATTAAGCTCCACATAATCTTCATCAGGATCATCACTAGAATAATCAAGTTCAGGTGAATTAACAGGTGTAGTAGCATTAGGAGTTTCAGTATTTTCAATTTGTCTAGACCTAGCAATTGTAGCATCTAGAAAAGATCCCAATGAACCACTATCATCAAGCACAGCAGAAACATTATCAATATTATAAGAATTTTCAGATTCAGCAGAAGTACCAGCATGTGAAGCATGTGGCGGTGAAACAAGTTTATCAATCACAGATGGTGAATCAAGAGCAGCAGAGGTACTCAGAGTTGTACCTTTTCTTGTAGTGGATGGTAATATGGCGACCTTAGTATCGCGAGGTTTACCCATGATGGAGAATTTGCAGCGAACAATATCAATCCAAGTGAACTTCCAAATAAAGCTATGTTCCCCGGCAACGGCGCCAGAAAATAGTCTTGATGACCCACAAGTATAGGGGATCGCAACAGTCTTCGAGGGAAGTAAAACCCAATTTATTGATTCGACACAAGGGGAGACAAAGAATACTTGAAAGCCTTAACAACGGAGTTGTCAATTCAGCTGCACCTGGAAACAGACTTGCTCGCAAGAGTTTATCAGTAGTAACAGTTTTATAGTAGTAGCAGTAGCGAAATAACAGCAGCAGAGTAACAAAGACAGCAGTAGTGATTATAGTAAACAGCAGGATTAAAATACTGTAGGCACGGGGACGGATTAACGGGCGTTGCATGGATGAGAGAAACTCATGTAACAATCATAGCAGGGCATTTGCAGATAATAATAAAACGGTATCCAAGTACTAATCAATCAATAGGCATGTGTTCCATATATAGTCGTACGTGCTCGCAATGAGAAACTTGCACAACATCTTCTGTCCTACCAGCCGGTGGCAGCCGGGCCTCTAGGGAAACTACTGGATATTAAGGTACTCCTTTTAATAGAGTACCGGAGCAAAGCATTAACACTCCGTGAACACATGTGATCCTCACATCACTACCATCCCCTCCGGTTGTCCCAATTTCTGTCACTTCGGGGCCATTGGTTCCGGACAGCGACATGTGTATACAACTTGCAGGTAAGACCATAAACAATGAATATCTTCATGAATCAATAACATGTTCAGATCTGAGATCATGGCACTCGGGCCCTAGTGACAAGCATTAAGCATAACAAGTTGCAACAATATCATAAAAGTAACATCTACGGATACTAGGCACTATGCCCTAACAATCTTATGACTATTACATGACCAATCTCATCCAATCCCTACCATCCCCTTCAGCCTACAGCGGGGGAATTACTCACACATGGATGGGGGAAACATGGCTGGTCGATGGAGAGGCGTTGGCGGTGATGATGGCGATGATCTCCTCCAATTCCCCGTCCCGGCGGAGTGCCAGAACGGAGACTTCTGGCTCCCGAGACGGAGTTTCGCGATGTGGCGGCTCTGGAGGGTTTCTGGCGACTTTGACTTCTCCCCGTGCGTTTTTAGGTCGAGGCCAATAAGTAGTCCGAAGGAGAGCATCGGAGGCCGACCGAGGGGGCCACACCATAGGGCCGCGCGGGCCCCCCTAGGCCGCGCCGCCTTATGGTGTGGGGCCCTCGGGCCTCCACCTTCTTGCCCTTCTGGCTCCGTCAGTATTCTGGGAAAATAGGGCCTTCTGCATAAATTCCGAGGATTTTCCCGAAAGTTGGATTTCTGCACAAAAACAAGACACCAGAGCAATTCTGCTGAAAACAGCGTTAGTCCGTGTTAGTTGTATCCAAAATACACAAATTAGAGGCAAAACAATAGCAAAAGTGTTCGGGAAAGTAGATACGTTTTGGACGTATCAACTCCCCCCAAGGGCTGTACCGGTAGCTATGTGGTTAATCTCTCTCTCTGTACCCCAATACAATGATCTCATGAATTGCTTTGCATGATTGAGATCCATATGATGAGCTTTGTATCGCTATTAGTCTATGTGCTACTCATGTGATGTTATTAAAGTAGTCTATTCCTCCTTCATGGTGTAATGGTGACAATGTGTGCATCGTGTAGTTCTTGGCGTAGGTTATGATCATAATCTCTTGTAGGTTATGGAGTTAATTATCACTATGATAGTATTGATGTGATCTATTCCCCCTTCATAGTGTAAAGGTGACAGTGTGTATGCTATGTTAGTACTCGGTTTAAATTGCAAAGATCTATTATGCTCTAAAGGTTACTTAAATATGAATGCCGAATGTTGTGGCGCTTGTTAACTCCGGCATTGAGGTGCTCTTGTAGCCCTACACAATGAATGGTGTTTGTTATCAAACAAGAGTATATGTAGCACAAAGGAAGAGAACTTATTTATTTATGTGATCAATGTTGAGAGTGTCCACTAGTGAAAGTATGATCCCTAGGCCTTGTTTCCAAACATCGAATCTCCATTTATTTACTGTTCTGTTGCATGTTTACTCGCTGCCATATTTTATTCAGATTGCTATTACCACTCATATACATCCATACTACTTGTATTTCACTATCTCTTCGCCGAACTAGTGCACCTATACATCTGACAAGTGTATTAGGTGTGTTGGGGACACAAGAGACTTCTTGTATCGTGATTGCAGGGTTGCTTGAGAGGAATATCTCTGACCTCTACCTCCCTGAGTTCGATAAACCTTGGGTGATTCACTTAAGGGAAACTTGCTGCTGTTCTACAAACCTCTGCTCTTGGAGGCCCAACACTGTCTACAAGAATAGAAGCACACGTAGACATCAAGCTATTTTCTGGCGCCGTTGCCGGGGAGGTAAGGTAAAAGGTATTCACATCCTCCGACTACTAAGCTATTTCCTAGCACTGTTGCCGGTGTGTGAGTGCTCGAAGCTATTTCCTTTAGATCCTGCAATTGCATCTTTTTGTTTCTTGTTTTTATTTTCACTAGTTAGGCATAATGGAAAACAACAAAAAAATTGGTGAGCTTTTTAATCTTTTTCCTAAGTTAGAATTGTTTGATGCGAAAATTAAAAAACCTATGGAACCTTATTTGCATGATAGTAGCAATGTTATTAGTATGAATGCAATTACTGCTAATGCTATGGAGAAGTCTAAGCTTGGGGAAGCTAGTTTTTGTGGTCTTTTTAGCTTCCCATCTTTAGGGGAGAAAATTTGCTCTGATAATACTTTATCTCCCATATGCGATAACTCTAATGATGCTTGTGATATTTTAAATCCACCTACTGAAAGTATTCCATATAAAATCCCTATGAAAATTATTGAACGTGTTATGGATAACCGCTATGAAGGGGATGGAACTGTTCATCCTGGAGATCATTTACTGTTTTTACATGAATTATGCGGGTTATTCAAGTGTGCAGGTATTTCTATGGATGAAGTTAGGAAGAAATTATTCTCTATGTCGTTGTCTGGTAAAGCGGCGCATTGGTATAAACTGCTGAAGGATGGGCATTCTCTTGATTGGAAGGATATTGTGCCTCTATTTTATTCTAAATTCTATCCTCCAAGTGAAATTCACAAAGACCGAAACCGCATATATAATTTCTGGCCTCATGATGGAGAGAGTATTGCCCAAGCATGGGGGAGATTGAAGTCTTTAATGCTCAAATGCCCCATTCATGAGCTTCCTGGTAATATCATCATTGATAATTTCTATGCAAGACTTTCTTTTCAAGATAAAACCTTGCTGGATACTACTTGTTCTGGATCATTCACGCGCAACAAAGAAGATTTTAAAAGGGACCTTCTTGATCGGATTGAGGAGAACGCTGAAGATTGGGAGAACGACAAAGGTAAAGAGTCAGGTATAAATTATGATTATGAATGCATTGAAACTTTTATGGATACTGATAAATTTCGAAATATGAGTGCTACTTATGGTCTTGACTCTCAAGTTGCTGCAAATCTTTATAAAGCTTTTGCCTCTCATTTTGAATTGCCTAGGAAGAATTTTGATAAGTATCATGAACCTTTTAAAGAGGCTTGCATGAAAAATGAAATTGTTATTAATGATTGCAATAAACATGCCCAAACTTCTGAAAATACTATTTCTTATAAGCATGTTAATTTTTGTGGAATGCATAGACCTTGTGGAATTAATCAAATCGAAGATGAATATTGTATCCACCATATGAATGAAAAAACTAGAAAGTGGTCTAGGGCTCTAGATGATCTTGGTAAAAAAGTTTGTGCCCTCTATCCTTTTATTTGTGAACTTTGCCATAAAGTGGGTCATTTTAATTTTCAATGCTCCTCCAATGATAATTCGAACCCCATGAGTGCTGCAAATTTGTATTGTGATGATGAAATCACTCCTAATCAGCATGATGAACTTACTTTATTTTTGGGGTGTGAAGAGTTATCAAGAAAAATCTCTTTGTTACATATGAGTGATCTTGATATTGATGATGTCCTGCATGGGTGTCTTTCTTATTGCATTAATAATTGCCATACAAATACTTACATACAAAATATTTTAGAAGATGACACTTTGCCAAAATATGATAGGACCGCTGTGTGTTTCAAACTTATTAATGAAAAGGAGGAATCCTCCCAAGTTTCTTCTATTGTTTCTGGAAATAAAGCAGGTTATGTGGAGAAGCCTCTCATCAAGCCTCTCCCTCCTAAAGAAGGGAACGAGGAGAAGAAGAAGAAGAAGAAGGGAACGAAGAAGAAGAAGAAGAAGGGGAATAAAAAGAAAGAGGTAACAGCATATCCCCGCGTGTATGAGATAACGATAGGTAACCGTAAGTATGTTGCTCCTAATGATTATTATGATAATGAATCTGAGTACAATGATCTTCCTATGCCCTTTACCTACATTAGTGATCATGATTTGAAAGAGCACACTACTTTTGATATTGCAAATCTCTGGGAAACTAATTCTGAAAATGATAATGTTAATAATTGCCATAGTATCAGTACTATCCATGCTTCCTCCCATAATGATATAGAAAGCTCTAAGCTTGGGGATGAGGTGTTTGAAAATCCTTTTGCTACTGATCATTATATGTTTGATACATCTCCTTCTAGTAACAATGATGGTATGGTCACAGATGAACATACTGTGAAAGATAACTATTCTATTTCTTATGATGACACTGTGCCTCCAATCTTTGATGATTATTATAAAGAATGCTATGATATAGGTTATAACTATCCTTATGAAACTTGTCATAGTTATGATTGGATTGCCAAAAACAATTCCCTTAGTATGCAACTTGTTTACCATGTTCAAATTCTTGATAATGATCTTGCTCCAATTACTATTAATGAGAAGAATTCTTCTTATGCCAAAATTAATGATACTTTTATGCATATGAACCATGATAAGAATGTTTTAAGTGATGGTTATATTGTGGATTTCATCAATGATGCTACTGAAAGTTATTATGAGAGAGGGAAACATGGTTATATGCATCTTAATAATATTAAGTTTCCCCTCTTTATGTTGAGAATCTTGAAGTTACTCGTGTTTTATCTTCCTATGCTTGTTACTTTGTTCTTCATGAATTCATTTGTGTACAAGATTCCTTTTCATAGGATGTGGGTTAGAATTAAAAGTGTTTCTTATTTGCTTTTGATGCCCTCTTTTGTTTCAACTCTTATTTCTTGCGAGTGCATCATTAAAATTACTAAGCCCATCTTAATGGCTATAAAGAAAGCACTTCTTGGGAGATAACCCATGTGTTTATTTTACTACAGCAATTTTTGTTTTATATTTGAGTCTTGGAAGTTGTTACTACTGTAGCAACCTCTCCTTATCTTTATTTTATTGCATTGTTGTGCCAAGTAAAGTCTTTGATAGTAGGGTTGATACTAGATTTGGATTACTGCGCAGAAACAGATTTCTTACTGTCACGAAATTGAGCAGCCCCGTCTGTAGGTAACTCAGAAAATTCTGCCAATTTACGTGCGTGATCCTCAGATATGTACGCAACTTTCATTCAATTTGAGCTTTTTCATCTGAGCCTGTTAAGTGCCTCTGCAAAATTCGTCTTTACGAACTGTTCTGTTTTGACAGATTCTGCCTTTTATTTCGCATTGCCTCTTTTGCTATGTTGAATGGATTTCTTTGTTCCATTAACTTCCAGTAGCTTTGGGCAATGTCCAGAAGTGTTAAGAATGATTGTGTCACCTCTGAACATGTGAATTTTTGATTATGCACTAACCCTCTAATGAGATTGTTTTGAGTTTGGTGTGGAGGAAGTTTTCAAGGGTCAAGAGAAGAGGATGATATACTATGATCAAGAAGAGTGAAAAGTCTAAGCTTGGGGATGCCCCCGTGGTTCATCCCTGCATATTTCAAGAAGACTCAAGCATCTAAGCTTGGGGATGCCCAAGGCATCCCCTTCTTCATCGACAACTTATCAGGTCACTTCTAGTGAAACTATATTTTTATTCCGTCACATCTTATGTACTTTACTTGGAGCGTCTGTGTGCTTTTATTTTCGTTTTGTTATTTTCATTCTTTGAATAAATTCATGCTTATGTGGGAGAGAGACACGCTCCGCTGTTGCATATGAACACATGTGTTCTTAGCTTTACTTTTAATGTTCATGGCGAAGGTTGAAACTGCTTCGTTCATTGTTATTTGGTTGGAAACAGAAAATGCTTCATGTGGTAATTGGTATAATGTCTTGAATAATTTGATACTTGGCAATTGTTGTGCTCATATAGATCATGTTTAAGCTCTTGCATCATGTACTTTGCACCTATTAATGAATAGCTACATAGAGCTTGTTAAAATTTAGTTTGCATGATTGGTCTCTCTAAAGTCTAGATATTTTCTGGTGAAGTGTTTGAACAACAAGGAAGACAGTGTAGAGTCTTATAATGCTTGCAATATGTTCTTATGTAAGTTTTTCTGTACCGGTTTATACTTGAGTTTGCTTCAAACAACCTTGCTAGCCTAGCCTTGTATTGAGAGGAATTCTTCTCATGCATCCAAAATCCTTGAGCCAAAACCTATGCCATTTGTGTCCACCATATCTACCTACTATGTGGTATTTCCTGCCATTCCAAGTAAATACTTCATGTGCTATCTTTAAACAATTCAAAAGTTATTATCTCTTATTTGTGTCAATGTTTTATAGCTCATGAGGAAGTATGTGGTGTTTATCTTTCAATCTTGTCATTTACTTCTGACAGACTTTCACTAATGGACTAGTGGCTCATCCGCTTATCCAATAATTTTGCAAAAAGAGCTGGCAATGGGGTTCCCAGCCCCAATTAATTAACTTGCATTAATAATTCTCTTCACATGTTTTGCTCTGATTCATCAGTAAGCAACTTAATTTTGCAAATAGACACTCCTCCATGGTATGTGAAATGTTGGAAGGCACCCGAGGATTCGGTTAGCCATGGCTTGAGAAAGCAAAGGTTGGGAGGAGTGTCATCTCTAAATAAAACTAAAATAAATAGACACTCCTTCATGGTATGTGATTGTTGGAAGGCACCCGAGGATTCGGTTAGCCATGGCTTGTGAAAGCAAAAGGTTGGAAGGAGTGTCATCCATAAAAAAAACTAAACTAAAGTACATGTGTAAACAAAAGAGAAGAGGGATGATCTACCTTGGTGGTAGAGATAACGTCCTTCATGGGAGCCGCTCTTGAAAGTCTGGTTGATAAGGTAGTTAGAGTACCCGCTACCATTCGTTGACAACAACAAACACCTCTCAAAACTTTACTTTTATGCTCTTTATATGATTTCAAAACTTGAAAAGCTCTAGCACATGATTTAATCCCTGCTTCCCTCTGCGAAGGGCCTTTCTTTTACTTTATGTTGAGTCAGTTTACCTACTTCCTTCCATCTTAGAAGCAAACACTTGTGTCAACTGTGCATTGATTCTTACATACTTGCTTATTTGCATTCATCATATTACTTTGTGTTGACAATTATCCATGAGATATGCATGTTGAAGTTGAAAGCAATTGCTGAAACTTAATCTTCCTTTGTGTTGCTTCGATGCCTTTACTTTGAATTTATTGCTTTATGAGTTAACTCTTATGCAAGTCTTTTTGATGCTTGTCTTGAAAGTACTATTCATGAAAAGTTTTGCTATATGTTATCTACTTGTTAGCAAATATAGATCATTGCCTTGAGTCACTTCATTCATTTCATATGCTTTACAATAGTATTGATCAAGATCATGTTGGTAGCATGTCACTTAAGAAATTATCATTGTTATCGTTTACCTACTCGAGGGCGAGTAGGAACTAAGCTTGGGGATGCTTGATACGTCTCAAACGTATCCATAATTTCTTATGTTCCATGCTAGTTTTATGACAATACCTACATGTTTTGTTCACACTTTATATCGTTTTGATGCATTTTCCGGAACTAACCAATTGACGAGATGCCGAAGTGCCAGTTGTTGTTTTCTGCTTTTTTTGGTTTCAGAAATCCTACAAAGGAAATATTCTCGGAATCGGATGAAATCAATGCCCAGATCTTATTTTTCCGGAACCTTCCGAATGACAAAGGGGGACAGAGGGGAGCCCTGGGGGCCCCACATGTGTGGGCGGCGTGGCCCAAGGGGGGGCGCCCCCCTACTGTGAGGGGGCCACGTGGTCCTTCCGACTCCGCCTCTTCGCCTATTTAAGCGTCCTGACCTAAATCTTCGACACGGATTGACGAGACACCAGAAAACCTTCCAGAGCCGCCGCCATCGCGAAACTCCAATTCGGGGGACAGAAGTATCTGTTCTGGCACGCTGCCGGGACGGGGAAGTGCCCCCGGAATCCATCTCCATCGATACCACCGCCATCTTCATCGCCGCTGCTGTCTCCCATGATGAGGAGGGAGTAGTTCTCCCTCGAGGCTAAGGGCTGTACCGGTAGCTATGTGGTTAATCTCTCTCTGTACCCCAATACAATGATCTCATGAATTGCTTTGCATGATTGAGATCCATATGATGAGCTTTGTATCGCTATTAGTCTATGTGCTACTCATGTGATGTTATTAAAGTAGTCTATTCCTCCTTCATGGTGTAATGGTGACAGTGTGTGCATCGTGTAGTTCTTGGCGTAGGTTATGATCATAATCTCTTGTAGGTTATGGAGTTAATTATCACTATGATAGTATTGATGTGATCTATTCCCCCTTCATAGTGTAAAGGTGACAATGTGTATGCTATGTTAGTACTCGGTTTAAATTGCAAAGATCTATTATGCTCTAAAGGTTACTTAAATATGAATGCCGAATGTTGTGGCGCTTGTTAACTCCGGCTTGAGGGAGCTCTTGTATCCCTACACAATGAATGGTGTTTGTTATCAAACAAGAGTATATGTAGCACAAAGGAAGAGAACTTATTTATTTATGTGATCAATGTTGAGAGTGTCCACTAGTGAAAGTATGATCCCTAGGCCTTGTTTCCAAACATCGAATCTCCGTTTATTTACTGTTCTGTTGCATGTTTACTCGCTGCCATATTTTATTCAGATTGCTATTACCACTCATATACATCCATACTACTTGTATTTCACTATCTCTTCGCCGAACTAGTGCACCTATACATCTGAAAAGTGTATTAGGTGTGTTGGGGACACAAGAGACTTCTTGTATCGTGATTGCAGGGTTGCTTGAGAGGAATATCTCTGACCTCTACCTCCCTGAGTTCGATAAACCTTGGGTGATTCACTTAAGGGAAACTTGCTGCTGTTCTACAAACCTCTGCTCTTGGAGGCCCTGCAGATACTTCAACTTCAGCTTGGTACACAACTCCTTGCTTGCTAAATTGCGGCAACTCCCGCCATCAATAATGACCTTGCAAGCCTTGTCAGGACCAACTAAAGCCTTTGTTTGGAACAAATTGCAGCGCTGAGTAGATGCACTAGGCAACACATTAAGAGCACGCTGAGACACAACAATAGTGCGAGCATCAGACGGATATGCATCTACACCATCAGTGTCATAGTCATCATCTTCTGGAGCATTATGGATCAACATCATCTCCAGTCTTACTATAGAAAAGCGCGGGACGCCCGAAGGGGGCGCCCTAGGCGTGTAGCGCCCAGCTCCCGTAGCACGACCTTTGATTTGCGCTTCTTCAGCCAACTGTGCTTCAGCTTCTCTTGCATGATGTAGCAACTCATTCATTGTAGCATATTTGTGATGACGCACAATGCCTTTGATATTAAACTTCAAACCATGTAGAAAACGCTGCATTGTCATCTCAAGTGACTCACGGACACGGCCACGCTGCATAAGCATCTCCATCTCCATATAATAAGCATCAACTGTCATCACACCTTGTCTCAATAGGGTGAACTTATCATATATTGTACGCAAATAATTAGTGGGAACGAAACGAGCTTGCATAATGGCCTTCATCTCGCGCCATGTAAGAACTGGCAACTCGTTGTCTTCTTGACGAGCACGTGTAACTCCATCCCACCAACGCAATGCATAGCCATCAAATTCTGAGGAAGCAAGCTTGACCTTCCTATCTTCAGTATAATCATGTAAGCGCCATAACTTCTCAATCTTCAGCTCCCAAGTGAGGTATTCTTCAACATCAGCTCCTCCTTCAAACTTGGGTATGGAGAACTTGGGCTTACCCAAACCATCTTCTTCATGTTGTGGACGACACGGCGTCCGAGTTCAACAAAGCCACGACCACGGTTACCACGACCAACACCATGTGCTTCATCCTGAAGATCAGGGTCTACTTCTTCTTGTTGCTATTGTTGTGTGAGATTTTCAACAGCTAGTTGCAAAACTTGAAGACTACGCTGGATATCCGTCATTTGATCTTTCATTCTAGTAACAGTCTCACTAGTAGCATCCAGCTTTGGATCTCGTCAACTGTACCCTTAAGCTCATCATCCTGAGTGCGGAATTCACGTCGCATCTCATTACGAAGAGCTTCATACTCCCTCCATGTCATCACATCAGCGGCATCCTTGTTTTTCTGGTTAACAATTTTCTCATCACTAGAAGACATGGTTAGTAGGTTAGTGCACTAAATCAAAAATATATGGTGGTACTCTCACAACTCACTCAAAACTGATAAGAAAAGGAAATCTTACCGCTCCAAAGTGAATTAGTGTTGCTTACCACTTGTAGTAACAACTAGTGCACGGATGTAGCGAAGCGAATATCAAGGGTATAAGAACAAATCACACGGCAAAGCAGGATATATGTGGGGCTGTAGGTAGGCTACCTATTTGCACCAATAACAAGCTCTAGCGCTGACCGTAGACAACCAATGATACTCACACAAGGCGATAAATGTGGCAATGCAACTATATGGATGAAAGGTTGCAATGCACTCGAGAGACACTAGCAAAGCTCAACGAAACAGGCACAAGATTGCTCAACTACAGGTGCAGAAAAGTAAACTAGGCCTTCACTTGAATCTTACTAGCACTTCACTTTTTCTTTTTGGATTTTCTTTTTGTAACACACGCAGCTATGTAGCTCTTTTTGCTTCTTTTCTATTTTCTCCTTTTTATTTTATTTTATGACTCAACTCCTTGATAACACGGCCAACAGAAATTGCAAAGCACCAAAACCCTAATGAGCAGCCTGTCGAGCGGTAAAACTAGTCTCTTCTGGGGAAGTTCCTAGTCACGTATATCGAAAGGCTGTGTCTATGGTTGGGAACAAGCACACTGTACGCTATGTGGACTCGGAGTAACAAAAACTGACACTAGACGACAAAGTAACACAAGATGATAGAGTAAACTAACCCTAAAACTGATGGGGTTCGTTGCATAGAAAACAAAAATTTTCCTACCGCAAGACGAATAAAACCAACAGATCTAATCTATGGAACACCCAAGATCTAATCTACAAGATCGAAGCAACGAGATGGAGATGAGACTAACCCTCGAAGATTCCAAAGCCTACGAGATTAATCTCGTTGTTGGTGTAGACGATCGTCCCCGGTGCTGCAATCCGGCAGCACTTCCGTACTCGGTCGCGCGTACGGTGTCGATGAAGCTCCTTCCTCTCCCGTTCCAGCGGGCAGCGGAGGTGTGGTAGATCTCCTCCAACTTCCAGCAGCACGACGGCGTGGTGGTGGTGGTGGAGGAAGAAAACTGCAGGGCTTCGCCTAAGCCGGAGCAGCGTATGGTGGAGGGAGAGGCGGCCAGAGGAGGAGGCAATGGATGGGGGGTGTGGCCGGCCACCCCTCTTTATATAGGGGGTCCGGCCAGGGTGGCCCCTTTCCCATCTAGGGTTAGGGGGCGCGGCGGCCAAGGGGGGAGAGGGACTTTCCCCTCCCCCAAGTTGATCCCCCCAAGGGAAAACCTAGGGGGTTTGGCCGGTGATACGTCTCCAACGTATCGATAATTTCTTATGTTCCATGCCACATTATTGATGTTATCTACATGTTATATGCACACTTTATGTCATATTTATGCATTTTCTGGAACTAACCTATTAACAAGATGCCGAAGAGCCGCTTTTTCTTGTTTTTGGTTTCACAAATCCTAGTAACGAAATATTCTCGGAATTGGACGAAATCAACGCCCGGGTTCCTATTTTGCCCGGAAGCATCCAGAACACCCGAGAGCCGCCGAGGGGGGCCCTGTGGGCCCCAGATGACAGGGTGGCGCGGCCAGGGCTGGGCCCGCGCCACCCTATGGTGTCGTCGCCCCTTTGACCCTCCTGCGCCGCCTCTTCGCCTATATAAAGCCCCTGCATCGAAAACCCTTAGAGGAGGAAGCCACGGTACGCGAAACCTTCCAGAGCCGCCGCCATCGCGAAGCCAAGATCTGGGGGACAGGAGTCTCTGTTCCGCCGGGACGGGGAAGTGCCCCGGAAGGCTTCTCCATCGACACCGCTGCCATCTCCACCGCCATCTTCATCACCGCTGCTGCTCCCATGAGGAGGGAGTAGTTCTCCATCGAGGCTCGGGGCTGTACCGGTAGCTATGTGGTTCATCTCTCTCCTATGTACTTCAATACAATAATCTCATGAGCTGCCTTACATGATTGAGATTCATATGATGATGCTTGTAATCTAGATGTCATTATGCTAGTCAAGTGGGTTTTACCTATGTGATCTCCGGAGACTCCTTGTCCCACGTGTGTAAAGGTGACAGTGTGTGCACCGTGTGGGTCTCTTAGGCTATATTTCACGAAGTACTTATTCACTGTTATGAAGAGCGTAGTGAAGTGCTTATTTATATCTCTTTATGATTGCAATGTGCATCGTATCACAATTTATCTATGTGCTACTCTAGCAAAGTTATTAAAGTAGTTTTATTCCTCCTGCACGTGTGTAAAGGTGACAGTGTGTGCACCGTGTTAGTACTTGGTTTATGCTATGATCATGATCTCTTGTAGATTGCGAAGTTAACTATTGCTATGATAATATTGATGTGATCTATTCCTCCTACATATGCATGAAGGTGACAGTGTGCATGCTATGCTAGTACTTGGTTTAGTCGTTTTGATCTATCTTACACTTAAGGTTACTTAAACATGAGCATTATTGTGGAGCTTGTTAACTCCGGCATTGAGGGTTCGTGTAATCCTACGCAATGTGTTCATCATCCAACAAAAGTGTAGAGTATGCATTTATCTATTCTGTTATGTGATCAATGTTGAGAGTGTCCACTAGTGAAAGTGTAATCCCTAGGCCTTGTTCCTAAATACTGCTATCGCTACTTGTTTACTGTTTTACTGTGTTACTACTGCTGCAATACTACCACCATCAACTACACGCAAGCTATTTTCTGGCACCATTGCTACTGCTCATATATATTCATACCACCTGTATTTCACTATCTCTTCGCCGAACTAGTGCACCTATTTGGTGTGTTGGGGACACAAGAGACTTCTTGCTTTGTGGTTGCAGGGTTGCATGAGAGGGATATCTTTGACCTCTTCCTCCCTGAGTTCGATAAACCTTGGGTGATCCACTTAAGGGAAACTTGCTGCTGTTCTACAAACCTCTACTCTTGGAGGCCCAACACTGTCTACAGGAAAGGAGGGGGAACATAGACATCAAGCTATTTTCTGGCGCCGTTGCCGGGGAGGAAAGGTAAAAGGTACTCACACTCCGGATCTCGGCTACTAAGCTATTTTCCGGCGCCGTTGTAAGTACTCGAAGCTATTTCCTTTAGACTCTGCAATTGCGACATTTGGTTTCTTGTTTACACTAGTTAGGCATAATGGAAAACAACAAAAATATGAGAGATCTTTATGAACTTTATCTTGAATTAGGACATGATGTGTTTGAAGAGAGAATTAAAAAACCCATGGAACTTTATATGCATGCTAATGGGAATGTTATTAATATGAATGCTTTGAACACTATTGTTGCTAATGCTATGGAAAATTCTAAGCTTGGGGAAGCTGGTTTTGATGAGCATGATATTTTTAGTCCCCCGGGCAATGAGGAGGAAATTTACTTTGATGATACTTTGCCTCCTATTTATGATGATTATAATGATAGTAGTCTTTTGTTACCACCTGTTATGGAGGATAAATTTGATTATGATTACAATATGCCTCCTATATTTGATGATGAGAATAATAATGATAGCTACTTTGTTGAATTTGCTCCCACTACAACTAATAAAACTGATTATGCTTATGTTGGGAGTAGTAATTATTTTATGCATGAGAATAAGAATGCTTCATGTGATAGTTATATTGTTGAGTTTGTTCATGATGCCTCTGAAAATTATTATGAGAGAGGAAAATATGGTTGTAGAAGTTTTCATGTTACTAAAACACCTCTCTATGTGCTGAAATTTTTGAAGCTACACTTGTTTTATCTTCCTATGCTTGTTACTTTGCTCTTCATGAACTTGTTTATTTACAAGATTCCTTTGCATAGGAAGCATGTTAGGCTTAAATTTGTTTTGAATTTGCCTCTTGATGCTCTCTTTTGCTTCAACTACTATTTCTTGCGAGTGCATCATTAAAATTGCTGAGCCCATCTTAATGGCTATAAAGAAAGAACTTCTTGGGAGATAACCCATGTGTTTTTTTACTACAGTACTTTGTTTTATATTTGTGTCTTGGAAGTTGTTTACTACTGTAGCAACCTCTCCTTATCATGTTTTTGTGCCAAGTAAAGTCTCTATGGTAAAGTTGATGCTAGATTTGGATTGCTGCGCAGAAACATCATTGCTGTCTGTCACGAATCTGGGCCTAATTCTCTGTAGGTAACTCAGAAAATTATGCCAATTTACGTGAGTATGTACGCAACTTTCATTAGTTTTGAGTTTTTCCGTTTCTGGTGCCATTTTAAAATTCGTCTTTACGGACTGTTCTGTTTTTGACAGATTCTGCCTTTTATTTCGCATTGCCGCTTTTGCTATGTTGAATGAGTTTCTTTGTTCCATTAACTTTCAGAAGCTTTGTGCAATGTCCAGAAGTGTTAAGAATGATTGTGTCACCTCTGAACATGTGAATTTTTGATTATGCACTAACCCTCTAATGAGTTTGCTTAAAGTTTGGTGTGGAAGAAGTTTTCAAGGGTCAAGAGAGGAGGATGATATACTATGATCAAGAAGAGTGAAGAGTCTAAGCTTGGGGATGCCCCCATGGTTCATCCCTGCATATTTCAAGAAGACTCAAGCATTTAAGCTTGGGGATGCCCAAGGCATCCCCTTCTTCATCGACAAATTATCAGGTTCCTTCTCTTGAAACTATATTTTTATTCAATCACATCTTATGTACTTTACTTGGAGCGTCTGTGTGCTTTTATTTTTGTTTTGTTATCTTAGTTCTCTGAATAAGTTCATCCTTGTGTGGGAGAGAGACACGCTCCGCTGGTTCGTATGAACACATGTGTTCTTAGCTCATAATATTCATGGCGAAGTTTCATCTTCGTTAAATTGTTATATGGTTGGAATTGGAAAATGCTACATGTAGTAATTGCTATAATGTCTTGGGTAATGTGATACTTGGCAATTGTTGTGCTCATGTTTAAGCTCTTGCATCATATACTTTGCACCCATTAATGAAGAAATACATAGAGCATGCTAAAATTTGGTTTGCATAATTGGTCTCTCTAAGGTCTAGATAATTTCTAGTAAAGAGTTTGAACAACAAGGAAGACGGTGTAGAGTCTTATAATGTTTTCAATATGTCTTTTATGTGAGTTTTGCTGTACCGTTCATCCTTGTGTTTGTTTCAAATAACCTTGCTAGCCTAAACCTTGTATCGAGAGGGAATACTTCTCATGCATCCAAAATCCTTGAGCCAACCACTATGCCAATTGTGTCCACCATACCTACCTACTACATGGTATTTTCCGCCATTCCAAAGTAAATTGCTTGAGTGCTACCTTTAAAATTCCATCATTCGCCTTTACAATATATAGCTCATGGGACAAAATAGCCTTAAAAACTATTGTGGTATTGAATATGTACTTATGCACTTTATCTCTTATTAAGTTGTTTGTTGTGCGATAACCATGTTCCTGGGGACGCCATCAATTACTCTTTGTTGAATATCATGTGAGTTGCTATGCATGTTCGTCTTGTCTGAAGTAAGGGAGATCTACCACCATATGGTTAAGCATGCATATTGTTAGAGAAGAACATTGGGCCGCTAACTAAAGCCATGAATCATGGTGGAAGTTTCAGTTTTGGACACATATCCTCAATCTCATATGAGAATAATAATTGTTGCTACATGCTTATGCATTAAAGAGGAGTCCATTATCTGTTGTTCATGTTGTCCCGGTATGGGTGTCTAAGTTGAAGAATGATCAAAAGCGAGAAATCCAATGCGAACTTTCTCCTTAGACCCTTGTACAGGCGGCATGGAGGTACCCCATTGTGACACTTGGTTAAAACATGTGCATTGTGATGATCCGGTAGTCCAAGCTAAGTAGGACAAGGTGCGGGCACTATTAGTACACTATGCATGAGGCTTGCAACTTGTAAGATATAATTTACATAACTCATATGCTTTATTACTACCGTTGACAAAATTGTTTCATGTTTTCAAAATAAAAGCTCTAGCACAAATATAGCAATCGATGCTTTCCTCTTTGAAGGACCATTCTTTTACTTTTATGTTGAGTCAGTTCACCTATCTCTCTCCACCTCAAGAAGCAAACACTTGTGTGAACTGTGCATTGATTCTTACATACTTGCATATTGCACTTGTTATATTACTCTATGTTGACAATTATCCATGAGATATACATGTTATAAGTTGAAAGCAACCGCTGAAACTTAATCTTCCTTTGTGTTGCTTCAATACCTTTACTTTGATTTATTGCTTTATGAGTTAACTCTTATGCAAGACTTATTGATGCTTGTCTTGAAGTACTATTCATGAAAAGTCTTTGCTTTATGATTCATTTGTTTACTCATGTCATTACCATTGTTTTGATCGCTGCATTCATTACATATGTTTACAATATGATCAAGTTTATGATGGCATGTCACTTCAGAAATTATCTTTGTTATCGTTTTACCTGCTCGGGACGAGCAGAACTAAGCTTGGGGATGCTGATACGTCTCCAACGTATCGATAATTTCTTATGTTCCATGCCACATTATTGATGTTATCTACATGTTATATGCACACTTTATGTCATATTTATGCATTTTCTGGAACTAACCTATTAACAAGATGCCGAAGAGCCAGTTGCTGTTTTCTGCTGTTTTTGGTTTCAGAAATCCTAGTAACGAAATATTCTCGGAATTGGACGAAATCAACGCCCAGGTTCCTATTTTGCCCGGAAGCATCCAGAACACCCGAGAGCCGCCAGAGGGGGGCCCTGTGGGCCCCAGATGACAGGGTGGCGCGGCCAGGGCTGGGCCCGCGCCACCCTATGGTGTCGTCGCCCCTTTGACCCTCCTGCGCCGCCTCTTCGCCTATATAAAGCCCCTGCATCGAAAACCCTTAGAGGAGGAAGCCACGGTACGCGAAACCTTCCAGAGCCGCCGCCATCGCGAAGCCAAGATCTGGGGGACAGGAGTCTCTGTTCCGGCACCCTGCCGGACGGGGAAGTGCCCCCGGAAGGCTTCTCCATCGACACCGCTGCCATCTCCACCGCCATCTTCATCACCGCTGCTGCTCCCATGAGGAGGGAGTAGTTCTCCATCGAGGCTCGGGGCTGTACCGGTAGCTATGTGGTTCATCTCTCTCCTATGTACTTCAATACAATAATCTCATGAGCTGCCTTACATGATTGAGATTCATATGATGATGCTTGTAATCTAGATGTCATTATGCTAGTCAAGTGGGTTTTACCTATGTGATCTCCGGAGACTCCTTGTCCCACGTGTGTAAAGGTGACAGTGTGTGCACCGTGTGGGTCTCTTAGGCTATATTTCACGAAGTACTTATTCACTGTTATGAAGAGCGTAGTGAAGTGCTTATTTATATCTCTTTATGATTGCAATGTGCATCGTATCACAATTTATCTATGTGCTACTCTAGCAAAGTTATTAAAGTAGTTTTATTCCTCCTGCACGTGTGTAAAGGTGACAGTGTGTGCACCGTGTTAGTACTTGGTTTATGCTATGATCATGATCTCTTGTAGATTGCGAAGTTAACTATTGCTATGATAATATTGATGTGATCTATTCCTCCTACATATGCATGAAGGTGACAGTGTGCATGCTATGCTAGTACTTGGTTTAGTCGTTTTGATCTATCTTACACTTAAGGTTACTTAAACATGAGCATTATTGTGGAGCTTGTTAACTCCGGCATTGAGGGTTCGTGTAATCCTACGCAATGTGTTCATCATCCAACAAAAGTGTAGAGTATGCATTTATCTATTCTGTTATGTGATCAATGTTGAGAGTGTCCACTAGTGAAAGTGTAATCCCTAGGCCTTGTTCCTAAATACTGCTATCGCTGCTTGTTTACTGTTTTACTGTGTTACTACTGCTGCAATACTACCACCATCAACTACACGCCAGCAAGCTATTTTCTGGCACCATTGCTACTGCTCATATATATTCATACCACCTGTATTTCACTATCTCTTCGCCGAACTAGTGCACCTATTTGGTGTGTTGGGGACACAAGAGACTTCTTGCTTTGTGGTTGCAGGGTTGCATGAGAGGGATATCTTTGACCTCTTCCTCCCTGAGTTCGATAAACCTTGGGTGATCCACTTAAGGGAAACTTGCTGCTGTTCTACAAACCTCTACTCTTGGAGGCCCAACACTGTCTACAGGAAAGGAGGGGGAACGTAGACATCGGCCTGGGCCTTGGGGCCATGTGCCCCTGGCCCATTAGGCCAGGGAGCATCCCCTCGGCCCACGGTGGGCCTCCTAGGTCGTGGGCCCCATGGTGGACCCCTCCGGAACCTTCTAGAACCTTCCAGTCAACCACCGGAAAAATCCCGAACATTTCCGAAACCCAGAAATCAACTTTCCTTATATGAATCTTATTCTCCGGACTATTCCGGACCTCCTCGTGACATCCTGGATCACATCCGAGACTCCGAACAAACTTCGTCTCCATACCATATTCAAATCTACTTATGCGACATCGAACCTTAAGCGCGTCACCCTACGGTTCGCGAACTATGCAGACATGGTCGAGACTCCTCTCCGAGCAATAACCAATAGCGGGATCTGGAGATCCATAATGGCTCCCACATATTCAACGATGACTTAGTGATCGATTGAACCATTTACATACGATGCCAATTCCCTTTGTCTCGCGATATTTTACTTGTCCGAGGTTTGATCATCGGTATCTCCATACCTTGTTCAACCTCGTTACCGACAAGTACTCTTTACTCGTACCGTGGTATGTGATCTCTTATGAACTATTCATATGCTTGCAAGCTAATCAGATGACATTCCACCGAGAGGGCCCAGAGTATATCTATCCGTCATCGGGATGGACAAATCCCACTATTGATCCATATGCCTCAACTCACACTTTCCAAATACTTAATCCCATCTTTATTGCCACCCATTTACGCAATGGCGTTTGATGTAATCAAAGTACCCTTCCGGTGTAAGTGATTTACATGATCTCATGGTCGAAGGACTAAGGCAACTATGTATCGAAAGCTTATAGCAAATTGAACTTAATGACTTGATCTTATGCTACGCTCATTTGGGTGTGTGTCCATTATATCATTCAACTAATGACATAACCTTGTTATTAATAACATCCAATGTTCATGATCACGAAACCATGATCATCTATTAATCAACAAGCTAGTTATACAAGAGGCTTACTAGGGACTCCTTGTTGTTTACATAACACACATGTATCAATGTTTCGGTTAATACAATTATAGCATGGTATATAAACATTTATCATAAACACAAAGATATTATAATAACCATTTTATTATTGCCTCTTGGGCATATCTCCAACAGTCTCCCACTTGCACTAGAGTCAATAATCTAGATTACATTGTAAGGTACCTAACACCCATGGCATTCTGGTGTTGGTCATGCTTTGCCCTAGGGAGAGCTTTAGTCAACGGATCTGCAACATTCAGATCTGTGTGTACTTTGCAAATCTCTACTTCACCATCTTCGATGTACTCGCGAATCGAATGAAAACGCAGCTTGATATGCTTTAGCTTCTTGTGTGACCTTGGTTCCTTTGCATTGGCGATGGCACCCGTGTTGTCACAATAAATGACTAGCGGGTCCAATGCACTAGGAACCACACCAAGCTCAACAATGAACCTCTTCATCCATACCGCTTCCGATGAAGCCTCTGAAGCCGCTATATATTCAGATTCTGTTGAAGATTTCGCCACCGTGCACTGCTTGGAACTGCTCCAGCTTACTGCCGCACCATTCAATATAAACACGTACCCAGATTGAGACTTAGAGTCATCAGGATCGGTGTTCCAACTTGCATCGGTGTAACTGGTTACAACGAGCTCTTGGTCACCGCCATAACAAAGAAACATATCCTTAGTCCTTTTCAAGTACTTCAGGATATTCTTGACCGCTGTCCAGTGTTCCATTCCTGGATCACTTTGATATCTGCTGGTCAAACTAACAGCATGTGCGATATCCGGTCTAGTACACAGCATGGCGTACATGATAGAGCCTACTGCCGAAGCATAGGGGATCTTGCTCATCCTCTCTCTTTCATCTGCCGTAGCCGGACCTTGAGTCTTACTCAAGACCTTACCTGGCAACATAGGCAAGAACCCTTTCTTGCTTTCATCCATTCTAAACTTCTTTAGAATCTTGTCCAGGTATGTACTCTGTGAAAGGCCTATTAGGCGTCTTGATCTATCTCTATAAATCTTGATGCCTAAAATGTATGCTGCTTCACCAAGGTCTTTCATTGAAAAAGACTTATTCAAATAACCTTTAACGCTGCTTAATAGTTCTATATCATTCCCAATCAATAATATGTCATCTACATATAATATCAGGAACGCTACAGAGCTCCCACTCACTTTCTTGTAAATACAGGCCTCACCATGAGTCCGTATAAAACCGAAGTCTTTGATCACTCTATCAAAGCGTAGGTTCCAACTCCGGGATGCTTGCTTCAGTCCATAAATGGAACGCTGAAGTTTGCATACCTTGTTAGCATTTTCAGGATCGACAAAACCTTTGGGTTGTACCATATACAACTCTTCCTCAATATCTCCATTAAGGAACGCCGTTTTGACATCCATCTGCCAAATCTCATAATCGAAAAATGCAGCTATTGCTAACAAAATCCTCACAGACTTTAGCTTCGCTACAGGTGAGAAAGTCTCATCGTAGTCAACTCCTTGAATTTGTCGGAAACCCTTTGCGACAAGTCGAGCTTTATAGACAGTAATATTACCATCAGCATCTGTTTTTCTCTTGAAGATCCATTTATTCTCGACAGCCTTGCGGCTATCAGGTAAGTCTACCAAAGTCCATACTTTGTTATCATACATGGATCCCATTTCGGATTTCATGGCTTCTTGCCATTTGTTGGAATCTGGGCTCATCATCGCTTCTTCATACGTCGCAGGGTCTTCATCATTGTTGTCCACAATCATGACATTTAGACAGGGATCATACCAATCAGGAGTGGTACGTTCCCTCGTCGATCTGCGAGGTTCAGTAGCTTCCTCGTTCGAAGTTTCATGATCATCATCATTTGCTTCCTCTCCTATCGGTGCAGGCAGGAACTTCTTCCGGCACTGCGCTACTCTGATCTATGAGAGAAGGTTCATCAACCTCGTCGAGTTCTACTTTTCTTCCAGTCACTTCTTTAGTGAGAAACTCCTTCTCAAGAAAGGATCCGTTCTTGGCAACAAAGATTTTGCCTTCGGATCTGTGATAGAAAGTATACCCAATTGTTTCTTTAGGGTATCCTATGAAGACGCATTTCTCCGCTTTGGGTTCTAGCTTGTCAGGTTGTAACTTCTTTACATAAGCATCGCAACCCCAAACTTTAAGGAACGACAGCTTAGGTTTCTTCCCAAACCATAATTCATACGGTGTCGTTTCAACGGATTTAGATGGTGCCCTATTTAAAGTGAATGCGGCTGTCTCTAATGCATAACCCCAAAACGATAATGGCAAATCGGTAAGAGACATCATAGAACGAACCATATCTAAGAGAGTTCGATTACGACGTTCGGACACACCATTGCGCTGTGGTGTTCCCGGCGGTGTCAACTGTGAAAGTATTCCGCATTTCTTTAAATGCATGCCAAACTCATAACTTAGATATTCACCTCCGCGATCAGAACGCAGAAACTTAATCTTCTTGTTACGTTGATTTTCTACTTCACTTTGGAATTCCTTGAACTTCTCAAAAGTCTCGGACTTGTGTTTCATAAAGTAAATATACCCATATCTACTCAGATCATCCGTGAAGGTTAGAACATAACGATAACCACCGCGCGATGCTACACTCATTGGTCCGCACACATCGGTATGTATGATTTCCAACAAGTCTGTAGCTCGCTCCATTGTACCAGAAAATGGAGTCTTAGTCATTTTTCCCATTAGACATGCTTCGCATCTGTCAAGTGACTCAAAGTCAAGTGACTCAAGAAGTCCATCGGAATGGAGTTTCTTCATGCGCTTCACTCCAATATGACCAAGACGACAGTGCCACATATAAGTAGAATTATCATTCAATTTAATTCGCTTAGCATCAATGTTATGAACATGTGTATCACTACTATCGAGATTTAACAAGAATAAACCATTCATCTCAGGTGCATGGCCATAAAAGACATTACTCATATAAATCGAACAACCATTATTCTCAGACTTAAACGAATAACCGTCTTGCATCAAACAAGATCCAGATATAATGTTCATGCTCAACGCAGGTACCAAATAACAATTATTAAGGTTTAAAACTAATCCCGAAGGTAGATGTAGGGGGAGCGTGCCGACGGCGATCACATCGACCTTGGATCCATTTCCAACGCGCATCGTCACCTCGTCCCTTGCCAGGCTTCGTTTATTCCGCAGTTCCTGTTTCGAGTTACAAATGTGAGCAACCGAACCAGTATCAAATACCCAGGCACTACTACGAGAACCAGTAAGATAGACATCAATAACATGTATATCAGATATACCTTTCTTCTTGACGTGGCCGCTCTTCAGATCGGCCAAGTATTTGGAGCAATTACGCTTCCAGTGCCCCTTCCCCTGGCAGTAGTAACACACAGTCTCAGGTTTAGGACCAGCCTTAGGCTTCTCAGGGGCGTAGCAACTTTCTTGCCGCCCTTCTTGAAGTTACCCTTGTTAGGCTTGCCCTGCTTTTTGAAACTGGTGGTCTTGTTGACCATCAACACTTGATTCTCCTTCTTAATCTCAACTTCAGCAGATTTCAGCATGGAAAAGAGTTCAGGTAAATCTTTATTCATGTTCTGCATGTTGTAGTTCATCACGAAGTTCTTGTAACTTGGTGGCAGTGATTGAAGGACACGATGAATACCCAGCTGATTAGGGATCATCATCCCCATGTCACTGAGCTTCTTCGCATGTCCGGACATGGCGAACATGTGCTCACTAACGGAGCTGCCCTCTTCCATCATGCAGCTAAAGAACTGCTTCGAGGCCTCATAGCTCTCCACGGCCGCATGAGTTTCAAAGATAAGTTTGAGCTCACGCATCATATCACAAGGGTCGTGGTGCTCAAAACGCTTTTGGAGCTCTGCCTCTAAACTGCATAGGATGGCACACTGAACTTCGGAGTACCGAGTTACCCGAGTCTCATAAACATTCTTTATGTCCTCGGATACTGCAGGAGGTGGTGGGGGACCTAGCGGTGCATCGAGCACATATTGCAGGCTTCCACCAGTGAGGAAAATCCTCACATGACGGAACCAGTCAGTGAAGTTGCTACCATTGCCCTTAAGCTTTTCTTTCTCTAGGAACTGGTTAAAATTGATGGAGGGGGCGCCATGATCTACAACATATTTGCAAAGAGTTTAGACTAAGTTTATGATAAATTGAGTTCAATTTTAATTCTTAAATTAACTAGGTGAACTCCCACTCAAAACAACATCCCTCGCATTGTCTTAGTGATTACACGAACCAAATCCACTACACCAAGTCCGATCTTCACGAGAAAAGATGTAGCTTCAAAGGCGAACACTCAAAGTGTTCATCATATCATTCATATGACTCATGCTCTACCTTTCGGTATCCCGTGTTCCGAGACCATGTCTGTACATGCTAGGCTCGTCAAGGCAACCTTAGTATCCGCGTGTGCAAATCTGGCTTGCACCCGTTGTATGCACATGTAGAGTCTATCACACCCGATCATCACGAGATGCTTCGAAACGACAAGTCTTAGCAACGGTGCATACTAAGGATGAACACTTTATTATCTTGATATTTAGTGAGAGGGATCATCTTATAATGCTACCGTCGCGATCTAAGCAAAATAAGATGCATAAAAGGATTAACATCACATGCAATTCATAATGTGTGATATGATATGGCCTTTCTTCTTGTGCTTTTGATCTCCATCTCCAAAGCACGGACATGATCTCCATCATCACCAGCATGGCGTCAAGGTCAGTGGCGCCGCTTCATGGTTGTCCATCACTTATAGCTACTATAACAACTACTTGAAATAAAGCTATTACATGATGAATAGACACGCAGGTCTTTAACAAAAATTAAAGACAACCATTAGGCTCCTGCCGGTTGCCATAATACAATAATGAACATCTCATACATCAAATATAATCATCATCACATCATGGCCATATCACATCACCAAACCCTGCAAAAACAAGTTAGACGCCTCTAATTTGGTTTGCATATTTTACGTGGTTTAGGGTTTTCGAGTAAGATCCAATCTACCTACGAACATGAACCACAACGGTGATACTAGTGTTGACAATAGAAGTGCAAATTACAATCTTCACTATGGTGGGAGAGACAGACACCCGCAAAGCCACTTATGCAATACAAGTTGCATGTCAAGCGTGGAGCAAGTCTCATGAGACGCGGTCATGTAAAGTTAGCCCGGGCCGCTTCATCCCACCATCCCGCAAGATGCAAAGTACACAAACTAAAGCAACAAAAGCATCACCGCCCACAAAACCATTGTGTTCTACTCGTGCAACAGATCTATGCATAGACATGGCTCTGATACCACTGATGGGGTTCGTTGCATAGAAAACAAAAATTTTCCTACCGCAAGACGAATAAAACCAACAGATCTAATCTATGGAACACCCAAGATCTAATCTACAAGATCGAAGCAACGAGATGGAGATGAGACTAACCCTCGAAGATTCCAAAGCCTACGAGATTAATCTCGTTGTTGGTGTAGACGATCGTCCCCGGTGCTGCAATCCGGCAGCACTTCCGTACTCGGTCGCGCGTACGGTGTCGATGAAGCTCCTTCCTCTCCCGTTCCAGCGGGCAGCGGAGGTGTGGTAGATCTCCTCCAACGTCCAGCAGCACGACGGCGTGGTGGTGGTGGTGGAGGAAGAAAACTGCAGGGCTTCGCCTAAGCCGGAGCAGCGTATGGTGGAGGGAGAGGCGGCCAGAGGAGGAGGCAATGGGGGGATGGTGTGGCCGGCCACCCCCTCCCCTCTTTATATAGGGGGGGCCGGCCAGGGTGGCCCCCTTTCCCATCTAGGGTTAGGGGGGGCGGCGGCCAAGGGGGGAGAGGGGCTTTCCCCTCCCCCAAGTTGATCCCCCCCAGGGAAACCCTAGGGGGTTGGCCGGCCTGGGCCTTGGGGGCCATGTGCCCCTGGCCCATTAGGCCAGGGAGCATCCCCTCGGCCCACGGTGGGCCTCCTAGGTCGTGGGCCCCATGGTGGACCCTTCCGGAACCTTCTAGAACCTTCCAGTCAACCACCGGAAAAATCCCGAACATTTCCGAAACCCAGAAATCAACTTCCCTTATATGAATCTTATTCTCCGGACTATTCCGGACCTCCTCGTGACATCCTGGATCACATCCGAGACTCCGAACAAACTTCGTCTCCATACCATATTCAAATCTACTTATGCGACATCGAACCTTAAGCGCGTCACCCTACGGTTCGCGAACTATGCAGACATGGTCGAGACTCCTCTCCGAGCAATAACCAATAGCGGGATCTGGAGATCCATAATGGCTCCCACATATTCAACGATGACTTAGTGATCGATTGAACCATTTACATACGATGCCAATTCCCTTTGTCTCGCGATATTTTACTTGTCCGAGGTTTGATCATCGGTATCTCCATACCTTGTTCAACCTCGTTACCGACAAGTACTCTTTACTCGTACCGTGGTATGTGATCTCTTATGAACTATTCATATGCTTGCAAGTGATACGTCTCCAACGTATCGATAATTTCTTATGTTCCATGCTACATTATTGATGATATCTACATGTTTTGTACACATTATATGTCATATTTATGCATTTTCTGGAACTAACCTATTAACAAGATGCCGAAGTGCAGTTCCTGTTCTGCTGTTTTTTTTTTGAAATCCTAGTAAGGAAATATTCTCGAATTGGACGAAATCAAGACCCAGGTTCCTATTTTTCCAAAGCTTCGAACACCCGGGAAGGACCAGAGGGGGGCCATAGGCCCACCAGACCATAGGCCGGCGCGGCCTGGGTGTGGCCCGCGCCACCCTATGGTGTCGCCGCCTCTTCGCCCTCCGACTCCGCCTCTTCGCCTATTTAAAGGTCCCAGACCTAAATCCTCGATACGGAAAAGCCACGGTACGAGAAACCTTCCAGCCGCCGCCATCGCGAAGCCAAAATCTGGGACAGGAGTCTCTGTTCCGGCACGCCGCCGACGGGGAAGTGCCCCCGGAAGGCTCCTCCATCGACACCACCGCCATCTTCATCAACGCTGCTGTCTCCCATGAGGAGGGAGTAGTTCTCCATCGAGGCTCGGGGTTGTACCGGTAGCTATGTGGTTCATCTCTCTCCTATGTAGTTCAATACAATAATCTCATGAGCTGCCTTACATGATTGAGATTCATATGATGATGCTTGTAATCTAGATGTCATTATGCTAGTCAAGTGGGTTTTACTTATGTGATCTCCGGAGACTCCTTGTCCCACGTGTGTAAAGGTGACAGTGTGTGCACCGTGTGGGTCTCTTAGGCTATATTTCACAGAATACTTATTCACTGTTATGAATGGCATAGTGAAGTGCTTATTTATATCTCTTTATGATTGCAATGTGTTTTGTATCACAATTTATCTATGTGCTACTCTAGTGATGTTATTAAAGTAGTTTATTCCTCCTGCACGGTGTAATGGTGACAGTGTGTGCATCCGTGTTAGTACTTGGCGTAGGCTATGATTATGATCTCTTGTAGATTATGAAGTTAACTATTGCTATGATGGTATTGATGTGATCTATTCCTCCTACATGGTGTGAAGGTGACAGTGTGCATGCTATGTTAGTACTTGGTTTAGTCGTGTCGATCTTTCATGCACTCTAAGGTTATTTAAATATGAACATTGAATTGTGGAGCTTGTTAACTCCGGCATTGAGGGTTCGTGTAATCCTACGCAATGTGTTCATCATCCAACAAGAGAGTGTAGAGTATGTATTTATCTATTCTGTTATGTGATCAAAGTTGAGAGTGTCCACTAGTGAAAGTCTAATCCCTAGGCCTTGTTCCTAAATACTGCTATCGCTGCTTGTTTACTGTTTTACTGAGTTACTACTGCTGCGTTACTACTGCTTGTTTACTTCCCGCAATATTACTACCATCAACTGCACGCCAGCAAGCACTTTTCTGGCGCCGTACTACTGCTCATATTCATTCATACCACTTGTATTTCACTATCTCTTCGCCGAACTAGTGCACCTATTAGGTGTGTTGGGGACACAAGAGACTTCTTGCTTTGTGGTTGCAGGGTTGCATGAGAGGGATATCTTTGACCTCTTCCTCCCTGAGTTCGATAAACCTTGGGTGATCCACTTAAGGGAAACTTGCTGCTGTTCTACAAACCTCTGCTCTTGGAGGCCCAACACTGTCTACAAGAATAGAAGCACCCGTAGACATCAAGCTATTTTCTGGCGCCGTTGCCGGGGAGGAAAGGTAAAAGGTACTCACACTCCGGATCTCGGCTACTAAGCTATTTTCCGGCGCCGTTGTAAGTACTCGAAGCTATTTCCTTTAGACTCTGCAATTGCGACATTTGGTTTCTTGTTTACACTAGTTAGGCATAATGGAAAACAACAAAAATATGAGAGATCTTTATGAACTTTATCTTGAATTAGGACATGATGTGTTTGAAGAGAGAATTAAAAAACCCATGGAACTTTATATGCAAACTAATGGGAATGTTATTAATATGAATGCTTTGAACACTATTGTTGCTAATGCTATGGAAAATTCTAAGCTTGGGGAAGCTGGCTTTGATGAGCATGATATTTTTAGTCCCCCAAGCATTGAGGAGAAAATTTTCTTTGATGATACTTTGCCTCCTATATTTGATGATGAGAATAATAATGATAGCTACTTTGTTGAATTTGCTCCCACTACATCTAATAAAATTGATTATGCTTATGTGGAGAGTAATGATACTTTTATGCATGTGAATAAGAATGCTTTATGTGATACTTATATTGTTGAGTTTGTTCATGATGCCTCTGAAAGTTATTATGAGAGAGGAAAATATGGTTGTAGAAATTTTCATGTTACTAAAACACCTCTCTATATGCTGAAATTTTTGAAGTTACACTGGTTTTATCTTCCTATGCTTGTTACTTTGCTCTTCATGAACTTGTTTATTTACAAGATTCCTATGCATAGGAAGCATGTTAGACTTAAATTTGTTTTGAATTTGCCTCTTGATGCTCTCTTTTGCTTCAAATACTATTTCTTGCGAGTGCATCATTAAAACTGCTGAGCCCATCTTAATGGCTATAAAGAAAGAACTTCTTGGGAGATAACCCATGTGTTTATTTTACTACAGCAATTTTTTGTTTTGTTGAGTCTTGGAAGTTGTTTACTACTGTAGCAACCTCTCCTTATCTTGTTTTTTTTTTTTTGTGCCAAGTAAAGTCTCTATAGTAAGGTTCATACTAGATTTGGATTACTGCGCAGAGACAGATTTCTTTGCTGTCACGAATCTGGGCCTAATTCTCTGTAGGTAACTCAGAAAATTATGCCAATTTACGTGAGTGATCCTCAGATATGTACGCAACTTTCATTAGTTTTGAGTTTTTCCGTTTGAGCAAGTCTGGTGCCATTTTAAAATTCGTCTTTACGGACTGTTCTGTTTTTGACAGATTCTGCCTTTTATTTCGCATTGCCGCTTTTGCTTTGTTGAATGAGTTTCTTTGATCCATTAATATCCAGTAGCTTTGTGAAATGTCCAGAAGTGTTAAGAATGATTGTGTCACCTCTGAACATGTGAATTTTTGATTGTGCACTAACCCTCTAATGAGTTTGCTTGAAGTTTGGTGTGAAGGAAGTTTTCAAGGGTCAAGAGAGGAGGATGATATACTATGATCAAGAAGAGTGAAGAGTCTAAGCTTGGGGATGCCCCGGTGGTTCATCCCTGCATATTTCAAGAAGACTCAAGCATCTAAGCTTGGGGATGCCCAAGGCATCCCCTTCTTCATCGACAAAATTATCAGGTTCCTTCTCTTGAAACTATATTTTTATTCGGTCACATCTTATGTACTTTGCTTGGAGCGTCTGTTTGTTTTTGTTTTTGTTTTTGTTTGAATAAGTTCATCCTTGTGTGGGAGAGAGACACGCTCCGCTGGTTCATATGAACACATGTGTTCTTAGCTTTTAATGTTCATGGCGAAGGTTGAAACTGCTTCGTTCATTGTTATTCGGTTGGTTAAGGAAATGTTGCATGTGGTAGTGGTATAATGAAACACTTGCATAATCTTGTAGATCATTGAGCTTTGATAACTTGATTCTTTGCAAACGTTTTGAGGTATTTAGATGGTAAGGCTTGCTGGATAAATAAGTTAAAATTAGTAGTGGATTGTTGTCTTTAAGCTTGTGCCGTACTACAAACTCTATTTAAATAGTTGAAGGTGTAGTTGGACTTGATAGCTTTCCATGTCTAAAGGTTCATCGTAATGACTAAGTTGTGCTGAAGGTCGGTAAAATTTTAAATCATGCTCTTAATGTTGAACCTGCTAGATGTTTGCAATAAGCTTGTGAGTTCTTTTTGACTAATGTTAAGCTACGGTTTTTGGCACTTCCACCATCCATATTTGCTAGCCTCTTCGGTACTGTGCATTGCCTTTTGCTCACATTGAGAATTGTGCATACTTCGCCGGTACATCCAAACCCGTGGGAGGACTTTCTCTTGTTCTCCTACACATAAGCCCATACATCTCCTCAAAACAGCCACCATACCTACCTACCACAGCATTTCCATAGCTGTTCCGAGATATATTGCCATGCAACATCCATTTTACATTACATGCCATGTTGTCATTTATTATTTGTATATTGCTTTGCATGATTCTATACAGCTGATGTGTGGTTTACCCATGTTACGCTAGATCATTGCACATCCTGCTACACTGGCAGAGGCATACAGTTTCATACATCATGTTTTATTCATTATGAGTTATTTGTACCAAAAAGTGTGTTGTCATATTAGGATGTTGCCCCTAAAAGTGAAAAGAGCCATGGAGGCCATCAAAAAAAAAGAAAAAAATAGAAAAGAAAAAGAAAAAGAAAAGAAAGAAAAAAAGGAAAAAGAAAAAAAGAATAAAGAAAAAGGGGGCAGCATTACTATCTTTTATCCACACTTGTGCTCATGTTTTAGCACCTGCATATTCATAGTCATCATTTGTGCTCATGTTTAGCACCTACACTCCATATGAGAGAGTTTTCATGTTTTACTAGTATAACTATGTGGGGAATTTACACTATAGAACTTGGGTTGTATATTCCAATGATGAGCCTCCTCAAAAGTGCTCTAGGTCTTCGTGAGCAACCAAGTTGGATGCACCCCCACTAGTTCCATTGGAGAGCTTTCATACACATATAGCTCTATGTGCATCCGTTGCATGGCAATCACTACTCCTTGCATAGCTTCGATTATAAGACTTCCTCTTGTCTAGTAATCATTTACAGCTTTGTAAGACTTTCTCTCATTGGCCTTCCAAACCCCCATTAACGTTCTTTATGCCATAACATCCTGGTGCTAATACCAAATGCTTGCGCTCACCGGTTGAGTAGACTTCGAAACAGTTGATTCATGACGTTCATGTTTATGTTTACTTGACTGAATCCTTCTTATGTTGTGAAAATTTACTTGATGCTTGGAATGAAGGATAGAACTTCTATGCTGAATACTTAACACATCTTTAATGAACTTTGTACGGTTTCATGTCTTTGAAGCAATAGTTCATGAAAACTTCTAGCTTGTTTAACTCTTGCATTATCATCTCTTATATCAATATAGACATTTGCTTTGAGTGATTTGATCTCAGTTCACATGCTTTACATCATTATTGGATCAAGATTATGTTGGTAGCATGTCACTTAAGAAATTATCTTTGTTATCATTTTACCTGCTCGGGACGAGCAGAACTAAGCTTGGGGATGCTGATACGTCTCCAACGTATCGATAATTTCTTATGTTCCATGCTACATTATTGATGATATCTACATGTTTTGTACACATTATATGTCATATTTATGCATTTTTGGAACTAACCTATTAACAAGATGCCGAAGTGCCGTTCCTGTTTTTGGTTTCAGAAATCCTAGTAAGGAAATATTCTCGGAATTGGACGAAATCAAGACCCAGGTTCCTATTTTTCCACGAAGCTTCCGAACACCGGGAAGGACCAGAGGGGGCCACAGGCCCACTGACCATAGGCCGGCGCGGCCTGGGTGTGGCCCGCGCCACCCTATGGTGTCGCCGCCTCTTCAGCCCTCCGACTCCGCCTCTTCGCCTATTTAAAGGTCCCAGACCTAAATCCTCGATACGGAAAAGCCACGGTACGAGAAACCTTCCAGAGCCGCCGCCATCGCGAAGCCAAGATCTGGGGGACAGGAGTCTCTGTTCCGGCACGCCGCCGGACGGGAAGTGCCCCGGAAGGCTCCTCCATCGACACCACCGCCATCTTCATCAACACTGCTGTCTCCCATGAGGAGGGAGTAGTTCTCCATCGAGGCTCGGGGCTGTACCGGTAGCTATGTGGTTCATCTCTCTCCTATGTAGTTCAATACAATAATCTCATGAGCTGCCTTACATGATTGAGATTCATATGATGATGCTTGTAATCTAGATGTCATTATGCTAGTCAAGTGGGTTTTACTTATGTGATCTCCGGAGACTCCTTGTCCCACGTGTGTAAAGGTGACAGTGTGTGCACCGTGTGGGTCTCTTAGGCTATATTTCACAGAATACTTATTCACTGTTATGAATGGCATAGTGAAGTGCTTATTTATATCTCTTTATGATTGCAATGTGTTTTGTATCACAATTTATCTATGTGCTACTCTAGTGATGTTATTAAAGTAGTTTATTCCTCCTGCACGGTGTAATGGTGACAGTGTGTGCATCCGTGTTAGTACTTGGCGTAGGCTATGATTATGATCTCTTGTAGATTATGAAGTTAACTATTGCTATGATGGTATTGATGTGATCTATTCCTCCTACATGGTGTGAAGGTGACAGTGTGCATGCTATGTTAGTACTTGGTTTAGTCGTGTTGATCTTTCATGCACTCTAAGGTTATTTAAATATGAACATTGAATTGTGGAGCTTGTTAACTCCGGCATTGAGGGTTCGTGTAATCCTACGCAATGTGTTCATCATCCAACAAGAGAGTGTAGAGTATGCATTTATCTATTCTGTTATGTGATCAAAGTTGAGAGTGTCCACTAGTGAAAGTCTAATCCCTAGGCCTTGTTCCTAAATATTGCTATCGCTGCTTGTTTACTGTTTTACTGAGTTACTGCTGCGTTACTACTGCTTGTTTACTTCCCGCAATATTACTACCATCAACTGCACGCCAGCAAGCACTTTTCTGGCGCCGTACTACTGCTCATATTCATTCATACCACTTGTATTTCACTATCTCTTCGCCGAACTAGTGCACCTATTAGATGTGTTGGGGACACAAGAGACTTCTTGCTTTGTGGTTGCAGGGTTGCATGAGAGGGATATCTTTGACCTCTTCCTCCCTGAGTTCGATAAACCTTGGGTGATCCACTTAAGGGAAACTTGCTGCTGTTCTATGATACGCGTAGATGCACACGTCCGTTGGGAACCCCAAGTGGAAGGTATGATGCGTATAGAAGCAAGTTTCCCTCAGTATGAAACCAAGGTTTAATCGAACCAGTAGGAGCCAAGAAGCACGTTGAAGGTTGATGGTCGCGAAATGTGATGCGGCGCAACACCAGGGATTCCGGCGCCAACTAGGAACCTGCACAACACAACCAAAGTACTTTGCCCCAACGAAACAGTGAGGTTGTCAATCTCACCGGCTTGCTGTAACAAAGGATTAAACGTATCGAGTGGAAGATGTTTGCAAAGAAAACAGTAAAACAAGTAGATTGTATGCTATGGAAAGAATAGGACCGGGGTCCACAGTTCACTAGAGGTGTCTCTCCCATAAGATAAAAGCATGTTGGGTGAACAAATTACAGTCGGGCAATTAACAAATAGAGAAAGGCATAATAATGCATATACATGACATGGTAAATATAGTGAGATTTAATTGGGCATTACGACAAAGTACATAGACCGCCATCCAACTGCATCTATGCCTAAAAAGTCCACCTTCAGGTTATCATCCGAACCCCCTCCAGTATTAAGTTGCAAAGCAACAGACAATTGCATTAAGTATTGTGCGTAATGTAATCAATAACTACATCCTTAGACATAGCATCAATGTTTTATCCCTAGTGGCAACAGCACATCACAACCTTAGAACTTTCTGTCACTGTCCCAGGTATCAATGAAGGCATGAACCCACTATCGAGCATAATTACTCCCTCTTGGAGTTAAGAGTAAAAACTTGGCCAGAGCCTCTACTAATAACGGAGAGCATGCAAGATCATAAACAACACATGAACAATAGATTGATAATCACCATAATCATAGTACTCTCTATCCATCGGATCCCGACAAACACAACATATAGAATTACATATAGATGATCTTGATCATGTTAGGCAGCTCACAAGATCTAACAATGAAGCACAACAAGGAGAAGACGACCATCTAGCTACTGCTATGGACCCATGGTCCAGGGGTGAACTACTCACTCATCACTCCGGAGGCGATCATGGCGATGAAGAGTCCTCCGGGAGATGAATCCCCTCCTCAGGGTGCCGGAGGCGATCTCCGAATCCCCGAGATGGGATTCGCGGCGGCGCGTCTCTGTAAGGTTTTCCGTATCGTGGCTCTCGGTACTGGGGGTTTCGCGACGGGAGCTTTAAGTAGGCGGAAGGTCAACGCGAGGGGCCACACGAGGGGCCCAGGGGGCAGGTCGGCGCGGCCAGGGCCTGGGCCGCGCCGGCCTCCCTCCTGGCCGCCTCGTGGCCCCACTTCGTTAGGTCTTCGGTCTTCTGGAAGCTTCGTGCAAAAATAGGACCCGGGCGAAAGTTTCGTCCAATTCCGAGAATATTTCTTTACTAGGATTTCTGAAACCAAAAACAGCAGAAAACGCTCTTCGGCATCTTGTTAATAGGTTAGTTCCAGAAAATGCATAAATATGACATATAATGTGCATAAAACATGTAGGTATCATCAATAAAGTAGCATGGAACATAAGAAATTATCGATACGTTGGAGACGTATCAGCATCCCCAAGCTTAGTTCTGCTCGTCCCGAGCAGGTAAAACGATAACAAAGATAATTTCTGAAGTGACATGCCATCATAATCTTGATCATACTATTTGTAAACATATGTAATGAATGCAGCGATCAAAGCAAAGGTAATGACATGAGTAAACAACTGAATCATATAGCAAAGACTTTTCATGAATAGTACTTCAAGACAAGCATCAATAAGTCTTGCATAAGAGTTAACTCGTAAAGCAATAAATCAAAGTAAAGGCGTTGAAGCAACACATAAGAAGATTAAGTTTCAGCGGTTGCTTTCAACTTGTAACATGTATATCTCATGGATATTGTCAACATAAAGTAATATAACAAGTGCAATATGCAAGTATGTAGGAATCAATGCACAGTTCACACAAGTGTTTGCTTCTTAAGGTGGAAGGAGATAGGTAAACTGACTCAACAATAAAAGTAAAAGAATGGTCCTTCGCAGAGGAAAGCATCGATTGCTGTATTTGTGCTAGAGCTTTTATTTTGAAAACATGAAACAATTTTGTCAACGGTAGTAATAAAGCATATGAGTTATGAAAATTATATCTTACAAGTTGCAAGCCTCACGCATAGTATACTAATAGTGCCCGCACCTCGTCCTACTTAACTTGGACTACCGGGTCTTCGCATGCCATGTTTCAACCAAGTGTCACAAAGGGGTACCTCCATGCCGCCTGTACAAAGGTCCAAGGAGAATGCTCGCATTTCGGATTTCTCGCTTTTGATTATTCTCAACTTAGACATCCATACCGGGACAACATGGACAACAGATAATGGACTCCTCTTTAATGCATAAGCATGTAGCAAAGTTATTATTCTCATATGAGATTGAGGATATATGTCCAAAACTGAAACTTCCACCATGATTCATGGCTTTAGTTAGCGGCCCAATGTTCTTCTCTAACAATTTTGCATGCTCCAACCACTAAAATGATAGACCTTCAGACAAGACGGACATGCATAGCAACTCACATGATATTCAACAATAGTTGATGGCGTTCCCCAGAAGCATGGTTATCGCACAACAAGCAACTTAATAAAATATAAAGTGCATAAGTACATATTCGATACTACGATAGTTTTTAAGGCTATTTTGTCCCATGAGCTATATATTGCAAAGGTGAATGATGGAATTTTAAAGGTAGCACTCAAGCAATTTACTTTGGAATGGCGGGTAAATACCATGTAGTAGGTAGGTATGGTGGACACAAATGGCATAGTGGTTGGCTCAAGGATTTTGGATGCATGAGAAGTATTCCCTCTCGATACAAGGTTTAGGCTAGCAAGGTTATTTGAAGCAAACTCAAGGATGAACAAGTGCAGCAAAACTCACATAAAAGACATATTGTAAACATTATAAGACTCTACACTGTCTTCCTTGTTGTTCAAAACTCAATACTAGATATTATCTAGACCTTAGAGAAACCAAATATGCAAATCAAATTTTAGCAAGCTCTATGTATTTCTTCATTAATGGGTGCAAAGCATATGATGCAAGAGCTTAAACATGAGCACAACAATTGCCAAGTATCACATTATCCAAGACATTTTTAGAATTACTACATGTAGCATTTTCCAATTCCAACCATATAACAAATTAACGAAGAAGAAACTTCGCCTTGAACATTATGAGTAAAGCCTAAGGACACATGTGTCCATATGCAACAGCGGAGCGTGTCTCTCTCCCACAAAGTGAATGCTAGGATCCATCTTATTCAAACAAAAACAAAAACGAAAACAAACCGACGCTCCAAGTAAAGAACACCAGATGTGACTGAATAAAAATATAGTTTCAGGGGAGGAACCTGATGATGTTGTCGATGAAGAAGGGGATGCCTTGGGCATCCCCAAGCTTAGACGCTTGAGTCTTCTTAAAATATGCAGGGATGAACCACGGGGGCATCCCCAAGCTTAGAGCTTTCACTCCTCTTGATCTTAGTATATCATTCTCCTCTCTTGACCCTTGAAAACTTCCTTCACACCAAACTTCAAGCAAACTCATTAGAGGGTTAGTGCATCATTAATAATTCACACATTCAGAGGTGACACAATCATTCTTTTCACTTCTGGACATTGCATAATGCTACTGGACATTAATGGATCAAAGAAATAAATCCAACATAGCAAAAGAGGCAATGCGAAATAAAAGGCAGAATCTGTCAAAAACAGAACAGTCCGTAAAGACGAATTTATAAATGGCACCAGACTTGCTCAAATGGAAAAACTCAAAACTAATGAAAGTTGCGTATATATCTGAGGATCACGCTCGTAAATTGGCAGATTTTTTCGAATTTTCTACAGAGAATTATGCCCAGATTCGTGACAGACAGCAATGCTGTTTCTGTGCAGCGATCCCAAATATAACATCAACTTTGACATAGAAACTTTACTTGGCACAAAAACATGATAAGGAGAGGTTGCTACAGTAGTAAACAACTTCCAAGACTCAATAAAACAAAAAATTGCTGTAGGTAAAAACATGGGTTGTCTCCCATAAGCGCTTTTCTTTAACGCCTTTCAGCTAGGCGCAGAAAGTGCAAATCAAGTAACATCGAGAGTAGAAGCATCAACATCATAATTTGTTCTAATAATAGAATCAAAAGGCAACTTCATTCTCTTTCTAGGGAAGTGTTCCATACCTTTCTTGAGAGGAAATTGATATTTAATATTACCTTCCCTCATATCAATAACAGCACCAACAGTTCGAAGAAAAGGTCTTCCCAACACAATTGGACAAGATGCATTGCATTCGATATCCAAGACAACAAAATCAACGGGGACAAGGTTATTGTTAACCGTAATATGCACATTATCAATCCTCCCCAAAGGTTTCTTTTTAACATTATCGGCGAGATTAACATCCAAATAACAATTCTTTAATGGTGGCAAGTCAAGCATATCATAAATCTTTTTAGGCATAACAGAAATACTTGCACCAAGATCACATAAGGCATTACATTCAAAGTCATTGAATTTCATTTTAATGATGGGCTCCCAACCATCTTCTAACTTTCTAGGAATAGAAGTTTCAAGTTTTAGTTTCTCTTCTCTAGCTTTTATGAGAGCATTTGTAATATGTTTTGTAAAGGCTAAATTTATAGCACTAGCATTAGGACTTTTAGCAAGTTTTTGCAAGAACTTTATAACTTCAGAGATGTGGCAATCATCAAAATCTAAATCATTATGAGCTACAGCAATGGGATCATTATTCCCAAGGTTGGAAAAAATTTCAGCAGTTTTATCACAAGCAGTTTCAGCAGTTTTAGCAATTTCAGGCAGTTTTGTACGCTTTGCACTAGGAGTAGAAACATTGCCAACACCAATTATATTACCATTGATAGTAGGAGGTGTAGCAACATGTGAGGAATTAGCATTACTAGTGGTGGTAATAGTCCAAACTTTAGCTACATTATTCTCTTTAGCTAGTTTTTCATTTTCTTCTCTATCCCACCTAGCACGCAACTCAGCCATTAATCTTATATTCTCATTAATTCTAACTTGGATGGCATTTGCTGTAGTAGTAATCTTATTATCAAGATCATTATTAGGCATAACTTTCAACTTTAAAAGATTAACATCAGAGGCAAGCCTATCAACTCTAGAAGCGATAGTATCAATTTTATCAAGCTTTTCCTCAACAGATTTGTTAAAAGCAGTTTGTGTACTAATAAATTCTTTAAGCATGGCTTCAAGACCAGAGGGTACACTTCTATTATTGTTGTAAGAATTCCCATAAGAATTACCATAACCATTACCATTAGTAGAAGGATATGGCCTATAGTTATTACCAGAGTTGTTCCTATAAGCATTGTTGTTGAAATTATTATTTTTAATGAAATTCACATCAACATTTTCTTCTTGAGCAACCAATGAAGCTAAAGGAACATTATTTGGATCAACATTAGATCTACCATTCACAAGCATAGACATAATCACATCAATCTTATCACTCAAGGAAGAGGTTTCTTCAACAGAATTTACCTTCTTACCTTGTGGAGCTCTTTCCGTGTGCCATTCAGAGTAATTTATCATCATATCATCAAGAAGTTTTGTAGCCGCCCCCAATGTGATGGACATAAAAGTACCTCCAGCAGCTGAATCCAATAAATTCCGCGAAGAAAAATTTAGTCCTGCATAGAAGGTTTGGATGATCATCCAAGTAGTCAGTCCATGGGTTGGGCAATTCTTTACCAAAGTTTTCATTCTCTCCCAAGCTTGAGCAACATGTTCAGTATCTAATTGTTTAAAATTCATTATGCTACTTCTCAAAGATATAATTTTAGCGGGAGGATAATATCTACCAATAAAAGCATCCTTGCATTTAGTCCATGAATCAATACTATTCTTAGGCAAAGATAGCAACCAATCTTTAGCTCTTCCTCTTAATGAGAAAGGAAACACTTTCAATTTAATAATATCACCATCTACATCTTTATACTTTTGCATTTCACAAAGTTCAACAAAATTATTGAGATGGGCAGCAGCATCATCAGAACTAGCACCAGAAAATTGTTCTCTCATAACCAAATTCAGTAAAGCAGGTTTAATTTCAAAGAATTCTGCTGTAGTAGCAGGTGGAGCAATAGGTGTGCATAGGAAATCATTATTATTTGCATTTGTGAAGTCACACAACTTAGTATTTTCAGGGTTGGCCATTTTAGCAACGGTAAATAAAACAAACTAGATAAAATAAATGCAAGTAACTAATTTTTTTTGTGTTTTCGATATAGAGAGCAAGACAATAAATAAAGTAAAACTAGCAACTAATTTTTTTGTATTTTGATTTAGTGCAGCAAACAAAGTAGTAAATAAAATAAAGCAAGACAAAAACAAAGTAAAGAGATTGAGAAGTGGAGACTCCCCTTGCAGCGTGTCTTGATCTCCCCGGCAACGGCGCCAGAAATTTAGCTTGATACGCGTAGATGCACACGTCCGTTGGGAACCCCAAGTGGAAGGTATGATGCGTATAGAAGCAAGTTTCCCTCAGTATGAAACCAAGGTTTAATCGAACCAGTAGGAGCCAAGAAGCACGTTGAAGGTTGATGGTCGCGAAATGTGATGCGGCGCAACACCAGGGATTCCGGCGCCAACTGGAACCTGCACAACACAACCAAAGTACTTTGCCCCAACGAAACAGTGAGGTTGTCAATCTCACCGGCTTGCTGTAACAAAGGATTAAACGTATCGAGTGGAAGATGTTTGCAAAGAAAACAGTAAAACAAGTAGATTGTATGCTATGGAAAGAATAGGACCGGGGTCCACAGTTCACTAGAGGTGTCTCTCCCATAAGATAAAAGCATGTTGGGTGAACAAATTACAGTCGGGCAATTAACAAATAGAGAAAGGCATAATAATGCATATACATGACATGGTAAATATAGTGAGATTTAATTGGGCATTACGACAAAGTACATAGACCGCCATCCAACTGCATCTATGCCTAAAAAGTCCACCTTCAGGTTATCATCCGAACCCCCTCCAGTATTAAGTTGCAAAGCAACAGACAATTGCATTAAGTATTGTGCGTAATGTAATCAATAACTACATCCTTAGACATAGCATCAATGTTTTATCCCTAGTGGCAACAGCACATCACAACCTTAGAACTTTCTGTCACTGTCCCAGGTATCAATGAAGGCATGAACCCACTATCGAGCATAATTACTCCCTCTTGGAGTTAAGAGTAAAAACTTGGCCAGAGCCTCTACTAATAACGGAGAGCATGCAAGATCATAAACAACACATGAACAATAGATTGATAATCACCATAATCATAGTACTCTCTATCCATCGGATCCCGACAAACACAACATATAGAATTACATATAGATGATCTTGATCATGTTAGGCAGCTCACAAGATCTAACAATGAAGCACAACAAGGAGAAGACGACCATCTAGCTACTGCTATGGACCCATGGTCCAGGGGTGAACTACTCACTCATCACTCCGGAGGCGATCATGGCGATGAAGAGTCCTCCGGGAGATGAATCCCCTCTCCGGCAGGGTGCCGGAGGCGATCTCCGAATCCCCCGAGATGGGATTCGCGGCGGCGCGTCTCTGTAAGGTTTTCCGTATCGTGGCTCTCGGGGGGTTTCGCGACGGGAGCTTTTAGGCGGAAGGTCAACGCGAGGGGCCACACGAGGGCCCAGGTCGGCGCGGCCAGGGCCTGGGCCGCGCCGGCCTCCCTCCTGGCCGCCTCGTGGCCCCACTTCGTTAGGTCTTCGGTCTTCTGGAAGCTTCGTGCAAAAATAGGACCCTGGGCGAAAGTTTCGTCCAATTCCGAGAATATTTCTTTACTAGGATTTCTGAAACCAAAAACAGCAGAAAACAGCAACTGGCTCTTCGGCATCTTGTTAATAGGTTAGTTCCAGAAAATGCATAAATATGACATATAATGTGCATAAAACATGTAGGTATCATCAATAAAGTAGCATGGAACATAAGAAATTATCGATACGTTGGAGACGTATCATTCTACAAACCTCTGCTCTTGGAGGCCCAACACTGTCTACAAGAATAGAAGCACCCGTAGACATCAGCAAGCTAATCAGATGACATTCCACCGAGAGGGCCCAGAGTATATCTATCCGTCATCAGGATGGACAAATCCCACTATTGATCCATATGCCTCAACTCACACTTTCCAAATACTTAATCCCATCTTTATTGCCACCCATTTACGCAATGGCGTTTGATGTAATCAAAGTACCCTTCCGGTATAAGTGATTTACATGATCTCATGGTCGAAGGACTAAGGCAACTATGTATCGAAAGCTTATAGCAAATTGAACTTAATGACTTGATCTTATGCTACGCTCATTTGGGTGTGTGTCCATTATATCATTCAACTAATGACATAACCTTGTTATTAATAACATCCAATGTTCATGATCACGAAACCATGATCATCTATTAATCAACAAGCTAGTTATACAAGAGGCTTACTAGGGACTCCTTGTTGTTTACATAACACACATGTATCAATGTTTCGGTTAATACAATTATAGCATGGTATATAAACATTTATCATAAACACAAAGATATTATAATAACCACTTTATTATTGCCTCTTGGGCATATCTCCAACAAAAACAACTACGAAAAGCAACTAAAACTCGAAATTAGTGCAATCTAAGGCTATGGCAAACCCTAACCCTAATATTTTTGGCTTTTTCTGGATAGGAAAACACTCACAACTCAACTATGGGGTGGATTGTGGATGGCTTACCGAGGAAACACTGAAATCTGATACCAAGATGATAAGGGGTTGCCCGATCTTCTCAGTAAGCACGGTGGTGATGATGATCACGGGATGAACACAGCGGAGATAACTTGATGATGAAGTGGATGATAACTTGTATGACGCAACGAGATCTCTCGATTGGTCCCTGTCGCCAATGCAACAGCTCTCAACCCTGCAAGATATTCGCAACTCCACACACTTGCGCACGTAGCCGCCGACCACGAAGCGGTAAGTTGCAACCGTCTAATTCCCAATGGAACAGCAGATCACACAAGACTTTTTCAGGATCTACACAATATCAAGCAATATGGTGTAGGGATTCAATCACTACAAGAAAAGTTCTGATAGACAACGTCTCAAAATCGTCCGCTAAGGGGTATTTTTCGTCGCCTATGGGCCTAACCCGACGATATGGGTTCCGTTGTGGAAACTGCGTCAGGCAAAGTCCAACGACGATTTTTTCGGTCCGTCGCGCTTGGGCGCCCTTCCGCCACGGAAAATCGGACCGTTGCGGAAGTGTTTTCGGGAGCCCGTTGACTGCTGACGTCATGCAAACTGACACGTGGCAGACGCCGTTAACTGCCAGTTAACGGCGTTAACCGGCTGAAACCCCGTGGTAGATGGTAGGCCCACACGAGGCCTGCCACGTCTTAAGCGGGCCGGGCCAGATGACATAGTTTGACCGGTCAACTATATAGCTGGGCCGGTCCATTAGTTACGTGGGCCGGGCCTAACCTCTAATGTTGACTGGTCAAAAGTTAAATGGGCCGGCCCATTTAACATGTGGGGTCCACCTTAGCAACTGGGCCGGCCCAAGAAGCAAGTGGGCCGGGCCAAAAACACAGGTGGGTCCCACTTTCCTGTTAAAAGGCCGGCCCATTTAGTGTGTGGGGTCCACCGTATAGCAAGTGGGCCGGCCCAACAAGCTAGTGGGCCGGGCCAAAAACACAGGTGGGTCCCACTTTCCAGTTAAAGGGTCGGCCCATTTCGTTTGTGGGGTCCACCATACAGCAAGTGGGCCGGCCCAACAAAATAGTGGGCCGGGCCAAAAACACAGGTGGGTCCCACTTTCCTGTTAAAGGGCCGGCCCATTTAGTATGGGGTCCACCATATAGCAAGTGGGCTGGCCCAACAAGATAGTGGGCCGGGCCAAAAACACAGGTGGGTCCCACTTTCCTGTTAAAGGGCCGGCCCAATTAGTATGTGGGGTCCACCATATAGCAGGTGGGCCGGCCCAACAAGATAGTGGGCCGGGCCAAAAACACAGGTGGGTCCCACTTTCCTCTTAAAGGGCCGGCCCATTTAGTATGTGGGACCACCATATAGCAAGTGGGCCGGCCCAACAAGGTAGTGGGCCGGGCCAAAAACACATGTGGGTCCCACTTTCCTGTTAAAGGGCCGGCCCAACACGTATGTGGGGTCCACCATATAGCAAGTGGGCCGGCCCAACAAGATAGTGGGCCAAAAACACAGGTGGGTCCCACTTTCCTCTTAAAGGGCCGGCCCATTTATTATGTGGGGTCCACCAAAAAAGCAAATGGGCCGGCCCAGTAGTTGGTGGGGTCCACCTTAAAGCAAGTGGGCCAGCCCAATTAGTGTGTGGGGTCCACCGTAAATCAAATGGGCTGGCCCAAGAAGTAAGTGGGCCAGCCCGTTTAGTTGCTGTTTATATGCCGGCATAATATGCGCTTTAGGATTTTGCGGGCAGGCACATATGTGATTTCGCTTAATTGGGCCGTTTAAGGGATGGGAATTCGTGATTTAGATACTGAGAATATTTACGCAGCATTGATTTCTGTCGGATAGCCTCACTTACCACAAGCACCAAAGAAAAAATGCGCGAAAGAACTATAAAAACTAACTAAATATTACATCAGCTGCAAGGCATTGAAAAAAATATTACAGAACCCAGAGAAATTGAATGGTAATTAAACCTAGCAATACAATGAAGCGATCCGGCAATCTTTTAAGTTGTCCATGCAGCACCTATATCTGAAACAAAGACATTACAAGTTAAGACAACAACAATGGAAAGGCAAAGACACTACAATATTGTTTGGCAAAGAATTTGGAACTCATCATTTCGTCGTTATAACAAGATCATTGTAATGTGCACAATAAGCAAACAAAGAGTGCATGCCGCATACCAACAGCCAATATAACAGAGCATGTTAGAATGAAACAACAGACTTACTACTGTCGAGTCCCATGCAAACCAACATGTTCAGGGAGTACAAAATTGGCATGAACAACATAGTAGCAGGCTATAAATTTTGTAACAACGACTGAGCAAGATGAAGTTATGATGGCTACATCTACAGAGCAGGGAATGTAAACCAAAAATAGAAGTTACGATGGCAAAAGCTAAAGAGGAGGGAATGTGAACCAACATGTGCCAAGTGCAATTACTTCATTTTGGCCGTGAACTAAATAATACTCCTGAACTTATAGTGAAGGGGATGCAAATCAAGATGTTTCGGGATATAAACTTGTAATGAGCAACACATGGAGGATAGTTAATGCTGGAGCTTAGGATGGACCAGATACAGAATATAGTGGGATCACCTGTGAACTTGTATAAGAGGGAATGCAAACCAATATGTTCAGCTTTCCATATGTGAGCGTCATGCCAAGTCAGAGAAACAAGTCAATAATGCAGCTTTTGAAGAACAAGATGGCACGCAAAATTATTATCTAGTAGTATGACAAGTTTATTTGTACTACAGGCTAGATAGCAGAGTGATAGCATGCCAAACTAAGTCCTTACTTTGTTAGCTTACAATGAACTAGATACAAAACAATGGCATCACCTGTAGTACAGGGAATGCAAGCCAACATGTTCATGGAGTAAAAAATTGGCACAAACAACATAGTAGCAGGCCATAATTTTTGTAACAACGACTGAGCAAGATAAAGTTATGATGGCTAGATCTACAGAGCAGGGAATGTAAACCAAATATAGAAGTTACGATGCCAAAAGCTATAGAGCAGGGAATGCGAACCAACATGTGCAATTACTTAAAATTGGCCATGAACTAAATAATAGCAGGATGTTACTATAATACCTACAGTATAATTTTTGTAACAACGACTGAGCAAGATAGAAGTTATGATGGCTACATCTACAGAGCAGGGAATGCAAACCAAAATGTTCAATCGCTTAAAGTTAGCAATGAAGTAGAAAATAGCAACGTGTTACGGTCATAGCTAGGAATGAACTAAAAGAGCTTCAGACAAACAAGCATCTGAACCCAGAACATGGCGCTAAAACAAGGGACTTACATTAGGAGAAGCACTCTGTGGGAGTCACAGCAGATCTTCCTGGGGTTGATAGATCCGGTGATGAAGTACGCTACATGTGCTACTTGGGGTTGGAGAGACGGCCATTACACTTCATGGTTACTCATCTAATCTGCAAAGACGTAACGGCGCGTCGTTAGCACAAACAGGTTCCCCCAAGATTAAACAAGAACTTGCAGGCAAGCAATAGAAAAGCGACAGTAGAAGAGTTTAGATCATGGACGGCGCCGGTGAAGCAGATTCGGTTCATGCACATCGGTGTCGGTGAGCAAGATCCGATGCGGTGGACGATGCCGCAGCTGAAGCGACTGCGGTAGGCTGCTGGATGAGCATATGGTTTCGAGGTTCGGCGGGGATGATCCGGTCCGGTTGATGACGGCGTCGATGAAGCGGCTCCGGCAGGCAGCCGGATGACGAGGATCGCGAGGGCTCGGGTAGGCCAGGGAAGTCCGGCGGGGATGTTCCGGTGCGGTGGTCGTGGAGGTGGTAGAGAGAGGGACTTGGGAAGTTCCGGTGGGTGGTCTGAGGGAAATGAATTTTTTTGGGAGGGTTTCCGGGCTAGGGAGGTGGTGATCCAAAAAATGACGGGCAGACCCCCCCACCAACCGACTTTCTGTCATCTCCACAAGGGTAGAATGGGAATTTGAAAGCGTGTGAATTTTTTGTATTTTGTGGGCGGGAAGTTTTGCCGCTATGAGATTTTGAATTTGGCTAAGGTCCAAGTATAATGATAAAAAATTGTGAGACCGTACTAGTACCTCTGTTCAAGGCCGAGTGCAAAATCAAATCATCATCACCTTGAATATCGGTTACTATCATCGTGTTCTATCTTCTTATCCCATTCAAAAACACGCCTGAAATATTTCTAGATTGGCGGGAGATTTTGCCGCCCGACTGAGATTTGATTTTGAATATGGCTATGGTCAAGTAATATAATATAATACTAATATAAAGACGGTACACCTGGTTAAGTACTAATTGCTCTGCTTCGGCAGTTAAGGCCAGCAGCCACATCAAGCCATCATCATTACAAACAAAATCAGTCAAATCTAGAAGCTAGTATAGGATAAATTCACAGCAGCATAATAAATCCAGAAAACTAATATAATACTACATAAACTGCATACAAGAGCCAAAAGCAGCCAATAACAATGTTAATGTTCACGACAAACTAATCTGAAAATAATACAAGACACAATGTATGGCCAACATGAAGATTAGGATACCCCAGGATGAACGAATATGTTCTTCATTCAGCATATATTTCTTCGTCACTCCATTGAAGGAAATTTTCATTGAACTCCTTTCGTCTGCAGTGTGCAGCCAATACATCCTCCAAACGGTATGGCCTTTGTTCATTTCTCATACCGTAGTTTCCTAATCTATTCACATGTATTGGCCACTCATCCCAGGCCTTTATATCATCAAAGTACTCTCTGATATAACCAAAATCTGTGTAGTAGATGCAGCCAGGTCGAAGTGTCGGGTGCACTCTGGTGTCGACGGAGATACACCGGATATAATGGACGAAGAAGGCACGACTGCCAATGTTATTGACGGCATGGAGAGAGCGGCTCTCAGTGTCCACACGGTACACCAATGGTTGACCTTCCTCCAAATGCTTGTTGTCCAACAACACAAGCAGCAGAGCACCATCCGACTCCACAAGGTAGAACTTGTTATTTCCAAGTTCTGGAAATGAAAATAGTGTATCCATTTTGACAGTGCTCGCACGCTGCTCCAACTGGACATTGTTGGTGCACACTAATTTTCCGAACTCAAAATTGTTCACAGCTATTGCATACAATTCACCATTGAACGGGGTAATGCAACGCAGACAATGGTGCTCGATCGAAAATCTTCCTTCTCCCCAATCTTCATCTATACCCTTAGTTGGAGTGCTCTCATCGACCCAAGCAATTTCCGCCGGGTAATCTTTGGAAACGAAGACCATAGTCGGGGACTTCATCACAGCGACTGACTTCAGAATAACGTTTGGCATATGCGCCTCAAACATAGTATTCAATGTCTTTGTGAGTGGGTTCAGAAGCCGTATCTTGTGCGGCTGGTTCTTCTGGGCAAGCACGATGACGCCACGGCAAAAGCCGACAAAGTAGTATCTAAAATATATTGATGAAGATAACATTCAGCACTAAGATGTTTACGATTGAAAATAAAAATAGATTAACTCTATAGATATGGAGGAATTTGAACCTTGCATGAACTTCCGTTAGATCGATGGTGACGTAGCGGGATGTGCGGAGGTGGAGGAAGGTGAAATCAGCAGCGCGTGGAAGGCCGTGGTCTAGCATGATCCATTCGTGCAGGTGCACGTCGGGCTCAGGTAAACCTGAGCGCCAATTTCTACAGACTTGCCTCATAGCAGAGTAGGTGTCAGCGTACTGCTCGTTCGCCAGTAAGCATTCGCCGATCTTGTGAAGTGGTCCATCAGCCGAGAGAGAGGCCCAGTTCACGGAGGCGACGGCCGCCGGCGCATTCTTCTTGTCCATCGCCGGCAGGGAGCGCGCGTGGGCGGTTGGTGTTTTTTCCTTCGATTTGGAGAAGTTGATGGGACGTGAGAGGCGTGGTTGCGTGCGTGAGTGAGAATGAGACTGTGTGCAGAGGGAGGGAGAGAGGGGGCTCTGGCAACGTGACGGTTGGTCTCGGCAGTTTCTCAAAAAAGCTAGACGTTTGGTCTCAACACGCGCACCGCCTAACCGCTGTGCACCGCGACACGCGTCCGTGGTACTGCACGTCTGCACCGTTACGTGTACTCAGTTAGCCTTACACTGGAAAAATATCTGCACTCAGTTTTCCCCTCGAGTACTAATACTGGCTAGTGCATTACCTCATAAAAAAAATACTGGCTAGTGCAATATACTCAGTTTTACCCTCAAGTGGCTGATCAACAGAGAGTCAACAAATGGGATTAAGCTATCTAATTGAGTAATTTCATGCGCAAAAAAAAATCATAGTGCCTCCTACTCATGGAGTCTTGTTAAGAAGAGGAGGTCTAATACGTGGAAAACAGAATAGCACACCACAGGTCCGAAATGATGGAAAGGGCTAGGCAATCCACTTATTATAGAACTCAACAAAAACCACATGGAACTATATTAAACTTATGCAGTAGCCAACGCAACCAAAAGTCAGAAGTGCAGGCTGAATCCCAAAGGCACAACACAAAAAGGAAACTTGCAACCTTATATAAAAGGGGCTATGCAACCCACTTATATACACATTAACAGCCATCCTCGTGTGTGACAAGAGAAATTCAACACTGGATTCGGAGGTAGGCACATGAAGCTTTACAAGGGCCAATGGGGCACCAACAATTTAAGGATGAATTGAACCACACCGTCAACAATTCAAACTCGAGACCTTGGCTCTAATACCATTTAAGTTCGAACGGATTGAAAAGGCTAGGCAACCAATTTCTAAAACATCCACAGGAACAACTACCAAGTTGATCCCAGCCGTAGATAAATGCATCCACCAACAAAATAGGAACAGTGCCTCAGTCTCAGTAAACATTTCACAATACCAAGGTACTCACATGTCAATGTCAGTGTTTTCATCTCCAATTATCTATGGCATTTTATTAGTCTTTTGAGAGATTATAACAAACTTGATTGGCCTCCTGCAGTAGGGCATCACATGCTTCTGATCTCGATCTCAACATGTCAACTTGGTTTCTTAACACATCTGCTGCAGCTCGTTCTATTTGGATTTGTTCCTCCAGAACTTGTGCAGAGAAAGACTTGGACTTGGACTTGGACTTGGACTGCAAAAACCCAGCATTTCGCAGGAAAGTGTTTTTGGTGATATCTTTATTTTTAAGTACCATGGTAAATGTCTCCATACATTCTTCTAGAGTTTTTTCCATACCATCTTTCCCGGGTTTTGCCATCTCCAATTTCATATTTGCCTGAAAAGTTTTGAGTCGTGTAAAAATAAAAGTTATTACAGAGAAACATGCAGACGGTAGATTTAATGTGTATGAACTACTTCTAATCCTACAAGTTGGTATGCCTGATTACACATCAAATGCATTTTCACAAAAACGCCTACAAGATCATATTGACATATTGCTCCTACAAATTGGCAAGTGTGTAGTTAAAAAATTTAAATCATAAAGAAGACTTACAATAACACTTTCTGCAAGTTCTCCTATCACATTATGTTTGTTCTTCTGGCATGCCTCGAACTGCTCTGCCAGAGTCATCTCTTTGTCTGGTTGCATGTTGTTTGCATGATCTACTTTCTGCATTTTTGTACAATCATATGGAGATCAAATAACGTGGTTGAAATGGAGGATGGAAATATAACATGCACACGGAGTTCTACACAATTTACGAGTAACATATGTAGCAGTACAGACCAGCGGGGCATTACTTTTTGCCAGAGATGCCCAACCAAGTGACGAGATCCTGTACGGCTTGGTAAACGTTGTTTCAAGCGGTTAGCCTGGTTCCTTTTAGACAACGTCTGCAAAAGGAGACTAGTGAGACACTGGCGCAAAATAAGTATTCGGAATTTAATCTGGTTTCACGGTCCTCATAAGCCATACCACATTCTTTGGATCAGACCAATGCTTGACAAGATCTCCCCACTGCTCGTCAGTCATACAGGGTGCAGGAGACTTTGTTCGAACATTGGCAGTAATCTGGCCAGTGAAGTATGTCGCCTTAAGCTTATAGCGGTGCTGGCGCAACAATTCTTTGAATATGGAAGCGATGACAAACTTTACATCCTCATTATCCTCATCGAATTCAAACCTTAACTGCTCACAACGGTGGAATGATTGGTGAGTTATATAGCATAGAAACAACAGTAAGCTACAAGAAATGGGACAGATCAATGTGGAATAATTTATCATTACCAGGAGAAGCATGACTTACGTGTAAATTATGCACTAAACTCTCGAACTGTGAAGGGGTGTCAACGTGCTGCTTCCACAATGGGAAGGTAGGAAGTTCATTCCTGATAAAATGGCCAACCTGTGATACAAGATATGAAGATTCATGCGGATGAAGTGGCCTTCTGCCACCTACAATAGATGTGATGCGAAATCTTGAACCCATTCCGGAAATCTTAGCTGCAAGTTTTTTTCCTACCGTTGGCCCCCTCGTTTTTATTGATCGTGGCGAACCTACCAAGTTAAGCATTACATCAAGCTATCATGGTATATAGATACATAAGGGAGCATTAAACTACAAGTCTTGAAAAAAGTATTACCTTTTTTGGCGTGGGTCTCATCATCGGGAGAGGAGTTGTCTTTCGCAGGACTAAGGGTCGGAGGGAGATCATCACCAGTTTGCTGGTGTTGTGGCAGCACTGTTTGGACATTTGAGGCTGTATCATCTGGGACTAGCATCATGTGTCCTTGGCCATTATTACCTACCACCACTCCTGATGGTGCCAATTCTTGGCTAGAATTTGCTGTGGAAACTGGTTCTGTTGGCAATTGTTGCTGAGAATCAGTATTGGCAACTGGTGGTTGTGGAATGTGTGGGCTGGTACATGCTGGGGCTACTTCTGTCTGATTCGATGGTTTGTGGTTTTTACGAGACCTTTTACTGTTATCATTCTTGGCCTGTTCGCCACCTCGTGTCAGTCTCTTGTTAGACCTTGTAATAGGAGGAGCAGCACGAGCATCAGGCTTAACTCTTTTTTTATTACGCACTGTCACCCATCCTCCGGTATCAGCCTGAGGTTCCTGTTGAGTGTTCTTCCTCCTATTCGTTCTTGAAAAGTTCTTTCCCGAATCTGCAGATGCCTGTCACACATAAATGATATTTCAATGTACAATATTATATGATGATGATATGCAGATGGAATGGAAAAACAGTCAGGCAACATATGCCAAAACATATATGAGGCGTTAACTAAGCAGGAAAAATTGTAGTAATGAGATTGAACATGGCATGGGTAACATATTTGGTAGGACTGGGATACAACAAATGGAAGTTGGGACAAATAATTCGATGACAGGACAGAGAAAACTCACCTTGTTGTGTTGCAGACGATAGTCGACCAGGGCATCTTCCTGAGTCAGCTCGCCATCACAATCAGCAGGATCAAATTCTGAATCAGAGGAATGTTCCGTATCCTTTGTGAGGGAGGTGGGTGGCGTTTTTGCACTAGACCTTGTAGAAGGATGTAGTGTTAGGCCCAACGAGGCTGCAACTCGGCTATTATGCAGAATAGTTTGCCTCCGTTGCTCTTCGTACTCATTCTCGAGTGGAAGACCTAACATGCATTGGCGAGAAATGCAGATGAGATTTATCATGGAACTGTGCATATAAGAACAAATTAATAGTAGCAGTGAGACTGCTCAAAAGGTGTAATGACAAACAAACTATGGCTCAAAAATAATTGATGTTCATATTGTCAAGCTTCATGCACTAGCCAACGCAACCGGAAGTCCGGACTGATGGAAAGGGCAAACAAATTATGGCTCAAAAATAATTTATGTTGGGCAACAAAGGGCAGCAGCAACAATTTTTAGGATAAGTATGATGTCAAGCTTCATGCAGTAGCCAACGCAACCAAAAGTCCGAACTGATGGAAAGGGCTAAGCAATCCACATATAGACTCAAACACATATAAGTGTCATTTTCATGCCAATGGTTAACCATATGGAATGGCGTGTGCTTAATATAATTGCCTAGGGTCTTCCAAATTCCAACAGATCGATCTATTGGATGAACTTGCTAGAGCATGCAATTCGAAATGGTATCAGACCTACAAGGTCCTGAGTTCAAATCCTAGCAAGTAGCAACGCAGTATTCAAAATAAATATTTGCAGCCTTCCTAAAAAAATATCTAATGATACATGCCTAAGGCTCGGTCTATTGAATGAGTGGTTTTATCACTTAGCACCACAAGTTGGGGATTTTTAATCACAAAACACCAACATTTGGGGAAATTATTTCACATAACACATTATTTGTCATTAGTCGGCTTGACAAGAGCATGACCCTACAGCGTGACACCAATTTACAGTACGTGAGCATGTTTGCTACAAACAAATGAATTTTGGTGTGAAATTTTGTAGACACTCTGTGGAAATGAGAATATGAGTCACACTTGTTACATATGCTACACACAAATGAATTACCATATGACAAATATCCACAAGAAATTATAACCACACAAGAACATGAGATTTGGGTAATATATTCTGTACCAGCATAAGGTTTTGATAATGTTTACCAATACAACTACCCTGGACATAAGATTTTATTTTGAACTGTCTGGACTTAAGATTTAACAACTAGTGTTGACAAACAGCTTTGTATTTGCGTTTAACAGCAAATACCACAAAATAAAGTCTAATTGTCTTTCTCCTGCGGTCACTCTTAAACTGACGGTGGCCGGAGGTCACTAATGGGCTATCAAACAGAGATCGTGTATTCTGCGAAACAATTACCCCAAATGTTAGTGTTTTGTGATACAAATTTCTAGGGTTGTGGTTCTGTGATAAAAAAAATCCTGAACTTCTGGTGTTAAGTGATAAAACCTCATTGGATGAACTGGCTAGAGCATGCAATTCCACATGGCGCACACAGAGTTGCAAATAGAAAAAAATACAGGCAGTTTAATACTATCAATAAATTGCTCTCCTAGCTTGACTGCTATCATAACCTTTGTAATACGTACTACCACCATCCCGAAGTTTTTATCAAAAATCATTAACATGCAAAATACAAATTTAATATCATTAAATAGATAACGAATATATTTTCGTACGGTATCTACAAAATATTATATTTCTTGATAGATTGTTCTGAAAGTTTGGTCAAACTTTACTTGGTTTGACTTTTATAAATAAGCCTTCAGGTTTGGGGTGGAGGTAGTAATGTACTATCCTCCGTCCTAAATTAGTTGTCTCAAGTTTGTTAAAATATGGATGCATCAAGACACTAAAACATGTCTAGATACATTCATATTTAAAAAAATTTGGGACAACTAATTTGGGACGTTCAAACCCCAAAAAAGTACCGCACAGAAGTGATATTTGGAAAAGAAATGCGTAACGAAAGCGGACATAAGCTCTGCCTCTCCATCAGCAGATGTAAGGTTACGATCAGCAGAGTTCCGAGATAAAAAAAATACAGGCAGTTTAATACTATCAACAAATTGCTCTGCTAGCTTGACTGCTATCATAACCTTTGTAAAATGCATACTTCAAACCCCCAAAACATATCACACAGAAGTGATTCTCGGAAAAGAAATGCATAACGAAAGCGGACATAACCTCGATCTTCCTCTCGATCAGCAGATGTAAGGTTAAGATCTCATATAGCTACGCGGCAAACAACTATCTACACTGATCTAATATCAGCAAGAATGCATTGCAAGAAAGCAACGAAAACTAGTGTAAGAAATCAAATGCATATAACAAAAGCGGACATGTAAAGTATTCATCAACCTTCGTCTGAGGCCCGGGCGGATTTACTCTTTGGTTGGGGGTGGTCGACTTTGGGGCCGCGTTTTTTGCCCATCTCGATCTCCGGTGAGGTGGACTACAGAGTCGGGGAAGCAGATCCGGAGGAGATATGGCGCGGTGAACGTCGGCGTCGAGGAAGCTAATCCGGCTTGCTAGGCAGCAAGGGAGCCGGTAAAACGTGGTCGGTCACTACGGTGGCCGGTGAGAAGGCAGTGATGGTGAGGAGGGGCGGTGGGGCACGGCCGTCGTCGTGGGAGTGTGCCTGGTAGAAGCATGAGAAAGATGTGGTGTTCGAATTGTGCTCTACAGGGAAATATCCTCTGTGGACCGATGTTTATAGGCCGACGGGCAAACCGCAGGTTTTGGGGTAGCTTGAAAATGGGACGCGCCAACAATTTCGGCGCGTGTTTTGCGGCAGAGATGAAAGTCACCCATAAGAAACTTTCCTCATGGATGCTTGTTGCTTGGTCGTGTGGACAACATATATAGTGGGAGATGCCCATAGCTAGCTAGGCCATTCATATCAAACTCGAGTGATTATCACTAAGTTTACAATGAATATATTTCATGACACTTGATATTGGCCGGATAGTAGAAAATATATTTCATGACTATCGATCCCATATTAGTTAATTTATATTATTTCAATTGCTAAAATATTTTCATATTCTTTTAGAGTTCTAAAAAACACACTACACAAGGGATATCACTACCTTCTAGGTCCCGGTCATCAGATTTAGAGTAAAGTAGCTTAGCGACAGATTTAGACCTTTGTGCAACAAATACATGAGTTGGTGATATGTGCAAAAGAACAGGTTAAGTGAGTGTTTTGTGCAACAATGACAACAATAAGTGGAGTTTCGATCGTGCAAAGGATAAAAGGTGGAAGAGGGATCACACGGAAGGAGAAATTAAGAGAAAGGGAGAGCAGTGCCTCACGGGGCCGCTGTTATTTATGGTGAAAAGAAATGCTTCACTTTTTTCGGTGAGTGATGTTGACTGGCACACAGGGTTTCAGTTATGTAGACCTGCAGTGCAGGCTACGCGCCCGTCTAATATTCATTTTTTTCAGCGACAAAAGAGAGAGAGAGAGAGAGAGAGAGAGAGAGAGAGAGTCTTGACGACGAGTCTTTACTTGACAAAGAAGATTGCTGGGAGTTTGCCTACCTACCGCACGTGACTTGTGCTCACTGATGTGTGGGACCTACACGCATGGGACCACACGTAAGTGACCGACCTACTTTATTCTAGGGGTGCCCCTCAAGCTAATACATAATCTGCAACATGAAACTATATTCGCTTATAAAATCTGAACTTTGAAATCCAATTTAATTTAAGTCTATTATTGGTCATATCAACTATCAAGTCTAAAATTACATTCTGAAACTTGTTCAACGCTTTCTCATGAATTATTATGGTAGTTTTTTAAAATCAAATGCTAATTGATTGAGATAATAAAAAACATATTTTTTTGAGAAACACAGTACAAACGCAGATGCTCACATACACGCGTATACACTCATCCCTATGAACACACACACGCACACCCTACCCCTATGAGCACCTCCGGAAGACTGAGCCGGCGGATTGAATCTTGAAATTGACGAAGTCACCACAGGCGCCTCGCTGTCGACGGGAACGTCGCCTCCTATTTGTAAATAAAAATAAGAAGTCAATGTTGTGGTAAGTTAGGAGGTTCAAAGGGTAAACCAAATATAACGTTTTGTTCAATCTCATAGTTCATATTACCAAGTTTGATTATCCCTGGACAACATTGTTTGTTATAGTGTTCCCTAATTGGGCATGGTGGTGCATCTTGCCATTTCTAACAATGTTGATGACTAGACTTTTCAAGTTTTCGGTATAAAAAATCGTTTTTCATTTTCTAGATGATAAAATATGTTTTTTTGTGCATGGGGTAGAAAAGATATGGGTCAAAATGGCGCATCTACATTTTTTAAATAAATTACGCCATATTTTAATGACAAATCCCAAATTTACGGTTTTTAGTGCTTTCTAGCTAGTTTCGCACATTTAAATGACTTTATGCTGATTTATTCAAAGTAATTCAAATTTGAATTGTAGATATGTTATAACTTGGTCCTACAAGTCCCCATAAATAATTTTTATATACATATTACTTACTATATATAGAAACCAGCGATAGTACTGAAATATTCAACCCCTTTGCAGGATAATCATGTAAAACATTTTGACCTGGTTTTGAAATAAATAAATGAAACTGAAGAAAACCTGAAAAATGAAACCCTTCTACATGGAGTGTGCTTGTATGTGTTAGTTGACAGGGAAAATAAGAAACATGTGATAGGGTAGTGAAAAACAAAATGTCTTCACAAAGCGGACTATCGTGTATGAAGATTCATGGTTTGCAAGCCAAATGATATAGTTATGGCCATATTTGTGGCACAGTTTGTTACAATGTGCCCAAATTGGGCATGGTGGTGCATCTTGCCATTCCCAACAATGTTAATGACTAGACTTTTCAACTTTTCGGTATAAATTTTTTTTTTCATTTTCTAGATGACAAAATATGTTTATTTTGTGAATGGTGTACATATAAGATACGGGTCAAACTGGCAACTCTACATTTTTTAGATAAATTACGCCATATTTTAGTGCCAATTCCCAACTTTTACGGTTTTAGTACTTTCAAGATAGTTTCGCACATTTAAACGACTTTATGCTGATTTACTGAAAGTAATTCCAATGTGAAATGTGGGGGTGTTATAACTTCGTCAAAGAAATCCCCCAAAAACATAGTTTAGGGTTGGGGGTAGATACGGAGTACATGATTTGTATGTTTTGAATATGTCTATACCTTGTTTATCAACCTGATTGTTAATTACTATATATATGACGTAAGAAGGCTATGTGCTTTGGGTTTTCATTTTTTTTGATTTTTTACGAATTTTTATGCTCATTTGAATCTTGGTCAAATCCTAGGTTTGACTAGGATTTAAACAAACTTAAAACATGAAAATGAAAAGGTAAGCCTGGATCCTTCCTAGTCACTCTAAAATTAAGCTTTTGGGAAGTTTTAGAAATTTCCATGTTTGAAACCCGAAACCACTTCTCTTCATGCTTGACTTCATAAGACAAAGTTAAGGGTTAGGGGTAGATACATGCCTTTTCTGTTTTGAATATGTCTAGACCTTGTTCATCAACTTGAATGCTTACTATATATATATATATGACATAAGAAGGCTATATATATATGTGCTTTGGTTTTTGGTTTTTGTTTTTTCTGAATGTTTATATATGCCCATTTGAATCTTGGTCAAATCCTAGGTTTGACCAAGATTTAAACAAGTTTAAAACATGAAAGTGAAAAGGTAAGCATGGATCCTTCCTAGCTAGTCATTCTAAAATGAAGCTTTTGGGGGGTTCTTGAAATCTCAATGTTTGAAACCCAAAACCACATCTCTTCATGGTTGACTTCATAAGACATGCAGAGTTTAGGGTTAGGGGTAGATACATGATTTGTCGGGTTTGAATATGTCTAGACATGCTTGTTTATCAACTTGAATGCTTACTATATGACATAAGAAGGCTATATATGTGCTTTGGTTTTTCATTTTTCTAGTTTTTTGAATGTTATATGCCCATTTGAAGATTTTGGGTGGTTCTTGAAATTTTCATGTTTGAAACCAATACGACTTCTCTTCATGCTAGACTTCATAAGATCGACCGAGTTTATGGTTAGGGGCTAGATACATGATTTGTCTGGTTTGAACATGTCTAAACCTTGTTTACCAACTTGCAAGGCTTACTATATGACATAAGAAGACTATGTGCTTTTGTTTTTCATTCTTCTATTTTTTTATTTTATGCCCATTTGAATATTGGTCAAATCCTATGTTTGACCTGGATTTAAACAAGTATAAAATATGAAAACGAAAAGGTAAGCCTGGATCCTTCTTAGTCACTCTAAAATGAAGCGACTTTTGGGATGTTCTTGAAATTTTCATGTTTGAAACCCAAAACCACTTCTCTTCATGATTGCTTCATATATAAGACAGAGTTTAGGGTTAGGGGCAGATATATACATGATTTTCTAGTTTGAATATGTCTAGACCTTATTTATCAACTTGAATGCTTACTATATGACATAAGAATGCTATGTACGTGCTTTGGTTTATCATTCTTTTGGTTTTTTCCTGAATTTTTATGCCCATTTGAATCTTGGTCAAATCCTAGGTTTCACAAAGATTTAAACAAGTTTAAAATCTGAAAATTAAAAGGTAAGCATGGATCCTTCTTAGTCACTCTAAAATGAAGCTTTTGGGAGGTTTTTGAAATTTCCATGTTTGAAACCCAAAACCACTTCTCTTCATGCTTAATTGACTTCATAAGACAGAGTTTAGAGTGTTAGGGGTAGATACATGATTTGTCTAGTTTGAATACGTCTAGACCTTGTTTATCAACTTGAATTCTTACTATATGACATAAGAAGGCTATGTGCTTTGGTTTTTCATTTTTCTGATTTTTTTTGAATTTTATGCATGCCCATTTGAATCTTGGTCAAATACTAGCTAGGTTTGACCAAGATTTAAACAAGTTTAAAACATGAAAATGAAAAGGTAAGCCTCGATCCTTCTTAGTCACTCTAAAATGAAGCTTTTGGGGGGTTTTTGAAATTTGCATGTTTGAAACCCAAAACCACTTCTCTTCATGCCTTACTTCATAAGACGGAGTTTAGGGTCGTTAGGGAGTAGATACATGATTTGCCTGGTTTGAATATGTCTAGACCTTGTTTATCATCTTGAATGCTTACTATATGACAGAAGAAGACTATGTGCATTGGTATTTCATTTTTTTTTTGAATTTTCATGCCCATTTCAATCTTGGTGAAATCCTAGGTTTGAGCAAGATTTAAACAAATTTAACACGTGAAAACGAATAAGCATGGATCCTTCTTAGTCACTCCAAAATGTACCAATTGATAGATGTGTTAACTTTGCTTCATGGAAAAAATAATGTCATGTAAATGAGTTAACTTGGATTTCCTGCCGTTGAATCCATAGGAAACTTTGTTCTAATGCACTATAATAATCAACCGTGTTTTTACACCAACATTGCCAACAGGTCTGTCACTTACGTGTGGCGCCCATGCGTGAGGTCCCACACTTCAGTGAGCACAAGTCAAGTGCAGTAGGTACGCAAACTCCAAGCCATCTTCTTTGTCAAGAGAAGACGCATCAGGATGCGTTTTGGAAATCTGTGGGTCCTTCTGGATCCTTCGGTTGTCCCTCTCACAAAAAAAACAAATCTCTCTCATTCTCGGCCTCGCTCGACTCGCTCGCTCGCTCGCTCGCTCGCACCTCCTGCTCACTGACAAACCCTGCACAAAAGTCAACATCATCACCCGAAAAAGGGGAGACACCATAATGCTCTCCCTTCTTCTCTCCTTCCGAGTGATCCCTCTTCCTCCGAGTTTCACTCGACGGGCAAACACACATGTGCTGCATAGTAATAATAATAAAAAGGTAGAAAAATCAACCTACGAATCTATAATTAAATACGTTAAACTAGGGTTTTGCCCAGTACTACAGATCAAGTTCATAAAAAATCCAACTACGGGGTTCGAACAACCCCATTTCTAATCCAAGATTTTTTCGACCTCATCCAAATGGCCTCAAACTATAGGGTTAATTAGCATCTAGTGCAGAATGTGTGAACATGTATGCACTATGTGTGCTATAACTTGTATGTCTTTCAAATTTGAACCAAATTTGAAATATATGAAATGGGGCTTTTGGCTTAAACGTTTGAAACCCAAAACGACTTCTCTTCATGCTAGGCATCATAAGACCGAGTTTAGGGTTAGGGGGTAGATACATGATTTGTCTGTTTTGAATATGTCTATACCTTGTTTATCTACTTGAATATGCTTACTATAGATATATATGACGTAAGAAGACTATGTGCTTTGGTTTTTTTTTATTTATTTTTCCAGAATTTTTATGCCCATTTGAATCTTGGTCAAATCCTAGGCTTGACCAATATTTAAACAAGCTTAAAACATGAAAATGAAAAGGTAAGCTTGGATCCTTCTTTGTCACTCTAAGATGAAGTTTTTGGGAGGTTTTCAAAATTTCCATGTCTGAAACCCAAAAACACTTCTCTTCATGCTTGACTTCATAAGACAAAGCTAGTTTAGGGCTTTAGGGGTAGATACATGATTTGTCTAGTTTGAATATGTCTAGACCTTGTTTATCAACTTCAATTCTTACTATATGACATAAGAAGACTATATGTGCTAGCTTTGGTTTTTGATTTTTTGATTTTTTTGAATGTTTATGCCCATTTGAATCTTGGTCAAATCCTAGGTTTGACCAAGATTTAAACAAGTCTATAACATGAAAATGAAAAGGTAAGCCTGGATCCTTCCTAGCTAGTCATTCTAAAATGAAGCTTTTGGGGGGTTCTTGAAATCTCAATGTTTGAAACCCAAAAACCACTTCTCTTCATGGTTGACTTCATAAGACATGCAGAGTTTAGGGTTAGGGGGTAGATACATGATTTGTCGGGTTTGAATATGTATAGACATGCTTGTTTATCAACTTGAATGCTTACTATATGACATAAGAAGGCTATATATGTGCTTTGGTTTTTCATTTTTCTAGTTTTTTGAATGTTATATGCCCATTTGAAGATTTTGGGTGGTTCTTGAAATTTTAATGTTTGAAACCAATACGACTTCTCTTCATGCTAGACTTCATAAGATCGACCGAGTTTATGGTTAGGGGCTAGATACATGATTTGTCTGGTTTGAACATGTCTAAACCTTGTTTACCAACTTGCAAGGCTTACTATATGACATAAGAAGACTATGTGCTTTTGTTTTTCATTCTTCTATTTTTTTATTTTATGCCCATTTGAATCTTGGTCAAATCCTATGTTTGACCTGGATTTAAACAAGTATAAAATATGAAAACGAAAAGGTAAGCCTGGATCCTTCTTAGTCACTCTAAAATGAAGCGACTTTTGGGATGTTCTTGAAATTTTCATGTTTGAAACCCAAAACCACTTCTCTTCATGATTGCTTCATATATAAGACAGAGTTTAGGGTTAGGGGCAGATATATACATGATTTTCTAGTTTGAATATGTCTAGACCTTATTTATCAACTTGAATGCTTACTATATGACATAAGAATGCTATGTGCTTTGGTTTATCATTCTTTTGGTTTTTTCCTAAATTTTTATGCCCATTTGAATCTTGGTCAAATCCTAGGTTTCACAAAGATTTAAACAAGTTTAAAATCTGAAAATTAAAAGGTAAGCATGGATCCTTCTTAGTCACTCTAAAATGAAGCTTTTGGGAGGTTTTTGAAATTTCCATGTTTGAAACCCAAAACCACTTCTCTTCATGCTTGACTTCATAAGACAGAGTTTAGAGTGTTAGGGGTAGATACATGATTTGTCTAGTTTGAATATGTCTAGACCTTGTTTATCAACTTGAATTCTTACTATATGACATAAGAAGGCTATGTGCTTTGGTTTTTCATTTTTCTGGTTTTTTTGAATATTATGCCCATTTGAAGATTTTGGGAGGTTCTTGAAATTTTCATGTTTGAAACCAATACGACTTCTCTTCAGGCTAGACTTCATAAGATCGATCGAGTTTATGGTTAGGGGGTAGATACATGATTTGTCTGGTTTGAACATGTCTAAACCTTGTTTATCAACTTGAAAGCTTACTATATGACATACGAAGACTATGTGCTTTTGTTTTTCATTCTTCTATTTTATTTTATTTTATGCCCATTTGAATCTTGGTCAAATCCTATGTTTGACCTGGATTTAAACAAGTATATAATATGAAAACGAAAAGGTAAGCATGGATCCTTCTTAGTCACTCTAAAATGAAGCGGCTTTTGGGATGTTCTTGAAATTTTCATGTTTGAAACCCAAACCACTTCTCTTCATGATTGACTTCATATATAAGACAGAGTTTAAGGTTAGGGACAGATATATACATGATTTTCTAGTTTGAATATGTCTAGACCTTGTTAATCAACTTGAATGCTTACTGTATGACATAAGAATGCTATGTGCTTTGGTTTATCAATCTTTTGGTTTTTTCCTGAATTTTTATGCCCATTTGAATCTTGGTCAAATCCTAGGTTTCACAAAGATTTAAACAAGTTTAAAATCTGAAAATTAAAAGGTAAGCATGGATCCTTCTTAGTCACTCTAAAATGAAGCTTTTGGGAGGTTTTTGAAATTTCCATGTTTGAAACCCAAAACCACTTCTCTTCATGCTTAATTGACTTCATAAGACAGAGTTTAGAGTGTTAGGGGTAGATACATGATTTGTCTAGTTTGAATACGTCTAGACCTTGTTTATCAACTTGAATTCTTACTATATGACATAAGAAGGCTATGTGCTTTGGTTTTTCATTTTTCTGATTTTTTTTGAATTTTATGCATGCCCATTTGAATCTTGGTCAAATACTAGCTAGGTTTGACCAAGATTTAAACAAGTTTAAAACATGAAAATGAAAAGGTAAGCCTCGATCCTTCTTAGTCACTCTAAAATGAAGCTTTTGGGGGGTTTTTGAAATTTGCATGTTTGAAACCCAAAACCACTTCTCTTCATGCCTTACTTCATAAGACGGAGTTTAGGGTCGTTAGGGAGTAGATACATGATTTGCCTGGTTTGAATATGTCTAGACCTTGTTTATCATCTTGAATGCTTACTATATGACAGAAGAAGACTATGTGCATTGGTATTTCATTTTTTTTTGAATTTTCATGCCCATTTCAATCTTGGTGAAATCCTAGGTTTGAGCAAGATTTAAACAAATTTAACACGTGAAAACGAATAAGCATGGATCCTTCTTAGTCACTCCAAAATGTACCAATTGATAGATGTGTTAACTTTGCTTCATGGAAAAAATAATGTCATGTAAATGAGTTAACTTGGATTTCCTGCCGTTGAATCCATAGGAAACTTTGTTCTAATGCACTATAATAATCAACCGTGTTTTTACACCAACATTGCCAACAGGTCTGTCACTTACGTGTGGCGCCCATGCGTGAGGTCCCACACTTCAGTGAGCACAAGTCAAGTGCAGTAGGTACGCAAACTCCAAGCCATCTTCTTTGTCAAGAGAAGACGCATCAGGATGCGTTTTGGAAATCTGTGGGTCCTTCTGGATCCTTCGGTTGTCCCTCTCACAAAAAAAAAAACAAATCTCTCTCATTCTCGGCCTCGCTCGACTCGCTCGCTCGCTCGCTCGCACCTCCTGCTCACTGACAAACCCTGCACAAAAGTCAACATCATCACCCGAAAAAGGGGAGACACCATAATGCTCTCCCTTCTTCTCTCCTTCCGAGTGATCCCTCTTCCTCCGAGTTTCACTCGACGGGCAAACACACATGTGCTGCATAGTAATAATAATAAAAAGGTAGAAAAATCAACCTACGAATCTATAATTAAATACGTTAAACTAGGGTTTTGCCCAGTACTACAGATCAAGTTCATAAAAAATCCAACTACGGGGTTCGAACAACCCCATTTCTAATCCAAGATTTTTTCGACCTCATCCAAATGGCCTCAAACTATAGGGTTAATTAGCATCTAGTGCAGAATGTGTGAACATGTATGCACTATGTGTGCTATAACTTGTATGTCTTTCAAATTTGAACCAAATTTGAAATATATGAAATGGGGCTTTTGGCTTAAACGTTTGAAACCCAAAACGACTTCTCTTCATGCTAGGCATCATAAGACCGAGTTTAGGGTTAGGGGGTAGATACAGGATTTGTCTGTTTTGAATATGTCTATACCTTGTTTATCTACTTGAATATGCTTACTATAGATATATATGACGTAAGAAGACTATGTGCTTTGGTTTTTATTTTTTTATTTTTCCAGAATTTTTATGCCCATTTGAATCTTGGTCAAATCCTAGGCTTGACCAATATTTAAACAAGCTTAAAACATGAAAATGAAAAGGTAAGCTTGGATCCTTCTTTGTCACTCTAAGATGAAGTTTTTGGGAGGTTTTCAAAATTTCCATGTCTGAAACCCAAAAACACTTCTCTTCATGCTTGACTTCATAAGACAAAGCTAGTTTAGGGCTTTAGGGGGTAGATACATGATTTGTCTAGTTTGAATATGTCTAGACCTTGTTTATCAACTTCAATTCTTACTATATATATGACATAAGAAGACTATATGTGCTAGCTTTGGTTTTTGATTTTTTGATTTTTTTGAATGTTTATGCCCATTTGAATCTTGGTCAAATCCTAGGTTTGACCAAGATTTAAACAAGTCTATAACATGAAAATGAAAAGGTAAGCCTGGATCCTTCCTAGCTAGTCATTCTAAAATGAAGCTTTTGGGGGGTTCTTGAAATCTCAATGTTTGAAACCCAAAAACCACTTCTCTTCATGGTTGACTTCATAAGACATGCAGAGTTTAGGGTTAGGGGGTAGCTAGATACATGATTTGTCGGGTTTGAATATGTCTAGACATGCTTGTTTATCAACTTGAATGCTTACTATATGACATAAGAAGGATATATATGTGCTTTGGTTTTTCATTTTTCTAGTTTTTTGAATGTTATATGCCCATTTGAAGATTTTGGGTGGTTCTTGAAATTTTCATGTTTGAAACCAATACGACTTCTCTTCATGCTAGACTTCATAAGATCGACCGAGTTTATGGTTAGGGGCTAGATACATGATTTGTCTGGTTTGAACATGTCTAAACCTTGTTTACCAACTTGCAAGGCTTACTATATGACATAAGAAGACTATGTGCTTTTGTTTTTCATTCTTCTATTTTTTTATTTTATGCCCATTTGAATCTTGGTCAAATCCTATGTTTGACCTGGATTTAAACAAGTATAAAATATGAAAACGAAAAGGTAAGCCTGGATCCTTCTTAGTCACTCTAAAATGAAGCGACTTTTGGGATGTTCTTGAAATTTTCATGTTTGAAACCCAAAACCACTTCTCTTCATGATTGCTTCATATATAAGACAGAGTTTAGGGTTAGGGGCAGATATATATATACATGATTTTCTAGTTTGAATATGTCTAGACCTTATTTATCAACTTGAATGCTTACTATATGACATAAGAATGCTATGTGCTTTGGTTTATCATTCTTTTGGTTTTTTCCTGAATTTTTATGCCCATTTGAATCTTGGTCAAATCCTAGGTTTCACAAAGATTTAAACAAGTTTAAAATCTGAAAATTAAAAGGTAAGCATGGATCCTTCTTAGTCACTCTAAAATGAAGCTTTTGGGAGGTTTTTGATATTTCCATGTTTGAAACCCAAAACCACTTCTCTTCATGCTTGACTTCATAAGACAGAGTTTAGAGTGTTAGGGGTAGATACATGATTTGTCTAGTTTGAATATGTCTAGACCTTGTTTATCAACTTGAATTCTTACTATATGACATAAGAAGGCTATGTGCTTTGGTTTTTCATTTTTCTGGTTTTTTTGAATATTATGCCCATTTGAAGATTTTGGGAGGTTCTTGAAATTTTCATGTTTGAAACCAATACGACTTCTCTTCAGGCTAGACTTCATAAGATCGATCGAGTTTATGGTTAGGGGGTAGATACATGATTTGTCTGGTTTGAACATGTCTAAACCTTGTTTATCAACTTGAAAGCTTACTATATATATGACATACGAAGACTATGTGCTTTTGTTTTTCATTCTTCTATTTTATTTTATTTTATGCCCATTTGAATCTTGGTCAAATCCTATGTTTGACCTGGATTTAAACAAGTATATAATATGAAAACGAAAAGGTAAGCATGGATCCTTCTTAGTCACTCTAAAATGAAGCGGCTTTTGGGATGTTCTTGAAATTTTTCATGTTTGAAACCCAAACCACTTCTCTTCATGATTGACTTCATATATAAGACAGAGTTTAAGGTTAGGGACAGATATATACATGATTTTCTAGTTTGAATATGTCTAGACCTTGTTAATCAACTTGAATGCTTACTGTATGACATAAGAATGCTATGTGCTTTGGTTTATCAATCTTTTGGTTTTTTCCTGAATTTTTATGCCCATTTGAATCTTGGTCAAATCCTAGGTTTCACAAAGATTTAAACAAGTTTAAAATCTGAAAATTAAAAGGTAAGCATGGATCCTTCTTAGTCACTCTAAAATGAAGCTTTTGGGAGGTTTTTGAAATTTCCATGTTTGAAACCCAAAACCACTTCTCTTCATGCTTAATTGACTTCATAAGACAGAGTTTAGAGTGTTAGGGGTAGATACATGATTTGTCTAGTTTGAATACGTCTAGACCTTGTTTATCAACTTGAATTCTTACTATATGACATAAGAAGGCTATGTGCTTTGGTTTTTCATTTTTCTGTTTTTTTTGAATTTTATGCATGCCCATTTGAATCTTGGTCAAATACTAGCTAGGTTTGACCAAGATTTAAACAAGTTTAAAACATGAAAATGAAAAGGTAAGCCTCGATCCTTCTTAGTCACTCTAAAATGAAGCTTTTGGGGGGTTTTTGAAATTTGCATGTTTGAAACCCAAAACCACTTCTCTTCATGCCTTACTTCATAAGACGGAGTTTAGGGTCGTTAGGGAGTAGATACATGATTTGCCTGGTTTGAATATGTCTAGACCTTGTTTATCATCTTGAATGCTTACTATATGACAGAAGAAGACTATGTGCATTGGTATTTCATTTTTTTTTGAATTTTCATGCCCATTTCAATCTTGGTGAAATCCTAGGTTTGAGCAAGATTTAAACAAATTTAACACGTGAAAACGAATAAGCATGGATCCTTCTTAGTCACTCCAAAATGTACCAATTGATAGATGTGTTAACTTTGCTTCATGGAAAAAATAATGTCATGTAAATGAGTTAACTTGGATTTCCTGCCGTTGAATCCATAGGAAACTTTGTTCTAATGCACTATAATAATCAACCGTGTTTTTACACCAACATTGCCAACAGGTCTGTCACTTACGTGTGGCGCCCATGCGTGAGGTCCCACACTTCAGTGAGCACAAGTCAAGTGCAGTAGGTACGCAAACTCCAAGCCATCTTCTTTGTCAAGAGAAGACGCATCAGGATGCGTTTTGGAAATCTGTGGGTCCTTCTGGATCCTTCGGTTGTCCCTCTCACAAAAAAAAACAAATCTCTCTCATTCTCGGCCTCGCTCGACTCGCTCGCTCGCTCGCTCGCACCTCCTGCTCACTGACAAACCCTGCACAAAAGTCAACATCATCACCCGAAAAAGGGGAGACACCATAATGCTCTCCCTTCTTCTCTCCTTCCGAGTGATCCCTCTTCCTCCGAGTTTCACTCGACGGGCAAACACACATGTGCTGCATAGTAATAATAATAAAAAGGTAGAAAAATCAACCTACGAATCTATAATTAAATACGTTAAACTAGGGTTTTGCCCAGTACTACAGATCAAGTTCATAAAAAATCCAACTACGGGGTTCGAACAACCCCATTTCTAATCCAAGATTTTTTCGACCTCATCCAAATGGCCTCAAACTATAGGGTTAATTAGCATCTAGTGCAGAATGTGTGAACATGTATGCACTATGTGTGCTATAACTTGTATGTCTTTCAAATTTGAACCAAATTTGAAATATATGAAATGGGGCTTTTGGGATGTTCTTGAAATTTTCATGTTTGAAACCCAAACCACTTCTCTTCATGATTGATTTCATATATAAGACAGAGTTTAAGGTTAGGGACAGATATATACATGATTTTCTAGTTTGAATATGTCTAGACCTTGTTAATCAACTTGAATGCTTACTGTATAACATAAGAATGCTATGTGCTTTGGTTTATCAATCTTTTGGTTTTTTCCTGAATTTTTATGCCCATTTGAATCTTGGTCAAATCCTAGGTTTCACAAAGATTTAAACAAGTTTAAAATCTGAAAATTAAAAGGTAAGCATGGATCCTTCTTAGTCACTCTAAAATGAAGCTTTTGGGAGGTTTTTGAAATTTCCATGTTTGAAACCCAAAACCACTTCTCTTCATGCTTAATTGACTTCATAAGACAGAGTTTAGAGTGTTAGGGGTAGATACATGATTTGTCTAGTTTGAATACGTCTAGACCTTGTTTATCAACTTGAATTCTTACTATATGACATAAGAAGGCTATGTGCTTTGGTTTTTCATTTTTCTGATTTTTTTTGAATTTTATGCATGCCCATTTGAATCTTGGTCAAATACTAGCTAGGTTTGACCAAGATTTAAACAAGTTTAAAACATGAAAATGAAAAGGTAAGCCTCGATCCTTCTTAGTCACTCTAAAATGAAGCTTTTGGGGGGTTTTTGAAATTTGCATGTTTGAAACCCAAAACCACTTCTCTTCATGCCTTACTTCATAAGACGGAGTTTAGGGTCGTTAGGGAGTAGATACATGATTTGCCTGGTTTGAATATGTCTAGACCTTGTTTATCATCTTGAATGCTTACTATATGACAGAAGAAGACTATGTGCATTGGTATTTCATTTTTTTTTGAATTTTCATGCCCATTTCAATCTTGGTGAAATCCTAGGTTTGAGCAAGATTTAAACAAATTTAACACGTGAAAACGAATAAGCATGGATCCTTCTTAGTCACTCCAAAATGTACCAATTGATAGATGTGTTAACTTTGCTTCATGGAAAAAATAATGTCATGTAAATGAGTTAACTTGGATTTCCTGCCGTTGAATCCATAGGAAACTTTGTTCTAATGCACTATAATAATCAACCGTGTTTTTACACCAACATTGCCAACAGGTCTGTCACTTACGTGTGGCGCCCATGCGTGAGGTCCCACACTTCAGTGAGCACAAGTCAAGTGCAGTAGGTACGCAAACTCCAAGCCATCTTCTTTGTCAAGAGAAGACGCATCAGGATGCGTTTTGGAATCTGTGGGTCCTTCTGGATCCTTCGGTTGTCCCTCTCACAAAAAAAAACAAATCTCTCTCATTCTCGGCCTCGCTCGACTCGCTCGCTCGCTCGCACCTCCTGCTCACTGACAAACCCTGCACAAAAGTCAACATCATCACCCGAAAAAGGGGAGACACCATAATGCTCTCCCTTCTTCTCTCCTTCCGAGTGATCCCTCTTCCTCCGAGTTTCACTCGACGGGCAAACACACATGTGCTGCATAGTAATAATAATAAAAAGGTAGAAAAATCAACCTACGAATCTATAATTAAATACGTTAAACTAGGGTTTTGCCCAGTACTACAGATCAAGTTCATAAAAAATCCAACTACGGGGTTCGAACAACCCCATTTCTAATCCAAGATTTTTTTCGACCTCATCCAAATGGCCTCAAACTATAGGGTTAATTAGCATCTAGTGCAGAATGTGTGAACATGTATGCACTATGTGTGCTATAACTTGTATGTCTTTCAAATTTGAACCAAATTTGAAATATATGAAATGGGGCTTTTGGCTTAAACGTTTGAAACCCAAAACGACTTCTCTTCATGCTAGGCATCATAAGACCGAGTTTAGGGTTAGGGGGTAGATACAGGATTTGTCTGTTTTGAACATGTCTATACCTTGTTTATCTACTTGAATATGCTTACTATAGATATATATGACGTAAGAAGACTATGTGCTTTGGTTTTTTTTTATTTTTCCAGAATTTTTATGCCCATTTGAATCTTGGTCAAATCCTAGGCTTGACCAATATTTAAACAAGCTTAAAACATGAAAATGAAAAGGTAAGCTTGGATCCTTCTTTGTCACTCTAAGATGAAGTTTTTGGGAGGTTTTCAAAATTTCCATGTCTGAAACCCAAAAACACTTCTCTTCATGCTTGACTTCATAAGACAAAGCTAGTTTAGGGCTTTAGGGGGTAGATACATGATTTGTCTAGTTTGAATATGTCTAGACCTTGTTTATCAACTTCAATTCTTACTATATGACATAAGAAGACTATATGTGCTAGCTTTGGTTTTTGATTTTTTGATTTTTTTGAATGTTTATGCCCATTTGAATCTTGGTCAAATCCTAGGTTTGACCAAGATTTAAACAAGTCTATAACATGAAAATGAAAAGGTAAGCCTGGATCCTTCCTAGCTAGTCATTCTAAAATGAAGCTTTTGGGGGGGTTCTTGAAATCTCAATGTTTGAAACCCAAAAACCACTTCTCTTCATGGTTGACTTCATAAGACATGCAGAGTTTAGGGTTAGGGGGTAGCTAGATACATGATTTGTCGGGTTTGAATATGTCTAGACATGCTTGTTTATCAACTTGAATGCTTACTATATGACATAAGAAGGATATATATGTGCTTTGGTTTTTCATTTTTCTAGTTTTTTGAATGTTATATGCCCATTTGAAGATTTTGGGTGGTTCTTGAAATTTTCATGTTTGAAACCAATACGACTTCTCTTCATGCTAGACTTCATAAGATCGACCGAGTTTATGGTTAGGGGCTAGATACATGATTTGTCTGGTTTGAACATGTCTAAACCTTGTTTACCAACTTGCAAGGCTTACTATATGACATAAGAAGACTATGTGCTTTTGTTTTTCATTCTTCTATTTTTTTATTTTATGCCCATTTGAATCTTGGTCAAATCCTATGTTTGACCTGGATTTAAACAAGTATAAAATATGAAAACGAAAAGGTAAGCCTGGATCCTTCTTAGTCACTCTAAAATGAAGCGACTTTTGGGATGTTCTTGAAATTTTCATGTTTGAAACCCAAAACCACTTCTCTTCATGATTGCTTCATATATAAGACAGAGTTTAGGGTTAGGGGCAGATATATACATGATTTTCTAGTTTGAATATGTCTAGACCTTATTTATCAACTTGAATGCTTACTATATGACATAAGAATGCTATGTGCTTTGGTTTATCATTCTTTTGGTTTTTTCCTGAATTTTTATGCCCATTTGAATCTTGGTCAAATCCTAGGTTTCACAAAGATTTAAACAAGTTTAAAATCTGAAAATTAAAAGGTAAGCATGGATCCTTCTTAGTCACTCTAAAATGAAGCTTTTGGGAGGTTTTTGAAATTTCCATGTTTGAAACCCAAAACCACTTCTCTTCATGCTTGACTTCATAAGACAGAGTTTAGAGTGTTAGGGGTAGATACATGATTTGTCTAGTTTGAATATGTCTAGACCTTGTTTATCAACTTGAATTCTTACTATATGACATAAGAAGGCTATGTGCTTTGGTTTTTCATTTTTCTGGTTTTTTTGAATATTATGCCCATTTGAAGATTTTGGGAGGTTCTTGAAATTTTCATGTTTGAAACCAATACGACTTCTCTTCAGGCTAGACTTCATAAGATCGATCGAGTTTATGGTTAGGGGGTAGATACATGATTTGTCTGGTTTGAACATGTCTAAACCTTGTTTATCAACTTGAAAGCTTACTATATATATGACATACGAAGACTATGTGCTTTTGTTTTTCATTCTTCTATTTTATTTTATTTTATGCCCATTTGAATCTTGGTCAAATCCTATGTTTGACCTGGATTTAAACAAGTATATAATATGAAAACGAAAAGGTAAGCATGGATCCTTCTTAGTCACTCTAAAATGAAGCGGCTTTTGGGATGTTCTTGAAATTTTCATGTTTGAAACCCAAACCACTTCTCTTCATGATTGACTTCATATATAAGACAGAGTTTAAGGTTAGGGACAGATATATACATGATTTTCTAGTTTGAATATGTCTAGACCTTGTTAATCAACTTGAATGCTTACTGTATGACATAAGAATGCTATGTGCTTTGGTTTATCAATCTTTTGGTTTTTTCCTGAATTTTTATGCCCATTTGAATCTTGGTCAAATCCTAGGTTTCACAAAGATTTAAACAAGTTTAAAATCTGAAAATTAAAAGGTAAGCATGGATCCTTCTTAGTCACTCTAAAATGAAGCTTTTGGGAGGTTTTTGAAATTTCCATGTTTGAAACCCAAAACCACTTCTCTTCATGCTTAATTGACTTCATAAGACAGAGTTTAGAGTGTTAGGGGTAGATACATGATTTGTCTAGTTTGAATACGTCTAGACCTTGTTTATCAACTTGAATTCTTACTATATGACATAAGAAGGCTATGTGCTTTGGTTTTTCATTTTTCTGATTTTTTTTGAATTTTATGCATGCCCATTTGAATCTTGGTCAAATACTAGCTAGGTTTGACCAAGATTTAAACAAGTTTAAAACATGAAAATGAAAAGGTAAGCCTCGATCCTTCTTAGTCACTCTAAAATGAAGCTTTTGGGGGGTTTTTGAAATTTGCATGTTTGAAACCCAAAACCACTTCTCTTCATGCCTTACTTCATAAGACGGAGTTTAGGGTCGTTAGGGAGTAGATACATGATTTGCCTGGTTTGAATATGTCTAGACCTTGTTTATCATCTTGAATGCTTACTATATGACAGAAGAAGACTATGTGCATTGGTATTTCATTTTTTTTTGAATTTTCATGCCCATTTCAATCTTGGTGAAATCCTAGGTTTGAGCAAGATTTAAACAAATTTAACACGTGAAAACGAATAAGCATGGATCCTTCTTAGTCACTCCAAAATGTACCAATTGATAGATGTGTTAACTTTGCTTCATGGAAAAAATAATGTCATGTAAATGAGTTAACTTGGATTTCCTGCCGTTGAATCCATAGGAAACTTTGTTCTAATGCACTATAATAATCAACCGTGTTTTTACACCAACATTGCCAACAGGTCTGTCACTTACGTGTGGCGCCCATGCGTGAGGTCCCACACTTCAGTGAGCACAAGTCAAGTGCAGTAGGTACGCAAACTCCAAGCCATCTTCTTTGTCAAGAGAAGACGCATCAGGATGCGTTTTGGAAATCTGTGGGTCCTTCTGGATCCTTCGGTTGTCCCTCTCACAAAAAAAAAACAAATCTCTCTCATTCTCGGCCTCGCTCGACTCGCTCGCTCGCTCGCACCTCCTGCTCACTGACAAACCCTGCACAAAAGTCAACATCATCACCCGAAAAAGGGGAGACACCATAATGCTCTCCCTTCTTCTCTCCTTCCGAGTGATCCCTCTTCCTCCGAGTTTCACTCGACGGGCAAACACACATGTGCTGCATAGTAATAATAATAAAAAGGTAGAAAAATCAACCTACGAATCTATAATTAAATACGTTAAACTAGGGTTTTGCCCAGTACTACAGATCAAGTTCATAAAAAATCCAACTACGGGGTTCGAACAACCCCATTTCTAATCCAAGATTTTTTCGACCTCATCCAAATGGCCTCAAACTATAGGGTTAATTAGCATCTAGTGCAGAATGTGTGAACATGTATGCACTATGTGTGCTATAACTTGTATGTCTTTCAAATTTGAACCAAATTTGAAATATATGAAATGGGGCTTTTGGCTTAAACGTTTGAAACCCAAAACGACTTCTCTTCATGCTAGGCATCATAAGACCGAGTTTAGGGTTAGGGGGTAGATACAGGATTTGTCTGTTTTGAACATGTCTATACCTTGTTTATCTACTTGAATATGCTTACTATAGATATATATGACGTAAGAAGACTATGTGCTTTGGTTTTTTTTTATTTTTCCAGAATTTTTATGCCCATTTGAATCTTGGTCAAATCCTAGGCTTGACCAATATTTAAACAAGCTTAAAACATGAAAATGAAAAGGTAAGCTTGGATCCTTCTTTGTCACTCTAAGATGAAGTTTTTGGGAGGTTTTCAAAATTTCCATGTCTGAAACCCAAAAACACTTCTCTTCATGCTTGACTTCATAAGACAAAGCTAGTTTAGGGCTTTAGGGGGTAGATACATGATTTGTCTAGTTTGAATATGTCTAGACCTTGTTTATCAACTTCAATTCTTACTATATGACATAAGAAGACTATATGTGCTAGCTTTGGTTTTTGATTTTTTTGAATGTTTATGCCCATTTGAATCTTGGTCAAATCCTAGGTTTGACCAAGATTTAAACAAGTCTATAACATGAAAATGAAAAGGTAAGCCTGGATCCTTCCTAGCTAGTCATTCTAAAATGAAGCTTTTGGGGGGTTCTTGAAATCTCAATGTTTGAAACCCAAAAACCACTTCTCTTCATGGTTGACTTCATAAGACATGCAGAGTTTAGGGTTAGGGGGTAGATACATGATTTGTCGGGTTTGAATATGTCTAGACATGCTTGTTTATCAACTTGAATGCTTACTATATGACATAAGAAGGCTATATATGTGCTTTGGTTTTTCATTTTTCTAGTTTTTTGAATGTTATATGCCCATTTGAAGATTTTGGGTGGTTCTTGAAATTTTCATGTTTGAAACCAATACGACTTCTCTTCATGCTAGACTTCATAAGATCGACCGAGTTTATGGTTAGGGGCTAGATACATGATTTGTCTGGTTTGAACATGTCTAAACCTTGTTTACCAACTTGCAAGGCTTACTATATGACATAAGAAGACTATGTGCTTTTGTTTTTCATTCTTCTATTTTTTTTATTTTATGCCCATTTGAATCTTGGTCAAATCCTATGTTTGACCTGGATTTAAACAAGTATAAAATATGAAAACGAAAAGGTAAGCCTGGATCCTTCTTAGTCACTCTAAAATGAAGCGACTTTTGGGATGTTCTTGAAATTTTCATGTTTGAAACCCAAAACCACTTCTCTTCATGATTGCTTCATATATAAGACAGAGTTTAGGGTTAGGGGCAGATATATACATGATTTTCTAGTTTGAATATGTCTAGACCTTATTTATCAACTTGAATGCTTACTATATGACATAAGAATGCTATGTGCTTTGGTTTATCATTCTTTTGGTTTTTTCCTGAATTTTTATGCCCATTTGAATCTTGGTCAAATCCTAGGTTTCACAAAGATTTAAACAAGTTTAAAATCTGAAAATTAAAAGGTAAGCATGGATCCTTCTTAGTCACTCTAAAATGAAGCTTTTGGGAGGTTTTTGAAATTTCCATGTTTGAAACCCAAAAACCACTTCTCTTCATGCTTGACTTCATAAGACAGAGTTTAGAGTGTTAGGGGTAGATACATGATTTGTCTAGTTTGAATATGTCTAGACCTTGTTTATCAACTTGAATTCTTACTATATGACATAAGAAGGCTATGTGCTTTGGTTTTTCATTTTTCTGGTTTTTTTGAATATTATGCCCATTTGAAGATTTTGGGAGGTTCTTGAAATTTTCATGTTTGAAACCAATACGACTTCTCTTCAGGCTAGACTTCATAAGATCGATCGAGTTTATGGTTAGGGGGTAGATACATGATTTGTCTGGTTTGAACATGTCTAAACCTTGTTTATCAACTTGAAAGCTTACTATATATATGACATACGAAGACTATGTGCTTTTGTTTTTCATTCTTCTATTTTATTTTATTTTATGCCCATTTGAATCTTGGTCAAATCCTATGTTTGACCTGGATTTAAACAAGTATATAATATGAAAACGAAAAGGTAAGCATGGATCCTTCTTAGTCACTCTAAAATGAAGCGGCTTTTGGGATGTTCTTGAAATTTTCATGTTTGAAACCCAAACCACTTCTCTTCATGATTGATTTCATATATAAGACAGAGTTTAAGGTTAGGGACAGATATATACATGATTTTCTAGTTTGAATATGTCTAGACCTTGTTAATCAACTTGAATGCTTACTGTATAACATAAGAATGCTATGTGCTTTGGTTTATCAATCTTTTGGTTTTTTCCTGAATTTTTATGCCCATTTGAATCTTGGTCAAATCCTAGGTTTCACAAAGATTTAAACAAGTTTAAAATCTGAAAATTAAAAGGTAAGCATGGATCCTTCTTAGTCACTCTAAAATGAAGCTTTTGGGAGGTTTTTGAAATTTCCATGTTTGAAACCCAAAACCACTTCTCTTCATGCTTAATTGACTTCATAAGACAGAGTTTAGAGTGTTAGGGGTAGATACATGATTTGTCTAGTTTGAATACGTCTAGACCTTGTTTATCAACTTGAATTCTTACTATATGACATAAGAAGGCTATGTGCTTTGGTTTTTCATTTTTCTGATTTTTTTTGAATTTTATGCATGCCCATTTGAATCTTGGTCAAATACTAGCTAGGTTTGACCAAGATTTAAACAAGTTTAAAACATGAAAATGAAAAGGTAAGCCTCGATCCTTCTTAGTCACTCTAAAATGAAGCTTTTGGGGGGTTTTTGAAATTTGCATGTTTGAAACCCAAAACCACTTCTCTTCATGCCTTACTTCATAAGACGGAGTTTAGGGTCGTTAGGGAGTAGATACATGATTTGCCTGGTTTGAATATGTCTAGACCTTGTTTATCATCTTGAATGCTTACTATATGACAGAAGAAGACTACGTGCATTGGTATTTCATTTTTTTTTGAATTTTCATGCCCATTTCAATCTTGGTGAAATCCTAGGTTTGAGCAAGATTTAAACAAATTTAACACGTGAAAACGAATAAGCATGGATCCTTCTTAGTCACTCCAAAATGTACCAATTGATAGATGTGTTAACTTTGCTTCATGGAAAAAATAATGTCATGTAAATGAGTTAACTTGGATTTCCTGCCGTTGAATCCATAGGAAACTTTGTTCTAATGCACTATAATAATCAACCGTGTTTTTACACCAACATTGCCAACAGGTCTGTCACTTACGTGTGGCGCCCATGCGTGAGGTCCCACACTTCAGTGAGCACAAGTCAAGTGCAGTAGGTACGCAAACTCCAAGCCATCTTCTTTGTCAAGAGAAGACGCATCAGGATGCGTTTTGGAAATCTGTGGGTCCTTCTGGATCCTTCGGTTGTCCCTCTCACAAAAAAAAAACAAATCTCTCTCATTCTCGGCCTCGCTCGACGCGCTCGCTCGCTCGCTCGCACCTCCTGCTCACTGACAAACCCTGCACAAAAGTCAACATCATCACCCGAAAAAGGGGAGACACCATAATGCTCTCCCTTCTTCTCTCCTTCCGAGTGATCCCTCTTCCTCCGAGTTTCACTCGACGGGCAAACACACATGTGCTGCATAGTAATAATAATAAAAAGGTAGAAAAATCAACCTACGAATCTATAATTAAATACGTTAAACTAGGGTTTTGCCCAGTACTACAGATCAAGTTCATAAAAAATCCAACTACGGGGTTCGAACAACCCCATTTCTAATCCAAGATTTTTTCGACCTCATCCAAATGGCCTCAAACTATAGGGTTAATTAGCATCTAGTGCAGAATGTGTGAACATGTATGCACTATGTGTGCTATAACTTGTATGTCTTTCAAATTTGAACCAAATTTGAAATATATGAAATGGGGCTTTTGGCTTAAACGTTTGAAACCCAAAACGACTTCTCTTCATGCTAGGCATCATAAGACCGAGTTTAGGGTTAGGGGGTAGATACAGGATTTGTCTGTTTTGAATATGTCTATACCTTGTTTATCTACTTGAATATGCTTACTATAGATATATATGACGTAAGAAGACTATGTGCTTTGGTTTTTTTTTTTTTATTTTTCCAGAATTTTTATGCCCATTTGAATCTTGGTCAAATCCTAGGCTTGACCAATATTTAAACAAGCTTAAAACATGAAAATGAAAAGGTAAGCTTGGATCCTTCTTTGTCACTCTAAGATGAAGTTTTTGGGAGGTTTTCAAAATTTCCATGTCTGAAACCCAAAAACACTTCTCTTCATGCTTGACTTCATAAGACAAAGCTAGTTTAGGGCTTTAGGGGGTAGATACATGATTTGTCTAGTTTGAATATGTCTAGACCTTGTTTATCAACTTCAATTCTTACTATATGACATAAGAAGACTATATGTGCTAGCTTTGGTTTTTGATTTTTTGATTTTTTTGAATGTTTATGCCCATTTGAATCTTGGTCAAATCCTAGGTTTGACCAAGATTTAAACAAGTCTATAACATGAAAATGAAAAGGTAAGCCTGGATCCTTCCTAGCTAGTCATTCTAAAATGAAGCTTTTGGGGGGGTTCTTGAAATCTCAATGTTTGAAACCCAAAAACCACTTCTCTTCATGGTTGACTTCATAAGACATGCAGAGTTTAGGGTTAGGGGGTAGCTAGATACATGATTTGTCGGGTTTGAATATGTCTAGACATGCTTGTTTATCAACTTGAATGCTTACTATATGACATAAGAAGGATATATATGTGCTTTGGTTTTTCATTTTTCTAGTTTTTTGAATGTTATATGCCCATTTGAAGATTTTGGGTGGTTCTTGAAATTTTCATGTTTGAAACCAATACGACTTCTCTTCATGCTAGACTTCATAAGATCGACCGAGTTTATGGTTAGGGGCTAGATACATGATTTGTCTGGTTTGAACATGTCTAAACCTTGTTTACCAACTTGCAAGGCTTACTATATGACATAAGAAGACTATGTGCTTTTGTTTTTCATTCTTCTATTTTTTTATTTTATGCCCATTTGAATCTTGGTCAAATCCTATGTTTGACCTGGATTTAAACAAGTATAAAATATGAAAACGAAAAGGTAAGCCTGGATCCTTCTTAGTCACTCTAAAATGAAGCGACTTTTGGGATGTTCTTGAAATTTTCATGTTTGAAACCCAAAACCACTTCTCTTCATGATTGCTTCATATATAAGACAGAGTTTAGGGTTAGGGGCAGATATATACATGATTTTCTAGTTTGAATATGTCTAGACCTTATTTATCAACTTGAATGCTTACTATATGACATAAGAATGCTATGTGCTTTGGTTTATCATTCTTTTGGTTTTTTCCTAAATTTTTATGCCCATTTGAATCTTGGTCAAATCCTAGGTTTCACAAAGATTTAAACAAGTTTAAAATCTGAAAATTAAAAGGTAAGCATGGATCCTTCTTAGTCACTCTAAAATGAAGCTTTTGGGAGGTTTTTGAAATTTCCATGTTTGAAACCCAAAAACCACTTCTCTTCATGCTTGACTTCATAAGACAGAGTTTAGAGTGTTAGGGGTAGATACATGATTTGTCTAGTTTGAATATGTCTAGACCTTGTTTATCAACTTGAATTCTTACTATATGACATAAGAAGGCTATGTGCTTTGGTTTTTCATTTTTCTGGTTTTTTTGAATATTATGCCCATTTGAAGATTTTGGGAGGTTCTTGAAATTTTCATGTTTGAAACCAATACGACTTCTCTTCAGGCTAGACTTCATAAGATCGATCGAGTTTATGGTTAGGGGGTAGATACATGATTTGTCTGGTTTGAACATGTCTAAACCTTGTTTATCAACTTGAAAGCTTACTATATGACATACGAAGACTACTATGTGCTTTTGTTTTTCATTCTTCTATTTTATTTTATTTTATGCCCATTTGAATCTTGGTCAAATCCTATGTTTGACCTGGATTTAAACAAGTATATAATATGAAAACGAAAAGGTAAGCATGGATCCTTCTTAGTCACTCTAAAATGAAGCGGCTTTTGGGATGTTCTTGAAATTTTCATGTTTGAAACCCAAACCACTTCTCTTCATGATTGACTTCATATATAAGACAGAGTTTAAGGTTAGGGACAGATATATACATGATTTTCTAGTTTGAATATGTCTAGACCTTGTTAATCAACTTGAATGCTTACTGTATGACATAAGAATGCTATGTGCTTTGGTTTATCAATCTTTTGGTTTTTTCCTGAATTTTTATGCCCATTTGAATCTTGGTCAAATCCTAGGTTTCACAAAGATTTAAACAAGTTTAAAATCTAAAAATTAAAAGGTAAGCATGGATCCTTCTTAGTCACTCTAAAATGAAGCTTTTGGGAGGTTTTTGAAATTTCCATGTTTGAAACCCAAAACCACTTCTCTTCATGCTTGACTTCATAAGACAGAGTTTAGAGTGTTAGGGGTAGATACATGATTTGTCTAGTTTGAATATGTCTAGACCTTGTTTATCAACTTGAATTCTTACTATATGACATAAGAAGGCTATGTGCTTTGGTTTTTCATTTTTCTGGTTTTTTTGAATTTTATGCCCATTTGAAGATTTTGGGAGGTTCTTGAAATTTTCATGTTTTAAACCAATACGACTTCTCTTCATGCTAGACTTCATAAGATCGACCGAGTTTATGGTTAGGGGCTAGATACATGATTTGTCTGGTTTGAACATGTCTAAACCTTGTTTATCAACTTGAAAGCTTATTATATGACATACGAAGACTATGTGCTTTTGTTTTTCATTCTTCTATTTTTTTATTTTATGCCCATTTGAATCTTGGTCAAATCCTATGTTTGACCTGGATTTAAACAAGTATATAATATGAAAATGAAAAGGTAAGCCTGGATCCTTCTTAGTCACTCTAAAATGAAGCGGCTTTTGGGATGTTCTTGAAATTTTCATGTTTGAAACCCAAACCACTTCTCTTCATGATTGACTTCATATATAAGACAGAGTTTAAGGTTAGGGACAGATATATACATGATTTTCTAGTTTGAATATGTCTAGACCTTGTTAATCAACTTGAATGCTTACTGTATGACATAAGAATGCTATGTGCTTTGGTTTATCATTCTTTTGGCTTTTTCCTGATTTTTTATGCCCATTTGAATCTTGGTCAAATCCTAGGTTTCACAAAGATTTAAACAAGTTTAAAATCTAAAAATTAAAAGGTAAGCATGGATCCTTCTTAGTCACTCTAAAATGAAGCTTTTGGGAGGTTTTTGAAATTTCCATGTTTGAAACCCAAAACCACTTCTCTTCATGCTTGACTTCATAAGACAGAGTTTAGAGTGTTAGGGGTAGATACATGATTTTTCTAGTTTGAATATGTCTAGACCTTGTTTATCAACTTGAATTCTTACTATATGACATAAGAAGGCTATGTGCTTTGGTTTTTCATTTTTCTGTTTTTTTTTGAATTTTATGCCCATTTGAATCTTGGTCAAATACTAGCTAGGTTTAAAACATGAAATTTAGCCCCCAAAAATTGTACATATATGGATTCACTTTGAGATAATTCATGAAACTTTGGAAATGGCCATCTCGTGTCATGTTTCCCCACAAATGAGAATTGGATTAATTGGTGGCAGACAAGTAAACACACATTTATGTGCGACAACCCAAAATGCACATATTTTGCAAAGTTTTCATGCGTGCATGAAAAGTTGCAAATATATACATAAAATGGGCCATGATTCAAAAGTTTGACATGGTTCTTGTGTAGTAGTAGTACCAAAGCTCACACGTGGGAAGAAATTAAGATGGTCGAATTCCAACATATATGTTGCCACACTTTTTTGAAGGGCTCTTTTCTAAAACATTGGTATGGCATGTCTGCTATTTTCCCTAGCTATATAGAAAAATGATGAACAATCCATGATTTCCGATTGCTGTTTTTGAACCACCTTTGGCTTGATTTCAAATTTAGGTCAAAATCATGGGGGGGGTAGGGGACAAGATCGTGTTTCTTTGGCTTGATTTGCAAGTTTTTTGGGGTCCCACAAATTTAGGGTAGCATCACAAGGTTTTTTTTCTAAATTTTTCGACACTTAGAATTCAAATATTATGAAGTGGTATCATGGTATCATGTAAGGGATGGTATCACTAGATATTTTCCCCCTATCCGGGAAGTGATGTTGACTGGCACGCAAGGTTTTTCAGTGCTGCAAACCTGCAGTGCGGCGATTTTGACAGAAATAACCCTTTTGGCAAAGAAAATTACGGACTGACCCTCTGAGCAATCTATTTCACTGGACTAACCTTTTTGTGTGGCTTTCTGTGTTTTTCTTCGCCAAAAGGATTACTTTTGTCAAAATCGCCCCCCTGCAGTGCAGGCTACGCGCCCGTCTAATATTCTTTTTTTTTCAATGACAAAAGGGGGGAGAGAGAGAGAGAGTCTTGACGACGTGTCTTCACTTGACAAAGAAGATTGTTGGAAGTTTGCCTACCTAAAGTGTGGGACCTGCACGCATATGGGACCCTGCAGCCCTCTGAGGGCAGTCCGTGTGAGACGCAAAATAGGGTTTTTAGTTTAGTAAGGCAAAAAAATTAAGCCTTGGAGGGCCGAGGCGGGGCGGCCGTCCGCCATTTTATACCTTTTACGCCCCCCACACCTCGTTTCATTTGTCATGTCTACCAAGGAAGAGCTCGGAGGAGAAGATGCAGTCCTAGCTTCTCGACCCCCTGGCGCCCCACGCATAAATACTACTACCAGAAGTACACTGTCTCTAACAATCCTGCCTGCGAAGGGAGATCTCGGAGGAGACGATGCGGGCTCAGCGTCCCCGCCGTTGATTGGCCAGGACACAAGGGTTACTACGCCTCTTTTAATTACCTTCGTTTTGCTGGTAATACTCGGACTTATATCTGTTATCTTCCGCAGGAGAGGGTCGATATCGCCGGAGAAGATGATGTGAGGCAGATGATCAAGCTCGCAGGAGAAGATGATGTAAAGGAGATGGTCAAGCTCGGAGCAGAAGATGATGTAAAGGAGATAGTCAATGTCGGAGAAGATGATGTAAAGGAGTTAGTCAATCTCGGAGAAGATGTGGTGGCATTGGACCAACCGCGGTCTTTGGGCGAGATCCCGGAGATTCACTTACCTCGTTTGCACTGGTAATGATATGCCTGATCTGTAACATTTTGAACATTTTTCGTCGGCTTACACATGAGCTATCTCGGCTTAGGGTCAACAAGGCCCCGGGAGCGGAACTTCCGCATCTCGGCGCGGAGAACTCCGAGTTACGCCAGAAGCGCCCTGGGGAATCGCACGCGCAGGCGCAGCACATCCGTTCGCAGGATCTCTCATCCTTCGACGTCAGGTTCCAGCGAGAGGTCGTAGAAGAAGATAAGTTGCCAGCTTCCCCGCCGTTCAAGAGGATGAAGGAGCTGAAGACGGAGGTTAATATTACTAGCTGACTTTGGGTTGCTGGTTTTTGGGTACTTCGAGTCACTGACATGTAGACACCACTTAAGTCTGTCCTACATGTTAGTGACCATATTCGTTAATCAGCCAATTTGTGCCCTTCGTTTGCCGGTAACGCTCGATATGTTTGTTGTTACCTTTGGCAGGATCACTCCCCTTGCTTATCTTGTCGGAGGATGAAGTTGGATCTTGCCAGCATGCGGGAGGAGAACAGAGAGTTAGGGATCAAGATATTTCGGTACAGGCAGGCGGTGTCTTTCCTAGAAGTGGATGAGATCACGGCCTGTGCTCGTAGGAGTTGTGACGAGGCCATTCATCTGGGAGAACGGATCAAAGCTCAGCTTGTCTCTTTGATGGAAGTCGCAGAACGCGTGATTTTCAATGCTAGAGAGGCGCGGGAACGACTTCTGGTGGCTGAAGATCTCGCATAGCAGTTTAATCATGTGCGCTTATTAGCTGCCTACTACTTTTGTAATTATTCACAATTATATATGTATCAATGGCTTGCCTTTTGTGTGATGGAGGAAATTGCACATACCACCACTTCTTGGTGCAGTTTTTGCACATAACACAATTTGAGATTCTTTTTACACAAATAACCAGATTTTGACGTAAACTTTTGCACAAAAAACAACCTTACTCCATGTTTTCTTTTGTCTTCTAAAGACAAGTAGGTGCTTCGAAAAATACCTCCGTTCCAATGCTTAAAGCTTTGTATATTTTTCTTGAAAAGTCAAACCAAGTAAAGTTCGACCAAACTCTTAGAAGAATCTATCAGCACATATAATATTTTGTAGACACCATATGAAAATATAATTTATTTTCTATCTAATAATGTTGATTTTGTATCTTGCATATTAATGCTTTTGGTAAAAACTTAGTCAAACTTAACATAGTTTGACTTTCTAAAAATCAATATAATCCTTAAGCTTTGGGAAGTGGTTCTAGACGTGGTCTAGACGTGTTTCTACATATTGCCTTCGCATTTGCTAAACGCATGGAGTTTCTTACGAAGTACAAAGTTTATTTTTCGAAATATTTTCGACTTTGTATTATTTTTATTCATTTTCCCCCTGGTTGTCATGTTTTCTGTCCGGCTTCCCCAGCCATGCGCGCGTGACACGAGTAGTGGGAGACATGGTGCCCAAAGGGATAGCTTTTATTAATGGTGGCGACGGTTCCCTAGGCCAATGCTGGCGATACGTCTCATCGTCGCTAGCTGTGCCTTCCCCATGCGGCCGTATTAATGCACACCACTGCTCCTTTGCGCCTCCGCGGCTGATCAAGTAAGTTTGATCATAAAAGATGATCACATAAGCTCGACGATTACCTATAACCTAAAAATTATCTTAATTTGTAAACGAAGACATAAAATAACTAGTTGTTTGATTAGGAAAGACAAAGGAAATTTCTATTGAGATTGAGTTCATTTCATAGTTGTTATAGACACATAGCAATATTACCGAGAGATAGGATTGTAGAGAAAGCAATCCATAGGTATTTTGGAGGGTTCTCAATCCTTTGAATCAAGCAAGCTCTATAGGAAAAATCCCTATGTGTAAAAATCCTACTCCGTACAAGATACCTTTAGAAATCCTTTGAACCAAACAAACTCGGATTCATATTAGTTGACTATAATATAGATATATCTAGACACATTTTAGTTCTAGATTCATCCATATCATTTGACAAGTAATATGAATCGGAGTGATTATATTAAATGGAGTACTAGTATATATTGTTCGAAAAAATTAAGTTATACTGTAATAAAGAAACCATTTCTGTGGTCAAACTGATTTGACGGGACAGTAACTGCACCAGGACGTAGTGGCGTGCTATCCTAGCCGAAGTTTTACTCGGCGCCTCGATGCAGCTGCTGAAGAATAAAAAAAGTCATATCCACTCCTACTCTTCATGTCCATCGTTTCCATCCTTGGCTCTCCACTTCCATCATCGTTCTCCACTCGCCAACCGCTGCTAGAAGTTTTTTCATCCTCTAGATCTCCCATTTGCATAGCTTTCTCTCCTCACCCCTCCGCAGAACCGCAGCACTCCTCCTTCCCGCTCGACTCTCCTACAAAACTCCAATCACACATACTTGCATCCGCCCTTTTAAATCCATCTCGTCTCCATGGCGGCATCGAACGACGACCAGCTGGATGGCGACTGGGGGAAGCTCCCCGCCGAGCTGTTCAATCTCATTGCCCAGAGTCTGGACGTTACAGTCGACGTCCGGCTGGCCGCATGCTCCAAAACGCTGTGCCGCCATGTCGCCGACAACATGAATCTACACCATTGGGATGGACCCTGCTTGCTGATGCCCGATTCTGCCCATTGGCACTATGATGATAGTAGTGCGCACCACACGGTGTACCACGTTGTGCCCCTCGACCATCCTCGGCGCACAGCCATCCTGCCGTTCATGGACAATAGATTCTGGGTTGGCATGAATGGCGACTGGATCGCCGGCGTGGACAGTGGTGGGAACTGGTTCCTCGCGAACATCTACACGCACCAAGAAATCTCCCTACCATCGTCGGAAACTTGCAACATTTTTCGGGAGGAATGGATTGGCTTCCCCGACTTGCCTCCTGAAAGGTACATGACGTATGGGCGTGCCATGTTTTTGTTGAAGATTGTAATTTGCGAAGTGCCCACAAAAGCTGGACATTACTCAGATTACAAGCTCATCGCTCTATTCAATTCTGGACTCGCTTACCTGGCTAATGGTAGCCAGGAGTGGAGGTTATTCTCTCTTGCTAGTTGGGGTGTAGATTACAGTGATGCCATCGAGCACAACGGCTTTATTGTTGCGGTGGATGGGTGGACCGGCACCACATATTGCTGGGATCAATCACAGGCTGGTAATTCTTCAATCCATATGATATACTTCGCAATAAATTTTAATATCAAGCCCATTCATGATATATTGTAACTGAAATAACTAATTGCTCACTAAGACTTTTTTTCACCTTTCAAATGACTGTGCACCATTAAATTATCCTAACCTGACTGAACCATTGCTACAAACGAATTACAGTAGTATATGCTGTGCACTAATCTGTCAACCCAAACCAGATTATTGCAGTATATGAATGCATTCCTGAATTAGTTACTGCATGCTCTTGTCAGAATATGAATAAGGAGCTTAGCCCTGGCCTCTTCATCAATTGATGCATGCAAACTTTCAATTTATTTCAATATTCGATGTACTCAAAGCATTACAATCATGGATCAGATAAGGTTGAGACATGTATCTACCATCAATGAATATGAGTGTAATTAACATACATCTCAAATGGGAACAATTTTATTTCTTCGAGATTTTATACAAGTATAATGACTGCATCCTCCATTTGATCCTACAAATGTGAAGTTGCAGCTACTGGTATTATTGTCTTCCCGAGCCATTCAAACACTATTTTTTGTTGTCTCCGTTTACAATGCAGATGCACACCTTGCCCCGCCATTCGTGATCCCATCACCGATGAAGGAACCATCTGGCAGATGGTTTTTAGCTCGATCAGCCGATGGCAAGCGCTTGATGATCATCCATGAAGATCGGTATATACGTAGCAATGATCACCTTGAGCCTGCAGAAGTTCTGCATCATGGTAATGGCCTTATCCTGCGGGAGTGTCCTGCCCCTGTCATACATGTTTTTGAGAAAGATCTATCCCTGATTGGACCCAATTGGAGTCGAGTTGACAGCCTTGGCACACACTCTCTGTTCATTGGACTGAATTATCCATTGAACCTGAAGATAAATGATGGCAATGCTCCTGATGGAACATTGACTCCATTCATGAGGTCAAATTGTGTGTACATCGCGTACTATGCATTTCGGGAACCAGCATTTAGTTGTATTTGTCGTTGTAACCTGCAGCAAGGGGAAAATGAGCTCATGGGAGTTATCACCCTTCCAGAAGATGGTTGGGGATTTCCCCGACAGGCGACAATGTGGTTTAAGCCTAGTCTGAAAAATATCCGCATGTTGATGCAACCCTAAACTGAGCCATGAATCTTTCTGGAGCAAATAATCTTTTTTGTACGATATGTTTGAACAATTTAGTAACCTGTTCTGTATCTTAAGATGCTCTTCCTTTTTTCTGAATCTTATATACCTGGACCCATTTCAGTGTGTCTGTTTACTCATTTTAGTGCGTATGTAAACCCACATTGAAGTAATCTAATCTTATAATTTAAAACGGATGGTGATGAACTCTGTATTTCCATCCTTCGTAAACCGTGCATGTCTGTTTATTTTTAGTTTCATTTCAGCAACTGTTATTAGTATATGCACACCTTTTTTTTAATGTTGAGAGGAGTATAAGGGCATTACAATGCTATATACTATATGGCGCTAATAGAGAACAAATGAATGTCAAAAGATTGTAAAATCCTCCAGGTACTCTCCTTGCAGCGCTAATTGCTGATGACAGACTGACTTCCTGTTGGTTCCGGTGCTTTAGCTAGGACAGGTGAAAAGAGTTTCACGCCCCTGCTTTCTTTTGCGTCGACGCTAGGACTACCGCTGGGATTAGCCTCTCCAACCGCCAAACGACGAGGAAATAATTCCTAGCGCCCTTGCAGTAGCGCCTGTGTTGGACATGCCCTAATGTTTTCCAGCTAAAAGATGCAATCTTTTAAGCACTTGGGTACGGTATTTCCCCACCAGCCTGGATGCAGGCCGCCAAACGCGTCTTAACCAAGGTTTAAAATAGCGTGCTAAATGAATTAGCGGCAGCCACCTTCAAACGATATGGACGCTATATCGTGGTAATAGTGTGGTATATTTTAAATAGCATTTTCAAAATAATACTAAATATAGCCTAAAAATAAATAATTTTACTAGAACGAATAGATATATATAGTCCAAAAGTGACTGAATCATACATACATAACCACATATAGAAATAGATCTCAAGTATATTAGAAGGCTAACATCAACATTTCACAAGGCAACAACATAGTATAAATTATTTATTAAAAAAATTAGCATTAGCGATATTATTTTCTGATTTAGAAGTGGAACCAACAGATTAGTTCATCACCACGAAAAAGTGAAAGCAACTTGCCTGAAAAAAATAGCGCGCTAACGATATGAAGTTTTAGGGCGATATAGCATGCTGTTTCGCAAATAGCGCCACAGCGAGCAAAATTACTAAGCGTGGACCCTCTAGATATGCTATAGCGTGCTATTAGCTTCATTGAGGCCCTGGTTTGACAAAGCAGCCTGAGTACGTATCTAAAAAAAATATCAGCCTGAGGACGCATGCTTGTAAAAAAGAGAGAGCAGACTACAATTACTTCAGTCCCGAACCCTCTCTCTCCCACCCATACTCCCACCCACTTCTCCTCTTTTACACTAATGACTGCCATGAACGGCTCGCCTCCTCCTTCCACCGGCAGCTGCTTCGCCGACACAGATGAACATCACCGATATTTCCTGAACTCAGCCGATTTGATCCACCGCATCCTCCAGCAGCTTGATGGACGTCCAGTCTCTTCTATCCAGATCGTGACTAGAGAAGGATCTACGAGTACATCCGTTTCTTACCCTTTGGCAGCGTCGGTTCCATCTCTCGCGGTACTTTCTTCTCCGCTGGAAGCACCATCTGGCTCGGCACTGATTTCCCTGGCGGCGGCACCAGCTTCTCCGGCTGCGCCGACCCCAACCCCCGCGGCACGGTCTTCTCCGGTGGCGGCACCACCAAAAGATGCTGTAAGTTGTCCTGAACTCACTAGGATGCAGGTGTAAGTAGTCAATGATAGTTGGGATCTTAAACAAGTTCTTTTTTCTTTAAAATTTAATGACGGGAAACCGTAGTATTCTTCTGCAAAAAAATTTTAATGACGGGAAACAGTAGATGTTAAGTACTAGTTCTGGCAAAAAAAGATGTTTAGTAATATTATCCATCACAGAGCAGGGTTTCGCAGTCTGAACATACAAATATATGCTCCATGTTACCTGTTTCAGAAAGTCTGAAAGCTTGCTCAGTACCTGTAAAATCAAATTGTCTTGCTGCTGCTAGATTTTGTGCAAACTAATTAAAGAGATAGCTAGATGCATTTTCTCCATGTATGCTACGTTCTGATTTATATGCTGTTGATTGATATATACCGTGCTTAACTAGATGCAGAAGCAAACTCGCTCCAACGTCAATGAGCAACTACGTCTTAGGACTGTCGATTGTACATGTCCTCTGCACCGCCCCGAGTTCAGAATTCAAAGAAATTCACTAGCCAAAAAGCCAAAGGTGACGGGCAGGCGTGATGCAGCATTTCAACGTTGTATATTAAAAGGGCGAGGGAAAGGCCGCCCTAAACGGGTTGGTCACTCGGCGGACCCTCCTCAGCCCTCGCGCTTCTATGTGCAACTGGACGGCAACGATGACATGTATATGTTGGTCATCCCCAGAGAATTCAAGCAATGTCTGAAAGGGATTCTTCCCAGGCCTATCAAGCTCAAGACCAGCGTAGGCTGCGCCTGGTATGTGCACATCGATGAGTACCAGGGTGAACTGGTCTTGAAGGATGGTTGGTTCGGGTTTGCAGAGGCGCATGAACTGCAGCTTGATGACCTTCTCGTCTTCGAGGTGAAAGACACTTCCTTGATGAATGTGTTGATCTACGACAGTAACACCTCCACCCAGAGGATAATCTTTTGTGCTGATCACCCTTAGTTGCATGCATGATCTGCAGTGTTTTTAGGAAGAGGGGATCAGAATAACCTCAATATTTTATTGAATTAACTAGATGCTGCTTTTGGACCTGGGTTACTCCCCTGCTGATGTTCAAGCTGAACTTGGTTTTTGTATTAAGCTGAACTGGGGATCAGATACACTGTGATGAGACTTTGTTAATTAGCTAATATAGTATATGTTAGACTTGTTTTATTTTATTTTAATTTACTGTGATATGCTGCGGTAGTTTCAATGTGCGGTCTGATGATTTGTATTATATGTAGGTACACGGAGCTCAATATTTTGAAATATTCATAGATTTGTAAGTGTAAATGTGATATATCCCAGATGTAGTCAATGCTATCTTGTACGAACTTGTAAAATCTCAGGGAAAAATACATTTTATTTTAGAAAGTGTAAAAGTGACCAATTTTTTGATCTGATTGTAGCAAACACAAGTGCAGATGGTCAAACCCCAAAAACTTCTCATATTCATTGTTACATGGTCGAGATATAAAGGTATTTCACGCACTGGTTTAATACTCAACTGCTTACATCCATGTTTGTTTGCAGTTTTTTTTGGACACCTCTTAATGCTCCCTCCGATCCATATTTTTTTTAGATACACAGTACAAACACAGACGCTCTCATATAGATGTATCTAGACACATATTAGTTGTAGAGACGTCCATTTTATCATCATGTAATGAGGATCAGATGGAGTATCGTTTTCATTTTACCAAAAGAAATGGATATATTACTGTATAGTACAACGTAGCCTGAAGCCCTGAGCTCTGAATGCAATTTCTGTGTGCACACTGAACGGATCATAACCCACACGACATGTCTCACTGGTCTGTAGGTCCGGACCCCACCAGATACTGATAAAGCCCAGTGACCCGCCGGGTGAAGTTTTGTGTGTGGATTCCTGCGTACCTGGCTTCGTTCCTCCTAGACACGCGCATTTTTTTTGACCGGGGGACACGCGCATTTATTCCCTTGCTGATTGCTGATGTATCATTCTCAGTTTCTCACAGCCCCCTCATGTTCAGAACTTCAGATCTCCCCAGATCCCTCGCCGTCCATCTCCCCTGAGTCCTCTCTCTACACCACCGGCGTCCACCACCGCTCGGACTACGCGGCTTGGACTCCGTCCTCTACGGATGCGGCGACGTCGCATCTAAAAACTCCACTAAGGCGGCGCGGCATCCCCGATTCTCTCGGTCCATGGCTGCAATGGCGGTATGTTTCCCCCGAATCACTAGCGTTGCCGGTCACATCTTTATTATATCTAAGCTGTATTGCCGGTTGCTTAGCATTGTTTGATATACAGTACTTCTCTCAGCCAGTGTATATATTAATCCTCTGGTAAAGACTCGGGTTACACATGCACCCATGCTAGCTATGTTGGGACTGGATCTAATGTGTGCAGTAATAATCGTTCAAATATGCTATTGGTCAATCCACGGCCGATGATCACATATGAGGACACCGAGCATGCATGTCTGGCTTGTGGACTCTTTAGGCCGACGCTGATTTTTTTTTGTTTGCTTGGTCAATCTGTACTGGCGGATGATGAACTGCAGATGCATTATTCTGATGCTAGACATAGCCAGCAAGCATGCATGGCTCATGCTAGCTTGATTTCTATTCTCATAGCTACTATTTATATCGATTTGGCTTCTGCGATACAATGATACACTATGCTGAATAATTTGATGATACAAGGTTGTACATATCAGCCTAGCTAGATTCAGAAGCTTATTGTTCAGACTGTGTGTTTGATAAGAACAATGATCCGCTGAGTTTGCTAGGTGCCTTTTATTATGCATTTGCTTGGAATTACGGTCAGAAGCTAGAGGCATTATCTAATTGAGGCCTCTTTTTTGCAGTGTTCAAACAAGAAGCTCAAGCTTGGAGAGAGCTTATCATGGAAGGAGACATCTGTAGAGCCAGCCCCAGTGTGCAAGGTGTTTGGGCGCATCGATGAGGAGAATACCCCTGACAGCTTCTGCAAGGTACTATGTACATCGGAGTTAGAGGTGATTTCCATCCCCAGTCGTGTTCTACCCTGGTTTTACGGTGGGTGTCCAGAGTCCATCAACCTGAAGATGTCCACTGCATGCACCTGGATTGTGGACCTGAAGCAACAAGATGGCAATGTTTTAATGGACAAAGGATGGCCAGAGTTTGTCAAAGCACATGACTTGAAGGTAGGATACCTCCTGACCTTCAAGAAGCTTGACACCAAATCATTGCAGGTGCTCATATTTGGTTACAATTGCTGTGAGAAGGTTATATGGTGTTCAGGTTATCACCCATCGCTGGGGCAACAATATCAATCACAGCTGTATTAAGTTGTCTTACAAATGTTCTTTAGAGAGAGCTGGTCTATAATAGTATACTGCTCTCTTTAATGATGCATTGTGGTGAACATGATGGTACCATTACTGGATTGTGGTCACATGTGAGGGGGGATGTTGAAATGTATAATTGGATTGCCTAGCCCTTTCCATTAGTTCGGACTTTTGGTTGCGTTGGCTAGTGCATGAAGCTTGACAAACCTTATTTATGTGTACAGCTCTCTAGTTGTACTATTAATTATTATGTGCTTATGTTGGCTGGATTGTGATGAACATGAGATGTTTTGTTGTTTACGTAAAGAAAAAAACGTGATGTTTTTTTGAATCCTGCGCTGGATATGTTTTGCACAAACTAGTGAAGTGACCGCTGACAAAACATATTATGCGCAAATAGGCAACCCTCAGCAACGATCATGGGTTCAAGTGTCCAGGATCCAGTGCCTTGACATAAGCAAGGCACAGATGAACAGTACGGTGACTTGTAGATTTGGCCGTTGGATTGAAAATAGATAGCTAAGATCAAAGTACTGTAGCATGTAGCATATGTACTGTTCATGGTTCTAAAGCACATGCACTGTGGACGACGTACTGTAGCACATGTCCTGTACATTGGTTGGTACTGTAGCAGTTACTAGTTAATAGTCATCTGTCTAATTATTTTTTATCCAACGGTTGAAAGGGAGGGGCAAGGCATGGTACGGAGTACTATTTATGTGTGCCTCGCTTTCATCAAGGCACTCGATCTCATTCCGGGTTCAAGTATTACCCCATGTAGCACCACTTTTTTTTTGGGTTAGCCAGACAACCTTCCCAATAAAAAAAAGTACTACCTTCCCTGCATGGGCCAATTGTTTGTACTTTTGGGCTGCCGCCGGCCATGTACATGGTGATTGCTGTCAGCCTGCTTACTTCGCTGATAACATTCCAAAAACACTTAATGGGCCTCCGACTCATGCCATTGGGGCCCTTCCTAATTTAAACACGGATATCCTATGATTGGCCCTCTAGAAACCGAGATTCTACATATAAAGTTATTTTTATTTCGTATCAATTATGATTATGATTCTTTTTAAATGCGCATAGCCAGTATGCGCATCTACATGGGCTCTATATTTTGATATATTCATATAGTCGATTTCAAAATTGTCATTAATTATATAAAGTTCCAAGATTTATTCTATTAGTGTGCAAGATCTTAGAGTGTATTTGTAGTTTAAAAAAAATGACAAACCTCTTCATCAGATTGTTGTTAACAAGTGCAGTGTTGTGAACCCAAAATATATTACATACTCCCTCGTAGATCAAATTTGATCTAATTAAGTTGAACTAAAACCCGGATCAACAATTAGTATGGATTAGATGCATGGAGTACGAAAAACAAATGAATAGGCAATATTTCAATTTTTCCTTCAGTTGAGAATGCTAGAGCAGGACCCATTTGCCAGTAGCGTCCCTCAACATTTGAAGGTAAAAACAAACAGAAGGGATCGAAAAAAAAGCATCCTACATATCTCGGCTTAAAATATATCGAGAATTCACATATTTCTTGTACATAGAGGCTGACATCGGGGACCCATTGGCCAGCAGTGGAAAAAAAATCAAAGAGAGGAAACAATTATCGTACAGAGAAGCTGACATGTGGGACGCATTTTGCAGCAGCGTCCTCAACTTTAACAAAGGCGGCAGGGGATCGAAAGAAAAAGCAAAGTTGCCAGAAATCAGCGGTCAAAAATAAATCCAAGAAACGAAATGTTTATTGTTCCTAGAGGCTGACATATGGGACCCACGAGCGAGCAGCGTCCTCAACGTTTCAAAGGCGGCAGGGGATCGAAAAAAAGGCAAGTGACCATATATCAGGTGCCAAAAATAATCCAAGGAAAGAAATTTATTGTACATAGAGGATGACATATGGGTCCCGTTTTGCAGGAGCCGTCTCACCGTTTCCAAGGCGGCACGGGATCGAAAAAAAAGAAAGGAAAGGTTTATCGTTCAGAGAGGCTGAGATGTGGGACCCATGGGCCAGCAGCGTCCTCTTAGTTTCAAAGGCGGCAGGGGATAAAAAAAAGGCAAATAGCCAGTAATTAGGGTAAAAAAAATCAAACAAAGGAAACTTTGACTGTTCATAGAGGCTGACATGTGGGACCCATGAGCCAGCAGCGTCTCAACGTTTCAGAGGCGGCATGAGATCGAAAGAAAAAGGCAAATAGCCAGAAATTATGTGTCAATAATAAATCAAACAAAGGAAAGGTTTATTGTTCATAGAGGCTGACATGTGGGACCTCTGAGCCAGCAGCGTCCTCAACGTTTTAATGGCGGCACGAGATCGAACGATAAAATAAGCCAAAAATCATTTGGTAAACAAAATCCAAGAAAAGAAACATTTACCGTTCTGAGAGGATGACATGCGGGACCCATGAGGCAGCAGCATCCTCAACGATTCCAAGGCGGCAGGGGATCAAAAGAAAAAAAAGGAAATATCCAGAAATTAATTAGGGGTTCAAAATAAATCCATCAAAAGAAACTTTTATTGTTCATAGAGGATGACATGTGGGACCGACGTGCCAACAGCATCCTCATCGTTTCAAAGGGGGCAGGAGATCAAAAGAAAAAGGCAAATAGCCAGACATTAGGGGTCAAAAATAACTCCAAAAAAGGAAACTTTTATTGTTCGTAGAGGATGACATGCGGGACCCATGATTCAGCAGCTTACTCAACGTTTCAAAGGCGGCATGAGATCGAAAGAAAAACGCAAGTGACAAAATATCAGGAGCTAAAGATAATCAAGAAAAAAAGAAACTTTATTGTACATAGAGGATGACATGCGGGTCCCATTTAGCAGCAGCGGTCTCAACGTTTCAAATGCGGCTTGAGATCAAAAGAAAAAGAAAATAGCCAGAAATTAGGGGGTAAAAAAAACTCCAAGAAAGGAAAGCTTTATCGTTCATACAGGCTGACATGTCGGACCTATGAGCCTGCAGCTTACTCAGCGTTTCAAAGGCGGCAGGCCGGCAGGGGATCAAAAGAAAAAGGAAATAGCCAAAAATCAGATGGTGAAAAAAATCCAAGAAAAGAAACTTTTATTGTACATAGAGGATGACATGCGGGTCCCATGAGCCAGCAGGTTCCTCAACGTTTCAAACGTGGCATGAGATCGAAAGAAAAAGGAAAGTGACCAAATATCAAGAGCCAAAAATAATCCAAGAAAAGAAACTTTATGTTACATAGAGGATGACATGTGGGTCCCATTTTGCAGCAGCGGTCTCAACGTTTCCAAGGCGGCACAGGACCAAAAGAAAAATGAAGTAGCCAGAAATCAGGGGGTGAAAAAAATCCAAGAAAAGAAAGATTTCAATTGGGCTGTATCTGGACATCTGGGCCTTCGAACTATCCTGCTGGGCCTTTTGTCTCGTACAATTTCAGCCCACTCCAAAACAGGAAAGTTCGGATTTTTCTAAAAAAAACAGGAAAGTCCTATGCATCGCAAAAACAAAAAACAAGGACACTCAACATATAAGTTTGTTTATGTAAAAATAAAGATTTAATTTATCCGTTTGCAATAGCTCAGAGCGAAATAATCAAGATATCACATGTTTCTTGTACGGGGAGGCTGACATCGGGGACCCATGAGCCAGCAGCGTCGTCAACGTTTCAAAGGCGGCAGGGGATCGAAAATAAAATAAAAAACCAAAAGTCAGTTGGTAACAAAATCCAAGAAAAGAAAACATTTATCATTCTGAGAGGATGACATGCGGGACCCATGAGGCAGCAGCATTCTCAAACGTTTCCAAGGCGGCAGGGGATCAAAAGAAAAATAAAGGAAATAGCCAGAAATTATTTAGGGGTCAAAAATAAATCCACCAAAGGAAACTTTTATTGTTCATAGAGGATGACATGTGGGACCGACCTGCCAACAGCGTCCTCATCGTTTCAACGGGGCAGGGGATCAAAAGAAAAAGGCAAATAGCCAGAAATTAGGGGTCAAAAATAACTCCAATAAAGGAAACTTTTATTGTTCGTAGAGGATGACATGCGGGACCCATGAGCCAGCAGCTTACTCAACGTTTCAAAGGCGGCATGAGATCGAAAGAAAAAGGCATGACCAAATATCAGGAGCCAAAAATAATCCAAGATTTATTGTACATAGAGGATGACATGTGGGTCCCATTTTGCAGCAGCGGTCTCAATGTTTGTAATGCGGCTTGAGATCAAAAGAAAAAGAAAGTAGCTAGTAATTAGGGGGTGAAAAAAAATCCAAGAAAAGAAACTTGATGGACATAGAGGATGACATGCGGGTCCCTTGAACCAACAGCTTACTCAACGTTTCAAACGTGGCATGAGATCGAAAGAAAAAGGCAAGTGACCAAATATGAGGTGCCAAAAAAACTCCAAGAAAAGAAAGTTGATTGCTCATAGAGGATGACATGCGGGTCCCATTTAGCAGCAGCGGTCTCACCGTTTGAGAGGCGGGGATCGAAAGAAAAAGTCAAGTGACCAAATATGAGGTGCCAAAAATAATCCAAAAAAAGAAAGTTTTATAGTACATAGAGGATGACATGCGGGTCCCATGAGTCAGCAGCTTACCATACGTTTCCAAGGCGGGGATCAAAAGAAAAAGGAAATAGCCAAAAATCAGAGGGTGAAAAAAAATAAAGAAAATAAACTTTTATAGTACATAGAGGATGACATGCGGGTCCCATGAGGCAGGTTCCTCAACGTTTCAAACTTGGCAGGAGATCGAAAGAAAAAGGCAAGTGACCAAATATGAGAGCCAAAAATAATTCAAGAAAAGAAAGTTTTATAGTACATAGAGGATGACATGCGGGTCCCATTTAGCAGCAGCGGTATCAGCGTTTGAGAGGCGGCAGGGGATCAAAAGAAAAAAGAAATTGCCAAAAATCAGATGGTGAAAAAAAACAAGAAAATGAACTTTTATAGTACATAGAGGATGACATGCGGGTCCCATGAGCCTGCAGGTTCCTCAACGTTTCAAACGTGGCATGAGATCGAAAGAAAAAGGCAAGTGAAAAAATATCAGGAGCCAAAAATAATTCAAGAAAAGAAAGTTTTATAGTACATAGAGGATGACATGCGGGTCCCATTTAGCAAAGCGGTATCAATTTGAGAGGCAGCAGGGGATCGAAAGAAAAAGTCAAGTGACCAAATATGAGGTGCCAAAAAAAATCCAAGAAAAGAAAGTTTTATAGTACATAGAGGATGACATGCGGGTCCCATTTAGCAGCGGTATCACCGTTTGAGAGGCAGGTGATCGAAAGAAAAAGTCAAGTGACCAAATATGAGGTGCCAAAAATAATTCAAGAAAAGAAAGTTTTATAGTACATAGAGGATGACATGGGGGTCCCATTTAGCAGCAGCGGTATCACCGTTTGAGAGGCGGCAGGGATCGAAAGAAAAAGGTAAGTGACCAAATATGAGGTGCCAAAAATAATCCAGAAAAGAAAGTTTTATAGTACATAGAGGATGACATGCGGGTCCCAATTAGCAGCAGCGGTATCACCGTTTGAGAGGCGGCAGGGGATCGAAAGAAAAGGCAAGTGACCAAATTTGAGGTGCCAAAAATAATCCATGAAAAGAAAGTTTTATAGTACATAGAGGATGACATGCGGGTTTAGCAGCAGCGGTATCACCGTTTGAGAGGCGGCAGGGATCGAAAGAAAAAGGCAAGTGACCAAATTTGAGGTGCCAAAAATAATCCATGAAAAGAAAGTTTTATAGTACATAGAGGATGACATGCGGGTCCCAGTTAGCAGCAGGTATCACCGTTTGAGAGGCGGCAGGGGATCGAAAGAAAAAGGCAAGTGACCAAATTTGAGGTGCCAAAAAAAACTCCAAGAAAAGAAAGTTGATTGCACATAGAGGATGACATGCGGGTCCCATTTAGCAGCAGCGGTCTCAACGTTTCCAAGGCGGCAAGGGATCAAAAGAAAAAGGAAGTAGCCAGAAATCAGGGGGTCAAAAAAATCCAAGAATAGAAAGAATTTTGGTTCATAGAGGATGACATGCGGGACCCATGATCCTGCATCGTAAACGGCTCGTTGAACGAGATGGCGCGATGTAGAAAAAAACAATGCCAGAGAGGCTGCCATCTGGGCCCTACATCCCTCGGCGGTGCGGATTTGCGTTGACTCGGCCGGCGAACCCGAGATTTCGAGATGCACCACGTCCCGGGCCACCATACGCCACGTTTTGGCCGCTTTCGTCGGGCTCGAAAAAAAAAAGTTTTGACATGCACCACGGAGGGACCAAAATCGTCGGCCATGGTACACCAGCAACCACGGCGCGACTTCAACTTCGTCGGCCATGGCAACTTTTCTTGTAGTGAATAGAGTTGCAAAGCAATCAACTATGAACTAGGGTTTATCTTAAACGTGGTCTAAACCTAATTTGGGGGCGTCCTGGGCACTTATATAGGGGTTCAGGACGACCAGGGTTCGAGAAAATACAAGAATAACCGACCCAGATCGGGATCTGGTCGAGATATACTCGAACTCGGCCGGCTTAGGAGCCGGTCGACCGGGCCTAGGGCCAGCCGGTCCGATTTGGACCGGGCCTGGGGCCGGATCGTGTCCGGGCTCACCCGGCTAGCACCAGTGCAGTATCCGGTCGAAACCGGGCTCACCGGCGGGGGCCGGTGGACCGGGCCCGCGCCGGTCGGGCGAGGCTGGACCTGGTGCCGGCTGGACAGCTTCATCTTCTTCTTCCCTCGCGCATGCCTCCCGCTCCTCCCTCGCGCGTCCATGGGATGTCTTCATGTCCAGCTCCATGTCCAGCTTTAGGTCCAGCTTCTTGTCCAGCTTTTTGTCCAGCTGCTCCTCTCCTCCTCGTGCGATGCTTGCTCCCTCTTCGTACCTAATCATACATAAGTAATAGGACTTAGGCAGTATAAAGTTCTCATCGATCAAAGTATCACTTAGGAACAAGTTCACATGTTGTTTGAGTAGCTTCGCACGAGCTCGTGTTATTGGTCCAATCCCGACTTCATTGGACTTGAGCTTCACAGCACCATCGTCTTCATCTTGCAATGACGGAGGTAGTAGTGTAGCAGGGATGTCCTCATCACCCTAGATCGATTAAAGTTTGCTCTGACCCGTCTGCTCAGTAAATTCTCAATTCGCGTCAAATAGGCCCGTCTAACGTTGTTGGCCTGCTTCTCCGCACATTGAGTTGAATATTATTTCCTTAACCTGGCTGAAAATACCTCAACCCTTCCAATAATACTGACGCCGTTTGCTCTCTTCCTCTTCCCATACCATTGGCTCGGTCCAGTCCCGTTGATATTCTTTAGAAAAAATATCGACCGAGAAAAAGACATGTTATCCCAGCCGATGCGGAGATGCAGGCGTCGCCGATTTGGCCTTCGCTAGCTTTTTTTAAAGGAATTTGGCCTTCGCTAGCTGATGCAGAAGCGAAAAATCCCCACAGCGGTGATCCTAGTGAACTTTCCATTCCTTTGTGTTTGGTTAGGTCATAGGAACATGTGTATTATTAAATACTAAAATTATCATGGAACAAAAAAGTTCAAATGTAACTAAGTTAGACATAAAATACCCATGTGTTGCTCCTGTTTCCTTGGTTTATTTTTTGTATCTCTACGTTGCGAACATAATGTATATAAAAACTCAATTATATAGAAAAGAGGCAGCCACCACATAGTATTTATGTAATAATAAGATTTTACTTCCATTAAAATGTAATATATGGAAAGCAACACCTATATGACCATCTCTCATTATCTAATGTTCCACGTCACTCGTACCATGGAGGCATGTAATATCTCAGGTTTAGAGGCTATAAAATGAGAGAACACCAAAGTGTGCATTGCATTCATGCATAGAAAATCCGGGGAATTTTCGCACTTTCAAATAAAACTTACCACAGTAACTGAAGTTTCACTTGACTTGCTGGAATTGAAGTAGATCATCAAGTCAAGCGCTATAAACTTCACTGTGATCTTTGCTAAAACCCTGTTTTGGGTAGAGATGATTTGATCTATGGGCTAGATCAAATGGAATTAGCTTTACAACAAACAACACCTTAAGTAAGGGTCAACTACAAGATCTTATAAAAGATCTCAACATGACATTCCTTACAACAATACATGAATAATTATTCAACTATAAATCAAAGAATACAAGTAAACAAGAAACTATTTTTGACTTATCTTTTCCATGTCTTTTACTAAATAAATATTCCTACCATGATTCACATGCTATATATTTTCAATTACAATACCTGAATCCATGTCAAGGACATTCATACCAATTTCTTAATAACCTTGACTATTTCAATCTTGTTTCTCCAAATTCATTCCAATTAGACCTCAGAGAAATGAGAGAACCATCCATGTATTTATATTATCCATTAAGTAGAATCATAGATTAATATTCAAACCCTATCTAAGTGAATGAGGCATTGATACTAACTAATGCTATAAGAGTACAAGTCAAGTACTAAATCCTACTTGACCTAGCCAACACTTGATGGTAAGTAAGAACCTGTTTATTTAGTGATCCAAGAGAAGCAAGTGGTGTGATCATTACACTTTGGTAATGATCATAAATCCTAGATGAACCTTACCTATCCAAGAGAGTTCAAGCTAAAAGTGTAGACTCAATGATATTAACCAATACAGATGAAGCTTGGTAATCACATGTGTACGTGAGCATGCCCCCACGAAACGACACGTGTCTAACGGCGTTCGTTCTTGCCGTGAGGGGCTGAGGTGGAAAGGAGGAGCCAGGCGGGGCTGAGAAGGGACGGGATGCCAGCTTAGGAAATAGAGCCAGACAGCTCGGTCCGCTATTTATCAAAAAACAGCGAACAGTAGACCACGCGCAGTTGCAACTCCCCTCCCCCTCTTCATCTTTACCTTCAAATCAGCTACAATCGCCAGCTATCAGGTCGAATCGATGCAGATTCAGTCCCCATTTTTCTTGTCCCGCCGCCATTGACTCAAGCCTGGAGGCCGACAAGGCCACGCCATGGCAGATCGAGTGCCGCCGGCGGCCGCTTGGGACCACGTCCGGCTCCACGGTCCTCCGCCAATCGATTCGTGCAGCAGCGCCAAGAGCGATGGTGGGGAGGTCAAATCAATGATTCACGACACAGCCAATGTTTATTACGGAGTACATCGTTTCCGCAGTTCCGCTAATACCGACCCTGCCGCATCGTGCCCAGGCGACGACGAGCCGAGGAGGTGCTTCTGAGAGAGCTAGCCCTGCCAACCCCTGGCCGGCTCCACAGCCCCAAATCTGCTCCACCACCTGTTCAGAGAGAGAAAAGAACCATGGAGAAGGGTAAATAGAAACCAACTAATTTTCCTCATGTAGTGCTCGCATCTCTCCAAAGTCCAAACACAACACATTGAGCTGGAACGGATTGGAATCGAGGCCGGCACGCGCAAGATACAGTCACGTGAATGCTATTAGAATTGGCTCGGCGAGGCGAGCGCAAGGGCTTTCTCCCGATTGGTTTGTAGAGTCGATTCACATCGAGATCTTTAGCTTTGAGAGTCTGGGCTCCGGATTCACATCGAGCAACTCGCACAGACCGGAGTGCTCTGGCGGCCAGCGGCAGGCGAGAGGAGACTTAGCGGCGAGCGGCGCCGGTAGTGCTACGGCAGCGGCCGGCGGCGGTGTGTTGCAGCGACGACCGGCCGGAGCGCTTGCGGTGGGGATGGACGTTGTGGGGATTACCAGGGCGATGGCGTGGTTCAGCTGAAGAAAAGTAGAGCCACGCAAACGACAAAACAAATTTGCTGCCAAAAGGGAGGGTCTGGTGCATAGAAAAGTTCACGGGGCCGTGAAGTTGCCGTCTGTCATTGAGCTGCATCCGACGATGCTGAGAAAGATCCAACGGTATTTGATGCATGCGCACGTATCCATCTGTACACCAAATCCACTCTCTTAACCAATACCCGATCTTGGAGAGGAGAACCGTGATTCAATAATGAAAATTTAATTATTTTAACCTTTATAATTATGCCTTTCCTTTTATCCTTAATTCAAATAAAATTTGTTAATTAGTTTAGTTTCAAAAATAAATAATTTCTAATCAGTAAGTAAATAAAATGTTAAGATTGAATTTCTCTATCATATTTCATTAACTAAAATATTAGTAGTATTTCATAAACCCTAATTTGCAAAATACTATTTACCATTTTTCTTTAAATAATAACAAAACAAGAAAATGTTAAAAACTAATTTTATTTTGGTAGTTCAAAAGTTGTTTGTTTACTTAAACCTTTTTAGTCAACAAGTTTTTATTTTGAAATTTAATAACACTTATAAAACCCTAATTCCTGAATTAAACCTAAATAGTTTTTTGTCTTAATTGTTAATCCTTAAAATAACAAAATGCTAAGTCCATTATTAATTTTATTTCAAAGTACTTAATCACCTTAACTCTATTACCAATTATTATTTTAAGAATTGTATCATAATTTAGAAACCCTAAGTCTACTATAAGTAAGAACTTTGATTCCATTATTTTATGTAATCATCCTAAATTGACCCAATTCTAAAACCCCTAGGAGTTTATCACATGTGATCATATAATCCACACCTTACTCATATGTCCAACCTAAGAGAATTGATTCATGCTTGTGATCTACTAAAATAGAACTAGGACAATTCACATGAAGTCATTATTTCATGTCTTATTTTTGAATGAACCTTATATAACCAATTAGTGCCATCTAGGTGTAAATCCTAGCTTATTACTCACATATTAACACCATTGATCACCATTATTAATACCACACCATTGGAATCAACCTTAACCATCATTACTTAGTAGAACCATGGTGATCAACCCTAATACCAACCTTGTGTAGTAATTTACATCACATGCTCCTATTCAACTAAACCCTATTTAGGAAATAATAAACCACCTAGCTTAGAAACCATTCTTGGTTATTTAGTGAAGCAAATGAGAAGTCATAGTAAACCCTAATGTTTAACTCATAGCACCACCTTGATAACCATCCTTTGATATGATCCCTATGATCAACCATAGTATTAAACATGCCAATATTTGCTGCATATAGACCCATTCTAACTAAGGACCAACTAGTCTCTATTAGAGAACTAAATAATGCAATAGTAAACCCTAGAAGCACTTAGCTCCTATTTATAGTAATTCTTATTCTTTAAACATGTTCTTCAAAAGTTATTCTTTTGAAGTACAAATCTCAATCAAATCATAGAAGCCCATAGTTCTTATTTGAAATCCTTATTATTGCTTAATCAACATGTTCTTCAAAAGTTATTCTTTTGAAGTATAATATAAGTAATCATCAACCATGTCCTGTAGAACTTAAAACTGACAACTACTCTTGACTTGTTATACAACCACCATTACTTAGTGTGTATGCGTGTTATAATACATTATATCACTTGTTTATGATATTAATATAACCAAACCCTAATAAGAACCTTGTTTGAGAACCATGCTATAAGTGCAACACACCCTGAAGAAATCTATACAACACACCCAATCATAAATCATCAAGGTTAGGTTACGCTCGGGGCGATTGCATCTCATACTATGCATTATAGCATCTTTGCCAGTTCTTTAAACATTGTCCTTACCGGACGATGATGGTATTTCAGAATTTGGAGTTATCACGTATCGAAGCTTTTGCCTGCATAATCTTGCAGTCAAGAAAGGCAAGTTCATCGCTTGCTCATGTCATTTGATTATTTTTATCAAACTATATGCAAAGTACTATACTTATCACTCTTGCATTGAAAATCAAAACATTATTTTGCAATTATGAATATGACTATGTGGTGGGCAATGGAACCATGATATGTGTTGATTGGTGGAGGTTTCATTGCAAGGGTACTACTCATCTAGGACTAACCACCAATGCCGTCTAGTGATTCTAGTGCCGTACATATCGCGTTAACCATAAGATCTATAATGGCTCTGGGGAAGTCAGCGGTATCTTTTTCCTTCTGCATATCAATGGACTTGACAGAGCTTGGTTGGGTGTTGGGATAACACTGTAGTAGGTTGGGAAATCCTTTAAAATCCCCATCTGTGTGGATGAGAGGCTCTACCGTCTATGAGGGATTGTTCATAGTACATCGGGGGTAAAGCCGTATGATCGGGAGAAGTCTACCGGGGATGTACGGATGGACAAAATGGTGGGTATGCAGGGTCACGGAGAAGGCAGTGATTGGCTTGGTTCTTATACCTGACCTCACACCAAGGAAGTGTGGACAAGCTCATGACTTGGTTGACAACAAGGATAAGTTCTCTTATGGGAAAAGTAACGCACCTCTGTAGAGTGTATTGAATTGTGGCTGTCACTCCCTGTTCCGGGAAGGGAACTACGAATGCGACAAGAAAGGAACTCCATGAAATTCTGGTCAACCTGTGAAGACTGACGGGCATAGTTTTCTGAATAAAATAAACCTTTTGAAGAAATGTTTACGAAAACTTGCATTCACCTATGACTTTCTGGTCTGTGGCTGTAGCTAGTGCATGATACACCTATTTCCTATAATGAACTTGTTGAGTACGCTCGTACTCATCCCTCTTTGAATCCCCTGCTTATGGAGGCACGGGAGGAGAAACTACCATGGAACTCGAAGACAAATAAGTCAACTGCAACAAGATGAAGAATCCAATCAAAGAAGTCAATGGAGTCAACTTCTGCATCAGCTAGAGTGGAAACTTAGACTAGTAATAGAAGGGAACCTTTCCCTAATCCTAGCACCTAAGTAGCTAGAGTTCTATAACAAGCCAAATATCTCTAGAGCTAGAATTAGCAATAAGTTAGACTACGAGTCGTTCTTCTGGAGCTTTATTTGAAGTTTTACCTCACTGTAAAGTAGGAGGCTGTATTGATCTTCTGTAAACATTTCGTGTATCCTTCTATAGACATGCCTTGGACTCGCATATATTTCTGTTGTACCACTCTGAGGGATGTAATATGAGTGGAACGATGTTTCACTTGTGTTATGTCAACGACTTGCGTACTACACCATGCAATGGTATGCTGGGTCACCACAAGGCAACTTCAATTAATAGTTTTTATATACATCGCCCTATGCTGCGCAAGCTCATGACCCAGATAGAAATGGTAAAAATATTGCAAGCTACCATAATAAGGAAGTAGCTTCTTCAATTCTTCTATGCATATAACTACTCATGTGTGTGTTTATCATCCGGCAACATGCTCTATCCACCCCTCCTCTTGTTTTTCCTCTCAGGGAAAGTAGTGTAAAAATGACTATATCTATGTCCTAAATTAGTAACTAAACCCTATATAAATATGAACCAAATACCCGTGGATTGTTACAACATGCACGTATTTCAACCATACTTTGACAAACTCAACCTGGATGAGTTAAAGCATTGTACTATCCAAAACATCGCCTTTTTCGACAATGTTGCGCCATACTCTCAGGTGTTGCTCCTGCTTCATCCCACTTTAGCGGCCACTACACTCCCCTCTAACTCCTTTTTTTGCAAGAACTGCTAGTTTACTTTTGAAAAAGTTAAGAAGCAAATTGTTCAATGATAGAAATACAGAGTATAAAAATAGCATTATTCAAATAGAGCAAACGCTTAGTTACAAAAAATAATGAATAACAAATATTGTACCAATGTTAGGATACTAAAAGGTTCATGACAGATAGAGTTGCCTTATCCAGCCTAATTCCGTCATTTTAAATGACAGTTACACTTAAAAAAGTATAATAGAAAGTAAAAAAAACATGCACGCCCATTGGTGAGGGAAGTCGTATGTAATGTGATGCACCACATCTTCTCATGCTCTCTATATAATTCTCGCTTGCCTGCTAGCATAGTATCCATTTCCATGCTTAGTTGCTTAGCATCGTTTTGAAATATGGTGTAGATTATATGTTGACCAACATTCTAAAACTGAAAGTTAATTGCAGCATATAGTTATAGTTTCATGATTTTTTTTTGAAACATAGTTTCATGATATTTGAGAGTCTCTTGTATTGCATACTATGTGGTGAATAGATAGAAAATGCCAATGATCAATACAAGCATATAGTCCCACAAGAGGAAAATGAACATGAGATATATATTCTCAGGGGCAAAAAAAAGCGTCTACAAATTCATCGTAAAACCTCAGGCTGTTCCCGGAGAAAAAAGTTGCATGCATGGTACAACATCAAAATAACTTTAGACCAATGTGCCGACTTTGTTCAGAAAATTAAGCTGAGCTTTATGCGGAGGGGTTGGCCCAACCGTGGAAACTACACTTTACTAGATCATTGATGCGCGCGTTGCTGTGCTCGTCTATTTTGACGATAATATGACAAGAGTTTTTCTAAAAATACAACTACGCGGAAGATGAATGTTAAAATTTTATATGTCGTGGGATTTTACATATTGGAGTGGTGGGCCAGGCCCATGGACCTCTTCTTCTTCCTTCCATCACGGTTGCCTCCATCTCCATTCACACACCGCCACCGCCACATCCCTCTCCTTTCTCTCCAGCTCCGGTGCTAGGGAAAACCTATACACCGACCAGGTCAGTGGCTATCGGCCACCGCACACCCCCGCGCGGGTGTGGGCCTGGCCCAGGTAGGCTTTTCTATTTTTTCTCTCTTTTCTGTTTCTTTTTTCTGTTTTTTTTCTATTTTCAGTTTTCGGTTTTGTTTATATTTATTTTTCAGATTTGAAAACTTTTTAATTTAAAAATTGTTCAAAGTGAAAAATGTTCAAATCTGAGAACCGTTCGAACATGAAAAATGTTCAAATTTAGAAAATGTTCAAGTTTATAAAAATGTTCAAATTTAAAGTAAGGTCATATTCGAATTTTTTTAAATTTCGAATAAAAAAATAAAAAATCTGAAAAAATGTTCAACGTCAAAATAAAAAAACGAAGAAGCAAAATAAAAAAAAAATTAGTCACCGAATACCCATGACACGGAACCTGCACGGCCCGGCGTGGTGCTTTGGTGTGGGTCACCGGAAGCTGTTTACGTAGTATATTATTTTCCAGTGCTGGAAATCTAAAAAAAAAAATCTGGTGCCCAGTTTCCGATACCTCACAGCACGTCAGCACGCACGCGCGCGAGCACGTGCGTGAAGTCATCAACGTACCCACGGCGTGTCAGGCCAGGCGCATGACAGGTAGGGCCAACCGCAGAAACCCTAGATCCAGACTCCAGAGCAGCGCCCAAAGACATACACAGCGCCTTATCTCCCGATTCTTCCCGGGGGAGTTGCGCCCGCGGCCGCCGGTCAGCCAGCCACCCCCGCCGCCGGCCATCCTCCTCCCCTCGCCCCGCTCCGCCTCGCCCGCCGCACGCGAAGCGCCGCACTCGCCCGAGGTTTCTGGCTTCGGGCAGCCGGGACCCTGCGGCACAGGCCGTGAATCTCTTCCTGGTAAATCTTCATGCCCACCTGCCTTTGAAGCGCGGTTTGGTCCTTACAATTTGCTGGTGATACTGTCTGCTCGCAATTGTAGCGGCTACTGCGAAAACCAGGGCAATTCAGATGATTTCGTTTCCTATAATTCGTTACTTGCTGCTCTGTAGCCCATCGCGTTCATGTGCTTGTGTGGCCTTTTGGTTTGATTGGTGTTATGGCACGGCGATTGCCCTGCTTCGCCTCGCTCCAACACCACCCCTGTTTAGAGTTGCGACTTAGCTAATTAGGAGTATGGTTCTGGCAACAGCTTCGTGATTTGCTCTGCCCTGAAATCAGATTATCTGTTATGCCTCCTGAATTGCACAAGCTCGTGTTTTATGGAGCTAGTAATGGCATCTGAACTGGAGTAGTTAGTTTGCTTGGATATGGCCCTTACTGCCAGACCACCCCGCAAACTGGATCGTGCTTCAACACACATCAGATCAGTTAAGTCCCCTTTTGTCTCATCGCAAAGAGGAAAGAAAATTATCCTCTGAACATTATTATTACCTAATTGGGCTGAGTTCCGGACTCACAGGTAAACCATTGACATCCCTGTAATGTTTTCTCATAGAAAGTGCAGTGGCTTGTTTTTTTAAAGCCTCGAAGTAAGCTGTTCCGTTGGGGAAATCCTGTATTCTAGAATTTGCTGAAACCACCAACTAGGCAACTACTAAGCAAAAAGTTACCTCTCTGGCTGAATAAATTAATTTATTTACTGAAATTCTGTCCAACTTATCGCAGTTGCCTGATTTCTGTGTTGGTTTCATCTTCGCGAAAAGGAAAGAAAATTACCCTCTCAACATTATTACCTAATTGAGCCGAGCTAAGTTATTCAGTTGGAGAAATCCTGTATTCATTAAATTGCTGAAACAACTATCTAGGCTACTACCAAGCAAAGTTACCTCTCTGGCTCAATAGATTCATTTAAGTACTGAAACGCTCTTCAACTTACCACAATTGCCTAATTTCTGCATTCATTTCATCTTTCTAGGGAGCTGGCGCTCATGGGGAAGGGGGCACAAATTGTGGCTGTTCTTCAGCTAGGTGGAGAGTTCACCACAGATGCAGATGGGAATATGTCCTATTCTGGTGGAGAGGCGCACGCAATGCTTGTCAAAAGTGACTGGACTTTTGTTGCATTTATGCACGAGATATCTTCGACGCTTAACAATCTCAAAGTGGACCAGTTCTTGTTCAAGTATTTCCTTCCAAGGAACAACAGAACCTTGATTTCTATTTCCAATGACAAGGACCTGCGTCGCATGGTTGAATTCCATGCAGAGTCAGAGACGACGTACATTTATGTCATAAAGAAGGTCGACAACAGGTACCTCTCTCTCTCTGTCTGAACATCAATTGTTTTTGTCCATTGCATTGCCTAAATGACAATAGAAATATTTGCAGGGCATTGAGCGTTGATGCTGACTCGGGCACTCCTGTAGATGAACCTGCCAGTGTTCCAACGACTCCTGATGGGTCTAAGAGGCAAAAAGTGTGTGCAGCTTGGAAGGATGTGATCACTGGAGTTGGCCAGGTATTTGAAGGTCCTAAGGATTTCCGTGATGCCTTGCATAAGTATGCCATTGCACATAAGTTTCATTACAGATTTATCAAGAACGACGCATCTCGTGTTACTGCCGAATGTACTGGTGAAGATTGCACATGGCGGATACATGCTTCCAAGTGTCCTGCCAAGAACAGTTTCATGATCAAGAAAATATCTGAAAGCCACACCTGTGAAACTGAAACTGTCAAAAGTCATCGTTTGGCGTCACAGCGATGGGTTGCTAGTGTTATAAAAGAAAAGCTACGTGATAGCCCAAACTACAGGCCAAGAGATATCGCCAAAGATCTTCAACAGGAGTATGGACTGTGCCTAAATTACTCACAGGCTTGGCGTGGAAGAACAATTGCTCAGAGAGAACTCTATAGCTCACATGAGGAGGCATGCATCCAGCTACCTTTGTTTTGTGAAAGGATTAAAGATACAAACCCTGGAAGCGTCGCAACAGTAGTGACTATGGAAGATTCAAAATTCTGTTTCTTTGTTGCCTTCAATGCATCGCTTCATGGTTTTGAGCATGGGTGCAGGCCACTCCTTTTCCTTGACGCAGTGTCTCCAAAACCAAATAACAAGTGGAAGTTACTGACTGCTACTTCAGTTGACGGGGAAGGCGATGTGTTCCCAGTTGCATTCTCTGTAGTGGATGCTGAGAACCGTGAAAATTGGCACTGGTTTCTTGAGCATCTAAAATCTTCGTTGTCAGCATCTCGTGCTATAACATTCATATCTAATGGAGAAAGTGGACTATGGGATGAAGTACCTCTGGTTTTCCCTGACAGTCATCATGGATACTGCATGGACTTTCTTATTGAAGAATTTAAGATGCACCTGGACGATGCATGGACTGAAGAAGTAAGAGATGCCTTGGTTGAGCTTCTTAAGAAAGCCATTTATTCATGCACAGTTGACGAGTTTGATCAGCATATGGAAAAAATTAAAGTTGAATCTGAGAAGCTTGCTGAATGGCTTTTGGAGATCAAACCTGAGCGGTGGTCAGATGCCCATTTCAAGGGGTCACGTTATGGTCAGTACTCCTGCAATATTTCCAACACTATTGTCGAGTGGATGCCCTCAAGATATGAGCTTTCAGTTGTGCAGTTAGTTGACACGATAAGATGCAAGCTCATGGAGATGATGTACACACGCAGAGAGTCTTCTAATGAATGGGCTGGGGTATTAACGCCTGCAGCGAACCATAAATTGCAGGAAGAGCTCAGCAAAGCTCATTCACTCAATGTTACGCCCTCAGAAAGCGATGGAGATGGTAACATGTTTAAGGTGTGCGATGACTCAGTTAATGTTGTCAACATGGACATGTGTGACTGCACCTGCCGAAAGTGGCATGTTTCTGGGCTGCCATGCATGCATGCAATGGCAGTATTTGAGCGCACTGGGCAGTATGCATATGACTACTGTGTGAAGTATTTCACGACTGAAAGCTACCGGTTGACGTATGCCTTGTCCATAAATCCTATACCTGATGCTGTTCTGCCTTCTACTGCAATAACGGATCCGTCGCAGAGTCCAGCGACATATGCATTCCCATTGCGAACTCGGCGGCAGGTTGGCAGGCCGAAAGAGAAACCTGCTGATCCACGCATCACAGTTAAAAGGGGAGTGCGCTGCAGCAGATGCAAAGGGTATGGACACAACAAAGCAACTTGCAAGATTCCTATCAGCGGCGAAGCCTTACCATCATCTGAGCTCGCCCTCCCCGAGGCCGTACCACCAGCTGAGCTCACCCTCTCTGAGGCCGTACCATCAGCTGAGCTTGCCCTCTCAGAGGCTGTACCATCAGCTGAGCTCTCCCTCTCCGAGGCCTCACCACCAGCTGAGCTCTCCCTCTCCGATGTACACAGTTAAGGTGGAGAGTTGCTCTTGATGTTCCCTGTAAGGAAATTGGTGCTATTTCTTTCTCTGAGTAAGCTGTAATATAGATGCCATAGCTGTTGACTGTAGCTCAAATTGCTTCGTGAACTTGTCGTATTCGCTGCTGTGTTTAGGCTGACAACTTTCAGTTCGTAAATTAAACCTTGTGTGATGGACACCACCATTAGAGAAAGCTTTGGAAATTATTCTGCTATATTCTGGAGCCTGGTCCATTGTTGTATTTACCGTTCCTCCTGCTGTGTGGCTGCCTTATCATTTCTAGCAAGGCAAGGAATACGTCATAAGGTCAAAGTTACTTTTTCAGAGGCACTTAAAATGCAGTTTGTAACTGCTCGTGTATTCTACCTGCTATGCCTGAACTGCTTCTTTTTTTCCAAGCGATCCAACCATTGGATCGATTTTCATTATCAGGAGATAACAAAAACAGCAAAAACAGCAGTAATTTTAGTAGCAAGCAAAAGAAAACAGTAGTGGGAGGGGGAGCGCTGCCTACTGCTACGTTATAAAGATATTACAGGGCGGAAGGAACCTTAAAAGTTTACATCCGGCGATAAACTAACAGGCCAGCACAACATTAAACAAGGCAGGCCTTAGTATCATCAAACCATCAGCGACAGCAGCAAACTCAAAAACAGGAGGTCGACTTTGTAACAGCAGCATCATCAATAGCAAGTTAGGCATCGGCATCATCCGTCTCCATGTCCTCCACACCAGGATCTTCCATTGCGTCATCGGTAATCATCAGGTTTCTCCTAGCAGGCCTCCCATCAGTCGTTGAGGAGGTGGCAGCAGCTGCAAGACGAAGTAAGTTGTCAGCGCCAGCTTTGATGTTTTCTGCATCAGGCGAATTATGGAGACCTGCACAGTAATTCATAAAAACAGGGACAAACTGATTAGTTCAAACAGGGACAAACTGATTAGTTCATTAGGGGATTTTATCAATTTTTTCTCAAAATAGGCTCTATTTCGAAGTTTCCAAATAGACCAAGATATTGCAGCTAGTCCAGCAATCTATACATTTCTGCTAGCAGGTACTAAGCGAGGAAACCACCAAAAAAATTGAGTGAAGCTTCCAGATCTATCAGTTGCCCCAACAGCCATAGCCACAGTGATCCATACATATTTTGCTGCTGCACATTCAAAAAAGAGATGTGATATAGTTCCATTCAGATGACAAAACTGATAGTTGGCATTTCCAGCCTAGTTCCTCTTCAGCAAATTATCTTTAGTTGCAATTGCATTATGCTAGATCAACCATAACCATATCTTTATCTTCAATGGAATCTTATTTTTCCACAAATGTTTGAAGGATTTATCAGTCCCATTCCTGCACAGGTGATTGTACATTGATTTCCCAGAGTAAATCCCATTTTGTGTCTATTTCCAGAAAGGCTTATCTTTCCCCTGGGATAAGACTGTCTGTCTCACAATCTCCAGCAACCCATGAACTTGAACAATCAAATCAGGGGATAAGTATCTCCTAAAAGGAGAAGTTCCAACCAAGGGCAGCAACATCAGCAACCCTAACACTTTGTTCATTGCAAATTTGGAAAATGTCAGGGAAGTAATCTTTCAGGATTAATTCCACACCAGGCATCACACCAAAAACTTGTCAGTTTCCCATCTCCCACCTGCATCCTTCTGCTAGACAAATAAATCTCTCTTACTTTCTGCATATCTACCCAGAGGGGAGAGTCACCAGGTCTGCTTTTTGAGTAAACTAGGAAAATTGCATGTGCGTTGCACCGGGTGGATTGCATTTTTACGAGTGATTAAAATCCGGCTCTCATTTCAAAATCTTGTTTTGTCTAAAATATTCTGGATAGTTTCATGATACAATTTTTTTTATCTAAGGAAATATGCCCATGTGTTTTGGCACCAGATATCTGGGTGTGGAAAGAGCAGCTGTGAAAAGCGGAAAAACTATCAAAAAACGACGATTGCTCGTGAAGGTTTCCACAGAAAGACCCCTTGGTTCTGGAAACAGATCACAATTACAGGTACCTGAGAGCAAAAAGATCAGAGAAATCCTGCCGAGTCACCATATTGTCCTTGAACACCTACTCAATTTTAGACACGTAGCTTTGTGTCTCCTTGTGGTCTTTTTCTGCCAGCTCCAATGATGTTTGCGACTCATGAATGCTGCCAACGCGAGCCAATAACTCAAAGATTGGTGGGACCGGTATCTGGCCATGTTATAGAGAAGTTTCTACTTCCCTTCGGTACATCGGTGCATTTGCATTGGGTCGCTCTTGTTCGTGATTCGTTTGTTTATAAGTCACGGGAAGGTGATGCCTCGTACGCATGGTGGGGTGCTGCCTATCTGAGTAAAGGGTCGATGTAGAAAATGCCTTCCAATTTATCGTCACCGGTAAGTCGACGACCTAAATAGGTTAGGTTATTCCTAGGTATAGTTTTGCCTGCGTGCAAACTACCTAGCTCTTTTCAAAAGAACGTCGATTTCCATCTCAACAAAGAAAGAACTCCAAATAAATGAAAGCAATATTGCTTGTCCATAGGAACCAGACGAGAACTCACAATAACAGGATATGTATTATCATATCCAAGAAACTCATATCTCAAATGCTCAGGAAGTGGTTTCAGATCTACCTTAAGAGTTGCCTTCATCCGTATTTTCTCATTCATGTATCACAAATGGATCTACAGTAGGATTTTTTTTTGCTCATTTGTACCAAAGTAATGAATTTAGAATAATGAATTTCTATCAAATAAAGGTCTTATTGCTTTAATCTATTTGATTTGGTTACTGCTTTATTTTTGTTAAATGTTTTTTAAAATCATGAAGAATTTCACTATTGGAGAGACGATGATGTAAACATCCATCTAGATAACTCATTTTTAAATATGTATATTTTCATTATAATTATTAAATTAAATCAAGAAAAATAGACCATCACGTGGTTTTAGTTAAAGTTAAGTAAATTATCTTTGTTTAATTGTAGATGCTCACTCCGGTTCATAATAAATGTCGTCTCTTAAATTAAAATTTGCTCGAATTTGAAGTAAAAAATACCAGTTATTATGAATCGGATGGAGTAGAAAATATGCCGGTGTGTTGTTACGGAAAAAATGGAAAACTAAACATCTCGGAAAACTGTTATGATGCAGACGTATCTGACTAAATGGGTTCATTGGTCTCTCCTTGATAAACTTGTCATCCTCATAACTAATCCTGTTCTCCTAGATAGTCAAATGTTCAACCATGGCAACACAACAATAATTGCAGAAGTTCCACACAATCAGTACGTTTTCTTTGAGAAACTATTCACCTATTTAGCACATTTCTTTTTAAGAAAAAACATCAAATTGTGTTTTTGTAATTATCTGTAGGAAATACATATGGACAAATATAATTCAGTGTGTATTATATATAGACAAATACAGACAATGACACATGCATCCATACTATGCATATAATAATAATAAGAAGAAATTTCCTCTCCATAAGGATCAACTAACATCAAGCACACAGATCATACAGGAAAGAACAACCAGATGTGAAGAAAAAATTAATAGAGAGATGGGCAGCTGCTGGTAATCTGAAAGCAGTTCAGCGAGCATGTACTGACGGGGAGGTTTGTGGAAACATGACTATTCCCCAATGGAACATACCAAAATTTAATCTCACACGCCCCATATAATTCAGCTAGTGTATAGAAGACACCAGTATCTCTCAGATATTTCTTATTCATAAAATCATGCCAAGGACTAGCACTAGATTCATCTTTCCACCACCACTTGCACATAAGACTAATATTGAATTTTGAGAGGTCTTTTAGGCCCATCCGTTCTTCTTGGGTTTACAGATCCATCTCCATTTAACAAAATGGTATTTTCTCTTATCTGCACTACTAGCCCAGAAAAAAAGGATCTAATAGGTTTTTCCATTTCCTCAATAGTAGTTTTATGCAACAGTCTCATAGACATCTGGTAGACACCTGTACTGGACAAACATGCACCAATTTTTATTATTCTCCCTCCAATAGACATATTATTTCGCACCCAGGCACTCATTTTTTTTCTTTGTTTTGTCACCCAGAAAACTCATCTCAGCAACAGTGGGCCTCCGTGCATAGATTGGCGTACCCAGGTATTTTATTGGCCAATTACCACTTTGATAGTTGAAAAGATCAGAGTAAGTCCGAATCTTGTTTTCATCATGCAGGATCAACATGACTTCACCCTTCTCAAAATTTATTTTCAGCCCCGACATAGCTTCAAATAAATACAACAACATCTTGAGGTTTCTGGCCTGTTCTAAATCATCTTGGATCAGTAAAATTGTGTCATCATCATACTGTAGTATAGCAACCCCTTAGGAATAACATTGTCAGCCAAACCCACAACAAGATCATTTTGCTGTGCCACAGAAATCATCTTAGCAAGACTGTTAGCTGCCATGTTAAAGAGAAAAGGAGCAAAAAGATCTCCTTGTCTAACTCCTTTGTGAATGCCAAAGTATGGCCCCACCTTGTCATTGACCTTAACACTAAGTGTCCCATCTGCAATAGCATTTTTGATCTAGATCAACCAATTTTCACTGAATCCTTTCTGTCTACAGCAGTCAAACATGAATTCCCAGTTGACTTTATCATAGGCTTTCTCAAAATCAATTTTCAGCACAACCCTTTGTTGCTTTCTGAATTTTGCTTCCCTCAAAACTTCCTGTAGCAGAGCAACCCCATCAGTAATATATCTTCATTTAATAAAGGCAGTCTGGCAAGGATGTATGACTTTGTTCATAATGGGAACAACTCTGATAGTTAGAGCTTTTGTGAATATCTTGAATAGGACTTGCAGGAGGCAGATTGGCCTGTATTTCTGTATCTTGTCAACATCTGACCCTTTTGGTACAAGAGTAATAATGCCATATTTGATCCTTTTCAAGTCAACTGTATGTCTGTGGAAATCATTAAAAGCAGCAACCATATCTGTCTTAATAGTATCCTAGCACTCCTTGTAAAATTCTACAGGAATCCCATCAGGACTAGCTGCCTTGTTATTTTTCCATCTGATCAATGGCATTCTTGATTTCCTCTTCACTGAATTCCCTATCCATCACATCTCTCTCCTCTTCAGTTATTTTTTCATCAGCGGACCAAATATGGTTGTTCAGTCTGATCCCAGAATCAGTAGCTGGACCAAAGAGATTTTTGTAAAAGGCAGTGGCATGATTCAGTAAGTATGTTGTTCCTTCTACAACATTATCACCATCCTTATAGAAAAAAATAGTTCTCTTTCTTTTGCAACCATTGGAAATACTATGAAAGAAAGAAGTGTTACTATCTCCCTGAAGAAGCCATCTTTCTCTGGATCTCTGTTGCCAGTAGCTCTCCTCTTTATCAATGATATGCAACAACTCATGTTGGATCTGAGCACTTCTTCTTCTCTGTGTAGCAGACCGGGGTTGATCCTCTTCCAGTCTCTATAGTTCTTCTAGTTCTCTACCAATATCTTTCTTTCTTTTGATATCTCTTCCTCCCAGATTTGCTCCCCAACCCTTCAAGTCTTTCTTGATATTTTTCAGTTTCAGTTGCAATTTCCCTAGACTGTTAGAGGCCCTCACAGGATTTTGCCAGATCCTGGAGACTCTACAAAGGAAATCTTCCCTACAGCCATGCTTTTTCAAATTTAAATTCTCTGACAAACCTATCTCTATGTTCCATAGTGTCTAGATCAGGGGTTGTGATCTGACATATCTCTGACAAGCTTATGGACAGTTGTAAGAGGAAACAAAACCTCCCAAGAATCATTCATCAAAAATCTATCCAGCTTTTCAAGGGTGGGATTTTGCTGATTATTAGACAAGTGTATTTTCCACCAGATAAATGTATTTCTCTCAGACCATGACTATTAATAATTGCATTGAACATATCAGTCCATATGTTCCTCCTAATGGATTTGTTCTTCTCTAAAGGAAATCTAATAATGTTGAAGTCTCCTCCAATGAGTAAAGGAAACTCTTGATCACTGCAGACATTCCCCAGCTCAATCAAAAATTCTTCCTTATCCTCCAATTGAGCAGCTCCATACACAATAACTAAGCTCCATTTAAAATGCAGCTTTTTATCTAACAAAGTGACTTTGATGTGGAATCTACCCACACTGGTATTACAGATATCAAATCTGGATGACCTAAAGTCACCCAAAATCCCACCACTCCTGCCAACAGAATGAATCCATCCCCATTCAAAATTATTCATGTGATCAAACTTCCTGAAGAAACCAGGAGAGTAATCTTTCTTTATAGTCTCATGTAGGCCAATGAAATCTATCTCCTTCACTCTTAACAGATCTGACAGAAAAACACTCATACCTCCCTTACCAACACCTCTGCAGTTTGGGGTTGCACCTATCATAGATACTTTGAATTTTGTTTCCTTCTCCTGGTTCCAATCACACAATGTCACACAAAGGGTGGTCATAGGAGACTTCCACCGAGGCAGCACTAGATTTTGGTAGTGCTCCTCCAGAGGAAACACCTGATTTGGCCAGTGTTCCTCTCAAACTCCTTTTTTCTGCTAATTTTCTCTTCTTTTTTGTCCTCCTAGATACCACAGGTGTATAATCTTCTACATCATCCTCCATGTTGTCACTAAAACCCAACATCAAAATCTGGTTGGGTTCATTGTGTGGAGCAGCTTCATCTCTCTCCTGCACTTCCTTGATAGCATGTCTAGCAATCTCTAAATCTTTTGAGATAACTTACTTTTTCAAGGGGGAAAGAATCATGACTAATACCCATTTCAAGAGCTCTAGCAATAATATCATCATCATCTAGAACAACAAAGGAATTGGATGTATTAAGGTAAGTACTTGATAGATCTTTCTTCTCAGCAGCTGCCTTGGCCTTGTAATCAATCCTGGTAGATTTACTCCCTTGGCTAGTCATCCTTGAGGTTCTTCTAGAAGGCACATCAACTTGCATATCTTCTTGTTGATCTCCTTCATCTTCTGGTGGGTTGTCAACTTGAGAAGCTGGCTCCTCTTGAGTACATTCAACCTCTGGTTGAGATCCATCAACAGGGATAACAACAGCAGTGTGCTCATGTGTGAAAGATGGAGCAACAAGAGCAATGACTCCTTGACCTGGATTAATAAAAGGCATATCAGAGGCTTGACTGGACTCACCACTCTCAGCACTACTCCCATAATCGAGATGTTCATCATGCATTCCATCATTCTCAGCTATATCTTCAACTATGGGGGGCGCACAATGTGGCCAAATTGCTTCTTCGGGTGAAAGGACCTGTCAATGTCGGAGGAAGCAAGCTTACTGATGAATTTTTTGAATGAGGGATCATTTTGCTGGGTAAGAAAATCTTCTTCACTGTTTGTCTATGCAAATGCCAGTACAGTTACAACATCACTATGTGTTTCATTTAAAACAACCCGATTCTTGGCCTGGAAGGTACATGAAGGAGTAGAGGAACTGTCATCAGATACTTTGTTCTGGCCTTTTGCTGCCTTAGTGTATTGCCTGGCATTGGGTGTGTTGTGGAGTTTACTTTGAACACTAGTTGAGGAACCAGTACCAACAACTGGGGGAGCAGATTGAGAGCCTGTTTCAGAATCATGTCCACCTATCCTTTGTCTCTTTGGAGTTCCTTGGTCTCCACCATCTCCAGCAGTGGTCTCAGCAACACCAGTTCTAGTACCAGATGGAGGAGTTGGCTCAAAGAGCTCTCTAGTATCTTGAGATTCATAGAAACCCTTTTTTATTTCCCCAATCATAGTATTGGGTACCAGAGAGAAAACTTGACAACCAATCTTAAACCTGACATAAGCAAAATTTCTCAGACAATTCTTGTCCAGGGCCAAAGGCTTTCCAACAAAGCTTGCAACATAATAGGCAGTAGACTTGCTCCTAAACTTCATGGGGATTCCTTGAAGTCTGAACCAAGCTTCTTCCAATACCCTAATGGGTTCTATGTCACCAGTCCATTTCTCCAGACTAATAATTGCTCTAAGAACAGTTCTCATAAACAGCTTACCAAAGTGAGCAAGTTCATCAATGGCCTTGGCAGATGGGAATCTGGTTCTGAATTCAGTTGGGAAGACCACTTTTGCAAAGAAACGCCAGTTAATTTTCATAGACTCAGCCCACACATCAAATTCATGTTCTATATCTCTACAAGAAACATCTCCTTTTTCAACAGTTATATGAGCATAATTCAACTGGTCTAAAGGAGGGGACTCAAGCTACCATAATATGGAGCAACATATTCCCATGGTTCACGTTCCTGGCACACTTCAATCAAGTGATTCAAGCCACATCTTCCACAAACAATATGATCAGAAACTGGACGCTGATGTCGTGCAACTGTTGTAGTTGGAGCCATCACCAGTGGTGGTGCAAAGGACCCCACTGGATCAGGAGCAGAGGATAAAGACACAGATCTAGCCGTCGCATGAGCAGTTTTTTGTTGTTGATTATCTTGAACAGGTTGATTCGAAAGCACATTCACTGCATCTACAACATCAATCTGGGGGATATTAGAGGTGTTGCGACTTACATCGGGGGATCTGCTGCGAGTGGAGGGGTTGATGGAGGATCCAGGTTGCCTCTCGGCTATGTGCGCCCACCGATCTCTTGCACGTGCTTCCTCCTCGATGCGGTGCTTCTCAGCGAGCGCACGCTCACGAGCCAGCCGCTCCGTGTTGCGTGTTGCTTCACGACGACGTTCTTCCTCTAGGCGGCGGTGCACCTCAACACGCCGTCTTTCTTCATCATGAAGTCTCTCTTGATCTGCGAGGCGTCGATCTTACTCACGGCAATGATCCTCTTCCCACCACCAGTTATCTTCACGATGTCTTTCTTCTTCCCACCGACGCTGCTCATCTCATCGATCTGCTTCAGATCCAACACGCGGCCAGTTTCCGAAGTAATCGTGCGGTGGAGATCGGCCACGAATCGGAGATCTGCGAGGCGGCGACTTCCGGGAACCTCCGAATCTTCGATCCATAGACGGAGGGGATGCAGCAACAAGAGCAAACGATCTACGGTCTCCCGATCTAACCCCTTGCCAAGTCTGCGGATGATTTGTTGGGTGGAAATCGTGGTGGAGGATCTCAAGGCTAGGGGTTTGAACGAAAATCACTCTCGCTCTGTCACTCGATCTAGGGTTGAACCTAAGAGGGGAAATGGGGAATTGCCAGAGACCCCCACGATTTGGTGGGTTAACCCCCTCTTGATGAACAGTGTTGGGCTACAGCCCAGTACCCAAAAGCGCCATGGATGAAACGGGGGAAGCATCAACGCAGGCCTGCATCCCGGTGCGGATCATAGCGCACACACATATAGAGGGCGACGCGGGCTGCAAATCCCACACGCGAATCCTACCCACCTGCGGCCCAATCCAGTTCTTGAACTCCTCCAAAGCAATTCTCGCGCCAAAACTGAGGCTGTTGATCGAATCTGGACTCCATGATCTGATCCTCTCTCCATTTTCCTTCGTCAACCAGATTCGATCCAAATCTGACCCAATGAACTCTCTGCCGGATCAGGATTCCCTCGCGTGAGATTGAGGTGAAAGAGGCTTCCCATGAGGTTGACGAGCCCGAGGCCAAGGGCGACACGGGAGGTAGGGGTGAGGGAGGTGAGGGCGTAGCGGCGGCAGCGGCGATGCGGTCGGCGATGCGGGAGGCCTTTGACGCGGGAGCCATCCCTTATGCTCAAACCATCCCTCGGGGACCGATAATGATACTGCTAAAATAAGAAGTTTCTCGGATTCTTGGTAGTCTGCTGAATGTTCTAAGGAAGATATAATTTTTTTTTGGGTTGCCCTAATTCCTGCAGGCATTGGCTAGTTCATGTTTGAGTTTTGAGGGTTTTTGAGGTTCTGGCACGTCCTCTCAAAGTGTGCCACCCCTCCTACATATGTTTTCTTATCTTTGCCTCTTAACGAAAAGGCAGCACTCTTGCCATTTTCTTGAAAAAGGAACAGTCTACTATTTGCTTCATGTTGAGCCAGTAAATATCGTTCCTTTGAAACTTGATTGTTCCTGCTATTTGCTGCAAGATGAGCGATGCTGTTGCACTGGATGCGCGGCTATTACCTGATGCTGCACAGTCTGTGCTGAATTATCATTCTGTGAACATGACAAATGCGACCTGGACGTGGGATATAGCAGGATTTCTTCAGTTGTATTATGTGCGTCCACATTCCACACCGTTATCCAACGCACACCTTGGATCATTATTACTTCTCCGGAGTAGATGAGTTCAACCATTTTACCCGACACGTTGCTTAAGCGACATGACAATGCATGGCTATCGTGGAGTGCACTGAGCGAGTAGCGCCTTGTGTCAGTCAGGCTTTGCGTGGCCGCCCACCGTGACCTCTCCTCGGAGACTCCAACCGGCGCATCGCCGGTCCGTCCGTCCGTCTCGTACTAGTCTCCTTCTCTGCCTTTACCTGCTGTCTTCAGAAGCACAGCACCGACCACCGCACTATGCTGGAGGTGGAGGGAGAGGGACGAGCTCGCTCTCACCAAGCATGGTGCACTCCGCCAGCCCCCCACGGCACAAGTACGCGGCGTTGTCGATGTCGCCGAGCTGCCTCCAGAAGCTGGTCGGTGACGCTACCAAAGCCGGCATTGCCGCCCGCCATTACCCTCCTGCTCTGCTCTCCTTTCACATTCCTGACCGGCTCTGTTCTTGCAGCGCGTTCCGGCAGAGTTCGCGGCGCGCCTCGAGCCCGGCGCCGGGGACGAGGAGCGGGAAGTCACCGTGATGGGCCCGCTCGGCAAGGTCTGGCGCGTGGAGTTGCGCTGGGAGGACGGCGTGTGCTGGCTGGGCAACGGCTGGGCGAAGCTCGCCGCCGCGCTCGGCATCGCCACGGGATGGTCCGTCGTGCTGCGGCGCGAGCGGCGTGGGGTAGCCACCCTCAGCGCGTTCGACCCTGGCCACTGCCTCGCGCGCCTCTGCACCCCACACGCAGGTTTGATCACGACTCTGTATTATTCACACTGCAATTTTTTTTTACCTTGGTTCATCACAGATCAATATTTACGACGAGTAAACTGTTTCTTCATTTTCTTGCAATGGTCGCGTAGGCGTGATGTGCAAGAACAGGCCTCGGTTCATCAAGCTGCTTCAACAGGATGACTTGGAGAAGATGGTGAGCAAGCTAGAAGCTAGCTTTGTGTGCTTCTATCAAATTGACAAGCTCCGAACTGAAAGCTCACGTGCTCCCTCTGCTCCTCTCAATGTTCTTTCAGACAATCCCTCAGAAGTTTGTGCAGCAGCACTTGACCAAAGCTGGAGCTTGCCTAAGCAGCCAGAACGCCATCATCGTTTGCCCTCTCCGCAAGTTCTGGCAAGTCAAGCTAGACCATGGTCACTCAGATGTGCTGCACGGAGAGGATTGGCCGCGGTTCGTGACGGCGCATGATCTGTCCCAAGGGAACATCCTGCTCTTCAGGTATGAAAGTAATAACATGGTGTTTTCAGTCGAGGTGTTCCTACGGAATGGGTGTCTCAAGGAGTACCATACAACACTTGCTCTGTGTACAACTGATGGTGCAAGGGGGCCAAGCGCTACATTCCCACAAAGTAAGGCACTATCCAAGTGTTTATGTGAAGTTCTTGTGAACTTTCACATGAATATCCTTCCAACCGATCCCTAATAACTTGACTACTTATGATCTTTATTTTATCATGTGAAACGTAATTGTGCAGGTGGAAAGCGGCCTGTAGCTGCAGCTGTCACCAAGAACAGGAAGAACGCGAAACATGTGGTTTATGCAATTTCTGCACCGACCCAGCCCCAGAGCAAACCTGCTGCCATTTCGCCAAGGCACTCGTTCACGAAGGAGATCACGGGCTATGCTGTTAGAAATCACTTAGTGAGCACTGCATCTATTCTCTTTATATTTTGCTTTATTGCGTCTATAGAATCAGACACAACTGCTGAAGGAATATAATTTAATCGTATGGCCTACGGTGTTCCTTACTTTCTGAATGTATTCATACCGTTCTCTGTACCAGGTATTTCACCACTTTAAACTTTTAAAACTACAATTGTGACCTTTTCTATTACAAACAATAAACTGTGATATCTACTTCGATAAGTCTGTACAAGTTCTTTCATAAAAGGGTGAGAATGACCTGACTCTATGTCTTTTTAAGGGAGTCTTGTATTAATTATTGGGACCATTCCAAGCCATGCTCTTCTCTACACTGAAAATCCAAATTATGTGTTACTAACTCTACTACTCACTCCAAGCCATGCTCTTCTCTACACTGAAAATCCAAATTATGTGTTAGTAACTCTAATTCTCACTCCCTCCTTTCTGTAAAAGATCTCTTAGATTTATTAAAATTTGAATGTATCCAAGCAAATTTAGACAAATTTAAGACATGTTTTATGGGTCAGATGGAGTAGTTTTAATCTGATAGTATAGATGTTAGTTTCCTTACAAATGGTAATGGTTTTGTTAAAAAAATATGCTAATGGTAAAATGATTTGCATTTTTTATTTGAGCTAGTATGTGTGTAGGCCAAACATCTACTGCCACTTCGCACCTGTTTCAACCTAGACAATTTTTTTTAGCTTAGTTTGCAGTTTACAACAGAAACTTCACTGAAATGATATTTCTTATATATATAGAACCCTCATTTACACTGTTGTAGCGTGAAAAAAGTTGTTTTCTGTAATAATCAAAGATATCTCAGAGACTCACAAGAGCTCCTGGCAACAATGCAGAGTATGTCAGCATCCTTTTGCTCATCAATTGGTCTTCTAGGAGCATGCAAAATCGAGCTTAAAACGTCCATGAGATCTTGGCCGGTAGATTTTTACATCAACAAGAACTACGGCTACATTAAGGGAGAAGGTTGGCAAAGGTTTTGCCAAGACAATGACGTAGAAGAAGGCGACACGTGCACCTTTAAGGTCGTTGAAAAGACGGTCTGGCTTGTTGTGATCGAGTGATGTCTGATCATGCCCAGCTAGTACGAGCTAAACGCTAGCCCCAGTATTTTGCTTGCCAATGACAGTTCTTGGTTACTGTTTTTCCATGTGAAAACCTGGTATTTGGGTACTTTTAGTAGACAGGTTAATCTATGTTAGGGTCACTGTGACACCAGTATGTGTTAAATGCTAGTATATTAGTCTATGTATTTTGGTAATTATGTAGCCCAGCGGACAAGTTAATCTATGTTTTGGTCACTGAAACATTAGTGTTGAATGCTACTCCCTGTGCAGCACCAAACCTTGTGTTTCTGCATTGGGCTGCGAAAGTATCAGTCTGGATGAAATGATAAAAAAATGTTCAGAAATCAGAATGGATATAGAGAACAGGTGTGACTTCAGAGTGGAAGTCTGCAACTTTGCCTTCCAAATTAGCATGATTACACACAACTCTAACATGCTTACAAATCTTGGTAAATTGACATGATTGCACCCATCAATTGAGCATTTTTTTTTCACAGCAAGACATGGTAGTCTATCTGCCGTGGTATCTTTGTGAGTAAACAAACACTAACGCGAGAGCTTGAGAATGATAATGTTCTACTTACTCTGTCTCATGTTATGCATGGGACGGAGAAAGTATGTTGCAAGATGTGGGGCCAGTAGAGAGTGATATTATTCTACTACCGTATTTGATATTCGTGTGGTCATGCTACTTTTATTTGCTCCAAGATGAGATGTTATTCAACTGAATGCGCGGTTGTACTTGTTGTGAAGTGTATATGTGGATTGCCTAGTCCTTTTCATCAGTTCGAACTTTTGGTTCAAGTGGCTAGTGCATGAAGCTTAACATTACTACATGCTGCTGTTATGAAATTTAAGATGAAACATTGCAGTACTTTTGATTTCTCTGTTATATTTTCGTTTCATTTTGGGCGTCCACTAGGCCTCCAACGTCAACGTACGTACACCTTGACATTATTCTACTACCGTATTTGATATTCGAGTGTCCATGCTACTTTTGTTCGCTGCAGAATGAGGTTTGTTCCACTGAATGCCCGGCTGTGCTACCTGCTGATGTTATGAAGATGGACATTAAACTGTAGCTCGGGCTACATGTAATCCGTTTTTTCTAGTGAAAACATTGAAAATGAAAGTTTGAAGTTTCAGTTTTGTTTTAAAAAAAAATCTAGATGTTGATGATGATGCCAACGTGAAAAATCCCAATTCAAAGCACCTTTTATTTTGGGCCACGCAAGAAGGATAAAATGTTAACAAGTTTTAGAGTCTTCAGATTTCTATTGTTGCACTTCATAGAATGTAAGATATTTCAAGTTAAAGTTTATCACATTTATAGAACACATCATTCCCTACCTCTAAATTTTTAAAATTGAAATGTCATTTTCATTTCGTTTTAAAGCTACATATAGCTTGGTGCCTTGGTCTACATAACGCGCCACGTTCTAAAAAAAAAACCAAAAAAACACGGTACCGACCAACGCATTTCGGATGGCCAAAATATCCGCGTGCGTCCAATTGCGTCGGCCCGCGGACGCGAAAATGGTCATGCATCCGTTTGAGTCGGGGTGGCTCCAGCGGGCTGATGCATTTCCGCCGCGGGTCATTTTAGGTTCAGAAAATTAAGAAAAGAGGTTGTACCCTCAAATTAGCTCAAATTTGCATGAAATTATAGCCTCAAATTAGCTCAAATTTGAGGTCTGAAATAAGTGTATCCTATTTTGCACAAGGTACGGCGGAAAATGGATTCCAAAAGGGTCACAACATGGCCAGGACAGCATATGAAGTCCAAAAGGAGGCCATGGTGATAGACATTGGGGCCGCAGATCAGACGTCTCGCGCGCGGATTTCGGCTCGCTTCTTCATGAACCGTCGTCCATGTTGGTCAAGTCGGCCAATGGTGACCCACAAGTATAGGAGATCGCAACAGTCTTCGAGAAAAGTAAAACTCAAATTTATTGATTCGACACAAGTAGAGCCAAAGAATATTTATAAGCTTTAACAACTGAGTTATCAATTCAAATGCACCTGAAAATAAACTTGCTCGTAACAGTTTATCAGTGGTAACAATTTTATAGCAATAGCAGTAGTGGAATAACAATACTAATGAAGTAAAATACAGCAGTAACGATGATTGCAGTGGTCATACTCAGCGCGCTCGACCCGGGCTGTTGCCTAGCGCGCCTCTGCACACCCCACGCAGGTTCATCACAGATTCTTGTATGCTCGGCGCAAATGTTTTTTTTATTTCCGAGGAAGGCAAAGATTCATTTTTACGGTGAGACATTTTCAGTTGATTTTGTAACAATGTTTCTATGGTTGCGTAGGTGTGATGTGCAAGAGCAGGCCTCGGTTCATCAAGCTGCTTCAACCGGATGACATGGAGAAGATGGTGAGCAACTTGCTAGCTAACAAGCAAGTCTCCTACTCCCAGGGACGGAGCTGACACCGGCGATTTAATATGTACTAAGTACTCATTATTTGTGAAGATGACACCAGCAACATAGAGCTGACACCTTCATCAATTTTCTAGCTCCGTTCCTGCCTACTCCCTAGTTATATATATTTGTTTATCCCTTCTGATAACAATAAACCCTCGTGTAATGGAAAATACGTTGGTGAACCTGGGAGCAAGCACACCCTATATTTTTAAAAAATTAGTAATTCAGAAAAAAGTCAAAAAAATCAAATCTTTTTGGAAATCAAAGATGATCATGTATTGTACTTGTATACAAAAGATTCACCATGTAATAACTTCTCTTGTTTCCTGGGTGAAAAAGCAGGCTTGAAGGTCCTATATTAAAGTACTATTCACGCTATATTCGTCATAGATTTGTTTTTTTTTGCTTGAAGTCATTGTGAATCATTTCTTGGCCAAACAATTTTATACGAGTACAATATTGGATTATCTTTGATTCCTAAAAGGATTTTACTTTTTTACTTTATTTGAAATTACTACATTTTTTTGGAGTATATAGGGTGCGCCTGCACCTGAGAGCACAAAGTGCGGGTACACTACTCTCTCTGATCCATATCAATTTTCGCTAATATAGATGAATTTCAGACACGTTTTAGTTCTACATACATTCATATTAGTGGCAAGTAATATGAATCAAAAGGAGTAATATAACACTAGTACTATGTATCAACTTGATATAATAAGGCGTCCGGATCCGATGGTTTTCCAGCTGAATTTTATCGATCTTTCTGGGACATAATTAAGGCTGAGCTTTTAGAAGTTTTTAGTGAACTACATAAGGGGTAACTTGAACTTTTTCATATCAATTTTGGTGAAATAATTCTCTTACCAAAAGCGATTGATGTGGAACGGATTCAACAATACAGGCTTATTTGTCTCCTTAATGTTTGCTTTAAGATTTTTATAAAAGTTGCCACTATTAGACTTAATTCGGTGGCTGATCATGTGGTACTTCCATCTCAGACGGCTTTCATGCAAGGTAGATACATCCTAGATGGTGTTATCACTTTGCATGAAACAATCCATGAGATGCACCGCAAAAAGTTGAATGGGGTAATACTCAAAATCGACTTCGAAAAAGCCTACAATAAGATTAAATGGTCTTTCCTTCAGCAGACGCGCAAGATAAAGGCTTTTCCGATGAGTGGCGCACTCTAATTAATAACTTTGTTTTTGGAGAAAGTGTTGCCATCAAGGTTAATGATGCCATTGGTAGATATTTCCAGACAAATAAAGGTTTGAGGTAAGGTGATCCTCCATCTCCATTGTTGTTTAATATTGTGGTGGATATGCTTGCTATTATAATTGAGCAGGATAAAGTTGATGGCTAGATTGAAGGTGTAGTTCCTCATTTGGTTGATGGGGGATTATCTATCCTTCAATATGCCGATGACACAATTTTATTATGGAGCATGACTTGGACAAAGCAAGAAATCTAAAGTTAATTATTTCCGCTTTTGAGCAGTTGTCCGGACTCAAGATAAATTTCCATAAAAGTGAATTGTTCTGTTTCGGTGAGGCCAAAGACGATGCAAACCTATATGCTGAATTATTAGGATGTGGGCTTTGGTATTTTCAATAAGCTATATCGGTATTCCAGTTCATTATCGGAGGTTTACGCTGGCTGAATGGAAAATTATCGAGGCAAGACTTCAGAAACGCCTGAGTAGTTGGAAAGGAAAACTATTATCCCTCGGTAGAATATTAGTTCTCATTAATTCAGTACTAACAAATATGGTACTGTATATGATTACTTTCTTCTAGTTGCCTAAAGGAGTCTTACATAGATTAGATTATTTCCGATCAAGATTACATGGCAATCCACTATCACCAGCAGCTGGCTACACTATTGTTCGTTCTCTAAGAGAAATTCCAATAATATAGCCAACTGCTGGCTATACCAAGATGTCATGTCATTTGTAGTCAACATATAGCTAACATGTACATAGTTGGCTATAAGAATGAAGTACTTTACTAACATATGACCCACATTTCAATCTCACATAGTGCCTAGGAGCACATGCAAGAGCTGGCTATTGCATAAGAGGCTATTGCATAAGAGCCCACATTCCTTCTCTCTCCCCTTTTCTCTCCTTCAAATCATCTAAAATATATTATTTAATGTCTTATAGTCAGCTAACTAGACTTTATTGTACTTTCTCTAAGGCGCTACAACAGATTGGACCGTAGGATTGAAACCATCTACTTTTCAAAAGAGGAAGAGAATTTGCTTGCACGAGAGGGTGCCTCTCGGTAGGAAACTCCTAGGCACTTTTGAAAACAAGACTATTACTCTTAAAAATGAACAGTAATTGCACAGTAAATTTAGTAGCAATTACACTCTTTAGGGCTTGTTTGATACTATATTTTTAGTGGGGATTAGCGGGGATAATTCGCTCCAAACTTAAAATATCTACTTATCCCTAATACATGTTTGGTGCTAGAGTATGAGCGAGTTTAGCCCCCACTTATTCTCACTTTTCCCCAAATTTTAGTGTAATTTTTTCAATCCCTAATACTCTACCCTACCTAGTGGATTGGCAATGGGTTTTGTGGGGATTGGATGACAGCAGAAATTTACCCAATACTCTAGAGTATTATCCCCACTAATCCCACTAAAACACTAGTACCAAATAAGACCTTACAGAAAAAGTGACCAGCCAGGACTAGCCCATGGCGGCATTGTATTAAGTTTTCAGGGCACAAAAGTGCAACGGTGCGTACACGCCCGCGAGTGAGTACCGGGACTCGAACTCGAGCGGGGGGCATCACAGGTATCTTTTTTTCGAGGGTACGCCAAAGGCGTGCCAGATTTTTATAGAAGGCAACAAAGAGTATGTACAAGACACCAACCTAAGCTGCAAACAGCTAGGTGGTGGAACTCCACAAACGCACCCAAAGCCTACTCTCGCGGCACCGGATGCCTCCCTCCTAACCTAGCTAACTCCCATAACTTGAACTCCTCCTTGATTCTCTCCACCAACAAAGTAGGGCTAAGCTGAAGAGTCATGTTTCCGAAAGCTCTTGCGTTTCTCTGTTTCCATATAGACCAAGCAATGAGGATCATCACCCTGGTAGCCATCCGGGCTAGGCCTCGGCTGCAATACACTAGGGAACCAGGCAAGTTGTCGACGGCCCGCAGCCGTCGGCACAGCATCACCTGCCGTCGGCCCACGCCTGTGCCGACGGCTGCCGTCGGCACACCGCCGTCGGCACAATAACGCCTCGGCACAGGCAAAGTTGCCGTCGGCACAGGCTGGCCGTCGGCATAGAAATAACGCCGTTTGGTAATTCTGGCTCGATTTTTTTCAAAAAAAAATTCAAATGTTTTTTCAAAATTTTTATCCCAATTTTTTTAATCTCTCACATGCACCATTTTAACTCTAACTACACTTAATATTAATATTAGGCCAAATTCCACTCATGGTCAAACTTCCCGGTCAGTCACCCGTCCTCACACTACTCCACCCCTAGCACGCTTAACTTCTCGGTTCCATTTAGACTAGTTTCCATGAAAGAAATGACACCTTGTTGACAATAATACCATATCAATACTATTAACCCTTATTACTTGATGTTGCACATCATTATTTTTTGAATTCCAAACAATTACCTACATAAACTACAAGAATAAATATATTAATCTTGAATTCAAATGGATAATAAAATTATTATTTTTCTTTTTTATTTAATATGGAATAATTAATATCTTTAAATCTGTAAATCAAAATTTGACAAATAATATGTCTAAATCTATTAGAAAAATGAGAGGAATCCAAATATGATATCTATATCATATTTTGAATCTAAAAATAATTTTTCCATAAATTCATGAGCATTAGATCTTGTACTAGTAGTTCAAATCTGGTCGGCCTCCTACCGATTCGGCAGGAATTTGTCTTTTTCATGAGGGATGGACGGAAAAGTTCCAGATACACCGGTTGGGAAATTTTACATATTAGATGGTCTAGTATTTTTTTTAAATGTGTTGGTACCAATGTGAAAGTTTAATTTGGTGGTTGCTTCACAAAACATCGCGTTTTCGGCACCTCAAAAATGGAAAATGGCTTTTTCGTGCGATGAAAATGAAAATTTCCTCCTGCAACATCATAAGACATCTCAAGATACACATGTGTGCATAATATAGGCACATTATCACAAACTATGCCGCGATTCTATCGATAACATTGGTCGTTTGACCTAAATATCATGAAACCTCGAACATGATAGCTCATTTTGTGAAGGATTTTTTTGATGTTCGCAATTTTCCAACTTTAATATTTTTCCTTGCAACTGTGACATATAATATAACAACACGTGAAGGTTTCACATTGTTTGGATCATTTTCGAATTCTTTATGCCCGTTTCAAACTATATTCAAAACGGCGGGCATGAAGATCCTTTGCCCGGGGCTGAGGCTCGCCAAACTTGCACTGGATCTCTGATGAAATAGCATGTTTTGAATCTAAAAATGATTTTTACAAAAAATCTTGAGCATTATATCATGTACCTGTAGTTCAAATCTGGTCGGCCTCCTACCGATACAGCAGAAATTTATCTTTTTCATGAGGGGTGGACGGAAAGGTTCCAGATACATCGGTTGAGAAATTTTCCATCTTAGTTGGTCTAGTATTTTTTTTTAAAATGTGTTGGTGCCTATGTGAATCTTTAATTTTGTGGTTGCTTCACAAAACACCCTGTTTTCGACACCTCAAAATGGAAAATGGTTTTTTCGTGCGATGAAATGAAAAACTTCCTCCTTCAACATCGTAAGACATCTCAAGATACACATGTGTATATAATATAGGCACATTATCACAAACTGTGCTACGATTCTATCCATAACATTGGTTGTTCTGTGTGAAAGCCATAAAATTAACATCGAATATGATAGCTCATTTTTGAGAAGGTTCTTTGAGATATTTTAAATATTCCAAGTTTGATATTTTTCCAACATAGAACTTATTTTTCTAAAAAAATTGATATATTATTTGTATTTTGCTGAATTATAATGATTTAGTTATGATTTTTTGAAGATTAATGTGGTAAAATGGAAAAATAGGCACAGGGCTGAAATATGTGCCGACGGGCCTGATGCTGTTAGCTCGCTGTCAGGGCGGAGAAGCTGTGCCGACGGCTGAAACTGTGTCGACGGTTGCCGTCAGCACAGACCTTCATGTGCTGACGGTTTACCTGTGCCGACGGCTGACCTGCTGGCCTGGCCGGAACGAGTCATGTGCCGACGGCCCCGATATTTTGCCGTCAGCACAGGATCTGGCCGTCGGCACCTTGACTGGTTCCCGCAGTGATAAGACCTTACAGATGTCATGCACTTCAGCACTTGTCGTGTACTGGTCTCATGCTTCCGCAGTATTCTTACCGGTGCGACGCCATCGTCGCCCCTGCGCTCCGGTCGCGGCGACGGTGACAAAGGACATCTTCCTAGGGCCCCGGTGAGCATCTGCCTAAGGAATCCGTTGCAGGTCTCATGCCGATGCCGTATGACGCAAAGAAGCAAGTCGGAGAAGAAAATGCCGCGCCGCCGTAAACCCGAATGCTGCCAGTGTTGCCGGGGCCGGAAACTTGGCACGAAGGCTTGGACGGCTAGAATGTCCAAAGTCCAAACGCCTAGCTAGGGAAACCAACAATCGGCGACGGCCGACGGCCGACGTCGTGTCGACGCGTGCGCACCGCTATCCCGGCTCCGGTGTGAGTCGTCGACGCGACCTGAATGTCCTGCCGGCGAGACGTCCTCCGCACTCGATCGATGCTGGAACATGGAAGGATGGAGGATCGTTACGGGCTCACTTCATCACTTGCATTGCATCGGGAAGCGCCATGGCCTGTGCATGTTCTGGGATGGCCGCTCTGCGCGAGCGCGGCGTGCGTCGTGCCAGCGCGGCGCGTCCATCAAATAGGTTCGGGGGCCACAAGGGACTGATCGATGTGGGCGATGCTGGTGCTCGAAGCCAACGCCAACTTGGACCTCCTATATATGCGCAAACCGTCCGTGCCGCCGTTCGCATGGCATGCATGGCGGCGGCTGTTGTCGGTGCCTTTTCTATGGCGACGGCGCCTTCCAGGCAGAGCCCGACGTCAGCCGCGAGGACGTCGTGGACGGTGGGTGAAACAGTCAAGAAGAGATGCATCCGGCGTCCCTGCTGAATGGCAAGCACGGAGGAGAGCACGGGCCGGGCTCGTCGTCCAGCCAGTCCAAGCACATCGGTACCCAGCTTACGTAAACGGGCATGTGGCTGCGCGTCGTCAGCACATCATGCTCGTGTCATCACTATGCTTGTATGCATGGCCCGTGCCGCTGCGACGCCGCCGACGCCTCTGGTCCGGCCGCGCGGTGATTTTGACGCCCCTTGCCGCACCTTGGAACACGAATGCCATCTTGGACAACGACTCCGCGTGGGGCACCTCCGGCCAAGCTAGCTACCGAAGAAGTACGTAGACGGCCGTATGCGTACGTCAGCACCGCGTCATGCGCGTGTCATTCGTATGCGTAAGCATGCATGTCGGCCACTGTTTTCGTTGTCGTTGCCGTTGCCGCCTGACGCCGACGACGCTCTGTGGAACTTAGTCCGGCTTACGACGTCGGCGCCTTCTCTGCTCGCCGTCGAACACAATCCTTGGCCGCTCAGGTTGAAATTTCGGCATGTCATGCATCGGACTGTGCTCTAGAGAGGGCCATGGACGGCGACAACGTTCCGGTGCTGCCGCGCAAACCACTGCTCGCTCTCGTAGGCCTAGAGTCGTCGCGGGAACGCCTCTGTACGTCCTGGTCGAACGCGGCGCTATGGCCGCGAGCCTCACGTCGTAGGTAGAACGTGTGGTGTGATCTTGGCCGCGGCCCGCGGATATTGGCCGGTGCCTCCGTGACGCCCCGCCGCGGCGCGCTCGGGGCCGAGTCATGCTCCTGCGTGCTTACACACACGTACGGCTCTCCGCACATAGTCGAAGCTGTCCTCGACGTCTTGCCCTGCCATGAACCTGTAAATCCTACTCTGGCCGCAACGACGCTTGCTCGCCGTCGGCGACCGCGCACTTCCTCTTGACCGGTGACGTCCTGCGCCAAGTCGGCGGCACGCTGCTGTGTCTACTTGAGGAAATGGCCATAGAGCGCGCCGCAGATGATGGAAGATGTCCCCTCGGTGTCGCGCGGGTGTACAGATGGAGCTCGCGAGTCACGATTGACGACAACATGCAGAGTGAGTATAACGCACAAGGGCAAGGCAAGGCCACTGCAAAGAGGCAGGAGATAGCATCGGATCGCCGCAACTGATTGCGACCGTGATAGGCTCCAGCTGTTGGGTTTTATACCATACAAAGATACACGAGAGCCCAGGGATTACAAATCGATCCATGGAACATGGCTTGGCAACTCAACCACCACTCTTTCTCGCCTCCTCATCGATCTCGGCTTCCACGGACCGGAACGCCGTCGCCATCCATCAAATACAACAAGACGCAGACTAGGTAGCTAAACCCAAACAGACAGCGATTCAGAGGGGAATGCAATCTACAATCGCACGCACAGATAATACTGTATAATAATACACTAATACACTAGTTCATAGTCAGTCGCGTCAGTCAGCGTCAGCGACAGCGAGACATACTATTAGTTAGATGTTGCAAGTCTCAAACTATTCCTCGGCAAAACTGTCGTGCCTCACGAATCATCGCTCTGATTACGCCGTACGCCTCCAAGAGAGCGTTTCCAGACACCAAAAAAACAGAGCATTGTTGCTCTACTTGGCCACCTACATCATCAAGGCTCCACGCTCTAAACGAGCCCACCACGGAAGTTGTCCTGGTAGTTACCTGGGAACTGCAGAACCTGACCATAGTGCTGGTAGTGCTCATCATTGAGAAGAATCAGTCGAAGCTGGCCCTGTGGCCCGATGGCCTGGTCAAGGTTGTAAATCTCACACTCTTCCAGGTAACCAAGTAGCTCAGCTTCTAGAGCATCTTCGTCTTCCTCTTCCTCTTCCGCATCCTGCTGTCCCGGCTGAACCTCTTCCACACCATCTCCACCTTGGACTAGCACCTTGTTTCTTTGATGCAAGCCGTAATTGCTCATCTTCTTCCACTTCCTGATGCGTTTCCACAACAAGCCTGCCAAAGCTTGTTGGACAGTGTACAGCATCTTGCCCTCCATGTCTTCCAATACACACTCGATCCTCGTTGCCTCACAGAAAAGTATGATTGCACGTAGGAGCGCTCTCCTCAACGCTACATCAGTAGATGCCGGATCAATGAGCACATGATAGATATCAAGAAAAGCAGTGATTTCTCCTGTCGGGATTGTTGTTGTTGTAGTGTGTCTGCCCCCAAAGTTCAGAGCTGTCTTGCGTAGGTATGCCGGCATGTTCTTCTCCTGATCCTTGAAGTAAAACCAGTCACTCCAAACATTACCCACACGCCGGCGAAAAGCCAGCAAGTACTGATTCTGATCACATATCAGCAGCTCTGCATAGATGCCAGGTCGATCTGGGTTCTCCAGTCTGATTATATGGTAGGTCAGTCCTCCCTGAGGGTGTTTCCTGGATGTCATTGGCACCTGTCTGAAATCAACCAAACCAATACGTCTCTCCCTATCTTTTTTAAGGCCCATCACGCGTTGGTATTCATGAAGGCCTCCTAGCACGCTCAAAGAAATGCTGGGCAAGTCCTGCCAATAGACAACAAATAACTTATAAAGGATCTGTTTATGGATGGTCACACTCCATCCATCTCAAATAGTATAATGTTCAAGCTTTTGTAACCTGTAATATAATATGTTGCGCACAATTTTCCGTTCATGTCAAACTTTGCAAAGTTTGATCAATTTAACATATAAAATAATACAAACATTTACAAAATCAAATGCATATAATATGAAAGGTTTCCTTGGCCACTAACTGCTGGGACCAGTAAAGACCAACATGCAGCCACTTGTTGCTTGTAGACAACATGCACTCGGCATAGTCAGAGAGTCAGTTAAGGCTAATTACTTGCAGAGAAAATCATCACTAAATTTCCTTGTTAGCCATAATGGCCTTAAATACTCTACTACCTAAAAAATTGTATTTTCGGAAATGGCCTTGCAAACAAAGACAGAGGGTACACCAAGTTTATCAAAATGTACAAATATCTACAGTACCAATGTCAAAATCTACAATACCCACACAACTACTTCAAACTAGAGTCCAGAGAAGGAAGTAGCGGAATAGTATAACGAATCTCCAAGCCGTTCACAGAATCACAGGGGCCAGCTGAGAAATTATTTATACCTCTAAGTGTCTCTGCCACGGGGCGTGGGGAAGGGGCATCTCGGGCCTCTCCGGTCTCCGCTCGGCCGCCCACAATCTGAAACGCGAGGAAACCCTTGTTGGGTTAGTGCAGGACCAAACAGATTAAAAAAAGAGGGTTTTTTTCGCCCCAGGTCGCTCTACATTCATCCACGCATCGATACATATTATTCATACAAAAAAAAGCAAATTACTTTGGTTGGTCTCGATCACGCCGGACCTAAACCGAGCTCTGCCTGTAGAGTGGCGGCGGGGAGGGAGAAGCCAAGTAGCAGGCGAGGGTTTGAGGAAGAAGGGGAACAGTGGAGTGATATATGTCTCGTGCTGGGAATAGAAGATTTGTCTGATTTACCCCTCTACTCATTTGACCATGCTGACCCGCTATCCCGATTTTATTCTTTTGTGTTTTTTTTTTTTTGAAACTACACACATAGACGAGAAATAACTCTACACACATATTCTTTTGGGTTTTTCGAACATAAAATCCTGATCTGTCAACACACATAGACGAGAAAATTACAAATAACACCACATTTGGGTCAACTACTAAAAATATGTTTTTTTTTTGTGGCAAATCACCGCAGTCTACCCGCAGGCAACTCCAAATAACTCTATCGCTTGCAAGACTGGCGTGGCGATGACGGTAACGACAGAAAAAGGAACTCTATTCCCTCTCTCTCAAAATAACATGCTCAAATTTATTGAGTTAAGGACGTATCTTTTTATAGAATCTCCAGCCACGGTTTCCAAAGCATCCCCAAACAGCACTGGATTTAGCGTTTGGGAACGCTTTTTCTTCGGGGATGTCACTCAGCCGCGTCCCCCAAACAGAAATTGAGATTTTTTAAATTTAATCGAAAACAGTGGAATCCATTTAAACTTTCTATATATTGCATAGATTTGAACAAAATTTGATGAAATTTTAACCTAAACCCTAATCTAGTAGTACTTGCGGCGCCCAGAGGCGACGTAGTACTGGTGGAAGTTGTACATGCCGTCGTCGACGACGTCCTGCTTGCCACGCTCGTCGGGCTTGTCCTTCACCGCGCCACTAGGCCCAGCTTCGCCATCGTCGGTGAGGTCGACGAGTGGCATCCCAACGTCACGGATGAACATGGCGATCGCCGCGTCGACGTCACCACCCAAGCGTCCTTGTCGTTCAAGGACGCGATGAACGCCGCGTGCAACCATGGGCAGTCCTCGGGGTCGTCGCTGCTGGTGATGAGGTGCTGCCACCGCTCGTACTCTGTCATCTACGCGGTCTTCACGGCTTCCTCGTCGTCCTGTTCCTCCTTCAGCTTCGGCTTCGGAACTAGGAGGGCGTCGCCGGCGCACCTCTGCTGCTGCCGCGCTGGCTCACGGATGGTGTTGCCCCACCTCCTAATCTTCGACGGCGTCGCGTACTCGGGCTCCTCCTTCTCCTCGCGCTTCGACACGATGTACGACGTGGCGCGGTGGGAGGAAGACAATGTCCGCGCCGGACCCAAAGAAGAAGAGTTGCGAAGCTACCACTACCACTTCAACGTCAAGATCTTCGACGGGACCATGTGCCACCGCCACTACCACTTCGACGATGACGACTAGGAAATGCAAAGATGAAGACGATGTAGTCTTCTACTATGTCTTTATTATGTTTTTATTCAAGCTCTATTAATTTGCTTCAAGCAACTATCCAAATATGTATGCCACATTTGAAAAATGAGATGATATGCGAGATGATTTGGCCAACACCGAACCGGATGGCATGGATGATATGTACTATCTGGACTGGCCGGCCGGACCGCGAGATACATCCTATCTGCGCGCCGGCCTAAATGGATAGAAATAGATCGTTTGGATCATCGATTTGGATCGGCCGCTAGAGATGCCTAAGGATAACTATGTTACTCATGTGCTGTCAACAAGGCATGCATACCCTCCAGTATGATGCCACGTTCCCCTCTTATGAACTACGCTAGTATCACGATAGTATAACATCAAATGCATGCATGCTCTGCTCAACACTCATCAGATTAAATACTAGCTAACTATTAGTTATCTGTTTTCACAAAAATACATGGTCGAATGGATGCATGCATATAAGTATAAGATTATTATTATTAGAGTAAATTTCACTTTTTACCCTGTAGTTGTGCACTTCTGACACATATTACCCCATTTAGTAGAACTTCTACCGAAATATCTCATTTAGGAGATCTTAAACATGGTTTTAACCCAGTTTAAGCATTTTATTTGTTTTGGTTAGATAGGACCAACATGTTACGTCGATGTGGAGCGAAAAAATGAGTAAAGATCGGAGGTCAGCATCGACGATCAAGTCCAGACTTCTCAGCTCCAATTGTTGCATTCCTTGTCGTCATTCTGATAATTTGGAACCCTATTCATCAGTTCACACCTTTCAAAATGGACATCCATAAAAAATTGAGGGTTCAAAGCTTCTAAAAGGGGTTTTCTAGATGAGTTTTCGTTAAATGGGGTAATATGTGTCACAAATGTACAACTAGCGGGTAAAAAATGGAATTCACGCTTATTATTAAACAGGGAACTAGCACAATAGCATGGCATGAATGCTTCGTTGTGGTAGGATGCTCTCTAGAGATTCCAAGATAATCTAGAGGACCAGTGGCTCAAACAAAGGAGCAACATTAACGGAGGAGGCGGAGCAGATCATTGATGATTGGGCAAGCTGGAAGGCTGCTGGTTTAGGAGAGAAGATAGTCAAAACTCTCTAGGCTCTGGACTGGTGTAAATGAGTAACTCTATGTGCAATGTTAAGCTATTTTTGTAAACAACTATTTCTTCTAGTATAAAAATATGGCACGTCTTTGACATGCTTAAAAAAAAGATGGAGAAAACAAAAGACAACATGCATTCATATACGTTTTTAAATTAAATAGAAGTACGGTCAAGACAAAGGGAGTACAGATGAAAGATTTCCATCAATCATAAAAATAAATAATGAGACCAGCCAGGGAGCATCCGTCAATCCGAGGATTCGAGCCCGGGTGGGAGTGGGAAGCACGCGCTCCTGTTCTCTTTCCATTAATCATCAAAACACAAAAATGATAATAGAGGGCACTGTAGTATAACTAAAACAGAAAGCGTAAACCAAGAATACGCTAAAGCTCCTAATAGACGGGCCGGCCAAAGTCAGTTCTCTCAACTCGCAAAGTGCCAAACGTAACCAGAGGAGTGTAGATCTAGGTTTCCCCACCAGGAACAGAGCGGCGGCGGCGGCGGCGGCGACAGCGGCAGCGGCAGGGCAAGAAGATCAACTGCATCGGCTCGCCGAGATGGAGGGGGATTCGGAGATGACGGAGGAGGTGGGGAGAAAGAGGGAAATCCAGAACGGTTCGGAGATGGCCGGGGAGAGGAGAACGTCGAGGAAGATCACACCGATCGAGTATCCATCATGGATGAATGCTTCCGACAAGCGGAAACATGAGAGTTATATGAAGCTATTGGTGGCCAAGTGGAACGCCCGGAACCCCAATGCGACGCCGCTTGTGCTGGAAGAGCTCACGCAGGAGCAGCGGGCGTGGCTGAAACAAGAGCATTTGGCCAGGGAGAAAGAGATTGGCGAGGCGTACGTAGCCAGGATGAAGGAGGAAGACGCGAGAGTGGAGGCGGAAAGGGATCCGAACGAAGACAACGACGACCGGCTTTACCAACACTACCGAGAGCATTGGGAGTGGAAAACAAACAAAGAGTTCGGCTCCTTCGAGGACAGGAGTAAGTTCATATCTTAGTGTACGCCCTGATTACTTCGGTTCTGGTATTGCTATATGATGCTATTTAGTTCCATTGCTTCTCTCCTTTGACTATATGTACACATATCTGCTATGTTCCTACTATACTAGTTTCGCCCTTTCTAGACAGATAGAGGTGATGTGACTTGATCAAAATTTCCTAGCACTGCATACGTAGGCTGATTATCTCTTTACCAAATTGAAATCTTCTGTCACTATATGCAGCTCGGATCCCTGCTATGTGCTTCACGGTTGATCCGATGCCTCGTATCAGCAGGACCATGCGTTCCATGCAGATCTTTTCAGTCAAAGTCAAGGAAGTGTGCGGGGATTTACACTGGCCGCTGGATGTGTTTGGTATCATTGCTGTGAGGGACGACCTGGATTACAATCGAAATGTCATCTTTGAGCGCAACAGGGACAACTGTCAAACCCTCAATGAGCAGGTTCATATCCCTTACCATTCATAAACTTATGTTACTTAAATTAGAGAAATGTCTACAGCTCTGTTTATGTCGAAACTCACAAAAGTTAATGGGAACTGTCTGGAAAATCAGTTGCACGCCATACGCGTTTTTTATTACAAAATAGATACAAGGGAAATAACCATTGTGTCCCTCATTCTGTTTTATGATAGTGTATTTGTACTTGATAGTTTCTGGTGTTTCTTGTGAGGTTGGCAGCATAATGTATTCGGGATTTTGCAAGTTCTCAGAAAACAATTGATTTATACGTGGCTTGGGTCAATGTTCTTTGAGCAATGTATCAGACAGAAACAGCAACACGTTTTCCTTTTTAATGTTAATAATGTATTTGGGCTAATACTTTCTGCTATCATTTGTCGTACACCCCTCATATTGTTCTATATTATTCTTGGTATTCTGCATGTCTGTAATTTCAGAATGTAAGATGCTTTAGTTTACTCATTTAGTCAAACCTTTTACAGCCATGGCATCTGTTAATGTGCTTTAAGCTTCATCTGCACAACTCAACGCAGCAGATTTTCATTTATTTATGTTACTAGTGCAACAACATCAAAAACATAAAAGCCTTTTGCCCCAAAGCAAGTTGGGGTAAGCTTTTCTTATAAAACCTTGGGCTTCCCATTCCTGTGTGATGGCTGTTACACCAACGCGCGTGCAGGCAAGACATGCTGGCACGCTCTGCTGATCAGTCATATCCACCAGATTTTATGTTACTAGTGCATTTATTCAAAAATACTCTGCTATAGTTTGTCTTATATACATCACATCATTTATGCTATGCAAATATGTACTTAAATCAATGGTGTTGGTGTGTCGCGTGCAGGATCCATATTTGGTACTAACAGGTCCTGTCCGTGCTCCTGTGACTATGTTTGGGCCTATGCGTTTGGACGTCATCCTGAAGGTGAGGCGCACTAACGAATCCGAGGACAAAGTTCTAAGCCTGATAGGCGAACGCTATGAATGCTGTGAATCTGTCAATTATCAGGCGAGTAATGGACAGTGTGCCATCAGATCGTGTGTGAGCAGTGAGAAATATAAAAGCAAGCTCAGTACACTGGAGGTGACATGTGGCATTGTGGTTAAATCCATCGAGGCCACAATCAGTGTCCATATTATTGAAGGGTCATGGCCAGATGGATTCAGCGGGCAATTCACTGCCTTTACTGCTAGTGTCAGTCACATGAAGGTGTCGCTATTAAAATTTGGAGATGGAAGTGTGCCTGTTTCTGCTGCTGATGGCACCCTGGAGCTCTCACGATGTGTGGTTTCTGTTGAAAGATTTGGGGAGCTGCGAATTTGTGCATCAGCGTGGAAAGGCAGCAACAAGTTTGAGCATGAGGTGTCCTTTCAACCTTCGCAATCTGGTAGAAGCTCTCATCCTCTTACAGTTGGCTCGTGTGAAATGGAAGTTACCGTTTGCTGGTCTCTTTTTCCGGTACGTTATCCCACCACTATCTGCACTTCTTCAAGCAATGGTGTGGCAGGCAAGGTTGCGTGAAGTGATAGTATGATAACAACTAATCCATTGATGCAAGTGCCTATGCAGTTTGATTAGCTATATTAATCAACAATTGTGTGAGGCTGGTGCACATCTGATCTGTGCTTTTATGTAGCGGGACATGTACTTCTGAAACTTAAGATTGCGGCTGTTGCTTCGGAAGTATTGCGTTAACTTGTATGAAGTTGTGTTTTATGCTAATTAATGACATCCTGATCTATCTGAATATTGTTTCATTGCGTGGGAGTATTAATTAGCTGATGTCTGAGATTTATGCTAGCATGTTCTCATCTGGCCTGTGTTTTTACGTATTGATATACGTGATGTGATATATGATGTGATATATTAATGTACTGCTGAACTTAAGGGTTGTGTTTGCCACTTCTGAAATGCTGTCCCAACTTGTATGAAGTTACTTCTATGCTAACGATGGTTTCATGCATGGAGGAAGTTAGCTTTGCTGTTTTAATAAACCATCGTGCTGGCTATATCTATACAACTCAAAAATTCAAAATGACATGTATTTTTGAACTCCTTACAAATTCAGAATCTTCTATATTTTAGAGTCCGTCCCAATCATACTGGATTAATGTGCATGTATACATATGATCCCCTTCTTTTAGCAGTCGTTGTACTTGATTATACATAGTGTAGAGTTTCTGTACATCTGGCCATCCAAAGTATACATGGCCGTCTCGAAAGACTAAACAAAGGCAGAAGACAAGTGTCTGGCCATCCAAAATACTACTAGTATAATTTTATACATGGTCGCCTTGAAAGATCAGAAGCAGAAGAAAAGTGTCTTCCAGGTCAAAATTTGCACTGAGTTAAATTTGCCGTGACAAGTCATGTTTGGCACGAGCTCACGATGAGAATCAGCATTTAGTCCCCCTCCAGTCACATTTCCTACAGGACTACAAATGGTTTGCACTTACATCTCTTGCTCTTCGAGGAGCGGCACTTAGCTTTGCAAGTTCTGTTTCAGAAACCATGTGTGTAAATTTGGGAAAATCCACGAGCAACGTCAACTCAGTCCAGGATGACAAGTTGACTAATGAAGATGTGAGCACGGGGTTTGCTTGAGAATGATTCAAACTAGTTATTCTTAGATAACAAAACAGAACATCGTGACAGTTCAGAGTACAAATCCAGGCATAAAGCCAAATATAGTAGAAATGAAACTATCATGTTACATACATTTTCAGTGTTACACTGTGGAGGCCCCGCGAACACTCAGTAATTTTTTTTTGAAAGAAAGGCAAAAGATTTGCATTAATTTATTGTTAAAGAAGAGCAAAGCACAAGCAAGGTTTCAGTTTTACAGCCCGTTGGCAACAACCCCTAGGGGATAACAAAAAGAGAACACTAATCTCGACCCAAGAATTTAGCCCCCGCAAAGAACCAAGATCTAGCTTCAAACTTGATGCGTTCTAGAGTTGCTGTAGCCATTGAGCTCATATGCTTGAAGACTCTAGCATTTCGCTCATTCCAAAGTTCCCAAGAAACAAGCATGACGAGGGAGGCATCAGCTTTCCTTCTACCGGGGTGCACATGGACAATATACAGCCACCAACGGAATATAGAACCAACTAGAACATGATAGCCGGCGCCCGTCCATATTAATGAACTAAATAGAAAGTAAGTTAGAAAATGTGGCTAATTTAGATACCCAATTTTGATTACACATGCCTCAATCAAGATGGACTACATTGGTTCACAATTGAGAGTCGCGCTTAATGTTACAGCTACACACTAATGCATAAACATAAACAAAAATAAAAATAAAGTTAAAGATAGTTTACACGTATTGTGTTTTGGATATCCAATTAAGCTGACTTTTAACATTTTAATGACGAACTTAGTGTCACCCTTGCATATCCGTATCCAGTGTTCAAAATAAACTGTCGTTTACATATCATGCACCCTTTGGGTGATATTCGAACCAAGCGTGGATATTATCTCTTAATATACTTTAAACTAAAACCCCATAATCATACTCCTTGACAAAATTCACATGTATGTCGTAATTAACTTGTTGTAGCATGTCCCACTGTGGTTGATGGAAAGGTTATCTTGACATAATGTGCGTATATGACCTCGACATAAGCACACTTGTAGTGAGACCTAAGTATATAAAGAATTTATATGAGTCTAGCAAAGTAATATTTTTTACTAATAAATCTGGACTATGGCATTAACAGTAGGGGAGCGCTAGGAATTGGATTGTAATATCCCATGTTTAGAGACGATCGAGGGGTAGATTTTAGAAAGGGATGTGCATTGCATCGTAAATTATGGGGAAATTTCGCGCTTTTAAAACAAAACTGCATCGAAGGGGGACAAGTTTCTCTCTCGACACCTTACAGGGTTAGGGTTTCGAGAGTGCGACAAACTTGCTTCTCATTCAACTAAGTTAGGGTTTTGAGAAGAGAGGAGAGATATTGCATCACAACTTAAGTTGCATGATTTAATTCAAACTTAAGTTGCATGATTGAAATTCAAACCTAAGTTGAATTTGAATTTCAAATTCAAATAACAAATGAATATCTCCTAATTCAAATGTGAGGTAATTCATTAAGTAAATTGTAAATAATAAAGAACTTGAATAGTACAAATATAAAGTAAAGCTCATTAGAGAAAAGTTGAGCTTTATTGATAAACACACAAGATACATTGTCTTTACAATATCCAGAAATGAAATATGAAATATTACAACATATTACAAGAATTGGAAAATTATAAAAAAAGAAAGAAAAGTACAATGAAATGATCTATCCTAAACTACAAGCTAATCTTCATGAGATGCTTGAGCCTGATGATCTTGATCTTCACTTTGATCATCATCTTGATCCCTGCACACAACAAAGCCAAAACAGAAATTATGCCAAGTGGCAAAGCCACTTGGCAGGTTAGCAAAGAAAATAGAATCTGGTGGATAACATCACAGCTCTGCCGAGCTGATCCTTTCACCAAGCCAGGTACCAAGCACCTGGTACACACACACACTAGCCTAGCTATGCCCAACAGCAAGTCACCATGGGTGCATGCAGCACAACACACACACACAAGCCAGTGAGTCACCAAGTGTTGCCAGGCTAAGCTGTCGACCAGGAGAGCAAAGAAAGATTCATATAAAACCTTTTCCACCGCCAGAACCAGCAGTTCATCGACAAGCAGCTGGGTAAGTCCATCAGAAACACAAGAACTCAAGAACGGGAAGAACAGCACTGCTGTTCAACCTGCTCAAACCACCACAGCACCAAATCAAGCACCACAGGATTGCAAGGAGGAGCAGGGCAAGCTAATCAAATAGCAATGAAGCAATCCTCTACACCAACAAATAATCTAGGAGCTGGAGTGAGGTATAAACCAGATCATCCTGAGCAAAACCAAGTTTTGCTCATAAATAAGCATACTATGCATCACAGGAGCACAGAAGGGTAGAATACCCTGTTTGTGTCATCATCTGGCTACAAAGCCATTTGGTGCAGGCAAATAGGGTTAAGGCCAATAGGTAATCATCCTAAGGGAACATCAGTTATGCAAATCAGTGCATAACTAAGGAAATCCAGCAAAGAAAGAAATCACAGCTAGCCAAGCCCAACACACTTAGCACCTATAGCTAGCTAGGCCATCAGACCATAGACAAATTCTTGTCTATATAAATTCTCAGCATCAAAAGCCACTGGAAGTCCAGAATTGGATCAACCAGTGAGCAATTATACAATTCCAGCAAGCAAACACCAACCATAGCAAGCCACAGAAGAGGGGAGCTACCCATGACAGCATCAAGAGCTGCCAGGGCCACCTCAACCCCAAAGCCAACACTTGAAACCACCACATCATCACCCATCAGGGTTCAATAGTGGGCTAGGGTACCAACCAGTGGTTGTCATCCAACTAGCCCTAATAAATTTATTGAAATGATCATCACTGAATCCCAGTTCACATCATTCATCTATTTATTAAAGCAAGGTAAACAGATAAATGAAACAAACAAGCAATTGATGCACCAGAGCCTTGCAAGTGATCCAATGGATCATTGCAAGCATCCACTGATGCTTGAGCAAGCACCATCACACACAGGCCAAGCCTGTGTGATGCACACACAACACAGGATGAGCATCAGATAGTCATAGAGAGAAGCACACCAATTATTCATCAAGCATCTGATGATCATATGATCACCAGAGCTTGCTAGCTCTTGCTACAGATTACCATAGCCAAGCACAGCAACAGGAATTAACCAGCTACTGAATAATTACACCAAGCCATAACTGAATAAACAGATACTGAATTAATGACCTTATGATTGTATCCAGAAGCACATCAAAGGCATGATGAACCTCTGGATCAAGATACACAAATAAAGCACATAGCACTCATCACTGGAAAACACTGTTAAGCCAACAATAATGCCCAATTAAGCATGCTCATGAATTTAAGCACAAGATATGACACATCAGAGCACTGGCACTTGCAAATTTGCAAGGAATACACACTGTAATCAAGCCAGGGCAGCATACATGAATACACTTGAGTGTTTAGCAAGAATAATAACAAGAACAGAGGCACAGAGATAGACTTAAGCAAGATTTGCAAGCATAAGTGATACGTCTCCAACGTATCGATAATTTCTTATGTTCCATGCCACATTATTGATGTTATCTACATGTTATATGCACATTATATGTCATATTTATGCATTTTCTGGAACTAACCTATTAACAAGATGCCGAAGAGCCAGTTGTTGTTTTTTTTTTTTTTAAATCCTAGTAAGGAAATATTCTCGGAATTGGACGAAATCAACGCCTGGTCCTATTTTGCCACGAAGCTTAAGACCGAAGAGTCAACGAAGTGGGGCCACAGGTGCCCAAACTGGGCGGCGCGGCCCTGGCCGCGCCGATGGTGTGGGGCCCCTGCCCTCCCCGACTTGCCCTTCCGCCTACTTAAAGCCTCCGTCGCGAAACCCCAGCGAGAGCCACGATACGGAAAACCTTCCAGAGACGCAGCCGCCGCCAATCCCATCTCGGGGATTCAGGAGATCGCCTCCGGCACCCTGCCGGAGAGGGGATTCATCTCCGGAGGACTCTACACCGCCATGGTCGCCTCCGGAGTGATGAGTGAGTAGTTCACCCCTGGACTATGGGTCCATAGCGTAGCTAGATGGTTGTCTTCTCCTTGTTGTGCTTCATTGTTGGATCTTGTGAGCTGCCTAACATGATCAAGATCATCTATCGTAATTCTATATGTTGTGTTTGTCGGGATCCGATTGATAGAGAATGCTATGCTATGGTAATTATCAAGTTATTACATATGTGTTGTTTAAGATCTTGCATGCTCTCCGTTATTAGTAGAGCTCTGGCCAAGTTTTTACTCTTAACTCCAAGAGGGAGTATTTATGCTCGATAGTGGGTTCATGCCTGCATTGATGGGATGATGAAAGTTCTAAGGTTGTGTTGTCTGTTGCCACTAGGGATAAAACATTGATGCTATGTCCGAGGATGTAGTTGTTGATTACATTACGCACCATACTTAATGCAATTGTCTGTTGTTTGCAACTTAATACCGGAGGGGTTCGGATGATAACCTGAAGGTGGACTTTTTAGGCATAGATGCGGTTGGATGGCGGTCTATGTACTTTGTCGTAATGCCCAATTAAATCTCACTATATTTACCATGTCATGTATGTGCATCGCGGTGCCCTCTCTATTTGTCAATTGCCCGACTGTAATTTGTTCACCCAACATGCTTTTATCTTATGGGAGAGACACCTCTAGTGAACTGTGGACCCGGTTCAATCTTTCTTGAAATACAATCTACTGCAATACTTGTGTTTTACTGTTTTCTTTGCAAACATCTTCCACTCGATACGTTTAATCCTTTGTTAAGCCGGTGAGATTGACAACCTCACTGTTTCGTTGGGGCAAAGTACTTTGGTTGTGTTGTGCAGGTTCCACGTTGGCGCCGAATGGTGTTGCGCCGCATCACATTTCGCGACCATCAACCTTCAACGTGCTTCTTGGCTCCTCCTGGTTCGATAAACCTTGGTTTCTTTCGAGGGAAAACTTGCCTGTGCGCATCATACCTTCCTCTTGGGGTTCCCAACGAACGTGTGAGTTACACGCCATCAAGCATATTTTTCGCCGTTGCCGGGGAGATCAAGACACGGGGAGTCTCCACTTCTCAATCTCTTTACTTTGTTTTTGTCTTGCTTTATTTTATTTACTACTTTGTTTGCTGCACCTAAACAAAACACAAAAAAATTAGTTGCTAGTTTTACTTTATTTACTGTCTTGCTCTCTATATTGAAAACACAAAAAAAATTAGTTACTTGCATTTGCTTTACTTATTTCATCATGTTTCCTTTTAATCTTACCACAAAAGACATACCGGTAGGACGCGGGTCTATCATTGGGAGAAATAATATAGAAGAATTCTTCAATCATGTTAGTATTACTGAAAATTTTGAAGATAGACACTTGGTAGAACTTGCACCTACCTATGAAATTGCTGCTGCTGCTTTAGTTCGCATGTTGGAAACTAAATTTGTTAATCTCAATCCTATAATCCAACACATGTTTCTTACACTTGGTGATATGGAAGAAGGGGAAAAGAAAGATTTTGTTTTAGAAACCCTTCTTAGAGAATTTGGTGGTCTAGCAAGAGAGGCTAGAAAGGTCTTTGCTAAATTTAATATGCTAGGCTCTCATACTAATTTTGTTGGTCTCCTTGAAAAAATGGACATGGATAGAATAAGGTACACTAATAACATTAATGATGGTGGGGAGATCAAAGCACCAATACCATGTAAACTCCTAGCTATGAATGATGCACTATAAAATAACTATGCTTGGCTTGTTCCTGAAAATTTGTTCGATGAGAATAGCAAGCCCAAGACTAATGAAAAGGGAGACGCTAAAACTTATGTATCCAATATACTATGCTTGGTGGAGAAAACTCCCAATACCCCTGCTAATGATGTTGATGCTTCATCTCTTGAAAATACTTGATTACACTTTCTGCGCCTAGCTGAAAGGCGTTAAAGAAAAGCGCTTATGGGAGACAACCCATTGTTTTTACTACAGCACTTTGTTTTATATTTGAGTCTTGGAAGTTGTTTACTACTGTAGCAACCTCTCCTTATCATGTTTTTTTGTGCCAAGTAAAGTCTCTATAGTAAAGTAAGTACTAGATTTGGATTACTGCGCAGTTACAGATTTCTTTGCTGTCACGAATCTGGGTCTACCTCTCTGTAGGTAACTCAGAAAATTATGCCAATTTACGTGCATGATCCTCAGATATGTACGCAACTTTCATTAGTTTTGAGTTTTTCCATTTGAGCAAGTCTGGTGCCATCTAAAAATTCGTCTTTACGAACTGTTCTGTTTTGACAGATTCTGCCTTTTATTTCGCATTGCCTCTTTTGCTATGTTGGATGAATTTCTTTGATCCATTAATGTCCAGTAGCTTTATGCAATGTCCAGAAGTGTAAAGAACGGTTGTGTCACCTCTGAACATGTACATTTTTATTATGCACTAACTCTCTAATGAGTTTGCTTGAAGTTTGGTGTGAAGGAAGTTTTCAAGGATCAAGAGAGGAGTATGATATACTATGATCAAGAGGAGTGAAAGCTCTAAGCTTGGGGATGCCCGGTGGTTCACCCCTGCATATTTTAAGAAGACTCAAGCGTCTAAGCTTGGGGATGCCCAAGGCATCCCCTTCTTCATCGACAACATCATCGGGTTCCTCCCCGAAACTACATTTTTATTCCGTCACATCTTATGCACTTTGCTTGGAGCGTCGGTTTGTTTTTGTTTTTGTTTTTGTTTGAATAAAGTTGGATCCTAGCATTCACTTTGTGGGAGAGAGACACGCTCCGCTGTTGCATATGGACAAATATGTCCTTAGGTGTTACTCATAATGTTCATGGCGAAGTTTCTTCTTCGTTAAATTGTTGTATGGTTGGAATTGGAAAATGCTACATGTAGTAATGCTAAAAATGTCTTGGGTAATGTGATACTTGGCAATTGTTGTGCTCATGTTTAAGCTCTTGCATCATATACTTTGCACCCATTAATGAAGAAATACTTAGAACTTGCTAAAATTTGGTTTGCATATTTGGTTTCTCTAGAGTCTAGATAATATCTAGTATTGAGTTTTGAACAACAAGGAAGACGGTGTAGAGTCTTATAATGTTTACAATATGTCTTTTATGTGAGTTTTGCTGTACCGTTCATCCTTGTGTTTGTTTCAAATAACCTTGCTAGCCTAAACCTTGTATCGAGAGGGAATACTTCTCATGCATCCAAAATCCTTGAGCCAACCACTATGCCAATTGTGTCCACCATACCTACCTACTACATGTTATTTTTCCGCCATTCCAAAGTAAATTGCTTGAGTGCTACCTTTAAAACTCCATCATTCGCCTTTGCAATATATAGCTCATGGGACAAAATAGCCTTAAAAACTATTGTGGTATTGAATATGTACTTATGCACTTTATCTCTTATTAAGTTGCTTGTTGTGCGATAACCATGTTCCTGGGGACGCCATCAACTACTCTTTGTTGAATATCATGTGAGTTGCTATGCATGTTCGTCTTGTCTGAAGTAAGGAGATCTACCACCATATGGTTAAGCATGCATATTGTCAGAGAAGAACATTGGGCCGCTAACTAAAGCCATGAATCATGGTGGAAGTTTCAGTTTTGGACACATATCCTCAATCTCCAGTGAGAATAATAATTGTTGTTACATGCTTATGCATTAAAGAGGAGTCCATTATCTATTGTTCATGTTGTCCCGGTATGGGTGTCTAAGTTGAAGAATGATCAAAGCGAGAAATCCAATGCGAACTTTCTCCTTAGACCCTTGTACAGGCGGCATGGAGGTACCCCATTGTGACACTTGGTTAAAACATGTGCATTGTGATGACCCGGTAGTCCAAGCTAAGTAGGACAAGGTGCGGGCACTATTAGTATACTATGCATGAGGCTTGCAACTTGTAAGATATAATTTACATAACTCATATGCTTTATTACTACCGTTGACAAAATTGTTTCATGTTTTCAAAATAAAAGCTCTAGCACAAATATAGCAATCGATGCTTTCCTCTTTGAAGGATCATTCTTTTACTTTTATTGTTGAGTCAGTTTACCTATCTCTCTCCACCTCAAGAAGCAAACACTTGTGTGAACTGTGCATTGATTCCTACATACTTGCATATTGCACTTGTTATATTACTCTGTTGACAATATCCATGAGATATACATGTTATAAGTTGAAAGCAACCGCTGAAACTTAATCTTCCTTTGTGTTGCTTCAATACCTTTACTTTGATTTATTGCTTTATGAGTTAACTCTTATGCAAGACTTATTGATGCTTGTCTTGAAGTACTATTCATGAAAAGTCTTTGCTTTATGATTCACTTGTTTACTCATGTCATTACCATTGTTTTGATCGCTGCATTCATTACATATGCTTTACAAATAGTATGATCAAGATTATGATGGCATGTCACTTCAGAAATTATCTTTGTTATCGTTTTACCTGCTCGACGAGCAGAACTAAGCTTGGGGATGCTGATACGTCTCAACGTATCGATAATTTCTTATGTTCCATGCCACATTATTGATGTTATCTACATGTTATATGCACATTATATGTCATATTTATGCATTTTGGAACTAACCTATTAACAAGATGCCGAAGAGCCGTTTTCTGCTGTTTTTGGTTTCGAAATCCTAGTAAGGAAATATTCTCGGAATTGGACGAAATCAACGCCCAGGGTCCTATTTTGCCACGAAGCTTCCGAAGACCGAAGAGTCAACGAAGTGGGGCCACGGGTGCCCAAACCCAGGGCGGCGCTGCCCCTTGGCCGCGCCGACGTGGTGTGGGGCCCCCCTCCGACTCGCCCTTCCGCCTACTTAAAGCCTCCGTCGCGAAACCCCCACGAGAGCCACGATACGGAAAACCTTCCAGACGCAGCCGCCGCCAATCCCATCTCGGGGATTCAGGAGATCGCCTCCGCACCCCGCCGGAGAGGGGATTCATCTCCTGGAGGACTCTACACCGCCATGGTCGCTCCGGAGTGATGAGTGAGTAGTTCACCCCCGGACTATGGGTCCATAGCAGTAGCTAGATGGTTGTCTTCTCCTTGTTGTGCTTCATTGTTGGATCTTGTGAGCTGCCTAACATGATCAAGATCATCTATCTGTAATTCTATGTGTTGTGTTTGTCGGGATCCGATTGATAGAGAATGCTATGCTATGGTAATTATCAAGTTATTACATATGTGTTGTTTAAGATCTTGCATGCTCTCCGTTATTAGTAGAGGCTCTGGCCAAGTTTTTACTCTTAACTCCAAGAGGGAGTATTTATGCTCGATAGTGGGTTCATGCCTGCATTGATACCGGGACAGTGACAGAAAGTTCTAAGGTTGTGTTGTGTTGTTGCCACTAGGGATAAAACATTGATGCTATGTCCGAGGATGTAGTTGTTGATTACATTACGCACCATACTTAATGCAATTGTCTGTTGTTTGCAACTTAATACCGGAGGGGTTCGGATGATAACCTGAAGGTGGACTTTTTAGGCATAGATGCAGTTGGATGGCGGTCTATGTACTTTGTCGTAATGCCCAATTAAATCTCACTATATTTACCATGTCATGTATGTGCATCGCGGTGCCCTCTCTATTTGTCAATTGCCCGACTGTAATTTGTTCACCCAACATGCTTTTATCTTATGGGAGAGACACCTCTAGTGAACTGTGGACCCCGGTCCAATTCTCTTTACGAAATACAATCTCTGCAATACTTGTGTTTTGTTTTCTTTGCAAACATCTTCCACTCGATACGTTTAATCCTTTGTTACAGAAAGCCGGTGAGATTGACAACCTCCATTTCGTTGGGGCAAAGTACTTTGGTTGTGTTGTGCAGGTTCCACGTTGGCGCCGGAATCCGGTGTTGCGCCGCATCACATTTCGCGACCATCAACCTTCAACGTGCTTCTTGGCTCCTCCTGGTTCGATAAACCTTGGTTTCTTTCTGAGGGAAAACTTGCTGCTGTGCGCATCATACCTTCCTCTTGGGGTTCCCAACGAACGTGTGAGTTACACGCCATCAATAAGCAAGCATATAACTTAGGAATCTAGCACAGAATCATGAATAGCATGGCAGGGATGCACAAGGCAGCATCACAAGCACTGGCATGGCCATGGAAGCAATGGCCAGGGTCAGTGGAGCGCAGCAGCAGCACAGCAACCCAGCGCAGCAGCAGCGCAACAGCACGATAGGCATCTCCACGAGGGGGAGTAGCCGTGGCCAGAGCTAGAGGATGAGGAAGAAGAACAGGCAAGAGAGAGAGAGAGAGGGTGGAGCACGTACCCGGGGCGAGCAGACAGCAGACGCAGCCATGGCGGCCACGGCGGCGCACGCCGAGCGCACGGCAGCACCTGGCCTGGCCAGGCCACGTCCAGACGAGCGCCGCAGCGCCCCGCACCACTGCAGCGAGGCCCACGGCGGCGCCATAGCACCAGGAACCCTGGGAGCAGCGAGATCGCCGCGGATCCCGTAACCCTAGCCACAGCGAAGGGGTCGGGGACGAGCGGGAGCAGCGCCTGCTCCAGATCGACGCGGAGGAGGAGGACCGACGTCACGAGGCGGTTCGATTGCGCCCCATGGCGAGGGCCATGGCGGTCGGAGTTCGCCGGAATCGGCCGGCGACGGCGAGGGTGACGCAAGTCGCCAGAGCGATGGGGAATTAGGGTTCGTCGAAGCGGCGCAGTGAAGGAGAGTGTGAGCGACCGCGCGGGTCGGTTGGACCCGAGCTGGTCTAACCCAACTGTTATCACCAGAATTTGACCAGGTCAGAGGTGGGCCGCGATCAAGGTGGACTTGAAGATATATATATAGAAGAGATCTGTGAATCGGCCTTATGTACCAAGTTTGGGCTAGTTAGCCCGTGTATCTGTAACATATTAGGATACGTGTCGCTTGGAGGCTAGAGTTTGGGCTCGTGCCCGGTTGGGATTGTTCCCACGTTAGAAAGTCCGCTGGACTATAAATATGTATCTAGGGTTTATGGAATAAACAACAACCAACGTTCAACACAAACCAATCTCGGCGCATCGCCAACCCCTTCGTCTCGAGGGTTTCTCCGGTAAGCACCATGCTGCCTAGATCGCATCTTGCGATCTAGGCAGCACAAGCCCCTGTTGTTCATGCGTTGCTCGTGCTGAAGCGTTTTTGATGGCGAGCAACGTAGTTATCATAGATGTGTTAGGGTTAGCATTGTTCTTAGTATCATATGCTGTCGTAGTGCAACCCTTGCGCATCTAGCCGTCCTTACACCTTATCTTAGGTGTAGGGGCGGCACCCCGCTTGATCATCGTTTAGTAGATCTGATCCGTCACGGTTGCTCCTTGATTCATCAAGGATTAGTTTAATATCCGCAATAGTTAGGCCTTACAAAGGGTTGGAGGATCCAGCGGCGTGTAGGGTGTAGTTTGCTAGCCCTAGACAGATGTTCCGAGGATCAACCTCGTGTTGGTTTTTAGGCCTTGTCTAGGATTGGCTTACGATCACCGTGCGCGAGCGCGAGGCCCAATCGTGAGTAGGATGATCCGATTATGCGGTGAAAACCCCAAATCGTCGTGGGTCTCATTAGCTTTATCTTGATCAAGCAGGACCACCATATATTCGGCCACCTTGGACGAATCATGGGTGGATCGGCTCCTTGAGCCGATTCACGGGATAACCCGAGAGCCGATCGAGGCTCGTATTTAACGTGTACGTGTGTGCCTGCAGGAAACTAAGCGAGGCATCATCCACACCTTCCCGACGGTATAGGTCAGGTGGCACGCCCTTGCAATTTGCATCGGCGCGCGACCGGAGGCTTTGCGGGCGTCGCTCGAGGGACTGGGGCCAGCCGCAGCCCTAGTTGTTCCCGGCTCTACGGTGTTGACCTGTCGCTGCCCGTCGGTGGGTTTCTGACGTCAACACATTCTGGCACGCCCGGTGGGACAAGCATCTACATCTTCGACATCCACCACATCGCCATCTACATCTGAGATGGCGGAAAGCACTCCGGTCAAGCACGACGGGATCAAGGCAGTCCTCGAGACCGAACTCATCGGCTCCATGAAGAACACACGTTCGCGTGGCATCAAGCCCAACGGCAGGCGGCCGTCGCCTGGTGTCAACATGGTGGATCTTAGCCGCCGCAGAAGGAAGCCAGGGTTCTCCTTGGGCGTCAACATGGCAGGACTTGCAAGCCGCCATGACATAGATAAGGCAGAAAGCAGCCACTCCCGTGGCGAGGATAAAGAGGAGGCCGTTCCACGCGACCGGCCCCAAGGCGACAATAGACGGTACCTAACCGGAGAGGAGGTGAAAAACATATGGCATCAACACCCACGCTCCGTACATCTCCTCAACAAGTATGAGCAGCAATACGACCGACGTCAGCGTTACGACGAAGACAATGAAGGATGTCATCGGTCCAATGCAGAGGACAGGAGGTACCGTCAGCGTGATAGAGGCAACGGCGGGTACGAACGTCACGCGAGAGAGAGGTCAAGGGAGCAAGACAACATGGATAGGCGTTGGAACTGTCCTTTCTTCAAGCACTGCTGGGACTCAGGAATGAGCCGATTGCCGACAATCGAGAACTGCCCAGAATGCAAGCAACTCATGAAGAAAGCGAACGAGGTTTCAATGTTCGAGCGTCCAGGGCCTCTCCCACCTCGGAGCAAACGAGCTGAGTCATCTCAAGAAGAAGACTTCGAGGAGTCAGATGGAGAAGACGATAGGTATCACCGACCAAGGTGGTGCCCTGATGGACTCAGCCATTCTCAAAAGCGTAGGGTGCAGCGGCTGCGAGGCTTGGAACAAGCCGAGGCACAGTACCTGTACATGTTGAGGAAGGCACGGCCCGATCTGGCCGTGGAAATTCAACAAACATTGGAGACAAAGGTGCGCCCGCCAACGAAAGTATGGCGCCCTAAACGGGCGAGAGGCGGCGCACAGGCACCAGCTGATGCCGATGCAGGAGCATCGGCTGTTATAAACACAGTGACCAGGATCTTGTGAGAGATTTATGACCCAAGACGTGGTGAACCTTCCTCCAGCGAGTCACGTCGCCGTAATGAGAAACCAAGAAGTTGTAAACCCTCGTTGGGCAGTGCAACGAAAAGGAAGGCCGATTTTAGCGATCGGCCAGTATTGTCCCCAACATACGCTGTGCCTGTGTTCAACATTGACATAGCAGGCGACGGGAAGCTGGGTTACGGGTTTACGTCAACTGACGAGCTAGAAAAGATTGAGAAAGTCAAGGGCGAGGTCAGGAAAATGTTGGACGCCGGGCGCATCAGGCCACACAGGTGCAGTGATCGGACTCCCAATGTTGTACTTATGGAGAGAAAGGATGGCCGATGGCGCATCGCTATAAACGACCAGGACCCTAGCAACGCTACTCCGAAGGGCGAACAGTCAGATTGACAACTGCAAGGAAAGCCGATTCCCAGCAATCGGCTAAAATTGTTCTCACCACGTGTGTTCACTGCTGTACTAATTAACATGGTGGGTGGTACAACAAGCTTAAATTGGCCGAGAAGCCGATGATCACTTGAAAGGTTCGGCTCGGGGGGCACATACATAGAGGAAGTCCAAGGCCACGGAGTATGTACCCAGGAAGAGCCGATTCATGAGATCGATCGGCCAAAACTATCCTCAGCATACGTTTCGTCTGAGTTCCGCATAGATTTAACAGGCGCCTGAAGAGCCGATACCATCAATTCAATGACAGAATCGGCTCGGGGGGCACATAGAAGGACGAAACACGAGGGTACAGAGTTTGAAACAAGTCAAGATATTTCCTCGGATAACACATGGGGGCCGGTACATGAGTAAATCGGCCAGCCGAAGAAATTTGGAATTTTTTTAAGCACAGTCGATGCGCAGATATCGACTCAAGAACCCCAGGACTCAAGAAGCCCAGTGGAGCAGGCCCTCAATGGAACTGTTTTGGCAACACAGATCCTCTCTGCAAGGACCCCTGGCTCCCATCGGCAAGACTTCAAGCTCAGCGTCCAGAGCTACCTTTGTCTCATTGAAAGCCGCTGGTATTTGTATGCAAGTCCGAGGGATCACAGCCCTAACCAATGACAAGAGCGATGTGGGCGTGCAGATCAGGCTCTGACGAGCCCAACGAAGGGAGCATATCCCTTCTAAGACCATGAGGACAGCCGATGGTGAAGCAATTGGCCAATTCAAAACTTGGGGTAGTTCGCCCTGAAGGATTCTTCACTATAGAAAGCCGATTTTTTCGAAATCGGTTGGCGCTGCGTCGCAGTTGTCTGAGGAATGATGCTGATGTCGCAAAATTATCAGCGCCCACATGCAAGTCGATTGAGCAACAAGCCTAGAGCTCTATCATAGACACCTGCCTGAGGCCAGATGACCGGCCGGCTAAATTCATGATCAGGTTTAAGGATCCCCTTTGGAGGGGTTTCATGATATGGAGCCGATACACAGTCATCAGCTTTAGTGCAGGTGCGCAAAATTGCCAGGTTGCCGGTTCGACAATGCTATCAGAGGAATGTTGGTAGGCGAGTCGGCTTTTTGCTCATTGGGCTGTGGGTAATCATCCACAGTATCGGCTGTCGACGGAAGAAAGGTGAACTGCAGGCTTGATCGAGCCCGAATCTGTTTAGCTGAATCACGGGTCTTCGTTACTGTTTTCCCCTCGGCTGAAGCTCGGGGGGCAGCTCGCCCTTAAGATTGCTTGTCCTATGGAGCCGATTTCGTTGGAATCGGTTTGCTCTACATCACAGTTCGTGTGGAAGAGGAGGATGCGGCAGAAGGATGTCAGGAATTTAAAGTTAACAAGAAGACTGGACATTATTTCAAGAGTTTTGCCGCTAAAACTAGCATTCTATTCAGCTAGATCTGTGCTTCCAAGTCTCGGGTTTACACGATTGTGGCTTGGCCCTGTCTGGCTGGGGGCGTGGAGGTCCGGATGGACCTATCCCGAAATTCATCAGGAGAGACTGACGCGTTGCTATCGGTTCATTAAGCATTGACCGAATCGACAGTCGGCAGAATCATTACGGAGGAAAATCGGCTAAAAGCAAAATAAAATTGGGGAAGTTCTTCATTGATAGACGAGATTTCTTACACAAAGAGTTGATTCCTCTCAAAAGGAAGTCCTAGGGGATACATTGCCCCGCCTACTACTACTGGCCCTATGCTACGGTCCTATCTAGGGGCCGTCGCTGCCATCGTCGCCGTCACCATCGCCGCTGCTGTCGACGCTGCTCCCCGCCGGCTCGTCATCGCTGCTCCAGCGGCCGCCAGCAGGGCCCTCGTTGTCCTCATCCTCATCATCGCGCGTCGCGGCTGTTCGACATCGCCGAGGTTCCCGGGCCAGGCATTGGCTTGGCGGCGGCTCGTCGGAGGAGATGTCATCCTCCTCTTCCTCCTCTCCACCACCTCCTCAGCGGAAGTGGCCCCGTCCCAGGGAAAGCGATCGTCCTCGCTTTCCTCCACCGCTTCCCTTCTGGCAAGGAAGCGGAGGTCGCTCCCGTCGGCAGGGACTTGTCGTCCTCTGACCAGATGGAGAAGTCATGGCTGGGCTCGTCCCCGACCTCGATGGCGCGGCGGGTGTTAGCCGCATGAGCCTCCGCTGGGTTCCACTCCGGCGTCGGCTCGCGGGAAGAGGAGGACTCGATGAAAAGACCCGATGGGGTGGAGGAAGAAGAAGACATGGTGGCTCAGGAGGGCTTTTCGGAGTACTAATGCGAAGAGGATGAAGAAGAGTACTGTTCGATGCGGTTAAATAGAAGGGGATGGAGATTTAATTTCGAACGGTTCTCGAGGACGTGGTGCCGAAACTGTCAAATCGTGCAGAGGAGTTGGGAAGGCAAGTTGTCATGATGAAGGACTCTGCGACGGTTCTGCTCTGCCACGACATGACCCGACGAAGGAAAGCGTAATGATTTTGGAAATGTCATTTCCAAAACCAGGGGGGCATGTGTTATCACCAGAATTTGACCAGGTCAGAGGTGGGCCGCGATCAAGGTGGACTTGAAGATATATATATAGAAGAGATCTGTGAATCGGCCTTATGTACCAAGTTTGGGCTAGTTAGCCCGTGTATCTGTAACATATTAGGATACGTATCGCTTGGAGGCTAGAGTTTGGGCTCGTGCCCGGTTGGGATTGTTCCCACGTTAGAAAGTCCGCTGGACTATAAATATGTATCTAGGGTTTATGGAATAAACAACAACCAACGTTCAACACAAACCAATCTCGGCGCATCGCCAACCCCTTCGTCTCGAGGGTTTCTCCGGTAAGCACCATGCTGCCTAGATCGCATCTTGCAATCTAGGCAGCACGAGCCTGCCTGTTGTTCATGCGTTGCTCGTGCTGAAGCGTTTTTGATGGCGAGCAACGTAGTTATCATAGATGTGTTAGGGTTAGCATTGTTCTTAGTATCATATGCTGTCGTAGTGCAACCCTTGCGCATCTAGCCGTCCTTACACCTTATCTTAGGTGTAGGGGCGGCACCCCGCTTGATCATCGTTTAGTAGATCTGATCCGTTACGGTTGCTCCTTGATTCATCAAGGATTAGTTTAATATCCGCAATAGTTAGGCCTTACAAAGGGTTGGAGGATCCAGCGGCGTGTAGGGTGTAGTTTGCTAGCCCTAGACAGGATGTTCCGAGGATCAACCTCGTGTTGGTTTTTAGGCCTTGTCTAGGATTGGCTTACGATCACCGTGCGCGAGCGCGAGGCCCAATCGTGAGTAGGATGATCCGATTATGCGGTGAAAACCCCAAATCGTCGTGGGTCTCATTAGCTTTATCTTGATCAAGCAGGACCACCATATATTCGGCCACCTTGGACGAATCATGGGTGGATCGGCTCCTTGAGCCGATTCACAGGATAACCTAAGAGCCGATCGAGGCTCGTATTTAACGTGTACGTGTGTGCCCTGCAGGAAACTAAGCGAGGCATCATCCACACCTTCCTGACCAGGTATAGGTCAGGTGGCACGCCCTGCAATTTGCATCGGCGCGCGACCAGGAGGCTTTGCGGGCCGTCGCTCTAAGGGACTAGGGCCAGCCGCAGCCCTAGTTGTTCCTGGCTCTACGGTGTTGACCTGTCGCTGCCCGTCGGTGGGTTTCTGACGTCAACACCAACCCACTGGGCTCCACTGACAGGTGGGCCCAGGGGCAATTGTGTCATTTCAAAATTCATAAAAATGCTGAAACTTTGAAAATCAATAGTAAATGTTTAATAGCTCTAAAAAAATAATTAAAAATATGAAAATCACTCAGTATAAAAAACTCTATCATAATAAATTATGAAATAGAATTTTTGAAGTTAAACAAGAATAAGTTCTAATTTGATGACTTAAATAATTATTTAAATCATACCTTATATTTTCAATAATGAAAATAAGTCCATAAAATCCTTGGACTTTAAAAACACCTTGACAACATTTCAAGGTTGTATTTTACCCTAAATGGAGTATCCCTAAATCATTCTTAGTATTAACCTCTCACATGAAATAATAAAGACATCGGAAGGGGGAAACAAACCCTAAAACTGGAATCATGCATAAATGCTTCTTTAACCATTGCCCTTATTGGACAATGATGCTATTTTTCAGCAACAGAGGACAAGGGTCAGTCCACACCATCCAACTGCAACACTTTGCAGTATTCTTACCGGTGCGACGCCATCGTCGCCCCTGCGCTCCGGTCGCGGCGACGGTGACAAAGGACATCTTCCTAGGGCCCCGGTGAGCATCTGCCTAAGGAATCCGTTGCAGGTCTCATGCCGAGATGCCGTATGACGCAAAGAAGCAAGTCGGAGAAGAAAATGCCGCGCCGCCGTAAACCCGAATGCTGCCAGTGCTGCCGGGGCCGGAAACTTGGCACGGAGGCTTGGACGGCTAGAATGTCCAAAGTCCAAACGCCTAGCTAGCACTAGTGGAGAAGAGACCTTTGGTCCCAAGCAAATGTCCCAGTGCTGAACCAAACCGGGTCCAATGGGGGCATTGGTCCCGGTACGTTTCTGCCCAGGACGACCCCACGCTGGAGCTTGTCCGGTAGTGGCCTTTGGTCCCGGTTTGTAGTACAAACCGGGACTAAAGGGTCCACCACAGGCGTGGCAGGCCGTGTCAGGCGTGGGAACCCTTTAGTCCCGGTTTGTAATACAAACCGGGTCCAAAGGCCCCGCCTCTGGCTATATAACCTTGCCCCTGCCCAAGTGTGAGCCACACTTGGCCATTTTTTCACTTTCTTCACAAGAGGGGTGTATTGCTCTCCTCTCTTCTTCACATGCACAAGAGGTGTTCGATGAAATGCTTAAGAGGATTTGCCACTTGAGTTTACACAAATCAAGCCACACTTAACTTGCTTTTTTCTTCTTCATCGAGGTTAACAACTTTATCCTTTTCATCTGCAATTGATAAAATGCATGTGTATATATACATCGTGATGTTCTGTAATGGTTTTGATCAGCTTAATTATATCATGCAGATGAATCGGCAATGGATGTACATTGACCGACGGTTTGACGAGTTCACTGCGGGCCTGGATAATTTTATGGCCGTGGCGGAGGCAAACAAACATGGTGGCTTCATGTATTGTCCATGTGTGGACTGCAAGAATACCGTAAATTACACTCACTCGAGTCTCATTCACAGCCACCTTCTGCGATCCGGTTTCATGCCCAGTTACTATTGTTGGACCAAGCACGGAGAAAGAGGGGTTATGATGGAAGACAATGACGAAGAGGAAGAGGATGATGACGGTTATCCCAATTTCCATGAATACGATGATACTGCAGAAGGCAATGAAGACAATGAAGTAGAAGATCAAGAGGCACCAGATGAGCCTGCTGATGATGATCTTGGCCGGGCCATTGCTGATGCAAGGAGAGAATGTGAAACTGAAAAGGAAAGGTTGGCCTTCGACAAGATGATAGAAGATCACAACAAATTTTTATATCCAACTTGCGAAGATGGCCATAAAAAGCTAGGCAGCACACTGGAATTGTTGCAATGGAAGGCAGAGAACGGTGTCACTGACTCAGGATTTGGAAAGTTGCTGACAATAATTAAGAGGAAGCTTCCAAGGGGTAAAGAATTGCCCGAGTATGTACGAAGCGAAGAAGATTGTCTGCCCTCTAGGATTAGATGTGCAAAAGATACATGCATGCATTAATGACTGCATCCTCTACCGCGATGAGTACGAGAATTTGGATGCATGTCCGGTGTGCACTGCATTGCGGTATAAGATCAGACGAGATGACCCTGGTGATGTTGAGGGCGAGCGCCCAGGAAGAGGGTTCCTGCCAAGGTTATGTGGTATGCTCCTATAATACCACGGCTGAAACGCTTGTTCAGAAATAAAGAGCATGCTAGGTTGTTGCGATGGCACAAAGAAGACCGTAAGAAAGACGTGATGTTGAGGCACCCTGCTGATGGCTCCCAATGGAGAAAAACCGATAGAGAGTTCCCAAACTTTGCACAGATGCAAGGAACTTACGGTTTGGTCTAAGTACGATGGCATGAATCCTTTTGGAGAGCAGAGCTGCAGCCATAGCACCTGGCCTGTGACTCTTTGTATATACAACCTTCCTCCTTGGTTGTGCATGAAGCGGAAGTTCATTATGATGCTGCATACAAGGACCGAAGCAACCCGTGAACGACATTGATGTGTACCTGAAGCCATTAGTTGAAGAACTTCTACAGCTGTGGTCTCTAGCAGGTGTACGTGTGTGGGACGAGCACAAGCAGGAGGAATTTGACCTAAGAGCGCTGCTTTTCGTAACCATCAATGACTGGCCTGCTCTTGGTAACATTTCAGGATAGTCAAACAAGGGATACAATGCATGCACTGTTTACATGAGCTCGAAGGTGATTATTTGGAAAAATGTAAGAAGGTCGTGTACCTGGGGCATCGTCGATTTCTTAGGCTTACCCATCCCGTAAGAAAGAAAGGCAAGCATTACAACGGTGAGGCTGATCACCGGAGGAAGCCTCTCCATCGTGATGGTGTTGATATATTTGGTATGGTCAAGGATCTAGATGTAATATTTGGAAAGGGTCCTGGCGGACGGTCTGTTCCGAATGACGATGCCGGACACGCGCCCATGTGGAAGAAGAAATCTATATTTTGGGATCTACCCTATTGGGAAGTCTTAGAGTTCCGCTCTTCAATCGATGTGATGCACGTGACGAAGAATCTTTGCGTGAACCTGCTAGGCTTTCTGGGCGTGTACGGGAAGACAAAAGATACACCAGAAGCACAGGAGGACCAACAACGTAGGAAAGACCCCAAAAAACTGCATGAGAGAGTTAAAGGACGTCATTACTCCAGCTACGCTCTTACAAAAGCAGAGAAGGAAATATTTTTTGAATGTCTGAGCAGTATCAAGGTCCCGTCTGGCTTCTCCTCCAATATAAAGGGAATAATAAATATGGAGAAAAAACATTCCAGAACCTGAAGTCTCATGACTGTCACGTGATAATGACACAGTTGCTTCCGATTGCATTGAGAGGGCTTCTACCGGAAAATGTTCGACTGCCCATTGTGAAGCTATGTGCATTCCTCAATGCAATTGCTCAGAAGGTAATAAATCCAGAAATTCTACCGAGGTTGCAGAATGATGTGGTCCAATGTCTCGTTAGTTTTGAGCTGGTGTTCCCACCATCCTTCTTCAATATTATGACACATCTCCTCGTTCACCTGGTCGATGAGATTTGCATTCTCGGTCCTGTGTTTCTACACAATATGTTCCCCTTAGAGAGGTTCATGGGAGTCTTAAAGAAATATGTTCATAACCGTGCTAGGCCAGAAGGAAGCATCTCCAAGGGCTATGGAACAGAGGAGGTCATTGAATTCTGTGTTGACTTTATTCCTGACCTTAAGCCGATTGGTGTTCCTGAATCGTGGCATGAAGGGAGACTAAGTGGAAAAGGCACGCTAGGAAGGAAATCAATGATATGTAGGGACGGGATTTCTTTGACTCAAGCACACTACACAGTTCTACAAAGTTCCACCTTGGTGGCTCCGTATATCGGTGACCACAAGAACTTTCTACGCTCCCAGAACCCGGGGCAGTCGAACGATTGGATTAGACGTGAACACATGTCGACTTTCGGCGGTTGGTTGCAAAAACATCTCCTGAATAACAAAGATATTGAAGATCAGTTGTACTTGCTGGCCCAGACACCATCTTCGATTGTAGTGACTTTCCAAGGGTACGAGATAAATGGGAATACATTTTACACGATCGCCCAAGATAAAAGGAGCACCAACCAAAACAGTGGTGTCCGGTTTGATGCAATAATGAATGAAGGCCCAAATGACACATATTATGGTTACATAGAGGATATATGGGAACTTGACTATGGACCTTCTTTTAAGGTCCCTTTGTTTAGGTGCAAATGGGTCAACAAAACAGGAGGCGGGGTTCAGGTAGACAAGTTGTATGGAATGACAACAGTGGATCTCAACAATCTTGGGTATAGAGACGAACCATTCGTCCTAGCCAAGGATGTGGCCCAGGTTTTCTATGTGAAGGATATGTCTACCAAACCAAGAAAAAGGAAACATAAGGAAACAAATACATCAAACGGTGAGCCAAAGCGCCACATAGTTCTTTCTGGAAAAAGAAACATCGTGGGAGTGGAGGACAAGACAGACATGTCAGAAGATTATAATCAGTTTGATGAAATTCCACCCTTCAGAGTGAACATTGATCCAAGCATCAAGTTAAATGATGAAGATGCTCCATGGTTACGGCCGAAGAAGATTAATTAAATGATGAAGATGCTCCATCATCAAGTTAATTGAAGAATGTTCTCATGGCACAAATGAGTATCTCAACATGGCAATCAATTTCCCATTTATTTTTGTGTAATCATGTAATTGTATGTAAGATATTAAAAGTGGAGATGCGCCACGGGAGATTTCCCAACCCTTTCCCCAACACTGTTAGATGAGATGTAGTCGTTCAGGGCTTGCAGAAAAAATTCCAAGGCGCAGTTTCTGAAGATGCCGAGCGTGTGTACCAACGACATCTTCGAGAAACTGCGTCACGGGAGATTTCCCAACCCTTTCCCCAACACTGTTAGATGAGATGTAGTCGTTTAGGGGCTTGCAGGGAAAAATTCCGAGGAGCAGCTTCCGAAGATGTCGTAGGGCGTGTGCACCAACGACATCTTCGAGAAGCTGCGCCACGGGAGATTTCCCAACCCTTCCCTTCATCCATGGGAATGAAACTCTGCTTGGCTTGTTGATCTGCTTGGCAAGGCGTATCGATGCTCCTTTTATAGGCACGGCACCTCTTCTACTTTGTCTTGTTCCTTCGACAGGGCATCGTGCGCTACATGCTTTATCTCATCGAGCAGTGCGTCCACCCATGCATTCTTATCATGCCGACATCTTTAGTCCCGGTTGTACCCACCAGCCGGGACTAAAGGTTACCCACACGTCCTTATCCCACCGACAGTTTTGTTAGATGACACAAAAAAGGATCTTTAGTCCCGGTTGTACCCACCAGCCGGGACTAAAGGTTATCCCACCGACAGTTTTGGGCGCCACTGCGTTCCCGCCTATTTTTCTTCCCGCGCTTTCCACTGCTTCCCGCCTCCGTCCTCCCGCCATTTTTTCACTATATATATGTTGGCTTGGCCTCCATTTACATATCACATCTAGACTCATATCTGCAAACCTCATCACCAGGTCACATGGCTTCCATCGTATCTCTAACCCTCCGGGAGGCGGAGGAGCTTTGCGCGTCGAACTACCCCTGCCCGCCGGGCTACCGCGTCCCTACCGGCTGGTTGTTGAGCGTCGGAGGCGTACCGGTCCCTCCTATCCCTCTAGGTGTGGCGCGCGAGATGGCCATCACGAACCACTACTACTTCGAGCTCACGCCAGAGCAGCGGAGGAATCCCCAGTGGCATCCCGACTACAGCCCGAATTGGGAAAGCTTCTTCATCAATCGGCGTGAGAGGGCGCTCGCCAGGCACGAGGAGGGCGGCCCGCCTCCTTCGAACTTCAACGAGGCCTGCCGTCGGCTGTGGTGGCGCGACCGGACTCTCCAGGGCGTCATGGCCCACCGTGGCCCCCGCCTGCGCTACCCTCAGTCCCAGCCCACGCGTGCTCTCCCTCCGAGATTTGACTACCGCGACCCCGATGCCAGCGACGATGATGATGGCGACTACGACGACTACAGTGGCGAGTACTATAGGGCTAGGCACGAGTATGACTGAATGACTCGAACAGTCGAATCTGGCCATGTATCTTAATTAATTTTCAGTTGAGCTAGGCACGAGTACTATAGGGCTAGGCACGAGTACTATCTGGCCATGTATCTTAATTAATTTTCAGTTGAGCTAGGCACGAGTACTATAGGGCTAGGCACGATTACTATCTGGCCATGTATCTTAATTAATTTTCAGTTGAGCTCTGTACTTTAATTCCACATGTAATCTGGCGGGAAACTTTTCTCATCATCAGCGTCTGCCACAATGACTTTATTGAAAATACAATTAAAATAGATAAACAACTAGTCTAGTCGATCTACTCGTCGTCGGAGGTTGTCTCGGTCCAAATGTCGTCCCACCGAGGGTCGTTGTCGGCCCAAGTTGTATTCGGGTTGTCGAGCTCGAACACGGCGACGGCCCGACGGTGGCGCTGTTGGACCTGCGTTGTGCCCGGAGGGAGCGAAGAACGGCGGTGTTGTCGACGTCGTTGGGGAACTGCGCCCTCCACTGGCGCATCAACTCCTCGTCGTGCTCGGCGATTGCGATCCGGCGTTGCACCTGGAGGTGGCGGCGACGGTCCTCGTCGTCGACGAGGCACGGCGTCGGCGCGAGGAACTCCGCCTCCTCTAGCGATTCGACGTCTGGGAAGTTCATGTCGCACCGTGGCCGCCGAAATCGCCATGCGGCCGCGTCGTAAGCGCGCGCCGCCAGCTCCGGGGTGTTGTACGTGCCGAGGGTGAGCCGGAAGCCACCGGCGCGCATCTCGGCGTAGAACCTACAGTTCGGACGCGCTCGGACGCCACGGAGCCGGACGAGCCGCGACGGCGCGGCGGCATCCCGGCGACGAATGAACGGAGGCGACGGCGACGTGTCCGCGCGCACGCGGCGCTTTATAGCACAGCAACGCGACAAGTTTGGCGACATGTGGCGCGGGGAAGCGGCGGGGCGTGGCACGTAGCGGCAGCGACAGGTGGCACGGGGAAGCGGCGGGGCGTGGCATGTGGAAGCGGCAGCGACAGGTGGCGCGGGGAAACGGCGGGGCGTGGCACGTGGAAGCGGGATCACACGCGCACGGCGGTGGTGGCGGGCGAGGCACGTGGAAGCGGCGGCGACACGTGGCACGGGGAAGGGACACGTGTGGCGGTGGCGGTGGTGGCCGTACATGGCGGTGGCGGTGGTGGGCAGTACACGGCGGTGGCCCGTACATGGCGGTGACGGTGGTGGCCCGGCGGTGGCGGTGGCGACGGTGGCCTGTACATGGCGGTGGTGGTGGTGGGCAGTACACGGCGGTGGCCCGTACATGGCGGTGACGGTGGTGGCCAGGCGGTGGCGGTGGCCGGTACACGGCGGTGGCGACGGGGGGGACGGCGGTGGTAACATACGGCGGTGGCGGTGGTGGGGACACGGCGGTGGCCCATGGCGGTGACGGTGGTGGCGGCGGCGGTGGTGGGCAGTACACGGCGGTGGCCCGTACATGGCGGTGACGGTGGTGGCCGGCGGTGGCGATGGTGGCGACAGTGGCGCACGTACACGCATGGCGGTGGCGGCGGTGGACACGTGTCGCAGTGCGGTGGCTTTTTTTCATTTGAAATAAGGCGGGAATGAAACTTTTTTGTGGTTTGGACCGGTTGTATTACAAACCGGGACTAAAGGCCTTTTTTGGCAGCAAAAGCAAAAGACCTTTAGTCCCGGTTTGTTACAAACCGGGACAAGGGCCTTTGGTCCCGGTTTGTAACACGAACCGGGACCAAAGGGTCCTCGAGTATATAAGCCAACACTTCGTCTCCGCGGAGATCAATCCCGCGGAGACGAAGCAGTTGGACGCCGCCAGGCTGCCCGACTGCGCCGCGCCCGCCGCTCGCCGTCGCCGTGCGCCACCACCTCCGCCGCCGCGTGCGCCACCGCCTCCACCGCAGCCTCCGCCGCCGCCCGCCGCTGCCCGCGCGCGCCGTCCGCCCGCGTCCGCGTGTACAAAGCACCGCAAAGCTCAAACTTGAAAACAGGAACTGGCTTTGTCATCATATCAGCAGGATTATCATGAGTACTTATCTTGCATACCTTCAGATTACCTTGAGCAACAATGTCGCGAACATAATGGTACGTGATATCAATGTGCTTTGTCCTCTCATGGACTTTAGGAAGGTATATTGCACTTTGACTGTCAGAAAACAAGTTAATGCAAGAATCATCTCCACAAAGCTCAGCATACAAACCTTTCAACCAAACAGACTCTTTGCAAGCTTCATTAATTGCTATATATTCTGCTTCGGTCGTAGATTGGGCAACAACAGATTGTAACATTGCCTTCCAACTCACAGCACATCCACCAACAGTGAACACATAACCTGTGAGGGATCTTCTCTTATCCAAATCGGCAGTAAAATCTGAATCCACATAGCCTACAAGTCCCTCACCGGTCTTGCCAAACTTCAAGCAAGCTTTGGATGTGCCACGAAGGTACCTGAAAATCCACTGAACAACTTTCCAATGTTCTTTACCAGGATCATGTAGGATAACGTTGCATAGAAAACACAAATTTTCCTACCGCGAACACGCAATCCAAGCCAAGATGCAATCTAGAAGACGGTAGCAACGAGGGATTATCGAGTCTCACCCTTGAAGAGATTCCAAAGCCTACAAGATGAGGCTCTTGTTGCTGCGGTAGACGTTCACTTGCCGCTTGCAAAAGCGCGTAGAAGATCTTGATCACGATCGGTTCCGGCGCCACGAACGGGCAGCACCTCCGTACTCGGTCACACGTTCGGTTGTTGATGAAGACGACGTCCACCTCCCCGTTCCAGCGGGCAGCGGAAGTAGTAGCTCCTCTTGAATCCGACAGCACGACGGCATGGTGTCGGTGGTGGTGGAGAAGTCCGGCGGAGCTTCTCTAAGCGTGCGGGACGTGGTCGAGGAGAGAGGCCGCTAGGGTTTGGGAGAGGGGGGCGCCAGCCACTAAGGGGTGCGGCCACCTTGGTGGTTCTTGGGTGGCCGGCCCCCACCCCTTGGCCCCTCATTATATAGGTGGAACCCCAAGTGTTGGTCTCCAAGTCTTCGAATAAGACCCGAACAAAAACCTTCCATATGGGAAACCTACCCAAGCTAGGACTCCCACTAGAGGTGGGAGTTCCACCTCCCATATGGGTGGCCGGCCCCCTAAGGGGAGTCCACTTGGGACTCCACCCCCACTAGGGTTGGCCGGCCATGGAGGTGGAGTCCCATGTGGACTCCACCTTCCTTGGTGGTTTCTTCCGGACTTTTCTAGAACCTTCTAGAACCTTCCATAGAACCTTTCGCGTCATTTTAATTCACATAAAATGACATCCTATATATGAATCTTATTCTCCGGACCATTCCGGAACTCCTCGTGATGTCCGGGATCTCATCCGGGACTCCGAACAAATATTCGAACTCCATTCCATATTCAAGTTCTACCATTTCAACATCCAACTTTAAGTGTGTCACCCTACGGTTCGTGAACTATGCGGACATGGTTGAGTATTCACTCCGACCAATAACCAATAGCGGGATCTGGAGATCCATAATGGCTCCCACATATTCAACGATGACTTTAGTGATCGAATGAACCATTCACATACAATACCAATTCCCTTTGTCACGCGATATTTTACTTGTCCGAGGTTTGATCTTCGGTATCACTCTATACCTTGTTCAACCTCGTCTCCTGACAAGTACTCTTTACTCGTACCGTGGTATGTGGTCTCTTATGAACTTATTCATATGCTTGCAAGACATTAGACGACATTCCACCGAGAGGGCCCAGAGTATATCTATCCGTCATCGGGATGGACAAATCCCACCGTTGATCCATATGCCTCAACTCATACTTTCCGGATACTTAATCCCACCTTTATAACCACTCATTTACGCAGTGGCGTTTGGTGTAATCAAAGTACCTTTCCGGTATAAGTGATTTACATGATCTCATGGTCATAAGGACTAGGTAACTATGTATCGAAAGCTTGTAGCAAATAACTTAATGACGAGATCTTATGCTACGCTTAATTGGGTGTGTCCATTACATCATTCATACAATGACATAACCTTGTTATTAATAACATCCAATGTTCATGATTATGAAACTAATCATCCATTAATCAACAAGCTAGTTTAAGAGGCATACTAGGGACTTCTTATTGTCTACATATCACACATGTACTAATGTTTCGGTTAATACAATTATAGCATGATATATAAACTTTTATCATAAACATAAAGATATAAATAATAACCACTTTATTATTGCCTCTAGGGCATATCTCCTTCAGTCTCCCACTTGCACTAGAGTCAATAATCTAGATTACATTGTAATATACCTAACACCCATGGCATTCTGGTGTTGGTCATGCTTTGCCCTAGGGAGAGCTTTAGTCAACGGATCTGCTACATTCAGATCAGTGTGTACTTTGCAAATCTTTACTTCTCCATCTTCGATGTACTCGTGAATCGAGTGGTAACGCAGCTTGATATGCTTCAGCCTCTTGTGTGACCTTGGCTCTTGTGCATTGGCGATGGCACCCATGTTATCACAGTAAATGATTAATGGGTCCAATGCACTAGGAACCACACCGAGCTCTACAATGAACCTCTTCATCCATACCGCTTCGATGAAGCCTCTGCCGCTATGTACTCGATTCTGTTGAAGACTTCGCCACCGTGCACTGCTTCGAGCTTGCCCAGCTTACCAGCACCATTCAATATAAACACGCCCAGATTGTGACTTAGAGTCATCAGGATCAGTGTTCCAACTTACATCGGTGTAACCACTTACAACGAGCTCTTGGTCACCTCCATAACAAAGAAACATATCCTTAGTTCTTTTCAAGTACTTCGGGATATTCTTGACCGTCCAGTGTTCCATTCCTGGATCACTTTGATATCTGCTAGTCAAACTAACAGCATGTGCTATATCCGGTCTAGTACATAGCATGGCATACATGATAGATCCTACTGCCGAGGCATAGGGGATTTTACTCATCCTTTCTCTTTCTTCTGCCGTAGCCGGTCCTTGAGTCTTACTCAAGACTTTGCATGGTAACATAGGTAAGAACCCTTTCTTACTTTCGTCCATTCTAAACTTCTTTAGAATCTTGTCCAGATATGTACTCTGTGATAGCCCTATTAGGCGTCTTGATCTATCTCTATAAATCTTGATGCCTAATATATACGATGCTTCACCAAGGTCTTTCATTGAAAACCTATTATTCAAATAACCTTTAACACTGCTTAATAGTTCTATATCATTCCCGATCAACAATATGTCATCTACATTTAATATCAGGAATGCTACAGAGCTCCCACTCACTTTCTTGTAAATACAGCCTCTCCATGACACTGTATAAACCCGAAGTATTTGATCACCTTATCAAAGCGTCGGTTCCAACTTCTCGATGCTTGCTTCAGTCCATAGATTGAACGCTGAAGTTTGCATACTTTGTCAGCATTTTTAGGATCGACAAAACCTTTGGGTTGTACCATATACAACTCTTCCTCAATGTCTCCATTAAGGAAGGCCGTTTTGACATCCATCTGCCAAATCTCATAATCGAAAAATGCAGCTATTGCTAACAAAATCCTCACAGATTTTAGCTTCGCTACAGGTGAGAAAGTCTCATCGTAGTCAACTCCTTGAATTTGTCGGAAACCCTTTGCGACAAGTCGAGCTTTATAGACAGTAATATTACCATCAACATCTGTTTTTCTCTTGAAGATCCATTTATTCTCGACAGCCTTAAGGCTATCAGGTAAGTCTACCAAAGTCCATACTTTGTTATCATACATGGATCCCATTTCGAATTTCATGGCTTCTTGCCATTTGTTGGAATCTGGGCTCATCATCGCTTCTTCATACGTCGCAGGGTCCTCATCATTGTTATCCACAATCATGACATTTAGACAAGGATCATACCAATCAGGAGTGGCACGTTCCCTTGTCGATCTGCGAGGTTCAGTAGTTTCCTCATTCGAAGTTTCATGATCATTATCATTAGCTTCCTCTGTTGCCGGTGTAGGCGGTACAGGTACAATTTCCGGTCTGCGCTACTCTGATCAACGAGTATAGATTCATCAATCTCATCGAGTTCTACTTTTCTTCCAGTCACTTCTTTAGTGAGAAATTCTTTCTCAAGAAAGGTTCCGTTCTTAGCAACAAAGATTTTGCCTTCGGATCTGTGATAGAAAGTGTACCCTATAGTTTCCTTAGGGTATCCTATGAAGACGTATTTCTCCGCTTTGGGTTCTAGCTTGTCCGGTTGTAACTTCTTTACATAGGCTTCACAACCCCAAACTTTCAGGAACGACAGCTTAGGTTTCTTATTAAACCATAGTTCATACGGTGTCGTTTCTACGGATTTTGATGGTGCTCTATTTAAAGTGAATGTGGCTGTCTCTAATGCATAACTCCAAAATGATAACGGCAAATCAGTAAGAGACATCATAGAACGAACCATATCTAAGAGAGTTCGATTACGACGTTCGGACACACTGTTACGTTGAGGTGTTCACGGCGGTGTCAATTGTGAAAGTATTCCGTATTTCTTTAAATGCATGCCAAACTCATAACTCAGATATTCACCTCCACAATCAGATCGTAGAAATTTAATCTTCTTGTTACGTTGATTTTCTACTTCACTTTGAAATTCCTTAAACTTCTCGAAAGTTTCGGATTTATGTTTCATGAAATAGATATACCCATATCTACTCAGATCATCTGTGAAGGTTAGAACATAACGATAACCACCGCGCGATGCTACGCTCATTGGTCCGCATACATCGGTATGTATGATTTCCAATAAGTCGTAGCTCGCTCCATCATAAGAAAATGGAGTCTTAGTCATTTTTCCCATTAGACATGCTTCGCATCTATCAAGTGAGTCAAAGTCAAGTGATTCAAGTAATCCATCAGTATGGAGTTTCTTCATGCGTTTCACTCCAATATGACCAAGACGACAGTGCCACATATAAGTAGAATTATCATTCAATTTAATTCGCTTAGCATTAACGTTATGTATATGCGTATCACTACTATCGAGATCTAACAGAAATAAGCCATTCTTTTATGGTGCTCGACCATAAAAGATATTATTCATAAAACTAGAACAACCATTATTCTCAGACTTGAATGAATAACCGTCTTGCATTAAACAAGATCCAGATATAATGTTCATGCTCAACGCAGGTACATAATAACAATTATTTAGGCTTAAAACTAATCCCGAAGGTAGATGTAGAGGAAGTGTCCGACTGCGATCACATTGACCTTGGATCCATTTCCAATGCGCATCGTCACTTCATCTTTCAGCAGTTGTCGTTTATTCTTTAGTTCCTGTTTCGAGTTACAAATGTGAGCAACCGAACCAGTATCAAATACCCAGGTACTAGAACGAGAACCAGTGAAATGAACATCTATAACATGTATATCGATATACCTTCTTTCTTCTTCTTGACAAGGCCGCTCTTCAGATCAGCCGATACTTGGAGCAATTACGCTTCCAGTGTCCCTTCTCCTTGCAGTAATAGCACTCAGCATCAGGCTTAGGGCCGTTCTTAGGTTTCAGAGGCGTGGCAGCTTTCTTGCCACCCTTCTTGAATTTACCCTTAGACTTGCCCTGTTTCTTGAAACTGGTGGTCTTGTTGACCATCAACACTTGGTGCTCTTTCTTGATCTCAATCTCAGCAGCTTTTAGCATGCCAAAGAGTTCAGGTAACTCCTTGTTCATGTTCTGCATATTGTAGTTCATCACGAAGTTCTTGTAACTTGGTGGCAGTGATTGAAGGACACGATTAATCCCCAGTCTGTTAGGAATCACTATTCCCAAGTCACTGAGTTTCTTCGCATGCCCGGTCATGGCGAGCATGTGCTCACTAACGGAGCTGCCTTCTTCCATCATGCAGCTGAAGAATTGTTTCGATGCTTCATAGCATTCCACGACCGCATGAGTCTCAAAAATAGCTTTCAGCTCTTTCATCAACTCATGAGGATCGTGGTGCTCAAAACGTTTTTGAAGATCGGATTCCAGACTGCACATGATGGCACACTGAACTTGAGAGTACCGAATTTTCCGAGTCTCGTAAACAGCTTTTACTTCATCGGTTTCAGTTTCTGCAGGAGGGTCACCTAGCGGTGCATCAAGCACATATTGCAGATTTCCGCCAGAGAGGAAGATCCTCACATGACGGAACCAGTCGGTGAAGTTGCTACCGTTGCTCTTAAGTTTCTCTTTCTCTAGGAACTGATTAAAATTGATTGGGGACGCCATCTCTACAACATATATTTGCAAAAGTTTAGACTAAGTTTATGACAAATTGAGTTCAAATTTTAATTCAACATAATTAAAAATCTAGGTGAACTCCCACTCAAAACAATATCCCTCGCATTGTCTTAGTGATCACACGAACCAAATCCACCATACCTAAACCCGATCATCACGAGAAAAGGTGTGATTTCAATGGCGAACACTCAAAGTGTTCATCATATCAACCATATGATTCATGCTCTACCTTTCGGTATCACGTGTTCCGAGACCATGTCTGTACATGCTAGGCTCGTCAAGGCCACCTTAGTATCCGCATGTGCAAAACTGTCTTGCACCCGTTGTATGTACTTATTGAATCTATCACACCCGATCATCACGAGATGCTTCGAAACGACAAGACTTGGTAACGGTGCTACTAAGGATGAACACTTTATTATCTTGAGATTTTAGTGAGGGATCATCTTATAATGCTACCGTCGCGATCTAAGCAAAATAAGATGCATAAAAGGATTAACATCACATGCAGTTCATATGTGATATGATATGGCCCTTTTGTCTTTGCGCCTTTGATCTTCATCTCCAAAGCACGGACATGATCTCCATCATCTTCGGGCATGATCTCCATCATCGTCGGCGTAGCGTCAAGGTCAATGGCGCCGTCTTCATGATTGTCCTCCATGTAGCAACTATTACAACTACTTTGAAATACTACTCAACATGAAATTTAAAGACAACCATAAGGCTCCTGCCGGTTGCCACAATACAATAATGATCATCTCATACATATTCATCATCACATTATGGCCATATCACATCACCAAACCCTGCAAAAACAAGTTAGACGTCTCTAATTTGGTTTGCATATTTTACGTGGTTTAGGGTTTTCGAGAGAGATCTAATCTACCTACGAACATGAACCACAACGTTGATACTAATGTTTTCAATAGAAGAGTAAAATGAATCTTCACTATAGTAGGAGAGACAGACACCCGCAAAGCCTCTTATGCAATACAAGTTGCATGTCGAACGAGGAACAAGTCTCATGAACGCGGTCATGTAAAGTTAGTCCGAGCCGCTTCATCCCACTATGCCACAAAGATGCAAAGTACTCAAACTAAAGATAACAAGAGCATCAACGCCCACAAAACCATTGTATTCTACTCGTGCAACCATCTATGCATAGACACGGCTCTGATACCACTGTAGGATAACGTTGCATAGAAAACAAAAATTTCCTACCGCGAACACGCAATCCAAGCCAAGATGCAATCTAGAAGACGGTAGCAACGAGGGGTTTATCGAGTCTCACCCTTGAAGAGATTCCAAAGCCTACAAGAGGAGGCTCTTGTTGCTGCGGTAGACGTTCACTTGCCGCTTGCAAAAGCGCGTAGAAGATCTTGATCACGATCGGTTCCGGCGCCACGAACGGGCAGCACCTCCGTACTCGGTCACACGTTCGGTTGTTGATGAAGACGACGTCCACCTCCCCGTTCCAGCGGGCAGCGGAAGTAGTAGCTCCTCTTGAATTCGACAGCACGACGGCGTGGTGTCGGTGGTGGTGGAGAAGTCCGGCGGAGCTTCGCTAAGCGTGCGGGACGTGGTAGAGGAGAGAGGCCGCTAGGGTTTGGGAGAGGGGCGCCGGCCACTAAGGGGTGCGGCCACCTTGGTGGTTCTTGGGTGGCCGGCCCCCTCCCCTTGGCCCCTCATTATATAGGTGGAACCCCAAGTGTTGGTCTCCAAGTCTTCGAATAAGACCCGAACCAAAAACCTTCCATATGGTGGGAAACCTACCCAAGCTAGGACTCCCACTAGAGGTGGGAGTTCCACCTCCCATATGGGGGGTGGCCGCCCCCTAAGGGGAGTCCACTTGGGACTCCACCCCCACTAGGGTTGGCCGGCCATGGAGGTGGAGTCCCATGTGGACTCCACCTTCCTTGGTGGTTTCTTCCGGACTTTTCTAGAACCTTCTAGAACCTTCCATAGAACCTTCCGCGTCATTTTAATTCACATAAAATGACATCCTATATATGAATCTTATTCTCCGGACCATTCCGGAACTCCTCGTGATGTCCGGGATCTCATCCGGGACTCGAACAAATATTCGAACTCCATTCCATATTCAAGTTCTACCATTTCAACATCCAACTTTAAGTGTGTCACCCTACGGTCCGTGAACTATGCGGACATGGTTGAGTACTCACTCCGACCAATAACCAATAGCGGGATCTGGAGATCCATAATGGCTCCCACATATTCAACAATGACTTTAGTGATCGAATGAACCATTCACATACAATACCAATTCCCTTTGTCACGCGATATTTTACTTGTCCGAGGTTTGATCTTCGGTATCACTCTATACCTTGTTCAACCTCGTCTCCGACAAGTACTCTTTACTCGTACCGTGGTATGTGGTCTCTTATGAACTTATTCATATGCTTGCAAGACATTAGACGACATTCCACCGAGAGGGCCCAGTATATCTATCCGTCATCGGGATGGACAAATCCCACTGTTGATCCATATGCCTCAACTCATACTTTCCGGATACTTAATCCCACCTTTATAACCACCATTTACGCAGTGGCGTTTGGTGTAATCAAAGTACCTTTCCGGTATAAGTGATTTACATGATCTCATGGTCATAAGGACTATAACTATGTATCGAAAGCTTATAGCAAATAACTTAATGACGAGATCTTATGCTACGCTTAATTGGGTGTGTCCATTACATCATTCATACAATGACATAACTTTGTTATTAATAACATCCAATGTTCATGATTATGAAACTAATCATCCATTAATCAACAAGCTAGTTTAAGAGGCATACTAGGGACTTCTTATTGTCTACATATCACACATGTACTAATGTTTCGGTTAATACAATTATATCATGATATATAAACTTTTATCATAAACATAAAGATATAAATAATAACCACTTTATTATTGCCTCTAGGGCATATCTCCTTCAGATCAGCCATGTATCGACTGACCAAACTCATAGCATATGATAAATCAGGGCGAGAACAAACCATGGCATACATCAAGGAACCAACAACACTAGAATATGGAACTCGTGACATGTACTCAATATCTTCCTCAGTACTAGGACATTGCAATTCTGACAATTTAAAGTGAGGAGCCATAGGTGTACTAACAGACTTTGCATCATGCATATTAAAACGATGAAGAACTTTCTGAATGTAATTCTGCTGACTAAGAAATAACACACTAGATTTTCTGTCTCTTGTAATTTCCATACCTAGTATTTTCTTAGCAGCACCAAGATCATTCATCTCAAATTCACTACTTAATTGTGATTTTAAAGTAGTGATCTCTTTATTGCTCTTGGCAGCAATCAACATATCATCAACATATAACAACAAGTATATTGGTGATCCATTAGCAAATTTGATATAAACACAACTATCATACTTAGATCTCTTAAACTCATGTGCAAGCATTAATGAATCAAACCTTTTGTACCACTTTCTTGGAGACTGTTTCAGACCATAAAGGGACCTCTTCAACTTGCAAACATGATCCTCCTTACCAGGCACAACAAAACCTTCAGGTTGGTCCATGTATATCTCCTCCTCAAGCTCACCATGCAGAAAAGCAGTCTTTACATCTAGCTGCTCAAGCTCAAGATCATGCATAGCCACAATAACAAACAATGCACGAATGGAACTATGCTTCACAACCGGAGAGAATACATCATTATAATCAATACCTGGAATTTGGCTGAAACCTTCAGCACAACTCAAAGCATGATGAACAAGATTACATTCTTCAATTAAACGAGGACGTGGACGTTTGTTACGCCTCGGTCTATCAGCAACAATGGAACTATTTGTTTGCTGCAAAACAGGTGGTGAGTGCTGAACAACAGTGTTATCATTTTCAGCAACATCATTTTCTTTCTCCTCCGCGTGCTCCACCTGCACACTAATCCTCTGTTGTTCATTATCAGAATTATCAGAAAAATCAACAACATCAGTAACATCTGTAGATGAACTCTTATAAAACATGACAGCCTCATTAAAGACTACATTCCTGCTATGCAACACTTTCTTAGTTTCAGGATTCCATAACTTGTATGCCTTAACTCCTGAACCATAACCAAGAAACACACACTTAACAACCCTAGGCTCTAGCTTTCCATTATCAACATGAGCATAAGCAGTGCAACCGAAAACTCTCAATCAGACCATACCTCAATAGGAGTTTTCTTATCAAGCGGAATACAAGGTGACCTGTTTATCAAGTAACAGGCGGTGGAGGCTGCTTCAGCCCAAAAACTTCTATGCATACCAGCATTAGACAACATGCAGCGAGCCTTGGAAATGATGGTTCTATTCATCCTCTCCGCCACACCATTCTGCTGAGGAGTATATGGGATGGTGTGGTGCCTGACAATGCCTTCGTCGCTGCAATAATCATTGAAAACAGTAGAACAAAACTCCATGCCATTGTCAGTACGAAGCAATTTAACTTTCTTTTCTGTTTGCTTCTCTACCATAACTTTCCACTTTCTAAAAGCATCAAACACATCAGATTTATGTTTCAGAAAGAAAGACCACACTTTTCTGGAGTAATCATCTATGATAGTAAGCATGTAATTTGCACCACCAAGAGAAGTCTTGCGGGAAGGTCCCCACACATCAGCATGTACATAATCTAAAATCCCTTTAGTGGTATAAACGGAAGCATTGAATTTAACTCTTGTATGCTTACCAAAAATGCAGTGCTCATAGAACTCAAACTTACTCAAATTGCATCCATCTAGCAGGTCTCTCCTGTGCAGTTCTGCCATGCCATGTTCACTCATATGTCCAAGACGCAATGCCACAAATTAGTTTTACCAGGTTCATCAGGAATAACAGCAGCAGCAATACCAGACAAAGTGCTACCTCTAAGAACATATAACTTTGCAGAATTCATATCACCTATCATGTGAACAAGAGAACCTTTTGATACCTTTAGAACTTCGCGAGAACCGGAGTGTTTGTACCCATCAACATCAAGGGTACTGAGAGAGATCAGATTTCTGGCCATGCCAGGTATATGTCTCACATCTGTCAGAGTGCGTGTCATGCCATCATGCATCTTGATCTGAACGGAGCCAATGCCCACGATCTCACGTGGGTTGTTATCTCCCATACGCACAACATCTCCACTCTGCACAAAATCATAAGAACCAGTCTTTGTTACAACAAATATGAAACGAACATGCAGAATCAAGGATCCACTCATCATTACCAGAAACACAACACAACTAGGCAATCGCCATCAGAATTATCACTGGAAACAACAGCAGCCTTACCATCACCCTCAGATTTGTTTTTGGTTGGTAAGTACCGTTTCTTTTCTCTTTGTTCTGCAACTTCCAGCAATCATCAATATTGTGGCTAGTTTTCTTACAATACTTGCAGAACTTACCATCTCGTCCCTTGGACTTTGAGAGACCTCTGTCGGTCTTGCTCTTATCTCTATTGTAGTTGTTGTAGTTGTTGTTACTGTCCTCGGTCCTGCCTCGGACCTGCAGTGCTTCTGCCTTAGATGACGAACCCTCTGCCTGCACCATAGATTTCATCTTTTCCCTCTACTGGAGGGCCTCATAAACTTCGGCAAGGGTTAGTTCATCACGGCTGTATAACAAGGTGTCTCGAAAATTCGCAAAAGAATTAGGCAACGAGACTAACAGTATAAGAGCTAGATCCTCATCATCATATTTTACCTCCATGGACAACAAATCAGAAACGATCTCTTTGAAGATCGATAGGTGATTCATCATTGACGCACCTTCTTGCAGCTTGTGCGAGAATAACTTCATCTTCACATGCATCTTACTGGTTAGATCTTTGGACATGCAGATTGATTCCAGTTTCAACCACAGCGCCGCTGCGGATTTCTCAGCCAGCACTTCATGCAAGATATTGTTGGATAGATGAAGCTGAATTAATGAAAAAGCCTTACGGTCTTTGCTCTTTTCATTGTCGGTCCAGGTCTTGGCATCTTTCTTGCCAAAACCATCAAGAGCTTCATCCAGATCAGAAGATTGGGTAAGTATCGCCCTCATCTTCACTTGCCACAGAGAAAATCTCGTGGTGTAATCCAGCTGCGGTAGATCGAACTTCAAGGAAGACATGTCGCAAAACCCTAGATTGAAACACGGGCTCTGATACCACTTGTTATAAAAGCGACAAGCAAATAATGAAGAACGAAACAAGAACACACGCAGGGGACACAAGATTTAACGTGGAAAACCCCTTCCAACATAGAAGGGGAAAAAACCACGGGCGCCAGCCAACAAAACTTCACTATATCGGGAGGTTTTTACAAACGCCGTGAGTTATCTTATAATCTGATAAACCCTAGCCGGCGGCTTACAAGATGTATATATAGGCGGTGCCAACGATCCGTACCGTACCGCGGGGGCTGCCGCCCCCCGCACCCCCCTTCGCTTCGGCCCAAGCCTCCAGCGACGGGCCTCGCTCCACTCGTCAGAAGTTAGCCTCCCTTTAGTATATGAATTTGGATCACAATACAACACCTAGGACCGCCGCCTTTATTCAGGTCGGACCCCCACGTCGGCGACCACCCTGGCCTGGCCACTCCAACCCTCCACCGGCGACACCATCGCCGGCTTCCAAGCCCCTCCATCTCGCCGTCGGAACGCGGTGATAGATCAAGAGATCCACCACCACCAACGGCAGGCCGATCCTCTCCGGCGAAGAAGAGGGTCACGTCCACCGTCGAACCCAAGGCTGCTGCCCCGGGCATCCTCGTACCGCGGGAGAAGCTCAAGATCATCACCCCTCAGCGGCGAGAGGCGGAGGAAAGGCGCCCGCCTCCACCAGCCACCACCGTCGGCATGCCGCCGATGGGAGGCGGAGAGGCCGCAGCCCGCAGCAGGATCGACCCCGGGAGGGCCGCCGCCGCCCCTACATCCTCATCCGGCCGCCGCCCCGGGATAGAATGTAAGATATTTCAAGTTAAGTTTAGCACATTTATAGAATACATCATTCCCTACCTCTACATTTTTAAAGTTTAAATGTCATTTTCATTTCGTTTTAAAGCTACATATAGCTTGGTGCCTTGGTCTACAAAACGCCGCACGTTCTCAAAAAAAAAAAAAAAAATTGCGGCACTAAGTTCGGTATTCATTTTGGGCGACCACACTGTCTCGAACATACATGCAACTTGGATAATTTACTTCTCCTGAACGAATACTAACGTGTCATCTTTTCATCGATTTTACCTGACTCGTTGCAAAACGCTTGATGTGATGTGACGAGACTCGTGGACTGAAGTGAGTAATCAGAGAGAGAAACAGAGCAAACAGGAGAGGTTTCTCGGATTAGCATGATTACACACAACTCTAACATGCTTACAAATCTTGGTAAATTGACATGGTTGCACCCGTCAATTGAGCTTTTTTTTTTCACAGCAAGGCATGGTAGTCTATCTGCCGTGGTATCTTTTTCTTGAGTAAACAAACACTAACCCGAGAACTTGAGCAAGAAAATGTTCCACTTCCTCTGTGTCATCATACTTATGGAACGGAGTAAGTATGTTGCATGATGTGATAATCTGCAGTCAGCAGTCTTCACAAGCACGGCACCGATCAGGCGACCACCGCACTGTGGTGGAGGGTAGGCGCGCGCTCTCACCCAGACTGGCGCAAGTATGTGGCGCTGCCGATGTCGCCGAACTGCATCCAGAAGTGGAGCTCTGCGCATTGAATTTTTCATTAGGGAATGGCCGAATGGAATCAATAAGCCTTTTCATATTAGCATGACGACCACACGCAATTCTAACATACTAACCAATCTTTGTACTTATATTTCCACACGGCAAGAGTCTTGCTTAGTTACCTTCCTTTAGATCTGTGGGCTACAGACTTACAGCCTGGACAAAGAGATCAGTGCAAATCTTGCTTTCTAGAACAAGTATAGCCAAGCTCTTGTCAGTTTCCAGATAATAATATTTATATGAACATTTCAGTAAAGATTGCGCCCCTTAGGAGCTATCCAAATTAGACGAGAATTAGGTTCTCATGTTTTCTTCACAGATCTTTTAGTAATGCCTACGATGACAAAAATCAACAAACATAATTTATTAGCTTCGTGGTGCCAGCAGAATCATTCCATATCACAGAAAAACGGAGACGCTTTATTAGGTGAAAAGTCTATTCCATCTTGCTTGTACTATCAGACCAAGGAGGTAACTACAAAGCAGATTATTTTTTAGTTCTAGCAAGGATAACATTTACAATGGTTAAACTTTCCAGGAACCTGGTGTACTTTTCCAAGAGCAACTCGTACTTGCAAAGTTCAGAAAGGCTTATCTGATGACTTCTTCACACATCACAACTGTATAACACGGTACTAAGATGGCTCTCCGCCGTCCAATGTTTCTCCAAAGTGATAAAAAAAGTAGTTCTCGTTTTGTCCTTCCGACTAAAGAAAACACAAAACAACATCGCAGAGGCTATTTGGAGCAAACTTGACAACAGAAAATGGAAGTGTCCCCCATCTTCATTTGCAGGAACTCCATAAACAGGGTGGCACAAAATGATCATTTTTTTGGCACAAAGTTTTGTCTCATGATATGATCATGACCACCAAATCGTGAAATAATTGCAGGCACATACACGGGTTGTTATTTGCAGACAAACATACATGCACATGCAAAATTCGTGCAGATGTCAAATGTCTCATAGTACTATAGCAGGGTTGAAGTGGAAGTTTCTAGTATATGTCCTTGGAATTTCTTACTTCTCAGAGCATCTCCCCACCATTTCTTGAGAATATTCTGATTCACCAGTCATGTCGATTGACAATCAAAGAGACATATTAACTGTTAATTGCATCTAGCTGGGGAATGTAGGCAGTACAAAGGGATCCGGCCCAATGCGGTGTAAACCAACAACCTTTTCTTAAACCAACGATTTTTTCTGATCGTTTTGCAACACAAGGTCAAGGCAAAGCCATTGCCAGAAATCATTCGCTTGTTCTTATCTACTCCAAAAGGTACATCTTCCCTGGGTGGATTTGATGCCCCTCAAGTTGATGATTGCGATCTCAAAAAAAAAGTCGATGATTGCTAGAGGGGGATTTTTTGGTGTTAACGGAAACAAAGGATGAGAGCTGAGAGACAATTTCTTGAGGCCCCTCTAAGTAGGACCAATCACGTTGACTGGAAAGCTTGCATCACAGGTTGTTAAGAGGCTAGATTGAAGTTATTGTCATTAGATAGCACCTACTATCACTCACCCAGCCTTGTTTGCCACACCATTGCTTGAAGAAGGACAGCCAGTGGGATAACGAAACGGGAAAAGAGACCAGCAAACCGTAACTTCCATTTCACACGAGCCAACTGTAAGAGGACGAGAGCTTCTACCAGATTTCAAAGGTTGAAAGGATACCTCACGCTCAACCTTGTTGCTGCCATTCCACCCGGATGCACAAATTCGCAGCTCCCCAAATATTTCAACAGAAACCACACGTCGTGAGAGCTCCAGGGTACCATCAGCAGCGGCAGAAACAGGCACACTTCCATCTCCAAATTTTAATAGCGACACCCTCATGTGACTGACACTAGCAGTAAAGGCAGTGAATTGCCCGCTGAATCCATCTGGCCATAACCCTTCCACAATACGGACACTGATTGTGGCCTCAATGGATTTAACCACGATGCCACATGTCAGCTCCAGTGTACTGAGCTTGCTTTTGTATTTCTCACTGCTCACACACGATCTGATGGCACTCTCTCCATTACTCGCCTGATAATTGATTGATTCACAACATTCATAGCGTTCGGCTATCAGGCTTAGAACTTTGTCCCCCGATTCGTTAGTGCGCCTCACCTTCAGGATGGCGTCCAAACGCATAGGCCCAAACATACTCACAGGAGCACGGACAGGACCTGTTAGTACTAAATATGGATCCTGCAAGCAACACACCAAAACCATTGATTTTAAGTATATATTTGCATAGCATAAATGATGTGATGTATATAAGACAAACTATAGCAGAAAATATTTGAACAAATGCACTAGTAACATAAAATCTGGTTGCTAATTCTGCGTGTCTTGCCAGCATGTCTTGATGGGCAGCGCAGCTAATTCTGCGTGTCTTGCCTGCAGTTGGAGTAACGGCCATCACACAGGTATGGGAAGCCCAAGGTTTTATAAGAAAAGCTTACCCCAACTTGCTTGGAACAATAGGCTTTGATGTTTTTTGATGTTCTTGCACTAGTAACATAAATAAATGAAAATCTGCTGTGTTGAGTTTTGTGAGTTTCGACATAAACAGAGTTGTATACATTTCTCTAATTTATGTAACATAAGTTTATGAATGGTAAGGGATATGAACCTGCTCATTGAGGGTTTGACAGTTGTCCCTGTTGCGCTCAGAGATGATATTCCGATTGTAATCCAGGTCGTCCCTCACAGCAATGATACCAAACACATCGAGCGGCCAGTGTAAATCCCCGCCTACTTCCTTGACTTTGACTGAAAAGATCTGCATAGAACGCATGGTCCTGCTGATACGAGGTATCGGATCATCCGTGAAGCACATAGCAGGGATCCGAGCTGCATATAGTGACAGAAGATTTCAATTTGGTAAAGAGATAATCAGCCTACGTATGCAGTGCTAGGAAATTTTGATCAAGTCACATCATCTCTATCTATCTAGAAAGGGCGAAACTAGTATAGTAGGAACATAGCAGATATGTATACATATAGTCAAAGGAGAGAAGCAATGGAACCATCAATCCATGAAAATAAATAGCATCATATAGCAATACCAGAACCGAAGTAATCAGGGCGTACACTGTAGATATGAACTTACTCCTGTCCTCGAAGGAGCCGAACTCTTTGTTTGTTTTCCACTCCCAATGCTCTCGGTAGTGTTGGTAAAGCCGGTCGTCGTTGTCTTCGTTCGGATCCCTTTCCGCTTCCACTCTCGCGTCTTCCTCCTTCATCCTGGCTGCGTACGCCTCGCCAATCTCATTCTCCCTGGCCAAATGCTCTTGTTTCAGCGACGCCCGCTGCTCCTGCGTGAGCTCTTCCAGCACAAGCGGCGTCGCATTGGGGTTCTCGGCGTTCCACTTCGCCACCAATCGCTTCATATAACTCTCATGTTTCCGCTTGTCGGAAGCATTCATCCATGATGGATACTCGATCGGTGTGATCTTCCTCGACGTTCTCCTCTCCCCGGCCATCTCCGAACCGTTCTGGATTTCCCTCTTTCTCCCCACCTCCTCCGTCATCTCCGAATCCACCTCCATCTCGGCAGTTGATCTTCTTGTCCTGCCGCCGTCGCCGCTCTGTTCCTGATGGGGAAACTCTGGTTACGTTTGGCACCTTGGGAGTAGCCTGAATTAGGAGCTTTAGCGTATTCTCGGTTTACGCTTTTTGTTTTAGTAATATTACAGTGCCGCTGCGCGCATGTGTGTTATTTGCCCTCTGTTATCATTTTTAAGTGTTTTGCTTGATGGAAATCTTTCATCTCTATGCTCCCTTTGTCTTGACCGTACTTCTATTTAATTTAAAAACATTTATGAATGCATGTTGTCTTTTGCTCTCTCCGCTCTTTCTTCAGAGCAATATATGCCAAAGACATGCATATTTTTATAGAAGAAAATAAGTTGTTTACAACATATATTTTCTCTTTTTATGTAGACCATTAGAAATATTGTTTTCCGTGAAACTTGACGAACACACATATATTATGGACATGTATATGTAGAGAATATTTTATCAAAAAAATCGACATTTCGAAATATGTTTCTTTTGTAGAGGTAGTTGAATTGAATTTCTAGTTGACTAACTAGTATTATCGTCCTAGTTTGGCAAAAAAATATTTGTATAAGTATTATAAAATCATAGTATTTTACACATCCTTTGACAATACTTTAGTTTTAGAAAAAAATGTCAAGAGTTGTTTTTCCAATTCTTAAAAAATAGCACATTTAGAGGCATACTGAAGTATTAATATTTATTGGAATTATAAGAAATTTTCTGCATAAATTAAGCAACAAAAAATAGATAAAACATAGCTTGAATTAAAGAAAATAAACTAGAAATGTCATCAAAACGGGGTGGGGAAGACCTTCTTCGGCGTAAATCTCTGAAACTAAGGCTATGTGTTTGTGTGTATTTCTGGACAGGAGTGACCACTCATTTATAGGTACACGGAAAGAGGTGAACATGCTACGGGAGATGAAACAGAAGGACGGAAGACTACTGGATAGGCAATAATTTTCGTCCACTACAACAAAGCATTTCTGCTTCTGCAACCATTTAGAACATCTCCAGCCACGGCCCCCAAAGCGCCACCCAAATGGCGCTGGATCGAGCATTTGTGGACGCCTCCGCTTCGTGCCGCGTTTGGGGCGCGTCGCTAGCCAGCCGCGGCGCCCAAACGCGCCCCCAAACACTAAAATAACTCTTTTTTGCATTTTCATTTTAATAGAGAGAAGGAATTTGTAGGTAGAATCTGAGATTTTGAAAGAGTGCAACATGTTGAAACAAATTAAACATAAAAAATGCGAAAAAAATATGTTTAAACTAATTTTTTAAATTACTTCTTCTTTGATGGCCCTGCCTCGTCATCCTCACGGAGGCGCTTCCTGCTCGTCACCTCTTCCGAAGAGGTAGTGCGTTCGACGTGTCCGATGAGCTTGTGTTCCCCTTCGACGAGTAGTCCTTGATGTCTTCGTCATCATCGGTGCACGCCAGCTTCGCGTCCGCATTAGCCTTCGTCCGGGCATTCGCACCGTCGCTGCGCCCAATAATAATTCCGTCGCGAGGTAGGCGACGGTTGGGCGCCAGACAGTGTATTTGGGCCACGCCGGGCGGAAGGGGGCTTTGGGACGCGCGAGGCCGAAAAAATGTCTGTCGCAGACGCGACTAGAGAGATGCTCTCATGTGTGGAAAAAAAGAGAGAAGTTTCGGCTCGAGGAAAATCCCCGCAAACCGCAGCGTGCGCGTCGTGACGAGGCGTGCAAGAGAGGAGGAGAATGGGGAGGAGCACGTGTGTAGGAGCTCTCTTCTCATGCTCATACCACAAGTGGAGCAACCCCCTTATAAGGAGGTGTAAATCTCTCTAAACAAGCAAGATAGGTCTAAACTTTGTCCCACTCATTGCCATGCATGAATGGGTTAATTGGTTATTTGAAATTTTCTGTGGACTATATTGTATGGGCTGAGCCTAGATTAGGAAAAATTCCAACAACATCCCACCAAGTCCTAGAGACATATACAGTTTTCTTTTGGTTTCAAAACATTTTTTATATATTGGTACTATAGTGAAGACTATTAGATTGAACTTTCACCTAGATTTTTATGCTACACTAGATTGCTACTTGAACTATGAACTAAGTCTTGAACTGCAAGTTTTCTGCGAATCTAGCTTCACATAAAGCCTCGACCACTGGGCCGTCGCATGGGCCTCCGCGCAGGTGGAGCTTATACGTCATACTCCATGGCTTTTCATGATTTTATTTGAGAGCACCTAGCTCTCATAGGTTACGGCATTTAACAACCAAACTCATATAAGCGCGTTCTTCAACAAATGTTTTGCAGAACAACATTTATACTTAAATAAGCCACTTATAACATATTAAGATAAAATCAGTTGAATATGCAGATTAGGAAAGCATTGCATCTTCATGGAGTGATATCATACAAAGAGTAAGGATGCTATCCTCTCAGTTGACATATAACTTGCCTCCCAATTATAATTTACGGGAACAACAACCACATAGAGTGGTTATCACCGTGGACAACTTATACGGTGGGTCTCATACCCATCTCCTTTGATGCATTATCTATCAAATTATATGATAGACCATTTGTGAAGGGCTCTGAAAAGTTTCTAGATGTATAGATATAATCCAACACAATAACTTTAGAGTTTCTCATTTTTCTGACATATTTTAACCTCCTCTTCACATGCCTTGATGAGTTCATATCATCCTTGAAACTGTTAATTTTGATTATCACAGTTAATTGGAATAGCAGGTATTGATTTCTCAACCACAACTAAGTTTATCTAGAGTTTACGAAGCCATTTTGTTTCAAGAGTGACCATTTCTAGTGTTGTGAGTTCCGCTTCCATTGTTGATCTCATTATTCACTAAGATGGTCTGCTTGCAAGATTTCCAAGAAACAACACCACCACTAAGTGTAAATACATATCCGCTAGTGGCCTTGATCTCATCAGTATCAGATATCCAGTTTGAGTTACTATAACCCTCCAGTGCCCTCCCGGCATAGTGAATGCCATGAAAACTGTTACAATACCTAAAACATCAATTTGCTTTATCACAATCATCATAAATTGTAATTTTTTTTGTAGGTATCAGCACATTTTCTATAAACTCAATGAAACTTAACAAAGTGTGACTTATGACAAATCTTTATCTTTAGACTAGTCACAATGGAAAGTATAATACACTCGTATCATGCATACAATGGTGTAGGACGAACTAGAAATTAGGTATGGCAAAATTGACCAAATAACTATTAAAATCTGTAGAGTAAATAATCAAAGTTCCTAAACGGCAGATTTTTTTCAATTGCATCTCTATCTCTACTACTTATAAAGGCACGAAGTGCCATTGGAAAATTGAATCTCGGTCGTTCATTCGCGTGCATCAGACGGTCCTTATTTCCTTGTTCTCCCACACCCCCCAACCATGGATTACGCCAGCAATTTATTAGATCCTAAATTTACGCTGCAAACAGCTAGATGTGCAGACCTACCACTCCAAAAATCCCGCAGCTTAATTATCTCCCGAAATCTATTTCTTGCCTAATCCATCTTTCAGAGGACGACATCAGATAATGAGATGACGGGAGCTTGAGACTAATTGCCGGCTCGCTCGACTCGCCCGTCGTCGGCTTGGACGTTGTTGCGTTGGAGAGGCCGTGGGTTCCATCGTTCCCACACCGGTGACATACGTACGCGGAAGGCCCTTGCGCAACCACAAGGATAACAGCAGCGTCCGCCAGAACCACTCCCTATAGTGCGCGGCGCCTAAGGCTTCTAGGGCGAAGCCGCCCATGGCGTGTGTGACGGCGCCTTCAACAGCTTTTGCCGTGTGTGGACTCGAGCCGGCGGCCACGCATGCGCGAAAAGGTATTCCCGGCGCGACGAGGACGACGCCCTAGATGGCGCTTCAATGCCCTCGACGACGCGCGCGGCAAGCTCTTCCCGGCGTCGCGAGCGTGCATGGCATCGTCCTCCAAGGTAAGTATATCCTTTTTCTGATTCCTTCAGCCTTTTCTGTTTTTTCTAGGGCGTCCCGGGATGCGCTCGATGCCCTCTGACTCCTCCAAGGAATTGCAAGCAGAACTAATGGTGAGTGTTTTTTCGTCAAGTTTCTCACTTCTCGATGCCATGGTTGTAGAGAAAACGCACGAGATTGAGCTTTTATAGTTATCTTTGCAATGTGAATTAAGTTTGTTTGTATGAGTTTGAGTTCCCCAGTTGATGTTCTACACACACAAAAAGAGCTATGCCCATATTTCTTGTGGCGCTGAATTGTTTCTTTTTTTTTCTACCCATTTTCCATAGGTTTACCAATGAATATAGTATCCGAGTGTTTGATTGAGAAGATACTCGAACATCAACGTCTTAATTGTTGCTATAAAAAATAGTGGCAACCAACTAAGTCATATGTGTCCTACAGCCCTACAGGCCAGTGAAATTTCTATCAGTCAAGCAAGATGCATGCATTTGATGCGATTGGTAGAATTTGGAACTTTCCAAGGTATGCACTTCACATAACGACCCTATAAATTCTGGTTGCCTACAGTTTTTCTGGTTGTCTCATATCTTGTGTGGGCTAAATATTACAATTGTGCTAGAGGGTGTCATGTTGCTGGTGTCCGGTGGGTAACAAGGCGCCGTTCTTGAAAGTGGATGGCAGTGCACATTATACTGAGGTGTAGTAGCTTATATATTTGTCCAGTTGATCAAGGTGCATCGGCTTCCTTTATTTTAAAGTACATCTTAGACACATTTTGAAATGTCAAATAAATTGAAACAAAAAATTCACATGTACATCTTCACGTGCTACGCGCTCACGAAGTCGTTTCATGAAAATTAACTTATCTTTCAACTGACTACAAAACATGCAACATCACCGGTAAGGATGGGCAGGAGCTGGCTTGGTCCAGGCTCGGTGTGAGCCGCCATTTGGCTCGCCCTTTTTAAGCTTCGCTCGGGCTAGCTTGCCGGGCTGATGAGCTGGAAAAAGGAGTTCGGCTCGGGCTTTGCTAAAACTCGGTCCGGCTCAGTGTGGCTCACGAGCCTGGCGCCCTTAGTCACAGCTAGGTGGGCCCATGATGTTGAACGATGATGGATGGTTGATGAACTCCTGTGACCACGAGCACCATCCTAGAGATAGAAATCTAATCATTTTTTCTCGATATATTAGTGTTAGTGATTTTGTATACATGAAAAAAATATATTTTTGATAGTGATCTTGTATTCAAGAAGCGGAGGGAGTAGAAAGAAGGCATCACCAACATCAGCGGTGGATCCATCCCATTTCTCTAGAGTGGGGCAAACATTGCTTGGGCTAGGCCTTTTTTCATCTATTTTTTTTCCTTTTCTTTAGCTAACATATGGGTTGGACTGAATCTTAGGATGTGGGTCCTTCCACCCACCTAACTCCACCAACGAACAACACAATTTGATCAACTAGGCGAAGCCATGACTATGCATGCTAACCCCATGCATCCGTTCATCAAATCAAGCGAACTCTGATCTAGCTAGCATTCATGGTAGCAAGATACTCCCTCTGTTTTATAATTATTGTCGTGGTTTTACTTTAAATTTAAACTAAAACCACGACAAGAATTATGGACTGGAGGGATTAGGTAGGAGGCTATCATGGTTTGTACAACTCGCCATATAAGCGTTCTTACGCGCAAAAACTTCGATGTGGTTATACTACTAGCACAAACAAACTTTGACACGGTTAAAGTTTAAATTTTTTTTTTTGACACGGTTATACTGCTAGCACGAACCTGCGGTTTAACTCGTGAACGTACGGGCATGATGCGCCACCACGCCTCTGTCCATGCTTTCAATACAATTACATGTTGTGATCGACGATACCAAACTCTTGGCAGACGACACAATCGGGTGAAAAGTCCAAGTCAAATGGCCGGAGTCAATGCGTGCTTGCCTACGCGACCTCGATGACACCGGCCTAGAAGAAGAGCACGACAAGCTTCTCCATGGCCACCGGCGGTAGCCGATGGGGATGGCGGAGATAGCGACTAGCAGCTAGGAGTCAAAGAGGACGGAGCTCACGGGTCTCGCGGCAGGGGAGATGGTGGGGAGCAGGACAGGGAGGGGCGGATGGCACGAGGCGAACGACCAGGAGGCAACGACGGTCATGGCCGGCATCACGTGGGCAGGGCGATGGCGGCGACATAGCGTGGGAGCAGAGACTGGACGAGCATGTCACGAGCTAACGGGCTGGACCGAGACCAAAGCTTGCTGCGTTCACATATTTTAGGCTCGACTCGGTCCATTCCTATCTCTCGTGCCGAGCCTAGCTCGGGGCGAGCCGCTGCTGGACCGGGCCGAAAGCTCCCCCACCCCCACCCCCCCAACCCACAAGCGTCCAGCCTTAATGACCCGTTGTCGAAGTGAATAGGCCACATTCCATAATTATGTTCGTTTTAGGTGGAGGTATGTGTTACCATGCCGAAGCTCCACCATTGGGTAAGAGGTCTTGGTGAAAAACATGACAATGGGGAACGAAACCAGAGCCATAGTTTTTATAGATAGAAGAGTGAGGCACACCAAGAACACGACTGCAATTTTCGAACCTTGGAGAGTTGCTTGCACAACCATTATACCTTGTTTGAGAGCTCGATCGATCCTCCTTGTCAGTTAGATCGACTCATCTTTTTTAGTTTAGTGATTATTTTTGTTTTTGGACATTATAGCTTAATTAAGCATTGAACCTTTTTGTAGCGGAACATTCTTAAAATAGATGGAGAAATGAGCAATATAAAATAGTGGTGTTGGGACTCCTAGAGATGTGAACCACCTAGGCTTCATCGACGAAAGTATTGTGGGGATCTTCATGAGTTAGGAACTTAAGATTGGAGGTGACCCGTGACCCTTGCATTTTTGCAAGGACAAACACGACAATCACTACCTTTAAAGAACCTTGTGAATTGTTGTTAAGAAATTTTATTAATGATAAGCAAGACGTGCATTGCACGTGCACGCTTACTAGTTTAAACAAGTTACGGTGAATCAACAACAAGTAGCCAAATCCCATGACAAAACAAGCACCGTGAGGGCTTATATGGAGCTAAAAGTTAAAACTAAATGGGGTAAAAGTCAGTGGTGGCAAAATTTTAAAAATGCCACAGCTTGCTAGAATTGGTCCTCCGCCACTGCATGCATTTGATACTAATTTATGATACCATTCCTTTAATGCATAGTATCATAAAGTAGTATGATAGTTTCATCGTATTTAATTTTTGTAGAATCTCAATGCAAAGTTATGTACATGATGTATTTGGTATTAATTTTTCTAATTTTAGTGCAATGATATTATATCTACCTATGATACCACTATCACTTCTCTTCTCGTTAATTGTTGTGTTACATCAAATTTCTGCCAACATAACATATATGATCTTACCTATGATACTTTTATTGTGGCTAGTGTTAGAACGGGGTGGATTAGCAGGTCGAGGGGAATAGCAAGTCCACACTTGCGCATGCATATCTTTTTTTTGAGGGGAATTGAGCTTGCATATCAATTTCAAAGACCGCTTATAAGCTCATGCCTCGGCTGTTGCTCTTATTTATGGAATACATATTTACTGAACACACCCTTAATTACATTATAACTTCAGAGATTAATGTATATAGCCATGCATGGGACTAGACTACTAGCTAATAAAATTAACTGAAGAGAGGAGCAAGATTACAATCAATGGCGAATGAACCAAGTGGATTAGCCCGAGACGAGATCACTTGCGGAAGCAGTACGACGAGATCGACAGAGCAAAGATTGAACAGATATTTGGTTTCCGGCCGCGCGCTCAAGCTCAAGCCTCCACGTAGCTGGCGGAGGCGTGGAACCTGGCGATGAACTCCGTGGCCTTCCTGTCGACGTCCCGCTCCCCGACGTACCACAGCCCGTCCTCGTCGCTAGGCCTCACCTTCCTCGCCGACCGCCACGGCTGCTCGTACTCGTCGTAGTCCCGGCCGCCACCGCCGAAGCATGACTGGCTCCCTCCCATTGATTCTCTCGGCTTTCTTCCTACGTAGCTAGCTGCCGAACCTAGCTCTAGGCTGCTGCGTGGGAAGCTTCTCGTGAAGTTGCTGCTCTGTTGCTCTCAAGTTCAATGGGCAACCAGCCTTCTCCGATTTATAGGGGAGGGAGGTTTCATCCGGACGGACTGGATTTTTCAGGGTTGTCAGGGGCCGCGATCCGACGGCGGTGAACGTGCGCGTGCAATGTGCGTCTCAACCTGCTACCAGAATTTTCTCCAGACTGACGACGTACGCAACACACGATGAAACCAAACACTGAAGGATTGATTCTTTCGCCAGGCTTTGCTGTTCTCAGAAACCTGAAGGCCTGAAAGTCTGAACAGAGCAGGTAATGGAGCAACGAACAATCAACCATGCATGGATTTGAAATGACGTGAACATATTATATGATAACATTGGCGGCCAAGTAGTATTTTGGCGTTTCTAGCATGCAGTGCGTTTTTAACGTAGAACAATTTCCTTTTCCTCCTTTTCCTAGGATGATGATGTAATTCAGATAAGGGAGGGACTGTTCAGATGAGAATAAGCTTATGGCGATAAGCCGGCATCTCAGAGTCACTAATACGTTTGGTCATTTCAGGCCCAATTTTATATAGTACTTAATTAGCGTTCGTCCGAGATTTGGTCTACATATGCGGTGCGTGATCGATCAACGCGCGCGGCGTAACCAATCGCGCGCACACAACTTGCAGGACAGCTAGCTATAGCTGCTGCTTGATTTCCAAGCAGTATTTGCATGCACTTGCCTACTAGCTTGATTGCGGCCGTTTACTTGCTGCTTGCCCAGCTTAGCTATATACTGAAAGTACTCTCAAGCCAGTAAAAAATGGATTAGATCCCCTGCTGATCGACTTTCAGCTGATTGTTACATGCATGTTTTTTTGTCTTATTTCCCTTGGTTGTTTTTTTTCTTCCTAAATCTTGCGTGCCGACTCAGCAATATCTATGTGTTCTGTCATCTCATAGGAACCGAGAAGATATGATTGAACTTGGAATTAGCTGGTACAATAGGGCCCAAGATCAGGAAATTTCATGGTTGAGTTTCCTATCATGACAAATGCACGTATCATAGGACTAGCTGGTTGTGCGTCTCCAGAAGGAAAGTGATGGGTACATGCTACTATAGACATAATTGACCGTCTTTCCTTAACAACTTAAGTACACCAACTAAAGCTTGCATTGAATAAATTACTCCCTCAGTCACTTCCCTTACGCGTAATCCCATCCTGCAGCATGCCAATTAACAAGCTGTTTAAAGAGAAAAACAGCACTCCTATAAACTAACCCAGATGTTCATTACCATATCGATCCGATCGGTGCCTAACAAGTACACGCAACAAACATAGGCCAATTAGGTGCCTAACAAGTACATAACAAAAATAGACCAAAGTCCTTCTCCCACATTAGTTTTACTTGCATTATGGCACATGTATCCATAAGGAGCTATCTAAGTCAATGAAAGAAAATAAAAGATTACTAACCGATAATGGAGGACCAGTCAAAAAAGAAGGATTATGCCAAAAGCACCCAGTAATGTAATTGCAAAGTGAAAGTTGCATGAATGCACACGCCTACACAGTTTTCACCACTTTTTTCAGAAAGAATTGCACCGTTTGGCCCCTTCTAGAGATGCAGAAAACTGAAGAACCAATGTTCTCTATCTCTAGTTCAGTGGCATCACATCGGTGCGCGTAATGTGCTTGCAGACTGTAACCACAATGCTTATAATAAGAAGCTTTTGGGAAGAATCCTATGATTGATGATCACTTGATCAGAGGTCTATTGTTTGGCGAGAGCTATGCTTGATGTAGTTGATATATGTTTATGTCTAGCTCTGGATTGCTTTTGGTAGTAAAGTCGAACCAATTGTGTCTTTATGTTGATCTCTCCAGCTGTCGAAATGAAAAGATTACTCGAAAGAGAAGAATGCATCATGCATGTTGCATGTATATGTGGCCTTTTCAAGAAATGAGATAAATAAATTTAGGAGAGAAGATACTTCCCCTCAATTAAGGGTTTCTGCGTGGTGAAGTCTTCAATTGTTTGTTGGCTGTTTTTTATCAGTATGGTACTACACGGTAAAATTATCGTTTCACATCCTTTAGCATTTTCTACCCTTTCTAGCTCTTGTCATTTTCATATATTAATTTATAGCGATAATTAGTAATCAACTATACTTTGAGGACTAAGTTTGTTTGACCAATGATATTATTTTCGTTCCCTTCTACGTCTGTCACGGTGGCATGAATTATGTATGCATGTATTCTACTAGTGATGACCAACAATGAAGTGAATGTTGATGGCATTAGTCTGTTCCAAAAGCTAACTAACTAGCTTCTCACAGAAGGTGGTTAGGAGACAGGAGAGCAAGGTGCCTAAAAAGATAAGAGAGCAAGTTCAAACTTTCACGAACAAACCTTTTAGGCAAAGCTGCACTGTACCTTTAGAGATTTTCAAACTATAACGTGTTCCCTTTGCAAACGACCAATGGTGGGATTTGGTCAATTCTAGGTCGTTTTAGTAAATTCTAATTAAATGCTCATGGTATAGGTAAGTAATAACGTGGTTTTCATTGTCACGTGGGTAACCAGCATCATGTATTATCAGGTAAAAGTAGAACAATCCGTAATTGGATGGAAACTGGATCAAATTGGGTCACATAGAAATCAGATGGTGGTAGAGAATTATATAATACACTGAGTCCTATATAGCATTATGTAGCACATCTTGTAAAACCTGTATGTGTTAATGTATTTTTTTTTATTATGTTTTATGAAAACTTGCATGTGTCTGTTATGATATTCTATTTTTATGTGTTTGGACAACTGAAGTTTCTAGCTTTTAGGCATTAAAGCTGAAATTTTGCAGGTTCATGCCATGTAACATATACAGGTGGATCTGGTAACAAAATCCAAGCAAGCAACATAATTTGTGGTGTTGGTACCATATAAACGTATTTGGCACATGCATGTTGCCACTCAAGTTTTTCGGAGAAAAAATTGCGATAATATGGCACAATTGTGCTGCTCCACATGTACCTAGTGGAGTGTCCAGTGGGGATGCCATGGCATCCCCTCTAAAAATACAAATGTTTCTTTAGCTATTAATATGTATACTAATCATTTTCATGTGGTTCTTTCATCACCGTGTACTTTTCACAAAGGATATCTTGGCAAAACGAAACTAAAATGGTAGTACATGTGTGTACTAATCATGGCTAATTGGGGTTTTTAAAAGTTTGGCACATTCTAGATAAGCCATGTACCCAACATTTTCTTTTTCATAAAGGTTATATTTGGACTTCCGTCAATATTACAATAGTAACACAATAGAGGGAATTTTGTGACACAACAAACACTCTAGGACGTAATGTGCATTCTTCCTTATCAAAACAGAAAGAGGGGGATAATATATATGCCTTGCAAAGTCAATTTAATATTACAAATAAAACAGCACCCACATATTTTTTAGCTTCTTACAGCAATATAAAATTAAGAAGCGGCACCTGGGACCAAAAGAGTTCAGGAAGTGACAAGTTTTCAGGATCCATCGAATTAATTAGCTGACCTCCTCTGTTTGCATGGCCTAAAAGGCTAAAATATGCTCTTTGATAACATAAAATATGCTTCCCTTTAGATAGCTTTATCCCCTTGTTTACTCATATCTATGTTAATAACATTTTTATATGGCTTTAACAATGTTTTAAGCCACTGCACTAGTTTGAGCTTTAGACACCTACTGGTGCCATATCATCTGCTTTGTGAAGAAGTTATGGATTGTGAATCGAGGTCGAAGACATGGTCCAGGCTGATCCAGTGAATCACCATATTCTTGGGCTGGACTATGTTGGGTTTTATCCATAGAGCACAGAGTTTGTGCTCGTTGTAGCCTTTTGGGCTCTAACTTGTCACCCAGGTCCCCTAATAGAATACTTAATGAGGCCCATGCGCACGCAAATGTAACCCTCAAAATAGATAAAAACCGCAGGCTTTTCCTATTGGAACTCCTTACACAACATCTTAGTTCTGTTTAACAATATTTGTGGGAATCGTGTTTTTGGCACATGGGAGCATATGCTATCTTTATTTTCAAAGGCATCTTAGACACATTTTGACAAATCAAAAAAATTGAATCAAAAATCACGTACATGTTCATGTGCTAGCTACACAACATCGTTTCATGAAAAATCGACTTATCATGCAAAATGCATTAAAAAGACAAAATTCGGTGCTAAACATAATTTCTTTTCTGAAGATAATTTTTCTCCTTTTTACGTAGACCACAAACGCGAAACTTGGTGAATGCACATATATTGTGGAGATGCACGTGTATAATTGTTTTCAAAAAACTCAACACTTCAAAAAAAAATTGGTAGAGAGAGCATATGGCGATTTTTTTAAAGATACCTTTTTCTTTATTTCCAAATATAATACTCGTTTTCGACAAATTACAAGAATAATACACCGTCTTGGAACTGTTTCCCGATAGGTAGTTGTCGGGGAACGGTATGCCGATTACTCTAGATTCCGTGGGCTAGCGCAGGTAGGGAAGGAATCGGGGAACAGTGGCCCAACTGAAGTTTGTCGGGGCACTGTAACCCGACTTGTGGCCATCAGGCTACGCACACCTGATTCCTACCATCAGGATACCCTTACTCGAGTCAATTCCCATGCTGCATCCCTCTTTGCGCGAACCCTTTCCCGCCAACCTCTTTCCCACCACCATTTGCCACCAATTTTTCGCGTTGTCTCTATATAAAAGACCAACCTCCAGATACTTTCGAAGTACCATTGTTTCTCTCCATTTTTTTCTCTGTTACTCTATCACATCTCTTTGCTGCCATGAGTGTGTCTTGCTCGGACCAGGACAGTAGGCCGAGGAGGAAGAAGGATGCAACCTTGCCCCTAGGGATTCGAGCAGGCGTTTTTGTTGGGGCGATCTTGCGAATGTGAAGGATTCCGAAGATTTCTCTGATATGTTTGGCATGATTTTTTTCAGGTGTGTCAACTATGATCACGATGCACTAGCAAGCTCAGCCTACCTTAGGCCTCTGATATGTTGTAAGCAAGTAGAATAGACACATTGTTTGTTTCATTTGTGTTTGAAGTAATATTCTTATATTTTTGCAGTCTCCTTCGCCACTCTGCATGTCGTACCACCGGATTGACAGGGAGGAGCCTGAGTAGGTGACCAAAGAGATTCATGATAGGCATCATCGTACGTGGGCTGATTTTATGGAAGAGGAGGCGACAGAGAAGGCAATTGAAAAGGCCAAAGCAGCGTGAGAGAGATGTCTGAAGAAGCACTGTGAGGAGCAACGGGAGTGTCTTGATTACTGGTGGAAGAGACAGGCGGAGGAGGAGGTGAAGTTGAAGGGGCTGGAACGGGTGTGCAAGGTGCTCCGTGAGGCCGAGAGGCTACGGAAGAGAGAACGAGCTACTCAGGCAAAGGCAGTGGAAGAACATGGTGACAAGACTAGAAAATGGACACGAGTGGACTCAGGACCACTAGATGTCTATGCTAATAGTGATGTATCTTAATTTTAGTTGTAGTGTAGCTTTGTGTCTTAATTTTAGTTGTATTATAGGTTTGTATCCTTATTTAAGTTGGAGTGTAGCTTTGTATCTTTATTCAAGTTGCATTCTGTGTTGATGTATCATTTTCCCAGGTAAAAGTTCCCGCCAATTTGTGCGTACCAATATTTCCCGCTAAATTTTCCGCCCCAGATTTTGCATCAATTTCTGCCGCCTCAGATTTCGCATCAAGTGTCAAATTTTTCTAAGTTGAAACGATTGTTCTTAAAACCCTTTGTGTGGATATTGCCTACTGAGTGATTGCTTCCTGTAGATTTCTCTTATCAGAATATGTCGCTCCAATTGAGATCGTGTTCATCTGATACTCCTAGGTAGAATCATGGCGATTATTCATGATCACTGCCTCCGACAAATGCTGGTTCCACGAAGAGGGGATCGGGACCTCTTCCTCATTCTCATCTTCATATGAATCATCGGATTCACCAGCTTCATCGGAATCAAGATCATACTTTAGTCCATACTGGTCTTCCTCATCCATCATGTTCTGCAGGTGTTCTTCTTCATCGTCATCATCAACCTCACCACTACCATCATGTCTGCCTCATGCATGACTACTTTTTCTTGATTCGTAACTGCTGCATCCAGCAACATAAGTTTGACTGCTCTGGCCTGGATAGAACTCACCCTCACCTTCATGGGAAGTGGCCTCCTACGCCACAAAGCATTAAGCACTCACTGAGAGGTCCGCTCTATCGGCTTCAAATGCCAGAATATGTTTGTGCTTGAGCTCCTCCACAAAGCATGCTTACCCACAGTGTGTGTATCCGGATTAAGCCCGAAATTTATGGTCAACCACTCCTTCAACTAAAAAATGTGCCATGTTTTTTGGGAGGTCAAATTCAACTCTTGGTATTGATACTCGCTCAAATAAGCTCCCATCAGATTTGTTTGGACAGTGCCATGACGGTTGTAAACAAAAAATCTCACGAAATCATACATGTCTCCTCACCTATAACATATTCATACTCGTCAAAAAAACGAGCACCGACCTCCTAAATAAATAAAACTATGATCGGTGACCAACTAAATAAATATTTAATACCAAGCCAACTATGCATAAACAATACTAACATACAATTAGCGAAGGATTAGGGTTTACCCTGGAAGCATGCAGAACAATTAACTGTGTTAGCAGCCTAGCCTCACGAACCAGCACCAGCTCCATCACGCAACAACAAAAGAAGAAGCATCACCATCAACACCACGACCACAACACACCTCCACCAACAACACGCAACACCACCAAAACAATTCCACGAACTAACCCATCAACATATCGGGTGATTCTACTTCATTTGGTGGATAAAAAGCAAGCAAACAAACATCAAATCTCTGTAAAAAAAGTGGGAAATAGAAGCAGAGGTAAGAGGAAAACGAGAGAGGTAAGAGAAAAATGTGAGGAGGAACAAGAAAGAGGGCGTCGACGCCGGGCCGATTTAAAACATGGTTTAGGGTTTAGGTTTCGGTGAAATGTTCCCCGATTCCCTCGCCTTGGGATTCTGTTGCCCGACCGGCCGGTCCATGTGCATGCCGACATGCAGAACACACCTTTCGGGGTACGGATTCCTGACACCCTCTATCCTCCATCCGCGCGTGCAAGGCGCCAGGGAATCACCACATCTCGGGAAATCGGTGACCGATACCCGAAATTTTGTAGGCTGCTAGCCATTTGATCTTTCACCAAACTAAGAAAGGTATGGATTTGGGCGTAGTTTATGGATACTTTTGAAATTTTGTAGGCTGCTAGCCATTTGACCAATGTTTGGTTGATAAATTGTTAAGTAATTGAGTAGATACACACTATCTTAGTTTGGTGAAATTGATGTATATTTAATTTTTACAGGGTGTTCTCTCAGATTGTTAATTAACCTGGTGGTGTATAATGGCCTATTGGTATTTTGGTTTTGTGCCTATCTGATATGGCAAGAGATGATGGTATCATGAAGAATTCATTTTTCTTGATGATCAGGTATTCCTTACATGTATACATTTGTAGTGAAGAGACATTTTTTTTCTTATTATGATAATCGGATGAAACTCGGTGATCACATGGGTACGTGAGCACGCGTTAGCTGTTCGACACGTGTCTAATGCCGTCTAAAAAACGTTAAGTGGGAGAATCACATGTACTAGCTTGGCTCGCCTTTTGACCATATCCCACCTCCTATACAGTAACCTGGATACCTAACTAATCTGCTAATCGTCACACACAAACACTAATGCTAGACTGCTCGTCCAGGATTCCGATGGATTAGGCGGCGGCGCAATTCGGCTGGCAGGGTAGCTCCGCTCCGATTCGTGCCTTACTCCAACCCCACCTACCACCGCTCACCATCGCCTCCACTCCCCTTACTTCACCTGCGCACACACACAGTGGAGGGGCAGAGCTCGACGCAGAATCAACGCCCGCGATTTGCCGCGGAGAACGCAGATCATGGATGCGGTGGAGATGCTGGCCGCCTACTCAGCCCCGATGTGAGCGTGTGGAGGAGGTTGGGCACCAGCTGCGCAACGCTGAAGAGGGGAGCCGGCGCGGAGGAAGGCGGGCGCCGTCTGCGTCACGGGAGGAATCCCGTTCCTGGGCCTCGCCGCCGTGGACCGCAACAGCCTTCTCCTCGCAAGCCTCTCCGGCGCGGCGCTCGTCGACATCCCCGCCGGCAGCCACATGAGCCCCTTCGTGCAGTCAAACGAGTATGGAGGAGCTCGCTTGGCCGACCGCACGGGGCGAGATGGAGACGAGTTGCGCGGTGATTGCTTCCGGCGACCGCACGGGGCCGTCCACACCCTCCTGGGCCTTCCCCTCATCCCCGCCCTCCGCTCCGCCGTGGCCCCCGTCCGCGCCTCACCAGGGGCCGGCGCCGGCGCCCTGGTCCTGGCCGCCGAGGGCAAGTGCTTCTCCAATGGCTTCGACCACGCCTGGGAGCACCGCCCGGGCCTTCCCCTCCTCGCCGACCTCCTCGCGCTGCCCATGCCGACCGCCGCGGCCATCACGGGCCACGCCGCCGCCAGGTCCGCGCAGGGCTGCCCGCTTCCCGCCGCCGCTGCAAGCCGCGCCGGCCACCTCCATCGCTGCTGCGGAGAAAGGGCGGGAGCCGCGGGAACCTCGACGCCCCCAACCCCCGGCTGCTCGAGCGCAATGTTCCATCGCCAGCAGTTAGAGGAGACCGAGCTGGAAATTCGCCGGCTGATTAATGTGTGATGAACTGGCTGATTTACTGTTTCCCAAAAAAGTACTACTATGAAAATCGCCGGCTGGAAATCGCCTTGGCTGCCCCGCGAGCAGCCGCCGTCGCGGGTCTCGTCCGGGCCATGCTCATGGTGGAGCTCGTCGGTCCACAGAGGGCGGTGTCGCAGGCCGGTCCTAGGAGAGATAGAGGCATTGGGGAAGAAGATTTTTGGGAAAGGAGTGAAGGACGAGCGGAGTAAGAGGATAAGGCACGTGGTGGGGCAGCTTTTAGCAGCGTTTTCCGTGAGAGAAAGGTACTCACGCCGTATGGTGGCCGTTTGCGAGAAAATGAATCTCAACGTTGATCCAACGGCAGTTAGGGCATGCGCACGTACCCCCCTGCACACCAAATCCACTCTCTTATGATAATTATACATATCATGCATTCAGCTTTACTCTGTGTTATGGTTCAGTTTTGATTATGCACAAGATATCAGTAGAACATTGCTCTGTCGTGCGTAGAACATCCTAAGAGACCAGCCTCTGCATCAATTGATGTGCATGCGGCCTCTTATTAAACTTATTTAAACGGTCCGAGTTACAATCTTGAAACAAATCATGGATCACACAAAGTTTCCACATGAATCAGCCATCTAAAAATAAAGAGGAAAACAAGCCGCCACAAGATCTTCATGTGAGCCGCCTATTAGTACGCCAACCGCACCGGCTGTATAAATCACGTGCTACCGTCGCCAAGCGGTTGCACCCAATATCCATGTCCAGGCGTGTATCCTCCGGCTGGAGATAAGACCACATATGGATCCAATGAGTAACTAGTGAAATAACCTAGAAAAGATGGAATTTTTTTTGTTAAAGATAAAATCGTTGCGGACATTCCATATTGCCCAAAGAAGCGCACACACCAACTCTAATGTGGCCTTTGTTTTTCTTAGTTACACCATTTAACCAATTTCCAAATAGATTAGACACGTTAGCAGGAGGTGGAATATTGAAGGTCATGTAAACAATACGCTAAAGGATTTTTGCAAACAGACAAGTAAAAAAGAAATGAATTGTCTCATCTTGATCACAAAAACAACATTAAGAACAACCCTGCCAATTACGCTTCTTCAGATTATCTTTTGTGAGAATGACCCTCTTGAGAAGGAACCGCATAAAAATTCTTATTTTTAGTGGAACCTTGATTTTCCAAATATTCTTCTTGAAATCACCAACATGGCCATCAAGCAAATCAAGGTACATAGATTTAACCGAAAACTGACCTGATGCTGTGAGATTCCAATGAAAAACATCATCATTTTCTGAGAGCTGAACTCCCATAAGACGAACAACAAGATGAACCCATCTATCCCACCTATTACCTGAGAGCGCCCGCCTAAAACCTATATTTATGGGGGTCACATTCCAAACATGAGCTACCGTAACATTAGTCTGATTGGCAATGCAATACAAAGATGGATATTGCTCGTAAAGAGGTCTATCCCCAAGCCAAGCGTCCTCCCAAACTCTAGTATTCTGACCATTCCCTACCTCCATCGACCCTCTCATGAAGAGATCATCTTTCACACCCATTAACTCTTTCCAGAACGGTGAGTCTGATGGTTTCGCAGCAACTTGAGATAAGCTTTTGTCTTTTAGATACTTATTCTGCAGTAATTCTTGCCAAACACCTTGCTCATTTATAAGTATAAATAGCCATTTGCTAAGGAGGCTCTTGTTCTTTAACTCGAGCACCTCCACGCCCAACACGCCCCCCGGTCCTTTGGCCTACAAATAATCTCCCATTTTGTCAATCTATATTTTCTCTTATGCCCATCACTTGGCCAAAAAAAAAAACAGGATCGAAAGAAGTCTAATCTTTTCCTAACCCCAACCGGAATCTCAAGAAAAGACAGCATGAACATCGGCATACTCGTGAGGACAGAATTAATAAGTGTTAATCGATCACTGTAAGAGAGCATCTTGCCCACCCAACAACTGATTTTTTTTCTCGAACCATCCTCTACAGGTTTCCACTCCCCATTTCTACACTTTCGGAAATGGATTGAAATTCCCAAGTATCTAAATGGCAGAGACCGAATGTTGCACCCAAATAAAGTCTTATAGTCTGATTCCATATCTTTGGCCTTCCCAAAACAACAAAAATCTCACTCTTGTGAAAATTTATTTTGAAACCGGATAGCTGCTCGAAGAGACATAGAATTAGTTTCATATTAAGGGCTTTGTCTTAATCGTGCTCCATAAAGAGGATTGTGTCATCGGCGTATTGTAAAATATAAATTCCACCATCAACTAGATGAGGAATAAGCCCACTAACCTGATCATCGCTCTCTCAATCATAATAGAGAGCATATCAGCGACTATATTGAAGAGAATAGGAGATAAAGGGTCTCCCTGTCGCAGCCCCTCTTGGTCTGAAAACAATGACCTATGTCATCATTCACGCTAATACCGACACTCCCCTTCTCAATATATCATTGAACCCATTGACACCAAGTAGGATCGAAACCCTTCATATGCATAGTTTGCTGTAAAAAATCCCAATTAACTTTATCATATGCCTTTTCAAAGTCAATTTTAAATAGCACCCCATCCATTTTCTTACTATGAAGTTCATGAATAGTCTCATGAAGAATTACCACCCCTTCTGAAATATGTCTACCTGGCATAAAAGCAGTTTGAGTTGGCTGTACAACAATCTCTGCAATACCCGTCACACGGTTTGTCCCAACTTTCGTGAACACTTTAAAGCTAAAGCTGATGATGAGGACATCCCATCTCTTGATACAACCGATGTACCTATAGCCCCACAAATACAAGGACCAATCACTCGAGCTCGTGCCAAACAACTTAACTATCAGGTACTTTCATTTCTTGGAACTATTCCTCACATACATGAGAATATGATGCTGCCTAAATCAGATATGTTTGTTACTCTTAGGAATGATGGACCAAGCATGGATGAGGAGGACAAGCATTGGAGCATGATCACACATGGAGGAGATGGCAGCAAGCATTTGAGGATTGAAGATGATGCCGCAAGTGGAGATTTCAGAACTTTGAAGCCACCATAAGAGGAGATGAAGACACGGACGAAATATAGAGTTTTCTACTTCATAATTTTGTCCATAGCATAATATGGTGCTGCGTCACCTTTAGTTTTGGGCCAGGCCCATGTCATTTTCGCAGGAATTAAGTCAGTCACTTTTTAGAGTTCGTATTGAAGGGGGAAAGGCCTTCTAGGGTTTGGTTCGGCCACCATACATATGGCTGGCCGAAACCCCACCTTTTCCTCCTTTAAATACCCTCATAGCCGTCACGTTTAGACTCGGATTTTGATTAGATTAAAAGTTAGCCATTGCTGCAACTCTCGTGTACTTCTTTTGAGGCCAACGCCCAGAACAAGACCGACTATTCGGAATCCCACCTTTTCAATCAAGCTTTCATCTATATCCGCAATAATTCTGATTGCATTATTAGTTCTTACTTGTTCTCGATTTTAGGTAGGAATTAAGACCCTCGCTGGTCAGGCTGATCGTGCATCCGCAAGATCAATAACTCCCGAAGATTGTCCTAGCGATTGCATTGGCGCACGAGCTTTGCACGTGTAGTCGGATCGTCAAGCACGAACTCCACCAACAAATCGACGTTATCACACTCTCATCGAAAGATCGGCCACCTTTGCCCTATCAAGTGGTATCAGATTTCAGGTTGCTCGGTGAGATTTTACAGTTTTCCTAGTGTAGATTGCATCTGCCATCATACCCATAAACCACGAAAAAGCCAAAAATACTGTTAGGGTTTTTAGATCATCGTCCCATAAACCCCTGCCACGCATTGCATTGTCTATTCAGTTTTGCATAGTTGAATTTGTGTCTGCATCTTCGTGTCGAGTTGCTGGTCTTAGCGTCTAGTTCCTCTATAGTTTCGAGTTCTGGTCATAGTAGTTACGCCGCCGCCGCCGCTCGCACCATACGCAGATCACCACCATCATCACCATATACACCCACCATATACTTCCGCTATCACCATATACACCCGCCATATACTTCCGCCACCGCCATATACAACTACCATATACCCTGTTTCCTACCGCGACACGGTTTCGTGTTGTTTCTCTGCCGCGACAGAGTCCGTCTAGACTAAGGTTTTCCTGAATTGTTGCCTTCTATTTTCATCCGTGCTGAAGAAAAGAATTCCGTGAGATAAGTCTCGGTCGCTGGTCAAAAGTTGCAAAGGAGAGCAAAAAAAAAAAACCGTTCGAATTGGGCAGTTTTGGACAGCAAACTTTGACCGAGCATAACTTTTGCATACAAACTCGGTTTTCGACGTGCGACCACTCAAAATCACCGGGAGAAAAAGTTCTATCCAGCCAGAACAGTTTCACAGTTCTTGGGCTGATCGAACTCTCTGAATTTCCAAAAAACGTTGGGAAGGTTGAGATTTTTGACCTATAAGTTTACTATCCGGAAATTCCTGTGTTCTTCACTTATATCTTGCTTTTGAGCTATTCCTTTGTGCTTCTTGGAGCCAACCGCCACCATATATAACTTTATCGCTGCTCACTGCTTGTGTGCCACGCCGTGACCTCGTTTGTGTTCTAGGCTCGCGTCTCTAGTACGGTCTAGCCTAGGACCAGCACAGTACCGTTGTTGAGCATACTTTCAATATTGCATCGCTGTTTTGACAATTGCTGTTTTTGCTACCATATTAGCCTTCCTACAGCTCCTCATATTGTCTCCACGTGCTTGGTGTCGACCCCTGGTAATTGCTTTGGCAATCCTTGGAGACGCTGATTCCTGCTGGTTGCCACATCGCCTTCCTACTGTTTGGTAAGAACTTGTAAGAGCTTCGTATTTTGCTTGACGGATTACGCGTGAACCATCATATTCCGTAGTTTGTAGGCATATACATTGTTGCTTGTTGCATACTAACCATGACAGGCACAGAGTCGGCGAACGTTGACCCGGATAAGATGACGAATGCAGAGATGCATGCTCACTTCACCCATCTTTTGGGTGGGCATGCAACCGACGTGGATGGGCGCCTTGGTGATGTTGACGCCATACTCACCGACGCGCTGGACAAGATCGATGGCCTCGAGGCAGCCTTCAACTCCAAGCTCGACGCCAAGTTCTAGGAGCTCTTGACTCGGTTGCCGCCACCTCGCGACAACGTGCGACGACGCGCACGCCGTGTTCCTCGTGCTGATGTGCCTGCGGGTACCGCTCCTGCTGCAGCAGCCGCACATGACGCGCCTTCTGATGAAGGCTACGAAGATTATGAAGGGGACACGGACGAGCAGGTCGAGGAGAACGTGTTGGACGGCGAGGAAGTCGAACAACCTGCACCTGGTCGTCCACGACAACTGAACCGCAATGCTCGTCCACCTCCACACCCGGTACGTAATGATGATGATCATGTTGCTAAACTGAAACTGAATATTCCGCCATTTGAGGGTAGATATAATCCTGATGCATATCTTACATGGGAATTGGAAGTAGAACAACGCTTTGCATGTTTAAAATACCCTGATCACTTGCGTGTTAGTGCTGCTACTTGTGAGTTCACAGATTTTGCATCTATTTGGTGGTCTGAGCATTGTAGAGTACATCATGCTAATATTCCTACTACCTGGATTGGTTTAAAACTTGCTATGCGTACTCGTTTTGTTCCTCCATATTATCAACGTGATTTGATGAAAAAATTGTCTCGCTTAGAACAAGGAAAAAATTCTGTAGAAGACTATTATCAAGAATTGCAAACTGGCATGATTCGCTGTGGTATTGTAGAGGATAATGAGGCCATGCTTGCACGTTTCTTTGGTGGTTTGAATAAAGAGATTCAGCATATTTTAGATTATAAGGAGTACAACACTATTACTCGCTTGTTTCATCTTGCTTGCAAAGCTGAACGTGAAGTGCAGGATCGTCAACCACCATGGAGAAGAGCTAATGTTTTTGCAGGTCGTACATCGTCGTGGTCTCCGCGACAATCAGCGCCACCATCTCGTGGGACTGCACCAGCACCTACTACCTCCAAGTACACCGCGCCTGCATCACGAGCACCACCTGCTGCTGCTCCACCACCATCTGCTGGTCCTCCTCGGAGTTCATCTTCCATGGCCTCCACGGGGAAGACGCGCGACATTCAATGTCGCAGATGTTTGGGATTTGGTTACATAGAGAGAGAATGCAGAACCAAGCGTGTGATGTTGGTGCGTGAAGATGGAGAATATGATTCTGCAAGTGACTTTGATGAAGATACATTGGCCCTTATTGCTGCACGTGATGGTGCAAACTCTGATTCTGAGAGAGAGATGGACGTAATGGAAGCTGACACTGCTGATCAGTACAGGAGCTTAGTTGCACAGCGTGTATTGAGCGTGCAATTGAGCAAAGCTGAGCATGATCAACGCCACAATCTGTTCCAAACACGAGGCGTTGTAAAAGAGCGAGCTATACGGATCATCATTGATGGAGGGAGCTGCAATAATCTGGCTAGCGTTGACATGGTGGAGATGCTTTCTCTCTCTACAAGACAGCGCACACATCCATACTACATTCAATGGTTTGAGAGCTCTCGGAAGCTCAAGGTAACAAGAACTACACGTGTGCATTTTACTATTGGTACATATTCTGATTTTGTTGATTGTGATGTTGTACCTATGCAAGCTTGTTCTTTGTTATTTGGTAGACCTTGGCAATTTGATAGAGAATCTGTTCATCATGGTAGAACTAATCAGTATTCTCTTATGCATGATGAAAAGAAAATTGGTCTCAAACCTATGACTCCTGAACAAACATTAAAAGATGATCTTGCTAGAGCTAGTAGAGTAAAAAACGAGGAGAAAACTAAGAGTGAAAATCAGATTGTTGCTGCAGATTTTGTGCCACATAAGACTAATATTAAATCTGATTCAAACCATGCTACTGAAATTCGTTTGAAAAATCCTTGTTTGCTTGCTAGCAAATCTGATATTGCTGAACTTGATGTGAACACTACTCAATGCTATGTTATTATTTGCAAAGAAGTTCTGTTTTCATTTGAGGATATGCCTCCTTCTTTGCCACCTGCGGTTGCTAACCTTTTGCAGGAATTTATTGATGTGTTTCCACAAGATGTTCCACCTGGATTACCACCTATTCGTGGGATAGAACACCAAATTGACTTGATTCCAGGAGCTTTGTTGCTCAACCGTGCACCATATCGTACCAATCCTGAAGAGACCAAAGAGATTCAACGTCAAATTCAGGTTCTCCAAGATAAAGGTTACATTCGTGAGTCTCTTAGTCCATGTGCTGTTCCTATTATCTTGGTACCTAAGAAGGATGGTTCTTCACGCATGTGTACTGATTGTAGAGCTAATAATAATATTACCATTCGATACCGTCATCCTATACCTCGTTTAGACGATATGCTTGATGAATTGAGTGGTTCTATTATGTTCTCTAACGTTGATTTGCGTAGTGGTTACCACCAGATTCGTATGCAATTAGGAGATGAATGGAAAACAACATTTAAAAATAAGTTCGGTTTATATGAGTGGTTAGTAATGCCTTTTGGTTTAACTAATGCACCTAGTACTTTCATGAGACTGATGAACGAAGTTTTACGTGCTTTTATTGGACGTTTTGTGGTGGTATACTTTGATGATATTCTGATTTATAGCAAATCTTTGGAGGAACATTTGGATCATTTACGTGCTGTTTTTAATGCTTTACGTGGTGCACGTTTGTATGGTAATCTTGAGAAGTGCACCTTTTGCACCAATCGAGTTGTGTTTCTTGGCTATGTTGTTACTGCGCAGGGAATTGAAGTTGATCCAGCCAAGATTGAGGCAATTGAGAGTTGGCCGCAGCCAAAGACGGTCACACAAGTGAGGAGTTTTCTTGGCCTCGCTGGTTTCTATAGGCGCTTTGTGAAAGATTTTGGATCCATTGCTGCGCCGCTGAATGAGCTTACAAAGAAGGATGTGCCCTTTGTGTGGGGCGATGCACAACAAGAAGCCTTCATGATTCTGAAAGATAAGTTAACACATGCTCCATTACTCCAACTTCCTGATTTCAATAAGACTTTTGAGCTTGAATGTGATGCTAGTGGAATTGGTTTGGGAGGTGTGTTATTACAAGAGGGCAAACCTGTTGCATATTTTAGTGAAAAATTGTGTGGGCCTAGTCTGAACTATTCTACTTATGATAAAGAATTATATGCGCTGGTTCGGACATTAGAAACTTGGCAACATTATTTATGGCCTAAAGAATTTGTTATACATTCTGATCATGAATCTTTGAAGCATATTCGTAGTCAAGCTAAGTTGAATCGCCGCCATGCAAAGTGGGTTGAGTTTATTGAGTCTTTTCCTTATGTTATCAAACACAAAAAGGATAAAGATAATGTTATTGCTGATGCTTTGTCGCGCCGTTATACTATGCTATCTCAACTTGACTTCAAGATTTTTGGATTAGAAACCATAAAAGAACAATACTTGCATGATGCTGATTTTAAAGATGTGTTGCTGGATTGTAAAGATGGTAGAGCATGGAACAAATTCGTCCTCAATGATGGATTTGTGTTCGGTGCTAACAAGCTATGCATCCCAGATAGTTCCGTTCGTCTTTTGTTGTTGCAGGAGGCGCATGGAGGAGGATTGATGGGTCACTTTGGTGTGAAGAAGACGGAGGATGTACTTGTTGCACACTTCTTTTAGCCACGTATGCGTCGAGATGTTGAGAGATTTGTGGCACGCTGCACTACATGTCAAAAAGCTAAGTCTCGACTTAATCCACATGGTTTATATATGCCTCTTCCTGTTCCTAGTGTACCTTGGGAGGATATTTCTATGGATTTTGTTTTGGGTTTGCCTTGTACACAGAAGGGGAGGGATAGTATCTTTGTTGTTGTGGATCGGTTTTCTAAGATGGCACACTTTATTCCATGTCACAAAACTGATGATGCTACACATGTTGCTGATTTGTTCTTTCGCGAAATTGTGCGTTTACATGGTGTGCCAAATACTATTGTGTCTGATCGTGATACTAAGCTTCTTAGGCACTTTTGGAGATGTTTTATGGGCTAAGTTGGGGACTAAATTGCTGTTTAGTACTACATGTCATTCCTAAACTGATGGACAAACTGAAGTAGTAAATAGAACATTGTCTACTATGTTGCAGGCTGTTTTGAAGAAGAACTTAAAATTGTGGGAAGAATGTTTACCTCATATTGAATTTGCTTACAATCGTTCGCTGCATTCTACCACTAAGATGTGCCCTTTTGAGATTGTGTATGGTTTTGTACCACATGCACCTATTGATTTGTTGCCTTTACCATCTTCGGTGCAAAATAATTTGGATGCTACAGACTGTGCTGAATTGATACTAAAATTGCATGAGACTACTAAAGACAACATCGAACGCATGAATGCTAATTATAAAATTGCTGGGGATTGATGTCTACTCACGCTTCTTTTCCTGTAGACAGTGTTGGGCCTCCAAGAGCAGAGGTTTGTAGAACAGCAGCAAGTTTTCCCTTAAGTGGATCACCCAAGGTTTATCGAACTCAGGGAGGAAGAGGTCAAAGATATCCCCCTCAAGCAACCCTGCGATCACGATACAAGAAGTCTCTTGTGTCCCCAACACACCTAATACACTTGTCAGATGTATAGGTGCACTAGTTCGGCGAAGACATAGTGAAATACAAGTAGTATGGATATATATGAGTGGTAATAGTAATCTGAATAAAATATGGCAGCGAATAAACATGCAACAGAACAGTAAGTAAGCGGTGTTTGCAGTATTGGAAACAAGGCCTAGGGATCATACTTTCACTAGTGGACACTCTCAATATTGATCGCATAATAAATAACTTCTTCTCATATATGCTACATACACTCTTTTGTTGGATGACAAACACCAGTCGTTGTGTAGGGCTACAAGAGCACCTCAATGCCGGAGTTAACAAGCTCCACAACATTCGATGTTCATATTTAAATAACCTTAGAGCATAATAGATCATTGCAAAATAAACCGAGAACTAACATAGCATACACACTGTCCACATTACGCTATGAAAGGAGGAATAGATCACATCAATACTATCATAATGACAATTAACTTCACAACCTACAAGAGGTCATGATCATAGCCTACGACAAGAACCACACGGTGCACACACTAGCACCTTTACACCATGCAGGAGGAATAGACTACTTTAATAACATCACATGAGTAACACATAAACTAGTAGCGATACAAAGCTCATCATATGGATCTCAATCATGTAAGGCAGCTCATGAGATCATTGTATTGAATTACATAGGAGAGAGATTAACCACATAGCTACCGGTACAGCCCCTTAGCCTCGATGGAGAACTACTCCCTCTTCATGGGAGACAGCAGCGATGATGAAGATGGCGGTGGTGTCGATGGAGGAGCCTTCGGGGGCACTTCCCCGTCCGGCGGCGTGCCGGAACAGAGACTCCTGTCCCCCAGATCTTGGCTTCGCGATGGCGGCGGCTCTGGAACTTTTCTCGTACCGTGGCTTATTCGTCTCGAGGTTTTAGGTCAGGGAGACTTTATAGGCGAAAAGGCGGCCTCGGAGGGGCCCTGGTGGGGCCAGACCATAGGGGGGCGCGCCCACCCCCCTGGCCGCGCCCAGGTGTGGTGTGGGGCCCCTGTGGCTCGTCTCCGCCTCCTCTTTGATGTTCTGGAAGCTCCCGGAAAAATAAGATCTTGGGCGTTGATTTCGTCCGATTCCGAGAATATTTCCTTACTAGGATTTCTGAAACCAAAAACTGCAGAAAACAGGAACTGACACTTCGGCATCTCGTCAATAGGTTAGTTCCGGAAAACACATCAAAACGATATAAAGTGTGAACAAAACATGTAGGTATTGTCATAAAACAAGCATGGAACATCAGAAATTATAGATACGTTGGAGACGTATCAGGGATAGAGGAAGAAAGCATGTTGTGTTTGATGTTGGTGATCTTGTTTGGTTGCATTTGCGCAAAGACCGTTTTCCTGAATTGCGCAAGTCTAAACTAATGCCACGCGCTGCTGGTCCTTTTAAGGTGTTAGAGAAAATAAATGATAATGCATATAAACTTGAGCTTCCTGCAGAATTGGGTCCGGTTAGTCCTACATTTAACATTGCAGATTTGAAGCCTTACTTTGGTGAAGAAGAGGAGCTTTCGTCGAGGACGACTTCAATTCAAGAAGGGGGGCATGATGAGGACATTCCATCTCTTGATACAACCGTTGTACCTACAGCCCCACAAATACAGGGACCAATCACTCGAGCTTGTGCCAAACAACTTAACTATCAGGTACTTTTGTTTCTTGGAACTATTCCTCACATACATGAGAATATGATGCTGCCTAAATCAGATATGTTTGTTACTCTTAGGAATGATGGACCAAGCATGGATGAGGAGGACAAGCATTGGAGCATGATCACGCATGGAGGAGATGGCAGCAAGCATTTGAGGATTGAAGATGATGCCGCAAGTGGAGATTTCAGAACTTTAAAGCCACCATAAGATGAGATGAAGACACGGACGAAATATAGAGTTTTCTAGTTCATAATTTTGTCCATAGCATAATATGGTGCTGTGTCACATTTAGTTTTGGGCCAGGCCCATGTCATTTTCGCAGGAATTAAGTCAGGCACTTTTTAGAGTCCGTATTGAAGGGGAAAGGCCTTCTAGGGTTTGGTTCGGCCACCATACGTATGGCTGGCCGAAACCCCACCTTTTCCTCCTTTAAATACCCCCATAGCCGTCACGTTTAGAATCGGATTTTGATTAGATTAAAAGTTAGCCATTGCTGCAACTCTCGTGTACTTCTTTTGAGGCCAACGCCCAGAACAAGACCGACTATTCGGAATCCCACCTTTTCAATAAAGCTTTCATCTATATCCGCAATAATTCTGATTGCATTATTAGTTCTTACTTGTTCTCGATTTCAGGTAGGAATTAAGACCCTCGCTGGTCAGGCTGATCGTGCATCCGCAAGATCAGTAACTCCCGGAGATTGTCCTAGCGATTGCATTGGCGCACGAGCTTTGCACGTGTAGTCGGATCGTCAAGCACGAACTCCACCAACAAATCGACGTTATCACACTCTCATCGAAAGATCGGCCACCTTTGCCCTATCAGCTGAGGAGGCATATTGGAAGATATTGCTGGATTTGATTAGCATTCTCTTTCTTAGGCAAGAGAATAATCGTCCCAAAATTTAAGTGGAACAATGGTAGCTCCTCATTTTGAAAGCAATAAACATCGCCATGAGGTCAACTTTAATCACATCCCACAAGTGTTGATAGAATTCATCTAGAAAGCCATCAGGACCGGGGGCTTTATTCTTTTCCATTTGCGAAATAGCCTCAGAAACCTCCTTTACGGAAAACACAACAGTCAAAAAACTATTTTCTTCCGCAGCGAAATAAGACATGTGGTTAGAACAGGACAACGCATATCATCTCCAGGATTAGAATATTCATGTGAGAATTCTTGTGCCTCTATTATTTATTACTCAATGTTGTTTTCATACTATCACAGCCCTGCAATTTACTGATACAATTGAAGAATTATTAAGGGATTATGCTGAGTACGAGTAGTGAAAGGTAATGATCCAGTACTTCTCTCATTTTGTGCTTTCTTGGTTCTTATACATTGTTATTTCTTGGTCCAGCTTGTGCATTGTTTGGTCTGTATGACATTTGAACCAATTAGTTTGTCCTTTTTGGGAGTTGCTGTACAATTGGTTTGGTGTTTTCTTTTAGTTATGATAGTTGTTCATTCCATCTATCTGGTTGCCATACTGAGATGGCAAAGGCATGGTGTCGAATGCAACTTTCTTTTTTTAGATTATTTGCGTAATTGCTATGTTCTTAGGTCATTCCTCAACAAGGAATTGTTCTTTTTGGAGGATTTATGTATTTATCACAGACTTACATCATGAGCCTTTATATAATATAACATCTATGATTGATGTAGGCAAGATTTTTATATTTATTAGGGCCTATATATGGTTTCTATTCAATTCTGCAGTAACAGATTGTTCAATTTTGTAAAAATCAGGGCTCCAATATTTTGTTGTTGTGTGCTCAGTTAGTTGCATGTTTGCATCCACTAAATTATTGTAGTTCTTAGGGCTTCTTGAGGTTTCATGATAGACTTAAACTATCTGCGGGCACTGCAATCCTAACAGTTGTTTAGTAATTATTGTTAATAGCCCTTTTGATTGATCATGTATTATGGTTCTTAAGGATTACCATTTTGTTTAGACTGGTGATACGTCTCAAACGTATCTATAATCTTTGATGCTCCATGCTTGTTTTACACCAATTCATATATGTTTTGTTTACACTTCGTTGCACTTTTACATGATTACCGGCACTAACCTATTAACAAGATGCAATAGTGTCAGTTCCCTATTTTCTGCTGTTTTTGTATTTCAGAAAAGTTATACAGGAAATATTCTCGCAATTGGACGAAACAAAAACCGAAGTCAATATTTTACCGAAACGAAGACGAAATCCGGAAGGGGGATGAAGATGCGCACTAGGAAGCCCAGACCACCCCTAGGCCTGGCCCGCGCCTAGGGTAGGTGTGGGGCCACCAGGTTCCCCACCAACCTAATTCCTCTGCCTATTTATACATCTTCTCGGGAAAACCTTGGATACCCGAGCCTCCATCCACGAAAAGTTCCATCGCGGTCGGCATCGCCAACCCATCTCGGGGGGGGTTCTAAAGCTCTTTCTGGCACCGTGCCGGAGGGGAAAATCATCACCGGAGGCATCTACATCGCCATGCCCGCCTCCGAAGTGATGCATGAGTAGTTCATCCCTGGACTATGGGTCCATAGCAGTAGCTAGATGGTTGTCTTCTCCACCTTCTGCTTCATGTATCGATCTTGTGAGCTACCCTACATGATCAAGATATTCTTTATGTAATCCTATATGTTTGGTTTGCTGGGATCCGATGAATATTGAATACTATGTTGAGATTGATTATATATTCATGTCATATGTTATTTGTGATCTCTCATGCTCTCTGTTGCTAGTAGAAACTCTGGCTAGGTGAATACTTGTGACTCCAAGAGGGGGTATTTATGCTCGATAGTTGGTTCATGCCTCTAGTTTTCTAGGAGAGTGACTCTATAACTTTTAAGATTGTAGATGTGTTGTTGCTACTAGCGAGAAAACAACAATGTTTTATTCGAGGGTAATTGTATTGTTTACTTTACACACATTGCTTAATGCGATAGTGTATTGCTTGCAACATTATACTGGAAGGGGTGCGGACGCTAACCTGGAGGTGGATTATTAGTCATAGACGCAGTTGGATTACAGCCTATGTATTATATTGTAATGCCCAATATCAAATGTCATAGTAATCATCTTGTCTTGTATGGTCGATATTCTGTCAATTGCCCAGCTGTAATTTATTCACCCAACATGCTATTTCTTTATGGAGAGACATCACTAGTGACCAGTGGACCCCAGTCCTATTTCCTTTACTGATAAATTCAACTGCAATCCTGTTCTGTTTACTTTCTACAAATATGTCCTTCCATTCGATACGTCTAATCATTTGTGTTCAGCAAACTGGTGAGATTGACAACCTCACTGTAAGTTGGGCCAAAGTACTTTGGTTGTGTTGTTTGCAGGTTCCACGTTGTTGCTGACGCCGGTAGTGTGCCCTGCCACTAGTCAGCCAGCAACACCTTCAGAAGTCACGCCTTTCTCCTACTGGTTGATTAAACCTTGGTTTCGTACTGAAGGAAAACTCGTTGTTGTGCTCATCATACCTTCCTCTTGGGGTTCCCCAACAGCATGTCTGCGTACTACGAGCACACGCCATCAAGCTATTTTCTGGCGCTATTGCCGGGGACTGAAGAAAAGTTACACCACAGAGATTTCCAACTCCCACGGCAATCTGCCTACAGCAAAGACTGTTTTCTGGCACCGTTGCCGGGGAGAAAGAGGTTTTCTGCAAGAGGAATCTCTCATCTCCAATCTCTTTACTTTGTTATAGTTTTCTTAGTTTACTTTACTTTGTTTTATTTTCTTACTTTTATAGTTGTCTTTATATCAAAAACACACAAAAATTAGTTTCTTACATAGTTGTTATTTTGTTTCTAATTCATTATGTGGATTCGTATGTACGATCTGAAGGACCTATCTGTAAGTAGTGGTTCTATAATTGGGAAAGATAACATTGAAAAATTCTTTAATCATGTTAGTAAGCGTAAAGATATTAAGGATAAATGATAAGGGCATGGAGGCCTATGTGGAGCCCAGATTCAGGACTCCATGATACGTCTCCAACGTATCTATAATTTCTTATGTTCCATGCTAGTTTTATGACAATACCTACATGTTTTGTTCACACTTTATGATGTTTTGATGCATTTTCTGGCACTAACCTATTAACAAGATGCCGAAGCGTCAGTTCCTGTTTTCTGCTGTTTTTGTTTCAGAAATTCTACACAGGAAATTCAGAAGACCGAAGAGGATACGAAGTGGGGCCACGAGGAGCCGCCACCATAGGGCGGCGCGGCCAAGGAGGGGCCCGCGCCATCCTATGGGGTGGGCCCCTCGAGAGCCCCCCCTGCGCTGCCCTTCCGCCTACTTAAACTCGCCATCGCGAAACCCTAGTACCGAGAGCCACGATACGGAAAAAGTTCCAGAGACGCCGCCGCCGCCAATCCCATCTCGGGGATTCAGGAGATCGCCTCCGGCACCCTGCCGGAGAGGGGAATCATCACCGGAGGGCTCTACATCACCATGCCCGCCTCCGGACTGATGCGTGAGTAGTTCATCCTTGGACTATGGGTCCATAGCAGTAGCTAGATGGTTATCTTCTCCTCTTGTGCTATCATGTTTAGATCTTGTGAGCTGCCTAACATGATCAAGATCATCTATTTGTAATGCTACATGTTGTGTTTGATGGGATCCGATGAATATGGAATACTATGTCAAGTTGATTATTGACTATCATATATGTGTTGTTTATGTTCTTGCATGCTCTCCGTTGCTAGTAGAGACTTTGGCCAAGTTGATACTTGTAACTCCAAGAGGGAGTATTTATGCTCGATAGTGGGTTCATGCCTCCATTGAATCTGGGACAGTGACAGAAAGTTCTAAGGTTGTGGATGTGCTGTTGCCACTAGGGATAAAACATCAATGCTTTGTCTAAGGATATTTGTGTTGATTACATTACGCACCATACTTAATGCAATTGTCTATTGTTTGCAACTTAATACTGGAAGGGGTGCGGATGCTAACCCGAAGGTGGACTTTTTAGGCATAGATGCATGCTGGATGGCGGTCTATGTTCTTTGTCGTAATGCCCTGATTAAATCTCATAGTGATCATCATGATATGTATATGAATCTTTATTTGTCAATTGCCCACCTGTAATTTGTTCACCCAGCATGCTATTTATCTTATTGGAGAGACACCACTAGTGAACTATCGACCCCGGTCCATTCTTTTACATCTGAAATACAATCTACTGCAATCTCTGTTCTCTGTTGTTCTTCGCAAACAAACATCATTCTCCACACCATACGTTTAATCCTTTGTTTTCAGCAAGCCGGTGAGATTGACAACCTCACTGTGATTGTGTTGTGCAGGTTCCACGTTGGCGCCGGAATCACTGGTGTTGCGCCGCACTACACTCCTCCACCAACAACCTTCACGTGGCCTTCATCTCCTACTGGTTTGATAACCTTGGTTTCTTACTAATGGAAAACTTGCTGTTGTACGCATCACACCTTCCTCTTGGGGTTCCCAACGGACGTGTGCTTCACGAGTTATCAAGCTCTTTTTCTGGCGCCGTTGCCAGGGAGATCAAGACACGCTGCAAGGGGAGTCTCTCACATCCAATCTCTTTGCTTTGTTTATTGTCTTGCTTTACTTTATTTTATTTTCTGTCTTGTTTGCTTTATATCAAAAACACAAAAAAATTAGTTACTTGTTTTTACTGTATTCTGTTTGCTTAGTTTACTTTTATTACTACTAAAATGAATACTCCTGAAAATACTAAGTTGTGTGATTTCACTAGCACAAATAATAATGATTTTATAAGTACTCCTATTGCTCCACCTGCTACTACAGCAGAATTTTATGAAATTAAACCTGCTTTACTGAATCTTGTTATGAGAGAGCAATTTTCTGGTGTTAGTAATGATGATGCTGCTGCCCATCTTAATAATTTTGTTGAACTTTGTGAAATGCAAAAGTATAAGGATATAGATGGTGATATTATAAAACTGAAATTGTTTCCTTTCTCCTTAAGAAGAAGAGCTAAAGATTGGTTGCTTTCTTTGCCTAAAAATAGTATTGATTCATGGACTAAATGTAAATATGCTTTTATTAGTAAATATTATCCTCCTGCTAAGATTATATCTTTGAGAAGTAGCATTATGAATTTTAAGCAATTTGATAATGAACATGTTGCTCAAGCATGGGAGAGAACGAAATCTTTGGTAAAGAATTGCCCTACCCATGGACTAACTACTTGGATGATCATCCAAACCTTTTACGCAGGATTGAATTTTTCCTCGAGGAACCTATTGGATTCAGCTGCTGGAGGTACTTTTATGTCCATCACTTTGGGTGCTGCAAGAAATCTTCTTGATGATATGATGATCAATTACTCTGAATGGCATACTGAAAGAACTCCTCAAGGTAAAAAGGTAAATTCTGTTGAAGGAACCTTTTCTTTGGGTGATAAGATTGATGTTATTATGTGTATGCTTGTTAATGGTAGATCTCATGTTGATCCTAATAATGTACCTTTATTTTCATTGGTTGCTCAAGAAGAGCATGTTGATGTGAATTTCATTAATAATAATAATTTCAACAACAATGCTTATAGGAATAATTATGGTAACAACAACTATAGGCCATATCCTTCTAATAATGGTAGTGGTAGATTTGTTTTGCCTAGTGAGGAAAAGATACTGGAAATTGAAAGAACTACTAAGAGCTTTATGCAATCACAATATGAGCAAAATAAATTGTTTACTAAAACTATGAATGAACAATCTGCCTTGTTGAAAAATATAGGAAATCAACTTGAAAATTTGAATATGAAAATTTCTGGTTTGCAAACTAAACTTTCAAATGCTGAAAATCGAATCTCATATATGTCTGAATCACAATCTTCTTTAATTAATAAAATGGCTGCTAAACCTGAGGATAATGATAAAAAAATTCTTGCTACAGCAAACGCCATCCAAGTTCGAATTAATGATAATATTAGAATGTTGGTTGAATTGCATGCTAGGTGGGAAAGAGAACAAAAAGAAAAACTTGCTAAAGAGAATAATGTAGCTAAAGTTTGGACTATTACCACCACTAGTAATGTTGATTCTTCACATGTTGCTAAACCTCCTACTATCAATAGTAAAATAATTGGTGTTGGCAATGTTTCTACTCCTAGTACAAAGCGTGCAAAATTGCCTGAAACTGCTGAAACTGTTTGTGATAATAGTGCTGAAATTTTTCAGAATGCTGTAGATCATAATGGTTTAGATTTTGATGATTGTCATATTACTGAAGTTATTAAGTTCTTACAAAAACTTGCTAGAAGTCCTAATGCTAGTGCTATAAATTTAGCCTTTACAAAACACATTACAAATGCTCTCATTAAAGTTAGGGAAGAGAAATTAAAACTTGAAGCTTCTATTCCTAGGAACTTGGAAGATGGTTGGGAGCCCATCATTAAGATGAAATTCAATGATTTTGATTGTAATGCTTTATGTGATCTTGGTGCAAGTATTTCTGTTATGCCTAAGAAAGTTTATGATATGCTTGACTTGCCATCATTGAAAAATTGTTATTTGGATGTTAATCTTGCTGATAATTCTATAAAGAAACCTTTGGGGAGGATTGATAATGTTCGCATTACGGTTAACAATAACCTTGTCCCCGTTGATTTTGTTGTCTTGGATATCGAATGCAATGCATCTTGTCCTATTGTTTTGGGAAGACCCTTTCTTCGAACTGTTGGAGCCATTATTGATATGAAAGAAGTAAATATTAAGTATCAATTCCCTCTCAAGAAAGGTATGAACACTTCCCTAGAAAGAGAATGAACTTGCCTTTTGATTCTATTATTAGAACAAATTATGATGTTGATGCTTCTTCTCTTGATGTTACTTGATTTGCACTTTCTGCGCCTAGCTGAAAGGCGTTAAATAAAAGCACTTCTTGGGAGATAAATCATGGTTTTATTTTATTACTGTATTGTTGAGTCTTGGAAGTTGTTACTACTGTAGCAACCTCTCTTTATCATGTTATTGTGCCAAGTAAAGTCTCTAATAGTAAAGTTGATACTAGATTTGGATTTCTGCGCAGAAACAGATTTGCTGTCTGTCACGAATTCGCGTCCTTCTCTCTGTAGAAAAATCAAAAAATCTGCCAATTTAGGTGCGTGATCCTCATATATGTACACAACTTTCATTAGTTTTGAGTTTTTCCATCTGAGCAAGTTAAGTGCCTCGGAAAAATTCGTCTTTACGGACTGTTCTGTTTTGACAGATTCTGCCTTTTTTATTTCGCATTGCCTCTTTAGCTATGTTGAATGGATTTCTTTGTTCCATTAACTTTCAATAGCCTTGAGTAATGTCCAGAAGTGTTAAGAATGATTATGTCACCTCTGAACATGTGAACTTTTGATTATGCACTAACCCTCTAATGAGTTTGCTTAAAGTTTGGTGTGGAGGAAGTTTTTAAGGGTCAAGAGAAGAAGATGATACAATATGATCAAGAAGAGTGAAAAGTCTAAGATTGGGGATGCCCCCGTGGTTCATCCCTGCATATTTTAAGAAGACTCAAGCATCTAAGCTTGGGGATGCCCAAGGAATCCCCTTCTTCATCGACAACTTATCAGGTCACTTCTAGTGAAACTATATTTTTATTCTCACATCTTATGTTCTTTACTTGGAGCGTCTGTTTGCTTTTGTTTTTGTTTTTGTTTGAATAAATTCGGATCCCACAATCCTTGTATTGGAGATATACACGCTCCGCTTTTTCATATTGAACACTTGTGTTCTTAGTTTTGCTTTAATGTTCATGGCGAAGGCTGAAAACTACTTCGGTAATTGCTATTTGGTTGGAATCAGAAAATGCTTCATATGGTCTTGAATAATTTGATACTAGGCAATTGTTTTGAGCTCTCATAGATCATGTTTAAGCTCTTGCATCATGTAGTTTAAATCTATTAGTGGAGAACTACCGTAGAGCTTGTTGAAATTTGGTTTGCATGATTGGTCTCTCTAAGGTCTAGATATTTTCTGGTAAAAGTGTTTGAACAACAAGGAAGACAGTGTAGAGTCTTATAATGCTTGCAATATGTTCTTGTGTAAGTTTTGTTGTACCTGTTCATACTTGTGTTTGCTTCAAACAACCTTGCTAGCCAAAGCCTTGTACTGAGAGGAAATGCTTCTCGTGCATCCAAACATCTTAAGCCAAAACCATGCCATTTGTGTCCAACATAACTACCTATATGTGGTATTTTTCTGCCATTTCAAAGTAAATTACTTGAGTGCTACCTTTAAAATTTCATTCCTTTGTCTCTGCAATATATAGTTTATGGGAAAATAGCTTAAAAACTATTGTGGTGATGCATATGTAGCTATGTATCTTAGTTCATATAAGTTGCTTGTTGAGCGGTAACCATGTTTCTGGGGACGCCATCAACTTTTTACACCTTTGTTGAATATCATGTGAGTTGCTATGCATGTTCGTCTTGTCTAAAGTAAGGGTGATTTATCATGATCAAATGGTTTGAGTATGCATATTGTTAGAGAAGAACATTAGGCCGCTAACCAAAGCCATGTATCATGGTGGAAGTTTTCAGTTTGGACACTAATCCTCAATCTCTTATGAGAACATTATCTGTTGTTGAATGCTTATGCATTAAAGAGGAGTCCATTATCTGTTTTCTATGTTGTCCCGGTATGGATGTCCTTAGTTGAGATCTATCAAAAACGAGAAATCAAATGCGATTTATCTCCTTGGACCTTTGTACAGGCGGCATAGAGGTACCCCTTTGTGACACTTGGTTGAAACATATGTTATGCAATGATAATCCATGTAAATCCAATCTAATTAGGACAAGGTGCGGGCACTATTGGTATTCGATGCATGAGGCTTGCAACTTGTAGGAAGTTTTATGCATAACACATATGAATTATTACTACCGTTAACAAAATTGTTTCTATGTTTTCAAAATAAAAAGCTCTAGCACAAAAATAGTAATCCATGCTTCCCTCTGCGAAGGGCCATTCTTTTACTTTATGTTGAGTCAGTTTACCTACTTCTTTCTATCCTAGAAGCAAACACTTGTGTCAACTGTGTTCATTGATTCTTACATGTTTACTTATTGCACTTGTTATATTACTTTATGTTGACAATTATCCATGAGATATACATGTTACAAGTTGAAAGCAACTGCTGAAACTTAATCATCCTTTGTGTTGCTTCGAAACCTTCTACTTTGAATCTATTGCTTTATGAGTTAGCTCTTATGCAAGTCTTGTTGATACTTGTCTTGAAAGTACAATTCATGAATTTTTTTTGCTATATGATTCAGATGTTTAGTCATTATCTTTTGTTAGCAATCTATTGCTTCGAATCACTCCATTCATCTCATATGCTTTACAATAATGTTGATCAAGATTATGATGGTAGCATGTCACTTCAGAAATTATTGTTTTTATCGTTTACCTACTCGAGGGCGAGTAGGAACTAAGCTTGGGGATGCTTGATACGTCTCCAACGTATCTATAATTTCTTATGTTCCATGCTAGTTTTATGACAATACCTACATGTTTTGTTCACACTTTATGATGTTTTGATGCATTTTCCGGCACTAACCTATTAACAAGATGCCGAAGCGCCAGTTCTGTTTTCTGCTGTTTTTGGTTTCAGAAATCCTACACAGGAAATATTCTCGGAATTGGACGAAACAAAAGCCCACGGACTTATTTTTCCACGGAGTTTCCAGAAGATCGAAGAGGATACAAAGTGGGGCCACGAGGAGCCGCCACCATAGGGCGGCGCGGCCAAGGAGGGGCCCGCGCCACCCTATGGGGTGGGCCCCTCGAGAGCCCCCCTGCGCTGCCCTTCCGCCTACTTAAACTCTCCGTCGCGAAAACCCTAGTACCGAGAGCCACGATACGGAAAAGTTCCTGAGACGCCGCCGCCAATCCCATCTCGGGGATTCAGGAGATCGCCTCCGGCACCCTGCCGGAGAGGGGAATCATCACCGGAGGGCTCTACATCACCATGCCCGCCTCCGGACTGATGCGTGAGTAGTTCATCCTTGGACTATGGGTCCATAGCAGTAGCTAGATGGTTGTCTTCTCCTCTTGTGCTATCATGTTTAGATCTTGTGAGCTGCCTAACATGATCAAGATCATCTATTTGTAATGCTACATGTTGTGTTTGGTGGGATCCGATGAATATGGAATACTATGTCAAGTTGATTATTGATCTATCATATATGTGTTGTTTATGTTCTTGCATGCTCTCCGTTGCTAGTAGAGGCTCTGGCCAAGTTGATACTTGTAACTCCAAGAGGGAGTATTTATGCTCGATAGTGGGTTCATGCCTCCATTGAATCTGGGACAGTGACAGAAAGTTCTAAGGTTGTGGATGTGCTGTTGCCACTAGGGATAAAACATCAATGCTTTGTCTAAGGATATTTGTGTTGATTACATTACGCACCATACTTAATGCAATTGTCTGTTGTTTGCAACTTAATACTGGAAGGGGTGCGGATGCTAACCCGAAGGTGAACTTTTTAGGCATAGATGCATGCTGGATGGCGGTCTATGTTCTTTGTCGTAATGCCCTGATTAAATCTCATAGTGATCATCATGATATGTATATGAATCTTTATTTGTCAATTGCCCACCTGTAATTTGTTCACCCATCATGCTATTTATCTTATTGGAGAGACACCACTAGTGAACTGTGGACCTCGGTCCATTCTTTTACATCTGAAATACAATCTACTGCAATCTCTGTTTTCTGTTGTTCTTCGCAAACAAACATCATTCTCCACACAATACGTTTAATCCTTTGTTTTCAGCAAGCCGGTGAGATTGACAACCTCAATGTTAAGTTGGGGCAAAGTACTGTGATTGTGTTGTGCAGGTTCCACGTTGGCGTCGGAATCACTGGTGTTGCGCCACACTACACTCCTCCACCAACAACCTTCACGTGGCCTTCATATCCTACTGGTTCGATAACCTTGGTTTCTTACTGAGGGAAAACTTGCTGTTGTACGCATCACACCTTCCTCTTGGGGTTCCCAACGAACGTGTGCTTCACGCGTTATCACTCCACCAGCTTAATTATCTTAGTTTAGGTAATAGTCATATGTGGACCAATTAGGGTTTTTAATAAGTTGAGTTAGTTTTGGTTTGGGCCTGTCCAAACAAAGTTAGGGAGGCCCACTAGGGCTGGCCGGCCACCATCCTCTCATATAAGGTGGAGGGGCGGCTAGGGTTAGGGATAGACAAGTTTAGACTAAAGTTTAGGGTTTACCCCATTGCGTGTGTTCACGTGTATCATCCCTCCGGGGGTACGGCGCTGCCGTTTATCTATTATATCCGCTGCGAAGGTTCTTGTGTTCATCAAGGATTATCTAGCTCAAGGTTTGAGGCGTATCGTTCATCGATCCGTTGCTTGCTGGATTCGTTCCCTCTTCTCCAGGCTGCGTTCATCGCGTTGTTGGGAGGATCTACTACCCCGGGTTCTCGCTGTGAAAGATCGGGCAACACCTAGGTGGATCTGCTGGGATACCCCTGATCATGTGGTATCAGATTTCTGTGTTGCTCACAGCAAGGTTTTGTTGATCGATCACATCTAGATCGGTTTGCATCGGAGAAGATTGGCTCTAGATCGGAGGAGATTGGCTCTCGGTCGAAGGAGGTTGAGTTGGAGGAAGTTTGGAGTTGTTTGGGCGAAGTTTTTTCCATGGTTTCGGGCAGTTTCTGCGGCCAGAATCGCGAATTTTTCGAGTTGGAATCGGGGAAGAAGATGGCTTTTCGGACCCCGTCCGGCGTACGATCCGGTCAACCGGCCCCACAACCGGACTGGCCGGCCCAGAACCCGGTCGGACTGGCCCTACAACCGGGCGGCCCGGTCAAAACCGGCTCTCATGCCGGTGCCAGCCGGAGTACTGTCCAGGGGCCTCCGCTCCTTCGCCCGGTCGGCCGCCCGGTCAAACCGGCCACTGGACCGGACCAACCGGTCCCCTGCCCGGTCAAACCGGGCCCTGGGCCGGGCCGGCAGCCCGGTCCTGCGGATGTTTCTCGGCTTTTGGCTGCAACATGCAGATTTTTCTTCTGTTTGCTGTTGTTTTTCATGATGATGCTGCTGATGTTGTTGCTTTGTTTACCGACGATGTGCTTGGCTTACGGTGTTCGCGTGGCACGAAGTCCAGTTATGTTTTCAATGATTACCTTGACATCCGGAAGGGAGTAATGGGTCACGTGACAGAACTGAAGTGGTATTTACGCCATTACGCGACAATTGCGGAGTATGAGGATTGGGAGAAGCACATGGAATTGGGTTTCACTCGATGTCGCCGATACAAAGGGAAGTTCACTGGTTATGATGCATATGTTCTCGCTCACCGGCGTGTGGACGAGGAGTTGGACATTTGTTGGTGTGATGCGGTTGACAAAGGAGAATTTGCTTGTACTTGGAAGGACTTCAAAACTTTTCTTCGCGGTGGTTTATGGTTACCATTGGAGGAACGTGAGCAGCCGTCCAGCATTGTACATGCAATAGAGGAAGTGGGCAAGTGCATAGTTCCTATTCAGAAGATTGTTCCACTACCAACAGTCACTATGGGCAAGGTGATATCTTCAGAGGAGAGGAAACCTGGCTCTGATACCAAGAGCACTACTGTGACTGTTGAGGAGGATGTACCATTGAGCGGGCTGAATATGCAACTCAAGAAGGTACAAGGTGATGCTTGCAAGACAGTTGACAAGGTTCAGCGGTGGAGTTTGTTTCAGACTCAGTGCTTTATCAAGGGCAAGGCTTGCAAGTTGATGATTGATGGTGGTAGCTGTACTAATGGCATTAGCAAGGCGATGGTGGCAGCATTGGGGTTGTCTACATGGCGTCTTCCTGAACCTAAGCGTCTTGAGTGGTTGAATAGTTGTGGTATGCTGAAGATTACTCACAAGGTGCGTGTGCCATTTACAGTTGATGAGTATGTTGATGAGATAGAGTGCGATGTGTTGCCATTGGAGGTGTGCGGATTGCTACTTGGGCGTCCATGGCAGTATGATCGTAATGTGACACATGCTGGGAGAGCAAATACATATTCTTTTATGCATGGTGGCAAACAACGGACTTTGAAGCCTATGGGTGATGATCATATCAAGTCCGGTGTGGAGTTAGTGGTGCGTAAGGAGAAGTTGCACAAGCCTAAAGTGCAACATGAGGTACATGATGTTCCGAGCATTGATGTTGGTGATGTTTCAGCCATGCCTGTAGATGACAAGCCAGTTCTTGTTGGTGACAAGCCGGATGAAGCTAATCCTATTGTTTATGAAGATGTGGCAGCATGTTGATGTAGGATAACGTTGCATAGAAAACAAAAATTTTCCTACCGCGAACACGAAATCCAAGCCAAGATGCAATCTAGAAGACGGTAGCAACGAGGGGATTATCGAGTCTCACCCTTGAAGAGATTCCAAAGCCTACAAGATGAGGCTCTTGTTGCTGCGGTAGACGTTCACTTGCCGCTTGCAAAAGCGCGTAGAAGATCTTGATCACGGCGCCACGAACGGGCAGCACCTCCGTACTCGGTCACACGTTCGGTTGTTGATGAAGACGACGTCCACCTCCCCGTTCCAGCGGGCAGCGGAAGTAGTAGCCCCTCTTGAATCCGACAGCACGACGGCGTGGTGTCGGTGGCGGTGGAGAAGTCCGGCGGAGCTTCGCTAAGCATGCGGGACGTGGTGGAGGAGAGAGGCCGCTAGGGTTTGGGGAGAGGGGGCGCCGGCCACTAAGGGGTGCGGCCACCTTGGTGGTTCTTGGGTGGCCGGCCCCCTCCCCTTGGCCCCTCTTTATATAGGTGGAACCCCAAGTGTTGGTCTCCAAGTCTTCGAATAAGACCCGAACCAAAAACCTTCCATATGGTGGGGAAACCTTCCCAAGCTAGGACTCCCACTAGAGGTGGGAGTTCCACCTCCCATATGGGGGGGTGGCCGGCCCCCTAAGGGGGAGTCCACTTGGGACTCCACCCCCACTAGGGTTGGCCGGCCATGGAGGTGGAGTCCCATGTGGACTCCACCTTCCTAGGTGGTTTCTTCCGGACTTTTCTAGAACCTTCTAGAACCTTCCATAGAACCTTCCGCATCATTTTAGTTCACATAAAATGACATCCTATGTATGAATCTTATTCTCCGGACCATTCCGGAACTCCTCGTGATGTCCGGGATCTCATCCGGGACTCCGAACAAATATTCGAACTCCATTCCATATTCAAGTTCTACCATTTCAACATCCAACTTTAAGTGTGTCACCCTACGGTTCGCGAACTATGCGGACATGGTTGAGTACTCACTCGACCAATAACCAATAGCGGGATCTGGAGATCCATAATGGCTCCCACATATTCAACGATGACTTAGTGATCGAATGAACCATTCACATACGATACCAATTCCCTTTGTCACGCGATATTTTACTTGTCCGAGGTTTGATCATCGGTATCACACTATACCTTGTTCAACCTCGTCTCCTGACAAGTACTCTTTACTCGTACCGTGGTATGTGGTCTCTTATGAACTTATTCATATGCTTGCAAGACATTACACAACATTCCACCGAGAGGGCCCAGAGTATATCTATCCGTCATCGGGATGGACAAATCCCACTGTTGATCCATATGCCTCAACTCATACTTTCCGGATACTTAATCCCACCTTTATAACCACCCATTTACGCAGTGGCGTTTGATGTAATCAAAGTACCTTTCCGGTATAAGTGATTTACATGATCTCATGGTCATAAGGACTAGGTAACTATGTAACGAAAGCTTATAGCAAATAACTTAATGACGTGATCTTATGCTACGCTTAATTGGGTGTGTCCATTACATCATTCATATAATGATATAATCTTGTTATTAATAACATCCAATGTTCATGATTATGAAACTAATCATCTATTAATCAACAAGCTAGTTAAGAGGCTTACTAGGGACTCTTTGTTGTTTACATATCACACATGTATCAATGTTTCGGTTAATACAATTATAGCATGGTATATAAACATTTATCATAAACATAAAGATATATAATAACCACTTTTATTATTGCCTCTTGGGCATATCTCCAACAGTCTCCCACTTGCACTAGAGTCAATAATCTAGATTACATTGTAAGGTACCTAACACCCATGGCATTCTAGTGTTGGTCATGCTTTGCCCTAGGGAGAGCTTTAGTCAACGGATCTGCTACATTCAGATCAGTGTGTACTTTGCAAATCTTTACTTCTCCATCTTCGATGTACTCGCGAATCGAATGATAACGCAGCTTGATATGCTTCAGCCTCTTGTGTGACCTTGGTTCATGTGCATTGGCGATGGCACCCATGTTGTCACAATAGATGACTAGTGGGTCCAATGCACTAGGAACCACACCGAGCTCTACAATGAACCTCTTCATCCATACCGCTTCTGATGAAGCCTCCGAAGCCGCTATGTATTCCGATTCTGTTGAGGATTTCGCCACCGTGCACTGCTTCGAGCTTGCCCAGCTTACTGCAGCACCATTCAATATAAACACGTACCCAGACTGAGACTTAGAGTCATCAGGATCAGTGTTCCAACTTGCATCGGTGTAACTTGTTACAACGAGCTCTTGGTCACCTCCATAACAAAGAAACATATCCTTAGTTCTTTTTAAGTACTTCAGGATATTCTTGACCGCTGTCCAGTGTTCCATTCCTGGATCACTTTGATATCTGCTAGTCAAACTAACAACATGTGCTATATCCGGTCTAGTACATAGCATGGCATACATGATAGAGCCTACTGCCGAGGCATAGGGGATCTGACTCATCCTTTCTCTTTCTTCTGCCGTAGCCGGACCTTGAGTCTTACTCAAGACCTTGCCTGGTAACATGGGTAAAAATCCTTTCTTACTTTCGTCCATTCTAAACTTCTTTAGAATCTTGTCCAGGTATGTACTCTGTGATAGCCCTATTAGACGTCTTGATCTATCTCTATAAATCTTGATGCCTAATATATACGATGCTTCACCAAGGTCTTTCATTGAAAAACTATTATTCAAATAACCTTTTACACTGCTTAATAGTTCTATATCATTCCCAATCAATAATATGTCATCTACATATAATATCAGGAACGCTACAGAGCTCCCACTCACTTTCTTGTAAATACAGGCCTCTCCATGACACTGTATAAACCCGAAGTCTTTGATCACCTTATCAAAGCGTCGGTTCCAACTTCTTGATGCTTGCTTCAGTCCATAGATTGAACGCTGAAGTTTGCATACTTTGTCAGCATTTTTAGGATCGACAAAACCTTTGGGTTGTACCATATACAACTCTTCCTCAATGTCTCCATTAAGGAACGCCGTTTTGACATCCATCTGCCAAATCTCATAATCAAAAAATGCAGCTATTGCTAACAAAATCCTCACAGATTTTAGCTTCGCTACAGGTGAGAAAGTCTCATCGTAGTCAACACCTTGAATTTGTCGGAAACCCTTTGCGACAAGTCGAGCTTTATAGACAGTAATATTACCATCAGCATCTGTTTTTCTCTTGAAGATCCATTTATTCTCGACAGCCTTGCGGCTATCAGGTAAGTCTACCAAAGTCCATACTTTGTTATCATACATGGATCCCATTTCGGATTTCATGGCTTCTTGCCATTTGTTGGAATCTAGGCTCATCATCGCTTCTTCATACGTCGCAGGGTCTTCATCATTGTTATCCACAATCATGACATTTAGACAAGGATCATACCAATCTGGAGTGGCACGTTCCCTTGTCGATCTGCGAGGTTCAGTAGCTATCTCATTTGAAGTTTCATGATCATTATCATTAGCTTCCTCTGTTGCCGGTGCAGGTGGCACAGGAACATCTTCCGGCACTGCGCTACTCTGATCAACGAGCAGAGATTCTTCAATCTCATCGAGTTCTACTTTTCTTCCAGTCACTTCTTTAGTGAGAAATTCTTTCTCAAGAAAGGTTCCGTTCTTAGCAACAAAGATCTTGCCTTCGGATCTGTGATAGAAAGTGTACCCTATAGTTTCCTTAGGGTATCCTATGAAGACGCATTTCTCCGCTTTGGGTTCTAGCTTGTCCGGTTGTAACTTTTTTACATAGGCTTCGCAACCCCAAACTTTTAGGAACGACAGCTTAGGTTTCTTATTAAACCATAATTCATACGGTGTCGTTTCAACGGATTTTGATGGTGCTCTATTTAAAGTGAATGCGGCTGTCTCTAATGCATAACTCCAAAATGATAACGACAAATCAGTAAGAGACATCATAGAACGAACCATATCTAAGAGAGTTCGATTACGACAGCGTTTCGTTGTGGTGTTCCCGGCGGTGTCAATTGTGAAAGTATTCCGCATTTCTTTAAATGCATGCCAAACTCATAACTCAGATATTCACCTCCGCGATCAGATCGTAGAAATTTAATCTTCTTGTTACGTTGATTTTCTACTTCACTTTGGAATTCCTTAAACTTCTCGAAAGTTTCAGATTTATGTTTCATTAAATAGATATACCCATATCTACTCAAATCATCTGTGAAGGTTAGAACATAACGATAACCACCGCGCGATGCTACACTCATTGGTCCGCACACATCGGTATGTATGATTTCCAATAAGTCAGTAGCTCGCTCCATCATACCCGAGAATGGAGTCTTAGTCATTTTTCCCATCAGACATGCTTCACATCTATCAAGTGACTCAAAGTCAAGTGATTCAAGTAATCCATCGGTATGGAGTTTCTTCATGCGTTTCACTCCAATATGACCAAGACGACAGTGCCACATATAAGTAGAATTATCATTCAATTTAATTCGCTTAGCATCAATGTTATGTATATGTGTATCACTACTATCGAGATCTAACAGAAATAAGCCATTCTTTTCAGGTGCTCGACCATAAAAGATATTATTCATAAAAATAGAACAACCATTATTCTCAGACTTGAATGAATAACCGTCTTGCATTAAACAAGATCCAGATATAATGTTCATGCTCAACGCGGGTACAAAATAGCAATTATTTAGGCTTAAAACTAATCCCGAAGGTAGATGTAGAGGAAGTGTGCCGACAGCGATCACATCGACTTTGGATCCATTTCCAACGCGCATCGTCACTTCATCCTTCAGTAGTCTTCGTTTATTCTTTAGTTCCTGTTTCGAGTTACAAATATGAGCAACCGAACCAGTATCAAATACCCAGGTACTAGTACGAGAACCAGTGAGATAAACATCTATAACATGTATATCAGATATACCTTCTTTCTTCTTCTTGACAAGGCCGCTCTTCAGATCCGCCAAATACTTGGAGCAATTACGCTTCCAGTGTCCCTTCTCCTTGCAGTAATAGCACTCAGCATCAGGCTTAGGGCCAGCCTTAGGTTTCACAGGAGGCGTGGCAGCTTTCTTGCCACTCTTCTTGTTCTTGCCTTTAGACTTGCCCTGTTTCTTGAAGCTGGTGGTCTTGTTGACCATCAACACTTGGTGCTCTTTCTTAATTTCAATCTCAGCAGATTTTAGCATGGCAAAGAGTTCAGGTAACTCTTTGTTCATGTTCTGCATATTGTAATTCATCACAAAGTTCTTATAACTAGGTGGCAGTGATTGAAGGACACGATTAATCCCCAGTCTGTTAGGAATCACTATTCCCAAGTCACTGAGTTTCTTCGCATGCCCGGTCATGGCGAGCATGTGCTCACTAACGGAGCTGCCTTCTTCCATCATGCAACTGAAGAAGTGTTTCGATGCTTCATAGCATTCCACGGCCGCATGAGTCTCAAAGATAGTTTTCAACTCATTGACTAACTCATGTGGATCGTGGTGCTCAAAACGTTTTTGAAGATCGGCTTCCAGACTGCACAGGATGGCACACTGAACTTGAGAGTACCGAGTTTTCCGAGTCGCGTAAACATTCTTTACTTCATCGGTTTCAGTTTCTGCAGGAGGGTCACCTAGCGGTGCATCAAGCACATATTGCAGGTTTCCGCCATTGAGGAAGATCCTCACATGACGGAACCAGTCGGTGAAGTTGCTACCGTTGCTCTTAAGCTTTTCTTTCTCTAGGAACTGGTTAAAATTGATTGGGGACGCCATATCTACAACATATTTGCAATAGTTTAGACTAATGTTTATGACAAATTGAGTTCAAATTTTAATTTAACAAAATTAAAAACTAGGTGAACTCCCACTCAAAACAATATCCCTCGCATTGTCTTAGTGATCACACGAACCAAATCCATCACACCTATGCCCGATCATCACGAGACAAGATGTAATTTCAATGGCGAACACTCAAAAGTGTTCATCATATCAATCATATGATTCATGCTCTACCTTTCGGTATCATGTGTTCCGAGACCATGTCTGTACATGCTAGGCTCGTCAAGGCCACCTTAGTATCCGCATGTGCAAAACTGACTTGCACCCGTTGTATGCACTTGTTGATTCTATCACACCCGATCATCACGAGATGCTTCGAAACGACAAGTCTTGGCAACGGTGCTACTAAGGATGAACACTTTATTATCTTGAAATTTTAGTGAGAGGGATCATCTTATAATGCTACCGTCGCGATCTAAGCAAAATAAGATGCATAAAAGGATTAACATCACATGCAGTTCATATGTGATATGATATGGCCCTTTTGTCTTTGCGCCTTTGATCTTCATCTCCAAAGCACGGACATGATCTCCATCATCAACGGGCATGATCTCCATCATCGTCGGCGTAGCGTCAAGGTCAATGGCGCCGTCTTCATGATTGTTCTCCCATGTAGCAACTATTACAACTTCTTTGAAATACTACTCAACATGAAATTTAAAGACAACCATAAGGCTCCTGCCGGTTGCCACAATACAATAATTATCATCTCATACATAGTCATCATCACATTATGGCCATATCACATCACCAAACCCTGCAAAAACAAGTTAGACGTTCTCTAATTTGGTTTGCATATTTTACGTGGTTTAGGGTTTTCGAGTGAGATCTAATCTACCTACGAACATGAACCACAACGGTGATACTAGTGTTGTCAATAGAAGAGTAAATTGAATCTTCACTATAGTAGGAGAGACAGACACCCGCAAAGCCACTTATGCAATACAAGTTGCATGTCAAGCGTGGAGCAAATCTCATGAACGCGGTCATGTAAAGTTAGCCCGAGCCGCTTCATCCCACTATGCCACAAAGATGCAAAGTACTCAAGCTAAAGACAACATAAGCATCAACGCCCACAAAACCATTGTGTTCTACTCGTGCAACCATCTATGCATAGACACGGCTCTGATACCACTGTAGGATAACGTTGCATAGAAAACAAAAATTTCCTACCGCGAACACGAAATCCAAGCCAAGATGCAATCTAGAAGACGGTAGCAACGAGGGGATTATCGAGTCTCACCCTTGAAGAGATTCCAAAGCCTACAAGATGAGGCTCTTGTTGCTGCGGTAGACGTTCACTTGCCGCTTGCAAAAGCGCGTAGAAGATCTTGATCACGGCGCCACGAACGGGCAGCACCTCCGTACTCGGTCACACGTTCGGTTGTTGATGAAGACGACGTCCACCTCCCGTTCCAGCGGGCAGCGGAAGTAGTAGCTCCTCTTGAATCCGACAGCACGACGGCGTGGTGTCGGTGGCGGTGGAGAAGTCCGGCGGAGCTTCGCTAAGCATGCGGGACGTGGTGGAGGAGAGAGGCCGCTAGGGTTTGGGGAGGGGCGCCGGCCACTAAGGGGTGCGGCCACCTTGGTGGTTCTTGGGTGGCCGGCCCCCTCCCCTTGGCCCCTCATTATATAGGTGGAACCCCAAGTGTTGGTCTCCAAGTCTTCGAATAAGACCCGAACCAAAAACCTTCCATATGGTGGGGAAACCTTCCCAAGCTAGGACTCCCACTAGAGGTGGGAGTTCCACCTCCCATATGGGGGGGTGGCCGGCCCCCTAAGGGGGAGTCCACTTGGGACTCCACCCCCACTAGGGTTGGCCGGCCATGGAGGTGGAGTCCCATGTGGACTCCACCTTCCTAGGTGGTTTCTTCCGGACTTTTCTAGAACCTTCTAGAACCTTCCATAGAACCTTCCGCATCATTTTAATTCACATAAAATGACATCCTATATATGAATCTTATTCTCCGGACCATTCCGGAACTCCTCGTGATGTCCGGGATCTCATCCGGGACTCCGAACAAATATTCGAACTCCATTCCATATTCAAGTTCTACCATTTCAACATCCAACTTTAAGTGTGTCACCCTACGGTTCGCGAACTATGCGGACATGGTTGAGTACTCACTCCGACCAATAACCAATAGCGGGATCTGGAGATCCATAATGGCTCCCACATATTCAACGATGACTTAGTGATCGAATGAACCATTCACATACGATACCAATTCCCTTTGTCACGCGATATTTTACTTGTCCGAGGTTTGATCATCGGTATCACACTATACCTTGTTCAACCTCGTCTCCTGACAAGTACTCTTTACTCGTACCGTGGTATGTGGTCTCTTATGAACTTATTCATATGCTTGCAAGACATTAGACAACATTCCACCGAGAGGGCCCAGAGTATATCTATCCGTCATCGGGATGGACAAATCCCACTGTTGATCCATATGCCTCAACTCATACTTTCCGGATACTTAATCCCACCTTTATAACCACCCATTTACGCAGTGGCGTTTGATGTAATCAAAGTACCTTTCCGGTATAAGTGATTTACATGATCTCATGGTCATAAGGACTAGGTAACTATGTAACGAAAGCTTATAGCAAATAACTTAATGACGTGATCTTATGCTACGCTTAATTGGGTGTGTCCATTACATCATTCATATAATGATATAATCTTGTTATTAATAACATCCAATGTTCATGATTATGAAACTAATCATCTATTAATCAACAAGCTAGTTAAGAGGCTTACTAGGGACTCTTTGTTGTTTACATATCACACATGTATCAATGTTTCGGTTAATACAATTATAGCATGGTATATAAACATTTATCATAAACATAAAGATATATAATAACCACTTTTATTATTGCCTCTTGGGCATATCTCCAACAGTTGATACGTCTCAAACGTATCTATAATTTCTTATGTTCCATGGTACTTTTATGACAATACTTGAATGTTTTATACATACTTTACATCATTATTATACATTTTCCGGCACTAACCTATTAACAAGATGCCGAAGCGCCAGTTGCTATTTTCTGCTGTTTTTGGTTTCAGAAATCCTAGTAAGGAAGTATTCTCGGAATTGGACGAAATCAACGCCCAGGGTCCTATTTTTGCACGAAGCTTCCAGAAGACCGAAAGGGAGACAAAGTGGGGCCACGAGGTGGCCACACACCAGGGCGGCGCGGCCTGGGCCCTGGCCGCGCCGGCCTAGTGTGTGGGCCTCGTGGCCCCCGACCTACCCTTCCGCCTACATATAGCCTTCGTCGCGAAACCCCCTGGACCGAGAGCCACGATACGGAAAACCTTCCAGACGCCGCCGTCGCGAATCCCATCTCGGGGGATTCAGGAGATCGCATCCCCTGCCGGAGAGGGGAATCATCACCGGAGGGGCTCTACATCATCATGCCCGCCTCCGGATTGATGCGTGAGTAGTTCATCCTTGGACTATGGGTCCATATCAGTAGCTAGATGGTTGTCTTCTCCGCTTGTGCTATCATTGTTTAGATCTTGTGAGCTGCCTAACATGATCAAGATCATCTATTTGTAGTGCTACATGTTGTGTTTGGCGGGATCCGATGAATATAGAATATTATGTTAAGTTGATTATTAATCTATCATATATGTGTTGTTTATGTTCTTGCATGCTCTTCGTTGCTAGTAGAGGCTCTGGCCAAGTTGATACTTGTAACTCCAAGAGGGGTAATTATGCTCGATAGTGGGTTCATGCCTCCATTGAATCTGGGACAGTGACAGAAAGTTCTAAGGTTGTGGATGTGCTGTTGCTACTAGGGATAAAACATTGATGCTTTGTCTAAGGATATTTGTGTTGATTACATTATGCGCCATACTTAATGCAATTATATGTTGTTTACAACTTAATACTGGAAGGGGTTCGGATGATAACCTGAAGGTGGATTATTTAGGCATAGATGCATGCTGGATAGCGGTCTATGTACTTTGTCGTAATGCCCTGATTAAATCACATAGTAATCATCATTGATATGTATTGAATCTTTATTTGTCAATTGCCCGCCTGTAATTTGTTCACCCAGCATGTTAGTTATCTTATTGGAGAGACACCTCTAGTGAACTGTGGACCCCGGTCCATTCTTTTACATCTGAATACATTCTACTGTTTTTACTGTTCTTTGCAAACAAACACCATCTTCCACTCGATACACTTAATCCTTTGTTTTCAGCAAGCCGGTGAGATTGACAACCTCACTGTTACGTTGGGGCAAAGTACTTTGATTGTGTTGTGCAGGTTCCACGTTGGCGCCGGTTTCACTGGTGTTGCGCCGCACTACATTCCTCCACCAACAACCTTCACGTGCTTCTTGGCTCCTACTGGTTCGATAACCTTGGTTTCTTACTGAGGGAAAACTTGCTGATGTGCGCATCACACCTTCCTCTTGGGGTTCCCAACGGACGTGTACATCTACGCGCATCAAGACTATTTTCTGGCGCCGTTGCCGGGGAGATCAAGACACGCTGCAAGGGGAGTCTCCACTTCCAATCTCTTTACTTTGTTTTTGTCTTGCTTTACTTTATTTTATTTACTGTCTTGTTTGCTTCATATTAAAAACACAAAAAAATTAGTTACTTTACTTATTGTCTTGTTTACTTGTTCTATATCAAAACACAAAAAAATTAGTTACTTGTCTTTACTTTATTTGCCTAGTTTACTTTATTACTGTTATAATGAGTAATCCTGAAGTTGAAGTTCGTTCTTTTAAGCAACAAGGTGGAGAAAGTTTTAAAGATGCTTGGTACAGAATTAGTAATGCTCATCATAGGTGCATTAAGAAACACTCCACTATTATCCTTCTTAGGAACTTTTATGTTGGCTTATCTAGTTGGAATAGGTATGTTCTTGATACTCTTTCGGGAGGTAATTTCCTAGGTACTCCCGCTTTAGAAGCTAGTTGCATCATTGAGAGTCTAGTTGGAATACCACCTGTTAATGAAGTTAAAATTGAAATCTCTCTTGAGGATGTTATGAAAAAATTGGAAACCATAGAGAAAAATTTTCCAAGTATTGAAACTAAATTGGAAATGTTATTTGATAAAACTGATGAACTTGATAAATCCCTAGGAGGAATTGATGAAAGAATTAGTGTCCTAGGAACTTGTGTTGTCCATGATAATCAAACCAATAGGATTGATGAACTTGAAAAAGCTATGGGAACCTTGGGTTCAACTTTTTCTTCTCTCAAGTATAAGGAGAAAGCTTATGTGGGTAAAGAGCAAAAATTCATGTATGCCTCTAAGGTGTCTAAACAAAAGAATTATTATAGGCCTAAAATTGATAAAACCCCTAGCACCACCATAGGAAATTTAGATAATGGAGCATCTAAGGTACCCTCTGCAACAAGTTGTGTTTGTAAGAAAAATAATGATGTTGATGCTCCATCTCTTGATGTTACTTGATTTGCACTTTCTGCGCCTAGCTGAAAGGCGTTAAAGAAAAGCACTTCTTGGGAGATAACCGATGTTTTATTTTATTTATTTACTGTATTGTTGAGTCTTGGAAGTTGTTTACTACTGTAGCATGTTATCATGTTTTTGTGCCAAGTAAAGTTTCTATGTTAAAGTTGATGATAGATTTGGATCGCTGCGCAGAAACAGCATTGCTGTCTGTAACGAATTCTCACAGAGCTCTCTGTAAAAAAATCAAAAAATCTGCAAATTTACGAGCGTGATCCTCATATATGTACGCAACTTTCATTAGTTTTGAGTTTTTCCATTTGAGCAAGTTAAGTGCCCCTGCCAGATTCATCTTTACGGACTGTTCTGTTTTTGACAGATTCTGCCTTTTATTTCGCATTGCCGCTTTTGCTATGTTGAATGAGTTTCTTTGTTCCATTAACTTTCAGAAGCTTTATGCAATGTCCAGAAGTGTTAAGAATGATTGTTTCACCTCTGAATATGTGAATTTTTGGTTATGCACTAACTCTCTAATGAGTTTGCTTGAAGTTTGTGTGAAGGAAGTTTTCAAGGGTCAAGAGAAGAGGATGATATATTATGATCAAGAAGAGTGAAAGGTCTAAGCTTGGGGATGCCACGGTGGTTCATCCCTGCATATTTTAAGAAGACTCAAGCATCTAAGCTTGGGGATGCCCAAGGCATCCCCTTCTTCATCGATAACATTATCATGTCACTTCTAGTGAAACTATATTTTTATTCCATCACATCCTATGTTCTTTACTTGGAGCGTCGGTTTGTTTTTATTTTTGTTTGAATAAAGTTGGATCCCACCATCCTTATATTGGAGATATTACGCTCCGCTTTTTCATATGGAACACTTGTGTTCTTAATTGTGCTTTAATGTTCATGGCGAAGGCTGAAATTGCTTCGTTAAATTGCTATTTGGTTGGAATCAGAAAATGCTGCATATGGTTTGGAAATTTGGCAATTGTTTGAGCTCTCATAGATCATGTTTAAGCTCTTGCATCATGTAGTTTAATCTATTAATGAAGAACTACCGTAGAGCTTGTTTAATTTGGTTTGCATGATTGGTCTCTCTAAGTCTAGATATTTTCGGGTAAAGTGTTTGAACAACAAGGAAGACAGTGTAGAGTCTTATAATGCTTGCAATATATTCTTGTGTGAGTTTTGCTGTACCTGTTCATACTTGTGTTTGCTTCAAACAACCTTCCTAGCCCAAACCTTGTACTGAGAGGAAATGCTTCTCGTGCATCCAAACACCTTGAGCCAAATCCCATGCCATTTGTGTCCACCATATCTACCTATTATGTGGTATTTTTCTGCCATTCCAAAGTAAATTACTTGAGTGCTACCTTTAAAATTGCATTCCTTTATCTTTGCAATATATAGCTCATGGGACAAATAGCTTAAAAACTATTGTGGTGATGAATATTTTGCAAAAGAATACTAAATCCCTAACCTGAAAGAACATATATTTAGAACACAAGAGAATAAACCATGTTTCATTTTGTATATAATTGGTATAATAACCACAAGACTGATATTCTAAGGATATTCAACTTATTATTCGTTGATGATACGAATCATATTGATCAAATATCTAATGAGGACGCCATCAACTTTACCTTTGTTGGATATCATGTGAGATGCTATGCATGTTCGTCTTGTCTGAAGTAAGTGCGATTTCATGATCAAATGGTTTGAGTATGCATATGTTAGAGAAGAACATTGGGCAGCCAACTAAAGCCATGTATCATGGTGGAAGTTTCAGTTTGGACATACAACCTCAATCTCTTATGAGAATATTATTTGTTGTTGAATGCTTAAGCATTAAAAGAGGAGTCCATTATCTGTTGTCTATGTTGTCCCGGTATGGATGTCTAAGTTGAGAAAAATCAAAAGCGAGAAATCCAATGCGTGCTTTCTCCTTAGACATTTGTACAGTGATGACCCACAAGTATAGGGGGTGTATCGTAGTATCTTCGATAAGTAAGAATGTCGATCCCAACGAGGAGCAGAAGGTGTTGACAGCAGTTTCGATGAAGGATTCACTGTAAATGCTCACAAACAAGTATTCAAGGGGTTTTGATGTAATAGATGAATAAAGTACGAGTAAGTAAAATGCGAGAGAAATAATTGCAGCGAGTGGCCCAATCCTTTTTAGCACAAAGGACAAGCCGGTTTGTTTACTTATAATGACCAAACGTTCTTGAGGACACACGGGGATTTTAGTCTAGTGCTTTCGCTTCATGTAGCTAAATAATCTTCATTGTTTTGATAAGTGTTGTGTGGGTGAACCTATGCTAATGCACCGCCCTTCCTAGGACTAATACATACTTGTGATTATACCCCTTGCAAGCATCCGCAACTACAAGAAAGTAATTAAGATAAATCTAACCACAGCCTTAAACTCTGAGATCCTGCGATCCCTCTTGCATCGATATACTAACGGGGGCTCAGGTTTCTGTCACTCCGGCAACCCCGCAATTAGCAACCGAATACAAGATGCACTCCCCTAGGCCCATAAATGGTGAAGTGTCGTGTAGTCGACATTCACACGACACCACTAGAAGAATGACACCACAACTTAAGTATCATAACATTGAATATTACTCAACCATAATTCACTACTAACATTTAGACTTCACCCATGTCCTCAAGAACTAAACGAACTACTCACGAGACATCATATGGAATACAATCAGAGGTGATATGATGATGAATAACAATCTGAACATAAACCTTGGTTCAATGGTTTCACTCAATAGCATCAATAACAAGTAGAAAGTAACACCGGGAGAGTTTCCCCTATCAAACAATCAAGATCCAACCCAAATTGTTACAGCGGTGACGAGGTGCAGCGGTGGTGATGGCGGTGTAGATGGTGGAGATGATGATGATGATGATGGAGATGATGTCCAGCTCGATGACGATGGCGATGGCGTCGATTTCCCCCTCCGGGAGGGAATTTCCCCGGCGGAGAGCTCTTTTCTCTCTGGTGTTCTCCGCCCCGCAGAGGCGGCTGTAACTCTCCGTGAGGTACCCCCTGTGGCTTAGGTCTTCGGGACGAAGGAGTACGCGAAGAAAAGGAGGCGAGAGGGGCTGTGGGGCCCCCACACACCATGGTGGCGCGGCCAGGCCCTGGGCCGCGCCGCCATGTTGTCTGGGCCCACCTTGGGTCCAGCTGGCTCCCCCTTCTGGCTTCCTTCGTCATCTGGAAAAATAGGAATTTACGTGTAATTTCCTTCCACAGTTGATCTTCCGAAATATTGCGTTCTGACGGTGCTTTTTCCAGCAGAATCCTGGCTCCGGTGCTTGATCCTCCAATAATGATGAAACATGCAAAATAGATGAAATAACATAAGTATTGTGTCCCAATATGAAATATATCAATGAATAACAGCAAATTATGATATAAAATAGTGATGCAAATTGGACGTATCTGTTATCACCAGAATTTAGCCAAGTCAGAGGTGGGCCGCGATCAGGATGGTCTTGAAGATATACATATAGAAGAGATACGTGAATCGGCCTTTTATACCAAGTTGGGCTAAACTGCCCATGTATCTGTAACATATTAGATCGCATCTTAGTTTAGAAGTTAGAGTTTTACCCGTGCACGGTTTGGTGCACGTCCACATTAGAAAGTCCCCTGGACTATAAATATGTACCTAGGGTTTATGGAATAAACAACAACCAACGTTCAACACAAACCAATCTCGGCGCATCGCCAACTCCTTCGTCTCGAGGGTTCCTCCGGTAAGCATCATGCTGCCTAGATCGCATCTCGCGATCTAGGCAGCACAAGCCTGCCTAGTTGTTCATGCGTTGCTCGTACTGAAGCCTTTTTGATGGCGAGCAACGTAGTTATCGTAGACGCGTTAGGGTTAGCATCGTTCTTAGCATCATATGCTCGCGTAGTGCAACCCTTGCGCGTCTAGCCGTCCTTGTGCCTCATCATGGGTGCAGGGGCGGCACCCCGCTTGATCTTTATTTAGTAGATCTGATCCGTTATGGTCGCTCCTTGATTCATCAAGGATTAGTTTAATATCTGCAATAGTTAGGCCTTACAAAGGGTTGGAGGATCCAGCGGCATGCAGGGTGTAGTTTGCTGCCCCTAGACAGGATGTTCCGAGGATCAACCTAGTGTTGGTTTTTAGGCCTTGTCTAGGGCTGGCTTACGTTTACCGTGCGTGAGCGCGAGGCCCAATCGTGAGTAGGATGATCCGATTATGCGGTGAAAACCCTAGATCGTCGTGGATCTCATACGCTTTATATTGATCAAGCAGGACCACCATATATTCGGCCACCTTGGACGAATCATGGGTGGATCGGCTCCATGAGCCGATTCACAGGACAACCTGAGAGCCGATCGAGGCTCGTATTTAACGTGTACGTGTGTGCCCTGCAGGAAACTAAGCGAGGCATCATCCACACCTTCCTGACCAGGTATAGGTCAGGTGGCACGCCCTTGCGACCCAGCATCGGCGCGCGACCAGGAGGCTTTGCGGGCCGTCGCTCTGAGGGACTGGGGCCAGCCGCAGCCCTAGTCATTCCCGGCTCTACCGTGTTGGCCAGTCGCTGCCCGCCGGTGGGTTTCTGACGCCAACACATTCTGGCACGCCCGGTGGGACACATCTTCAACGACAACCATCTCGCCATCCACATCAGAGATGGCGAAAGACACCATACCGTCTTCATCAGAAGTGGCAGAAGAAACTCCGGTCACGTACGGGGATCTCACTGGCGAGCTCAAGAAGAAGTACGACGAGATCAAGTCTGCCCTCGAAGCCGACCTAATCGGCTCTTTCCACAGGACCCGCTCCCATGGCATCAGATGGAAGGGGTTCACACCTGAAGGCGCGCTTGATGGAGTGGACCTGTCCACCCCGTCCGAAGAACGCACCAGGTCGCTGCGTCAGGAGATCAACTTCATGGTGGCTCATTCGCTGCACCGCCATTCTGAGAGCCTGGTGAATACGTTGGAGCGCGTCGCGCTGCGCGTGATCCAGGAGATCATGAGCCATCAGTACTCTCCGTCAGGACCAGCCCTAGGGACTCACCAAGGGGAAGCGCTGCTCCATTCCCGTCCCCCGCTGCCATTCGCGTTGGCAGCGCCCGAAGCGCCGAACTCATCGGCTTTTGTCGTCTACAAGATTGGTGGTGACCCCAGTGACTACCAGTTCCTACAGGACGCGCCCAAGGAGATCCCGCACGGATACGCATGTGCATACGTGCCAGACTGCAGCACCTGGGCACCCTCGAACCAGGTTGCTATAGCAGGGACTTCTGGGGCAACAGGAGGAGCGTCGGAGGCAGACCCTGAGAAGCAAACGTGGCTAGCTAAATACGCCACCCCGACGAAACTCCCGAGCCCAGCTCCTGCAGTTGGCTCAGAACCAGAGAAACAGGCATGGCTGGTTAAGTACGCCACTCCGACGAATCTTCAGGGTTCGGCACCTGCAGCCATCACCGCGGATCAAATTTGTACGATCCTGAAAGATCAGTTCGGCATGATGCCGAAGAGAAAGGCGATCGGCTATACCAAGCCGTACCCCAATGAGTACGAATTGATCCCGCTACCACCCAAATATCGGCTCCCGGACTTCACAAAGTTCAGCGGATCAGATGGCTCCAGCTCCATCGAGCATGTGAGCCGATATTTGGCACAGCTGGGCATGATCTCAGCGTCAGACGAGCTGCGCGTGAGGTACTTCTCGCAGTCCCTCACAGGATCGGCTTTCGGATGGTACACGTCGCTGCCACCGAACTCAATCCAGACCTGGAAGCAGCTGGAAGAACGGTTCCACGAGCAATATCACTCAGAGGCTTCCGAGGCTGGCATTGCCGATCTAGCCCAAGTACGACAGAAGCGCGGAGAAACGGTGTCAGAATACATTCAGCGCTTCAGGACCGTTAGGAACCGATGCTATTCGGTTCATGTAAGCGAAAAGGAAGCAGTCGAATTGGCGGTGGTGGGTCTATCATCATCGATCAAGGAAGTGGCCTCCCAGGCGGACTATCCTTCATTAGCACACATGGTGCAGAAGTTGTCAGCATATGAGCAACGCCACCCGGATATCTACCAAGATAAATTCAAGCGCGTGGTTACCATGGTTGACGCAGGCGAAGATGAAGGTCCTACGGGAGAGCGAGAGGTCGCAGTAGCTGAGTGGACTCGAGCTGCAGGCCCAGTAACCTGCAAATGGGTAAAGCCACCAGGGCCTCCAAGAGGGTTCGACTTCGACGTGACGAAAACCGAGCAGATTTTCGACCTCTTACTCGCGGAGAAGCACATAAAGGTACCCGAAGGCCACAAGTTTCCTACGGTGCAAGAGCTGAACGGAAAGCCATACTGCAAGTGGCATAACACGTTCACCCACACCACCAACGACTGCAGGGTGTGGCGTCAGCAGATCCAAGTGGCAATAGAAAATGGGCGATTAATTTTTAACCAGTACGCCATGAAGGTCGACACACACCCCTTCCCCGCCGTCAACATGGTGGAGTTTACCCACCTTGGAGGGTGCCAGCCTGATTTCTCAGCCAACATCAGTATGGTAGAGCTTGGACACCGCTCTGAGAAGGACGGGGATGAGGACAGCTGCTCTCAGAGCAAGGACACTGAGGGGGCCGCTCCATGCGATCGGCTCCGTCAAGATGGCAAGCGCTACGTCACAGAGGGGGAAGTGAAGAACATAAGATACCAACGACCCCTCTCTGATCACCTCCTCAACAAGTATGTTAGTCGATATGACCAACGCCGGCGATACGATAACAATGATGAAAGAGGTCGGATGACCATAAACGATGGAAGACATCGCCGGCATAATCATGATGAGGAGCGACAGGAGCGCCACGGCAGGGAGCAGGACGATACGGACAGGCATTGGCACTGCCCCTTCTTCAGACACTGCTGGGATTCAGGAATGAGCCGATTACCAACAATCGGCAACTGCCCAGAATGCAACCGGAAAAAGAAGGAGACAGCCAACGTGTGTGTTAGGGCCTCTCCCACCGCAAAACAGACGTGCTGAGACCCCTCCGTTGGAAGATCTCGAGGATTCAGAAGACGAAGGGGAATGCGAAGAAGACAGGTGCCACCGTCCAAGGTGGTGCCCTGACGGTCTCAGCCATTCACAAAAACGCAGGGTTCAGCGATTGCGCGGTCTGGAGGAAGCCGAAAGGATGTACTTGCATACGCTGAGGAAGGCACGACCTGATCTGGCTGCAAAAGTCCAGAGGACCCTGGATGAGGAGGGACTGCCGCAAAGAAAAGAGTGGCGCCCCAAGCAAAAGAGAGCCGATGATGACACATCGGCTGGCACAAACATGGTGTTCATTCGTCCGGCGGAGTGTAGTGCTCCACGATTACACAGTGCACCCGACATGGATAACAGCAAGCACACCAACGTGCTAAAGTCAGAGATTGGGCTGGTTTTATCCGCCGACATGGACGAGTAGCAAGACTACGTCAATAAGCAACATGGCGAGGCCGATCCTTGCGATCGGCCCTCCGAAACTGATGAAGGGATATTACAAAACCTTCACCGAACAAGCAACATGGAGGCCGATTCCGGCAATCGGCCCAAATTATCCTCACCATCCATTCTGCCTGGGATCAACGTTTGACCCAACAGGGACTACCTGAAGAGCCGATACCATCAATTCTCTTGACAGAATCGGCTCGGGGGGCACCTAGAGGGATAAAACACGAGGATATGAAATAATATTGAGTATGGGGGCCGATACGCAAATCGGCCTAAAATTTTTTAAACATTTTTACAGCCGATGCAAAGGCATCGACTTCAGAATTGAGAAGCAGCCGATGCACGGCCATCGACTCAAGAAGATCAATGTTACGATCAGAGGACCAATGAAGCACGAGGGGTCCCTCAATGGAGTAATTCCTCTCTTCAAGAGCAGCCTGGACGTGCAGAAAGGGGCTGATTCGACCGGCAGGGCGCTAAGAGAAGACTGGAGAAACTCGGGGGGCAGCTCGCCTTGAAGGCTCTCTGCTTTGGGAAGCCGATTTATGTGTAAATCGGCTGGCTCTGCATGATCAAGCCCAGGCTAATTTGGCTAAGTCTCGCCTCGAGTAAGGCTCGGGGGGCAGCAGGCCTGGTGGATGCTCTGTTTTTGCTCTGTTTAAAAGCCGATTGGGATATCAACGGCTGGCCCTTCATTGCAACCTTCTTCACAAATGATGATTATTGAAGAACATTATTAGGTTTGGTTGGGAAAGTTCAAAGGTTTCCCTGAAGATACTGCATTTTCTGCCAAATTTAGAAAATCATCGGTTGGAGAAGGGAAGGGCAAATCTTGAAGGACCGATACGGTGCTATCGGCTCATTACGCATTGGCAAGGGGAACGAATCGGCTAGGTCAGTGGAAGAGGAGATCGGCAAAATCAAATGGGGAAAAGTTCTTCATTAATAAGAAAGATTTCTTACATAGTAGAGCTGATTGCCTTAAAAAGGGGATGCATTGCCCCGCCTACTTCTACGGATCCTATGCTACGGGCCCTATCTATGGACCGTTGCTGCCCTCGTCATCGCCGTCATCGCCGCTATCGGCGCTGCTCCCGGCCGACTCGTCATCGCTGCTCCAGCGGCCGCCGGCGGGACCTTCATTGTCCTCGTCTGCCTCGTCGTCGTCGTCGTCGTCGCTGTCGAAGTCACTCAGGTTCCCCGGCCAGGGGCAATGGCGCTTGGCCGGCGGCTCGTCGGGGGAGCTGTCGTCGTCAGCATCCTCCTCTTCGTTCTCCTTCACCTCCTCGGAGGTGGCCCCATCCCAGGGGAAGCGATCATCATCGCTTTCTTCCACCGCTTCCTTGTCGACGAGGAAGCGGAGATCGCTCTCCCCATCAGTCAGGGACTTGTCGTCCTCTGACCAGATGGAGAAGTCATGATCTGACTCCTCCCCGGCCGCAATGGCACGGCGGATGTTGGCCGCATGGACCTCCGCCGGGTTGTGCTCCGGCGTCGGCTCGCGAGATGACGAGGACTGGGTGGAAAGATCCGATGAGGTAGAGGAGGAAGAGGACATGGTGTCACAGGAGGGTTTTTGGGATGCTAATGCGAAGGGGATGCTGAGGAAGAAGACTGTTTGCTGCGGTTAGATAAAAAGGGGCATAGTAAAAATTCAATGCCACAGCAGTTTCCGAGGAAGTGGTGCCGAAACCGTCAAATCGTGCAGAGAAGGTGAGGAGGCAAGTTATCATGATGAAGGACTCTGCGACGGTTCTGCTCTGCCACGACATGACCCTACGAGAGAATAGTTTAATGATTTTGGAAATGTTATTTCCAAAACCAGGGGGGCATGTGTTATCACCAGAATTTGGCCAAGTCAGAGGTGGGCCGCGATCAGGATGGTCTTGAAGATATACATATAGAAGAGATACGTGAATCGGCCTTTTATACCAAGTTGGGCTAAACTGCCCATGTATCTGTAACATATTAGATCGCATCTTAGTTTAGAAGTTAGAGTTTTACCCGTGCACGGTTTGGTGCACGTCCACATTAGAAAGTCCCCTGGACTATAAATATGTACCTAGGGTTTATGGAATAAACAACAACCAACGTTCAACACAAACCAATCTCGGCGCATCGCCAACTCCTTCGTCTCGAGGGTTCCTCCGGTAAGCATCATGCTGCCTAGATCGCATCTCGCGATCTAGGCAGCACAAGCCTGCCTAGTTGTTCATGCGTTGCTCGTACTGAAGCCTTTTTGATGGCGAGCAACGTAGTTATCGTAGACGCGTTAGGGTTAGCATCGTTCTTAGCATCATATGCTCGTGTAGTGCAACCCTTGCGCGTCTAGCCGTCCTTGTGCCTCATCATGGGTGCAGGGGCGGCACCCCGCTTGATCTTTATTTAGTAGATCTGATCCGTTATGGTCGCTCCTTGATTCATCAAGGATTAGTTTAATATCTGCAATAGTTAGGCCTTACAAAGGGTTGGAGGATCCAGCGGCATGCAGGGTGTAGTTTGCTGCCCCTAGACAGGATGTTCCGAGGATCAACCTAGTGTTGGTTTTTAGGCCTTGTCTAGGGCTGGCTTACGTTTACCGTGCGTGAGCGCGAGGCCCAATCGTGAGTAGGATGATCCGATTATGCGGTGAAAACCCTAGATCGTCGTGGATCTCATACGCTTTATATTGATCAAGCAGGACCACCATATATTCGGCCACCTTGGACGAATCATGGGTGGATCGGCTCCATGAGCCGATTCACAGGACAACCTGAGAGCCGATCGAGGCTCGTATTTAACGTGTACGTGTGTGCCCTGCAGGAAACTAAGCGAGGCATCATCCACACCTTCCTGACCAGGTATAGGTCAGGTGGCACGCCCTTGCGACCCAGCATCGGCGCGCGACCAGGAGGCTTTGCGGGCCGTCGCTCTGAGGGACTGGGGCCAGCCGCAGCCCTAGTCATTCCCGGCTCTACCGTGTTGGCCAGTCGCTGCCCGCCGGTGGGTTTCGACGCCAACAATCTCCCCCTTAGACTTGTCCCCAAGCGAAACTGAGCTCGATAAACAAGACCACATGTTTATGGAGTGAAGAGTCGATAAATAAAATACGGACAAGAAGCATCATATTCATTCACACAAGACATTCTAGTAAACAACTTCCTCATATAACTCATCTTGAAATAAGTAAAGAGAAATCACAAGTAAAGGTGCATAAGAAATCATAGTTGGTGATGGCAAACTTTGTTCTTGGTCAGAGAACTACTAACGGATTGTACTTTTAAGCAAAGCTTTCATATTAGAATTTATATAGCTGGGCTTTCATATTCAATCATAACAATCTCCTCATAATCATTGATAACTTCAAAGTCATATTCATTTAGATAAAATTTGTACTAAACAAGAAAGTATAAAAGACATGATTAACTGAATCATAGCATAAATGGTTGGTTCACAACAACTCAATTGCTTGCTTGAGATAGAGGGAAATAGGTTTACTGACTCAACATAAAAGTAAAAGATAGGCCCTTCGCAGAGGGAAGCAGGGATTAAATCATGTGCTAGAGCTTTTCAAGTTTTGAAATCATATAAAGAGCATAAAAGTAAGATTTTGAGCGGTGTTTGTTGTTGTCAACGAATGGTAGCGGGCACTCTAACCCCCTTGCCAAACGAACCTTCCAAGAGCGGCTCCCATGAGGGACGGCATCTCTACCAGCAAGGTAGATCATCCCCCTTCTCTTTTGTTTACACATGTATTTTAGTTTTATTATGGATGACACTCCCCCAACCTTGGCTTTCTCAATCCATGGCTAACCGAATCCTCGGGTGCCTTCCAACATTCACATACCATGGAGGAGTGTCTATTGCAAAATTAAGTTGCTTACTGATAAATCAGGGCAAAACATGTGAAGAGAATTATTAATGAAAGTTATTAATTGGGGCTGGGAACCCCGTTGCCAGCTCTTATTGCAAAATTATTGGATAAGCGGATGTGCCACTAGTCCATTGGGGAAAGTCCGCCCAACAAGATTGAAAGATAAAACACCACATACTTCCTCATGAGCTATAAAACATTGACACAAATAAGGAGTAGTATAGTTTGAATTATTTAAAGGTAGCACATGAAGTATTTACTTGGAATGGCAGAAAATACCATGTAGTAGGTAGGTATGGTGGACACAAATGGCATAGGTTTGGTCTAAAGTTATGGATGTATGAGAAGCATTCCCTCTCAATACAGGTCTTTGGCTAGCAAGGTTTGATAGCAAGCATAAAGTTTGAGGGAAACAAACAAATATACATATGATAGAAACAATCATGCATCTTTCTCATAAGCACAAGCAATTTTAACTTCAGAATACTAAACTCATTAGCATAGAGATAATAGAGTAATATATCTAAGTGTATTTCTCTCTTCTATTTAAACATCAGGGTGTTGTTGCTATTGACCAATGCTAAGTTTGCCAAAACCAAATAGATTTACTTGATGCTCCCAAAGTGATATCAATACTCATGTCAAGAGTAATCATATAATGGAGATTGCAAACTAAAATAAGGTGTGCAAAAAGTAAATGATAAGACTTCTCATTAATATTCCATAACGATAACTCACACCAACGGATACATAGATAACCAACTAAGAGAGATACTTCCACATTGCATACTATTCCATATGATAACTTCCCTACTCATGATATGACACTACTTGATAATAAAAGATAAAGGTAGTGATAATGTGATACCGCGGCACTCCCCCAAGCTTGGAACAAACCAAGGGGATGCCAATACCGATGATGAATTACTCCTTCGGTGGTGATGGTGATGGATTCTTCTCGACAAGCTTCTTAACAAGCTCCTTTAAATCTTCAATCTCATAGGTGAGGTTGCGAATCAGTTCCGAGTTGTGCTCAACGCGGCTCATAATCATGTCAGGTGGTGAATCCCAACTCCTAGAGTTGTTTCCCCATCCTTCAGCTTCAGATTTCATCTCTCCTGCAATGTTAGAACGATCTATATCCCAACCACTTGGCAACACTACCTTGGGGGTTCTTTCAGTTTGACGATCGTAGATTAGGTTGCGGAAAGGGCTGTAATTGCCCGGAGAAGATGTCCTTGGAGCCAAGTAATGACGTGGAACCGCTCCTCCGGTAGCGATTCGTGCACTCCTCTTGGTGTTGGATGGATTTGATATCACGCCAATGCTTGCAATGGTGGCACGCTGGTGTACTCGCGGAACTTCCTCCACTTCTTCCTCATCCTCACTCGCGTCTTCTTCCTTCAGTTCCGGGTCTTGAATATCTTCCTCCAAAGGTCCCTTGTCCTTGTTGTTGGAGACCATGGTGCTTCTAGATCAAAGCAAATCTGGCAGAAAACAGCTCGAAACAAAACACGACGAGAAAACGATATACGGACCTCCAGGGGTCCGGGGGATTATATAGCAAATATTTTTACGATAAAAGGAAGGTTCCAGGTCGAAAACGAGTGGAAACGGGACGCCGAGGGGCTATACCCATAGGTCGGCGCGACCAGGGTGGGGCCCGCGCCGGCCTATGGTGACGGGCCCTCGCGCGTCTTTTCCACTCCGTTTCGATTCCGTAATTTTTCATATTTTCCAAAAACAGCAGAAATATTGTTCGGAAAGTAAATCGCGGACTTTTTATTACCTGTACTATTCAGAGTCGAGTTCTGGCGGACTGTCAATTTGTCCTTTGATAAAAGTCTCCGGTGTTTCCACTTGAATAATATCAACATCAACATTATAAGAATCGCCCGAGATATAATGCTTGAGTCTTTGTCCATTCACCACTTGCGTAGCATTGCCTTGGAGAGAGCTAATTTTAATTGCTCCTGAACGATACACCTCCTCAACAACATATGGTCCTTCCCATTTCGAGAGTAATTTCCCTGCAAAGAGTCTGAGACGAGACCGATACAATAGGACTTTATCCCCAACATTAAACTCTCTTTTGATGATCCTTCTATCATGCCATTTCTTAACTTTTTCTTTAAAGAGTTTAGCATTTTCATAAGCTTCACTTCTCCATTCATCTAGAGAACTTAATTGCAACAACCTCTTATTACCGGCTAGTTTCGGATCTTTATTTAGTTCTCTAACAGCCCAATAAGCTTTGTGCTCTAGCTCTAAAGGTAAATGACAAGCTTTTCCATAAACCATTTTATAAGGTGACATTCCCATAGGATTTTTATAAGCAGTTCTATAAGCCCATAGTGCTTCCTTCAATTTGCTAGCCCAATTCTTTCTAGATTTATTAACAGTCTTTCCCAAAATAGATTTAATCTCTCTATTTGATAATTCTACTTGACCACTAGTTTGAGGATGATAAGCGGAAGCAATTCTATGATTAATACCATACTTAGCAAGAGTTTTTCTAAAACCTCCATGAATAAAATGAGAACCTCCATCAGTCATAATATATCTAGGTACTCCAAATCTAGGAAAAATAATATCTAAAAGCATTTTTAAAGAGGTCTCACCATCAGCACTTTTTGTAGGTATAGCTTCTACCCATTTAGTAACATAATCAACAGCGACAAGTATATGAGTGTTACCTTCTGAAGAAGGGAAAGGACCCATGAAGTCGAATCCCCAACAATCGAATGGTTCAATAACAAGAGTATAATTCATAGGCATTTCATTGCGTCTGGAGATATTACCAACTCTTTGACATTCATCACAAGATAAGATAAACTTCCTTGCATCTTTGAAAAGTGTTGGCCAATAAAAACCTGATTGTAGAACCTTTTGCGCGGTTCTATCTCCAGCATGATGTCCTCCATAAACACTACCATGACATTTACTCAATATCTCTTGTTGTTCATATTAAGGAACACATCTTCACATAATACCATCTACTCCTTCTTTATATAAGTGTGGGTCATCCCAAAAATAATGCCTCAAGTCATAAAAGAATTTCCTCCTTTGCTGAGCTGAAAAGGTTGGAGGCAAATACTTCGAAACAATAAAGTTAGCATAATCAGCATACCAAGGGCTCTCTCGCGTGCTCACCTTTATTACAGCCAATTGTTCATTTGGAAAACTATCATTAACAGGAACAGGATCATAAGCAATATTTTCCAATCTAGACAAATTATCAGCAACAGGATTATCAGCACCTTTCCTATCTATAATATGTAAATCAAATTCTTGCAAAAGAAGTACCCATCTAATAAGCCTTGGCTTAGCATCTTTCTTTGTCATAAGGTATCTAATTGCAGCATGATCAGTATGAATCGTAACTTTTGAATCAACAATATAGGATCTAAACTTGTCACAAGCAAAGACTACAGCTAACAATTCCTTTTCAGTTGTAGCATAATTTCTTTGAGCAGCATCAAGAGTCTTACTAGCATAATGAATAACATTTAATTTTTTATCTACTCGCTGTCCAAGAACAGCGCCTACAGCAAAGTCACTAGCATCACACATAATTTCAAAAGGCAAATTCCAATCAGGAGGTTCAACTACAGGAGCAGTTGTTAAGGCTTTCTTTAGAGTTTCAAAAGCTTCCTTACAATCATCATCAAAAACAAAAGGTACATCTTTTTGAAGAAGATTAGTAAGAGGCTTTGAAATTTTAGAGAAATCTTTAATAAATCTCCTATAAAACCCAGCATGACCAAGAACACTACGAATACCTTTAACATCCCTCGGATAGGGCATCTTCTCAATTGCTTCAACTTTAGCTCTATCAACTTCAATACCTCTCTCGGAAATTTTATGTCCCAATACAATTCCTTCATTAACCATAAAGTGGCATTTCTCCCAATTAAGAACAAGATTAGTTTCTTCACATCTCTGCAAAACTTTATCGAGGTTTCGCAAGCAATTATCAAAAGAATTCCCATAGACAGAAAAATCATCCATGAACACCTCTACAATACTTTCGCAAAAACCATGAAAAATAGCAGACATGCATCTTTGAAAAGTAGCAGGAGCATTACATAAACCAAAAGGCATACGCCTATAAGCATAAGTTCCATAAGGACAAGTGAACATGGTTTTCTCTTGATCTTTAGCTTTAACAGCAATTTGTGAAAACCCAGAATAACCATCAAGAAAACAAAAATGAGTATTTTTAGACAACCTTTCTAGCATTTGATCAATAAATGGTAAAGGGTAATGATCTTTCTTAGTAACTTTATTAACTTTTCGAAAATCAATGCACATTCTATACCCTACAACTACTCTTTGAGGGATGAGCTCATCATTATCATTAGGCACAACAGTCATTCCTCCTTTCTTAGGAACACAATGCACAGGACTAACCCATCTACTATCAGCAATAGGATATATAATACCAGCTTCAAGAAGTTTTAATACCTCATTCCTTACCACCTCTTTCATCTTCGGAATTAGACGACGCTGATGTTCAACAACAGGCTTTGCATCATCTTCCATATTAATAGCATGTTGGCAAATAGAAGGAGAAATCCCTTTCAAATCATCAAGAGTATAGCCAATAGCTCCTCGGTGTTTCTTCAATATTTCCAATAACCTTTCTTCCTCAATCTCTGAAAGCTTAGAACTAATAATAAAAGGATATATTTTCTTATCATCAATATGAGCATATTTAAGATTATCAGGTAAAGGCTTTAAATCAAAAACAGGATCTTCCTTTGGTGGCGGTGTTGTACCCAAATCTTCCACCGGTAAATCATGCTTGAGAATAGGTTGGCGAAGAAAAATTTCCTCAAGCTCATCTCTTTCTTTCCTAAAAGCTTCACTTTCGCTATTCTCCAAATGTTGCTGCAAAGGATTATTAGGAACAAGAACAATAGATGCACTGCTCCATTTTAAAATCATCACTAGGCAAATCAGCTTTATAAGGAGTTTTGGTAAATTTAGAGAAGTTAAACTCATAAGATTCACCAGCAAATTTAGTCAAAATTTTCTCTTTCTTGCAATCTATAATAGCTCCACAAGTATTTAGAAAAGGTCTACAAAAAGTCAGCATGATATTTAATCTTACCACATAGAACTTCCACATCTCGAACAATACCAATTGGAGAAATAGTTTCTCTATTAGCCAGCTGAATAACCACATCAATATCTTCAAGTTCACAAGAATCAATTTCGTGCATAATCTCCGTGTAAAGCTCATAAGGAATAGCACTAACACTTGCACCAATATCACATAAACCATAATAGCAATGATCACCAATTCTAACAGATAACATAGGAACACTAACTTGTTTGGGTTTATTAGGATGTGAAACAATATTAGAAGCATCTTCACAGAAAATAATATGACCATCCTCCAAATTTTCAGTCACAAGATCTTTAACTATTGCAACAGCAGGTTCAATTTTAATTTGTTCTTCGGGTTCTATAGGTTTCTTTTCACTTTTATGAACCGCACTAGATATGACAGAGTACTCTTTCATTTTAGCAGGGAAAGGAGTTTTTTCAATATAAGCTTCAGGAATAACATGATCAACAGTTTCAATCACTACACATTTGTTTACAGATGAATCAATTTTATCTTTATACGGTTCATGATACTTATCAAAATTCTTCTTAGGCAATTCATAATGAGAGGCAAAAGCTTTATAAAGATTTGCAGCAACTTGAGAATCAAGACCATATGTAGCACTCATATTACGAAATTTATCAGTATCCATAAAAGCTTCAATGCATTTATAATCATAAATTATACCTGATTCTCTATCTTTGTCGTTCTCCCATCCTTCAGTATTTTCTTGGATCCGATCAAGAAGGTCCCTTTTAAACTCTTCTTTGTTGCGTGTAAATGATCCAGAACAAGAAGTATCCAGCAAGGTCTTGTCTTGAAAAGAAAGTCTTGCATAGAAATTATCAATAATAACATTACCAGGAAGCTCATGAATGGGGCATTTGAGCATTAAAGACTTCAATCTCCCCCAAGCTTGGGCAATACTCTCTCCATCATGAGGCCAGAAATTATATATGCGGTTCCGATCCTTGTGAATTTCACTTGGAGGATAGAATTTGGAATAGAATAAAGGCACAATGTCCTCCCAATCAAGAGAATCACCATTCTTCAGCAATTTATACCAATGCGCCGCTTTACCAGACAGCGATATAGTGAATAGTTTCTTTCTAACTTCATTCATAGCAATACCTGCACATTTGAATAACCCGCATAATTCATGCAAAAACAGTAAATGATCACCAGGATGAACAGTTCCATCCCCTTCATAGCGGTTATCCATAACACGTTCAATAATTTTCATAGGTATTTTATATGGTATCACTTCCTCACCTGGCGCTTCATCCACTACCGTTGCAGTAGTAGTAGATTTCCCAAATAGAAATTGAAGAGAAGATCTCTCCATAATGACTTATAGCAGCAGGCAGAAATTAAATCAGCACAAACAGTAAAGGTTTTCCTTACCAATTCCACTTACCAATAGCGCTTCACTCCCCGGCAACGGCGCCAGAAAATAGTCTTGATGACCCACAAGTATAGGGGGTGTATCGTAGTATCTTCGATAAGTAAGAATGTCGATCCCAACGAGGAGCAGAAGGTGTTGACAGCAGTTTCGATGAAGGATTCACTGTAAATGCTCACAAACAAGTATTCAAGGGGTTTTGATGTAATAGATGAATAAAGTACGAGTAAGTAAAATGCGAGAGAAATAATTGCAGCGAGTGGCCCAATCCTTTTTAGCACAAAGGACAAGCCGGTTTGTTTACTTATAATGACCAAACATTCTTGAGGACACACGGGGATTTTAGTCTAGTGCTTTCGCTTCATGTAGCTAAATAATCTTCATTGTTTTGATAAGTGTTGTGTGGGTGAACCTATGCTAATGCACCGTCCTTCCTAGGACTAATACATACTTGTGATTATACCCCTTGCAAGCATCCGCAACTACAAGAAAGTAATTAAGATAAATCTAACCACAGCCTTAAACTCTGAGATCCTGCGATCCCTCTTGCATCGATATACTAACGGGGGCTCAGGTTTCTGTCACTCCGGCAACCCCGCAATTAGCAACCGAATACAAGATGCACTCCCCTAGGCCCATAAATGGTGAAGTGTCGTGTAGTCGACGTTCACACGACACCACTAGAAGAATGACACCACAACTTAAGTATCATAACATTGAATATTACTCAACCATAATTCACTACTAACATTTAGACTTCACCCATGTCCTCAAGAACTAAACGAACTACTCACGAGACATCATATGGAATACAATCAGAGGTGATATGATGATGAATAACAATCTGAACATAAACCTTGGTTCAATGGTTTCACTCAATAGCATCAATAACAAGTAGAAAGTAACACCGGGAGAGTTTCCCCTATCAAACAATCAAGATCCAACCCAAATCGTTACAGCGGTGACGATGTGCAGCGGTGGTGATGGCGGTGTAGATGGGGGAGATGATGATGATGATGATGATGGAGATGATGTCCAGCTCGATGACGATGGCGATGGCGTCGATTTCCCCCTCCGGGAGGGAATTTCCCCGGCGGATTCCTGCCCGCCGGAGAGCTCTTTTCTCTCTGGTGTTCTCCGCCCCGCAGAGGCGCCTGTAACTCTCCGTGAGGTACCCCCTGTGGCTTAGGTCTTCGGGACGAAGGAGTACGCGAAGAAAAGGAGGCGAGAGGGGCTGTGGGGCCCCCACACACCATGGTGGCGCGGCCAGGCCCTGGGCCGCGCCGCCATGTTGTCTGGGCCCACCTTGGGTCCAGCTGGCTCCCCCTTCTGGCTTCCTTCGTCATCTGGAAAAATAGGAATTTACGTGTAATTTCCTTCCACAGTTGATCTTCCGAAATATTGCGTTCTGACGGTGCTTTTTCCAGCAGAATCCTGGCTCCGGTGCTTGATCCTCCAATAATGATGAAACATGCAAAATAGATGAAATAACATAAGTATTGTGTCCCAATATGAAATATATCAATGAATAACAGAAAATTATGATATAAAATAGTGATGCAAATTGGACGTATCAACAGGCGGCATAGAGGTACCCCTTTGTGACACTTGGTTGAAACATATGTTATTCAATGATAATCCGTGTTTTCCGAGCTAAGTAGGACAAGGTGCGAGCACTATTAGTACTCTATGCATGAGACATGCAACTTGTAGGAAGTATTATGCATAGTACATATGAATTATTACTACCGTTGACAAAATTGTTTCTATGTTTTCAAAACAAAAGCTCTAGCACAAAAATAGTAATCCATGCTTCCCTCTGCGAAGGGCCAATCTTTTACTTTATGTTGAGTCAGTTTACCCACTTCTCTCTATCTTAGAAGCAAACACTTGTGTTAACTGTGTGCATTGATTCTTACATGTTTACTTATTGCACCTGTTATATTACTCTATGTTGACAAATATCCATGAGATATACATGTTACAAGTTGAAAGCAATTGCTGAAACTTAATCATCCTTTGTGTTGCTTCAATACATTCTACTTTGAATTTATTGCTTATGAGTTAGCTCTTATGCAAGTCTTATTGATGCTTGTCTTGAAAGTACTATTCATGAAAAGTTTTGCTATATGATTCATTTTTTTAGTCATTATCTTTGTTAGCAATCTTTTGTTCAGATCACTCCATTCATCTCATATGCTTTACAATAATGTTGATCAAGATTATGTTGGTAGCATGTCACTTCAGAAATTATTTGTGTTATCATTTACCTACTCGAGGGCGAGTAGGAACTAAGCTTGGGGATGCTTGATACGTCTCAAACGTATCTACAATTTCTTATGTTCCATGCTACTTTTATGACAATAATTGAATGTTTTATACATACTTTACAGCATTATTATACATTTTCCGGCACTAACCTATTAACAAGATGCCGAAGCGCCATTCTGTGTTCTGCTGTTTTTGGTTTCAGAAATCCTAGTAAGGAAATATTCTCGGAATTGGACGAAATCAATGCCCAGGGTCCTACTTTTGCACGAAGCTTCCAGAAGACCGAAAGGGAGACGAAGTGGGGCCACGAGGTGGCCACACACCAGGGCGGCCCGGGCCCCGCGCGGCCTAGTGTGTGGGCCCCTCGTGACGCCTGACCTACCCTTCCGCCTACATATAGCCTTCGTCGCGAAACCCCCTGGACCGAGAGCCACGATACGGAAAACCTTCCAGAGACGCCGCCGCCGCGAATCCCATCTGGGGGGATTCAGGAGATCGCCTCCGGCACCCTGCCGGAGAGGGGGATCAACACCGGAGGGGCTCTAAATCATCATGCCCGCCTCCGGATTGATGCGTGAGTTGTTCATCCTTGGACTATGGGTCCATAGCATTAGCTAGATGGTTGTCTTCTCCGCTTGTGCTATCATTGTTTAGATCTTGTGAGCTGCCTAACATGATCAAGATCATCTATTTGTAATGCTACATGTTGTGTTTGGCGGGATCCGATGAATATAGAATATTATGTTAAGTTGATTATCAATCTATCATTTATGTGTTGTTTATGTTCTTGCATGCTCTCCGTTGCTAGTAGAGGCTCTGGCCAAGTTGATACTTGTAACTCCAAGAGGGTAATTATGCTCGATAGTGGGTTCATGCCTCCATTGAATCTGGGACAGTGACAGAAAGTTCTAAGGTTGTGGATGTGCTGTTGCTACTAGGGATAAAACATCGACGCTTTGTCTAAGGATATTTGTGTTGATTACATTACACGCCATACTTAATGCAATTATCTGTTGTTTACAACTTAATACTGGAAGGGGTTCGGATGATAACCTGAAGGTGGATTATTTAGGCATAGATGCATGCTGGATAGCGGTCTATGTACTTTGTCGTAATGCCCTAATTAAATCACATAGTAATCATCATTGATATGTATTGAATCTTTATTTGTCAATTGCCCGCCTGTAATTTGTTCACCCAGCATGTTAGTTATCTTATTGGAGAGACACCTCTAGTGAACTGTGGACCCCGGTCCATTCTTTTACATCTGAATACATTCTACTGTTTTTACTGTTCTTTGCAAACAAACACCATCTTCCATTCGATACGCTTAATGCTTTGTTTTCAGCAAGCCGGTGAGATTGACAACCTCACTGTTACGTTGGGGCAAAGTACTTTGATTGTGTTGTGCAGGTTCCACGTTGGCGCCGGTTTCACTGGTGTTGCGCCGCACTACATTCCTCCACCAACAACCTTCACGTGCTTCTTGGCTCCTACTGGTTCGATAACCTTGGTTTCTTACTGAGGGAAAACTTGTTGTTGTGCGCATCACACCTTCCTCTTGGGGTTTCCAACGGACGTGTACATCTGCGCGCATCACATGTGTGTTGACGTCAGAAACCCACCGGCGGGCAGTGACTGGTCAACACCGTAGAGCCGGGAACAACTAGGGCTGCGGCTGGCCCCAGTCCCTCGAGCGACGGCCCGCAAAGCCTCCTGGTCGCGCGCCGATGCAAATTGCAAGGCGTGCCACCTGACCTATACCTGGTCAGGAAGGTGTGGATGATGCCTCGCTTAGTTTCCTGCAGGGCACACACGTACACGTTAAATACGAGCCTCGATCGGCTCTCAGGTTGTCCTGTGAATCGGCTCATGGAGCCGATCCACCCATGATTCGTCCAAGGTGGCCGAATATATGGTGGTCCTGCTTGATCAAGATAAAGCATATGAGATCCACGACGATTTGGGGTTTTCACCGCATAATCGGATCATCCTACTCACGATTGGGCCTCGCGCTCACGCACGGTGATCGTAAGCCAACCCTAGACAAGGCCTAAAAACCAACACTAGGTTGATCCTCGGAACATCCTGTCTAGGGGCAGCAAACTACACCCTACGTGCCGCTGGATCCTCCAACCCTTTGTAAGGCCTAACTATTGCAGATATTAAACTAATCCTTGATGAATCAAGGAGCAATCGTAACGGATCAGATCTACTAAATAACGATCAAGCGGGGTGCCGCCCCTGCACCCATGATGAGGTACAAGGACGGCTAGATGCGCAAGGGTTGCACTACAACAGCATATGATACTAAGAACAATGCTAACCCTAACACATCTATGATAACTACGTTGCTCGCCATCAAAAAGGCTTCAGCACGAGCAACGCATGAACAACGTAGGCAAGCTCGTGCTGTCTAGATCGCGAGATGCGATCTAGGCAGCATGGTGCTTACCGGAGAAACCCTCGAGACGAAGGGATTGGCGATGCGCCGAGATTGGTTTGTGGTGAACGTTGGTTGTTGTTTATTCCATAAACCCTAGATACATATTTATAGTCCAGCGGACTTTCTAATGTGGGCGTGCACTAAACCGTGCACGAGATAAACTCTAACTTCTACACGACACGTATCCTAATATGTTACAGATACCCGGGCCGTTTAGCCCAAACTTGGTACACAAGGCCGATTCTCATACTTCTTGATGTACATATCTTCAAGCCCATCTTGATCGCGGCCCACCTCTGGATTGGTCAAATTCTAGTGATAACACATGCCCCCCTGGTTTTGGAAATGATATTTCCAAAATCATTACGCTTTCTTTCGTCGGGTCATGTCGTGGCAGAGCAGAACTGTCGCAGTATGCTTCATGATGACGTCTTGCCTCCTCGCGCTTGACTCTGGCACCACGTCCGCGCGATTTGACGGTTCTGGCACCACGTCCTCGGAAACTGCTTGGGCATTAAATCGCTTTGCCCCTTTTTATTTGGCCACTTCCCATAATTCCTTTCTTCATCCCCTTGCTCCACAGTAGCCATCGGCAAACCAAAAAACCCCCCTTAGTCCCCATGGATTCTTCCTCTTCCACTGCTTCCTCTGGCCTGTCTCTCCAATCCTCCTCCTCCAGCGAGCTCGAGCAGGAGGTCGATCTGATGGCCATCTACGAGGCCCGCGCCCCAGAATATTGGGACGCGCGGGACTGGGACTTCTCCAATGAGTCGGAAGACGACGAACCCCTCACCGACGGGGAAGAAGACCTTCAGTTCCTCATTGACGGGGAGCTGGAAGCAACAAGCGACGACGACCTCTTCCCCTGGGACGGGGGCTTCTCCTCCGACGAGGAGGAGGAAGAGGAGGAAGAAGACGACGACGACTCCCTCGAGGGTTACCCACCAGCGAAGCGCCTCCGCATGTGGTGGGACGACGACGACAGCGATGACGAAGAAGAGGATGAAGCTCCCGCAAAGGGCCTCGGGAGCAGCGATGAGGAGCCCGTCGGCAGCAGCGCCGATGGGAACTCCGGGGATGATGATGAAGGCAGTGACGGCCCGTAGATCAGGATCTACTAGTGTAGGCCTAGCAGTAGTGGACCCTCCTTTTGTTCTTTCCTTCTTAAGCAATCGGTTCCTCCCTTGTAAGAAATCTAGTTATCAATGGAGAATTTCCCCAACTTGATCTCACCGATTCTTTTTTATGCTAGCTTGGCCGATCGTCAACTCGATCGATTTTTAATGAGCCGATCTCCACACATCGATCCCCCCATGATCCGTTCCTCATCTTTTTGGCATCGGAATGATTGTGAGCCTGGTCAGTGCTCAACAAGTCCGTGTCCGCGGAACCAGCCGACGACCATGTAATCGGCTCCTCCAACAGAGCATCCAGGAGGCCAGCTGCTCCCCGAGCTTCAGCCGAGGTGAGAACCATGATGAGGGCCCGCAATTCAGACAAACAGTCCCAGGTTTGATCACGCCTGGAAGAGACATCGCGCAGGGCCAACCAGCCGATCATCCTTCTCCCATTGTCAGCCGTTACTTTAGGCGATCACCCCTGACTCAATGAACAATAGGCTGTTTTGGGATGCCAACTCTCTCATAACAGCATTGCCAAACTGGTAATGAGGCAACTTTGAGCGCTCGTACTAGAGCCGATGGCTGCGCATCGGCTTTGCACCATGAGACACTTCAAACAGGATCATGACTCTTACCCATTAACCCCGCAGGCTGGTAATTTGATCTTGGGCAAGTGTCCTCAACGGAGCTCTAGGCTTGTCTCTCAATTGATGTGGGAACTGATATATTTTGGTGACACCAGCGCTATTCCTCTGACAAGCTATGGTATAACGCTAGCCGATTCCAAAAATAAATCGGCTTCTGATAGCAAAGGATCCTCCAGGGCAAAGAAATCTCCACGGTCAGATGCCCCCCGAGCCTTTGACCAAGGCGAGCATGAAAGTGTACCGGTAGTATCGGGCCACTATCCGCTTCTCAGCTGCGGTGCAGCATCAACCGATTCTGACCAAATCGGCTGTCAACAACAGAGAACCTTCAGACCAATGGGGCAACCTCTGGTGAAAATGAGTTCAATCTAGCCGGATGATCGCCGGTTGTTCTCTTGATTCTAGCCTGATTGGGTACGGCTGCAATCCTTGAATTTGCCAGCAGCGTTACACCTGAAGGCTTGCAAACGACGCTGGAGGTCCTCGCGGAGAAGACCTGAGTCACCAAACAGTTGGAGAAATCTTCGCAGAGCCTCATCCTGTAACAGGTGCAGCATCAACCGATTCTAACCAAATCGGCTTTTCAAAAGCAGAGGACCTTCAACGTGAACTGCCCCCCGAGCTTCTTCAGCTTTCATCAATGTAGCAGAAAAAACTTCTATCCAAAGAGCCGATGCAGTCAAACAAGGCTTAGAAGGATCAACCTCCCCCTTGAACTAAGAGGCCCCCAAATGTAGTGGCTCTAATGAACTAAAAGTGGCCCTGGATGCCAACACTGATGTTCTTGCTCACCCTACCGAACCTGCCAACTAAGGTAGCCCTGGGCTTCCATTTGCAACAGTTGTATTCCTTGAGTCGATGTGCATCGGCTGTGCTCAAAAATTTCAATTTTTTCACGGCCGACTTGTGCGTCGGCCCCCATACTTGATAATGTTGCCTCATATGTATTTTATCCATCTAGATGCCCCCCCGAGCCGATTCTGTCAAGAAAATTGATGGTATCGGCTCTTTAGGTAGTCCCTGCTGGGTCAAATGTCGATCCCAGGCAAAATAGATGGTGGGGATAATTTTGGCCGATTGCTGGAATCGGCCTCCACGTTGCTTGCTCGGTGAAGGTTTTTGTAATGTTCCTTCACAAATTTTCTGGGGCCGATCACAAGGATTAGCCTCGCCACATTTGTCCATCGATGTTGTTCTCGTTATACGGTCAGTCCGGTGGATAGAACCAGCCTTACCCCGTTCTTTGTCACATCGATGCGTTCGCAGTCGTCCAAATTGATGCCCGAGAGTGGTTCTTGACCTGATGTCTCCCAAATGCCCATGCCGGCTGTTGAAATCTCGGCTGAATCATCGGCGTGGACGACCTCCACTTCATCTCCATCCCACTGTATTAGGCATTGGTGCATCGTGGATGGGATGCAACAGTTGGCGTGGATCCAATCCCTCCCTAATATTACAGCATAGGTGCTTTTGCTGTCGACAATAAAGAACGTCGTAGGGACAGTCTTCCTTCCTACGGTCAGATCCACGTTTAGAACACCTTGTGCGTCAGATGCTTGGCCGTTGAAATCGCTCAATGTTACATTGGTTTTGATTAAATCCGAGCTGGAGCGTCCCAACCGACGTAGCATGGAGTATGGCATAATGTTGACTGCCGCTCCGGTGTCCACCAACATCTTATTGACAAGCTGCCCATTGATGTAACCTCGCAAGTACAGGGCCTTCAGATGCCTGTAACTCCTTTCTCGTGGCTTCTCGAAGATGACCGGCCGTGGGCCGCAGTCCAATTGCGCCACAGGTGCTTCATATAACCTTGGAGCGCTAAATTCCGCTGGAAGGATGAAGACCATGTTTGTGCCAGCCGATGTTTCATCATCGGCTTTCCTTTGCTTAGGGCGCCACTCTTTTCTTTGTGGCCGACCTTCTTCATCCAGGGTTCGCTGAATTTTGGCGGCCAGGTCAGGCCGTGCCTTCCTCAACGCGTGCAGATATAACCTTTCGGCTTCTTCCAACGCACGTAGTCGCTGAACCCTTCGTTTTTGGGAGTGGCTGAGCCCATCGGGACACCATCTTGGCCGATGATACTTATCCTCTTCATCATCGTCCTCTAGTTCCTCGCGATCTTCCATCTGAACGGGCTCAGCATGCTTGCTCCGAGGCGGGAGAGGCCCTAGACGCTCGAACACGGACACCTTAGCTGTACCCTTCTCCTTTTGTTTACATTCTGGGCAATTGCCGATTGTTGGTAATCGGCTCATTCCGGAATCCCAGCAGTGTCTGAAGAAGGGGCAGTCCCAGTGCCTATCCACGTTGTCCGGCTCCTCAGACCTCCCTCTGGCGCGACGTTCGGACCCGTCGTCGTGGCCGCTGTTCTGACGATACCTCCTGTTTGCACCAGACCGACGATATCCTTCATCGTCGTTATCGTAGCGGCGACGTCGGTCGTATGGCTGTTCATATTTGCTGAGGAGATGCTCGGATAATAGGCGTGGATGCCGTATGTTTCTCACCTCCTCCTCGGCCAGGTATCGTTTATCGTCGTCTTGGGGCCGGTCACGTGGAACGGCCTCCTCTTTCTCTTTGCCACGAGAGTGGCTGCTCTCTGCTTTGTCCGCGTCATGGCGAATCACGAACCCTGCCATATTGGCATCGAAAGAGAACCCTGGTTCTCTTATGGAGTGGCTGAGATCGACCGTGTTGACATCAGGCAACGGACGTGTGTCTCCGTCGAGCTTGATGCCGTGCGAACGGGTCTTCCCACAGGAGCCGACGAGTTCGGTTCCGAGGACCGCCTTGACCTTGTTATGCCTCTTCTTGAGCTTGTCAGCCAGGTCCTCGTACTTGACCGGAGTGCTTTCCGCCATCTCAGATGTAGATGGCGATGTGGTGGATGTTGAAGATTGTCCCACCGGGCGTGCCAGAATGTGTTGACGTCGAAACCCACCGGCGGGCAGTGACTGGTCAACACCGTAGAGCCGGGAACAACTAGGGCTGCGGCTAGCCCCAGTCCCTCAGAGCGACGGCCCGCAAAGCCTCCTGGTCGCGCGCCGATGCAAATTGCAAGGGCGTGCCACCTGACCTATACCTGGTCAGGAAGGTGTGGATGATGCCTCGCTTAGTTTCCTGCAGGGCACACACGTACACGTTAAATACGAGCCTCGATCGGCTCTCAGGTTGTCCTGTGAATCGGCTCATGGAGCCGATCCACCCATGATTCGTCCAAGGTGGCCGAATATATGGTGGTCCTGCTTGATCAAGATAAAGCATATGAGATCCACGACGATTTGGGGTTTTCACCGCATAATCGGATCATCCTACTCACGATTGGGCCTCGCGCTCACGCACGGTGATCGTAAGCCAACCCTAGACAAGGCCTAAAAACCAACACTAGGTTGATCCTCGGAACATCCTGTCTAGGGGCAGCAAACTACACCCTACGTGCCGCTGGATCCTCCAACCCTTTGTAAGGCCTAACTATTGCAGATATTAAACTAATCCTTGATGAATCAAGGAGCAATCGTAACGGATCAGATCTACTAAATAACGATCAAGCGGGGTGCCGCCCCTGCACCCATGATGAGGTACAAGGACGGCTAGATGCGCAAGGGTTGCACTACAACAGCATATGATACTAAGAACAATGCTAACCCTAACACATCTATGATAACTACGTTGCTCGCCATAAAAAAGGCTTCAGCACGAGCAACGCATGAACAACGTAGGCAGGCTCGTGCTGCCTAGATCGCGAGATGCGATCTAGGCAGCATGGTGCTTACCGGAGAAACCCTCGAGACGAAGGGGTTGGCGATGCGCCGAGATTGGTTTGTGGTGAACGTTGGTTGTTGTTTATTCCATAAACCCTAGATACATATTTATAGTCCAGCGGACTTTCTAATGTGGGCGTGTGTTGACGTCAGAAACCCACCGGCGGGCAGCGACTGGCCAACACCGTAGAGCCGGGAATGACTAGGGCTGCGGCTGGCCCCAGTCCCTCAGCGACGGCCCGCAAAGCCTCCTGGTCGCGCGCCGATGCGGGTCGCAAGGGCGTGCCACCTGACCTATACCTGGTCGGAAGGTGTGGATGATGCCTCGCTTAGTTTCCTGCAGGGCACACACGTACACGTTAAATACGAGCCTCGATCGGCTCTCGGGTTGTCCTGTGAATCGGCTCATGGAGCCGATCCACCCATGATTCGTCCAAGGTGGCCGAATATATGGTGGTCCTGCTTGATCAAGATAAAGCATATGAGATCCACGACGATCTAGGGTTTTCACCGCATAATCGGATCATCCTACTCACGATTGGGCCTCGCGCTCACGCACGGTAAACGTAAGCCAGCCCTAGACAAGGCCTAAAAACCAACACTAGGTTGATCCTCGGAACGTCCTGTCTAGGGGCAGCAAACTACACCCTGCATGCCGCTGGATCCTCCAACCCTTTGTAAGGCCTAACTATTGCAGATATTAAACTAATCCTTGATGAATCAAGGAGCGACCATAACGGATCAGATCTACTAAATAAAGATCAAGCGGGGTGCCGCCCCTGCACCCATGATGAGGCACAAGGACGGCTAGACGCGCAAGGGTTGCACTACGCGAGCATATGATGCTAAGAACGATGCTAACCCTAACGCGTCTACGATAACTACGTTGCTCGCCATCAAAAAGGCTTCAGTACGAGCAACGCATGAACAACTAGGCAGGCTCGTGCTGCCTAGATCGCGAGATGCGATCTAGGCAGCATGGTGCTTACCGGAGGAACCCTCGAGACGAAGGAGTTGGCGATGCGCCGAGATTGGTTTGTGTTGAACGTTGGTTGTTGTTTATTCCATAAACCCTAGGTACATATTTATAGTGGACTTTCTAATGTGGGCGTGCACTAAACCGTGCACGAGAGAAACTCTAATTTCTAAACTAAGATACACGGGCTAGCCAGCCCAAACTTGGTAAATAAGGCCGATTCACATATCTCTTCTATATGTATATCTTCAAGTCCATCTTGATCGCGGCCCACCTCTGACTCGGTCAAATTCTGGTGATAACACATGCCCCCCTGGTTTTGGAAATGACATTTCCAAAATCATTACGCTTTTTCCGTCGGGTCATGTCATGGCAGAGCAGAACTGTCGTAGTACACTTTATGATGACGTCTTGCCTCCTCGCCTTCTCTGCGCGATTTGACGGTTCTGGCACCACGTCCTCGGAAACTGCTTGGGCATTAAATTGCTTCGCACCTTTCATTTGGCCACTCCCCATAATTCCTTTCTTCACCCCCTTGCTCCACAGTAGCCATCGGCAAACCCAAAAACCCTCATTAGTCCCATGGATTCTTCCTCTTCCACTGCTTCCTCTGGCCTGTCCCTCCAGTCCTCCTCCTCCAGCGAGCTCGAGCAGGAGGTCGATCTGATGGCCATCTACGAGGCCCGCGCCCCAGAATATTGGGACGCGCGGGACTGGGACTTCTCCAAAGAGTCGGAAGACGACGAACCCCTCACCGATGGGGAAGAAGACCTTCGGTTCCTTCTTGACGGAGAGCTGGAAGCAACAAGTGACGACGACCTCTTCCCCTGTGAAGGGGGCTTCTCCTCCGACGAGGAGGAAGAGGAGGAAGAAGACGACGACGACTCCCTCGAGGGCTACCCACCAGCGAAGCGCCTCCGCATGTGGTGGGACGACGACGACAGCGATGACGAAGAAGAGGATGAAGCCCCCGCAAAGGGCTTCGGGAGCAGCGACGAGGAGCCCGTCGGCAGCAGCGCCGATGGGAACTCCGGGGATGATGATGAAGGCAGTGACGGCCCGTAGATTAGGATCTACTAGTGTAGGTCTAGTAGTAGTGGCCCCTCCTTTTGTTCTTCTCTTCTTAAGCAATCGGTTCCTCCCTTGTAAGAAATCTAGTTATCAATGGAAAATTCCCCACCTTGATTTCACTGATTCTTTTTTATGCTAACTTATCCGATTGACAACTCGATCGATTTTTAATAAGCCGATCTCCCTTCTCCCATTGTCAGCCATTACTTTAGGCGATCACCCCTGACTTAAGGAACAATAGGCTGTTTTGGGATGCCAACGTCTTCGGCATTGCCGAACCGGTAATGAGGCAACTTTGAGTGCTTGTACTAGAG